>OX463815.1:21241334-22552155 GCA_949825045.1 Argyresthia goedartella
TTCTCGTCCTTGCGGTAGACGAAATAGCCGGGCAGCGACAGCTTGTCGCTTCCGGCTAGGAATGTCTCGCTGATGAGCATCACGTCGACGCGGTAGTCCCTCAGGAACACGTGGAGCAGCCGCTTCTTCCCTGTCAGCGACTGCGCGTTCCAGTGGACGACCCTGAGCGGCTCATGCATTGCGGAGCAGAGCGGTGAGTCTGCCCAGGGCAGTGGGGTCGCTGAGGATGGCGAGCAGGGCTGTGAGGTGCCCCAAGTCCTGCTGCCCTATCGCCGCAGCCGGAGTGGCGGCGCCAGCGGCGGCCGCAGTCTCGCTAGCGGCGAGAGCAGCCGCCGCGGCGCCGGCGGCAGTTGGAGCCGTCGCCTTCTTCTTCTTCCCCCCCCGCTTCGTCTTCTGCCTGGGGACTCCGTCGTTCGCCTGCGCCATAAGCGAGGCGGGCGCCGTTTCTTCCTGCAGATCAGGACGTGGCGGAGGGGGGGGCTGCATCTTCTTGGGCCCAGGCGCATTAGTGAGCGCCACAGTGCCGGCCTTCTTGTTCCGCGCCTCCTGGCGGAACACGGGGCACGTCGCGTTATTGGCCGTATGCGGGCCACCGCAGTTGGCGCACGTCGGCGGCTGGCCTTTCGGACGGGGGCACTCCCGCGCCGAGTGGGGACCGCCGCAACGCACGCACGCCAGGGGGCGGTGGCACATATGCGACGAGTGCCGGAACTGTTGGCACCTGTGGCACTGGGCCGGGCCCTGCTTGGAGCGCCAAGCCTCCAGATCCAGATCCTAATTCGTCCAGCTCAAGCTCTACCCTCGGGGACACAGGACGCCGCACCACGGGCGACCCGTACTCCGTCGACGTGGAGATAGGGAGCAGGCCTTCCAGTGATGCCGATCGCTGCGCGCGGCGCCGACGCGGGGTTTCACCCAGCGGCGGGCTGTTCACATTCACGGCATCGTCACTATCACTTTCACAAACTCGCACAATGTCACTGGCACTATAGCCCTGAGAAGGGCTTTTGGGCTCGTCCATAGCGGCGGGCTATGGACGAGCTGGCGTCACGGAAAGGGTTACACACCAGGCACGACCTTAGGCAGAGCCGGCGTCCGTCCCGATGTGATAATCCCCTCCGTGAACACTCGCGGCGCGGGTATCGCGATCGCGGCGCGCACGGGCGCGTGTCACACACGTCCGCTTCGCACGAAGCGGCGGGTGAACTGCAGCGGGACGGCGAAGCGGAGATCCGTATGCGCGACGGTCGAAACTATCCAAACTATACAATTCGACTTAAAGACTAGCTTATATTTATACTCGGGGCTAGCGGTCGGTCCATTGTTCTCTCCGTGTTGGTCGCAGGGATCGTGACTCCTAGTTCAAAGACGCATGCGGTCCCTGTCGGCGCGCTGCTCCATCTCGCTCGCACTTCCAGTCGGTCAGTCGGCCGGTTGCGCTGGCCGGGGTTCGCTGTCCGTAACAAGCAGTCTATCCGCTTGTAATTGTAGGCTACGGAGCTCGCGGACCCTTGAGTGTTTTTGAACATAACCTCAAAGTTGAACCTTGCACTAACAGACATTAGATCGGATTGCGGAAACCAACCTCAGTGCAAGAGATTTGTACGGTCGCACGTGTCTTCGAAACCTCACTGGGAGGTCGCCGTGCTTGTAGAATTAAGTGGAACAGTGTGAGTCACTTTTTGTTGGCAAGGAGACGCAGAGTACCGCCTTCAACGAAGAATTGGGTCTTACCGAGACGCGCGCGGCCGTCACCTCACCGGGAAGGAGGTCATCATCACAGCCGGACAAATACAGGTATCTGTTATTCTGGAAAAATATAAAACTGCGCATCGCTGTCAGTCAGAATTATCTCAAGGCGGTGATTGGCGGAGGCGGTATTGTTTCAAATTAGGGATTAGTTATGGGCCCCTAGTTCTGACCGTCGCCCTGGGAGTATATTTATCATCTGTTCATTCGCGACTCCGTCAAAGTGAGGCATCTCTACAGCCGGAAATCTTGATACACCTTGAGGAAAAGTGACTTCATTGTTAGCAACGCGACCAGTTTTGCGCTGTCGTCTGGTATTTTAATTTCGCACACTATCCGGCACCTAATTAATTGAAAAAGGGTTTTTTGTAGACTTTAGAACAGGGAGCCTTGATTTAAAATCTGCCAATTCAGCATTGCCGTCTTTCATCTGGGAGAATTTATGGCATCACTTAACCTGAAAGTGTCTGTGTAATGTTCTATGAAGAGTATGCCTTGTCAAGTGCCGGCCGGCCGGGTTGTTTGTTCAGTAAATAAGTAAGTGCCATGTTTTATCAAATAATCAAGATTTTATAGAACTGACACAACAATAGCGTTTTGCGGCCCTTTTTAAAGATTGTTTCTGCAACTGGCTATATGCATAACACGTACATGTGTTATGCATATAGCCAGTACACATACACATGTACACATACACATGTACACATGTACACATACACATGTACACATACACATGTACACATACACATGTACACATACACATGTACACATACACATGTACACATACACATGTACACATACACATGTACACATACACATGTACACATACACATGTACACATACACATGTACACATACACATGTACACATACACATGTACACATACACATGTACACATACACATGTACACATACACATGTACACATACACATGTACACATACACATGTACACATACACATGTGTACATAGACAACCTACTGATGACACCGTCCTTCTCACTGTGAGGCTACATTTTTTGTCACTCCTCTCATCAGACTTTTGTGCCCTCTTGTTTTTATGACGTCGTGATGAATTCGCATCAAACGGATAAATAAATGAGTAGGAAATTACTCAACGTCTAATATAGAAATTCGCTCTTCTAACATCGCAACTAGGAAAAGTTCTATTTAACATATTTTTAACGATTCGTGTCTTTGTATGAAGGAAGCAATGGTTTTTAATGACACACGAATCACAAATAATGAGAAATTGCGGATACGTTTTAAATCATGAATAGTCTTCAAAATTCACATTACGTCAAACCACGTGTAAAAATCTATTTGGAAATTTGGATAATTATGAAAAAACACGGTGCCGCATGCAATATGTACCCCATCCGTCACGTAAAAAGTTACATACAAAAAAAATATCTCAAATTAACTATTTAAGATTTAAAAAAAATACAAAATAAAAGACAAAATACCCTTTTTTATAATAAAATACATAGGGTCGTCCCGCTCAGCTCCGCTACGCTTCGGCCCCAGGTTGAATTAAAAGTATAACCTAACCTAACCTAAGTTGTAACCTAACAAACCTAACTGCATCCATGGAACATTATGTGAACACTTAACATATATGGGAGTCAAAACTTATTGGTAAACAAAATATTTGTTGCAATTTGTTTTTAACGCAAACTTATATAAATATAAACTCCTAGATCTTACTCACAACACATGAACACGACAAATGTAACAGATTTAAACTGTGGTTTATGGGGTGATATTTGTCGGGTTTGGACACTAATTAAGTAAGCAAAGAGTTTCATTCACCCATGAGTTTTGATTTTGAATCTTTATCATAATAAAATAAAAAAAACAGATTTATTTATATTTGGCGTTGTAATTTTTTTATATTTGAAAACACCAAAAAGATAATTGTTCCGAATTTAATGTAGAAAAAGTCTTGTGAGAACATGGTCATGCTGCATTTCTTTTGCCTCGGTATCATCCGGATTTTAATCCCGTAGAAAATATTTAGGCACAATTAAAAGGTTATGTTTCTCCTATATATTTCTACAAATTAAAAATAGGAATGGTTTAAGAAAAATTAATTTATTTTACTAATGAAATAAAATAAATGAAATAATAAAATGAAATAACAAAGAGGAACCCGTTAAAAAGTCATGTCAATACAATTATTTTATTTCGTCGCTTAATTCTCAATATAATTATAACACCAGGTAGTCCCTTTAGTCTACTAGCAACTATTCGCATATTAAGAGTAATTTAAATCGATTTTTAAATCAATAATAAATTACACAAAAAATACTTACGATTTCAATTTAAAGCAGAGTCTGGAAAAAATAATACATACGAATTCAACGCCCTACCTTATGGCTTGTCAGTCGCACCCTGGGTAAGTCGTGGTAACAAATCTGTGATATATTTAGACGACATACTTTGTATTGGCGATAGCTACGAAGATTGCTTAAATAATGTAAATGAGACTTTGAAATTATTGAGATGTCTAAGTTTTGTAATTAACCACGAAAAAAGTTCATTGGTGCCTCAAAAGTCCTGCAAATTTTTAGGCTTGGTTATGGATGCAAGTTGTATGTCCATCTCTTTACCTATTGATAAGCGTCACAATATTGCTCAATTGGTGGGAAAATTTTCATCTCTTCCAAGATGTACAATAAGAGAATTTGCCCAGTTGATCGGTGTTCTTATCGCAGCCTGTCCCGGAGTTCAATATGGTTGGTTATGCACTAAAGTCTTGGAGCGACAAAAGTACCTTGCTCTGCAAAAACATAATGGTAATTATGAATCAAAAATAAATCTGCCAAATGATATTTTAGAGGACTTGAACTGGTGGAAGTCTAATATTTACAAAACATACAGTCTGAGATCTTTAGAACACAAGCTTGAAATTTACACTGACGCTTCCGGAACAGGTTGGGGTGCAGTGTGTGGTGATAAGAAATTAATGGTATGTGGAAAACCACTGAGAAAAAACACCACATCAACTATTTGGAACTGCTGGCCGTATTCTTGGGTTTAAAGAGTTTAGCAAGTGACGAGTCTGTTCGATTCCAAATCGATATTCGATCGATGGTTTCTGAACGGTCATTTTGATTTGACGTTAGCTGTAAATATGGCAGTTTTTGACAACTGACAGACGAAAAAAAAAAAAAAAAAAACCTCGCAATGAAAACGCGTGTTGATTAGGTTGTTGAAATTAAATCAAAGGGCATCTGGAATGTATTCGGGATTCCCTCAGGATTATTAATATAGCTGAGTGTGCCGTTGTCTCTCGAACCAGATAAAGTTCGGATTTTCGTGCCCGATTCGTATTTACCACGTAGAAACATAACCTGTGTTGGACCACTGTGCTCATTGACGCTGGCCCGCCAGTCATACCTGGTTGGCTGAAGAACCTGTCTACCAAGAAGAGCCTAGGGCGCGCCCGGGCCTTGCAGAGAGACAGGAGGTTGACGGGACCGAAGCACAGACCAGGTTAGATCTACCCCACATAACTTTAGCTCGGTGAATCGCCGACGTTCATCACTTCTTGGCACCTGATCGTCACGCTACCTCGTAGCTGATGGGCCCCTACGAGGTCATTAGGTGCTGAGAAGCCTGAACAGAGTCTGATTGCGCAATATTGTTACGCATCGATAACACAACAGCCATATGCTACGTAAACAGAATGGGTGGGATACAATTTCCCCATTTAAATAATTTTGCAAGATCCATCTCGCAATGGTGCGAAAAACGCAATATTTGGTTATACGCATCATATGTAAATACGAGAGAGAATTTTGCGGATTCAGAGTCGAGAAAGATCAATCCTGACACTGAGTGGGAGTTGTCGGATCTGACATTTCAATCAATTACTCGACGATTCGGACATCCTGAAATTGATCTTTTCGCATCTCGCATAAATGCTAAATGCGAAAGATTTATTTCATGGAAACCAGATCCAGACGCTGCAGTTGTGGATGCATTTACAATTAAATGGAATTCGATATTCTTTTATGCATTTCCACCGTTCACTCTCATTTTAAAATGCCTAAGAAAAATTATTGATGATGAAGCAACTGGAATTCTAGTTTTTCCAAATTGGCCATCTCAACCTTGGTTCCCACTGATGAAAGAGTTGCTTGTATCAGACATCCTATATCTGAACCCCAATGAGCATTTATTGCAATCCCATTTCAGGGAGCACCACCGCCTACATGCGAACCTTACCCTGGGTGCCGCGCTGCTTTCCGGGCGGCGCTCATCAGACGCGGCTCTCCGCCAGAGGCTCTGACGCTGCAACTAGCCTCACTAGCTGAAGCCACTATCAAGCAATATAATGTCACACTCAAGCTCTGGTGGGAGTTTTGTAGTGCAAATCATTTTGATACTTATCTCTGGTCAAAAACAGCAGTATTATTGTTCCTTTCAGAAATTTACGAAAAGGGTTGTTCGAATGGTTCATTAAACAGCCATCGCTCCGCTTTATCGTTTTTATTGGGAAACGAAGTTGGATCAAACGATTGTATAAAACGTTTAATGAAAGGTGCTTATAAACTTAAACCTAATAAACCTAAGTATAGCTTTACCTGGGATCCACAAGTAGTGTTGAATCACGTAGCAGACTGGTATCCTAATACAGATCTTTCTATAGAACAAATAACAAAAAAAATAGTGATTTTACTGGCGATTTGCACTGCTCATAGGGTACAAACCCTCTCCCTGATTAAACTGGAAAACATTTTGTTTTTAGATAATGGTATCAAGATTATAATAACAGATATTATTAAAACATCAGCAATAGGCCGCGAACAACCCGTATTGAATATACCGTATTTTGTAGAAAAACCGCAAATATGTCCTGCTACAGCTCTAAAAGATTATATATTTTTGACAGAAAATATCAGAGCTGTTAGTTCAGGCACCCTTTTACTAACGTACAAACGACCACACAAGGCAGCTTCGAGTCAAACCATCAGTAGATGGATCAAACAAGTCTTGTCCGCAAGTGGTGTGTGTGGATGAGTCCGTGTTCAGTGCGCACAGCACGCGCCACGCCGCCACCTCGGCCGCTGCAGCCACCGGCGTCAGCATTGACGTCATACGAAAGACGGCTGGCTGGACCGACACATCTAACACTTTTGCGAGGTTCTATAATAGGTCCCTGATTGACCAAAATAACTTTGCTAGTTCCGTTTGCTTATCATCAAATATTTGATTGAAGGTAATAATTCTGTTTGTTTTTTCATATGTACTTAGTTAGGTACCATTTACGTTATATTTATTTAAGGTGATAGACCTTTTTTATTTTTTATTATGTACTTAGTTAAGTACCATTTATGTTATACCTACCTAAAGCTTGTTAATTAAAATTTATACAATTGATTAATGTTTATTTAGTTAAACAAGAACTTTCTCCTCTAAACATCTACCTGGTGTAATAATTATATTGAGAATTAAGCGACGAAATAAAATAAGTTATCAAACGAACTTACCAAGTGAAGTTCGATCATTATTATATGAGTCGCTTAATACGAAGATATAATTACCCGCCCTCCCTAGAGTGGATTAACCACAAAGCCCAAGAAGATAGTTTTGTTTCTCTGAAAAGAATGAAGTGAAAACATGGCGCCACTGTAGGCTGGGCGAAACCGGCAGTACAAAAATACTTAATTGATTTAAAAATCGATTTAAATTACTCTTAATATGCGAATAGTTGCTAGTAGACTAAAGGGACTACCTGGTGTTATAATTATATCTTCGAATTAAGCGACTCATATAATAATGATCGAACTTTACTTGGTAAGTTCGTTTGATCACTTATTATTGGCTATCGAATTATTTTCCTAATGCACAGATAGAGTGAATGGAGAGTTGCATTTCCTAATCAACTTCGGCCCTGAATGCAAACACTGGTTCAGGTTCATGCCGTTAGATGTTGATGCCGATCCATCGAACACTACCCGTATTTTGCCCTCCGGGGTCCTCAAGACCGCGTGATGGGGCAGGAAGCAGTGGTCTTCACGCTTCCAGTCGATACCCGAAACCGACATGTGGCCGAGCGACTCGTATTCCCGCATGAAGTCGACGTACTTCTGCCGGAAAATCCCGTCACGCTTCATGCGTCGTTCCATTGACAGAAGCCGCGTCTCGGCTGCATGGTGTGAACTGCCCAGCGGTGGGCGATCACTCCGGAATGGAAGACGTGTGAGAAATCGACCTGACCGAAGGCGACCAGTATTGTTCCGATAAAACTGTTCACACTCTTCTTCAACCGGGTCCAACCGGCGGACCGTAGGTGGTTCCTCCACCTCCCAAAACTTCTGTATCACCTCCGAGAGTACAGAACCGAATAAGGGACTACTAGTCGCTAGGCGTGGGACAGCCGGCATGACCGGACCCATTACCGCATGGCCCAGTCTGGTGTTTACCGAAACCAGACCAGTCGCCTGCAACACGTGGACACCTGGCACTAACAGGTATCCCAAGGCATCAACACCCAATAAAATGTCTACTGGGCCCGGAATATCAAACTCCGGGTCAGCCAGTGAGAACCCAGCGACCAACTGTCGCACCGAGGGCGACAACCGTACGTGAGGGTGTGAGCCCATCACATTAGGCATGACTAATGCCGTGACCGTCAGATTTACGGATGAATCCACCCGTGACGAGAGAGTAATCCGACATACTCCCTTAACGGAACCGACTTCCGTGTTCCCAATTCCCCGAATGGAATGTGGATACTCCCTTACCGAAATGTCCAACCGTCTTACAGGGTTGCACGAGACTAAGCACCCCTGGGCCCCCGAGTCCAATAGTGCTCGTGCCACACAAGATTTGCCGTCCGAACTCCACGCTATCACAGAGGCGGTGGGGAGCATGACCGTCTGTGGAGTGGCGGCACCCTGTATGTGGGCGGCGTGTCCCTAGCGGGAACCTCCGCGGGATCCGAACCCGCTCAGACCTCCGTCGGCCTTGGAGTAACTCGGCTGCTGATATGCAACCGGCATATCAGACCGTATGTACATCAAGGGGTCCCAACCTGGATAATAGGCCCCTCGCTGTCCCGGTATCCGACCATACCGGACGGTGTACGGTGTGCCCGGTGGCCACCGTGGATGGATGGGGGAGAGCGGATCCAACCTGGGGCGCTCTAGGAATAATACCTTGGACATTATTTACACACATTGATCTAGCCCCAAACTAGGATTCCCTGTATCTTGGGTACTAGACAACGATACACATACTTATATAGATAAATATTATACTTAGATAGATAAAAAACCATTACTAGGGTACAAACATCCGTTCTCATCAAACAAATATTTGGCCCCACCGGGACTCGAACCCGGGACCTTTGGCTTCATAGGCAGGGTCACTGCCGACTCGGCCTTTCGGTCGTCGAATGGGGGCGACATCCGACTGTTCGCCTCCCTGTTCGCCTCCCAGAGCGACGGGCAGGGTGGCGCAGAAGGTGGTGGGCTCCCAGCCTTCGCGCCACTCATAGGTGCCATCTGACACCCGCCCGTAACACGCGGTGAGCCAGCGGCCCGAAATCCTCGCTGACCGTGGACAGCGGCGACCGAATCCCGGCTATCCCGCATGTTACCCCCCGCGCTGCCCCCTTCCCCTCAGGGGGGGTCCCGTCCGCGGGTACCCCAGTCACCCCGTTGGTGACTCCCGTTGCCCGGAGGGGGACTGGGTCCGGCCCTGGTTGGGCCCTGTGGCCGACCAACCTGAGTCCGGCCCTGGTGACCGTCCGAAGGGCCTGACCGATTCAGGCACAACACTATGTGGTGCTTGCCACCACAGCACTCACAGGGGAACGCGCGCGAGCACTCGCTCAGCGTGTGCGGCCCCAAACAACCGAAACACAATCGGTGGCGGAAAACTATCTTCCTGCGGGCAGCTACCCCGAGCGCCTTAAAGTTGGCGCAACTGGTCACTTCATGACCGGCACTGTCGCAGTGCACACAGCCGTCACCCGACGGCGCGGCATTCAAAACGCCAAATTGTTTCGACCGCCCACCCCCCCGTGGGGGCGGGGGGCGCGGCCCCTCCCGCATCCGCGCGGGTTGGCGCTGCACACTGGCCTCCGTGTCCAGTGTGTCACATCGCCTGCATTCACCCTCCAAAAAATCCGTCAATTGGACGAGCGTGGGCAGTTCCGTGCTACTGCCCCCATGCAGCTGTTCAAACCGACTTTAAACAGCTGCAGGCAACCGTGACAAAACCATATACAAAACAATGTACAGATGTAGTGAATAATCCTTTCGTTTCGTATTTTCTCGGAAATGTTCGTTTCCATTGGTCTACCGGAAGACCAAGGTTCTGAAGGGCCTTAGTGGCCACCAGCACAGGGTTGAGCACCTGTACTCGGATGTCAACATCCCGGGTTACTTTAGGGATGCTAAACAGCTTCCCCAGCTGCGCATCAAACAACCACCGTTTGTGTTGGTAGCGGTCAAACAATATGGACCTGGCTATCTCATAATTGCCCGCCGTGACCGTTAGGTGACCGACCAACTCCTTCGGTTCACCCCGCAGAGCCATCAATAGTTGGGCCAACTTGTAGGCGTTGTCCAGGTCGTCCCGACCGTGGACCAAACTATCAAATAAATTAATGAAGGCCGGCCACTCATCAATTGCCCCACTGAAGGCCGGAATCTCCAGGTGTGGCAGCCGTCCAACAACACCCTTCGGGGGTGGGTCTCCGTTAGCCTCCCCACGGTCATTCCTTCGCGACCGCTTAATTTTCTCCGCGCGACGCTCGATGTCACCCAAGCATTCCATCGCTTGGTCAGCATCCGCGCAGAGCTGTTTCACTGCAGCCACCGAGGCTTCATCAGTAAGCCCGAGAGCTTCAGCCTCAACAGCCAGCCGACACACCTTCCCGACGCGTGTCATTGCGTCCTCCACACGCTTGAGCAGGACATCGTCCATGTCTGGTCGCTCCACATACTTATGAGTATGGGCGAGCCATCTCATTTCCTCCCGGACACCATGTCGCAGTACCGTCAAGGGCGAAGGTGCCATGTTGACCGATTTAATAGATTCTGGTCGTATACTTCACTACCGAACTAAGTACAGCCATAGACCAGCACTTGCCCGTCAGCGCTGGGCACAGAAATTAAAACTAAGTTGTCAAAACTAAGGCAACCAATTAAATCCTAAAAAATATTTAATATGGTCGCCCTGTGGACATACACCTTATAACTATACACTCTAAATCAATTAGAGAATGCCACCATAAAGCGCAATACAAATAACACACAAAAATTTATTATAAAAACAATAAAAAATAAAATTAAAAAAAATAATAAGTGGTGGGCTCCGAGACTATAAACCTAAACAATATAGCACCCTAAACCACACTGGATTCCGAAATCCAAGCTATTTTTAATATAATGTATATAGCCGTGAACCTTCTAGAAGTGGCCTTTCCGATATGACCTGCACTTCTACTGAGGTCAGCAAAATCAGCTTAATACCCCTTAAATAGCCTGACCCTGCTCTGCAAACCGAAATAACACTGCAATACTATAGGATCCGACTGCAATACTATAGTCCGACCGAATGACTGTTCCTTATGCACACCGAGTAGTTTCCGACTACAAATTTATAATAATTGTTAACTAAATCGTCAATTATACGTTCACTAACCGAAAATGAACCTAAATTGTGGTATACCGACCACACGACTCACTCACAAAATGGTTGCCGACCAATCTGAGGTATCCACCCTCTCCCAGCTACAATGTGGCAAAAAAACAACCCTACAACCGTCCGTGAATCGATTTCCCACTAGGAAACCGCGCCTGCTACCAAAATAATTAAATTCCACGCCTCAACCGAAAGGGCGTGGAATCTTGGTAGGGTTGTTTTTCACCAGGAGTACTGACCTTTGACGCCGTGGGCCGGAATTCGAAAGCTCAATTCGAGGCAGGAACACGGGATGAGGAGCACAAGGGTGGGGGGAGAGGAGTCGAATCTTACTCTCGTCGTAGCCCGATGCTGTCGCCGTCGTGTTGTTGCTCGCCTTGAAGTGTCGCTGTCCGAATGCGACGAATTGGGGACCGAACCACTTTAACCTTTCACAACACGAAGCACTCACTCCGATGACGTGAATCTACTTATTTCCCGACGATTGTTCCGTGCTTATTATAATTAACATTCCGACCAGGCCCGACACCTGTGTTAGACAATTATTACAAATAAAATACAGCCAAGGCCCGAATGCCATGTGCCGACATTTTCTCCATGTCCAAAAAAATAACCTCTAACTCGTCATCTCGTTTCTATGCAAGTGACAGCTGCTAGTTCCGTTCCGATCACTCGCGGTCCGAGTCGCGCAACAAAAAAAGGTACGTTCCGAAGCATAAATATTAAACAGATATCATAATAACAAGATGCAGTGAAACCTTGACACGATTTCCATAGAAAGTCGTCGGACTGTTAACTTTTCCAGCAAGGTAGATATTCTCCATCCACCTACCCATCGCCAGCAAGGTGCGGCATCCTAAAATCTAAAAAAAACCGGTCAAGTGCGAGTCTAAATCGCGCACGAAGGGTTCCGTACCACCGTTCAATGGAAGCGATGGTGTGGAGTGAATAGTTTGGATTTTACACAGCAAAATATTGTTTACAAAGTTATTGGTGCGGTTACTTTCACACTCCATCTACGTAACCAGGTGCATCCATAAGTTTGTATGTGGTATTGAAAGAATTGTTGTATGGGAGCCCCCTTAAATATTTCTTTTATCCTGTTTTTTAGTATTTGTTGTTATAGCGGCAACAGAAATACATAATCTGTGAAAATTTCAACTCTCTAGCTAGCTAGGTCCTTGAGATACAGCCTGGTGACAGACGGACGGACGGACGGACGGACAGCGAAGTCTTAGTAATAGGGTCCCGTTTGGAACCCTTCGGGTACGGAACCCTAAAAACACGACTGCGGTTCCGTAAAAAGCACAAAACAACAACGAGCACAGTCCACCACACACGGCGCAGCCCGGCGCGGTGCGCATAGGCACCAGAAGAGGTGGCGGTCAATGGATGCCTAGGCTATAAACAGTGTTACACCGAGGCAAAATAAATTGTATAAATTAGTTTTACCCCTATTTTACTATTTACTATGTATTTGTAAATATAATGTCCTTTTTTTGGTTTCTGTTAAAGCCATACCTAACCCTATGTCGCAGTCATCTGGCCCGTCTGTCAGTGCCGTCTGCAGCCAGCACATTACCTCGTCCCTGGAGAGCAACGTGCAGTGCCCGGAGTGTTCCGAGCGACGTTATTTTAAAGGACAGAGAGATTTAAAATTCACATTGGGAAGCGCACAAGCGTAAAAATATCCAGCAAACAACCCCCACTTTCAGCCCTACACTTTCCCCAAATTTACCTACCAACTACAACTCAGACCTTTGGAAAGAACTAGAGAAATTTAAAAAGAACATCCCCGTAGTAAAACGAATTCCCCGAGGCGCAAGAACATCTGTGGCCAACTCTCTGTCCAAAACGATCAGACAAGTTTTATTACAGAATGACCAATGGAGCTGGGAACACCTAATGACTTTTTCTTACCAGATGCTACACGTGGAAAAAGGAAAAGACGCAGGCGGTTCCCTTAACCAAAAAATAAAAAACAATTGTAAAAACACCACCCACATAATTAATCCCAACCCTTATGCCCATTTAGACCCGACAACATTATAAAATCCGTCGAAATTAAACTAAGCGATGGCGACATTAAGGGGGCCGCTAACCTATTGTTCTCCAGTGATGCGGTGGCACCTGACTCTCCTGAAACCCTTCACGCGCTGGAGTCGAAACACCCGGCTCCAGCGTCCACACTTCACCTCCCTAACCCCCCCGCTCCTTCTCACAGTACCCCAAGACCCATGATCGATGACGTACTGGCGGCGGTGATGTCTTTCAGGAGCGGCACCGCCAGTGGTCTTGACGGCCTGTCACCACAGCACTACAAAGACCTGCTCTGTGGCACCGTCGGGGTCGCAGGAAAGACCCTCTTGGCAGACTTCACCGAAATCGTAAATTTGATGCTCTCCGGCAAGGTATACTGCATCACAAATTTACTGTACGGGGCCAACCTGTGTGCACTAAAAAAGAAGGACGGGGGAATAAGGCCCATCGCTGTCGGATCAGGTGGATAGTGTCCAAGATCTGTTGCAGGTACATTTTACCGGATATCGGACACTTATACGAACCGACGGAGCTGGGCTTTGGCAGCAGGGGAGGTTGCGAGGCCGCTATTCACGCGGCTCGCACCTTCCTTGCCAATCAGGGAGGTGAAGTTGACATAAAAAACGCATTCACTTCGGTAGATAGTGGCGCCCTGCTTACACAAGTTAAACTACACACCCCGTGCATATACAACGACCTTTGGCAATGCTACAGCACTAATTCAAATTTGTTATACAATAACCACCTCATACACTCAGCAGTGGGCTGCCAGCAGGGCAACCCGCTCGGACCAGCTATTTTCAGTTTGGCAATCCATCCGACCATAACCAGTCTAAAGTCTAAATTTAACGTTTGGTACCTCCCTAGGGTCCCATCATCGAGGTGATGGGACCCTGGGAGGCGATGCAAAAACCATTCTTGAAGATTTAGAAATCTTGACTAATGAATTTCGCAAAATAGGTTTGGATCTAAATTACTCAAAGTGCGAGCTTTATCTATCTGCAAAGCTCACATCGTCGGAAAAAAACTTCATTGAACAAGAGTTTAACAACTTTGCACCTGGCATTAAAATTCTAAATGAGCAATCACTACGCCTACTGGGGTCTCCTAGTCTAGATGAAGGAATCCCCAGCTACATTACAGAACAAATTTCAAAATTCGACGAGACTACAGACAGACCCCCATATGGCCCTTACAATCATTCGTTTCTGCCTCTTTGTTCCCAAACTAACATATGTCCTCCGCTATTCTCCACTCTGGAATTACCCCTCATTACTTTCTTCCCTAGACCTGCTAATACAGAAAACCGTGACAGACATCCTGAAATGCACTTTTTACGACCACAACTGGACGCAGGCGTCGCTGCCTATAAGGCACTGGCTTGGGGATCCGAAAAGCATCAGATGTTGCACTCCCAGCATTCCTGTCCTCAGCACATGGTATACGTGGCCTCTACGGCAAAATAATAAACCCATCACTTGGTGATGTCGAGGTCACAAGCCTGGCTGATGCCAGGAATGCTTGGACGCAAGCCTGTCCGGGACAAAATTTCCCCCTCAACCCAAACTCCCAAAGATTGTGGGACCAGCCGCTCTGCCTTCAAAGGCGCGAGAGCCTGCTTAGCGCGGCAACTGACCATACAGAGCGTGCCCATCTACTCGCAACCAGGAAACGAGAGTCAGGGCACTGGTTGCACGCCATCCCGACCAGACAGCTCGGTACGCTGATGGACAGGACCACCCTGATGCTGGCCGTCTGTCTGCGATGTGGTATAAAAACCAATGAGGTACATCGCTGCCACTGCGGTGCCAGGGTCCACGGACAAGGACACCACGGCCTGTCCAGCCATTTTAGCGCCGGCCGTTTCCCCAGACATGCTGCTCTAAATGATATCATCCGTCGGGCCCTTTCCAGTGCGGGCGTGCCGTCCATCTTAGAACCTTTAGGTATAGCCCGCGACGACGGTAAGAGGCCCGACGGACTGACACTCATTCCGTGGCAACATGGGAAGTAGCTAGTGTGGGACGCGACATGTGTTGACACTCTAGCGCCATCCTACTTACCAACGACTTCCTTAAGGGTCGGCGCTGCAGCGGAGTCTGCGGAGGGTCTCAAGAGGCGCAAATATGCAGCCCTCGGGGATAGCTACATATTTGTGCCGTTTGGCGTGGAGACCCTCGGGCCATGGCGGCCCGGTGCTCGACTATTCTTTAAGGAGATTTCCAACAGGCTAGTTGAAGCATCGGGATTCTAGAGCTGGCACTTACCTCGCCTTAGGCGAGGTAATGGTGCCAGCATTTTGAGGTGCCCAAACGACGGCGGCGACCTGAAGGACATTTTTTATTTAGTTTAAAATTTGTATTTGTATAAATTTAGCCAGGTTAAGTTGTGTTGTGTAAATATACTAGCCTAGATGTATTCAAATTATAGGTATTACATCCATACTTCATTAACATCATCAAAATCTTCTTTTATCGTTCAATTTGAAGACCAATGAAGTGTCATAAGCAAACAACACTATGTCAGTCAATTTCTCCACCATGAAAGGCAGATCGTTAATATATACCAGGAATAAGAAAAGGCCCAATATGAAACCTTGTGTAACGCCAATTTTTACTACCGATCCTTCAGATTTAACGCCTTTGACTTTTGCCTGTTGAATTCTATTGCTTAGGTATGATCTTAGAAGATCCAACGCTTTACTTCTAACTCCGTAAATATTTAATTTCATTAGTAGCGTATCATGCTCAACACAATCAAATGCCTTCGAAAGATCGCAAAAAACACCGATGGCAGCATGTGCGGCTTCCCATGCAGAATAACTATGAGATATAAGGGTAATACGTGCATCCGTAGTCGATTTACCTCTAGTAAAACCGTATTGTTTGGCGTGGAGTTGTTTTGTACAGTTGAAGTGTGAGAGCATTTGATTGAGTCCATATTAGGCCCTTTCTTATTCCTGGTATATATTAACGATCTGCCTTTCATGGTGGAGAAATTGACTGACATAGTATTGTTTGCTGATGATACTTCAATGGTCTTTAAAATTGAAAGACAAAGAGGAGATTTTGATGATGTTAATGGTGTATTGTCTTTAACCTTGAATTGGTTCACAGTTAATAATTTATTGTTAAACGCTGGTAAAATCAAGTGTGTCAAATTCTCACTTCCAAATGTCAGGCAAGTTGAGACAAGTTTAGTGTTAGCCAACAGCTCGTTAGAATTAGTAAATGATACGAAGTTTTTTGGAAAAACCATTGATAGCAAATTGCAGTGGAGACCCCACATAGATAAATTAGCTGCTAAATTAAGTTCTGCGGCTTATGCTGTTAGGAACATCAGACAAAGCACGAATGTGGCTACATATAGGCTAGTATATTTTAGTTACTTTCATAGTGTCATGTCCTATGGTATCTTGTTGTGGGGGAAAGTAGCGGATATTCAAACTATTTTTATTTAACAGAAAAGAGCTTTTCAATCAATTTATAATTTAAAACGAACAGACTCCTTAGCGAGCTTTTTGAAGAAATTGACATAATAACTGTAGCTAGTCAATTTATTTTCGAAATTATAATGTATGTACGCAAGAACCTTACAACATTTTCTAAACTTAGCGATAGCTGTAATATTAACCAAAGAAATAATCACAGACTATGTGCGCCCCGGTTATACTCACAAAGGTTAATAATAACTTGGCCACTTGGACACTATTTACACACATTGATCTAGCCCCAAACTAGGATTCCCTGTAACTTTGGTGCTAGACAACGATACACATACTTATATAGATAATATTATACTTAGATAGATAAACAACCATGACAAGGGTACAAACATCTGTTCTCGTCGAACAAATATTTGCCCCCAACGGGACTCGGACCCGGGATCCATGGCTTCGTAGGCAGGGTAACTGCCGACTCGGCCATCCGGGTCGTCAAAATCTTTCAAGGGTCAGTGCATTCTCTTCTACAATAAGATACCTCTGGAGATTTTGAAATTGCCATTTGAGCAATTTAAAAAGCATGTTAAAGCAACTTTGTCGAAAAAGGGATATTACAATGTTCAAGATTACTTAAATGAAGGGACTGTATGGGGTTAATCTAGCTCAACACAGACTTCGCTGTTAATAATATCGTAAGCATTTATTCCTGAAAATTAATCATGATAATTAAAATTTTCATATTTGTATTAGTTAAGCACAACCAATTTTTAAAAGAGATCTAAAAATCAATCTGTGGAAGTTTCTACGCCATTCTCCCCTTCTCCCACAGTGATCCAATGTAGAGAAGTGGCAAAAAATGACGTTTGCTAAGTATATGTAAATATCTACAATAATAAAGTACTTTGACTTTGACTTTTGACTTTGAGTAGTTTGTGAGTAGACTTGTCTCCCGACTTAAACAAAGGTATCAGTTTACTGTGTTTTATGAGGTCTGGGAAAGCTCCATCGTCAACACATTTATTAAATATATATGCTAGGTATGAGGCTATAACTAGTATTATTGAACCAATGACTTTGACTGATATACCCCACAGGTCTTCAGTATTTTTTAAGTTAAGTAATCTATACGTTTTGACAATATTCTGTGGATATACTATATGTATATACGATGACTTCTAAAATCTACATTACTGATGCTAGTGCTGTTTTTTACAAAGTCTCTGCTTCATATGGAGATGAGTTTAGACGCTCTGTTGTCAGTAAGGGTATATTGGTGAAGAATGTTTCAAAGGGTCAAGCTACCTCAGCGTTGGCTTTAACAACATTATCATCTATCTTTGAGCAGAAATCATTGACAATTTCAAAGACGTGACATTTGGCGCCCCACGTTGGGCGCCAAATGTCACGTCTTTGAAAATGAGGTTCCGGCGGGTTCGAACCGCGTCAGTCTCGGCTACACTAAATAGGATCGTGGGTTCGAATCTGTGTTCTTACCTGCCTAGAGGTGCTGGTGGCAAGGAAAGAGGGATTACTCAAGGTTCAGAGTTATATTCAAGAAATCCTACGCTACACAATAGCTAAGGGGCCGTTATAGCCTCACCTAAATAACCTGAATACAAAGATATCGGCTTCGCTCTTCCACGGCTCGGCCTCTTTCCGGCGTAATGGCGAAGTTATACGACCTGAACGCTGGCAGCGAGATGCAGCTTCAATGGGAAGTCCTGGCGGCGTGGGTCCTCTACTCGGGCATCAGCTACCCATGAGGACCGGGCTCCAAAATGCAGGGCTTCGTCTTGTACCGGGGATGTCGACAATGCGCGACGTCCGTCTTGACTCGTGGCTCGCGTCGAACTGTCCTATCTGTCTCGAAGCGGTGCGCGCTCTGCTTGCAAAAACATGGTCGCACGAAGTCTCACGACCTTCAACATGTTGTCGTGTGATCTCTCTCAGCCAATTACCGAGCTTGATATCAAATCAGGAGGGCGACTGCCCCTCACCCCGCCGATGCATGACGCCGCCTGCACAGCCAATCCGAAGCTTGTGGTGACGCAG
Source organism: Argyresthia goedartella (assembly GCA_949825045.1). Lineage (NCBI taxonomy): Eukaryota > Metazoa > Arthropoda > Insecta > Lepidoptera > Argyresthiidae > Argyresthia > Argyresthia goedartella. The sequence continues at coordinate 21,260,280 of OX463815.1, forward strand.
TTTTGAATATTCGCGGGGAATTCTCGCTTCTCCGCGAATCCAGCGCCACTGCTACGATGTCGGCGAATACGGGTATCAACACAGGGAACACTTTTTATAACTTTGCCAGTTTCACGGTTTATGATTTGCTAAACCGTTTTCATTATATTATTTGAATTTTGTAGTTTTCTATTAATGTGTAATTTTTTTGCAGTTCTACAAATCAACTTGAATGTTTTGGTTTTTTTTTTAACATAGTCATGAAATTTTATATCAAAGTTATAGGTTTTTTTCTTCACAAACGTCATACAAGATAGCTCTATTTTTTACAGATTCCAAATGTTGCCCAGTTATTAAATTTAGATTTACCGTTGTTGGCACTGACTTTCTTTAATTTAAAACTGTATTGAATTCTGTTTAAATCATGTTGAAGAAGTCAGAATAGATTTTGTTAGGGTTCTGTTCATCAAAATCCGGTACTGGAAAATTTATATTTAAGTTTTTCATATACGTCTCTAGTCTATGGGATATAATAGGCCTATCAAATGATGGATCAGTCTTATTTTTACTAGCGATTGGAAATGAAACTGTTTGACCACTATGATTGGAAGGTAAACAGTTAATTACATTTTTACTTGTGAATGCACAGTCACAAAAAACATTAACTAAGCAAGTTTGGCTGGTAAGTGTAATTCTAGTTTGCTCTAGAAATACATGACATAAATTAAATGATTTAAACAGAGTTATTAATCGTTGTTTTATTGTTGTATCTACAATCAAATCTACATTCAGATCGCCACAAATAATTATTTTTTCCTGTTATTACCAAGTTTAACGAGGGCTTCCTCCATAATTTTCTCTAATATTTCAAAATTGCCATGGCCTTTTTCATTTCTCGGAGGCTGTAATGGTACACACATTGAATACAAGAGTCAGTTCCTTTAACGCTTGGGTTATTGAGTGATTCGAAGTAAGTTGGTTAGAAAGGGGCCTGAGAACGTGGTTGGTTCGGGCAAGAGAGGTCGGGTCAGGTTTTTTTTGTCGCATTCCTGCGAAATGTGTAGGGATCAGAGCCGATTTGGCTGCGCGCTGAATAAATGATTGATAACTAAATAATGGAAAGTTCTTATGGAACTATACGGAGAAAGCTAATGTTTTGACTGCAAATATACAATTGCGATTGATTATTACGTTGTGGTGAGTCTGACATCACGGGTTTGCGTATCTTTCCAGTGATCTTTGTCTTAGACGCTAGCGGTCGGGCAGTCAGGCTAATATAGCCAGCGATCGACAAATTTTGTGTATCGGCAATACCAAATGACTTGAGTGATAACCGATGGTTGATAAGAAACTATAAGTACACAAAATTGTAGAACAGCGGGCGTGCATGGCATGTTTGATTGAAATTAGACCCTGTGTAGTTAGTGATAAGAAGCTTGCGCTTGGGCAGTATTTGCGGGGACGCCATCTCAGACGTGGGCCACCTATAAATACGAGCGCGTGGGTGGGGAAGGCATTCAGTCCTTACGTCAAACCACTGTGGTACACGTGTCTTTCGGTAATCTGTACAGTTCGGTCTGCTGTTTTACGCGTCTGGAACTGGAAGATTTGTGATTGCGTGCTACAGTGGATTTCCGTGTGCGTCTGAAGCGCCGAGATATACCTCGGTTCCTATCCTTTAAATCAACCTACCCCAAATTCCAAAACTATCCTTGGGTCGTTAGATAAGAACTTGTAGGTAATTTGATCTGAGTCTGAGTCTGGGCTTGGAGCGACCCTAATTTCCTTTTTCCTTCACCATAGGGTTCCTGGATTAGCTCTTAGGATATTCGCGAGTTAATCCTTTCCTCATTCCCTTCGTGTAGCGAGTTTTGAAATTCCCACACACACAAGTCGTTAAACATACAAGCACATTCAAATCATACAAAACCGACTTCGAGTGTTGTCGATGATGGACGTGGTATAACACTAGGATTTTAGACTAGGCTAGACAGGAGTTTAGTTGAGGCTAAACCTAGATTGTCAAGGCATAGGGAGACTGTTTGATCGATGGGGTTCCGCGGATGTAAATAACAAATTCAGAACAAAGTATAAACGTTGTCAACTCAGATAACCTATCCTGTTGATATCTTTGACATTTGAGTGTTGTCGGGGGCGCGCGTAGAGATCAAATTACAGTCTAAAGTTCATTGTTTAGGGACGGGTAGATAATTTTGCCTTGCCTTGGATCGTTTTGATTCAAGTTGCATCTTTAAATTAAATGTCAATTTCGCTGGGAGATCTAACGTGTAGATTGTGTCACGCATTTATTTTGCTGGGCTCAGTCGAGGAGAGCTGAGGTTAACGAGATACCTAAATCGGTATTTTCTGAAGTACGTAACTCGTTGTGGAGAGGGTTAGATCTCTAAAAGCACTAAAGAAAACGTTTCGATAACATCCAGCTCGAATTGCGCAGAGTTGAAGGTTTCAAAACGTTACGGACCTTTTGAGGACACCGCTAGTTCAGACCCATTTCGGAAAATCAAATCGCAATTGTGTAAACCCGGTCTATTTGGATCGTTATTGCCGTGAACTAATTATATAATTGGAGCCACTAAAGCCGCTACTAGCGAGCAAATGAAATATCATTGAGTACTCACGTCGTAACACTACGACGAATAACCATACGGTATCCCAAACAAATATTATAAATTGTGGTCGACCACGTAAAGAAGCTCCATGCGCCCATACATACAAAAAAATAAATGGTACCAGTACACATATTATAACAAAGATCGATCTGGCGCAAAACACCGCTAACTGATGCGAAACACCGGCTTGTGAGCATACATGCTTTCTCTGTTTAACTTGAAACTCTAACTTCCTGAGCCAATCTTCCGTTCGACTATTGTACGCCTAACGAACTTCTCAACAAACGAGAAATTCAGACTTATCATTCTTGACTTGACATTTTCTCAGCTGAATCAGGACATCTGAGTTGGGGGTAAATAGAATAGACGATCATAGCTTCTGATAGCGATGGCTCGACCTTAGCTATTTATGCCGTTACAAGGTCTGTAGACACAAACAATAATATGGCTACACAGGACTCCAACTTAACACAGGATACCTCTGTTTGTTTTCTACAGTAAGTGCAAGAATATCTGTCCGCTGTTTCACCTTAATAATATTTTTTACCAAGATTAAAGAACCACCTCTATCAGCAGTCTTTCTATTGTAACAACTGTCAATTTTATAATTATTTATGTTAATAAAACACATCATATTTCTTTTAACCAGTGTTTTGTTTTCGGGTCAATGTACTAAAGGATGATTATTTTTTTCATTTATGGCCTTGGGGAAAGTGTTTCATAATGATGGGTACTATTATTACTCAAAATATGGTCAGCTAATTAAGTGTTACCTTTATAATGTAAAGGTGTTTCACACGGAATTATACATTAGAATGTAGTCTTTAAATAAAATGTGAAAATACTGTTGGAGTAGCTAATAAATAAATAAATAAATAAATAAATAAATAATGCTATGATCTACTAGTTCGTGAATTCAATTAAAGACATATCAATTCGATCAGAAAAATACTTTAATTGGTTTATAGTAAAATATTTATATTTTTTTCTTGTGTTCTTCGTTTTCTTTCAATATTTATATTTTCTACTTTTTTTCGTGTGCTTTTTTACATTATTTACATTACATTATTTTAAAGTCCAAGTTATCACTGAGTTGCAGAAATTCTCTTCAAATTTTAAAGCCCCGCGAAACTGTAATGAGCATATCGTCAATGTCTGTGAACTGTCCTTAACATTATATGCTTAGAAGAAGAGTCATGTTTTATCAAAAAATATGGAACTGACACGCCATTAGCTTTTTGCGGGGCTTTGAAATTTAAAGATCATTTCTGCAACTGGCCGAATAGGTTTTTTTTATAGGTCGTATCAAAAAAGTAACGTTTCAACACTTAACTTAATAATCGAAATGAATGAATTGGCCAACAGAGACAACAAAACATTTTTTTTCTCGAATAAATAGGCATCCCACCAACTGTGATTCTGTTACAGTTATTTTGGATTCAGGATAATAAATGTATCGATACCTCGTATTTTGTGAATAATACAATAATTTTAACTGGGCATTGTAATATTATTCGACAAGAAACATTAGGGTTTTTGAGATTTTGTTGAAATTGATGGCTAATTTAAAAGTTTCCAGAGGATGACGTAGATAACTAAAAATTAACACAGGAGCTAGTTAGCCCAAACAAATCGCTCTATAAATATGAACCATTCGCTACTATAAATAATTTTGTTGGTCAAAGCCTCCCGAACTGGAGATTATTAGCTTTCAGGGTCAGAGGTAACAGGACAATTCAGACCGCGCAGGTGCGTTGAACTAGCGCCTTATAGCGATTATAATCGTCAAAGGGCACACGAAGCGCGTCCGGCTAGCCAGTAACCTGAAATTGACAAAGTTGAAGGCTCTAATAGAGGCATTAGGATGGATTACCGGCTGGTCATTGAGGTGTGCTACGGCTGGGCTTGTAATTCAAACATTGTGTTAGCCATAGATAACTTTTAATACCTACTACTAAGAATAAATTCACACCAAGCTACTATTGTGGAGTAAGATTAAAGTTATAATATGGCGAATGAACAGCTCTGCCTCTCAATGGGGTCATTAAAAGTCTACATTTAAGTTACGTATAGATTAGTAGCTAGATTAGTCTAGAGAAACACATTTCGGCCTTGTCTATAATTATCAGCAAATTGTATGTAGATAATCATAAAACACACAAGTATTGAGCGCCTAAAATACCTACATCATACCCGCCCGTCCGTCAATCAATTGGTTTTGACCGTGCCTTTCCTTTTTCACCGAACAATCCTTATTTCTAAAGCTTTTCCTCCTATCCGCTTCGGCGCAAATACGTTAGACAGAGGCCACAGCCCAAGGCCCCCATCACGTAGGGTACCTACCTTTACATGCACAAAATTCGTGTCAAAGTAGACTCGTAATTTACGGAGCCAACTGTCGGGTAAAATTGGAAAGCGGGTACGAAATTGCCGGTAGATGCATATCCTTTGCCCGTTTTACCAGGTTAATTGATACGAGAAATTTGTAGCTCATGCCATTCACTCGCTCCGCAGCAATTTTCAAGTGAAGTCTGCTAGTTAGAGCCCTATTCCACTCACTCTACATACACGGAAGTAGATCGTGTCTCGCTCACTCTTTCGGTGTGCGGTGAAAAGAGGGAGATGATTGTGATAATTCTGGATCTGTAATGAGAATGGGTAAAGGTAGCAATTCCACTATTGAGTTAGTCGGTTAGCTTTCACCTAAACAGGCAAATAAAAATATAAATAAACTTACGCGAATCAGAGAATGGGGAAGCAAGCTGTCAAATTTATTCCACCTAGAGGGCGCCAAATTTTCTAGATATTAGACTAGACTACTGAAATGCTTGCATTTTCCAAGTTGGTCCAGAGTTTCGGAGATGTTGGAAATCAGATAAGAATCACCGATTGTGATGTCATTTAATTTCCTGTAATCAATTTCAATCAATGCTACACGCCAGATGAGTTGTCCAGAGGCGTCTTGTTTCTTTGGGATTACCCAAATAGGGGTGGACCAAGGGGACCTTGAAGGTATAATGATACCTTCCCTTCACTCAAGATTTTATTCATTTGGGCTTTCAACTTCTTTCTTATGGCATTCCGGAAATCTATATATTTTTGTGTGGATGGGAACGGTAGTAGACGTTTTAATCTCATGACTGATGGCATTAGTATGTGTCAGTTTGTCTCCAGGGAGATGAAAAATGTCGGAAAAATCTGAAGAAATTTCGCGGACGGCTTTATCTTCTTCATTATTAAGGTGTGAAGTTATTGTAGTGTAGTTGTTTAAGAACTTCTTGTGTTCGGTGTTGTGAATTGGGGCATTTTTTTTTTCAATATCAGTAGTATTTAGCGAATCATATTTCTTGGTCGTGGATTTGGATGAATTTATGGACATTCATTCCTGTAAATGTATACAGTATCTATGGAGATACTGTATAAATTTACAGGAATGATTCGCAACACGAGATTGGAATTCACAGTAACAGGTTTTTCAATACCTTTGAATTTAATTGCTTCTTTAATTAAATCTGGCATGGAGTCTATCGAAATGTTCTTTATAAGATTGAAGGATGCAACAGTATCGACCGAAAACAAAAGTTTTCGTTTGAATAGTTTTGTTCTCAACGAGACGTGAGGTAGCTATCATTTCGAGTTTTAAGACGAAAGCTCAAAGATATCTGAATCAGTGTCTTGGTGTGGGATGAAGAGTTTGACGCAGTGTTGGATTTCGTGTGTGACCTAGTGTTGGAATTAGTATGGGACTCAGTGTTGGACGCAGTATTGGACTCAGAGTAGGACTCAGCGTTGAACGTATCGTTGGACTCAGTGTGGGACTCAGAGTGTGATACACTGTTGGACTCAGTGTCTGAAGCATTATTAGACGCAGTGTTTGACGCAGTGTTGGGCTCAGTTTTTTAAAGTTTAAGACGCCGGCTTGCATATTTGCAGATCCCGTGCAACGTCTATTCGGTACTAGTTTTGTTTAAATCGCAACTGCAATTATCAACGTCAGTACAATCGTATGACTGATCGATGTCATCTTTATTTTGACATGACGCGTTATCGGTGATGTCTTCCCCGGCATAATGGACAGAGGCTCTAGGACTCTTGGAAGAAGGGTTTTTATTCATCTTCTTAAGGGCTAACTTTATACATTGGTCCATACTGTGACCAATCGATTTGCAATATTTACAAGAAAGATTTTGGGATTCATAATGCTTTGAAGAGGATGCTCTTTGTGGGGACGTAGTGGAAGTAGACATAGCATGGACTTGTGGTTTAAAATGATCCTCTTTCTTTTTCTGCCACAATGAACGACTCTGAGTGTGGGGACAAATTGCGGCATGAAATTGAAAACACTTTGAAGTAACTTCTCTTCGGAAACGGCTAGATTAATATTATGGTTTGTTCAGGGTTTCCGGGTTTTGACATCTCAATCAACCATAGAAAGCTTAGGTTTTAATCGTATTACAAATGTATTCATGGCAAGGTCTTGCATTGCTGCGAGCCGGCCAGCCAATTCGCCTTTCTTTTTAGTGGGAATGGTATGTTGATTTCAGTCAACACCTGAGCCAGATAAGACTCTAAACGCAGAGCGGATTAGTTGATTATTCTCTTATTTCATTCTCATCTCATATTCTCTTATCCATTATTTTATCAGCAATCCTGTAAATCCGACAATAAGTGAGCGTATTGTTTACGTGCACCGAACTGGGCTCTTAAAAACTGTTCTGATTCAAATTGAGTCCAGTTTTCAAACTCTTTAATAGGGCACGCGGCTTCGGCGCGCCCTTCTAACTGACTCAATATGTATCTAAACAGCACATCTTGCTGCGATAAAGATGCTAATTATAGAGCATTTCTACAATTATTCAGGAATACATTAGGTTGTTCCTAGTGCCATAGAAATTAGGCACAAATTTGATTCAAATGTTTAAATCAATTGACGACATTGTAAGCATGGTGGTTTTAAACGTACTCGGATTATTATTCAGCAAAAGGAGCGACTCGCTTGTATTATTCAGAGAAAGCGACTTTATTTTTATCTCCTCTAATGATGCATAGTTGCAGCGATGGGCTAGTCCCTCATAATTGTTAATATACATCATTTTGTAAATAACTTTTGTTGTGTAAATAGAAGGCCTTTACTTGATGTGCTGTAATTGATTGCTGACCCCCACGCTTGGGTACGTAAACATTTGTATGGCTCGTAGTCCTTTATATTTCCTGTGTATATAATTAAGTAAATGTCTCGTGTATCTCCATCCCTACTACTACAACTCTGTCTGCAATGCCTCCGATAGCTAGGTTCCCATACGGCTCTCCCACCTCGGCGAGCCTGTCGGAGCATTGCAGACATCCCTGGATCCTGTATTCATTTCCGCTCCTCACACTGTGTCCTCCGCAGGGTTCCACCTGTGCCCCCGCCTACCTACCCTCCTGCTCACACCACTGGACCTGATACCCCTCTGTTGAACCGGACTCCTCGCAGCTCCTCTAGTGGCCCTTGTGTGCTGCCGCTCCTGCTGCCGGACCTCACCAGGGGAGTCGCAGCCTAAACGCGCAAAGTTCATTCAACGAGTTCACACCCACAACCTTGCTCTGTCTTTCCTTAAATAAAACTTTGTAAATATTGTAAATTCTCTTCTTCATAGATAGGAAACCCTTAAACGTTTCAACATCTATAACATCTATACATAGATATACATGGGACCATCTCGGAAGTGTACCCTATCAAATAAAAAAGGAATTTTGTAAATCGTATCACGTGTCTTCTTCATACTATCCATTTCGACAATTTATACCGGCCCTAGTCGTAAAATAAAAATAATTGAGAAATCTTATTTCCAAAAAATTGCGAACTAGTAGTACCGCCTCGCCTCACCATTCCGTAGATAAAATGGTGACAAGGAATGAGTCTCGGCAGCAATGCAGCCGGCGGCGCCGAGAAACCTTAAATGTACGGATGTTACGTACAATATAGTATGAGGACTTGAGTGCGGCGCCACAGTGCTGCCGAGTTCGGAATCTTACATTTATTTTTATGATGCTATTAGATTAGATAGGTACCTAGTTAAAATCCTTTACTCGCTAAAGGGCAACCTCTCATAAAGGTATCTTAGCGAAACGGCAATTTCGCAACACGGCAACTTCTCATAAGGGCAAGTGTACAGTCAAATAAAACTAAAGTAATTGTATTTTAACATCTTCATGAAACCAAAGAAAAATTATTTTCTTTCAGGAGGTTAAACTTTGAGGAGGCGTTCTAAACATTGCTGCAAATTAATTGTATTGTTAAGGCAACAACCTATAATTTTGTGTATAGCCATGTTTTTGGCGATATTTTCTTGTCACCGCTGCCAAAACCGCTTTGAAGAATTTTTGTGCCCTGTAAATAAGCTTCCTTTTTTAGAAGGTCAATAGCCAGAAACAGTCGTGGATGGTGTGGAATTTTGGTATTTAACCTTCGGTGCAGCCCTCTACGGCGTTGGTGGTTCGATGATCATCGCCGTAACAATTAAAAGTTTCAGAGGTCACAACATTAATCCAGCGGTTGGTAAAATAATTGAAAAACGATGTATAAGATACAGAAGACGGAGCCGTTTCTTGAACTGTTAAATATGCTTCAGGAATCAGAGTCACCGGTAGCAATGCCAGTTTTGTCATCAGGTGTGTAATATGGCGGCCTTGAGGATCTGATAAACCAAACTTCTTGCTAGCTCTCCATATGGCCTGCTGAAAATGGTAATAACATCCTGGCACCATGACTCCAGGGAAAACAGTTTTTGCCGCATTTATTGTTGCGAGTTCGAAGTCGCACTTGAAATGCGTCATTTTAAGGTGAAATTGCTCTTTTAATATTTTAAATATTTTTTTGTATGTCTGTTCAGTCTTATTTGGGAGTAAAACGAAGACAAGAGGCACAAAGTTAATACTATCATTGTTTTCAGCCAAATTTACATGGAGAGTGTAATGTTGATAAAACGGTTTCGGCGCTGCCTTGAATGTTCCATCTCTATAGAAAATATGATTTCCTTTCAAGGTGTTCGTGGCTAAAGCTGTGCCAAAAACAATAATTTTTTCATCAATCCCATCATACAAAAAAAATCTCTACGAGGTGTGCAGGCAATCTAACATCTTTGGGATTTTTCAAAGGACGTCCTTTTCATATTTAGTGTAGCTTTCCGAGTCCGATACAAAACATCTTTTTTGGAACAAAACTGTGGAGTGGCATGCTTTATTTTACTCAGCTCTTGTGAATTTTTATTGTTGAAATTTTTTCAAATATTTTAATGACCGAGTCAAAATTTTCTGTCACTTCCTTTTTGCAACTATCCATAATAATAACGTCAACAATATTTTTCTCGGGATCTTGTATGCATGCGTGCTTTCCTTGTTTTATTACTTGTTGAGACGTGTTTAAGGTAACAGAGACTTGCCAAATTTTATTCTTAGAACAACGCCAACGAGTATTACCTGAATCGTATTTGCGGCACAGTTTGAAGCGGAATCCGCTGTCGAGAAACACTGGTTTTCCTTTATTACTTTTGATAAACTTAGTGTAATTACTGTCCTCCACCGAGGACGCAGCAAAATCCATTCTTTAGTCAAAGTATACGCAAATATTTTTATTAAGCAAGGTAATTAATTCAAAGAAGATTTCAAATTGTTTATTTACAATAAAGATGACAATCATGACAATGTCGTTCAAACTGTGGTTCAAACACTATCTACGTAAGTGGCCTGTTATCAAAGCTTTTCCCATTGAAAAGAGTATGATCGCATACTTACTTATTCTTTATTCTTTATTGCACAGAAATCTTAATAGTAAGGTAACAAAACATTTTATGAGCAAAGGCGAGCTTATCTCTAAAGAGAGATTTCTACCAGCAAACCTAGGCAGGACAAGAAAAATTGTGCAACAGGAGTCCTAGTGCGCAATAAAACTGTACACATCTAATTGTTTACAACTAAAACATAATAAATGATATAATAAAAAAGTTAATGAATGAAAATAAAATAAATGATATAGTAAATGATTTACACTAAATAAAATACAAAAGCAAAAAATAAAATATATATCAAACATATACTACTTATATATACATATATAAAAGTACCTATCACGAAAGAGAAAGGAAATGCTCTTTCAATCTTGTCTTAAAAGTGAAAATTGAGGGACTATCTCTAATAGCGCAGGGAAGTGCGTTCCACAGTCGGATCGCCGTTAACCTAAACGAGTGTTTGTAAGCGGCAGTGTTATGCCGAGGAGTAGAAAGAAGAGACATCGTGTGGGATCTCCGGTTGCTATGCCTGGAGGAAATAAACTCGAAACGTTCTCGAAGATATGAGGGGTAGCGGGGATTTCGCAAAATGTTGAACAGATAGGAGAGAACTTGCATATCACGACGAAATCGGATCGGAAGCCACCCCAACACCTTGCGATACTGTGAGACATGGTCATACTTGCGCAGTCCGAAGACAAACCGAATCCCGAGGTTTTGAAGTCGTTCGAGTTTGTTCAGTTGTTCTTCGTTCGCACCGATCCAGCAAACATCCGCATAGTCGATTAAAGGTTATAGGAGGGACTGGGCAAGGGTGATTTTAGTCTGCTGCGGCAGGAAGTGCTGCAATCTCCGTAGGGAGTGAAATGACGCAAAGACTCGTCTGGTGACCTCACAAACAACTTATTATGCAATGCATGCGTTGACTGGGTCTGACTTGAGAATCACAAAAGCGAAGTCTAAAAATTTGTAAATTAATTACTTAATATTGTTTGAAAATATTAATTATGCCTGCAGAAATTACCTACCTACAGCCAAGGCCTGCAGATAATTGATAGGAGGTGTAGGAGCTGTAGGCTCCCAAGAGACGCAAAATTATTCGCTCAAGGGTAACTTCTCATAAAGGCATCTTAGCTTGTTCAGCTCGTGCTTTCTGTTACTGTACTGAAATTGCCTTTATGAAAAGTTGCCGTGTTGCAAAATTGCCGTATCGCTAAGATGCCTTTATGAGAAGTTGCCCTTTAGCGAGTAAAGGGTTAAAATTGGTAAAGACGTTTGGTAGGTACTTACCAACATTGCAGATTTTTCACAGCTCACGAGGTTTACCACGAATTTATACTCACTATTTAATTTAATTATTTATACTCACTGATAACGGAGCAATTGTTCGAAGTGCAGGCCATTTCGTTCAATACAAAGTCGTGCCCGTTTCACGCAATTACGTTTTATTTTTTATAAAGTGTCTCTGTCACATTTCACTACATTAAAAGCGTCTGTTATCGCAGTCTTTTATTCATCTCGAGTTTCGTATTCCCGAGAGTACAGTCAGCATCAGATATATGTGAGCAGGTTACTGAGAAATATCCAGGATTTACAGGAATACTGATAAATAAAACGGAGCTGTCCACTGTTCGATACCACGATTTATTTACGACTACCTTACACCTCCACCCTTAATTAACACAATATAGTTTACTTAATAAAGACGCAAAGAAAATAGTAATAATGCTAATACTACAAAAGTAACTATGAACCTAACTGATATTTATTCTTATAACTACTTATTCTATTTGAAACCTCACAACTGGTTTGCGAGTGCGTTTGGGATGGCTCTCGGGCGGCGGCGACGGCTGAGGTTGAAGAGCTGTAATCGCGGCCGGTGAAGCTGGTGTCGGGGTCGTAAACACCTCGTCATCGATCCTATTTTGGCTCTGATCTGTGTCCTGCTTAACCCCTCGCACCCCCAGCCACTTGGCGCCGACACAGCTCGTCCCCCAGGCACACTTAAGCCCGCGCGGCGCGCGACACTTGACTGACGTATCAAGTGATTATGTTGAAATGGTAACTCTTAGAACTATGAGAGTGCTAAATATGAGTAGCTAATGAAACCCTCTCTTAGTCAATGCAAAACTAATGTCACAGTGACCTTCCTTTATTATTGTACCGACATGAGAATCACAGACATCTATGAAAATGGTCCTTCTCGACACAAATCTAGCAGACATGAGAAAAACATCAACAACATATACATGTTATTTGATACCTACGTAATCTAAATAACATAACCCTTTCAAAACAATAAAAACATTAGTGTGTTCTTATATAAACTGTTCAATATTTCAGCGTTTGAAATTTTCCAAAAAAAAGTCCTCGAAAAAGTGTTTTTTTTTTAGGCACGTTTGGAATATTTTTTTCTATGAATGACCATAGACAATTGTATCGGATTATAGACTTTGTCTTATTGAGCGTCGGGAAAATCTTTAACAGTACCAACGTGACAAAAATTGGCCAAAATATACCGGTTTAAAAAAGCGCGGGAGCGAGAGCGTCATATGACGCTTGGGGGACGGACGGTACTCGAGGCGAGCGTCATATGAGGCTTGGGGGATTGTAAGGTTAATACAGGGAGTGCTGGTGAGCTCCATAGTTCGATTTGATTGATCTGTGCCCCTCGTTGGAGACAAAAGCTCTGGGTCCCCGTCGCTGTCGGGGCATGGAACATCAGACATGCGCGATCTACGTCTCAACTGATCAATGTGTTTGCTAGTTTGTCGACCGTTACCGTCCACGATGAGGATACCTTCGTGTATCGTACCTTTCTTTAATTACCCCTTGACGCCATTTGTTTTGATCCCTATAGTCCCTATACCACGCTTGTTCGTCCGGTTGTAACTCCCGTAGCTTAACCCCCCGCGTACTCGACCTGTCTCTGTTGTGCGTCGTGCACTCGCGCCTGCACCGCTCGGTCCACACGTATTAAGTCTAACCGGGATCGTAACGCTCGTTTTTGTAATAGCATCGCTGGTGTTTCGCCGGTGCTACTGTGGGGTGTGTTTCTGTAGGCTACTAAAAATGTTTGTAAAGCTGTATCTATATCAACCTTATCGAACATCGCTTTTTAATAGCTCGCTTGCACGTTTTCACTGCGTTCTCTGCCGCCCCGTTAGATACCGGATGATATGTTGGTGAAAACATCTGCTTGATTCCGTTATTATCGAGAAAGTCCCTATACTCTATGCTTGTAAAGGGGGGGCCTTGGTCTGAAACAGTCTCTAATGGTAATCCGAACCTAGCAAACATTGACCGTAATACTCTGATTACTATTGTTGCGCTAGTGCGTTGCATCTCGAATATTACTAGCCATTTAGAACTGGCATCAACAATGACCAAAAATGACCTCCCGCTTATCGGCCCTAAGAAGTTGATGTGAAGTCTACTCCATACCTGTGGTATGTAAGGCCATGGTTGTGGTGGCGCGCGCGTCGGTGCTGCCATCTGCACCGCACACGTTTCGCATTGTTTGCACATAGACTCAATGTCTGTATCCATATTGGGCCACCAAACATATCCCCGTGCGTAAACTTTTGTTTTCACTATCCCCATGTGGCTACTGTGTAATTGTTTTAACATTTTGTCCTTCAGTGTCGGTGGTATGATCATTCTATACCCCCACATTACCAATCGGATTCCGCATATATCTCATTGCGTCTGTTAAAATATGGTTGTATTTCAGTGTCTGTGTATACTTGCGGCCACCCAGTGCGTGTGTATAATAATACCTTACCTAATACTGCGTCTCTAACCGTGTATTTCTTAATTTCCTCGTGACTAATCGGTAAAATTTTCTCTACAAATAATGACCGTAATAGGTCAACTCCTTCGCTCTGCTACCCCTTGTACTGCTTGATGGTAAGCGCGATAATGCATCGGCACAGTTCTTCGCTGACGGTACATACTCAATATCATAATTGTAGCCTGACAATATGATCGCCCATCTCAGCATTCGGGTCGCTGCCATTATCGGTATGCCTACTTTATTGCCGAATATAGTGGTGAGTGGGTTGTGATCAGTTTTGAGTGTGAATTTCCTACTGTTCAAATATTGGTGAAACTTCCTGACTCCGTAGATGATAGCCAGGGCTTCCCTCTCGATCTGTGAGTAGTCACGTTCTGCCTTGGTGAGTGAGCGTGATGCGTATGCGACTGGTCGTTCGCCCTGCGCTGTCGTTTGCGAGATCACCGCTCCTACCCCTACGCTGCTCGCGTCTGTTGTCAATATTAACGGTAAGTCTAACGAGTAGTGAGTTAATACTTCGCTTGAGCCTAATAATCGTTTTACTTCCTCAAATGCTGATTGACAATGCGCGTCCCACTTAAACTCCACTCCTGTTTTGAGTAAATTGTACAACGGCGCAAGAATGAAAGTGATATTCTTCACGAACTTGGCGTAGTATATTACCATGCCCAGGAAGGCTCGTAATTCTGAGATATTGGTGGGTGCTGGGGTGTCTGATATCGCCTGTATTTTATCTGGACAAGTGTGAACACCGTTTTCACTTATTGTATAGCCTAGGTATGATACTGATTTCGCAAAAAAACTGCATTTCTCTTTTTTTACTCTCAGACCGTATCTCTGTAATCTCCTAAATACCTCTCCCAAGGTATTCCTTCCCGTAATGATAATGTCGTCCAAGAAAACACCTACGTAATTCAAAACTGCGAATAGCTGTTCTATTGTTTTCTGGAAAATACCCGAGCTAGATGCGAGACCATAAACGAGACGGTTATACATAAGCATTCCCTTGTGAGTGTTTATAACGGTAAATTTCTTGGATTCGTCTAGCTCCAGCTGCGCATACGCCTGGGAAAAATCGATCTTGCTAAACGCTTTCCCCCCATGCAAACGGGCTAAGAGATCCTCTACTCTCGGTAACGGATAACGGTCGACTTCCAATACCTTGTTGAGTGTCAGTTTGTAATCGGCGCATATTCTGATGTTACCGTCCTTCTTGACGACGGGCACGATCGGCGTCGCCCAGCCGGAGCGGTCGACCGGCGTCAGCACGCCCTCGCGCACCAGATCCTCCAGCGCTCGCTCCACCGGCTCGCGCAGCGCATACAACATCGGCCGCGACTCCGCCTCCGGCCGTAAATGAATGCTGGCCTTGCCACCGTTGAACCGTCCCAAGCCACTCTCGAACACATCAGAGAACCTGGAACTGAAACATGTTAAATTGAATTCCTTGGTACTGACATTGTAACTCCCACTGACATTGGGCAGTTGCACTCCTAATTCGGTAATCCACTGTCTACCTAATAATATCGTTTTTCCGTTATTAATTATATACAGATTTAACCGTTTACTTGTCCCGTTATATGTAACCCTTGGTCTAATTACCCCCAGTGGTTTGACAAGTTCACCTGTATAATATCTTAGAAGTAATTTACAATTTTCTATTTTATGATCTTTAGCAAACCAATCTTTGTATTATTCATAACTTAAACACGATACAGCGCTACCCGTGTCACATTCCATCTGCACCACCCTATTGTCAATAACGACCGCAATAAAAATAGGGGTATTGATCTAATGCTATTTGATTCATAGGTAAGATAATTACCTCGTCACTGTCCTCACTGTACGAATCGTCCTGATTTAGGCCTGTCTCACCCCTGCTAGTCCCCTGATCCATAGAGTTGTGTCTCGCACTGTAGCCCTGGGTTTGCGCTCGCGGGCACATCCGGCGCAAATGTCCTTCTTGGTTACACATACGGCACGTATACCGACCATATTTGCACGATGACGTGTCGTGTTCACGTCCACATACGCGACATGACCCTGTCTGCACTGTAGTTGCGCGTGCACTAGCGCCACCTGATGGCTTGCGGCCGAAACGCGAGTCGCGAGTAGCAACCGCTGAGAATGCCACGCCGCCGCCGCCGTCTCGTGCCTTCCCGCGCGACGTCGAAGCCCCAGCTGATCTCTGCATACCCGCCATCGCCTGACAATCAGCTTGTGGACATGCGATCCTGCTTCCTTGAGCTCCATCCTTGCATTCCACCAATGCTGCGTCCTTTTTTGCCGCCTCCAAGCTCGTTGCAAGGCTGTATGCTCGCGCAAAATCGAGGTCCTTTTCAGCAAATAATCGTTGCCGTATCGTCTCGCTTGCCAATCCACACACCATCTGATCGCACAAGCTGTCCTGCAGCCACGTTTTGAAGTCACACGTTTTGGACATCTTCTTCAGATCTGCCACAAACGCTGCTATAGATTCCCTTCCTGTTTATTTCCTTTGATGAAATTTATGACGTTCCGCGAGTATGCTCGGGCGTGGTTGGAGATGTTGTTCCATAAAGTCACTTGTTTGTTTGAATGTTTTTGTGGTTGGTTTGTCTGGGCTACACAAATTAACGAGTAACTCATAGCTTTGTGCACCCATCACTGTCACTAAGGAAGGCACTTGGAGACTGCTTTCGATATTGTTCACAAAAAAATACTGTTCTACGCGCTCGATGTATAACCTTCAATCGTCCGACTCCACATTAAACTCGCGTATTTTTCCAATCGGCATTGTTTTTAATTGTTCTCTCGCACTTCTAAACACGTAGTGTAAAGATCCCCCCCTTTTATGTTTATTTTTATTTTTTAACCTATACTTATAACAAAACGCTTTTAAGCATATGTTAATTGCAGAAATATTCAATAGTAATATTTCTCAGTGTAATGGCCAAATGTGATCGTATTACTGTGGTAGGACTTGCTACGTTGTGTAATTTTTTGTTTCAGCAAACCCAGATTCTTTTAGAGACATGAAATAGGTAAAAAAAATCCATGAGAAAGAAATTAATAGTTTGAGATGGAGGTGATGTAATTGGTCATAAAAATTTGTTTAGAAAGATTTGGAAAGATCCTTGGATGAGGCAAACATCGAATAAATATAAACTTAAAGAAGGTAGTTACAGTTCCCTAAATCTAGATTCTGTCGCTGTTGTCATAAAAAAATGGGGGAAGGGGGGAGTGGTAGATGCCCAAACCTCGCATCTACCTGTGAATTCCAACCAGCATTGCTAAATGAAAGATCTCGCATCTAGATTAACATCTAGTTGCGAGATCTGTTGATTTCCCTTTAATGAGGAGTAAGGATTTCCCTAAGCTTGGCACAGGATGCTACAATAGGGCCTAACGGACTCTAAGTGACGCATGTACTTATATCAAATAACAAACTTGGAGCTATTTTGATATTCCCTACGGATGTGATTCCTCGACCGAATGCAAATCATATTAATTCGTTAGCATTCCCGCAGTATGAAACTGCAACAACGCCACGTGACTCGGAAGTATTCGCGGTCACCTGTCCCATTCAGACAACCGCGAGAACCGGCCAGCAATAATTTAATTCGCGGGGTTTGGAAGACATATTCCCATCCTTTTTTACGTAACGACGTGACCTACTCCCTTGCCATCGGGCACCACTACTACTCGCCATGACAATATGTACATCCCCTACCCTGTAAGACTTGTCAGGCAATCACACCACCTACAAAGGGGCAGATCCCTATTATTCGCCCAAGTTTGCAATATGACACAACCACAACATCACACAAGAGGATAAATTACAATTCAATATACAATACAAATAGCCAACAGGCACTCCGGCTACCAGATAGTGAAGTTTTAATCAACAGCAAACCGACAGCATAATTCTTATCTGTAATAAATAACAATCAAAAATAGCTTCAATTGAAGCAGGCTAGATAAATTAAGCATATGTAGGTTTTTAAGAACGCTAATGCAAGCTCTGTCATTCGTAAGAATTTGGTATAGTTAAAAAACTTCACGGAAGGTGGAGAAAAATGTAACAAGAGTAGTTCTATAAAACGTTAATAAATACAAGAGCCAAGTAGATTAACACAATACTACTAAGTGTTACCTGTGTAACTTAATTTTACAGAAATTTAGAACACAAAGGAAGGGAAATAAACTAATCCGTCAGTTTGATTATTACAGGATGAGCTAACTGACAAAGAACTCAACTGTAATTTTAGTTCAGGATATGAGGATGGGGAATGCCTACCTAAGCGGCTAGCCGACGACAGATCTACCTTAATCAGTTTTGAAAACCCAGTAACACGCATCTCAAGTCGACGCAGCTATTTAAATAGGCGAACGACAGTGCTACGCATTATGGATTATCATTACACGCTTTGTACCTACGTAACATTTTCCGTTTGTTATTCAGATAAGTATAATGAGGAGTCCGAGTCAAGATAATTAACTCAAAGTTCCAGTAACAATTATATACGCCCCTACTAAGACCGAAACTTCTACTATATTGACACTGCCTTGTGGTGTACAGTTCAAAAGGACAAGCAATGACAATAATGACGATACACCAACCGGTATTTAAAGTGAAGAGCAATCAATAAATTAGGTTAAGTAAACTGTGCATCAAACCAGACAGGAGTTCCCGGCGCGCTGAGATGCCGCGCGAAAGCAGGTCAAAGCTCACCCGATCAGCCGACTGATGGTCAGGTACCGCCGCGCGTTGCTAAGCCAACAAGCGCGAGCGCAGCCCCTGGAAATGTCTGCCCGATACGAAATGAGTGATACCAAATAGTTTTAACCAAGTTCACGTCGCGAACCCGAATCTTCCAAATTACGCGTAACATAAAGATAGACATATAAACAACAGTAAAATATAAATCACAGCAAGTACAAACAAGATTAGGCACACGTCACCGGATTGCAATAAATACTTGACAAAGTGGGCTTAGGCCTATTCCCCTGTCAACCACGAGATCTTGTTAAACCTAATAAACTTTATCATTCTAGAGCTGAATCAGATCATATGATTCAAACCGCAAAGAAATGCGTCTTGCATATCTTAAAATAAATTTAAAAGCGTTGATCAATTTATAAACTATTACTATTGAATTATACTCAGTGATCTGGATTCGAACCAGATTAATTATAATTCTCCGTGGTCTAATGGGCCTCACGCTTGCCTCTCAAACAGAAGATGCAGGTTCGACTCCGATGTACGACATACTAGCCACTTAATGATAAATTTATTAACTATAACTACTGGATGATAATCAGTTCTCTGGATTCGAATCAGATTAATAATAAAGAGCTCCGTGGTCTAATGGGTCCCACGCTTGCCTTTCACACAGAAGTTGCAGGTTCGACACCCGACTATGTACCAATACGACAATCAATCCATTTAAAGTACATTATATGGATGTTCTAACGGTGATGGAAAACATCGTGGGGAAACCTTTACTACTCCATAGCTGCGGCGATGGGCTTATTGTCAGCCAAGGCAGAGCATGAAATAACCGGCGCAAAGTGGGCACAGTTGCGCCCCTACCACCCCGCATGGGAAAAGGCGTGACGCTATGTAATTATAATTCTCCACATCTCTGAAATGTAACAAAATAAAATAGACTTACCACTTTGTGCTATCCTTCACTCGACAGCCGATGCCTACCACGATACTCACCACTCGGCGAAGGCCTTTTGACGCCGCAGTCTCGCCTCTCGCGCCCGGCACCAGAAAAACTCCCGCACTTACTGTTATTCCGCATGATGAAGTTCTCCTCCCTGTCGACTCCCCTGTTCCGTGTCTAAACCCGGTCTCCTCTGTCAAATTCCCGGCTTTTCGGCGTAGGCGCAGCCTACTTACTCTACTACCTACCTTTCCAGTCTCGACCAATCACTTCGCCAAATCTCATTCAAGACTACGCCCCTATGTCATCTCATTGGCCCATGTACTCATGGTGCTATCAGGATTATAATTTTAACAAGCATAATAGTTAGCCTATTTAGTTATTTCCATGCCTAGATCCACCCCAAGAAATGGAACGATACTGACGATACTGATACATGAAACTTCGCCACCGCCTTTAAAATGTTGTTAATATTAGGTTTTTGCTATATACTTTATTTGGTTCTTTACGTCACACACTTGCCCAAAGTGGGTGATAAAATAATTAGCAACCAAGATTAAATATATCAGGATCTCATTTTAGTATGTTACCTAAAAACAATGATTCAGTGAATGATTATGAGCCTAATCTGACCTATCAGAGCTTAATTAATTTCAACGACCCGAATGGCCGAGTCGGCAGTGCCCTACCTACGAAGCCAAGGGTCCCAGGTTCGAGTCCCGGTGGGAGCAAATATTTGTTCGATGAAAATGGATGTTTGTACCCTAGTGATATCTGTATATCTATCTTAGTATAGTATTTATAAGTATGTGTAACGTTGTCTAATAACCAAGATACAGGGAATCCTAGTTTGGGCCAGATCAATGTGTGTAAATAGTGCCCAAGGTATTATTATTATTATTAATTTATTTCAAAGATGTCATACGGCATTCATTTAGTGGGGTTCCAACAATGGCATCGATCCCTGGCTTTATTTAGACAACAACGTTTTAAAATAATAAAACATCCGCGCCGTACCCGCCTTTTTACACCATCATCATTAAATTACTGCAGGACAGAGAATTGTAAAAAAATAACAAATTACAAGTTATGACTTGCTTACCCATAACTTCGTATTTCTTGCAATGATGCAAGTAATTGGCCAGAAGATAAATGACCTTTATTTTATTATCTCGAATGATAATTACTTACTTCCTAACAAGCCATACATAGAACTGAGTTTTGGCTAAATAGTTCTGGTCAATGTTTATTTTAAGTCTAACAAAACTAATCGGTGCACATTTTTTTACAGTCAGCTTTTATAACTTTATTACTTAAGTTATTCCCAAAAGTCCAACAAACCGATATGAACTACCTTACTTGATTTTATGATAATTTTGTATGATTTAGTTAAACAGTGCATGTTGGGATCGTTACAGTAGGTTCGTAAAATCTCGTCGCCACTGAGAAATATTCAGGATTTACAGGAATACTGATAAATAAAACGGAGCTGTCCACTGTTCGATACCAAGATTTATTTAAGACTACCTTACAGTTACCTACAAAAAGTTCTACACATATTAACAAATCAGAAATATCGATACAGCCAAAGTGTCAAAATTATGTCAACATCCAAGTTAACTCTGAGGGCATAATCATTTATTAGTCCAAAAGTGGCAAACGAATATTACGCAAGTTATAAGCAGAAAGAGTCTTTCGAAGTAATTAGCACCCACGCATCAAGAAAACACAGTGAAGTAGCCTACATTGACTTGCCAAAGATATTTAAATGCAGCCATAAACATAAGTTTTATATTTATTCGGTTAATGAACGGTACGATGGTCTAATAGGAAGCGATTTATTGAAACAACTCAATGCCAAGATCGACATGAAATCTCAAACTTTGTTCACAGACTCTAGTAAAATATCTATCATTTACTCGCCACCCACGAGAGAGATGTATAACCTACCTCTTCGGTGCGAAATGAAAGTCAAATTACCATTCAACTTGTTAAACGGAGAGGGTATTCTAAATTATACCCAATTCAATAACGGAGTTAGAATACCGGCCGCTATAGTAAAATGTCCTAACGGTTACGCAAGGACATTAATTTAAAATACAACCGATTTACTTAAAAAAATAACAGTTACGGCCCCATTCAAGATAGAGTTATTTCAACAACAATCACACAACGTCAACTCAACAAACCTGAATTCAACAGGAAGCTATCAGGACGTCGAAAGATTACTCGACGATAATTTAGATAGTAAGCTTAGGTTAGACTTTATGAATGAGGAAGAAAGAATGATGATAGATCAAACTTGTAGAGAATATAAAGACATATTCTATTGTGAAGACATACGTCTGTCTTTTAGTAATCAGGTGAAACATAAAATCACAACAAAAACGAGGATCCAATTAATTTAAAGGCACACAGACTACCCCCAGTCCAGACACAAGAAATAAAAATACAAGTAGGAAAAATGCTACGAGATAATATTGCGCAAGAATCACACTCGCCTTGGAGCGCCCCAGTCCACCCGGTGCCCATAAAGTTGGATGCATCAGGGGAACAAAAGTGGAGAATGGTAGTCGATTATAGGCGTTTAAACGATATCACTACTGATGACAAATACCCTTTACCAAACATCAATGATCTTTTTGACATGCTTGGGAAGAGTATGTATTTCACTACGCTAGATCTCGCGAGCGGATACCATCAGATAGAAGTAGAAGAGGAAGATAAATCAAAAACTCCTTTCAGTACACCATTCGGGCATTACGAATTCAATAAAATACCGTTTGGGCTTAAAACTGCTTCTGCAACCTTTCAGCGAGCAATAGACAACGTTTTAAGAGGGTTACAAGGTTTGCATTGCCTTGTTTACCTTGACGATGTCATTATCTTTTCAAAAAGCTTGCCAGAACACATAGAGAAATTGAAAACTGTTTTTGATAGATTCCGCCAGACTAACTTGAAAATTCAGTTAGATAAATCTCACTCCTTAGTATTGACCACCAATGCATCTAACTTTGCTATCGGGGCTGTCCTTTCACAAGGCACTATAGGTTCAGACAAACCTATAGCATATGCTAGTAAGACGTTGAGCGATACAGAGAGTAGATATAGTACGATCGAAAAAGAACTTTTGGCGGTAGTATGGGCCGTAAAACATTTTAGACCGTATCTTTACGGTAAGTTTACGGTAAGTGTCGTGGCGTAAGGCCGGCAGCCTCCTTGGCTCGCTGGCCGGCGAGGCTAGAGGTCTATGGCGAAAAAAGAAAAAAGAAAGGAAGCCAGGATAGACCGATAAGACGTAAAAATAAAAGGGTGACGAAAAAACTGGAGCAAATCTTTTATTGCTAGACCTAGACCTTTGCTAGACCAAACAAAGTAGTCCTTCGAAGACAACTGACCAGCACTGTGGATCCAGTGTAACGACAAAAGGTATGCCGCTGACCCGCTCCCAGGCAAAAAATATGGAGGCTAGCAGGCCAGACGAGCCGACGACGACGTCGCCCGCTGATGAGACGCCCGCTGACGAGGTGCCCGCGGGTGGCCGTGATGACGACGCGGTTTCCCTCAGGTCGATGACATCCGCCGTATCGGTAGCCTCGACCACCAGACGCAGACAGCTTCTCGACCATGAGCTGGAGACTGCGGAAGCAATGGCTGCCATTGAGCTGGAGGAAGCAATTTATCGTGAGTAAGTCCGCCTCTGACTTTCTTTAACCCACGCAGTTTCAGCAGACCTCAGGTCACAGGCCGTGAGTTCGCCGGTTCGTCTGTTTCCCGAGCCTCTGGAGTTGTGGGTGAAGCGAAAGATCCAGGTGGTGCTTCTGATTAGTCTCCAGTACGATGAGAACCGGCTGTCATCTGGCAGGGCTCCATTTGTTTCGGACAATGAGCTGAAGCAACGGTTCGTGCGATAGATCAAGAGGAACTACTACGCTACGGAAGTATCAGGCAGATCGAGTGGCATTTTACTGCGCCGCAGGCTCCCCACATGGGCGGATGCTGGGAGCGCCTGATTCGGTCCATAAAAACGGCTATGAAGGCGACTCTGAAAGAAGTTGTTCCAAGCGACCAGACCCTACAGACGGTGGTTGCCGAGGCAGAAGCTGTAGTCAACACCCGACCCCTAACCTACGTTCCACTCGACCATGTAGACGACTTGCCCTTGACACCAAATGACTTCTTACTGGCCAAAACTAACGAAGCTTCGGTGACGGTGACCTGCTGAGACGAAACTGGAGGGAAGGACAACGACTTGCTGACTTAGTCTGGAAGCGGTGGCTCAAGGAGTACCTACCGACTTTGACAAGACGGGACAAATGGTATGGACCAACGACTCGACCAATAACGGACGGTGACTTAGTTATTATAGCAGATGACCAGGCGCCCCGTAACCTCTGGCTACGGGGTGTCGTGACAAAAACATACAGAGGACCCGACGGACTAGTCCGTGTAGCTGACGTGAATACCAGACTGGGACCGTACCGACGAGCAGCAGCCAAGCTCTGCCGGCTGGACGTCCAACCACCGGGAGTATTGGCTCCCAATACTGGAGGTGGGGATGTCGTGGCGTAAGGCCGGCAGCCTCCTTGGCTCGCTGGCCGGCGAGGCTAGAGGTCTATGACGAAAGAAGAAAAAAGAAAGGAAGCCAGGATATACCGATAAGACGTAAAAAGGGTGACGAAAAAGCTGGAGCATATTTTTATTGCTAGACCTAGACCTTTGCTAGACCAAACAGTAAGTTTTTCCAGATTCACTTAAAACTGCTAAAGTTGGTCCAATATACAAATCTGGACCTAAAACCGACCCAAGTGACTACAGGCCGATATCGGTGTTGTCAGTCATCTCGAAAATATTTGAGCGAATTATGTGTAATAGAGTTAATGACTACTCAACGGAAAATGATTTTCTAATTGACCAACAATATGGCTTTCGTCCAAAATCTAATACACTTGCGGCTGCTATAGACTTGATATTTCTGCTGGCATATTTATAGATTAAAAAAAAGCATTCGACACCGTAAGTCACCATAAGCTACTTCTAAAACTACACAATCTAGGCGTCAGAGACCCGGCTCTAAACATTTTCAAATCCTATCTACACAACAGGCGTCAAGCTGTTAAGATCGAGAATTTCACGAGCCCATTCCAAATTATCTTATATGGTATACCCCAGGGTTCTATAATCGGACCGTCGCTATTCTCTATCTATGTAAACAACATAAATACTATAGGACTAACTGGACATATTACGCTCTATGCTGATGTGATGACTTGTTTTACTTCGGCAACTCTATTAATGAATTAGTCCACGATGCATAAAGAGATTTAGAGGTACTCAATGAGTGGTTGCTGAGTAATTTATTAACGATTAATACATCCAAAACTTCATTTATGATCCTAGCCGCTAAAAATAAGGTAATCCCTGAGTTTGAGCCACTTAAAATAAATAATGAATATATTAAAAGGTCACACCAAGAAAAATACCTAGGTTTAATTATCGACGATAAATTAACGTGGAGACCACACATTGAGTGTGTCAGATCTAAATTAATATCGACGCTAGGAGCACTTCGAAGGATGGCACACTGTATACCAAGTAAAATAAGACCACATATTTACAATTCTTTGACTAAATCACATCTTGAATATTTAATTGAAATCTGGGGATCAGCGGCTCCATCTAACCTAATCCCGCTACAGAGAACTCAAAATAAAATTATCAAGGTCTTACTACACTACCCCTACGACACAACAACTGTACGACAAAACTAAACTATTTAACATTAACCAACTATATCAATATAACACATGTATTTTAATACGAAAAATTACTACGAATGCCATAAAATCTAACATAGAATTACACCTATCAAATAACAGAAATCTTCGTAACAAAATCAAACTTAAACTAACTAAACCTAGGACTAATTATGGAATAAAGATAATAGTATTTGAGGGAGCACAGATGTTTAATAAATTACCGGAAAGTGTAAAGATTTGCGAAAGTATAAACACTTTCAAAAATAAGTTAAAGCTACACGTCGCAACGAATACTGTAAATTAATATACCTATATATTTTCAAGCATATCTCATTTTAAGTGAATGTAAATTCTTATGAGAATAAAGTTCATTAAACCTAAACCTAAGAAGTTTGTTATTTACACTGACCACAGACCTTTGGCATGGTTGTATTCACTCAAAGAGCCAAACAGCAAACTCACACGTTGGCGCCTACGATAAGAAGAGTACGATTTCGAGATTAAGTATAAGAAAGGGCAGCAAAATACTAATGCTGATGCCCTTTCTCGAGTTAGGATTAACGCATTAGAGGACGACTTCGATTCAATTTTAGTAAATGTAGATGCAGACGAGAACCGTGTCCAGGAAATTATTAAAGAATTGGAACGAAATGTGACTGTGCGAAAGCCTAGACCACAGGTTGAAATAATAGATATTTCAGATACTGAGAGTGTTAAAACACAAGTGATAGATTTTTCTGGCTCCGAAAGTGACAAAATGGAGATCATAGAAATTTCAGATTCAATTCATGGGGCAACTGCAAATTCAATCTCTAATAGGGAACACGAAGGAATCCCTATTCTTAATGAGGCAATTGATTGCAAACCGAAACAAATAATAGTACAGACGTGGTTTAGGGATAAATTCTCCGTAAACAATATTTCTAATAAAAAACAAAGAATTTTAGAATTATTTAATTTATGCCCGTCAATAATGAAAAGTTAGTGAAAGATTTTCTTAAAGAATATGTAGATACTAAACACAAATATTTCATTTATTTCGAAGACCCGCGGTTTAGGACAACATTCAAATGTTATCACAAGATTATACAAGAAAGGGACACTAAATTTGACCGAATGCACCGAGCGTACGGTAAATCTGTCAGAGTCAGAAGAAGATCAACGTCAGGTTATTCTAAAGTACCACGAAGGTAAAACATGTCATAGGGGTATTAACGAAACATTTACGAAAATCAAACGACATTATTGGTGGCCGAACATGAAAGAAACAGTAAAGAAGCTATAATTAACTCGTGTGAACAGTGCAAAATAATGAAGTATGAAAGGAAACCCGTAAAACCAAGTATACAATTAACTCAAACTCAAAATGCACCATTTCAGGAAGTTTTTATGGACCTTCTTTATATCGAAGGGAAATACTACTTAACAATAGTCGATGCATTTAGTAAGCTAGGACAAACTATTAATAACCGAAATCGTAGCACACCTGAAGTAGGACAAGCTCTTATCAAGTACTTCAGTATGTACGGCTTACCAAAGAAAATAAATGGCGATTCTGGAACCGAGTTCAACAATGAATTGTTTAAGGAACTATTAAATCTATACAAAATAGAGTTACATATTGGCACCCCAAATAATCCCAGTTCAATGGCAATAGTAGAGCGTGTCCACTCAAAGATCATTGAGATTTATCGCTTAGCTAAGTATGAGAAAAGCGAACTTGACGTCGCTTCTGTCATGACTTATGCGACAATGGCATACAATAACTCCATCCATTCCGCAACTAGCTATACTCCTTTTGAGATTGTTTTTGGAAACACAGACTCAAACAATGTTTTTGACATAGATAGGGAACGAACCTAATGCAAAAATTACTTCAAGTTCATAGGAAACGATTAAAAGTACAATATGAATATGTATCGGATAAATTGGAAAATAATAAGATTAAAGTAAGAGAAAAAAGAGGAGGTGATGACCCACCCAAAATAAAAGATGGCGATGATATTTTTATGAAAAATACCCGAACAAGAAAAGCGAAAGATCTACTCCGTTTTGAGAAAGCGAAGGTCATAGGCTCACCATCTAGGAATATTATTCCAGTCGAGATAAAGAAGAGAAAAACAAGGGTAGCTATTGAGAATATTAAACGTCCTCCACATGTCAAACCTAGTAATTCTAGTACTAGTCGGACAGATCGGCAGCCTGGAACTTCAAAACCTAAACCAGAACCCGGGAATAACACCGATAAAACTTGGCACAGCAGTGATGAGGTCTAATATATGGACTATTTTTAAGACATTTGATTTAGAAACTGTAGTAAGTGAAGTAGATAATAATATACAACAGTATGATAAGATAAACGTCAAAGTAACTAGTAATAATAACCATAAAAATGAATTAGGAAGTTTATGTAAGCAAATTGAATCATTAGTAAACGAAATAAAAAGATTAATCAGATTTTACCTACTTTTAGAGTAAAAAGGGCATTATTTAGTCCTTTAGGTTCAATAGTAAAGATCATTTTAGGAAACTTAGACGAAGAAGACGCAAAATAATACAACTTTGAAATAAGTCAGCTAAAAAAGGAAAAACATTTAGTCGAACGAAAAGTATCCTTAGTAGTTAACGCTTAAGATAAATTCACTAATCTATCAGACAGTATGAATTCAAATATTAAATACTAAGATAACAAAACAGTTAAGATTCAATCAGTTCTAGAAACAGAAAGCCGACGTTATAACATAATTACATTAATGAATAACTTGTACCAAATTTCCAATAACTTTCGTACTATTTATGATTTCATTCAAGAAACCGAGACCGCTATTGCCTTCAGCAAGTTGCATACCCTACATCAGTCAATATTAAATTCCACAGAGCTTATGCAAGTCCTTATAGAAATTGAGAGACATGATAATTTAATTTACCCGGTAACAAGGGAAAACCTAGTTAAGTTAGAACGTTATATTTTGTTAAAATCATACATTGACAGGAATAAGTTACTTTTTGTATTAGAAGTACCGCTAATAGAACCCAACACGTATATATATTATAAAATAATTCCCATTCCTATATATCATCCCGTAAACCGAGAAACCATTACCATCATTTCCAAACAATGGTGAATAGGTTGAAATACAGCCCCGTAGCGAACCTGGGTGAAGAAGCCGAGGACAACAAGTTCTTGTGTTTGCGAGACGACCTAGCACAGTACCCTACCAAAACCTGCATAGAGGAGATAATGACGCTAAAGGACAACTGCAGCAGATGCCACCAGCACCCTATACACATGGAAAAAGTGAAGATATAGAGGATAGTTAGAACCTGTTGGCTGATATACTCCGAAACAGGACTAATCATCCAAAATATCCATCACACTTACATTAGCATTCTGGAAAGTATTTACCAAAATATTACAGCCGATATAAAATTACATCTAGCCGGACCATCATTCCCCATAGAGAGAGGCGTCAAACAGGGAGACTCGTTATCTCCGAAGCTGTTTACCTGCACCCTCGAGGAAATCTTCAAAAAGCTGGCGGTCGCGTGGACAGACCGAGGCATTGACGTTGGTGGCAGAAGACTTACTAACCTTCGCTTCGCCGACGATATTGTCCTGCTTGCCCCATCTGCACCCGAGCTCCAGCGTATGTTACAGGAACTCAGCAATGCAAGCCTTGAGGTTGGACTGATGATGAATCGTTTAAAAACCCAGGCCATGACTAACAGTGTCAAACGTAGGGTCGAGCTAGGTGGGCAGGAAATACATTATGTCGATGAGTACATTTACTTGGGCCAGATAGCCTCCTTCGAAAACAGGCAGGATAAAGATATCGATAGACGCATTTCTAACGCCTAGAAGAGCTACTGGTCCATGAAGGAGCTTATGAAGGGTAACCTTCCGCTGACCCTCAAGCGCAAGCTCATCGACATGTGTATCCTGCCTATCCTAACCTACGGCGCTCAGTCATGGGCTTTGACTGAACTTCAGAAGTCCAAACGCAAGGTTTGCCAGCGAGCAATGGAGCGCAGCATCCTAAGTGTTCATAGGACGGACCGCATAAGGAACACCACACTGCACTCCTTAACTAGCATCACTGATGTGGGTGCACAGACCGCTAAGCTAAAGTGGAACTGGGCCGGCCACGTAAGTCGCATGCACCCAGATAGATGGGCGAAAATTGCCACTAACTGGGTGCCACAGGACGGATACCGGCGTAGAGGCAGGCCTAAACGGAGATGGCGGGACGACCTCGACAAGTTTTTACCGGGGTGGCCGGAGGTGGCACAGACCAGGGAAGTGTGGACGAAAGAGGGGGAGGCCTTTGCCCAGCAGTGGGGTGGGACACCTTAACGGCTAAAAAAAAAGTAAATCTTTAAACCCTAACAACTAATATCATGTAATACGTATAAATAATTTATATACACATCCAGTCCCTATTCACTACACTCAAACATATAAACATTACACTACTCGACTTTTCTATTACACAAGTCACCTACATTCATCACACATACACACATGATAATGATGAATATGACAACAATCATGATTATGATGACTGACGACGATGATGATGTTTGATGATGATGATGACTGACGATGATGATGATGATGATGATGATGATGATGATGAATATGAATATGAAGATGATGGGTATGATGATGATGAACGGTGACGATGATAAAGATGATGACGCGCAAGGGGGCCTTAATGTCAATTTCGCATCGAGTGTATGCCCTACACATTTAAAAAGGCACAGCACATCATGCAAACTGCGTACTTATTGTGATAAAAACTAGAGATGCAACGAATATTCGGCAATTAATCGATATTCGGCAACTATTCGGTATTCGACCTATTCTGCCACTTTTTTAAGTATTCGGTATTCGGCCGAATACTATCTACTATTCGGCCGAATACCGAATACCAATAGAAATAAAATAAATATTTGAATTATTTGAATAGATATTAGGACAAAACTGTTAAAATATTTTCAGTTTCCTCATACGTTAGAGATCGCAGCCATTTGTATATAGTTTTCTTATTTTCAAATAATGTCTTTGTATAAATTTTAATGTGTTGGCTTATTTTATTATAGAGATAAGGTCCAAGGAACTTGAAAAATCTTTGCATAAAGCATGTCCGCATCTTTACAGTTTGGCACACTTTGTCTTTTCTTCTTTTTGTTGTTATTGTTGAACTTCTAGGCAAGAGTGTAGTGTGCTGTTTCAGTATAATACTTTGAATAAATATTTTCCTAACAGTAAGGACATCGCAAAAATTGAAAAGATCAGTTGTGGGAAACATGAAAGGTTTAAATGTGCAGACCTTCAAAACTGCGCGCTGAGCCCTCTCTACACATAACAGTGTGGTTTTATGCGCACCACCCCAGCTAGTGATGCAAAAACGCAGCAGCGATTCAGCCAGAGCCACATAAATGCGCTTCATAAGTGATGTCTCGGCTACATGCCTGAGGATCTTAAATATATAAATTAATTTTATGATTTTAGAGCCAAAAGCTTGAATGTGGTGATGAAATTTCAAATTATTGTCGAAGAGTATACCCAAATATTTAATTGTCTCAGTCCTTTCCAAAGTTCTACACCTGCACGAGTTTAGCCTTGATGTAACGCATGTGTGAGCAAATTATTTGTACACGCTATTTGGTTGTGAAGAGCTAAGTATAGAGAAGGTCAGGTACTTGGTTTTCTCAGAGTTTAAGGTCAGAACATTTTGATGTAACCAGCGGGAGACAATATCAAAGCCTCGTTGAGCGCTGCGAAATACCTCATCCCATCCACTACCTGAGAATAGTAAAACCGTATGATCGGCGTAAGCGATGATTTTGGCCTGTGGCAACGCCAGTCGACAAAGATCATTTAAGTAGATTAGGAATAGAGTGGGACCAAGGATACTTTCCTGTGGAACTCCCCAATTTACTGGCTTCGTGCTGCTTGTAAGTTCATCTATTTTTACTCATTGAAGTCTACTCGAGAGTTAACTCCTAAAAAGTTCCAGCTGGACTCCTCTGACCCCTATACTATCCAGTTTATTAATAAGGAGTTCCACCGAGACCGTGTCGAATGCTTTGGCCAAGTCCAGAAATATTCCCAAGCAGCGTTTTCCCTCATCCAAGCTTTCCGATACCAAATTTATAAGCTCATGTACGGCATCGGAGTTAGACTTACCAACACGAAAACCGTATTGATATTCAGCCATTATACCGTTTTTTTCCAGATAACCAATGAGCCTAGAGTTCATGATTCTCTCCAGAAGCTTGGAGAGGGCCGGGAGAATGGAGATGGGCCTGTAGCATTCTACACGATCTCGGTCACCCCCCTTATGGATTGGAAGAACTTCTGAATACTTTAGAGCATCAGGGAAGATGTCCTCCTCCAAACATAAGTTAAATATATATGTTAAGAAGGGAACAAATTGATTTTTATGAGATTTTAAGATCTTATTTGAAATCTTATCCCAACCTATTGAACAATTATCTTTCAAATTCATAATGAGTCTCTCAACTTCAATATTATCAGTTGGCAAAATTACAAACGAGTTTGGTTGAACGTGGTTTTCGGTTTGTATAAGGATTTGCTCTGTTTGATAAATCGCCTCTGCTAGACTTTTCCCTACCTTTACAAAATAATTATTTACTCCCTCTAAGGATGTTGCAGGTGAAATATCAGTCTTTAAAAGTTCTCGAGGTTGATCTTGTTTTGTAGTGGTGGAGGAAATGGACTTAATAGCCCTCCAAAGGTGTTTACTATTACTTCCTGCTTTAGTAGGAAATGACTTTTCATACTATCGCTTTAAACTTTTAAGCAAATTATTGCAGAAAGATCTATATCTGCTGTATGTTAGTTTTAAGGTTTCATTTTTTGGATCGGACATAGACTTTTTATGTAATTCGTCACGATTTCTAATACAACGTTGGAGTCCGGTGGTCATCCAGGGCTTAATGATGCGCTTCCTATAAGGGATTTTGCGAGATTTAGAATTTTTATCGATAGCATCTTTAACAATAACTATAAAGGCATTCATAGCGGCATTTGGATCTAGTATGTCATAAATCAATTCAAAATTAGACTCTTTTAGAGTTTTAGCTTATCCCTCCTTATCTATAAAAGTATAAGTCGATGGCGGATATTGTGTTTTTTGTTTTAAATTAAGACATAACAGCACAGCTTTATGATCCGTTATAGTGGAGTTTGAGACCACCGTAACAGCTTCATTCCTTGTTTTTAGAAGCAGGTGATCTAGGCAAGTTCCGCTTATATCCCTAGTTACAAATGTATGTCCCGGTAGCAAGCCGTGGTAGGCAGCTTTATTTAAATATAGATCGGCATCACAGTTTCGGTTCAATGGGTAGATATCGATATTACAGTCACCTGTCAAAATAAGATTTGAAAAAGTGGAGAATTTCTGTAATATCTGACTAAGGCTAGCAACAAAAATACCAATGTCTTGGAAGCAAGGTGGGCGGTAAATGGCGACAACTGCCGTTTCTTTGCCATGTTTTACATCAAGACAGCTCCCATCGGCAAGGTTTGGCTCTTATTAGATCACCACTCCATCCTTTTGATTTAAAATTGTTTTCGTGGCAAAACTGGTAAGCCTTGAATTAAGGGGATTAAAGGTGAACAAGAGTACCAACACTCGGTCAGTATTAAGATGTCACAGTCAAATTTAAGTTCATGAAGAAATACCAAGAAGTCTGGTAAATTGTGACCTATACTCCTGATATTTTGAGACATTATATTAAGACAAGACTTGTAAGGATATGATTTTTACAGTTACTAGTGTCAGTGAGAATGGCTCTACATACCGATAGGCCATCCAGTACTTTTTATATTCATTTACATGATTGAATGTGGAAGTATTTTTATATTGGATCTGATTATTGTAATTACTATTATTGATTTGATATATAGTACGATTGTTCTGGTTTCTGAATTGTATTTATTTGGATTAATTGTGGCCGGGTTAATATATATATTTGTCTCTAGATTTTTGTGTAAATAAAAATTTGTTTGTGCAAGTGTGAATGTAAAAGCGGTGTGACTTTCTGTATGTTGTGTGTGTTTATTTACACTGACGAGCAATGAAAAAGTTCCACCCTCAAAATGCCGACAACAAATGGCCCCAAATGGCTTTAATTAACCTGTTACCTACTATAAAGTCTGAATATTCATGTCTAACTATGTTTCTCTTTTAAAATGTTTTTCCTTCTGCCTGTGTTTATAAATGTTTACACAAAAGTGCACATTGTTGTGCGTGTTGTCACCCATCGGTCACAACGGAAGACCAGCGCTGATTGTTCGCATTCAGCATATGCTGAGTTGAGGCCGGCTTGTGACAGGAAACATTCTTATGTACCTAGTTGTTCAATATTGACTCCTATTTTTGTTTCCTGTTGCAAATAAACTTCTTTCTTTCTTTCTTTCAATTTTTTAAAACATTTACATTTAATTAAAAATTTGAAGACAATATTTAAGTTTTTAATTGGTAATATTCTGATGCGCTGTTATATGTACTTCAATATTGCAGACGGCATCATTAACCCTTAAAGTCGCAGAGAAAAACATATCTGCATACCGAGTTTTTGGTTTATGTTTATGTTTTCATACATATTTAGGGGTAAAAAAAATATTGGAAAAAATCTACAGATTTCAGTTTTTTGGAAAATTTATGTTCGCTACAGTGAACATTGCCACTGGCCTAATGATTTACGTATTCAGAGATCTGTTCTCTGTGGTGAGCATTGCCACTATTACACAGGTTTGTAAATAAAACTATTATGGATATACACAGTCAGGTCATAAGTTCTGTCACACAATAAAAACTTTTGAATTTAGAACGCTGGCCACAAAAAAGTTTACTGAATTCGAATTTCGAATTTTTCATGAAAATAAAAATGTGTACTTTTTATAATTTTCCTCATTTTTAAATATGGAGTGGACACTTAAAGAAGACCGTGTCGCAGTTATTGTATTGCATCGTTGCGGTTTCGCGCCAATTCAGATTTTCGACTTACTGAAAAATTTGAATATAACCAAAAGATTCGTTTATCGTACCATAAAACGATACAATGAAGACTCTAGTGTAGATGACAGGTCAAGAAGTGGTCGCCCTCGCTCTGTTAGGTCTCCAGCAGTGATAAAAGCTGTGAAGGCGCGAATTCAAAGAAATCCCATACGTAAGCAGAAACTGTTGGCCATTCAGATGGGGTTAAGCAGGACTACGTTGAAAAGGGTGTTAAATGAAGACTTAGGGCTTAGGACATATCGAAGAAAAACAGGACATCGTTTGGACGCTCGTTTAATGGACCTGAGACTGAAGAGATGCCGCGCTTTGTTGAAGCGGTACGCGGGAAAAAAGCATCGGGAAATTCTTTTTTCGGATGAAAAAATTTTCACCGTGGAAGAGAGCTACAACAAACAAAATGATAAGGTGTACGCACACAGCAGTGAAGAAGCGAGCAACCGTATTCCGCGTGTCCAACGAGGTCATTTTCCATCCTCGCTCATGGTTTGGTTGGGAGTCTCTTATTGGGGCTTAACTGAGGTACATTTTTGTGAGAAAGGCGTGTAAACGAATGCAGTTGTGTATCAAAATACAGTCCTCAAGAACCTTGTGGAACCTGTTTCTCATACCATGTTTAATAACAGGCACTGGGTATTCCAACAAGATTCTGCGCCAGCTCATAGAGCGAAAAGCACACAAGACTGGCTGGCGGCGCGTGAAATCGACTTCATCCGGCACGAAGACTGGCCCTCCTCCAGTCCAGATTTGAGTCCGTTAGATTACAAGATATGGCAACACTTGGAGGAAAAGGCCTGCTCAAAGCCTCATCCTGATTTGGAGTCACTCAAGGCATCCTTGATTAAGGCAGCCGCCAATATTGACATGGACCTCGTTCGTGCTGCGATAGAGGACTGGCTGCGCAGAATAAAGGCCTGTATTCAAAATCGCGGGGGTCATTTTGAATAAACTTTATTACCATAAGAATCTATGTTTTATTAAGTTGATTTTGCTATATAAATGTTTACATAAATAATAAACATGTCTAAATTATTTCATATTGCACATGTGACAGAACTTATGACCTGACTATGTAATTGGAGATAATGTATTGAAAAACAATCGGATAAATTTATTTTGTGTGTAAATCAAGTTGACAGTTTCTAGGATTCTTTCCTGTTACAAAACACAGCCGAACCTGACATTTCATACAAAAAGCTGTTGTGTTTTTGTTGCAGAATCGGCATCGACCCACATCACTCATCACCATAAAGTGACCAACACCATCATACCTTATTTGGTCTCCTGGCCTGGCTATTGCAGGTCGTTTAATGACGCTCTCAGTAGATCTTTGACGAGGTGTTTCTCTGTCCACTTTGAGGAGACCTTCGTATAACTCATACCTGAAAGCTTTGAGAGGCATGCGGCTTTTTTTCAGTTTTTCGCAGTTTCTTCGGTGCAAAAGCCAGGCGTTATTCACACATATGTCCAGAGTTTCGGCGAAGATTCCTACGTACCATCTGAACGATTTGAACGGAGTTTTGTATAGCGAAATCAACATAACTGCCAGATCTACTCCACCCATATGTTTGTTATATTGCCCGACTATTTCTGGGCAGTCGACATCAACTTTTGCCTTCTTCTCTTTGCAGTATCTTCGGATTTTTCGTACCGGATCCACAGTCATATAGGTGCTAATAAAAGTAACTGGCTTATTGTCGTTCCACCGAACTATAGAAAGCCTGGTTTTGTTATCAGATACTTGTGCGTAATGGCCACGGTTATTCTTCTTCATTACCTTTTCGCTGGGCAGTATCTTTTCAGCACCTCTCAATCGATTACCACGTATTGTTCCAAGTCCGAAACAGCCATAATTTTCGCGTAAAATGTAAAGTAGTTCCGGGCTCGTGAAGAAATTGTCGCAATAGATAATAGCCGGTTTTCTTTTGATACTTTGGCACAAAGCAATTACAACTTGGGCACCAAATCCAAGGGTGCTTTCATCGTCTTTGAATTGGTGAAAACGGAATGTATCTTCTCCACCATATAAAACGAAGTCATATATCATTCCTGACACACCAGCGCGCACATAGTTTTTGAACCCCCATTTATTTGGTTTGTCTTTCATGTATTGTCTGCGCTTTCCAGCTTTGGTCCCTTTGTAGGGGATCATCATCTCGTCAATGCTGAATTGGTCTTCGTCTTCTTGAGCCAAACAGTTTTGCCTAACCTTTTCGACGAAAGGGCGAATT
Organism: Argyresthia goedartella; assembly: GCA_949825045.1. NCBI lineage: Eukaryota > Metazoa > Arthropoda > Insecta > Lepidoptera > Argyresthiidae > Argyresthia > Argyresthia goedartella. The sequence continues at coordinate 21,297,148 of OX463815.1, forward strand.
TTGTAATACCTGTCACCATTTTCCATCAAATTGTCAGCGAAATGCAGGTATCGCCGAATTTGCTGATATCTTTTTAGAGGCATAATATCAGCTACTGGTGGGTACCTGAGCTTTTGGCTCCAGTAGTCTTTATAAGATGGCATTTCTACTATCCCCATTATTATATGTATTGCCAGAACACTGCGTAATTCTCCCTCGTCTATGTTGATAGATCTTCCTGTGATAGATACTGAATATATGTTGGTTTGCTCCACGATGTCTGTAAGGATATCAGTGGAGAAGAACTTGAAGAAATACTCAATCGATGAGCAATCTTGAGTGTTTGGATGTTCTGTCGTGTTCCGGTCACTTTCGATTGAAACATTGTGGCGAAACATAGCCTTTTTCCACTCAAAATTGAGGGTGAACTTAGGATGTCGTTTTTTCCTTTTGGATGGAATTATGCATGGGATAGCACGTCTGGCTCGGGTTTTTCTGGCTGATGTGTTTGGTGTCGGTGTCGGTATAGCAGGTGAAAGTGATGGAATATCTGACAAAATCGGAACGTTGTTGTAATTTGGTTCATTCGATGGACTGGGATATACGTCATGAAGAATGGGTGTCAGTTGAACTCCCAAATAGTCTATAGATACTGGAGTCACTGGCATTGATTCAACAATTCCTTCAATGTCAGTTTCAACGTTGTCAGTGTGTCTGCCATTTTCATCATCAGAGTCTGAAATATTCAACCTCTCCAGTGAAGAAGCAATAGAAGGAGTGCTCGAGGATATGTTAGAAGGCGTGCGAGGTATTTCATTCTCACTATCAGAAGCATTACTACATTCAGATGGAGCTCGTTCTGTTGGCACAAGCGCACAGATTCTGCCACTTCGTGTAAGAAGCTTGTCCTGTAGGCAAAATAAAACGAAAGTGCTCAGCATGCAACACATAAAGCAAAGAAAAACAAAAAAAAACAAATGAATCACAAAAAAAACCGTTTTAGGCAAAGTGGCAGTGTTCATCACAGAAAACATGCAAAGATTGGTGTAGTTCTCTGCGTCGGTGGCAATGTTTGCTACAGAAAACAAACATTATGAAAGTTATTTCGGATATGTTAGTAATGAAAAGTGTCAGTGATTTCTTAGAAAACAGGTTCTATAAATGTTATTTTCATCGTGCAGATAGAAAAAAGTATGTGAACCAGACTAAAACACCAAAAATAAACCAAATCACCTTCGAAAGCGCGAGCGGTTTCCGACGTGCCGACATTTTTGTTTTCACTGACAACTTTTTGTGTTGCCAGCTTTGAAATCATAATTTCTACTAACTGTCAACCAGTGTTGCTATTATTATTCAGAAATAAAACTTCAAATAAAACATTGCTTTAGGCTATGGATTTACAAAAGTCACATGTTTGTCACAGTAAACACTGCTTCTTTAAGGGTGCAAGCCTTTCCCGTTTAGGAGTAATTTGGTGCTATATCACTGGAACTTTTTTATTGCTCGTCAGTGTAGATGATGAATGAATGAGTGTGACGTTTGTATATGTATTTGTATGTACTTTTTATATTTTAAATATATTTCTAGAATTTGACATTTTGATATTATAAACAAAGATAGTCACTTTTTGTTTTTAAGCTTGACAAGGTCGCCTTCACTGAAAATTCTGCAGTATGGCAATCCTTCAGCCTTCTGAATGTAGACCATGCCTCTTGAGGTCCAGCAAAAGTTGTAGATATTTTCCTTTGCAAATTCGCGGGCAAGGTAGAACAGCTTCTGCGTTTTATGTGTCAGTGGTTCTGATATGAAGATACCTTTCTTAGGACCATGTAGATGCAGGTGATGGGTGTTGATTTTAGTATCATTTGACTTATTTTTGTTGAAAACTTTTACAGCCTGCAGCATATTCCTGATGACGCTCGTGAATTCAACTACAATTGGCCGCATGTTGTCTTTCCTTTCCGAGGTCCTATATATGTCCCTGATTTCAGAGACATTAATTTTGTTATTTAGTGCATCTGAGAGGGTTGTGACGATGTCACAGAGGTCAGTCTTTGATTCAAATTTGTTTTTATCGGTCTGAGTTAAGGGTATGTTTCGGATTTCAATGCAGGATGCACGTGATTTTTTCTCCAGGATATCCAACTTGTCCTCTAGTGCACGGATTATGAACCTATCTTCACGTTTTTCGTTATCAAGAATCTCAATTATTTTCATCAGCTCATCGTGCTTATCAGACATCTATCTAAACTCTTAGTGATTTCTGAGTTCTGCTTTCTTATAACCCTGACAGAATCTTGTATTTCATTCAGTCGCGTCTCCATATCAAGAGAGAAGGATGAGAACATACCTCTTACAGAGTTTATCATGACATGAAGATCCGATGTCTCATCTTTTTCGTGCTTTCTCTTACCGTGGGCCCGGAAAGTTAAGTTTGGTTTATCTTGACACTGGGCAGAATCGCTAAGGTTAGGTGTAGAGTTTGAAAACTGTAAGATCGGAGTCGATATATGGAATGCGGTGAACGGGGCGCTCCAGTCTCAGTTTTTTTGGGGGTGGGGTGCGCTTTGTTTTTGATGATATTATGGCCGAGTAAAGTGGTGCAGAAATGTGTTCGGATACCAGGTACGCAGAGGCAGTTGATAGGTATCATGCAGCGGCAACCTTACAATTATTTAAAATCCTGTGATACCGCTGTTCAAATTTGAGTACCAGGAGCGAAGAGCAGTGAGGATGAGGAGGAATGATTCAACAAAGCCATGATACGCCGTTAGTACAGCATCTTTAATGACCTGTTTATATAGCATGTATAGGGCATATGAAGATTGACTCAGTTTACTAGGCAGGACATCAATATGTGCATTCCATGACATGTTATTGTCAATGTGTAGTCCCAAGAATTTTGTGGTCTCAGTTTCTTCTATTTCTTTACCCTCATAGTTAATGTTTAACGTCAATGGTTTTTTATGTTCTTTCCTAAATTTCATCAATTTGGTTTTATTAATGTTTATTAAAAGATTATTATTGTTAAGCCATTCTATTAAATTGATTAAGGAATTATTTATGTCAGATTCATAAGTATTTAGATTGCGTCCTATAAATGTTATGGTGCTGTCATCAGCGAAAAGAACCATCGGATGTTTCACACATTTTGGGATGTCATTAATGTATACTAGGAATAATAGTAGGCCCAAGACACTCCCTTGTGGTACTCCACATTTTATGTCTCTAGAGTCAGATGAATATGTCATTTTATATTATATTTTATTATTATATTTTATTTTTTGAATTTACGACGACCCGAATGGCCGAGTCGGCATTGACGCTGCCTACGAAACCAAGGGTCCCGGGTTCGAGTCCCGGTGGGGGCAAATGTTTGTTTGATGAGAACGGATGTTTGTACCCTAGTCATGGTTGTTTATCTATCTAAGTATAAAATTTCTCTATATAAGTATATATATCGTTGTCTAGTACCCAAGATACAGGGAATCCTAGTTTGGGACTAGATCAATGTGTGTCAAAAGGTGTCCAAGGTATTATTTTCATTTGTGATTTATGTGATATTTGAGTAATTTGGGTCAATTGTTTTCTATTACTTAGGTAGGATTTGATGAGGTCATATGCATTACCTTGTACACCCTGAGTACCTCGTACACCAATTATACCCTGAGTTTACATTATTTCGCTTTTTCGTAGTTTTTTCTTTGGAAAGCAATTATTAACGTACTGTAAAAATAGTCTAAGCAATACTCAACCTCCTTCAAACAATACAACGGGGCCCAATCAACATCAGCAAGTTGCGAGTACAGCGAAACAAAATCCGCTTTGTTAAAATTCCAACCTGTCAAGTCAGTGGCCTGCCGCGATGAGTCTGCCTCACTATCCGTGAAGTTTCGATGCGATCTAGCGCGACCGCTCATGGTCACAGTCACTTCTAGCGGTGGGTGATAGTTATCCACCCGTAATATGGGCGAGGCTGCCGCGCGCACTCTTACACTCGAGCTATCAGTCTCAAACTTAGGACTAGATCTAATTGACGATTATTGCAATTATTAACGGCACGACAGAGGTCTGAACCCACAATACGTCACAAAATACTCGTAATAGTTTCGAATTTCGACTGAACTGAAAAGCAAATTAAAATCGCCTACAACAATTACACTTTAAACATATCACAGTACTTTTCTATTAATCTAAACATCACCATGTAATCTGACTCGCTAGCATCCGGTGGTAGGTATATACAACAGAATATCCATAATAGCCTAAATAGATTGCAACAGAAACCAGTTCAAATACATAAGCATCAATGATCACATCACCCGGCACAGCGACTCGGCGTAGCTCGAATCGCCGTGTAGCCACGAGACACGCTCCGCCTTGCTTGCGGCCATCCGCCCTGTCGCAGCGCAGAACCACATAACCAGGTGGAACCATTTCTGCGTCCCATATTGGTTCTGTACAACTCGTTTCTGTAATTGCAAAAATGGCCTCCGTCAAAGATGAGTTGTTTGTACAAAAACGTTCCAACTTGGTCCTTAGGCCTCTAACGTTTTGGTAGTACAGTGTAACTTCACTTTTGACCATGTGATTTGTTATCTTCTCTTCGAAACCACACCCACTCACAATATTCAATATTAATTGCCCAATGGTCCGGCTCGCACAAATTATTGTACTTATTTTCCGTAATGTTACGATAAATGAAGCATAAAATCTCCTTTTTTTGTGTAATTTTGACCACCTTTATGATGTCACTTTCATCGCAGATCTTTTTGCCAAATATTCCAATCATCTCAACCGTCGTCTCCTTCTTTACTTGCCAAACATGCAAGTATTTTTTCCGCTCCGTTCCTTGTATTTCTACTGCATTTGCGCATCCTCCTTTTTTACCTCATTCCTAGGGTACCTGCCTTATTCTGTTTCACTGTCTCCCACTCTATTTCCTGATTCTTACTCTTATCTATGTCTTCCTTATTAACATTGTCCTCGCTTGATTTTTATGACACTACGATTGTCGCTGTTTTCATGGCCCGACTTTTAGTAACTATACTACTATCTTGGTTGCTTTTAATATCCACTATTTTTGCGTATGAAAGTGGCACTTCTTGTGATTTGGCAATATTTTCTTCCTGCACGATCTTTTCACGTACTTTGCTGAAATCTTTTCTTCTTATAAGGTTTTCTATTCGGTCTAGCTTCAAGGTGTTTTCTTCCACTACCCTCATGTTATTGCGGAGGTCTTGCATTTCCACCTGTATATGGTTCAGCTATTCTTGAAGTTATCAAAGTTCAGCCTCTGATGTTCCTGCTGATACTTCATTTCTAGTCTGAGCTCCTTTAGAGTGTTCAGTATTTCAGCCTGACTATCAGCGTCCACGGTCTCATCCAAATTATGACGAGAACCTCGCGGTTGTACGTTGACAAAACTCTTTGGCGTGAAGGTCTTGTTCCAAACTACATCACTGATAGGAGTATTTACATTCCCTGTCTTAGGTAGCTGCACCTGCACGCCGGACATATCCAGGAATCCTTGTACTCCGCGCTCAACTCTTCGAACGAAAACTCAGTTAATACCAGGCACTTAACATGGTACAACTTCTTGCACTTTCCAATTGAGCACTCCATAAATAGTAAATCATAGATAGCTGCATCGCAGCCATCACACTTTACTAAGTGTACATTCAGTGTTCTACGAATAAAATAACTAAATACCACAATCGCAACCGTACGCACGACCTTTCGCTTTGGCGTCTCGCACCGCCTCTTTATCTCTATGAATATCTAAACAACTGGGGTAAACTTGAAGAAACCTCTCTACCGAGACGAGGTGATACTCACAACCAACATGCTGATTCAGAAATTGTATGGCGTACGTTTGATATACTGACGAGCAATGAAAAAGTTCCAATGACATAGCACCAAATTACTCTTAAACGGGAAAGGCTAGCTTAATGACGCCTTCTGCAATATTGAAGTACATTTAACAGCGCATCAGAATATTACCAATTAAAAAAAATACTTTTTAATTTATGAAGCTAGGTTCCATGTCTTAGGAGATATTAAGGTGTTTGTCGGCGTTTTGTGGGTGGAACTTTTTCATTGCTCGTCAGTGTATTAAAACATTAGGTGAGTATTGCGACTTATAGCTTAATACTGACATATTACTCTTGACGGAAGTTTGCGAAAACTTTCGTGAAATCCCTATATTGTATTTGTCAGGTGAGCAAACGTTATGCTAAGGAAAACAATCGATTCATGAATGACTATGATGCGAAACAAGATACTTACGTTATTGTTTATTTAGACTTTAATAATCTCACTTCTGAATCGTGGTCCCACTGATATGTACCCGTGGGACAATAAAATAATTGGTCCCACCAAATACACACTTGACCGTTTCGTTAGGCTGAATTGAAGGAATGCCAAAATACAACACCTCAGCATGATATGTGATATATGAGCACGCCTTCAGGTTGGAAGTGGTCTGACGCACTTCTTTGCACTATAAGAGACAGTCCCACTCTTTTCTCTTTCAAAAACCGGGTATAAGAGCACTTCCTCTCTTTTTCATGACAGTAGTCCCAGCATCACACACAGACACCTCTGTGGTTTATGTGATGAATTTGTATTTAGTTAAGACTGTGACATCAAAATAAAAAAATTATAGTATGTATATTATTCGTATATATTCGTTAATATTGGTACTTATTTAGTAGTATTAATTTTCATATTTTATAGCTATTTAATTTACTTATATGTATTTTATTATACATTAGATATTGTGCACACTTTCATGGTAAATTTTCCTGTCATACCTTAGTTTGCTAGAAGAAGTCTCTTTTTAGAGATAACCTCACCTTTTCCATTTATGTAGCTTTCATCCTCAAATTAATAAAAATGTTATGATGTAGGACGAAAATAATGGAAAATCTATGCTCGAATTTATCGGTCCGGTATAAGATGTATGCTTACACATTAGAAGAAATTACACATTAGAGGGATAAAGAGATAAAGAAGTTACAGCTGTCGTTAGAAAACTTAATTTTGATATATATTTTCAATATAGAAACAATATTGATTTCTTTCAGCTTTCGCCTATTCTTGGTTACAACTCGATATCCATTTTTTGGTATACTTTGCATAACCGTATTCACATCTGGTTGTTGATCTTCTGGATGTTGGACAATCTTCATTTGAAGATTGTCCAACAAATTCTGTTCAATACCTGAAATACTTTTGCCACCTTTTTATTATTTGAGCACATTTATGTCAAACACAAACGAATTCACTCATTTTGAGCTATGTTTAAGCAACTTCTGAAGGAAGAGATCCAGACACTGACGAACATGCTGAAAAACCGAGTATTTATGGGATCCTAGTGTTAGTAGCTTGTGCAAAACTGATAAGAAAATAGTGTAAAATAGTTCTGACCAATACTGATTATATTGACAACAATAGATAAGAAGTATGCAACGACATTTTTATCGTTACGTGTGGTCAAAATGACCACCGCAAAAAACATCTCATGTGAATTTTTTAAATCATATTTATGCTTTTTTCTGCTAACTTGTTATATAATAAGTAATATAAAATGTTATATAACAAGTTGTAAATAAATAAAAAAGTACTTTTTTGTATCCACAAATACCATGAGCTAACAAGAATCGGCGTTTTTTCCCTCCGTCGCCATTTTTGCTTTAAGCTTGTAATGGCGGAATAACGACGCAGAGTTTTTATTTCCTTGTATTATTAATAAGTTAAGAAATCTAAAAATATCAATATCGGCAGACATCGGCAGCTATTGAAAATATAATGTTAATGTACATACAAACTTATATATTCCCTTGAATAACTTAGAAAATATCTCAAATTGTACTTCCATAATATAAAATTATCGAAGTACTAAGTTTGGGTGTTATTTAATATACTTAAAAACATAGACCTAATATTGTTTTTTTTTTTAATATTTATACTATTATATCAGATAACTCTATCAACTCAGAATATAGAATAATAAAACGGTTTCAGTACCACAACTTTTGTTCGAACCATCATTGAGATGGAACACGCCGTATGGTCCCACCCAGCTTCGTTCGTCCACCCTGGCAGAAACATGTCGAGGTCGTCCCGCCTCTCAAATACTAAATCAGCCTATTAAATACCCCATCAAAATTAAACAAATAGCGTCACACCTTCCTTATACGGGGAGGCAGAGGACAGATATGCCCACTTTCAACCAGTAATTTAATACTCCATTTTGCGTGATAGGAGGGAAGCCCATCGCCAAAGTTAAGGTGATAAGAAGGTTTCCTCACAAAAACTTCCATCACTGTTAGAACGTCCGTAAATAAGAGATACGATACCATGAATGTACAAAGGCCCATAAGCTTTAGGCTAATAAAACCCCTCTTTGCGTGTGGCGGGATGGAGTAAATGTCTTCAAAATTGAATTGATTAGAAAGCCTGTATTCAAAGAAAAGAACCTAAAAGCTGGTTCTTACAACCTCTGGATTCGGTTCGGCAGATTTTGCTGCGAACCGTGTATACCCGGTTCTGAGCAAAATCTGTAAATTATTGGTTAAAAAAATCTTTCGTAGCTTCTTCTTCTAGGTAACAACACCCAAAACTGAATATGATCCTGCGGCAGTGGATGGGCGCGGGGAGTGTCGTGGCGTCTGTAAGGCGAAAGATTTCGGTGCGAGTCGGTAAAGAACAGAATATGATAAAATTTCACTACCCCGGTGGTCCTAAATAGACTAACCGATAGCTCCTTAGTATGGCAGTTGTCGCACGTGGATGAAAACGTAAACTAACAGAGGATGATGTGACACATTTCACTTCACAGTAAACGATTGGTACTTGACGTTATTCGCGCTTGCACCATGACAGATCGTTTCCACCAATTATAGCGTGCAATGTGAACCTCACTCCTCGACCACTGAATATGATACTATCTATGCTGACCAATGAGCTACGGTATACGTTGTAGTGGTGATGGATCACATCCCGAGGAAGCTTTCATGCCTCTAAAGCTGCGGCGATGGGCTAGCCCCCAGTCATGAAAAATGTAATTTCTACTAGCTAAACGTAGGACGCAACTGAGCCTCTGCCAGCCCTTATGGGAAGAATTGAAGATGTGAAGGTTTCCTCACGATGTTTTCCATCACCGTTACTACTGTACAAAACCAAAGCAAAATTACTGGTCGGAGGGCATCATTTACACTTACTATAGGGAAGTGAGACCGATTAAGAACATCCCTAGCCAGGCCAGTTAATATTTTTGTGTTATTGTTATAAATTATGTATCTCTAGTTGTAAGGTATTATAGATATGGATTTTCGTTAACCTAACCTAAATATTATGATGATAATTATTATTATATTTATTATTAAAAGCTGCAGCTACCTATCTGTATAGGTAGTATTTGTGTTGTGTATACATGTAGAGGCCCAAAGGCACATGTTTTGGAATCGGGGGGCCGGCGGCACGAGGAGTTTCATGAATCTGATATTTATGCCGGACACCTCCCGACTATCAATTAAATCGCCAACCAGCCATCTTCACAGCAGCGACGGAATAATAGTAGATTGTTTACCAAGGATTTAAAGAACTACTTTTAAGGCAGCTCAAGTTTAAAATAGCTTTTACTCCTGCGCTGGACACTTAACTTTTTATCACCCTATGGAGTAAGTTAAGTTACGATAAGAATAATAGGTACTAGACAATTTATGAACAAGAATCGTAATTTTGTATTTATATTGTATTATACATTGGCAATAATAACATTTACAATCAGAAGTTAATAGACCAAATACAAGCTCACGCAATTGCTTTTGTTCTTCTTGTAATTTTCCAAAGCATGAAATTGTCGAATTCTTTCATATATTTTTCACGGGATTTTGTATATAACAAATCTTAAATTCACATTTTTTTGAGTTTAAAAAAAAACGATATTCCTCATGAGAGTTCAAAATGGCGGCCATATATCATCATTGATGATATATGGCCGCCATTTTGAACTTTTTAGTTACTGGTCCGATTTGCTTCAAAATCGATATCTGGGGATCCGGTTGAAATACAATTATGATTCAAAAGCCAGATTTAAAAAAAATGGCCGCCATTTTGTTCTTTTTATTTACTAGTCCGATCTGCTTCAAAGTCTGAGGATCCGTTTGGAGTCCGACCATGAGTCTGAAGTTAGATTTTGAAAAATTTGCCGTCATTTTGATTTTTTTGGTTACTGGTCCGATTTTATTTAAAATCGATATCTGGGGATCTGGTTGGAGTCCAATCATGATTCTGAAATCAGATTTTGTCTGATTTGCTTCAAAATCGATATCTGATTATCCGGTTGGAATCCGTCGATCGATTGGTTAGCATTGGAATAGCACCCTTATTTTCAACCTTAAAAAAGAGGAGGTTTTCGATTAGTCTGTTTTTTTTTGTATGTTTGTTACGCGATTAAGCCGCGTTGACACGATAAGAGTAGGCTCGGTCCGAGTGGACTCGGATAACTACTCGGATGCAACTCATATTGTGGCAACCGATGATGCGAGCGCATTCGGTCCATACTCGGACGACGGCGTCCGATCCGGGTTTCAAAAAAAAAATGTTTATTGTTTAACCATGAGTATTATTTAACATAGTGTAAGCTGAAGCCGTCTTTTAAGTATGAAAATACCTGTGCCGGACGACTTCGCTCTTTGACCCAAGTCTTATTATATCATAAGTTAAACAATTAGAAATAGATTAAATAATAACAAAGTTAAATTTTACTTTGAGGTTACTAAAGATTTTAGCAACAATTCAAATTAGTTAAATGAAGTATTAAAATAATAAATATACATTAAACATTCAGTATACAGGTTATTTGTGTGTGTGTGTGTGTGTGTGAGAGAGAGAGAGAGAGGGTGTGTGTGTGTGTGTGTGTGTGTGTATGCGTGTGTATCATGGTGTCTGTGGGTGAGTTATTTGAAAGGTGTCTACCAGTTTGGAATTATTTATGTTATCAGTAACTACTTATATATCAATATTGGGTGTGAAATTATCTACTTATTTTAATTATTAAGTTCTCTGTTTCTTCGTATGTTTTAGAATATATAGTTTCAGTCAAGGCTTTTTTACATTCTTTTTTGTTTTTCGAGTATAAGTCAAGGCTTTTATTTAAATGGTTGTATAGGTGTGCTGACTGATATTTAAACTGCCTGCGAGCGAACATAGATTTGTAATTAGGCAAATTGATTATTACATGTTTCCTTCTTTTATTTGCAAAGTTTGGGTCAAAGGTTGTTGTATTGTGAGTTTTTAGTACTGATTTTATAATATATAATTTTCTTACGGTTAGAAGTTTACTCAGGGAGTAAAGTTCCTCTGTCGGAAATTTTAACGGCTTAAAATACATCACCTTTATTAAAGCTCTCTGAGCTCTTTCTATTTCTATAAATTTAGTTTTTGCAGCTCCCCCCCATATTGGAATACAGTAGCTTATTACTGATTGCGCCAGTGCCACGTATATTTTGTTGCGTAGTAACGGTGTAGTGATATGTCTTAATGATTTAAAGATCCAAATTAAACGTCTCACTCTAGTGCTAACCATATCTATGTGTGGGAACCAAGATAGCCGCTGATCAATAATTACGCCGAGATATTTAGTTTTTGATATTTTAGAGATAAAGGGGCAGTTACAGTTTTGTTGGTCAGTACAGTCAGTATGGATTTTAATATCAAAGTGGTCAGGTGGTTGAGTTCGATCATACTTTGCAAAACAAATGTAATTCGTTTTAGCCGCATTGAGGGTTAGAAGATTAGAGTTTAGCCAGCGCGCAACTGTGGACAGACCTGCCTCTGCATTTATACGAGTTAAATCCCAATTCGTATTTGAGAAAACAAGAGCGGTATCGTCCGCGTATGAGACAATTTTTGTGTTTTCTATATTAAGGTTGCATAAATTGTTTATGTTCACAAGGAACAATGTAGGTCCTAAAACACTGCCCTGTGGGACTCCATAGGATATTTCAACTTCGTCGCTAATATATTGACCCATTTTAACCTTCTATTTCCTGTCTGATAGGTAGTCTTTAAGGAGCCTAAGCGAGATTTTCCTTATGCCTATTCTCTCTAGTTTTTGTACTAGGATGGGGATACAAACTGTATCAAAAGCTTTTTTTAAGTCTAAGAACACAGCCAAACACTTCTTACTAGAGTCAACTTGTTCAATAATATGTGTTGTTAGGGCTGTTATGGCATCGTCAGTTGACCGGCCATCTCTAAAACCATATTGTGCTTTAGAAAATATATTAAACCTATTTAAATAGTTAATAAGTCTAATATTTATTACTTTCTCTATTATTTTAGAGATGGACGGCAGAACCGAGATTGGTCTGTAATTATTAACGTCAATCTTCTCTCCACTTTTGTGTACAGGAGTTATAACCGATTTTTTTAAGATTTGTGGGAAAATACCTTGTGAAAAGCAAAGATTTGTAAGATGGCAGATAATAGGTATTAGTTCACACTTAGCCATTTTTAGAAAGTGAGAAGGTTTACAGTCATGTCCTGGCGCACTATCAGATTTCAGTCCCATAAATACTGCGTTAATTTCAACCTCATCTGTTTTTAAAAGTACAAAGGAATTAGGTTGGTTTTCTTGTGTATTGTCCTTATTTAAGTTTGAGTTTGGTTTCCCATTATAATTTCAGCCAGCTCTTTACCAATATTCGAAAAATAGTTATTTACATAGTTAATAGATTCTTTATTGCAAGAATTAATATTAAGTAGTTTTAAGTTATCTGTTTTATTGCCTTTTAAATAAGTTATTGATTTTATACTATCCCATAAACACTTAGAGTTCTTTGTTGATTCAGCTTATTTGTTTCTAGCATAATTACGCTTTAGTTTTTTAACAATATTATTACAAAAATTGCGATATCTTCTGTATGTTATTTTAATTATGTCATTGTCAGGTTTTAGTTTACATTGGTTTTGAAGTTAATTTCTGTGTCTAATACATTTTAAAATACCTGTTGTCATCCATGGTTTCAATGTTCTTTTGTTCTTGGGTATATTTACAGTTTTTGTATTATCTCTTAATGTTTCAGATATTGAATGATTGATTGAATATCAACAAGCATCTCCACAATATAATTTGAATTTTCACTTAGTAAAAGCCGCATTAAATTCTTTTCTGCCAGATCTAGCAAGGCATTATTAAAATCTGTGACGGTTTTAACCTTTGTGGAACTTTTAATATAATTTTGATCAGATAAATTTAGAAATATCATAGAATGATCTGTGATCGTTGTGTTAATGACTGCAATTTGCGCTGCCATTTTAGGTTTGTCAAGCTTCAGCATGAAGTGGTCGAGGCAGCTTTCCATCCTAGTGGGTATGGTGTGACCTGTCACAATGCCATGTATATACAACATATTTAGATAGTTTTGTCTATTACTAATTTCATAATTTTGTTCTTTATCATTCGGGATTAGATCTATGTTAATGTCTCCTGTTATAATTATATTTTTGCATGTTTTTATGGATTCTAAATGTGTATTTAGTGAGTTAATAAACTGATCAGCATTCGTAATAGATGGGGAACGGTATATGCCCAGGATGGCGGTGTTGTATGTATCTATCTGTAGGCATGATGCATGATCTAGTCTAATCTCCCGAATATTAGTTACAACTATGTCTCTTTTAACATAGATTACAACACCATCACTTTGATTCAGGTGTAGGGTTGATTTAAATGAGACATAATTGTCTAGGACTGGAATTGGCTTAGCTGAATTAAGGCGGCATTCAGATAAAATTATTATGTCCGGTATGAATTTTAAGATATTTAAGTTTAGGTGTAGGTCATCAATATTTCTATACACACTTCTCATGTTTTGGCAAATAATTTTCAAGTCTTTTTCTTTGAGCGGGATATATTGTGAGAGATCGTCAATTTCACAGCGGACTGAGTGAGCCTCTTGCATGTTATCTATGTCCTCTATAGCATTATTTGTGTTATCCATTTATGTATAGAAAGAATCCAAAGGTGTACCATAGTGACTTTACAGCTGATTTTCTAATAATAATGTAGAATATGTTATGTACCTATTGATTTTTATTATATAATTATAAACTGGCAGTCCTGAAATACTCGTGTAAGTGAAGTAAGAGTTATGTATACTATAGTTTGTTTGATGTCATGTGTGTGTGGTGGCTCCTGCTGTGTTCCTATAATCTCAGCTAAGAAATACGCAACTGGGGCGGTGCATTCCGTGCGTGCGAGTTGAGTCGGACCACGCTGTACTGTTCCAAGCTAGCTCGTATACGAGTAGTGATCAAAATGGCGAAAAAGAAGAACACGCAAGCGTCTCGTCTTAAAAGAAAGTGGTCTAAACGTGACACATGCAGATTCATAGAACTTTACGAAGCAGAGGTGATTCTGTAGAACGTGAAGATGAAGAATTTATACAAAAATAAAGACGCTAGGAACGCGGCCTTGCAGCGCCTGCCTGATAGTAGGTCTTGACTTTGAGATCACTGCCGAAGAAGTAAACAAAAAAATCAACAATATTCGGAGCACATATGTCCAAGAGAAAGCAAAAATTAAGCGGCTCAACGCCAATTTTCGAAAAAGTTTTTTTCTTATAGTTTTTTAGTCTGGGTGAGGTCACCGGTGACCTATATGGCATTTAACTGTTAAGAAATCTATGAGCACTGGATCGGGTGCAGCAGATATTTATGTACCCACACTGCCGTGGTACGACATAGCGGACCGATTTTTGGCTGATATTGTGAAATGTAGAAAAACATTCCAAAATGTAAGTATTTACTATATTTAAGGGGTTGAACGATTGGGCTTAGAAAACAGGGTTTAGCAGGGTATTTTTTTATGAATAGAGGACCCTTTTTTCTGAGTTTTAACCTTTTTAATTTATAAATAAAAGTTTGGTTAATAAAACATAGGTCTATATATTACATTGCTAGGCTCACATAGGTCTTTTTTTACATATGTGACGAGATGACACGATGACTAACATATACTGCTATTTTGCCAGGGTACTGCTCCTTCTCCCAGGAAGAAATTTTTGTAATTAGTTCTTCGTTGTTCTGCTTCATATGTATGATTGTGGCTTCACTGATTCTCAAGATTTGTAATGTATGTAGATTTGGGTTCTTGAATCCATTGACCAGGTCTTTCTTCAGTACTAATTGTTCACATGGGTGCATGATTAAAACATCACCATGTTCTTATGGGTGCATAAGAACATGGTGATGTTTTAATCAACTAAGGCAACTTCCTATAATGGATGCTTTAGATTTAGAATCAGACATTTTGGAGTTAGTGAAAAAGAAGAGCAAATGTTTTCTAGAAAGAGAGGCTTCTGCAAAAACCGATGACACACTTGATTACACAATCGAAATACCTGAGAATGTTTTGCGCCAAGTTTTTCAACAAAATGATGCATCAGAGGAGGTATCGCAATAAATTTTGTTACCTGACCAGGCACAACTGCAAGATAATGCATTAGAGAAAGCTATAAGAAGTATTGGAGGTTTCGATCATCCAGCTTAATAAATAACTATGTACTTACTTAAGTAGATGTATAAAAACGAAGCTTTGATTTTGGTTTTTGTCTAATGAACGTTGATAACGTTGAACGTTCCAACGATAACGATGAAACCTTACAACTTTTTATTTACCTGAATGTATTCTCCTAACGCTTCTTAAATGGCATCTAAGACCGACGACAGAAATTTCAATATGCTGCTCTTGGGAACCCTGAAATTACTTTTAAGGGTAGAGAAAATATCGCCAGTTGCCAAATATCTCAAAACTATTTAGAGCTTCACACTTGCAGGTATTGCTGGTCTCATGAGAGTATCTTCTTTTTGTATCTTTGCCTCGACTTTGGACAAAAGGTAATTAATATTTAGCCAGAGATGATTTTTATATGTAGCAGAATCGTCCTGTTCAATTTTCGGAAGGAAATTGTTAGATGCTCCTTTCTCTCCGCGACGTAGAATTCAAGAGCGAGTCCAAATTCTTCTTTTTGCGTAATTCCTGATCTTTTTCCCGTCTTAGCTCTTCTATCAAGTCTAGTCTTCTATCTAACAAGTCTGCGACAATTCCGATACTTTTTAGGAGTAAATCCGTCATTTTTCTAGGTTATGTAACTGTAAGAGTAACAAAATAATGAAGATAATTATCCGAGTGAGCTTGGTCAATATTAACAGCTTATCAGAGTACACTCGTAAGAGCTCGCTCGTACGAGTCCACTCAGTCCGAGCCTACTCTGATCGTGTAATCGCGGCTTTATTCCGTCAATAAATGTGGCCAACGAAAATTTCTGTGAATACACTTAAATTTATAACAAGTTGAAATTCATCATGAAAATGTTATTTGGTTTTTCAATGCTGTATTTTATTCCGACTACGCCAGAAGGAGGGTTTTCTTTTTCGAGTCTACATATGTATGTATATTTCTTTGGCACGCTGTGTAGCCTTAATGGTTTGATGAATTTAATCTTGGGAGGTGTCGTAAGATTCCTTTCAACTTGTGCACGACAGAACCTGAAATGACTACTTTGTACATAGTTTTTATCTTATTTTGTTTTTTATACGTTTTAGGATAAGCTAGATTAAGTTTTGGTCACGAAATAAAGTTATATTTTCTCATTAGGATTAGGGCATAGGATGTAAGTTTGTAAATAGTTTAGAATAGGATTGTATTTTATTATGTATGTGTTTTTGCTAGCGATTCCATCCCCGGTTAGGTAGGTACACAATTTCCAATAGGAAATAGCACATAGTTTCAGTAGATTTGCAAGTAAATAATCAAATTAGAGCACATAATTCCAATTAGAATTCACACTAATTACACTCACTATCTCATAAGAAGGGGAGGAAACCTAGCAAAAACAAGCGAGAGAAAGAGACAGTGCAACTGTCCCTGTCGGCGCATACAGGCGAGCGAGGGGGGCCCCGACTCCCGCAACCTGCGGCATGGGGAAGCGGGGGACGGGGTCATATAAATATTGAAATCTGTCGCACGCGCTCCTCGCTCTGTTTTGCGCCGGTGGACAATGCAAATTGTAAGTTTAGGTCTAGAAAATAAGTAAGTAAACGAATGTATAGTGTTTTGTACATGTAAAATGTAAGTTTGACATGAAAATAAAGAGATTTGAGTCCAGGGGAAGAGTGCGGGGTGAGGGGGGGTGGTCGCTCGAGAAATCGTATATAAGAGACGCTGATTCGGCCCGGATTCATTCCGGATCCAGCACTCAAGAGGAAAAGTCATCAAGAGAAAGAAGACTCTCTGCGACCACCAGCCCTCTCTACCCCACCCTCCAGCCTGGCTCAACAGTGAAGAATTATCGGCATCTTTTATTTGAGAAGAGAAAAACCCTACTACAGTCCACGCTCTACACAACTGTTATAGTGACACTGGGTATATCAAAACAAAAAAACGCCCGATTTTTTGCAACATATTATATGTCATATAGAATCCTTCGCTCACTCGGGACTCAAACAAGCACTCGTAGCAAAAATCAACCTTGCTCTCTTGTTGCACAAATAACTAATTTATCATATCTATTTGAAAAGAGCTCATTTAACCCCGGTAAACAGGGAGCAAAATAGCAATTTGCTAGATTTGTGTTGCCAGTACAGAGGAAACAATCACTTTCATTAGTGTCTAAATGACAGCTTCAATCAACAATCTTGAAACGCAGACCAAATAAAAAATAAAAAATTGGTCAAAGAAAAACAAAACAAAAACCGATTCATTCAAAGTAAGAACTTACATTAATTTTATGTCTTCAAAAGTGAAGCTACTACCGCATCGGAAGGTGTCATGGGTGTAGAGTAAAATCTGACTTTAGAATCATGATTGGACTCCAACCAGATCCCCAGATATCGATTTTAAATAAAATCGGACCAGTAACCAAAAAAATCAAAATGGCGGCAATTTTTTCAAAATATGACTTCAGACTCATGGTCGGACTCCAAACGGATCCTCAGATATCGACTTTTGAAGCAGATCGGACTAGTAACTAAAAGAACAAAATGGAAGCCATTTTTTTAAAATCTGGCTTTTGAATCATAATTGGATTTCAACCGGATCCCCAGATATCGATTTTGAAGCAAATCGGACCAGTAACTTAAAAGTTCAAAACGGCGGCCATATATCATCAATGATGAGATATGGCCGCCATTTTGAAGATGATGATTCATCATCTTCATCATTTATATAATTTTGAGCCACCGCTGGGCACATGCCTCTTCTCTGTCCAATGTATTTTAGTGTAACAATTCGCCGACGTCGACTATTCCATCTGCCACCGTCAACGGCGTCGATAGCACCCTAAGCTCGATTATTTGGAATTTAGTAGCACAGATCTTTGACATTGGCGAAATCGCAAACAGCCAAAAAACATCGAATTATAACTCGATGCCCGTTGGCTGTTTACGATTAGGCCAATGTTAGCGGCATTGAAAATTAAAAAGCTACTTTTTCTCACTCAGTGAGCAAAATGCAACTTTGCAGTACTTTGCACACTGTTTACTCGCAGCAAAACCCTCTTGTTCGGGCTGCTGAGGTGAAAATTATATTGTTGACATTTAGAAGTCGTCTTCCGCTTTATCATGTTTTTGTACAATGTTTGGAATGCTTCCACAATCGAATCCCTATACAAATACAGTCAATATCAGATATACATAGTACCTAAAGAAGAAGATGATTGGCCAGTGTATTCACGAAACAATAAATGTTGTTGGTAAGGCACTAGGACAGCAAGAAGTTGTATGAAGTTATAGGAAACCTCAGAAAACTCCAAGCAATTTTTGCGTACATTGAGTAATACTGGCCACTATAATAAATCAATCTTTTATTTGTAATGTAACCAATTTAATAAAGAATTAAAGTAATAAAAAAATTTGCTATGGAAGCATTGTTGAAAAGTGCGGCAGACTTTCTCACAATTACTTCTCCTTAAATCACAGACAAAAGTACTAGGAGTGCAAAGCTTTTAAAAACCAAAACATGAGACATTTGTTAGGGTTTCGTACCCGAAGGGTGCCAAGAGGGACCCTATTACTAAGCCTCCGCTATCCGTCCGTCTGTCCGTCAATCTGCCACCAGACTTTATCTCATGAACCGTGATAGTTAGACAGTTAAAATTTTCACAAATTATGTGTTTCTGTTGCCGCTATATCAATAAATACAAAAAACAGAATAAAATGAATTTTTAAGGGAACTCCCATATAATAAATGTGATTTTTTTGCTCGTTTTTGCTCGATATTGATTACGGCAACAGGTGGACGCTTGAAATATTATTTGTAACAAACAAAACATAGTATGACCTGTTAACCAAAACTTAGGGTTAGTTCATACGGATCCCGGGATCAGATCAAAGTTCATACGGATCCTGACGATTCGTTCACACCGATCTTAGTGCATTTTTTTTAACGTCTTGACGCCCTTTATTTTTTTACTTCAGTATGGGTGGGTTAAGGGTGACTTTAGAGTTAGGACAAAGGTACATTGGTTTCGCGCGTGAGTGTTTTTGTTATAAATTATTTAATTAATTAAATCGTTCAACAGTCACCTTTTTTGCAATCAGTACATTGTGCGAAACTCACCTCATCTTTCCTGAATACACCTATACCTATGATTTGATTATTGCCGAAGAGTGTAAAGTGTGAAATGTCACTCAAAATAGGGGTTACCTACCTCAACTCGAATTACAGAAACTCGAGTAACATTTGCTCGCAGACGAATGCTCGATGCTTCATTTCCTCGAAAGACCGTTTTCGAGAACATCTTTAGCTCGATGTACGCTAGCTCGAAACATTGAATACTCGAATGGTTCACTAACTCGAATGATTTTCAACAGAAAATTGCGTCTATTCGGCCCCTAGACCACCTAGACTTCGGATTTTCGCTAAATGGTAGCTTCTTAATATTCGTAACTTTAGGGACTGGTCCCTATTTCTGGACTTTATTCGACTGGTCCCCTGTAATATACAGCGAGACCATGGACGAGAAAATCAACAAGTTCAATATCATAGTCCTAGGACTATGATATTGAACTTGTTGATTTTCTCTCGTCTCTACGACAAGCATGCACCTATAAAAAAGTGAGAGTGAAACACCTACCCGCCCTTTGGCTAACAGATACTATTAAGCGTCTAATGACCAAGAGGAACAGAGCCAAGTGTAAATACCGTAAGAATCCGACAGATGACAATTTTCTTTCTTACAAATGTCTTCTCAACCGCTGCAACCGTCTCTGTCGTGATGCTAAGCGTCAGCACATCCACGAGAGTATTGAAAGTTACACACCAGCTCAGGTGTGGAAGTTTCTAAAAACACTTGGCATTGGTAAGACTCAGGACTTACATGCTGGTAATGTAGATCTCAACGGTCTCAACCGGTTCCTTTCTGCTCCACCTGTTGTGATGGATCCCATTGTTAAACAAGCCACTCTTCAGAGCCTGCGCTCTAAGTCCTTACCCGACACCACACCATTCAACTTAAGCAATGTTGGAATCTATGCGGTCAAGAAGGCGGTACTAGCAGTCAGCTCGAAAGCCGTAGGTGATGATAAAATCTGCCCTAAAATGCTTTTAACAATCCTGGATGAACTACTGCCAGCTATTACACATGTTATAATTTTTTTCCTATCGAATGGCATCTTCCCCACCATGTGGAAAAAAGCATTAGTCATCCCGCTCCCTAAAACTTCCAGTCCCACCTCTTTTAAAGACTTATCTCTTATCGACCTATTTCAATCCTACCCATCCTCTCCAAAGTCCTTGAATCCATTATCCATACCCAGCTCTCTTCTTACCTTCTCTCAAACAATCTGCTGAACATGTACCAGCCAGGATTCAGACCGGGTCATAGCACCGTCACGGCTCTCATGAAAGTCACAGATGACATCCAGGTAGCCATGGACCGCAAACAGCTTTCCGTGCTGGCTTTACTTGACTTCAGTAGTGCCTTCAACTGCGTAGATTTTGACATTCTCGTTGAGCTTCTCAGATCTCTGAACGTCTCCTCCTTCTCTGCTAGCTGGTTCGACTCTTATTTGAGGGATCGGCAACAGCGTATCAGGTCGGAAGAGATATCCACTGAATGGTGTGACCTCTTTACAGGCATCCCTTAAGGTGGTATTCTTTCTCCTCTTCTATTTTTGATCTTTATTAACTCCATCTCGGACGTCCTGTCCTCCTCATATCATCTTTACGCTGATGATCTCCAGATTTATCGCCACTTCTCTCTTAACGATGCACACTCTGCTGTGGAGGCACTCAACGCTGATCTTGAGGGTATAAGAAGTTGGGCTTCATCCTTCGGACTCCTGGTCAACCCAAGCAAGTCCCAGGCCATGATAATAGGTACCAGACATTCTCTTAACTTGTTGCAGCAAAATTCCATTCCACCTGTCACTTTTAATGGTACCACAATCGTATATAGCGATAAAATTAAAAACCTGGGTCTAATCTTCGACAACCAGTTGTCCTGGTCATCGCATGTCAATGAATACCTTTCACTCTCTCAAGAGACTTCAGTACTTTTTGCCTCGACATACCAAAATCACTCTTGCTCAATCTCTTATTCTACCCCTCATCGATTACGCTGATGTCTGCTTCGTAGGGATTCACATATCCTCAATTTCCTCTTCAACATTTTACGTAATCCACGCTACCCAACTTTCGTACGAGACAGTTTTCCATTTCTTTCTTCCAGCAGACCTCGGAGAACTCACGCAGTTTCCATGCTCACAACTCCACAGCATAACACCGCTTTCTATTAGAACGGGTTTAGAGCCCGGGCCATTCGGTTGTGGAATGCAATCCCCTGCACCATCAGGGACAGTCCTACTCTGAATATCTTTAAAAGTGGTGTGAAAAAGCATTACCTCTCCCTTTAGAGTTATAAGTAGTATGCATATAAGTATGTATTAGTATAGTGTATAAAATAGTAGTTGTAGTATATTATAAGTATTTAGTATATGTATATTATTATAGTTATTATTTAATTTATTTTATTTATTATTTTATATATTGTACACATAGGTCTACCCCTGCTCAACCATCAACTTTTCCCTTGTTTACCTGGTTTGCTGGAAGAGATCTCTTATTAGAGATAAGCTCGCCTTTGCACACTTTTTTATGTAACTCTTGTTTTTTGTATGATTTGTGTGCAATAAAGAAATTATGAATAATGAACATAATCACACGCCGGATGCTGCAAAGATAGATGCCGCTAATTTAAGGAACGCCTTAAAGAGAGATGCAGTTGACTTTTGCGCTACTCCAGCACAAATCATTGCGAAAATTTTTAGTTGTACACCGAGTACTAATGCGTGCTATATACCTAATAAAAATGCCATAAAGCAAACTATACGACGGGCAAGAAAAAGGAACAGACCAAAGGAACCGACTTCCCTGGAAGAAATTAATATACAAGAGGTATTGACTAAGGTGGAGGATGAACAGTTTTTTGCTAGAGACTGTAAATTTGGAGCAGACAGAATATTAATATTTACGACAAAAAGAAATATACAGCTGCTGAAGAAATCTGAGGTATGGCTTATGGATGGTATGTACATTCCAGTGTTGCCCAGTCTTGTTCTTGCAGTTATATTCTATGGAATTGTAGGGGAAGGCGACAACCGTAGAATAGTGCCATTGCTCTATAGTTTCATCACACGAAAAACTGAGGAATGTTATCTTAATTTATTCCAGGAACTGAAAAGCTATGCTCTTGAATTCAATTTTATTTTGGAGCCATCATATATGATTACAGATTTCGAGCAGGCGGCCATAAATGCGAGAAAAATTGAATTTCCGGGTGCAATTCAAGAAGCCTGCTATTTTCATCTAAGTCAAAATTTGTGGCGAAAGATACAAAACGTTGGTTTGGCTGCACGATATGGTGAAGACAGTGCGTTCGCTCTAAAACTGCGTCAGATTATCGCACTGGCATTTCTACCGCCAAGAGAAATTCCTTCCGCTTTTCAGGTTTTGAAGGATGAAGTCATACCTGCAGAAGCCGAGGCTATTGTGGATTGGTTTGAGACATTTTACGTTTTAGGAAAATGTAGCTCTCATAGCTCAGGTGAAAACAAAATGGTCATAACACGACTACAGCCTTTGTTCCCACCAACGTTGTGGTCTGTTGATATAAACAACAATAAAGGGTTTCCGAGGACACAAAATAACGTCGAAGGATGGCACCGGCGATGGAACAGTTTACTGAGCAATAAAAAATTTGGTCTTTATGAGACAATTGGTCATCTTATCAAAGAGCAGATGACTACTAAACACTCCATAGAAAAAGCTAATGCTGATTTAAATAAGATGCCACCAAGAAAACAAAAAAAGCTGCACGATAGCTGCTTGATGAATATATGCAAAAAGAAGGATAGCATGGAGCTACTTGATTTTTTGCGAGCTATCGCACAGAGAACAAATTTATAAGAATGCAATAATATTAAGTTACATGTTAAAATATATATTGAGTTGTTGTGTATTTTTTGCAAGCTTTTTTCGTTATATTTTCATTGAAAAATATTGGTTTTAGTATAATGATACATTTTTAAACGTAACTTGTTAACATGATATCTTTAATATTGAGTTGTTGCATATTTAGAAGATTTTTCGTTATATTTTCATTGAGAAAATTAGTTGTTACTATGATCTGGATTAATTTACTAGTAAGCATCACAGGGTTCCACCTCACAGTCCTTCGAGTCCATCATCAGATCAGCTCGATGGTACCATATTCTCAAAGGTCTTGATACAACAAATCAAATGAGCCCAAACTCGGTGGGTTTACTAGTAAGCATCTCAGGGTTCCACCTCACACCTTCAAGGTCCATCATCTGATCAGCTCAATGGTACCATATTCTCAAAGGTCTTGATTTATAACGAATCAAAGGAGCCCAGACTCAATGGGTTTACAAGTAAGCATCCCAGGGTTGTCAATCTTTCGAGCTAGAGTTACATCGAGCTAAAGATAGATCTTTCGAGTAAATTCGAGTTTAAGATTATTTGAGTTAGTGAACCATTCGAGTATACAATCTTTCGAGCTAGCGTACATCGAGCTAAAGATGTTCGTGGAAACGGTCTTTCGAGGAAATGAAGCATCGAGCATTCGTATTCGAGCAAATGTTATTCGCGTTTCTGTAATTCGAGTTGAGGTAGGTAACCCCAAAATAGAGTATGGAATTACTGGCTGAACATAGGTACAAATATATTTGTGCTTCTGCCACTCGGAACTGGAAAAGAAGTGATTTTTGTTGAAAATAGTATGTGTATGTTACACATTAAATCTCGAAAGCTGTAAAGCTGAGCTTACAAAGCTGCGATTTTGCGGGACTGCGTTCAGCTTCCAATCCTAGGTATTTGTTATTCTAGAGCTTTTTCAGAGCCGGCAGCTTAGGGCTTCGCGTTCACTCAGCGCAAGAAAAAAGTATTTCTTATTTTGTAGGGTTCCGCTAGTATCGAGAATCTGTTTTGTCTCAGGGCCGTGAGGATTGGTGCTATGGACCGATAACGGCTGAGCATTATGTGTGATGGCGATATTATTAATTTGTTATCTATCTGTCTATCACACGTCTGTAGGTGCTGTATATTTGGAACCGTAATATGGAGACACAAAAAGTTTTTTTTTCTCCTTATTGGTAGGGAATCCTGCGTGTAATAGTTTCATTTGCACGTGGCTGGTTTTTGGTTACTATTTTACGTTACACGCAATATTGATCTGGCCTGGACTATTGACTTATGAATTATTTATTACGCACTAGGTAAAGCGTTCAAACCATGTAGATGCAACGCTGTACCTATATTGTATAGTGTAGTGCCCTTCGATTATTTCCCAAGAGACTTCTACCACAGCTACGGAACATACAAACATTCACAAGGTATATCCTCATTCCCCCTTTCTTCAATAGTGTAGTCAGAGATTGAGTAAGGACCTCGACGATGTACTTGCCACTATCTTAGTGTCTTTAGCTTCCTTATCATTATTATTCAGAATATACTATATTTATTGGTTGACGTTGGCGCAAAAGCCGCTAGGCTGACAATTGGGCCAGACTTACAACCGAACGGGTGCCTGCCGATGGACACCGGCGTAGAGGCAGGCCGAGTCGTCGATGGTGGGACGACCTGGAAAGTGCCTGGACCTGCCGGAAGAGTGGGCTGAAATAGGGTGGGCCCAGAAGTGGGACACAACCCAGGCCACATAAAAAAGGCTAGTATTTAATCGCATATCAAAAATACTGATTTGCACAGCAAAAAAGGATCAGCAAAAACACTTTTTGTTGTGTTTTAAATATTTTACATGTTTTATAGTAGTTTATGTGACTGCTACATAATGGAGGGCATTAATACTCGAGAGTGCGGCGAGTTTCATAATAATATCACTCGAGAGTTTTAATGTCTAATTATGTACATACACTAGTTTATCTACACACATATAATAAGCTCTCTTTGATGTGTTCAGGAACCGCATGTTTGACCGGCATTGTGGCTCTGCAGTTGTTTAGGTTGTTCTGTAGTACCAACGTGCCGCAGGCGGGCGTCGGCGTTCGAAATTTTAATGTCAGTACCAACTTCACAAACTTTTAGACAAACTAGGGGCGGCTCGCAGGCAGGCGTCGGCGTTCGAAATTTGAATGTCATAATATGCAGAAAAACTACACATTATGGTCATAATGTGTAATTTTTCAGATAAGAAATGAGTTTTTACCAAGTATAGTTTAACATTATGCTGATCGTAACGTGCGGTTTTTGTACGCAGTAAAGAGGTTTTATGATACGTGTGTAGATAAAATATTTTATGTGTACGTTTATGTTTTAAGTATTTTTTGTTGTTCTTACATGTTCAACCTAACACGAAGGATAAAGGGGGCTTCGCTTCGCTCACCCCCTTTACCCTTCACCAAAGTTACCGCAGCATTTTTCCCTGATATTTGCTGTGCAAATCAGTATTTTTGATGTACAGTTCAATATTTCACATACAAAATACAATATTAGATTCAGCTAACAGCCATAGGATATCGGCATGGCGCGAGATTTTAGTTCGAGATCGGTATGACAATGTCACCTCTTCCGCTGCACTCCACCACCGCAGGAGTCTGCAGTACAGTTAAGAGGGTAAATTCCCTTCATATTTGATTTCAAACAAAACATGATCCAAAGTTTGTGTGACATGTGACGGAAGGATAGACTGTTGCACGTAATAAATAGTACATGTTTATATTTTATGGACAAAATCGACCTCTGTAGCGCTGTGGTTGCGGCTCTGCCTACCATGCGAGAAATTCTAGGTTTGATCACCGGCTGGGGATAAAGAAAAAAAAATCCCAAGTATTGGATGTATATAAGTGTGTGACCTCGCTGTTTCTGGTTCTCACGTCACAGGGTATCCTAGTATCGGGCCAGTGGCAATGTCTGTGCATGTGTATAAATGATTATGTTTATGTTCTATGTTTTAAACTTTTATAATGTAAATTAATTTTCAAAATTCGCTTTGCCAATGTTTTGGAATATATTTGAGTAATTTTATAAGCGGATATCATGACTCTATGACAAATATATAAACAGAAAAATAGATTCTCCTATAAAGCAAAAGGTATCTTTGTGATTATTTTCCATCGACGAAATTTAATCCCTTCTCAACTGTAATCTACCTTAATCCGTGATATATTTTTTTGTTACTTTGAACTTGATTTAGTCACACAAATCACATTTTTAGGGTTCTGTACCTTTAAAAAGAAAACCGTAACCCTTATAAGACTCGTGTGCCTGTTCTAGATGTGTGTGTATAAGTAATATTAACCGAACGAATTCTGAATGATTAAGTTGAAAGGTACATTACATTCATTACATGTATTTATGTGACCCGAATACGAACGTGTTTCGGAAGTTCAACAATTTTGAATTTGGGGGGAAAATCTGAAATTAGTATCGCGTGAGATGTCACATGTTGCGGTTCTTCCATCTCTGGAATATGAGGTCGGGACTGGAGGAAGTCAGGGCATTTTCGTAGGAGTTGTGCTCACTCAAAACCGGCAACGTGGCAGAGTTGCCGACAAAGTGGGCGTACAAGTCCTACAAAATAGGTGTTCCGGAGTCGCTTTTTGACACCTGCTTCTCCATGGATGTGTTGCTAGTTGTCGTCCGTGCCATGTCAAGGAGTGGCTGCCCTTTCGTACCTACATAGAGCTTTACAAAACGTCAGAAATAAATCAGCGCGGAAGCAGCAGCCGCATTTGCAAACTACTTTTCAGACGTTTTTCTCCCTGATGAGCCAGCGCTCGAACCAGATGTGGTAAACAAATATCATGACTCATGCACTGCTAATCACGTACAGTTTCAGATTTCCCGTAGGTACATAAAGGAAGGGCTGAAGCAGCTAAGGCCAAGGACCGCAATTGGACCGGACAATGTCCCTCCCTACTTATTGAAGGCCTACAGCCATCAGCTGGTTATACCTTTGGGTAGGATATTCTGCTCTTGAACAATGTAAGTACCCCACCGGCTGGAAGCTTTCCCGAGTCAGTCATATGCCCAAGACAAGTGACACTGCCTATGTTGATCAATGTCGACTTATTGCGATCCTGAGTTCATTGGCAAAACTGTACGAGTTGATCTAAAAGACAATATAAGTTTGCAGATTGCGACCGTATCTGACCGACTCGAAACACGGATTCAGGAGTCGCTGCTCAGTT
Source organism: Argyresthia goedartella (assembly GCA_949825045.1). Lineage (NCBI taxonomy): Eukaryota > Metazoa > Arthropoda > Insecta > Lepidoptera > Argyresthiidae > Argyresthia > Argyresthia goedartella. The sequence continues at coordinate 21,324,868 of OX463815.1, forward strand.
AACACCAACTTGCTGACTTTAGTCAAGATTGTGTCGGAGTTCGCCTATATGGACTTCCGTAAGGCGTTCCACAGAGTCGATAATGATGTCCTATTGAAGAAGTTATGTGCCATTGGATTTGCCCCAAGGCTGATGTTTTTCTTCGCTGTCTACCTGAGGAACCGCAAGTAATATGTGCGACACGGCTGTTTTGAGTCCCAGCTGTACCAAACATGGTCGGGTGTTAGCCAAGGGTCTATTCATGGTCCATTATTATTTATTATTATGAGAAATGACCTGGAATTAGAGCTCAAACACGCCAATTGCCTTCTGTATGCGGACGATCTGAAACTGATACTTCCCGTGAGTTCCGAGGATGATTGTAGTTTGCTGCAAGAAGATCTAGACTCGGTTCATAGGTGGAGTGTGAATACAGATATCTCAACATAGGAGATAGGGCGTTCAGCCTATTTTGTATGCAAACCGATTGCCGCAAGCTGAATTCACGCACACAACGTATCATTAAATAAACACAACGAACACGCACACATAATAACCATTTACACATATGTATATACCTACTCTCGTATTGATAAACACAGGCAAAGCAGTTACGTGGCTGTATACGTGCGCATAAGGCGCACATTGTTTCATAAAGCAAGCACACAGCACACCCAGCGTCATGGACATTAAATTTATTTCCTGTCTCTCTCGCCAGTAGGTAACGCTAATGAGTATGGGAGAGACGGAATCTGGATGCGACTTAATAGCATTACTTCCTCGGAATATTTCGTTAATCGTGTTGTTTTATTGAAGAAATATTGTATTTTCAGTACTTACCTGTGAAATGTTATACCCTTGTTATTGAAATTTGTCGAATCATGCGATTTTCACATAGGACAACTGCACAGGCCGGCACTATAGAAAATAAAGCTAAGTGTTGTCAGTTTTCTAAGGCGATCGGCGCGTGAACTCGGGAATTCTCACTGAGAGCAACTGAATGCACTGTATGCACACTTTGCATACAATGATCAGCCGTTACGCGGCGGCTTGCCCCCTCTCTAATATTCAATGCTCTGTGAGTGTGAACAACAAACTCCTATTCAATACTGCCAAGTACTATGAAAAATGTCCTTTACGCGCTCCTCTCAACCTATAAGTGCGATATATACACTCGGTACGGAGTGTATGACTCTAGTGTATTTGATTAGGGACCTCGGTGTTACGTTTGACCCTTAACTTAACTCTCGGTGGGTCGATTTTGGCTGAAAGTTATATAAATTATGATGATGATGATATATGGCCGCCATTTTGAACTTTTAAGTTACTTGACTGATTTGCTTCAAAATCGATATATGGGAATCCGCTTGGAGTCCAATCATGATTCTGTTTACCCACTACAAGGCCTTATCGGAAAGTATCCCATAGGTCTTGATTCCCTTGCGAGTAAAAAGTAAATTCAGCTTTGTTTGAGATGACCTAGAAGTTTGAGTTTTTCACAGCTGTAAGGGGCCACAGACTTGAGTGATTGACATTAATTTTAATTTATTATTCATATTCATTTATTTATTGCACTCCATAATAACAATAAGATCTTAATATTAGTGGTGGATAATTATGGACCCTGTTGGGCACAAGCAATATTCTATTCTATATAATGTAAGTAATATTCTTATAATCTATTCTTAACTAAAGTAGGAACTCAACATCTCTTAATATTATTATTATTTTTTAACAGATTAATATACTTTATATATGCATTTAAGTTACACAATAAGCAATAGGTAATAAATATACAATTTTAAAGATTATCTTATCTTATATTCTCTTACTGAATATTAACTCTTCCCCTGCAAGAAGTGTTTTAGGTGTTTTATAAATTTGGCTTCATTTTCTATGGTCTTCATATTTTCAGGCAATTTGTTGTATATTTTTATTGTCATAACATAGGCATTTTTAGTTTTTAACGCTAATCTAGATTGTGGGTACAACTAATTCTTATGGTTTCTTAGTGATAGACCATTGTTTTCTCCTCTTCGTTTATATAGATGTATATTGTTTTGAACAAACCTACATGCTTCCCAAATATAGATAGAAGGTAATGTTAGAATTTTATATTTTTGGAAGTAAGGCCGGCAGCTGTGTGTTGTATCCAGATTTGCTATTACTCGTATCAGTTTCTTTTGCATAACGAATAGTTTCTGTACATCAGTACTTGCCCCCCAAAGCAAGACTCCATAGCTTAGCCACGCATGGGCATAGGCATAGTATGTAGTGATAGCTGTATTTATGTCGGTTGTTTTTTTTGTTTCGTAGAGCGCATAACAGAATGAGGATAATTTGGCTGTGATTTTTTCGATGTGAGTTTTCCAGTTTAAGTTCTTATCTATTGTGATGCCTAACAGTGTTGCTGACTCGACCACCGCAAGCTTAGAGCCATTGTAATTAATATTTATTTCTAGTGGGGACTTGTGGTATGGGTAGAACCCTATTAATTTTGTTTTTGTTAGATTCATTTCCATATTGTGGTCTTCGAGCCAGGAATTTACGTTGGTTAGAGCATTTTTTATTTTTGATTCTACTTGTAGTTGGTTTTCGCACGTCGTTATCAAGGAAACATCATCGGCAAAGAGGACACATGGCTCTTCGATTGTTTTAGGCAAATCATTAATATACACAAGAAAAAGAAGGCATCCAGCGACACTACCTTGGGGAATTGATGAGTTTAGTATCTGTCTGTCAGAGCGAATGCGGGTTATTTGTTTGGTGTTTTCATCGAAGTGCTCTACCTCCACATATTGCTCTCTATTTGCTAGGTATGATCTGAACCAATCGTGTGCCTTCCCGCGAATTCCTATACCGTACAGTTTATCCAACAGTATATTAAACTGGACTTTGTCGTAGGCTTTTGACATGTCGATTAATATCCCTACTGCATATTTCTTATCATCTAATATTTTAAGGATTTCTTGAGTATATTTGAATACTGCGCTTACGGTTGATCGCTTTTTTCTAAAGCCGTTTTGGGAGTCATCAAAGATTTTATATTTCTCACAAAAGCGGTATACTCTATTACACATGGCTTTTTCCATAATTTTGGAGCATGTTGGCAGGTTAGCTATAGGGCGATAGTGATCAAGTTTATTTTTTGACTTTTTCTTATGAATTGGTTTGACTATTGCTTTCTTTAGGTATTCAGGGAAGGTGCCTTCGTTAAATGATTGGTTTATTATTAGTGTTAGTGGTGTAGTAAGTTCTTCGGCACAGAATCTAATTAGACAAGGTGGTAATTCGTCAATTCCAGAGCTTTTTTTATTTTTTATCTGTTTAATTATTCGCAATACTTCAGTTTGTGACACCGGATTGAGGTACATTGAGTTTTTAGTTGGGTTTATGACGGGGCGTCCGGGTATTTTGGCATCTGTGGCCCCTATGGATGAAAAATAGGAATTAAAGGTGTTTGCGACACAATTTGGATCTGGATTTATAGTTCCGTTTACTTCAAGTTTTATATTTTCGTGGTCTTTCTTGGGTTTTTTGTTTGTTCTCTCTTTGATGATGTTCCACATAGTTTTTATTTTATTACTCGATTTTTTTATTTGACGTATGTATAATAGTTTTTTAGAATTATCTATTGTTCTTTTTAATAGTTTTTCGTAGGATTTATAATGGGTTTTCAGTATTTCACTATCGCTTTTAATAGTTAATAGCTTTAGAAGTCTCTTATTTCGACATGAGATCTTTATGCCTTTAGTGAGCCATGTTTTGTTTGAAGTCGATGTAATTTTTATATGTTTTTTAGGAATATGTAAATTTAGAAGTCCTGTCATTATTTTGTTAAAATTATTATAGTTCTCATTTATATTATTATTCTTATTTAATATGTATGGCCAATTTATAGTCTGTAAATTTATTTTGAGATCTTTCATATTGTTGTAACTGAATAGTCTTTTTTGTATGGTCCACGCCCTTTCATTGTCTTTTTGTGGGGTAGTTTTCTTTATTTGTAGGACAGTGGCGCTATGGTGAGTGAAACCTAAATGGTTGACTGTTCCTGGGCATGCTCTATCGACGTAATTGGTAAATATGAGGTCTATACAGGTTGATGATGTTGGTGTAAAGTGTGTAGGTTCTTTAATTAGCTGTGTAAAGTTATATTGTAGCATAGTGCTTATTAGTGTGTTAGATCTCTTGCTAATGGTTAACACATTTGTGTTAAAGTCGCCCCCAATGTTACTTTATGTTTAGAAAATTTGTTACGTATGTGGAGCAATATCCTACTCAATTGTTCAATGTAGTTTTCTTCATTTTTTCCATTCCAATATAGGCTAATTATTATAATACCTTCGTTAATTAATTCAATTCCGCATATTTCTAGACAATATTCCACTGAAAATTTTGATATTTCAGTAATTTCCCTGTATTCTAAGTTATCTTTTAGCAGTATGCATACTCCTCCGCCACTACGATTTCTTCGACAATAGGATGCTGCCATTATATATCCGGGTACTTGTATCATGGGAATCTTCTCTTGAGTAAGCCATGTCTCGCTTATACATAATGATGTATAAGATGTATTTTCTTGAACAAATGCGACTAGTTGGTCTAGTTTGTTGTTGATGCTCTGGATATTCTGGAATAGTAATTTATAATGTTGGTCTTGGTCTGGGTCTTCCACGAAAGGACTGGTTTTTGGTGTGTTCTGTGCTGTTTGGTTTAGGTCCTCCACGAAAGGACTGGTATATAATGTGTTCTGTGCTGTTACGTTGATCTGCTGTTGTCGCGTCTTCGATTGTGTTTACGTTTTTTGAAGTTCGTCGGTTCCGTTGATTTTGGTTTCTATTATTTAACTCATTTTCATCTAGGTATTCCGATATCCACAACCCAGTACCTCGAAAATGGTTTCTGTTAGACAACAAATATTTGGTCAGCCTTTTGCTTAGCATCTCGATTTTAAGGGGTCTTCGCCAGCCTCTACGGCCTATCCTTGTAATTTCCTCTACGTATCCAGTGACATTTGTGCCAGATATTTCGTTGAAAACTTGGGCAATTCTTCCGTAGAGTTGATGTTCTGTTTCGTCTCTGTATTCGTCCAATCCATACAGCACTAGGAGTCTGTCATGGTCTCCATCGTGTGTAGATACATTCGGGGTCAAGGTAGGTGTCATTTTTGTTTGATTGTTCTGGTTTTGTATTTGGGGTATAGTAGCATTGGAATTGGTGGTGGTGGGCTTGCAATCTGTAGAGGATGAAGAAGATATAGAGTTACTCTTTATTTCTGCTATATCGCGTTTTAGAAATTCGTTTTCTTTTTCTAAAATTGTAATCTTCTGGGAATGTGTTTCGGTTATCTGTTTTATCTGTAGTATGTTTGTCTCCATAGTATTCAGTCTGTCGTTTATTCTATTTATTCCCATCTGTAGTTGATTGAAGTTTGCACAGAGCTTTTCTTCGCGTTGATCTTGGTTGCTCAGAAATGAGTTTAAAGTTTTTTGTAGTGTTTTTATTTCCATTATTACGTTGAAACTGTTTTGTGAAGGGCTGAATTTCTCCGTGTCTCCGCCTGGTAGTGTGTCGTTTAACGCAAATGAGTAGTCATTGTTAATTATTTTTGGACATTTTGATCTTTGTGTTATGTTACAAGTTGATTCGTCTCCCCCGTACCTTTCTATGGTGTCAGTTTGTACATTGGTTCTTATTGGAGTATTAGTATTATCCATTTTCCGTGTATTGGAGATACATTTTGGGCATTTCCAGCTGCTCTTACGTTCCTTTGACATAAGGTTTAAAAATATTTTTTCTGAAACGCCAACGCAGTCCAGATCATAGTTATCATTGCATATGGTGCAACATAGAAAGTTTTTGCTTAGTAAAGGTTGGAAGCATGCTGAACAATTTTTTTGAGTTGCCATGATAACGTACGTACGTATGCAATTAACAATATAGATTTAATTTCCAACCTGTGCTGCCGTCTAGTGTGTGGTAGCATAAAACTTAGTAGTGCCCTCTGGTGTATTGCTTATTTATTAGAAAATGGGCTTTGGGTTTCGCTACTCGTTCATAGATGGCGATCGATTACGATAACGTGTTCCTGAGAAAAAAGGTTCTAGCCAGACAGACGGACAACGAAGTGTTCCTATAAGGGTCCCTTTTTCTTTTTATGGTACGGAACACAAAAAAATACAAAATTTGCTTCGTAATACGATATTGTAACAACATTATGGTTATTGGCTGAGCTGTAGCCAACCTACCAGTATCTTACCAATATCCGGTCTTGCCCGAGGCTTGTTATTATAAAGACGGACTATTCGTTTATTTTTTCTCATCTCTACCTATTTTTTGTGATGCTGGTGATGGTATGCTAAATTGAGAATTTGTTTTATAGGTGTTGTAGCTTCGATGAATCACTAAGCCGGGTCCGCGTGTTTGAAACAGAGAGTGTGAGGAGTGCAAAGTAATTCCACAATCTCCAAATGGCGCTGAAGGACCAATATTACATAAAATGTTTGGTAATATTTAACAATGAATATTCGAGAACATTGATTCGTTAATTCTAATAACCTCACTACTTCTTTCGGCTAGTGAGACATCGCCTCTCTCTCATCCCATTTTACCCCATGCGAAAGAGACAGGTGACAGTAACTCGTTTAAATGCCAAGAAACCTGGCGGGCCTTTAATAGGGTACCCTAAAGTGTCTCGTTTGTGAGACTTACTGAGATTAAAAGATCCTTTTTTTATTGTTTAGATGTCCTATACATGTGCCAAATTAAAACAAACGGGTCACGTGTGAGTCGGACTCGCACACGAAGGGTTCCGTACTATCGTACAAGAAAACCAATAATACAAATAAAACAAAAATATAACTCTTATATGTCCCAGCGAGGATTCGAACCCAGAACGCTCAGATTGCGAAACTGATATCAAAACAATTCCGCCACCACAACCATGTGATAAAAAGCGAAATCGAAGATCATATTTGTATCGTGATATGGTTTGCTATATCGCTGGGGTTGTTTAAACCCGTTTCTTGTATGGAGCCCCCTTAAAATTAATAAATCTTGTGTAGTTTATTATTTGTTGCTGTAGCGGCGATAAAAATAAACATTCTGTGAATATTACAACTGTCTACCTATTACGGTTCATGAGATACAGCCCGCTGACTGACGGACATACCCGCTGCACACGTTAAGGTACCGCTTGGCACCCTTCGGGTACGGCACCCTTAAAATCATAGGGCCGGCGTCAACGCCATCTGTTGGATTTTGAAAAAAGCCTGCTCTCAATGCATCCAATGATTAACATATTATTCGAATTAGTGTAATTAACCACAAAGAAGTGTATTACTTCTTTGTGGTTAATTACACTAATTCGATCGATTATTGCTCAAGTGCACTGTTTTTGTGCTTCAATTAAAAAATTGTCAAAATGTAGCTCACAGAGTTGCTGGTGTGGCTATTTTCATACTCCATGCAGGAATTCAGGTGCATTCATAAGTTTGTATATGTTATTAACTTCTCTTGAGAAGTTATTATAATAGGTCTGAAAATTGAAATAGGTAATTTTGTGTTTTCTTTACGTTTTAAGACCTGGAGAATCATTTGCAATCATTTTTAGAGTGATGTCTGTGTGTGTGTGTGTGTGTGTGTGTGTGTGTACGTACGTATGTACGTGATCAAAATTATGGAATTCGTTTTCTCAATAACTACTGGACCGAATCGCTTTGATGACCATATCAATCGATACGCCACGTCATGACTTAGATCTGAAAGGAGTCTAGAAAAAATCGGTCCAGCGGTTCGTTTTTTATTTGTAAAAAACTGACTTTTTTGAACACGCAACGTTAATTTTGTATGTAATTCCAAGTATTGAGGGGTAGATGTGGGTTTTTGAGGGTGCTGGTTTCGAATCTTTCATCAGTTTTTTAAAATTCAAAATGGCGGACCCACTATGACGTCATCTTTTTCGTGAAAATTCTTTAAATTCGATAAGGGAATTTTAGGTGTAGATAAGGAAATACGTGAAGCGTTCATCGCATTAAGGACAGGTAGGGATCGGAGAGGTGGGATAGGTAGGAACGTCGCTAGATATTCCAGTAATAATTCTCAAATGATTTTCTAGGTATCGAAACATTAAAAAAAAGAATTCTTCTCAAGAGAAGTTGCTTGTACGGTACTTGCTGCCGAACCGATTTTTGAAAATGCAATGGTTAATTCTTTTTATCAATTCCATTTGTATTTATGTGTGAGCATATTGTTTACAACGCATCAGTAGGAATATGATGAGAGGATTTTATAGCAGTTAAAGTAATAATATTCACGAAAACCAATATAAATTCAGCAAATAACCTTATTTAACAAAGTGGATCATGGTTTCTTTCCGCACGAGTTTCGTTGTTGGTGCCATACAATAAAATAACTAAATAAAAAATAAAAGTTAACTTTCCAAATTTTGTATTACACTGGGGACAGAACTCCCAATTTTCTATGTTATTTAAGTTGTATTTTTTTATTTTATTACTAACAGCATAGAGCTTTTGTGGTATACGTACACTTGAGTTAATGACAAATCTGTCATTATCAATTTGTAGTATCTAATACAATTAAGTAAGTTTTAAATAGGGCTCCGGACTTTCAGTGTTTGGTCAGAAGAAATATATGGCCCTGTTTATAAATATTTGTTAGATAGTTTAAGTGTTATGTATATTTTTACATCATAATTGCACTTCAGATGCTTTTTATTTGTCTAATGTTTCAATTTTTCGAAGAGCTCCGTAGTCTAATGGGTTTCACGCATGCTTCATACACAGGAGATGCAGGTTCGATTCCTGACCATGTACCAATGAGATAATTAATTTATCTTAAGTCCCGGCTGTTTTTTATACGTGGCAGTGGTCGTACAACCCCTCCATCAACCCGCGCTGAGCCAGTATGGTGGGTATGGCTTAATATTCTATCTTCTAAAAGGGGGTGTAACGACTACACATGGCCCATTTGAGCGGGGCTTTTATACATGTTCACTTTGCCTGCACGTCTATTTCAGCCATCCCAACTCCTGCACCAGCTGGAGTAGGAGGCATGGGTGTTCTTGGAGCTCGTGGGTGGTTGTTGCATCACCTAGAATAGCCATCCTGGATGGACATGCCAGCAGCTTCTGCTCTACTGTCTCATCTACTTCCATACACACCCTGCACATGGGGCTGACCGTTGCATCTGTAATTGTCAAGTGTTTGTTGAGTGTAATCAGGCTTATTTTATTTTTATTTTACGTGGCAGTCTCATTAGGTAATTCGTAAATTTATGGTTATCTATAAATAGTTTTGTGTTTTTGCAGCCTTCTCTGCTAGACCATAATAAATATTATTGCTGTACTGTGGCTTCTTTGAGCCTTTTCCTTAGAGCTTCCGCTGATAAGGGCAAAAATGGTGGACGCCGATGGCCTTGACCTCATGCAGCCTGTGATGGCTACACATGCCATTTTCTGGAACTGTTGTAGTTGTTTTGCAGTTGGACTTTGTGTTGTTCGTTGCCACCATACCAGGGAGATAGAGATATGTGATGATGGGTCTCACCACCGCCATATACATCCATCGACATATTTTAAGCTGGAATCCCCATTCATTCCCTACCATCTTCCTACACTGGAAGAACAATATGGTGGCTTTTTTGAGTGTCGCTTCCATGTGCTTGCTCCAACTTAATTTGTGATCAAGCCATACGCCTAGATATGTCACGTGTTTTGAAATTGTAGTGTTTTATTAAAGAGTTTGGGCAGCTTCTAACTGCCGTGGATTATCTTCTTTGTGAATAGTACTACCTTAGTTTTAGCAGGGTTTGCTGAGAGTTCGTTTTTATTGCACCATGTTTCTATGTACCGTAGTCCTATTTGCATGCGGTCAAATATGGTGTTTATAAAGAGGCCGATCACGAGTATTGTGACGTCATCGGTGTATGCTATTGAGTAAAATCCTCTTGTGTTCAGTTGTGTCACCAGGTCGTTAGCTACTAGAATTCATAGTAGTGGTGATAGCACGCCCCCTGTTTACAGCCCTTGGCCACTTTACACTTGATTTTATCGCTGATGTCCAAAGATTATTCTTGATTCCAGCATTTTTGTTATTCAGGTTATTATGTTAGGTTTGGTGCCTAGTTGTTCCAGTCCAGTTCTGATGCTACTGAAATTTGTTTTATCGCTCCTTCGATGTCTATGAACACCGCCAGGCATGATTGTTGGCTACGTATTGAGCTTTCTATTCTCCTGACTACTGCGTGGTGCTGTGGATTTTCCTGCCTGGTACTCATGTTGGTTTGGGTGTATAGGGTCGGTTCTCATGGGACCATCCCTTATAAATCTATCATACATTATTTCTAAAGTTTTCAGAATGAATGATGTAAGACTTATAGGCCTGAAGGATTCAGGCTCAGATGTAGTCGTCCTTACCCGGTTTCGACAGGAAGACAACTTTCACCTCTCTCCAGATTATGGGCATGTAACCTAGGCTTGCCCTGAATATTTTTACAAGACTTGGTATAATGAGTTTTGCTCCCCATTGCAGTAGGGCTGGTAATACTCCGTCTGGTCCTGGTGATTTATATGGAAGGAAGGAGTTAATCGCCCATCTCACTTTCTCTTCATCTATCAGGTTTTTTACTTCCACCCATACTTCCGGCAGGGGTATTGATGTTAGCGAGGAGCTTGGTGTTTCCGTCGGTGTCTCTACTTCTTTTGCGGGTAGGATTGTAATGTCCCCGCCGAGGGGCACAGGTCTCTACCCAGATAAGAGTCAGATAAAGCCATACCCCACCACGCCGGCTCAGTGCGGGTTGGTGGAGGTTGGCGAAAATAAATACTTAGATTATATTATGAGGTCTTTTGTGAGATCTTTTCGATATTTATTCATAAAATCATCGACAAGTAGATCTTTATAAAGTTGATAGAAAATCGATGAATGGACGGCTGTCACAGCGATGTACAGGTAATGTAGGTATCTAGCGGTACATAATTATGATGGCTGAATATCAGTATTTCATGTTTCAAAAGTTTGAGGTTTTAACTTACTTATCTACTTACCTACTTAACAGATTTGGACAATTCTGGACATAAAATCCTAAAGTTGTTTATTTATTAACAGTGTCGTTAAACGAAGAATTTATATAAAAAAAAGTGGCCAAGTGCGAGTCAGACTCGCCCATGAAGGGTAATTATGTGACTGGATGTTTGTGTTGTAACTTTGTTTTGTATGAATGTGTTTGTATGAATGACAAGTTATCTTTGCAGTTTTTAAGAAAAGTTATATATTTTATGAACTGCTTATTTTATTGTGTTCAAAATGATTTTCGTTGAAAGTGTGTATTGAGATACACAGCATATATTTTTTGTAGATTTTTCACTCTCTTACTTTAAATGTTAGAGGGGGGGGGCATTTTCCACTTTGGAAGGGCCTGTCTCTTTAACGATTTACTTTGAGGAAAAAGGGTTACAGAAACCTCATTTTTAAAGCCCTGTCTATAGACACCCCAAACATATAGGTTTGATGAAATTTTTTTTTGGTTCCAGTTCCATGGGAGCCCCCTTTAATTATTTAAATTTTTGTATAAAAATCGTAAAGTGGTACACAGAATACATCTACATACCAAATTTCAATTGTGTATTCCTAATAGTTTCTGCATAAAGTTGCTGTGATATACGGACGGACAGACAGACTTGACGAAACTATAAGGGTTCCTAAAATTATTTTATGTTATGTACCTATACCATGGACAATATCAACCTAAACAAACTTCAAGAAGATTCGATGAACGTAAATAACCAGCTAAGCGAGCCCTAAAGACATAGTGTTTGCATATTAAGACATAGAGATATCACTAGTTTCTATGTAATATTTTGTACGTCCAAGCTTGTCGGAGTTTGACTGACGTTAAGCTGACTTTTTATTTACAACCGTCCCGGGAATAATAAACTATTATTTATTTAATTATTTCATACAAGTTCTACAAAATAAATAGAGGCGCAGCTCAGCCACTTCCCAACTCAGCCAGTTTTCTAAAATCATTGTAAGTTGTCCCAACTCATTCAACCAAAAAAATAATAGCAAAAGTATTATTTTTAAATTCCCAAGTCAGACAAAATAATTTCGTCATACATTTTATCCCAACTCGGACACATCCTTCTGTATCATAAAAGTACAGTCGCGGTTCTTATATTTTGGCTTGATACATGGTAGTGAGTCGCAGCCTGTTTATTTTAATTTACCTGAAATGTAAAAATAAAAATGTGGCTTTTATTACCGTATCGAATTGTTGTGACGTCACGCGCCGTCTTGGATGAATACTATAACAGGTTTAGCATTATAGCGCTTAACAGACTTCATTAGTTAGGGTATTACGAAAGAGTCCGCAGACAGACAGACAGAGCAACTGCAGTTGCCAACTGGAATCAAACTTCGTATAAAGATATGAAGATCTTTAAGAATGAATAAGAAAAAAGAAAGAAAGAAGAAAGAAAGAAAGTGAAAGTGTCATACAAATTCCAGCAAGCAGTTTCTCCGTATGCGGTGGCCCTAAGTGGATTAAATATATGTAGATTTATAAATAAAACACCTAAATAGGATTAATCATTTTAATTAAATAGGTACAAAAAAAAAATAAGTAATAAATAATTATTATCCATAAACAAATCGACAAACAAATTAATACTTTGAAAAACAAATTAACATTAATATGACAATTTTTCTAAGACTTCCGCCATATTGAAATAATTTTCGCGGTACTGCTCCAAAAATTTACAAATTTATATTTCCTTGTGAATGTTTTCTTGGATCAGATATGTACAACGATATCAGCGAAATTTTCGCCGGAGTCTTGCGTCATCATCGTTGGCCTCACATCTTATTATGACCAAACATTCAAGCAAATGTGGCTTTTTTTTGGGGATTTTTGTCATTAAAACTTTTTGCCATACCTCGGCAAGCTTGATAGTTCGGTGCTCGGAATCTCTCCATCCACTGTAATTATTGAATTTTTGAACAACCTCAGGCGAAGTCTCCATGATGGTCAGCCAACCTTGGTCTATCTTTCGGTGGCATGTAAGAGAGAGCCATCCACATCCTCGCGTGTTTTTTTCTTCGTTGTTCAGAGAGCATCTTTATCAAAGTTCAAAGTTCAAAGTTCAAAGTTCAAAGTGTTTATTAATCAAAAATATCAATTACAGGTTTACTTATATCTAAAGTGTATGTAAGTTCTAAATATTATTCAGCGTATGACATTAACTTCTGCACTGGTCAGAGACCGTCTCGCAGTAAGTTAAGATCAAAGGAATAATCTACAAACTAATTGCAGTCTAAAAATAGTTTTTTTTTTTAATATACCTGTTTGCAGAATGTACCAATACAAAATAGAAAAAAAGTTATTATGCCTAGGTAGCCTATGGTTAAATTATCATCGAATTGAGTTGTGTGTGTTAATGTTTGTGTATGTTGTGTGTGAGGGGTGTGTGTGTGTGGGGGGGTTGTGCGGGTTATTTGTGTATGACTGCTTAGCCCTACGACAAGGTAGTCTTGGGATCGGATACGGGACCACTAAGCAGCAGATTTGTGTTCAAACTCACGTTTTATCACTCGTTGATACTATTTGCTCAATATCGTCGTAGGCTTTATCCATCAACCACTTCTTTAAGTAAATAGGATCACATTTGGACTCTATTGTACCTTCGATTTTGTTGAATATATGAGGACCAAGGAATGATCTAAATCGCCTAACAAATGTAGTTCTGCTCCTAGGGACTTCTACCTTTTGCTTTCGGTTAAACCTAAGGCTTCGCTCGGACTCCTTGACACTTATACCATTGTTTTTAATGAGTTTTTTAATAATACAGACGATGTAAAGCTGTCGAACAGTAAGCAATTGTGTTTCCCTGTGCAGTTAGAATGTAGGGTATTGAAAGCCCTTAGAGAACAGGACTCTCAGTGCTGCTCTTTGTGCTCGCTCAGCTTCTATAAGATGTGTCTTTGCGGCCCCACCCCAAGCAGTTATACAGTATGTTATAATTGATTCGCCTAAAACTTTATAGATGGTTCTTCTCAAGTTTACATCCCCAATACCTCTTAGTCTTTTAAAAATAAACATTAATTTACGTAAGCGATTTGATAGATATTCTATGTGGTTAACCCAAGACAGCCCATCATCTAATATAACACCTAAGTACTTTATGCTTTTAACAGTTTCTAAAGTAGGACAGTCACAGTCTGTCGTACCATCAGGACACGAGTGCATGCGGGGTGTAAATACATCACGCGGATTTGAGTGTTCCGTTACATGACATTTTAAATACTTTGTTTTTGAGACATTAAGTGTAAGCAAATTTCTATTCAGCCATTTTTTAACATACCTCATGCCTGATTCAGCATTTTTAAAACTGTCTTCCCAGGTGTTACCAGAGAATAATAGGACTGTATCATCAGCATAAGCTAGTATTTTACATTGCTTTAGAGGTAGTTCACACAGCCCATTTACATAAAGTATGAATAGCAGAGGCCCTAGCACACTACCCTGCGGAACTCCGAAATGAACTGTGGCTGGATCACTATAGTTTCCTGCTATTTTAACCATTTGAGTTCGCTCCCCCAGATAAGTTGCAAACCATTGTTGAGAAAGACCTCTGATACCAATTAACTCTAATTTCCTAAGTAACAATTTAGTAGATATGGTATCAAAAGCCTTTGCTAAGTCCAGAAATACTCCAATGCAGTGAGATGAATCGTCCAGTAACTTAGAAACATGATCCACATGTTCATTCACCGCATCTGAGGTAGATTTGCCAGTTCTGAATCCATATTGATTATGGCTCAACAGGTTGTGTTTTTCAATGTAACTGAGTAGTCTGCGTTTCATTAATTTTTCCAAAATTTTTGAAAATGTTGGCAGAAGGGAAACTGGTCTATAGTTAGACGGGGCTTTAGTACTCCCTGTTTTATGAATTGGTACCACTATGGCTTTCTTCATGGCATCAGGGAAAACCCCTGTGCTGAAAGAGAGGTTTAAAATATGTGTCAAAGGTAACACGATAACATCCTTTATTGTTTTAACTATATTGTTGCTTGCACCATCAAATCCCAGTGCTCCACTCCTCTTAAGTTCTAATATAGTAGCATTTACTTCGCTTGATGATGTTGGGCTAAGGTAAAAGGAATTTTGCATTGGTAATTTTAAATCTATTTTCTCTGAAAGATGTTTCTCCGTTAGTCCTAATTCATTCAGTGTTTTATTCGCTAGCTGTGCACCAATATTAGCGAAAAAGCTGTTTGCTGTATTTAAAGAGTCCTTTACTGCTTTATTGTTGAGTAGCTGTGATGATGTGTCATTTTTGTTATTGCATGGGACAGAAGCTGCTTGTTTAATCACCGACCATAGCCTACGAGGGTCATTGCGAGTTTTAGCAATCTCTCCCTGTGTGAACAAGTACTTTGCCGTTTTGGTTACTCTGGTACAAATGTTTCTATAAGTCTTATAAACAGTATTATAATATTCATTCGTCGGGTGTTTTTTTGATTTAAGGTGCAGCTTGTCACGTCTTCTATAACATTTTAGTAGTCCTTCTGTAATCCATGATTTTTTGTTACGCTGCGTTCTTGTTAGTTTCCTCCTAGTCGTGTGTTTTTTTATTACATTTGCCACAATATCCACCAGTATTTTAGTTGCTTCATTTACATCGTTACTTTCATATAATGGTAGCCAGTCTATACTCCTAAGGTCAGCATTAACAGAGTCATAGTCTATAGTCTCTTTGAAAAGCTTTGGGATTTCAGTCGATTTTGTCGTACCTACCGATATTAATATAGGGGCATGATCTGTTATTTGAGATTCGCATAAGATAGTTGTCATTTTGTACTTACTTTTTACCATTACGTGGTCTAGACATGAGTTTAGTCTAGTATGATCGGTAACATATGGTAATAAATCATACGTGGCCAAGCAACCTAAGTAATCTGTTTTGCGATTATCTTCAGAGCCCTCGAGAATATTTATATTAATATCACCACAGAGTGAGATGACGACCCGAATGGCCGAGTCGGCAGTGACGCTGCCTACGAAACCAAGGGTCCCGGGTTCGAGTCCCGGTGGGGGCAAATATTTGTTTGATGAGAACGAATGTTAGTACCCTAGTCATGGTTGTTTATCTATCTAATTATAATATTTATCTATATAAGTATGTGTATCGTTGTCTAGTACCCAAGATACAGGGAATCCTAGTTTGGGGCTAGATCAATGTGTGTAAAATGGTGTCCAAGGTATTATTATTAGAGTAGGATATTTTCACAAAGTTTAACCAAATTTAATTGCTGAGTTAGTGATCCCAAAAAGAGATCCACGTCCTTGATTGAGGGTGATCTATATATTGCAAATAACTTTGTTGTATTATCTATAGTCAAAAGTAGTCCACTGGCACCAGTTAATATAACTTCAGAAACCAAGTAGTTTAATTTACTTCTAACATAGACTACGACTCCATCAGCTTTGTTCATATGCTGAGTTGTTTGATGCGACTTATAGCTAGGGATATGAGGAACGACATCATTATTACCCAACCAACACTCTGTGAGAACAATGATATCCCAGTCAATACTCAATCTCTTCAACAGAACCAATAGGTTATTAAAGTTTTTGTTTATGCTTCGGATATTAATTTGTAAAATATTGTACTGCGCACTCGTATGCATCATTTCCCGACATTCTTCTGCTGTTTGAATAACCAGCTTGCATACTGGCATCGGTATATCTATTTCTATTGGTTGTTTATTATCCATAATTTAAGATAATAGTTTTAGTATGTTTTAGTATGTTTTCGTTCTTTTAAAGTTGCCTGTTCCTTGTTCGGTAGTAGCATATAAATGGTTACTGTTTATTCACCCCGGAAATTTTCAGGGCTAACTTGTGTCAAGATATATGACGTATATCAATAAAAAAATCTTAGGTTTTCTTAAATTTATTTTACTACCAAAATGTTTTCTTGATTTCAAAAGTGTAAGTATCCTAGTAGCGCTAATGTTTTGATGACAAACAACGGCTTGCGCTAAAATTGGCAACAAGGCGTAAATAATATCAAGCGGCGGCGGCGACGCGAGTTCGGTCCTCGTGAGTACACGATGATGTTACGTGCGTACTTTTTAGCTGGAGAGAGTCTGTCAGCGGTTCGAAGGCTCTATCAAGAGCTCTACCCTAATTGGAGGTTTCCGGATGAGTCTACATTTTCATATTCATATTCATATTCATATTCTTTATTGCACAGAAATCTTAATAGTAAGGTAACAAAACATTTTATGAGCAAAGGCGAGCTTATCTCTAAAGAGAGATTTCTACCAGCAAACCTAGGCAGGACAGGAAAAATAGTGCAACAGGAGAGTCCTAGTGCGCAATAAAACTGTACACATCTAATTGTTTACAACTAAAACATAATAATGTAATAAATGATGTACACTAAATAAAATACAAAAGCAAAAAATAAAATATATATCAAACATATACTACTTATATATACATATATAAAAATACCTATCACGAAAGAGAAAGGAAATGCTCTTTCAATCTTGTCTTAAAAGTGAAAATTGAGGGACTATCTCTAATAGCGCAGTGCGTTCCACAGTCGGATCGCCGTTAACCTAAACGAGTGTTATGCCGAGGAGTAGAAAGAAGAGACATCGTGTGGGATCTCCGGTTGCTATGCCTGGAGGAAATAAACTCGAAACGTTCTCGAAGATATGAGGGGTAGCGGGGATTTCGCAAAATGTTGAACAGATAGGAGAGAACGTGCATATCACGACGAAGGCGGATCGGAAGCCACCCCAACTCCTTGCGATACTTTGAGACATGGTCATACTTGCGCAGCCCGAAGACAAACCGAATCCCGAGGTTTTGAAGTCGTTCGAGTTTGTTCAGTTGTTCTTCGTTCGACCCGATCCAGAAAACATCCGCATAGTCGATTAAAGGTAGTAGGAGGGACTGGGCAAGGGTGATTTTAGTCTGCTGCGGCAGGAAGTGCTGCAATCTCCGTAGAGAGTGAAATGACGCAAAGACTCGTCTGCTGACCTCACAAACATGGGGCGGCCAGGACAACAATTTATCCAATACAACCCCAAGATTCTTGGCCTTCTCGCTGTATGAAGTTATGTTACCATCATACACTATAGGGTCGACGGGAATTTTCTGAACTAGGTTATGAGAGTGACGAGTACCCAAAATCATGGCCTGCGATTCGCCCGGGTTGACAAGCAGACCATTTCTACGAGTGTACCAAATTTCATTGGATTACGGACAATTTTCTGAACCCCTTCATGGTCAAGCTAGAGGTAGACCGACGTACAACAACTACGATGATGTACTCGATTGGTTCGATTGTATATTAGAGGCACAAAATTTCTGCTCTGGTAGTCCAGAAAAAAATCTCTATGCCATGGCATAGAGATTTATATGCATGCATACAGTTGGTAGAACGGCGCAGGACACGAGAAAAATGTCCATCACAGGGAAATAAATAAACTTCTTTAATGACATTCTTAGCATCTTCCTCTTCCTCGAAGAGACCAAAGGTTTTTCTGAACTCATTTGGTATTACGACGTCCTTCAGATTTCTAAATTAAGTAAGAGGTACTCCTAGGGCCTTGGTTTGAGTGCGATAGCATGAACTCTCCATGGACTTGAAAGGCGGCGCTTCAGTTAAGGGGTGTTGGCCATTATCTCTGTACAATCTTCGAGATTCTTAGCAAATTTTTGTAATTGGGGTGAATTCTGTTTTCGATCTCTTCTTATATCTAAATTTTTCGTAGCGTTTAACGTTGTCTACATAGCTTCATGTGATGTATGAGGGACGGACCTTTAAATACATGGGTAGGATCATCTTCTGCCAGAGTGACCGTGGCTTAACAAGCATTTTTAGTGCAAAGTAACGCTGCTCCGCCACCCATTTGTGTCTGTTCTCTTCGAAGGGTAATTGTATAAATTAGATTAGAATTAGAACTAATAGGTACGTACCTCTTAGCATGTAATGCACATTTAATAACACTAGGAAAGTCAAAAATAAATTCGTCCCTGAAAAATTATATGCATATTGCGTGTTTTCGTCGCGTTAATCATCAAAGAGTATTTAATTTACTACGTAAATATTATATATATATATATATATATATATATATAATATGTATATATATATTTATATATTTTTTTTGAAAAAGTGTCACATATTGACACGTTTTGAAATGTGACAAAGCAAATAGGGTGTACCTCTTTGGGTCTCTATTAAAGTAGGTTGTCCGGCGTAGGTTATACGGCGACGATGATGGTTACATCATTTTACAACATACTTTATATAAATAGGTAGTATTAGATAGTAGGTAACTGACACTGATCCTTGAACCACAGCTACCCAACGACTGATTAGCAATACCTAAGCAAATGAAAGCAAACCAACCTTTCGAAAATACAGCCTACAGAGGAGTTTGTTTTTTAAATAAACAAGTTAAAAAGACAATATGACGAGCATTCGCAAGAATTGCAAAATAGTGGAACAGGTTTTTTATGGTCACGCACAATATCTTACTAGTCTTTTGTTTAAATCCTTCTGATGACGCCTCGAAACCCTTTAAAACGCATCTTACGCGCTATCTTGCTCATCATAAATCATCAGAGCTGGTAACAGATAACAGGTAAGTAGTGCAGAGGGTGTGAGGCACCCGCGCAAGGTCGTTATCGGTGTAAAAAATTTAGTCTAGCGGATAGTGACCCTGCCTACGAAGCTGACGGTCCTGGGATCAAATCCCGGTAAGGGAAAATCATTGTGTGATGAACATGAATATTTGTTTCTTAGTCTTAAATGTTTCTATGTATTTACATAAACATATCGTCGTC
Source organism: Argyresthia goedartella (assembly GCA_949825045.1). Classification (NCBI taxonomy): domain Eukaryota; kingdom Metazoa; phylum Arthropoda; class Insecta; order Lepidoptera; family Argyresthiidae; genus Argyresthia; species Argyresthia goedartella. The sequence continues at coordinate 21,344,740 of OX463815.1, forward strand.
TATGACCCAAGCCTTGTTGAGTTTAGTGTGGGCCTAGTTCGATTTGTGTTAGATTGTCCTCTGATAGTAATTTAATTAAATTCATTCAATTTAATTTAACAAAGATTCAAGCACAGTAGTTGCGGTGCTGTGCGCTATTGTTATATTTGATTCCACTTGTTAATAGTCGTTATGGACTACAGTCATGCCTACTTCTACACATGCACAAATATGACTTCATAATGTACAGGTAGGGCGACTCCTATCGTTGATGCTGTACACTTACAACAATATTTTACCATTGAGAGGGAAGCACCTGTCAATCAAAAAAGATTATGAATAACTGGCCAAATGTGTGCCACCCCGAGTTGGAAATGGCGTGAAGGACAATGGGTAAAGTCCTCGACTGTACCTTTAAATTAAATATCTATAACTTGTTTCGCTTTGCTGAGTAGTAATAAAATGGAGAGGTTGCCTGAGTTGGGAATACTTTAGAACAGTAGATTGGCTGAGCTGGGAAAACCCCATTTATGGGGTAATTAATATTTAAATTGGCTAGTGAGAAGTTTTTGTAGATTGCTGAGGCAGTAGTTTCGTCATGTTCTTTGTTTAGACAGGATTGGCTCTCTGGAAAAACTTTCGTTGACAGCACTGATTTTGGCCCAAGCTGACACTGACAAGCATTTTGGCCCAAGCTGAAGGGTCCAAAAGCTCCAAAAACACATCAATATTGCACAGCCACAGCCAATTCAGCTGAAAACAATGAGCTGGCCCCCTATCACGCAAAAATAGTGTTTGAATATTGGATTCATGAGGGGTTAAAGTATAATGCTGTACCACTGTCACCCACATATGGCGTGATGATATGGGGGAGGACCTTTCATGCCAACTTTTCTTTCAATGCCCAATTTTTATGATTTCATGCAAAAATTCTGGAATGCCAACTTTTTTTCTTTGCTAGGATTTTGCGCCTTAGTTACTTTCTTACGATACCTTCAACTGTCCTTGGTTTCAACTAACATACTTAATTGAAAAAAAAAATGCGATGAGATTAGTTTAAAATCCGTTTGGGGTAATTAAATGTGCTGAGATTTCATTTTGTATCTTCATGTCCTCCTCATCCTCATTTATTACACTACCGATAAGATTTTTTAGGTTCAATCGGATTATGCGCCGAAATTGGAAGCCTTCACTGAAAATCTGTTTGTCTTTAGAGCGCTCTTAGTGGGGGAACAGTTTTAAAAACGTTTGATAACTGGCGTCTCGAACGTATCTGAGGCGATTTAAAAAAAAAGTATATTTCTTCTTTCTGTTTCAGGGTCCTCAGTGAGAAATCACATTATATTATGTACCTGTTTCAGATTGCATGAATTCATTCATTTGCTGAATAATATTTATTATTTTAACTTATCAAATTAAATCCTTTTATAACGTCCCCATTCCAAATATAATTGAAAAAAAAAACTTATTCTGCTCCACTCTTTTCCTATAAAAATCTGTTTGTCCTTCCTATGCCCTTGATTATAAAAGCGTGAACTGGCGCCTGTTTAGATGAATTATTTTCAAATTGAGTACAGGATATATACGTTTAGATACTGTTATATAATAAAAATAATATAATCCTAAAATATCAAACCACAGCAAAACTAAATTTAATTAAAATACATGTCCACGTTTGCGCTAGTCTGTGTTATATGTGTGTTACAGCGATGTTTGATGATGTTTGATTGATTGTTGTTTGTTGAACGCATGTTTCTAGTTTCTTCACCTCTACCATACTGTACGCTACTGCCAAGCTAACAAAATAACAACGCAGCCATATTATTTATTTATTTTATTACGGACATCAACACAAAACAGTAAAAAGATTACAACAACAATTAGAACACTGAACCAAGTTAATAACAGATGTTCACCGAAATATAAGTATATGTCTATAAACATAGGATGTTTTGCTCATACCAAATTAAAAATAATTATATGAAAAAAATTAATCTGACAAATTATGTTGGTACGTATGGAAAATGTGTTGAGTTTGAGAGTGATGTGTGCTATGTGGAGTGTATATTATATAGTAATGGAGGAAAAGTGAGATGTGGCCCTAAAGTTTTTCGGAAGGTGAGGAGGGGGTAGAGGAGGGGATCATCACCATCATAATCATACCCAGCCGACAACCCACTGCTGGGCATAGGCCTCTTCTCTAAAGCGCCAATCTCCCCGGTCCTGTACCAATCGCACCCAGTGGAATCCCGACGACTTGATGATATCATCGGACCATCGGGCTGGTGGTCTGCCCACAGGTCTTGTCGCTCCCCATGGTCACCAATCTGTGACTGCTTTGGTCCACAGTCCGTCTTCCCGTCTAGCCAAGTGTCCCGCCCATCTTCACCGTAATCTCGTTATCCGTTTGCCTTCATCTGCAACCTTCCGCCGTATTTCGATTATTGGCACACGGTCAACGAGAGAGATACCCAACATGGAACGCTTGATCTTTGTTTGTGCTACTTTTATACAAAGCATAAGTGCATTATGCTTTGTGAGCGTCCATGTTTCGGCTTCATAGGTGAGGATGGGCAAGACACATTGGTTATACCTTGGTCGTCAGGCATTGTGGGAGTGAGGATTTGAAGACATGTATGGCTTGTACACACACATTGCCAACAATTATGGCATATTTAGTGGGCGATTCGTCATGATCTTGGTCTTGGACATGTTCATCCTGAGACCGACTTTTAGGGAAGCTTTGTGCGTTTCTGCGAGCATATGTTGTAGATCTGAGAGGCATTCGGCGACGAGTCTGAGATCATCCGCAAACCTGAGCTACGACATGCGTGCCCCGTCAATGTTGACGCCTCTCCCACTCCAATCCAACGTCTTTATAATGTCCTCCAAATTTATAGATCCCATTTTAGGATAAATAACTCAGGAGTACCACAAGGGAGTGTATTAGGACCATTACTGTTCCTAATATGTCAATGCTCTTCCAAAATCCACCTAACATAACTGCCTGCAATTTTGTGATTGCACCACGTTATTGTTACAGTGTTAAAAATAAGATAACTCTCAAAACGTAATTAATACTGCGCTTCGGGACATTATAAAATAAATCTTTAATTTATAGATTAATATTAAGAAAACCAAATTTTTACAATTTTTCTCATACAATTCTAATGCGTACCCTATTTCTATTAGTTATAACAACGAAACAATTCCGAAGTTGACAATTTTAAATTCTTAGGCATCACAATTGATAAAAATCTAATCGGTGTGTAACAAAATAAATCGCTTCGTGTATGCTCTCTACAAATTGAGGCAAACTGTCTCTATTGAAGCCGCTCTAATGGTCTACCACGGTTATGTCTCCTCAGTACTCAGCTGTGGTCTGATCCTGTGGGGATATTTGGTGGAGGTTGGCAGGGCTTTCAAAATTCAAAAAAAAGAAACTCCCACAGATTGATTTTTAAATAACTTTTAAAAATTGCTTGTGCTTACTTAAATTGCTTGTGCTAACTTATACAAATATTACAATATTAGTTATTATGATTAATAAGCAGGAATATATAATTAAAAAACTAATAACTGCAAGGTCTGCGTTGAGCTAGATTAACCCCATATAGTCCCGTCATTTAAGTAACCTTGAATATTGTAATATCCCTTTTCAAAATCTCTTGGGGTATCTTATTATAGTAGAGAATGCACTGACCCTTGAAATAATTGCTAACCATCGCGAGTCTGAACGGAGGCGCAATTAGTCTGTGATTATTTCTTAGGTTAACATTTCAGCTATCGCTAAGTTTGAAAAATGTTGTAAGGTTCTTGCGTACATACATTATATTTTCGAAAATAAATTGACTAGCTACAGTTAGTATGTTAATTTCTTTAAGAAGCTCTCTTCAGGAGTCTGTTCGATTTTAAATTATAAATTGCTGGAGTAGCTCTTTTCTGTAAAATAAAAATAGTTGGAATATCCGCTGCTTTCCTCCACAACAAGATACTTATAGGACATGACACTATGAAAGTTACTAAAATATACTAGCCTAGATAAAGCCAGTGTTGCCACATCCCTGTTTTGTCTGATGTGGCTATATCTAGGCTAGGTTGTACAGCAAAAGCTACAGAGCTCAATCTTCCAGCTATAGACGATATATGAGGACCCCACTGCAATTGTGAATCTATATTAATACCCAAGAATTTAGTCGACTGTACCAGGTCTAAAGGCTCGTCATTCATTAAAATACTTAAAGTGGGATCCTTTCTGACAGTGGGTAGCGAGAATTTTACACATTTTCTTTTTTTAGGATTTAACAGCAAATTATTGGTAGTAAACCACTTAAGAACTAGCGTGATTGCTTTGCTAAAATCGTCAAAATTGTTCTGGATTCTGCACATCTTAAAATTAAGTGAAGTATCATCCGCAAACAAAACAGTATCACATAAGTTTTTTTACAAAAAAGGCAAGATCATTGATCAATGATGTAATTATCTGCGCTATGCCTATTTTAATATGTACATTTAATTAGGTTTTGTTGTGTGTAACCCTAATAAATGATGGCATCATTTGCGCTAGTTATAGTCATACAGACAGTTTCAGAAACGATCTTTAAATTTTAAAGCCACTCAAAACTCTGAACGTGTCAGTTCCATATATATAACTAGACCTGAATGTGTTGAAAAGTTTGGCTATTACTTTTACCCGTAGCCTACCCAGTACAGTTACACATTCAAAGAAATCCCCCTGAAGGTGGTAGATGAGATTCGGGACCTTGGAGTTATTCAAGATAGTAGGCAAGCTTACGACAAGCATATTGATGGCATTATAAAAAGAGAAAATAAGGCTTTGGGTTTTCTTATAAGAACCTGCTCTCAGTTTACACTTATTAAGGTTATTAAAATCTTGTATTTTGCTTATGTACGTAGCATCCTCGAGTATTGTTCACAGGTTTGGAACCCTCGATATGAAATTTGCATAGATAGGATTGAGTATATGTAAAAGACACTATACACTCCCCCTACAAGAGAGACGACGAATTGCTGACGTTGTACTCATTTGCAAAATTGCACAAGGTGAAATTGACTCCCCGCAGCTTCTTGAACACATCAAAATCAAAGTCCCCAATAGAACTAATAGACATCCTATTTATCTAGACATATCTTTCAGTTTCACGAATTATAGACAAAACTTCTTTTTCAGCAGAGCGGTAGCTACATTCAACGGTTTGGTCGATATCCCCGACCTTGATTTATTCCACTCAAAACCGCAAAGAGTTAAGAAACTCCCGACAAAGCGCTGGTTTACTGCGTTAGCATCTTAAACTAATTAAATTGTTATTAGGTAATATTATTTCTATCGCATTTTTATTTTTTTGTATATTATGTTTTTTTTCCTATAACTTACAGTTCTGTCTTTTTGTACCTATAATTTCATGTTAATTATTATGATTAAATTTATAAGTCTTGTCAATTAAACGTTATACATGCTTTATGTACAATGTTGTGAATCAGAAGAACTATATTTAAAAATTTTCTCCGTTTAACTGCAAGCAAGCAGTTTTGTTTTTTTAGCTTCTAGATGCGAGAACACATTAATGGTTATAAGTTATTATATAAGTTTATTTATAGAGTGTGTAAAACTCTTTGTTCTCCTATTTTTTTATTTTTTTTTTATTTTTATAAAACTTGGGTCTTATTTCTGAGTACATATCGTTCATGACAGTTCATACGCCTTGACGTTACGCCCCTCAGCGTTTTGCGGGGTTTCAAATTTTTTTTTTATTGTGCAACTCAATGTATCACGTGTGACATCGCGCGACTGGAGTGCAATATAGTCTAATGTGAAAGTGGTCTTAGAATCAATGCGTATCAGAGCGACATTTGCACTCATGACATAGAGGTCTAGCCCATCACCAGAGCTATGGAGATTTTATATCAACAATAGATAACTTCCTTACAACATTATATTTTTCTGTAGGTACTTACAGCTTGGCAATTTAATGTAGAAATTAAATAATGGCAACATTCGTGCTCTTAAAAGTTATGGTGAGCTAATTTTTCATTTATATTATTATTATTTGTTTCTATGTTGAATTGCCAAGCTGAATGTTTTAAAAGTTGCTCCGTAGGTACCCGCAAATGAACCAACAGACAAAGAGTTGCCAGATAATCCCGCATTGCATTTAAGGGTCCATAAACAGGGCCACAACACGCCCGTAACGATGTAAGACAGTTTTGTGCCCGTGTTAACAGTTACAATCCTCTACGACGATTAGGTAGCGAACGAGCAGTGTTGCCAGAGCTGAGTCAACATTTTCCTCATTAGGATATTTATAGAATTACAAGATTCAAGTCATCTTTTCGTCCCTTAGAAAGGCAATTAAAAACGCAAAGGAAACAGCCAAAAAATCAAAAAATCTTTGCTTCAGTAAGTGATTCAGTTCTTAGAACCATACAGGTAGAACCAAAAAGCTCAAGGACGACGTTGGTTCTACCTGTATGGTTCTATGGAGTAAAGCACTTACTGAACCATTTTTTTTTAGCTGTTTCTATTGCGTTTCTAATTGCCATTCTAAGGGAGGAACAGATGACTTGAATTTTGTAATTCTATACAAATACATTCTAACGCAGGCATCGTGAAGAATTCCTTGAGCTTCTTCGCTATATCTGTATGGTGTACTATGCTTCTGTCAATAGATAGCGTTGGTAGCAGACCTTAGTTTTTGACAGAACAGCTAGTATGAAATCGATTCTCTAAGTTCGTGATATGAAAGATCGAGATCCTTACTCTTTCGTTTTACATTCCATCCTCCTTGTGACATCTCGCAGTTTTGGCTTTTTCTCCAGCTTCAGCTCCTAGTACTCTTATGGCCGGACTCTTATATTTAGAGGGTCCTCAAGGAACCTAGATGACCCTTACACTTAGGGCAAATCGAAATAACCGCTAGGTGGCCCCTGAAATAAATAAAGTGTCCACTAAATGATAGGAATAGTTGGTGATTTTGGCCATTTGGGACAATTTCCGAGAAAATTTTACTTTTCCCCACGATGGGGTAATGAGACCTAATCTAGCAACATTTTGTACGAGTAACAGCGCGTAAAACTTTAACGATAGCTACGACTCTTTTGTTTATGGTTGTCATGAGACCGCAACAATTATACAAGGTATGTAACGACACGGGGCGGCGCGGCGGCGGGGAAAATGGTGTGTTATGTTATGTGTGAAAATGGGATTTGTTATTGTGATTGTGATTGTAACATACTTGAGAATGGAGATTTCAAAGCGGAGCGAAAAAGTCAAACCCTAAAGGAATGAATATAAGTATCACCTGGCATTGGAAGGAAATGCTTAATATTTGGCGTTCGCTCAGTGCAATAATTAGTGGCTCTGTGAGCTGTAGACCTTTCATGTGACACTTTCCTGTAATGAACTTACAAACTTATGAATGCACCTTGTTACGTACACGGAGTATGAAAGAAGCAGCACCAATAGCTTTGTAAACAAAATTCGGCAGTCTCAAACCCAACCTATTGATTTTTCACCAAAATTATATAGCCTGTTACTCTCACGGTCCCTAGAAAACCAACAACACCTCATTTGTTAAAATCCGCCAAGCTGTTTTGACTGTAGCGGTTTTTTGACATTTTAAAACGCCTTCATAATTTCATTTGAAAATTTTCGAAAAACTGAATCGACAAAAATAAACTATTTAACTATTGAACCTACTCATAAAAAAATCACAAGAATCAGTTGAGAAATACGGCCTATAAATGATAACATCCGGAAACACATCCGGACATACGAAAGCATTTGTGCCTAATCCTGAAACGCAGACGCTTCGTTGCTCGGTCAATAATGATAAGTTTCCTTCAAATATTAGATTTTTCTTTTCTTAATTCTTTCGGCCCAACCAATGAGTTTTTGTTAGGAATAAGCAGTCATAAACTCAATACGATATTGGTGATAAGAAGTTCACAAATTTTGCTAAAATGAATATTTCTCTCCGTTTCCGCCACTTGCTACGAGATTGCTACGAAACTTCAACGTAGTGGTAAATTGCATAGGAAAGTTGTTTCGATATTTTCAGCATCCAGATAAATAATTAAGTACTAGTTAATAGTTTCAAAAACCCAGCGTACAAAATATTATAAAACAGCGCACAAAGTCAAAAGTCTATATCAAACAAGACATTCCTCCCTGCATAAAAAATATTCATCAGACCCTCAAACATTTTTTTCACCAAAAAACTCACGAATCCACACAAGCTTTTGACAAATGCGAATATGATAAATCCGAGGTAAACCTCAACTTAGTTGCCCTGGTTTGTTATACGGACACTCTCCGGGGAAGCAATAAATAAGGTTGGTTTTCCCGTGTTTCCGGATGTCAAAACTTGCACTCTCTGTCCCTTTGTTAGAAAAGTTTTTTGCTTTTGTTTAATTGATCGCTCTGACCGTACATGGCTGCGGGTTTCATATTTTGTTTATTTGTTTCGTCACGGTTTTGTTATCTAAAAGGTACATAAATTATAGAGTTCCAAATAAAAACTAAGTGACACTCGTTGAATGCTACTAAATCGGAAACGTTTAGAAAATAAAAAATAAATAAAAAAAACGGTCAAGTGCGAGTCGGAATTGTGCACGAGCGTTCCGTACCACCGTATAATGGTAGGGATGGTGTGGTGTGAATAGTTTGATTTTACAGAGCAAATGTTGTTTACTAAGTTAGTGGTACGCTTACTTTCATACTCCATGTATGTGACCAGGTGTGTTTATAAGTTTGTATGTAGTTTACAGATAAATAAAAACCTAGACAATTCCGGGTAGGTTTTCCTGCAATCTTTGGCTTAAGTTCTATATCCAATATTTTTTTATAATTTTAGACTCTAGTTTCAGGGATAAGGGGGGTAATTTTTTGCACTTTTTATCATAACTTCTGAAGTTCAAAACTCATATATTTTTTAAAGTTTATAAAGAGTTCTTTTCGACGATACCCTACATGACTTATTACGGTGTTTTTTTTACTTTTTGTCATTTAGCCCCCTTCATTTTTTTGTATTCAATATTTTTTCATATTAGAGTTGAATTATGTTGCGGTTGTCAGGATAAGTATTTTTGCAGGAAATTTCAAGACTCTATCTCTTATAATTCCTGAGAAAAGTGCCTGTGACAGACGGACGGACGGACACGCGGGAGATCCTATAAGGGTTCCTACTTTTGAGGTTCGGAACCCTAAAAAGTAAAAAAGTGTCTCGCTTCTTTAGGGTTCCGTCTCCGAAGGGTGCCACACGGGACCCAATTACTAAGCCTGCGCTATCCGTCCGTCTAGCCGTCCGTTTGTTTGTCCATCACCGCTGTATCTCATAAACAGTAATGGGCAGAGAGTTGAAATTTTCCACATAATGTGTATTTCTGTTGCCGCTACAACAACAAACAATGAGCGACACGATTTTTTTCAATTGAAGGGGGACCCTGTGGGTTCACTTTAATAGAAGCACCTCCATGTACACGAAGCAACCGTGCCAATCTTTCATATCAGAAAATGCGCTCAGAAAATCACTAGGCGCCCCTTAATCATTTTGTGTAAATACCGCGCCTTCCTTGCATGTGAAGTTAAAAAATATATTATTTTGTTACAAATAAAAAAGCCTCTTTCAGTGTCGTGCGGGTTTCATCAGGCGCGCGGGATTTACTATGGGGTTGACGACGCACGCTGGTGCTTGCAGTATGGTGCCCCGCATCCCGCAAGACAAATGTTGCTGTTTCTAGTTTTTTCGTTTCATAATCGGAAACAACCAACCTCAAGTACAACCGTTTCAAAACTGTGAGCAAGTGACGTCACGAGGAGTGTTATTTAAAAATGGCTTGTGTTTAAACGAATACCAAAAACGCACCTATTTTACTGCCAATAAATTCGAAATTACTGCCAGAATGGATAAATGTCCACCAAATTGTATTTGGATAAATGATCACCAAACTTCTTTTTATGTTTTGTGTACTTAAGTTTATGTTTTAAGTATTTTTTGTTGTTCTTACATGTTCAACTTAACACGAAGGATAAAGGAGGCTTCGCTTCGCTCACCTCCTTTACCCTTCACCTAAGCTACCGCAGTATTTTACCCTGATATTTTTTGCATCTTTTGGTTTTCATTTATCCATTTTGGGTAGGGAAAAAATATTTTGGTGATATTTGTTTCCTTTAAAAATGTATGTAAACATCATTAGACGTCAATTAATGGAAATATTTATATATAAAGGTTTCTTAAAATATGCAAAAATTTCATAAAATAAAATAAAATAAAAGTAGAAAGTTTTTTTTTCTAACATTAGTAAAGAGGGCGGCGCTAAAGTAGTGGTCTGTGGGGTCCCCACATGAAATACAAATTTGTAATACTCCTGGCTCCTGCGAATTACCAAATCATCATCATTCAAATATGGTAGCACAATTGGTTTGAAATCGGACCGATCTGTAGGACGGAATAAAAACTAAGTTCGGACATTATTTTGTTTTTGGTCATAGTTATTTTTTTAGTCTCTAATTTTTATCGTGCGATGAAGTCTAGTCAGTCTACTTCCTTGTTATAAAGGGGTTACATTTCTTATATAATTTCTTCTAGTCAACTAACATTGAATCGGTAACGGTCTGCAGTTCAACATTGCTTATGACGTGAGTGCTTATATGACAAATATTATACTTTCAAACAAAGAAATTAGCACGAAGAGTTCTCTTACAGCATACACTACACCTCAACCAGACTTCTAGGGTGCCCCTCCCTCATGTCAGCATACTTGGACCTACTTTATTTATATTATACATTAATGTCCTCTGTTGCCTTGAGTTACCCATCTAGCATATGCCGATGATACCGCATTAATTTCCTCGGGGTCCTTTTGGGAAGAGGTAAATTCGTATGCACAAGCTGGTTTCTACAAAGTCGTAGACTGGCTGCAACTGAATATGTTAACTCTGAATACTGCACAAACCAAATACATCACTTACTTGATTAACAACTCGACTCCACTATCAAGTGATTTCAGCTTAGTTTCCCATATGTGTGGTGATCTTGGTACTGGTTCATGCAATTGTGGGCCCCTAGAACGAACTTCCTCCATGAGATATCTCGGTATAATGCTATACAGTAACCTTTATTTTCAAAACCGCATAAAGACGCTAAGCTCCAAGGTTAGAAAACTGATTTATATACATTTATATACCTTTAAGGGACTCGGATATATGGCTGAGCCGCTCCTTATGAAAAGGATATATGTGGCTTTATGCGAATCACTCTTGCGATGCCGTATCTCCAGTTGGGGAGGTACACATAAGACGACACTACTACAACTTGAACCGGCTGAAAGAGCAGTCTTGAAAGTTTGTACATTTAAACCATTTTATTTCCTTGCAACTGAATTGTACAACTTTTGTGATGTTCTTTCAGTGAGACAACGTTTATATAAAGCATCATTCTGAAGCAACACAAAACCAATTCCTCAAATAAAAATAAAAATAACTCCATATCTAAAAGAAGAGGAGATTTCGGACTGTATTAGTTCGCACAAAATTTATGCAGCGATTTTTCAAATTTCTAGGACAATAATCTAAGTAAACATTATGAAATTTACTTTAATAACGCATATGATAATAATAAAAACATCCGCTTTGGTTGCGTACACAAACATATGATGTCTGTGAAAATCTTATGAATGTCTAACAAAAGGTTCATTTTAAAATACTATTTAAGTGAACACTTACATTCACTAGACACCACTTTTTTCAAATCTCACACGCACCACACTCTGCATCTTCTCTGACAAACATAAACTCACCTACACCTAATCAAAAAACAACCACCCTCAACTTAATTTTGCTCTTATTTTGTTTTTATATCTCATATTGTATAAGTCATCATAAGTGATATCGTCATGTCAAGTTGGTAAAATTGTGTTCTATACTGACATTTTCTATACTGACTTTCAAAACAGACAGAGATAGGAAATAAGGTCAAATAAGTTTAAATAGACGAGTGTGAGACAGTACAAGTAGGTACTACGTAGTTACTAGATTTTAGTTTTAGTGGATAATTCCTAGTTTTATCCGTACTGATCCAAAGGCAACACCAGCGTGGATTCTCCTGATGCATAGGTACATAAGACTCGTGGGTAACGTAAGACTCACACTCATTTACCTATCCCCGTCGAAAAAATGCTCGCAAGTGAAAAATATTCATGTGTTGGGTCTACCTATATCTTGTGATCGGATTTATGTATCATCATCCGCATCAGACAAATCTGAGCATATCCAAGTACAACAAGTGTACCAAGTTTCAACTAAATCGGTCCAGTACATACTGAGCAAATGGACTGTGACAGATAGACAGACAGACGCACGAGTGATAGATCCTATAAGGTTTTCTCCTTTTGAGATATGAAACCCCAAAAATAATCCCGTGCCGTGTCGCGCCTGCCTGCAAGCGATATTAGCGCCAAGGGTTGTGTACTGAAACATTTTTGTCGTTTGCTATCATAAATGATTCTCGGTGACTGTTGTTTAGAATGAAGTAAAAAAATCTCAGAACTTCGAACCTTTCTGGTATACCTAGAACCTGGGGTTGAAATTCCCTAAAATTACACTTTTTCTGTGTACACCTATATGAAATTGTCCATCGGTAGAGAATTTAATTACAAACAACAAATGTTTTTCAAATAATGTCGTAAATAGTATAGCATTTCTGAGAAAGTTCAGTTTAAATATCTAATTTAGTCATTTGTTTATTACACTATTAAAAATTTTATTGGTGTGTACACGAAAAAGCAAATTTTTGGGTACGCAAGTATCCCAGTATGCCACCCAGGCACCATACAAAAATGTTCGATGTTCATGGCTAGTTAGTTAGTCTTCACCTTTCCCTTTGCTTAGGTACCTAGTAATCCAGTCATTAGAAGTTTTTGCCCTAGAAAAGGTGGAGTAGAAGAAATTTAAATTTGTATCGCTTAAGTAGAGGCTATCCATGAAAAATTTAAGTTTTCGGCCAAAGTTTGTTCTTTTTTAAATAATGCTTCAACGGTTGATTTTATTACAAGAATGTCTATGAGAAGAATAAAGATGAAAAAAAACCAATATTTTTTTGCATTTGTATACCCCTCACGGTTGGGAGGGGAGGGGGGGGAAAGTGGGGTTCTCCCGCGCCTCATACAAAACATTCTAGCTGACCTAGTTTTAGTACTAGGTCGTGCTGGCTATCGTTCTTTTATAAATAATGAATGTAGATTTAATTTTAGATGTCAAAATGTCACCATTTTGTACAAAAATTTGGTGTAGCCTTAAAAAATAGAAAAATCGCAACTTTGATTTTGTCTTCTATGGCCTATTAACAAAAATAAAGAATCAATTTGGGATTGAGAAAAATCTAAGAAGAAATTCGATACCTAGAAAATCATTTGAGAATTATTACTGGAATATCTAGCGACGTTCCTACCTATCCCACCTCTCCGATCCCTACCTGTCCTTAATGCGATGAACGCTTCACGTATTTCCTTATCTACACCTAAAATTCCCTTATCGAATTTAAAGAATTTTCACGAAAAAGATGACGTCATAGTGGGTCCGCCATTTTGAATTTTAAAAAACTGATGAAAGATTCGAAACCAGCACCCTCAAAAACCCACATCTACCCCTCAATACTTGGAATTACATACAAAATTAACGTTGCGTGTTCAAAAAAGTCAGTTTTTTACAAATAAAAAACGAACCGCTGGACCGATTTTTTCTAGACTCCTTTCAGATCTAAGTCATGACGTGGCGTATCGATTGATATGGTCATCAAAGCGATTCGGTCCAGTAGTTATTGAGAAAACGAATTCCATAATTTTGATCACGTACATACGTACGTACACACACACACACACACACACACACACACAGACATCACTCTAAAAATGATTGCAAATGATTCTCCAGGTCTTAAAACGTAAAGAAAACACAAAATTACCTATTTCAATTTTCAGACCTATTATAATAACTTCTCAAGAGAAGTTAAAAATGCAGTTGAAAATGCAATGGTTAATTCTTTTTATCAATTCCATTTGTATTTATGTGTGAGCATATTGTTTACAACGCATCAGTAGGAATATGATGAGAGGATTTTATAGCAGTTAAAGTAATAATATTCACGAAAACCAATATAAATTCAGCAAATAACCTTATTTAACAAAGTGGATCATGGTTTCTTTCCGCACGAGTTTCGTTGTTGGTGCCATACAATAAAATAACTAAATAAAAAATAAAAGTTAACTTTCCAAATTTTGTATTACACTGGGGACAGAACTCCCAATTTTCTATGTTATTTAAGTTGTATTTTTTTATTTTATTACTAACAGCATAGAGCTTTTGTGGTATACGTACACTTGAGTTAATGACAAATCTGTCATTATCAATTTGTAGTATCTAATACAATTAAGTAAGTTTTAAATAGGGCTCCGGACTTTCAGTGTTTGGTCAGAAGAAATATATGGCCCTGTTTATAAATATTTGTTAGATAGTTTAAGTGTTATGTATATTTTTACATCATAATTGCACTTCAGATGCTTTTTATTTGTCTAATGTTTCAATTTTTCGAAGAGCTCCGTAGTCTAATGGGTTTCACGCATGCTTCATACACAGGAGATGCAGGTTCGATTCCTGACCATGTACCAATGAGATAATTAATTTATCTTAAGTCCCGGCTGTTTTTTATACGTGGCAGTGGTCGTACAACCCCTCCATCAACCCGCGCTGAGCCAGTATGGTGGGTATGGCTTAATATTCTATCTTCTAAAAGGGGGTGTAACGACTACACATGGCCCATTTGAGCGGGGCTTTTATACATGTTCACTTTGCCTGCACGTCTATTTCAGCCATCCCAACTCCTGCACCAGCTGGAGTAGGAGGCATGGGTGTTCTTGGAGCTCGTGGGTGGTTGTTGCATCACCTAGAATAGCCATCCTGGATGGACATGCCAGCAGCTTCTGCTCTACTGTCTCATCTACTTCCATACACACCCTGCACATGGGGCTGACCGTTGCATCTGTAATTGTCAAGTGTTTGTTGAGTGTAATCAGGCTTATTTTATTTTTATTTTACGTGGCAGTCTCATTAGGTAATTCGTAAATTTATGGTTATCTATAAATAGTTTTGTGTTTTTGCAGCCTTCTCTGCTAGACCATAATAAATATTATTGCTGTACTGTGGCTTCTTTGAGCCTTTTCCTTAGAGCTTCCGCTGATAAGGGCAAAAATGGTGGACGCCGATGGCCTTGACCTCATGCAGCCTGTGATGGCTACACATGCCATTTTCTGGAACTGTTGTAGTTGTTTTGCAGTTGGACTTTGTGTTGTTCGTTGCCACCATACCAGGGAGATAGAGATATGTGATGATGGGTCTCACCACCGCCATATACATCCATCGACATATTTTAGGCTGGAATCCCCATTCATTCCCTACCATCTTCCTACACTGGAAGAACAATATGGTGGCTTTTTTGAGTGTCGCTTCCATGTGCTTGCTCCAACTTAATTTGTGATCAAGCCATACGCCTAGATATGTCACGTGTTTTGAAATTGTAGTGTTTTATTAAAGAGTTTGGGCAGCTTCTAACTGCCGTGGATTATCTTCTTTGTGAATAGTACTACCTTAGTTTTAGCAGGGTTTGCTGAGAGTTCGTTTTTATTGCACCATGTTTCTATGTACCGTAGTCCTATTTGCATGCGGTCAAATATGGTGTTTATAAAGAGGCCGATCACGAGTATTGTGACGTCATCGGTGTATGCTATTGAGTAAAATCCTCTTGTGTTCAGTTGTGTCACCAGGTCGTTAGCTACTAGAATTCATAGTAGTGGTGATAGCACGCCCCCTGTTTACAGCCCTTGGCCACTTTACACTTGATTTTATCGCTGATGTCCAAAGATTATTCTTGATTCCAGCATTTTTGTTATTCAGGTTATTATGTTAGGTTTGGTGCCTAGTTGTTCCAGTCCAGTTCTGATGCTACTGAAATTTGTTTTATCGCTCCTTCGATGTCTATGAACACCGCCAGGCATGATTGTTGGCTACGTATTGAGCTTTCTATTCTCCTGACTACTGCGTGGTGCTGTGGATTTTCCTGCCTGGTACTCATGTTGGTTTGGGTGTATAGGGTCGGTTCTCATGGGACCATCCCTTATAAATCTATCATACATTATTTCTAAAGTTTTCAGAATGAATGATGTAAGACTTATAGGCCTGAAGGATTCAGGCTCAGATGTAGTCGTCCTTACCCGGTTTCGACAGGAAGACAACTTTCACCTCTCTCCAGATTATGGGCATGTAACCTAGGCTTGCCCTGAATATTTTTACAAGACTTGGTATAATGAGTTTTGCTCCCCATTGCAGTAGGGCTGGTAATACTCCGTCTGGTCCTGGTGATTTATATGGAAGGAAGGAGTTAATCGCCCATCTCACTTTCTCTTCATCTATCAGGTTTTTTACTTCCACCCATACTTCCGGCAGGGGTATTGATGTTAGCGAGGAGCTTGGTGTTTCCGTCGGTGTCTCTACTTCTTTTGCGGGTAGGATTGTAATGTCCCCGCCGAGGGGCACAGGTCTCTACCCAGATAAGAGTCAGATAAAGCCATACCCCACCACGCCGGCTCAGTGCGGGTTGGTGGAGGTTGGCGAAAATAAATACTTAGATTATATTATGAGGTCTTTTGTGAGATCTTTTCGATATTTATTCATAAAATCATCGACAAGTAGATCTTTATAAAGTTGATAGAAAATCGATGAATGGACGGCTGTCACAGCGATGTACAGGTAATGTAGGTATCTAGCGGTACATAATTATGATGGCTGAATATCAGTATTTCATGTTTCAAAAGTTTGAGGTTTTAACTTACTTATCTACTTACCTACTTAACAGATTTGGACAATTCTGGACATAAAATCCTAAAGTTGTTTATTTATTAACAGTGTCGTTAAACGAAGAATTTATATAAAAAAAAGTGGCCAAGTGCGAGTCAGACTCGCCCATGAAGGGTAATTATGTGACTGGATGTTTGTGTTGTAACTTTGTTTTGTATGAATGTGTTTGTATGAATGACAAGTTATCTTTGCAGTTTTTAAGAAAAGTTATATATTTTATGAACTGCTTATTTTATTGTGTTCAAAATGATTTTCGTTGAAAGTGTGTATTGAGATACACAGCATATATTTTTTGTAGATTTTTCACTCTCTTACTTTAAATGTTAGAGGGGGGGGGCATTTTCCACTTTGGAAGGGCCTGTCTCTTTAACGATTTACTTTGAGGAAAAAGGGTTACAGAAACCTCATTTTTAAAGCCCTGTCTATAGACACCCCAAACATATAGGTTTGATGAAATTTTTTTTTGGTTCCAGTTCCATGGGAGCCCCCTTTAATTATTTAAATTTTTGTATAAAAATCGTAAAGTGGTACACAGAATACATCTACATACCAAATTTCAATTGTGTATTCCTAATAGTTTCTGCATAAAGTTGCTGTGATATACGGACGGACAGACAGACTTGACGAAACTATAAGGGTTCCTAAAATTATTTTATGTTATGTACCTATACCATGGACAATATCAACCTAAACAAACTTCAAGAAGATTCGATGAACGTAAATAACCAGCTAAGCGAGCCCTAAAGACATAGTGTTTGCATATTAAGACATAGAGATATCACTAGTTTCTATGTAATATTTTGTACGTCCAAGCTTGTCGGAGTTTGACTGACGTTAAGCTGACTTTTTATTTACAACCGTCCCGGGAATAATAAACTATTATTTATTTAATTATTTCATACAAGTTCTACAAAATAAATAGAGGCGCAGCTCAGCCACTTCCCAACTCAGCCAGTTTTCTAAAATCATTGTAAGTTGTCCCAACTCATTCAACCAAAAAAATAATAGCAAAAGTATTATTTTTAAATTCCCAAGTCAGACAAAATAATTTCGTCATACATTTTATCCCAACTCGGACACATCCTTCTGTATCATAAAAGTACAGTCGCGGTTCTTATATTTTGGCTTGATACATGGTAGTGAGTCGCAGCCTGTTTATTTTAATTTACCTGAAATGTAAAAATAAAAATGTGGCTTTTATTACCGTATCGAATTGTTGTGACGTCACGCGCCGTCTTGGATGAATACTATAACAGGTTTAGCATTATAGCGCTTAACAGACTTCATTAGTTAGGGTATTACGAAAGAGTCCGCAGACAGACAGACAGAGCAACTGCAGTTGCCAACTGGAATCAAACTTCGTATAAAGATATGAAGATCTTTAAGAATGAATAAGAAAAAAGAAAGAAAGAAGAAAGAAAGAAAGTGAAAGTGTCATACAAATTCCAGCAAGCAGTTTCTCCGTATGCGGTGGCCCTAAGTGGATTAAATATATGTAGATTTATAAATAAAACACCTAAATAGGATTAATCATTTTAATTAAATAGGTACAAAAAAAAAATAAGTAATAAATAATTATTATCCATAAACAAATCGACAAACAAATTAATACTTTGAAAAACAAATTAACATTAATATGACAATTTTTCTAAGACTTCCGCCATATTGAAATAATTTTCGCGGTACTGCTCCAAAAATTTACAAATTTATATTTCCTTGTGAATGTTTTCTTGGATCAGATATGTACAACGATATCAGCGAAATTTTCGCCGGAGTCTTGCGTCATCATCGTTGGCCTCACATCTTATTATGACCAAACATTCAAGCAAATGTGGCTTTTTTTTGGGGATTTTTGTCATTAAAACTTTTTGCCATACCTCGGCAAGCTTGATAGTTCGGTGCTCGGAATCTCTCCATCCACTGTAATTATTGAATTTTTGAACAACCTCAGGCGAAGTCTCCATGATGGTCAGCCAACCTTGGTCTATCTTTCGGTGGCATGTAAGAGAGAGCCATCCACATCCTCGCGTGTTTTTTTCTTCGTTGTTCAGAGAGCATCTTTATCAAAGTTCAAAGTTCAAAGTTCAAAGTTCAAAGTGTTTATTAATCAAAAATATCAATTACAGGTTTACTTATATCTAAAGTGTATGTAAGTTCTAAATATTATTCAGCGTATGACATTAACTTCTGCACTGGTCAGAGACCGTCTCGCAGTAAGTTAAGATCAAAGGAATAATCTACAAACTAATTGCAGTCTAAAAATAGTTTTTTTTTTTAATATACCTGTTTGCAGAATGTACCAATACAAAATAGAAAAAAAGTTATTATGCCTAGGTAGCCTATGGTTAAATTATCATCGAATTGAGTTGTGTGTGTTAATGTTTGTGTATGTTGTGTGTGAGGGGTGTGTGTGTGTGGGGGGGTTGTGCGGGTTATTTGTGTATGACTGCTTAGCCCTACGACAAGGTAGTCTTGGGATCGGATACGGGACCACTAAGCAGCAGATTTGTGTTCAAACTCACGTTTTATCACTCGTTGATACTATTTGCTCAATATCGTCGTAGGCTTTATCCATCAACCACTTCTTTAAGTAAATAGGATCACATTTGGACTCTATTGTACCTTCGATTTTGTTGAATATATGAGGACCAAGGAATGATCTAAATCGCCTAACAAATGTAGTTCTGCTCCTAGGGACTTCTACCTTTTGCTTTCGGTTAAACCTAAGGCTTCGCTCGGACTCCTTGACACTTATACCATTGTTTTTAATGAGTTTTTTAATAATACAGACGATGTAAAGCTGTCGAACAGTAAGCAATTGTGTTTCCCTGTGCAGTTAGAATGTAGGGTATTGAAAGCCCTTAGAGAACAGGACTCTCAGTGCTGCTCTTTGTGCTCGCTCAGCTTCTATAAGATGTGTCTTTGCGGCCCCACCCCAAGCAGTTATACAGTATGTTATAATTGATTCGCCTAAAACTTTATAGATGGTTCTTCTCAAGTTTACATCCCCAATACCTCTTAGTCTTTTAAAAATAAACATTAATTTACGTAAGCGATTTGATAGATATTCTATGTGGTTAACCCAAGACAGCCCATCATCTAATATAACACCTAAGTACTTTATGCTTTTAACAGTTTCTAAAGTAGGACAGTCACAGTCTGTCGTACCATCAGGACACGAGTGCATGCGGGGTGTAAATACATCACGCGGATTTGAGTGTTCCGTTACATGACATTTTAAATACTTTGTTTTTGAGACATTAAGTGTAAGCAAATTTCTATTCAGCCATTTTTTAACATACCTCATGCCTGATTCAGCATTTTTAAAACTGTCTTCCCAGGTGTTACCAGAGAATAATAGGACTGTATCATCAGCATAAGCTAGTATTTTACATTGCTTTAGAGGTAGTTCACACAGCCCATTTACATAAAGTATGAATAGCAGAGGCCCTAGCACACTACCCTGCGGAACTCCGAAATGAACTGTGGCTGGATCACTATAGTTTCCTGCTATTTTAACCATTTGAGTTCGCTCCCCCAGATAAGTTGCAAACCATTGTTGAGAAAGACCTCTGATACCAATTAACTCTAATTTCCTAAGTAACAATTTAGTAGATATGGTATCAAAAGCCTTTGCTAAGTCCAGAAATACTCCAATGCAGTGAGATGAATCGTCCAGTAACTTAGAAACATGATCCACATGTTCATTCACCGCATCTGAGGTAGATTTGCCAGTTCTGAATCCATATTGATTATGGCTCAACAGGTTGTGTTTTTCAATGTAACTGAGTAGTCTGCGTTTCATTAATTTTTCCAAAATTTTTGAAAATGTTGGCAGAAGGGAAACTGGTCTATAGTTAGACGGGGCTTTAGTACTCCCTGTTTTATGAATTGGTACCACTATGGCTTTCTTCATGGCATCAGGGAAAACCCCTGTGCTGAAAGAGAGGTTTAAAATATGTGTCAAAGGTAACACGATAACATCCTTTATTGTTTTAACTATATTGTTGCTTGCACCATCAAATCCCAGTGCTCCACTCCTCTTAAGTTCTAATATAGTAGCATTTACTTCGCTTGATGATGTTGGGCTAAGGTAAAAGGAATTTTGCATTGGTAATTTTAAATCTATTTTCTCTGAAAGATGTTTCTCCGTTAGTCCTAATTCATTCAGTGTTTTATTCGCTAGCTGTGCACCAATATTAGCGAAAAAGCTGTTTGCTGTATTTAAAGAGTCCTTTACTGCTTTATTGTTGAGTAGCTGTGATGATGTGTCATTTTTGTTATTGCATGGGACAGAAGCTGCTTGTTTAATCACCGACCATAGCCTACGAGGGTCATTGCGAGTTTTAGCAATCTCTCCCTGTGTGAACAAGTACTTTGCCGTTTTGGTTACTCTGGTACAAATGTTTCTATAAGTCTTATAAACAGTATTATAATATTCATTCGTCGGGTGTTTTTTTGATTTAAGGTGCAGCTTGTCACGTCTTCTATAACATTTTAGTAGTCCTTCTGTAATCCATGATTTTTTGTTACGCTGCGTTCTTGTTAGTTTCCTCCTAGTCGTGTGTTTTTTTATTACATTTGCCACAATATCCACCAGTATTTTAGTTGCTTCATTTACATCGTTACTTTCATATAATGGTAGCCAGTCTATACTCCTAAGGTCAGCATTAACAGAGTCATAGTCTATAGTCTCTTTGAAAAGCTTTGGGATTTCAGTCGATTTTGTCGTACCTACCGATATTAATATAGGGGCATGATCTGTTATTTGAGATTCGCATAAGATAGTTGTCATTTTGTACTTACTTTTTACCATTACGTGGTCTAGACATGAGTTTAGTCTAGTATGATCGGTAACATATGGTAATAAATCATACGTGGCCAAGCAACCTAAGTAATCTGTTTTGCGATTATCTTCAGAGCCCTCGAGAATATTTATATTAATATCACCACAGAGTGAGATGACGACCCGAATGGCCGAGTCGGCAGTGACGCTGCCTACGAAACCAAGGGTCCCGGGTTCGAGTCCCGGTGGGGGCAAATATTTGTTTGATGAGAACGAATGTTAGTACCCTAGTCATGGTTGTTTATCTATCTAATTATAATATTTATCTATATAAGTATGTGTATCGTTGTCTAGTACCCAAGATACAGGGAATCCTAGTTTGGGGCTAGATCAATGTGTGTAAAATGGTGTCCAAGGTATTATTATTAGAGTAGGATATTTTCACAAAGTTTAACCAAATTTAATTG
Source organism: Argyresthia goedartella (assembly GCA_949825045.1). Taxonomy (NCBI): domain Eukaryota; kingdom Metazoa; phylum Arthropoda; class Insecta; order Lepidoptera; family Argyresthiidae; genus Argyresthia; species Argyresthia goedartella. The sequence continues at coordinate 21,366,896 of OX463815.1, forward strand.
CTGAGTTAGTGATCCCAAAAAGAGATCCACGTCCTTGATTGAGGGTGATCTATATATTGCAAATAACTTTGTTGTATTATCTATAGTCAAAAGTAGTCCACTGGCACCAGTTAATATAACTTCAGAAACCAAGTAGTTTAATTTACTTCTAACATAGACTACGACTCCATCAGCTTTGTTCATATGCTGAGTTGTTTGATGCGACTTATAGCTAGGGATATGAGGAACGACATCATTATTACCCAACCAACACTCTGTGAGAACAATGATATCCCAGTCAATACTCAATCTCTTCAACAGAACCAATAGGTTATTAAAGTTTTTGTTTATGCTTCGGATATTAATTTGTAAAATATTGTACTGCGCACTCGTATGCATCATTTCCCGACATTCTTCTGCTGTTTGAATAACCAGCTTGCATACTGGCATCGGTATATCTATTTCTATTGGTTGTTTATTATCCATAATTTAAGATAATAGTTTTAGTATGTTTTAGTATGTTTTCGTTCTTTTAAAGTTGCCTGTTCCTTGTTCGGTAGTAGCATATAAATGGTTACTGTTTATTCACCCCGGAAATTTTCAGGGCTAACTTGTGTCAAGATATATGACGTATATCAATAAAAAAATCTTAGGTTTTCTTAAATTTATTTTACTACCAAAATGTTTTCTTGATTTCAAAAGTGTAAGTATCCTAGTAGCGCTAATGTTTTGATGACAAACAACGGCTTGCGCTAAAATTGGCAACAAGGCGTAAATAATATCAAGCGGCGGCGGCGACGCGAGTTCGGTCCTCGTGAGTACACGATGATGTTACGTGCGTACTTTTTAGCTGGAGAGAGTCTGTCAGCGGTTCGAAGGCTCTATCAAGAGCTCTACCCTAATTGGAGGTTTCCGGATGAGTCTACATTTTCATATTCATATTCATATTCATATTCTTTATTGCACAGAAATCTTAATAGTAAGGTAACAAAACATTTTATGAGCAAAGGCGAGCTTATCTCTAAAGAGAGATTTCTACCAGCAAACCTAGGCAGGACAGGAAAAATAGTGCAACAGGAGAGTCCTAGTGCGCAATAAAACTGTACACATCTAATTGTTTACAACTAAAACATAATAATGTAATAAATGATGTACACTAAATAAAATACAAAAGCAAAAAATAAAATATATATCAAACATATACTACTTATATATACATATATAAAAATACCTATCACGAAAGAGAAAGGAAATGCTCTTTCAATCTTGTCTTAAAAGTGAAAATTGAGGGACTATCTCTAATAGCGCAGTGCGTTCCACAGTCGGATCGCCGTTAACCTAAACGAGTGTTATGCCGAGGAGTAGAAAGAAGAGACATCGTGTGGGATCTCCGGTTGCTATGCCTGGAGGAAATAAACTCGAAACGTTCTCGAAGATATGAGGGGTAGCGGGGATTTCGCAAAATGTTGAACAGATAGGAGAGAACGTGCATATCACGACGAAGGCGGATCGGAAGCCACCCCAACTCCTTGCGATACTTTGAGACATGGTCATACTTGCGCAGCCCGAAGACAAACCGAATCCCGAGGTTTTGAAGTCGTTCGAGTTTGTTCAGTTGTTCTTCGTTCGACCCGATCCAGAAAACATCCGCATAGTCGATTAAAGGTAGTAGGAGGGACTGGGCAAGGGTGATTTTAGTCTGCTGCGGCAGGAAGTGCTGCAATCTCCGTAGAGAGTGAAATGACGCAAAGACTCGTCTGCTGACCTCACAAACATGGGGCGGCCAGGACAACAATTTATCCAATACAACCCCAAGATTCTTGGCCTTCTCGCTGTATGAAGTTATGTTACCATCATACACTATAGGGTCGACGGGAATTTTCTGAACTAGGTTATGAGAGTGACGAGTACCCAAAATCATGGCCTGCGATTCGCCCGGGTTGACAAGCAGACCATTTCTACGAGTGTACCAAATTTCATTGGATTACGGACAATTTTCTGAACCCCTTCATGGTCAAGCTAGAGGTAGACCGACGTACAACAACTACGATGATGTACTCGATTGGTTCGATTGTATATTAGAGGCACAAAATTTCTGCTCTGGTAGTCCAGAAAAAAATCTCTATGCCATGGCATAGAGATTTATATGCATGCATACAGTTGGTAGAACGGCGCAGGACACGAGAAAAATGTCCATCACAGGGAAATAAATAAACTTCTTTAATGACATTCTTAGCATCTTCCTCTTCCTCGAAGAGACCAAAGGTTTTTCTGAACTCATTTGGTATTACGACGTCCTTCAGATTTCTAAATTAAGTAAGAGGTACTCCTAGGGCCTTGGTTTGAGTGCGATAGCATGAACTCTCCATGGACTTGAAAGGCGGCGCTTCAGTTAAGGGGTGTTGGCCATTATCTCTGTACAATCTTCGAGATTCTTAGCAAATTTTTGTAATTGGGGTGAATTCTGTTTTCGATCTCTTCTTATATCTAAATTTTTCGTAGCGTTTAACGTTGTCTACATAGCTTCATGTGATGTATGAGGGACGGACCTTTAAATACATGGGTAGGATCATCTTCTGCCAGAGTGACCGTGGCTTAACAAGCATTTTTAGTGCAAAGTAACGCTGCTCCGCCACCCATTTGTGTCTGTTCTCTTCGAAGGGTAATTGTATAAATTAGATTAGAATTAGAACTAATAGGTACGTACCTCTTAGCATGTAATGCACATTTAATAACACTAGGAAAGTCAAAAATAAATTCGTCCCTGAAAAATTATATGCATATTGCGTGTTTTCGTCGCGTTAATCATCAAAGAGTATTTAATTTACTACGTAAATATTATATATATATATATATATATATATATATAATATGTATATATATATTTATATATTTTTTTTGAAAAAGTGTCACATATTGACACGTTTTGAAATGTGACAAAGCAAATAGGGTGTACCTCTTTGGGTCTCTATTAAAGTAGGTTGTCCGGCGTAGGTTATACGGCGACGATGATGGTTACATCATTTTACAACATACTTTATATAAATAGGTAGTATTAGATAGTAGGTAACTGACACTGATCCTTGAACCACAGCTACCCAACGACTGATTAGCAATACCTAAGCAAATGAAAGCAAACCAACCTTTCGAAAATACAGCCTACAGAGGAGTTTGTTTTTTAAATAAACAAGTTAAAAAGACAATATGACGAGCATTCGCAAGAATTGCAAAATAGTGGAACAGGTTTTTTATGGTCACGCACAATATCTTACTAGTCTTTTGTTTAAATCCTTCTGATGACGCCTCGAAACCCTTTAAAACGCATCTTACGCGCTATCTTGCTCATCATAAATCATCAGAGCTGGTAACAGATAACAGGTAAGTAGTGCAGAGGGTGTGAGGCACCCGCGCAAGGTCGTTATCGGTGTAAAAAATTTAGTCTAGCGGATAGTGACCCTGCCTACGAAGCTGACGGTCCTGGGATCAAATCCCGGTAAGGGAAAATCATTGTGTGATGAACATGAATATTTGTTTCTTAGTCTTAAATGTTTCTATGTATTTACATAAACATATCGTCGTCTATGACCCAAGCCTTGTTGAGTTTAGTGTGGGCCTAGTTCGATTTGTGTTAGATTGTCCTCTGATAGTAATTTAATTAAATTCATTCAATTTAATTTAACAAAGATTCAAGCACAGTAGTTGCGGTGCTGTGCGCTATTGTTATATTTGATTCCACTTGTTAATAGTCGTTATGGACTACAGTCATGCCTACTTCTACACATGCACAAATATGACTTCATAATGTACAGGTAGGGCGACTCCTATCGTTGATGCTGTACACTTACAACAATATTTTACCATTGAGAGGGAAGCACCTGTCAATCAAAAAAGATTATGAATAACTGGCCAAATGTGTGCCACCCCGAGTTGGAAATGGCGTGAAGGACAATGGGTAAAGTCCTCGACTGTACCTTTAAATTAAATATCTATAACTTGTTTCGCTTTGCTGAGTAGTAATAAAATGGAGAGGTTGCCTGAGTTGGGAATACTTTAGAACAGTAGATTGGCTGAGCTGGGAAAACCCCATTTATGGGGTAATTAATATTTAAATTGGCTAGTGAGAAGTTTTTGTAGATTGCTGAGGCAGTAGTTTCGTCATGTTCTTTGTTTAGACAGGATTGGCTCTCTGGAAAAACTTTCGTTGACAGCACTGATTTTGGCCCAAGCTGACACTGACAAGCATTTTGGCCCAAGCTGAAGGGTCCAAAAGCTCCAAAAACACATCAATATTGCACAGCCACAGCCAATTCAGCTGAAAACAATGAGCTGGCCCCCTATCACGCAAAAATAGTGTTTGAATATTGGATTCATGAGGGGTTAAAGTATAATGCTGTACCACTGTCACCCACATATGGCGTGATGATATGGGGGAGGACCTTTCATGCCAACTTTTCTTTCAATGCCCAATTTTTATGATTTCATGCAAAAATTCTGGAATGCCAACTTTTTTTCTTTGCTAGGATTTTGCGCCTTAGTTACTTTCTTACGATACCTTCAACTGTCCTTGGTTTCAACTAACATACTTAATTGAAAAAAAAAATGCGATGAGATTAGTTTAAAATCCGTTTGGGGTAATTAAATGTGCTGAGATTTCATTTTGTATCTTCATGTCCTCCTCATCCTCATTTATTACACTACCGATAAGATTTTTTAGGTTCAATCGGATTATGCGCCGAAATTGGAAGCCTTCACTGAAAATCTGTTTGTCTTTAGAGCGCTCTTAGTGGGGGAACAGTTTTAAAAACGTTTGATAACTGGCGTCTCGAACGTATCTGAGGCGATTTAAAAAAAAAGTATATTTCTTCTTTCTGTTTCAGGGTCCTCAGTGAGAAATCACATTATATTATGTACCTGTTTCAGATTGCATGAATTCATTCATTTGCTGAATAATATTTATTATTTTAACTTATCAAATTAAATCCTTTTATAACGTCCCCATTCCAAATATAATTGAAAAAAAAAACTTATTCTGCTCCACTCTTTTCCTATAAAAATCTGTTTGTCCTTCCTATGCCCTTGATTATAAAAGCGTGAACTGGCGCCTGTTTAGATGAATTATTTTCAAATTGAGTACAGGATATATACGTTTAGATACTGTTATATAATAAAAATAATATAATCCTAAAATATCAAACCACAGCAAAACTAAATTTAATTAAAATACATGTCCACGTTTGCGCTAGTCTGTGTTATATGTGTGTTACAGCGATGTTTGATGATGTTTGATTGATTGTTGTTTGTTGAACGCATGTTTCTAGTTTCTTCACCTCTACCATACTGTACGCTACTGCCAAGCTAACAAAATAACAACGCAGCCATATTATTTATTTATTTTATTACGGACATCAACACAAAACAGTAAAAAGATTACAACAACAATTAGAACACTGAACCAAGTTAATAACAGATGTTCACCGAAATATAAGTATATGTCTATAAACATAGGATGTTTTGCTCATACCAAATTAAAAATAATTATATGAAAAAAATTAATCTGACAAATTATGTTGGTACGTATGGAAAATGTGTTGAGTTTGAGAGTGATGTGTGCTATGTGGAGTGTATATTATATAGTAATGGAGGAAAAGTGAGATGTGGCCCTAAAGTTTTTCGGAAGGTGAGGAGGGGGTAGAGGAGGGGATCATCACCATCATAATCATACCCAGCCGACAACCCACTGCTGGGCATAGGCCTCTTCTCTAAAGCGCCAATCTCCCCGGTCCTGTACCAATCGCACCCAGTGGAATCCCGACGACTTGATGATATCATCGGACCATCGGGCTGGTGGTCTGCCCACAGGTCTTGTCGCTCCCCATGGTCACCAATCTGTGACTGCTTTGGTCCACAGTCCGTCTTCCCGTCTAGCCAAGTGTCCCGCCCATCTTCACCGTAATCTCGTTATCCGTTTGCCTTCATCTGCAACCTTCCGCCGTATTTCGATTATTGGCACACGGTCAACGAGAGAGATACCCAACATGGAACGCTTGATCTTTGTTTGTGCTACTTTTATACAAAGCATAAGTGCATTATGCTTTGTGAGCGTCCATGTTTCGGCTTCATAGGTGAGGATGGGCAAGACACATTGGTTATACCTTGGTCGTCAGGCATTGTGGGAGTGAGGATTTGAAGACATGTATGGCTTGTACACACACATTGCCAACAATTATGGCATATTTAGTGGGCGATTCGTCATGATCTTGGTCTTGGACATGTTCATCCTGAGACCGACTTTTAGGGAAGCTTTGTGCGTTTCTGCGAGCATATGTTGTAGATCTGAGAGGCATTCGGCGACGAGTCTGAGATCATCCGCAAACCTGAGCTACGACATGCGTGCCCCGTCAATGTTGACGCCTCTCCCACTCCAATCCAACGTCTTTATAATGTCCTCCAAATTTATAGATCCCATTTTAGGATAAATAACTCAGGAGTACCACAAGGGAGTGTATTAGGACCATTACTGTTCCTAATATGTCAATGCTCTTCCAAAATCCACCTAACATAACTGCCTGCAATTTTGTGATTGCACCACGTTATTGTTACAGTGTTAAAAATAAGATAACTCTCAAAACGTAATTAATACTGCGCTTCGGGACATTATAAAATAAATCTTTAATTTATAGATTAATATTAAGAAAACCAAATTTTTACAATTTTTCTCATACAATTCTAATGCGTACCCTATTTCTATTAGTTATAACAACGAAACAATTCCGAAGTTGACAATTTTAAATTCTTAGGCATCACAATTGATAAAAATCTAATCGGTGTGTAACAAAATAAATCGCTTCGTGTATGCTCTCTACAAATTGAGGCAAACTGTCTCTATTGAAGCCGCTCTAATGGTCTACCACGGTTATGTCTCCTCAGTACTCAGCTGTGGTCTGATCCTGTGGGGATATTTGGTGGAGGTTGGCAGGGCTTTCAAAATTCAAAAAAAAGAAACTCCCACAGATTGATTTTTAAATAACTTTTAAAAATTGCTTGTGCTTACTTAAATTGCTTGTGCTAACTTATACAAATATTACAATATTAGTTATTATGATTAATAAGCAGGAATATATAATTAAAAAACTAATAACTGCAAGGTCTGCGTTGAGCTAGATTAACCCCATATAGTCCCGTCATTTAAGTAACCTTGAATATTGTAATATCCCTTTTCAAAATCTCTTGGGGTATCTTATTATAGTAGAGAATGCACTGACCCTTGAAATAATTGCTAACCATCGCGAGTCTGAACGGAGGCGCAATTAGTCTGTGATTATTTCTTAGGTTAACATTTCAGCTATCGCTAAGTTTGAAAAATGTTGTAAGGTTCTTGCGTACATACATTATATTTTCGAAAATAAATTGACTAGCTACAGTTAGTATGTTAATTTCTTTAAGAAGCTCTCTTCAGGAGTCTGTTCGATTTTAAATTATAAATTGCTGGAGTAGCTCTTTTCTGTAAAATAAAAATAGTTGGAATATCCGCTGCTTTCCTCCACAACAAGATACTTATAGGACATGACACTATGAAAGTTACTAAAATATACTAGCCTAGATAAAGCCAGTGTTGCCACATCCCTGTTTTGTCTGATGTGGCTATATCTAGGCTAGGTTGTACAGCAAAAGCTACAGAGCTCAATCTTCCAGCTATAGACGATATATGAGGACCCCACTGCAATTGTGAATCTATATTAATACCCAAGAATTTAGTCGACTGTACCAGGTCTAAAGGCTCGTCATTCATTAAAATACTTAAAGTGGGATCCTTTCTGACAGTGGGTAGCGAGAATTTTACACATTTTCTTTTTTTAGGATTTAACAGCAAATTATTGGTAGTAAACCACTTAAGAACTAGCGTGATTGCTTTGCTAAAATCGTCAAAATTGTTCTGGATTCTGCACATCTTAAAATTAAGTGAAGTATCATCCGCAAACAAAACAGTATCACATAAGTTTTTTTACAAAAAAGGCAAGATCATTGATCAATGATGTAATTATCTGCGCTATGCCTATTTTAATATGTACATTTAATTAGGTTTTGTTGTGTGTAACCCTAATAAATGATGGCATCATTTGCGCTAGTTATAGTCATACAGACAGTTTCAGAAACGATCTTTAAATTTTAAAGCCACTCAAAACTCTGAACGTGTCAGTTCCATATATATAACTAGACCTGAATGTGTTGAAAAGTTTGGCTATTACTTTTACCCGTAGCCTACCCAGTACAGTTACACATTCAAAGAAATCCCCCTGAAGGTGGTAGATGAGATTCGGGACCTTGGAGTTATTCAAGATAGTAGGCAAGCTTACGACAAGCATATTGATGGCATTATAAAAAGAGAAAATAAGGCTTTGGGTTTTCTTATAAGAACCTGCTCTCAGTTTACACTTATTAAGGTTATTAAAATCTTGTATTTTGCTTATGTACGTAGCATCCTCGAGTATTGTTCACAGGTTTGGAACCCTCGATATGAAATTTGCATAGATAGGATTGAGTATATGTAAAAGACACTATACACTCCCCCTACAAGAGAGACGACGAATTGCTGACGTTGTACTCATTTGCAAAATTGCACAAGGTGAAATTGACTCCCCGCAGCTTCTTGAACACATCAAAATCAAAGTCCCCAATAGAACTAATAGACATCCTATTTATCTAGACATATCTTTCAGTTTCACGAATTATAGACAAAACTTCTTTTTCAGCAGAGCGGTAGCTACATTCAACGGTTTGGTCGATATCCCCGACCTTGATTTATTCCACTCAAAACCGCAAAGAGTTAAGAAACTCCCGACAAAGCGCTGGTTTACTGCGTTAGCATCTTAAACTAATTAAATTGTTATTAGGTAATATTATTTCTATCGCATTTTTATTTTTTTGTATATTATGTTTTTTTTCCTATAACTTACAGTTCTGTCTTTTTGTACCTATAATTTCATGTTAATTATTATGATTAAATTTATAAGTCTTGTCAATTAAACGTTATACATGCTTTATGTACAATGTTGTGAATCAGAAGAACTATATTTAAAAATTTTCTCCGTTTAACTGCAAGCAAGCAGTTTTGTTTTTTTAGCTTCTAGATGCGAGAACACATTAATGGTTATAAGTTATTATATAAGTTTATTTATAGAGTGTGTAAAACTCTTTGTTCTCCTATTTTTTTATTTTTTTTTTATTTTTATAAAACTTGGGTCTTATTTCTGAGTACATATCGTTCATGACAGTTCATACGCCTTGACGTTACGCCCCTCAGCGTTTTGCGGGGTTTCAAATTTTTTTTTTATTGTGCAACTCAATGTATCACGTGTGACATCGCGCGACTGGAGTGCAATATAGTCTAATGTGAAAGTGGTCTTAGAATCAATGCGTATCAGAGCGACATTTGCACTCATGACATAGAGGTCTAGCCCATCACCAGAGCTATGGAGATTTTATATCAACAATAGATAACTTCCTTACAACATTATATTTTTCTGTAGGTACTTACAGCTTGGCAATTTAATGTAGAAATTAAATAATGGCAACATTCGTGCTCTTAAAAGTTATGGTGAGCTAATTTTTCATTTATATTATTATTATTTGTTTCTATGTTGAATTGCCAAGCTGAATGTTTTAAAAGTTGCTCCGTAGGTACCCGCAAATGAACCAACAGACAAAGAGTTGCCAGATAATCCCGCATTGCATTTAAGGGTCCATAAACAGGGCCACAACACGCCCGTAACGATGTAAGACAGTTTTGTGCCCGTGTTAACAGTTACAATCCTCTACGACGATTAGGTAGCGAACGAGCAGTGTTGCCAGAGCTGAGTCAACATTTTCCTCATTAGGATATTTATAGAATTACAAGATTCAAGTCATCTTTTCGTCCCTTAGAAAGGCAATTAAAAACGCAAAGGAAACAGCCAAAAAATCAAAAAATCTTTGCTTCAGTAAGTGATTCAGTTCTTAGAACCATACAGGTAGAACCAAAAAGCTCAAGGACGACGTTGGTTCTACCTGTATGGTTCTATGGAGTAAAGCACTTACTGAACCATTTTTTTTTAGCTGTTTCTATTGCGTTTCTAATTGCCATTCTAAGGGAGGAACAGATGACTTGAATTTTGTAATTCTATACAAATACATTCTAACGCAGGCATCGTGAAGAATTCCTTGAGCTTCTTCGCTATATCTGTATGGTGTACTATGCTTCTGTCAATAGATAGCGTTGGTAGCAGACCTTAGTTTTTGACAGAACAGCTAGTATGAAATCGATTCTCTAAGTTCGTGATATGAAAGATCGAGATCCTTACTCTTTCGTTTTACATTCCATCCTCCTTGTGACATCTCGCAGTTTTGGCTTTTTCTCCAGCTTCAGCTCCTAGTACTCTTATGGCCGGACTCTTATATTTAGAGGGTCCTCAAGGAACCTAGATGACCCTTACACTTAGGGCAAATCGAAATAACCGCTAGGTGGCCCCTGAAATAAATAAAGTGTCCACTAAATGATAGGAATAGTTGGTGATTTTGGCCATTTGGGACAATTTCCGAGAAAATTTTACTTTTCCCCACGATGGGGTAATGAGACCTAATCTAGCAACATTTTGTACGAGTAACAGCGCGTAAAACTTTAACGATAGCTACGACTCTTTTGTTTATGGTTGTCATGAGACCGCAACAATTATACAAGGTATGTAACGACACGGGGCGGCGCGGCGGCGGGGAAAATGGTGTGTTATGTTATGTGTGAAAATGGGATTTGTTATTGTGATTGTGATTGTAACATACTTGAGAATGGAGATTTCAAAGCGGAGCGAAAAAGTCAAACCCTAAAGGAATGAATATAAGTATCACCTGGCATTGGAAGGAAATGCTTAATATTTGGCGTTCGCTCAGTGCAATAATTAGTGGCTCTGTGAGCTGTAGACCTTTCATGTGACACTTTCCTGTAATGAACTTACAAACTTATGAATGCACCTTGTTACGTACACGGAGTATGAAAGAAGCAGCACCAATAGCTTTGTAAACAAAATTCGGCAGTCTCAAACCCAACCTATTGATTTTTCACCAAAATTATATAGCCTGTTACTCTCACGGTCCCTAGAAAACCAACAACACCTCATTTGTTAAAATCCGCCAAGCTGTTTTGACTGTAGCGGTTTTTTGACATTTTAAAACGCCTTCATAATTTCATTTGAAAATTTTCGAAAAACTGAATCGACAAAAATAAACTATTTAACTATTGAACCTACTCATAAAAAAATCACAAGAATCAGTTGAGAAATACGGCCTATAAATGATAACATCCGGAAACACATCCGGACATACGAAAGCATTTGTGCCTAATCCTGAAACGCAGACGCTTCGTTGCTCGGTCAATAATGATAAGTTTCCTTCAAATATTAGATTTTTCTTTTCTTAATTCTTTCGGCCCAACCAATGAGTTTTTGTTAGGAATAAGCAGTCATAAACTCAATACGATATTGGTGATAAGAAGTTCACAAATTTTGCTAAAATGAATATTTCTCTCCGTTTCCGCCACTTGCTACGAGATTGCTACGAAACTTCAACGTAGTGGTAAATTGCATAGGAAAGTTGTTTCGATATTTTCAGCATCCAGATAAATAATTAAGTACTAGTTAATAGTTTCAAAAACCCAGCGTACAAAATATTATAAAACAGCGCACAAAGTCAAAAGTCTATATCAAACAAGACATTCCTCCCTGCATAAAAAATATTCATCAGACCCTCAAACATTTTTTTCACCAAAAAACTCACGAATCCACACAAGCTTTTGACAAATGCGAATATGATAAATCCGAGGTAAACCTCAACTTAGTTGCCCTGGTTTGTTATACGGACACTCTCCGGGGAAGCAATAAATAAGGTTGGTTTTCCCGTGTTTCCGGATGTCAAAACTTGCACTCTCTGTCCCTTTGTTAGAAAAGTTTTTTGCTTTTGTTTAATTGATCGCTCTGACCGTACATGGCTGCGGGTTTCATATTTTGTTTATTTGTTTCGTCACGGTTTTGTTATCTAAAAGGTACATAAATTATAGAGTTCCAAATAAAAACTAAGTGACACTCGTTGAATGCTACTAAATCGGAAACGTTTAGAAAATAAAAAATAAATAAAAAAAACGGTCAAGTGCGAGTCGGAATTGTGCACGAGCGTTCCGTACCACCGTATAATGGTAGGGATGGTGTGGTGTGAATAGTTTGATTTTACAGAGCAAATGTTGTTTACTAAGTTAGTGGTACGCTTACTTTCATACTCCATGTATGTGACCAGGTGTGTTTATAAGTTTGTATGTAGTTTACAGATAAATAAAAACCTAGACAATTCCGGGTAGGTTTTCCTGCAATCTTTGGCTTAAGTTCTATATCCAATATTTTTTTATAATTTTAGACTCTAGTTTCAGGGATAAGGGGGGTAATTTTTTGCACTTTTTATCATAACTTCTGAAGTTCAAAACTCATATATTTTTTAAAGTTTATAAAGAGTTCTTTTCGACGATACCCTACATGACTTATTACGGTGTTTTTTTTACTTTTTGTCATTTAGCCCCCTTCATTTTTTTGTATTCAATATTTTTTCATATTAGAGTTGAATTATGTTGCGGTTGTCAGGATAAGTATTTTTGCAGGAAATTTCAAGACTCTATCTCTTATAATTCCTGAGAAAAGTGCCTGTGACAGACGGACGGACGGACACGCGGGAGATCCTATAAGGGTTCCTACTTTTGAGGTTCGGAACCCTAAAAAGTAAAAAAGTGTCTCGCTTCTTTAGGGTTCCGTCTCCGAAGGGTGCCACACGGGACCCAATTACTAAGCCTGCGCTATCCGTCCGTCTAGCCGTCCGTTTGTTTGTCCATCACCGCTGTATCTCATAAACAGTAATGGGCAGAGAGTTGAAATTTTCCACATAATGTGTATTTCTGTTGCCGCTACAACAACAAACAATGAGCGACACGATTTTTTTCAATTGAAGGGGGACCCTGTGGGTTCACTTTAATAGAAGCACCTCCATGTACACGAAGCAACCGTGCCAATCTTTCATATCAGAAAATGCGCTCAGAAAATCACTAGGCGCCCCTTAATCATTTTGTGTAAATACCGCGCCTTCCTTGCATGTGAAGTTAAAAAATATATTATTTTGTTACAAATAAAAAAGCCTCTTTCAGTGTCGTGCGGGTTTCATCAGGCGCGCGGGATTTACTATGGGGTTGACGACGCACGCTGGTGCTTGCAGTATGGTGCCCCGCATCCCGCAAGACAAATGTTGCTGTTTCTAGTTTTTTCGTTTCATAATCGGAAACAACCAACCTCAAGTACAACCGTTTCAAAACTGTGAGCAAGTGACGTCACGAGGAGTGTTATTTAAAAATGGCTTGTGTTTAAACGAATACCAAAAACGCACCTATTTTACTGCCAATAAATTCGAAATTACTGCCAGAATGGATAAATGTCCACCAAATTGTATTTGGATAAATGATCACCAAACTTCTTTTTATGTTTTGTGTACTTAAGTTTATGTTTTAAGTATTTTTTGTTGTTCTTACATGTTCAACTTAACACGAAGGATAAAGGAGGCTTCGCTTCGCTCACCTCCTTTACCCTTCACCTAAGCTACCGCAGTATTTTACCCTGATATTTTTTGCATCTTTTGGTTTTCATTTATCCATTTTGGGTAGGGAAAAAATATTTTGGTGATATTTGTTTCCTTTAAAAATGTATGTAAACATCATTAGACGTCAATTAATGGAAATATTTATATATAAAGGTTTCTTAAAATATGCAAAAATTTCATAAAATAAAATAAAATAAAAGTAGAAAGTTTTTTTTTCTAACATTAGTAAAGAGGGCGGCGCTAAAGTAGTGGTCTGTGGGGTCCCCACATGAAATACAAATTTGTAATACTCCTGGCTCCTGCGAATTACCAAATCATCATCATTCAAATATGGTAGCACAATTGGTTTGAAATCGGACCGATCTGTAGGACGGAATAAAAACTAAGTTCGGACATTATTTTGTTTTTGGTCATAGTTATTTTTTTAGTCTCTAATTTTTATCGTGCGATGAAGTCTAGTCAGTCTACTTCCTTGTTATAAAGGGGTTACATTTCTTATATAATTTCTTCTAGTCAACTAACATTGAATCGGTAACGGTCTGCAGTTCAACATTGCTTATGACGTGAGTGCTTATATGACAAATATTATACTTTCAAACAAAGAAATTAGCACGAAGAGTTCTCTTACAGCATACACTACACCTCAACCAGACTTCTAGGGTGCCCCTCCCTCATGTCAGCATACTTGGACCTACTTTATTTATATTATACATTAATGTCCTCTGTTGCCTTGAGTTACCCATCTAGCATATGCCGATGATACCGCATTAATTTCCTCGGGGTCCTTTTGGGAAGAGGTAAATTCGTATGCACAAGCTGGTTTCTACAAAGTCGTAGACTGGCTGCAACTGAATATGTTAACTCTGAATACTGCACAAACCAAATACATCACTTACTTGATTAACAACTCGACTCCACTATCAAGTGATTTCAGCTTAGTTTCCCATATGTGTGGTGATCTTGGTACTGGTTCATGCAATTGTGGGCCCCTAGAACGAACTTCCTCCATGAGATATCTCGGTATAATGCTATACAGTAACCTTTATTTTCAAAACCGCATAAAGACGCTAAGCTCCAAGGTTAGAAAACTGATTTATATACATTTATATACCTTTAAGGGACTCGGATATATGGCTGAGCCGCTCCTTATGAAAAGGATATATGTGGCTTTATGCGAATCACTCTTGCGATGCCGTATCTCCAGTTGGGGAGGTACACATAAGACGACACTACTACAACTTGAACCGGCTGAAAGAGCAGTCTTGAAAGTTTGTACATTTAAACCATTTTATTTCCTTGCAACTGAATTGTACAACTTTTGTGATGTTCTTTCAGTGAGACAACGTTTATATAAAGCATCATTCTGAAGCAACACAAAACCAATTCCTCAAATAAAAATAAAAATAACTCCATATCTAAAAGAAGAGGAGATTTCGGACTGTATTAGTTCGCACAAAATTTATGCAGCGATTTTTCAAATTTCTAGGACAATAATCTAAGTAAACATTATGAAATTTACTTTAATAACGCATATGATAATAATAAAAACATCCGCTTTGGTTGCGTACACAAACATATGATGTCTGTGAAAATCTTATGAATGTCTAACAAAAGGTTCATTTTAAAATACTATTTAAGTGAACACTTACATTCACTAGACACCACTTTTTTCAAATCTCACACGCACCACACTCTGCATCTTCTCTGACAAACATAAACTCACCTACACCTAATCAAAAAACAACCACCCTCAACTTAATTTTGCTCTTATTTTGTTTTTATATCTCATATTGTATAAGTCATCATAAGTGATATCGTCATGTCAAGTTGGTAAAATTGTGTTCTATACTGACATTTTCTATACTGACTTTCAAAACAGACAGAGATAGGAAATAAGGTCAAATAAGTTTAAATAGACGAGTGTGAGACAGTACAAGTAGGTACTACGTAGTTACTAGATTTTAGTTTTAGTGGATAATTCCTAGTTTTATCCGTACTGATCCAAAGGCAACACCAGCGTGGATTCTCCTGATGCATAGGTACATAAGACTCGTGGGTAACGTAAGACTCACACTCATTTACCTATCCCCGTCGAAAAAATGCTCGCAAGTGAAAAATATTCATGTGTTGGGTCTACCTATATCTTGTGATCGGATTTATGTATCATCATCCGCATCAGACAAATCTGAGCATATCCAAGTACAACAAGTGTACCAAGTTTCAACTAAATCGGTCCAGTACATACTGAGCAAATGGACTGTGACAGATAGACAGACAGACGCACGAGTGATAGATCCTATAAGGTTTTCTCCTTTTGAGATATGAAACCCCAAAAATAATCCCGTGCCGTGTCGCGCCTGCCTGCAAGCGATATTAGCGCCAAGGGTTGTGTACTGAAACATTTTTGTCGTTTGCTATCATAAATGATTCTCGGTGACTGTTGTTTAGAATGAAGTAAAAAAATCTCAGAACTTCGAACCTTTCTGGTATACCTAGAACCTGGGGTTGAAATTCCCTAAAATTACACTTTTTCTGTGTACACCTATATGAAATTGTCCATCGGTAGAGAATTTAATTACAAACAACAAATGTTTTTCAAATAATGTCGTAAATAGTATAGCATTTCTGAGAAAGTTCAGTTTAAATATCTAATTTAGTCATTTGTTTATTACACTATTAAAAATTTTATTGGTGTGTACACGAAAAAGCAAATTTTTGGGTACGCAAGTATCCCAGTATGCCACCCAGGCACCATACAAAAATGTTCGATGTTCATGGCTAGTTAGTTAGTCTTCACCTTTCCCTTTGCTTAGGTACCTAGTAATCCAGTCATTAGAAGTTTTTGCCCTAGAAAAGGTGGAGTAGAAGAAATTTAAATTTGTATCGCTTAAGTAGAGGCTATCCATGAAAAATTTAAGTTTTCGGCCAAAGTTTGTTCTTTTTTAAATAATGCTTCAACGGTTGATTTTATTACAAGAATGTCTATGAGAAGAATAAAGATGAAAAAAAACCAATATTTTTTTGCATTTGTATACCCCTCACGGTTGGGAGGGGAGGGGGGGGAAAGTGGGGTTCTCCCGCGCCTCATACAAAACATTCTAGCTGACCTAGTTTTAGTACTAGGTCGTGCTGGCTATCGTTCTTTTATAAATAATGAATGTAGATTTAATTTTAGATGTCAAAATGTCACCATTTTGTACAAAAATTTGGTGTAGCCTTAAAAAATAGAAAAATCGCAACTTTGATTTTGTCTTCTATGGCCTATTAACAAAAATAAAGAATCAATTTGGGATTGAGAAAAATCTAAGAAGAAAGCTTGTTAATTCATACTACTTTTATACATATTTTCTCTCAGGAATTCTTCAGAAAACGAACGAAAAGCGTTCGTGGCATTACCATCAGGTGCACTGATGAGTTTGTTAGTAGTATAAACTCTACTAAACACAAACCTAGGGTGTAACCCCCTTTTTGTAACAACCTTCTTATACAGGGTGACTTTAAAACCCCTAGCTATAATACAATTTTGGAATCAGAATCACTAGTAGAAAACAAAAAAGCATTTTTTTCGTTTTTTTTTTTTTCATATTTGATTGATAGGAAATAGCTCCCATATTCGAATTTAAAGACAACCTACGCGCTCAGGGCGGCTTTGTGTGACTCGCGGTGTCTAATCCGCCCACCACACCCCGCACCCGCCCGGCTCACACCCGCAATGCCTTTACGTGCGCCGCCGCCGCCAGCCAGACTGCCCAACGCCAGTCTAGTCGCCTGCGCAACCTTATCGCGGTTTGACGTGCGCACGCTACAAATTCCCCTCGCCGCGCGGGTACTTTTATCTTTGAGTCCGTGTCCGTCTGATACGCTCATACAAGATGTACCTACTCTAATCGTGAATATTACGAGATGGTGCGTGTGTACATCCAAAGTGGAGAAAACCTGTACGAAGCCAGAAGATTGTACGAGACGCAGAGCATCCCTCGGCTCCAAGCACAAGGACTACCTAACGCCACTGTCCACCACCGTCAAACCATCTTAGCGGCAAACCAACGGCTTCTGGATTATGGCCAGTTCACAGTGCCAAGCCATGCTTATGGTGGAGGCGCGCCGCGTTTGGCTGTGGAGGTAGAAGACGCTATCTTGGAGTACTTTCAGTGCAACCCTCGAAACAGTACGCGAGACGCAGCTCATCGTTTCGGAATCAGCCAGTATTCTGTGTGGAAGTTGCTGAACTCTACTGGACAGCATCCATACCACTTTCAAAAAGTGCAGCAATTAAATGAAGATGATGCGCCACGTCGTCGCAATTTTTGCGAATGGCTGGTACAAAATCAGAACAAGCACATCCTATGGACAGACGAGGCGATGTTCACTCGTGTAGGGCTCTACAACCAGCACAATCAACATTGGTGGTCATACAGTAACCCAAAATGTATACGAGAACATCATCACCAAGTGCGCTTCAGTGTGAATGTGTGGGCCGGCATCGTGGAAGATAAAGTCATTGGGCCGTACTTCATCGAAGGCCGCCTGACCGGGGGCACGTATCTAGATATGCTGCGAGGCGTAATAGCAAACTTCTTAGAGGACGTGCCGCTCGCATATCTACAAGATTTTTTCTTCCAACAAGACGGAGCACCACCTCATTTCGCGCGACCTGTTCAAAACTACCTGGACGATGAGTACAGTGGTCGGTGGATAGGACGCGGAGGGCCTGTGCCTTGGCCTGCCAGATCACCGGACCTCACACCCTGTGATTTCTTTTTGTGGGGCGAAATAAAACGGCGTGTCTACTGGGACGAGGTTCAGAACCGGCAAGAACTTAAAGACCGCATCACAAGTGCATTTGACGCTGTAAAAAGTGATGTGGTAGTCTTAAGAAAAGTGCGTCATAATGCAGTGAAACGTGCAAGACTGTGTTTAGAAAGGAACGGATTGCATTTTGAACAGTTGTTGAAGTACAGCTAAGTTTGAGGTACGTGTAGAAGGCATAAAGGTTGTAATAATACACAGATATTCTATTTACGGAGATATCGTACACCAACGCACAGCACTACCGCACACGACCAGGGCCCGGAGCAGAGTGCCGTCTGCGCGTGTATACTACATCCCTATTTTATTAAATGATTTTTTTAAATCTAATTTTACAATTATTTATTATTTGTAACAATATCACTGTATGAGTGTTAATTCTAAAATAACATTAATTTGTCACACAACCGCTTATTAATCTTAATTAATCCTCCACATTTTGATTGTCATTATTTGGAATATCATCACAATTTTCATCTACAACTGTCCATGAACCGTTTATCTTCTTTAAGTGTACTATGTTGCGTCTATACTCCTTCCCAGTTTCATCATTCCTAACTTGGACATCACTTCCATTGATTCTAGTCACAGTATGTTCAGTGGGATTGAAATTGGATGACAGTTTATTTTCTTTTATTAAATTTTTTACAAATACTTTTTCCCCAACATCAATATTACTTTCTGTTGCTTTTCTTTTTCTATCACTATATTCCCTTCCTTTGTCCTTTTGCTCTTTGTCTCTATCCTGGACTTCTTCATCGAACACATTATTTCTTATATCGACAGCATTTGGTATTTTGTCCCTGAATTGTCTCCTGTAGAACAGCTCCGAGGGTGACCTGCCAGTGACAGAATGTGGCGTGCTATTATACATGATCAGATACTGTAACAAATCCTCTTTCCAATCTTTTTTCTCCAGTTGACTAATTTTAAGCCTTTTGAGTACATCCCTATTTTGACGCTCAACTTCACCATTCATTTGTGGCCAATAGGGAATAGTATTTAACATTTTAATTCCACATTCTTTACAATAACTTTTAAACAGATCACTGGTGAACTGATTCCCATTGTCACAAGTCAATGATGAGGGGTACCCTAAACGGGAGAATATCTCATTTAATACTTTAATAGTCTCGACAGATGTTATATTACGCATTATTTTTATCTCCTTGTACCTACTATAGTAATCTACTACAATCAGCAAATAGTCATTACTTGGTAGGGGCCCTAAAAAATCGATTGCAACATCTACCCAAGGTTCAACGGGGAGTTCGCGACGTTTCATAGGTCGGGGAGGGTTTGGAGCGGACACAAGGGTGCAACCGCGACATGATTTTACTTTGATTTCTGCATCTCTGTCTATACGTGGCCACCATACTTTAGTTCTAAGACGTGCTTTCATCGCCACTATGCCTGGGTGTCCCTCATGAGCCGCTTCAAGAACTCTTTGGCGTAATATTTTTGGAATAATTAATTTGCTACCGCGTAGAGCAATATGGTCGTCAAAACAAATTTCTTGCTGAAAGATCTTATAATTGCTAACTGAATCGTCCCATTCGTTATTGTGAACCCCACGTTTGACCTTCATCAATTCATCATCAATAGCAGAAGCAACTTCAATCTCTTTCATAGATACTGCAACTGGTCTGTTATGTTCTATTATTTGATTTATGTAGTTTTCGTTATCAAATGGTTTTGGTGCCTCAGAAGAACACAACCTCGACAGTGGATCTGCTATATTTGACTTACCCGGCCGATAAATTATTTTATATTTATACGCCTGCAGTCTTAGGACCCACCTTTCAATCCTTGCACACGGCTTAGACTTCGGTCCAAAGATAGTCTCTAGTGGTTTATGATCGCTTATCAACTCGAATTGTTTCCCAAACAGATAAACTCTAAAATGCTCAACGGCCCACACTAGAGCTAAAGCCTCCTTCTCCGTCTGACAGTAACGTTTTTCGCAGTCGGTGAGACTCTTGTTACCATAAGCTATCACCCTAGGACCATGTTTATCGATCTGTATGAGGCACGCTCCTAGTCCTACCGGAGAAGCGTCTGCAATAACCTGCGTTTTATCAGCCGGATTGTAGTACCCCAAAGTTTGAATACTAGACAAAGAATCTTTTAACTTGCTGAAAGCTTCATCTTGTTTTCGACTCCAATATTTATCAATATTTGAGCTTTTGCCCAGTCCTAACCGTAGCAACTCTCTTAAAGGATCAGTTAACGTGGCTAAATTAGGGATCCACTTACCTACGAAATTAACCAGACCTAAGAAACTCTGAATTTCGTCAATTGTGCAGGGTTTTCGACTAGACTGTATTGTTTTGACATATCTGTCAAGCGGTTTTATGCCTTTTTCTGAGAGTTCATGACCCAGAAACTCAATTTTATTTGTTTTGAGTATACATTTGGATTCATTTAATAAGACGTCATTTTGTTTCAATACTGCAATAACTTTGTTGAGTCTGTGGTCATGTTCTTGCTCAGTAGTCCCGTAAATTATTATGTCATCAATAAAGTTTGCTGTTCCTTCACAACCGAGTATCATTTTTTCTACGATTTTCTGAAACATTTCAGGTGCGCACGATACGCCAAATAATAATCTTTTGTATCTAAATAACCCCTTGCTTGTACTAAAAGTTGTTATATACCTACATTCGGGATCAATTTCGACCTGATGAAAAGCATTTTTTATGTCTAATTTAGAGAAAACTTTGGCGTCTCGAAAATGTGGTAACAACTGGTCCATAGTTGGGAGAGGATGATTTTCTCTTACGATAGCCTCGTTAGCTCGCCTCATATCTAAACAAATACGTACATCACCATTTTCTTTCAGTACCGGCACCATCGATGACACCCATGGTGAGGGTCCCTGCACTTCTTCAATAATGTCAGCTTTCCTTAATTCTTCTAACTTTGCGTTCACCTTTTCTTCCAATGGTATTGGGATCCGCCGGTATGGTTGAATTACGGGTTTTACAGATTTATCAATGGGTATTTGTATTGTGATATCCTTGAATTTCGGGAACGTTGGTTTGTTGTCAACATTGTTGATCTGAAGTCCAATCTGAAGCACTCCCAGTGCTATTGCAGTGTTCTTTCCTAACAAATTGCGGGTACCATTTTGTATAACGTAAAACGTCGCAGTCTGCTCTCCTCCATTTACAGATATGCTAGTCTCAAAGGAACCTATTATGGTTAAGGGTTCTTTGCTGCCATAAGAGTAAAGTACTTTATCTGGATGTTTGTTCTGGCTAGTAACCCGTACTTTATGCTCTTTTAGGTAGCGCCACGTTTTGTCGTCAACAACATTGCATTTGCTTCCAGAATCGATCAGCATCTTAATTTCCACGCCACCTACTTTGCAGTTCACCGTAGTATCTTCGTCAATGTGAAAGATATAGTCCACTTCTTCTTTCTTAGACTGATCATTATCTTCTTTAAACTTCTTTGCTTTAATGTTTGATTTTGTCCCCATGAGTCGTCTTTTCTGTGTAGTCCTGCAATAGTCTTGATAATGGCCGAAAAATCCACATTTCAAACATTTTTTCGACGAAGCTGGACACGATTTGTCATTTGAAAGATGTGCGTTACTACCGCACCTACTACACCTCGTTTTTTGTGTAAACCGTGTCGCTGATTTTTTTGAATTAAACAGTTTATTAACTTCTGTTTTGTCTTTGTTTTCATTAGACTTCCCTTCGAGCACCTCTAACTGCCTACTCACAACTTCCAATGTATTTGCTAAGGTAACTATTTTGTCCAATGTGACCTCATCTCCAATCCCCAAAATTTTCTTCTTAAGATCTGAAGAACGACATTTCTCGGTGATTTGATCTATGAGACTTTCTTCTTTATCGGCGAATTTACATTTATCCGCCTGAGTTCGAAGCCGCAGTAGAAAAGCTTCGAATCGTTCATTCTCTTCCTGCTTAATAAGCCGAAAGATATGACGTTCATAGATTTTGCTTTGTTTAGGCAGGAAAAATTCATCTAATTTTGTTATAGCTGTCGTATACACATCTACATCTGCAGCAGGTTCTACATGTGCTCCCGGGATATTATAGTATACATCCTGCAGTGTTAGTCCTCCAACATGCAACAATGTTGCCCTCTTTTTTGCAGAGTCAGTGATGTTTAGGGCTAGTAGATATATTTCTAAACCTCGCTTCCATCGCTCCCATCGTGCTCCTATGGAAGTTGGTTCCCCTTCACAGTTGAAGCTTTCTAGGCTCGCCAGCCCTTGGTTTTGAGCCATTGGGACGACCTGTAAATACATTACCAGTTATCCTTTACCAGTGGCCTGGCTGTCACTGTAGAATCAGTGGGTAATGCATGGCCCTATTTATATGTATTTTATGCCAGTGGCCTAGCTTTTCACTGAAACCAGTGATTTTTGCATGGCCCTTGATAATTATTATAACCCTGTGGCCTAGCTATTTGCTGTCAAGCAGCTGGATATGCATGGCCCTTGTTTCTATTTGCCTGTAGTCAAGTTGTTTACTGAATAAACAGTAGGTGTTGCCTGACTCTCAATAGTAGTAATCATGTTATGATAACATTCACTTGCCAAATAAATTGTTTATTGATTGGCGTTTAATTACCTGTCAATTCGTATTTTAGCCCTTCTACAATGAATGGCCTTATTATGAGAAACAGGTATTAGCAACTCGTATCATCACAATGTTCAAAGTCAAATCCCACGTAGGTACCTACCCTGAAGTAAATACGCAACTCTCTCGGAGGCAAGTATAACTGTAGGTAGACATGAATAAATATTCTACATTGAAATTATCTATCACAGCGCTCGACTAGCGAATGAAATTAGATAAAATAATAACCCGTAGTGACTCACGCACTATTCGAGCTTATTGCCACAATAACACACTCCTAAGGTGTCAACCTAGTAAGACTAGGGATTTCTGAGATTGCGTTAGGTAGGAATCTAGTCAGCATTCCTAGAATTATTAACTAATTGTCAACAACAATCCCTGGTGCCTAGTCTAACCATCATAGATCTATGACTGACTGACTTACTGACTTGTCTTTGTAAGTAGGTACCTAACCTACGTACGTTATACGTAAATTTAGCCTACGAATGTCCCACCGAGGGGCACGGGCTACATTTATTGAGAGTTATTAGATCACAAAAACATGTCACACAATAACACATAGTTAAGTAGGTTGTTTTATCGGTAAATTTTAGCAACACTTTGTTTACATTTAACTTGTGCTATCAAGGAAATTTACTGCATGCATTGTACGTACATTGTACTTAGGTATTTGACTGTCAACACTGCGTCCACTAAGAACTGTTTCTCGATAATTGATAATGATAACAAACATGTTTTTCACAACTTGTTGGGTACTTCACCCTTTGTCTTTCCTTCCACCAAAATTTGTTTATAGTGTTTTAACTTACGTTTTCCTCTGTCGCCACTTGTAGAAGGCATAAAGGTTGTAATAATACACAGATATTCTATTTACGGAGATATCGTACACCAACGCACAGCACTACCGCACACGACCAGGGCCCGGAGCAGAGTGCCGTCTGCGCGTGTATACTACAGTACGTATTGAATATCACTGTTTTTAATAATTTAATCCTAAACTACAAACTACGTACAGCATTTACCTAAACACGTGCTCATCTCATGAAAATAAGTAAAAGTTTTATAATACCTAGACCAGAACTCAGTAGCTAGGGTAGGTAGGTAGGTACCTAACTAAATAATAATCGCGGCCCACCGGTGGTTACTAGATTCTTGACTGATCCACCCTAACTTACTGACCCCCACTCAAAAAACTAGTTAAACTGACCTATCTAATGGTGAACGCACACTTATCGGCATAGTCCGCACCGAAATACCGCACCGCATACGAAACCTCGCTCACCTATCCGCGTCGGAATCCGGAGAAATCCTGATGACGTCATCAGATTTGGCGCGGAGTATGCGGACGAAGCATTCTGCCATCTGTTGCGTGCGACAGAGCAACACACGAGTCGCAGGGAAGATTCCTTAGACAAGGCCTATCCGCTCCGTGCGGATGATGCGTGCCGATGTCGATAAGTGTGCGTTCACCTCAAGAGCGGTCGTTTGCGGGTCGAAAATCCATTTGTTTTGTTTGAAATGTTGACTAGGTAGGTAGGTAGGTAGGTGGTTAGGTAGGTAGGTAGTTAGGTAGTTAGGTAGATAGGTTGTAAGGTAGCTAGTAGTTTGAAGGTTTGTTACAAGTAAATCAACGTATTCTTTAGTAGCTAGGCAGGAATCATTTAAACTACAAATTGCCGCGCCGCCGGCCGCTGCGATCGTCTCACCATTACCTACGTAATGCCGAGACGATCGCAGCGGCGACGGCGGCGGCGGCGGCGCTACACAAAGTGAAAGCGCGGCGCTACACAAAGCGAAACCGCGGTGCGATGTTATCAACACTGGGCGGGCGGTAAATATGGCAACAACACTATTTGGGACTAGTAGGAATACTTTGACGGTTGATTACTTAATATTTTACTATGAATGCAGACGAAAGTAACAAAACATGCATTTTGTACTTTTATCAAGGAGTACGCTGTTTTGATATAGCTAGAGGTTTTACAGTCACCCGGTATAAGTCATGCTGAATTTATCACCCTAAAATAGGGTTGCCATAAGTGTGAGGACTCAGACCGGGACATTTCAAGAAAAACTAGTAAAGGTAGAAAAAACGGAACTTTTATTACAATAATTGGTAACTTTAAAGGTTGTCCTTGCCTAAACACAGAACAACTTTTAACACAGCCATTTAATGCCAATTCAATAGTTCTGATAATTTTACAAAATATTGATAAAAAAAATATTTTTACGAAATCAACATTAACTAAAGTAAGTACCTATCTGTCAAATTTTTTTTAATTAGCACACTATATAATCAACAAACATAAAATTATCACAATGTATTTTTTTTAATAAACCCCAAATATAATCAACAACATTAAATATAACATTCTCATCTATCCATGGCATCGTTATTTTTTAAATTGTCACAAAATATAATCATCAAATATCCTCATTTATGCATTTTTTTGCATTTGGCATTTTTGTCTTATTCTTATTACAAAATATAATAAATTAATCAACAAATATAAAATCCAGCGGTAAGGAAGTTTTTTAACCTAATTGTTGCCGCTTTTCTGGGCCCATTCATACTTGTCAGATGTTCCCGCTTTACGGAGCAATTCTTTTTGGGACTTCACGTATTTGTAGAACTCAATGCATGTCATCTTGTAGTTGTATATGCACTGAATTATATTCTCAACTGTCCCCACAGCGAACTGGTTCCTCTCTTTAGTCCACTGCGAGGTTATCAATGAAAATACCCGCTCCACATGTGCATTATGGCCAGGGATTGCAAAGAGATATTGACATACTTTGAGTAAATTAGTTTTTCTTTCTCTTTCCTCTGTCATTTGAAAAAAATAATTCCATCTATCTTGTACATTTTTACATTTCCATTCATCAGACATTTCAGTTTGTAGGAACGATTGTAAGTACATAAATTCGTCATACATTGAATCACTAATTTGTATAGATTTCTCGCTTAAATAACTTGTAATTTCTTCAATTTGTTGCCACTGTGGAATCTCGTTCAACATCATCGAATCAAAAATCTCGAATTTTTTCATAGGCTCAGACCACTGTTCGAGATATTCAATAGCAGCGTGGAAATAACCACTTGTGTCTTTGTCAAATGTTTCTGTTTGCTGTGCATCAAGAGTACCTTCATTCTTGAGTTTAAGTAGCTATTTATTGACCGGTCGTTCAGTCGTTTCGTTGTATCATTTAAAACACTTTTTACTTCAATAACAGTAATCACTGATTTTTCTATCCTTTTAATTTGCTTCTCAATTAAAGATGATTGACTGTGCACAAAAAGAGTGTACAATTCAGATATAGGGTTCTCAAAAAATCATTTATCGCGATTATGATAACTCTATAACGTGATTAATATTTTTTACATAATAATATTCGTTTTTTTTAATTTTCACGCTTCTTAGGTCGATTTCGCTCAAGAAGTATCGATACCAGGTATCAACTGGATGTATAAAATCGATATAAAATATCAATACATTAGAAAAATCGATCTTGTATCAAACATCTCTAAGTCACATAGTGAGCTTGATAGCGTGCCAAACGTAAATTCGTGAAACGTGAACGAACAAGTGTCAGCGCTTACGTCGTTCTATCCACGTACGATTAGCCTAGCTAGTTAGAGCGCGTTTATTGGAGGTATATTACTGTTTACCAAGTCCAGCCCTCTATTAAATAACTATAATTTTTAAACCGGGACAATTTGCTTATCGGCCGGGACGCCGGGACACCATGCTTCAAACCGGGACATGTCCCGGCGTACCGGGACGTATGGCAACCCTACCCTAAAACCATCTCAAGTCCCAAATCATGCCTTGTATGTACATACATATCTCCCGAAAAGAAAGCATAGATTGAGCATATGTTTAAAGTTATAGCATAGTTTGAGGACATTTACGGAGAAGTCCAGAAATAATCTGCCAGCATGCTAGGAGTCCATTTCCTTTGACATTGTTTCTCCATCGACTATACAATCTTCATGAAATCTCTCCCCATGTTCATCACTGACTGCACCTAAATTGGAGGAAAATAAATCCAACTGTAAATGTAGAAAACGTATTTTCAGGGACATACCTACTTACTACCTACATCCTTATACCATTAAAGGCTCTGTTATTGGCGATGTGTAGTCATTATCTTCAAGACCGATGTAGTCAGAAGCAAAATTACCATCATGACGTTCTAAGCCACGACTGCCCCATTCAGCTCGAACATTCTTGAAATTTCTCTACTTTTATTCGTTCCAACTCTGTGGTCGGCATTTGAGGGCGGTGTCGCCAACGTTTTTATCTGGCAAATTACCCGAAAATTATCCAACCCTACGTTAGCACCTCGCCACGGGTAGATTTCACGAATTTTTGTGTCACACGAATGAGACAATCTAAAAGTCATGTATTTCGTGTGACGTGACATCGACCCCCATACTCTCGTGTCGATAACATTGTTTCGCAGTATTTCGTCGACTATTATAAAATCGATCATAATACTTTCTTGCTGTTTCTGCCAAGTATACATGTGAATCTTTTTGTGACAAAACAAAGTGTTTGTCATAAAAAGATTATTTTCCAGACACTCTTCGGGAAGACCTAAGCCATTCTCGTTCACGTGTTCATCACCAAACTTACCCAACACTTGATCAAATCCATCTCGCTGCACTCCTATCTATGTATTAAAATGCCCCAGCATTATAATTATAATGTTCGCTTCGCACTTCAACAACACTTCTCGCAAATCCCACAACTCCTCGAATCGTTTTCAGTAGACCCATATCCGGGGCATACACGCCTACCACAAATAGTCGTATAAGCCCCACCCTGAGTCTTATCCAGAGGAATATGTATATGTAGATCCAAGATCTACATATACATAGTCGGGTCATAAGTTCTGTCACATGTGCAATATGAAATAATTTAGACATGTTTATTATTTATGTAAACATTTATATAGCAAAATGAACTTAATAAAACATAGATTCTTATGGTAATAAAGTTTATTCAAAATGACCCCCGCGATTTTGAATACAGGCCTTTATTCTGCGCGGCCAGTCGTCTATCGCAGCACGAACGAGGTCCATGTCAATATCGGCGGCTGCCTTAATCAAGGATGCCTTGGGTGACTCCAAATCAGGATGAGGCTTTGAGCAGGCCTTTTCCTCCAAGTGTTGCCATATCTTGTAATCTAACGGACTCAAATCTGGACTGGAGGAGGGCCAGTCTTCGTGCCGGATGAAGTCGATTTCACGCGCCGCCAGCCAGTCTTGTGTGCTTTTCGCTCTATGAGCTGGCGCAGAATCTTGTTGGAATACCCAGTGCCTGTTATTAAACATGGTATGAGAAACAGGTTCCACAAGGTTCTTGAGGACTGTATTTTGATACACAACTGCATTCGTTTTTACGCCTTTCTCACAAAAATGTACCTCAGTTAAGCCCCAATAAGAGACTCCCAACCAAACCATGAGCGAGGATGGAAAATGACCTCGTTGGACACGCGGAATACGGTTGCTCGCTTCTTCACTGCTGTGTGCGTACACCTTATCATTTTGTTTGTTGTAGCTCTCTTCAACGATGAAAATTTTTTCATCCGAAAAAAGAATTTTCCGATGCTTTTTTCCCGCGTACCGCTTCAACAAAGCGCTGCATCTCTTCAGTCTCAGGTCCATTAAACGAGCGTCCAAACGATGTCCTGTTTTTCTTCGATATGCCCTAAGCCCTAAGTCTTCATTTAACACTCTTTTCACCGTGGTCCTGCTTAACCCCATCTGAAGGGCCAACAGTTTCTGCTTACGTATGGGATTTATTTGAATTCGCGCCTTCACAGCTTTTATCACTGCTGGAGTCCTAACAGAGCGAGGGCGATCACTTCTTGACCTGTCATATACACTAGAGTCTTCATTGTATCGTTTTATGGTACGATAAACGAATCTTTTGGTTATATTCAAATTTTTCAGTAAGTCGAAAATCTGAATTGGCGCGTAACCGCAACGATGCAACGCAATAACTGCGACACGGTCTTCTTTAAGTGTCCACTCCATATTTAAAAATGAGGAAAATTCTAAAAAGTACACATTTTTATTTTCATGAAAAATTCGAAATTCGAATTCAATAAACTTTTTTGTGGCCAGCGTTCTAAATTCAAAAGTTTTTATTGTGTGACAGGACTTATGACCTGACTGTGTATATACTCACTAACACACTGCGACCTACGTTGCTAGAGGACAATTCCTATCTTTAAACATCCTACCTCGGCCTCTGTAACCCCAGACCAGTAGGCTGTAAAGTCAAGTCTCAAGTCCCAATAAGTCACCCAAAAATATCAAGTCCCTATCTATATACACATCTCCCGAAAACAAAGCATAGTTAGAGGATATGTTGAATGTTATAGCATAGATTGAGGACATTTACGGAGAAGTCCAGAAATAGACTGCCATGCCAATATGCTAGGAGTCCATTTCCTTTGATATTGTTTCTCCATAGACGATACAATCTTCATGAAACCTCCGTTTGTACATCACTGACTAAACCTAAATTGGGGGAAAATAAATCTAAGTGTAAATGTAGAAAATGTATTTTCAAAGACATACTTACTACCTACACCCTTTAACCATTAAAGGCTCTGTTGTTGGCGCTGTGTAATCATTATTTTCGACATCAATATGGTCAGAAGCAAAATCACCAAAATGACGTTCTAAGCCACGACTGCCCCGTTCAGTTCGAACATTCTTCTCGCAATTTCTCTACTTTTTTCGTTCCAACTTTGTTTGCCGCATATGAGGGCGATGTCGCCAACGTTTGAACCGAACATTTATCTGGAAAATTACCAGAAAATAATCCAACCCTATGTTAGCGCCTCGCCATGGGTCGATTTCACGAATTTTTGTGGCACACGAATGAGACAATTTAAAAATACATGTATTTTGTGTACAGTCATTTGTTTGAGACGAATATCTCATTCGTGTGACGTAAAATTGTCCCGAATACTCACGTGTCGACAACTTTGTTTCTCAGTCTTTCGTCAACTATTACAAAATCGATCATGCTCCATTCTTGCTGTTTCTGCCATTCCAGTGTAAATGTGAATATTTTTGTAACAAAACAAAGTGTTTGTCACAGAAAGATTTTTTTCCAGACACACTTCGAAAAGTCCTAAGCAATTCTCCTTTACTCGTTTATTACCAAACTTACTCAAGACTTGATCATATCTATCTCGCTGCACTCCTACCCATGTATTAAAATCCCCTAGATTATAATCCTCTCGTTTGCTTCGCACTTCAACAACACTTCTCGCAAATTTTCCCAAAACTCCTCTCGAACCGTTTTTAGTAGACCCATATCCGGGGCATACACGCCTACCACAAATTGTCGTATGAGCCCCACCCTGAGTCTTATCCAGAGGAGTCTTGGATCTACACATTCATACTCACCAACACACTGCGACATACGTTGGGAGAGGACAATGCCTACCTCTTTACATCCTACCTCGGCCTCTGTAACCCCAGACCAGAACGCTGATAAGGAGCCATGGATTGTTGTTATTGACTCTTTATTGACTCGGAACTGATCAATCATGCTCATGAGTCGAGAACACTTCAAGTCGAGAATATATGAGTTTTAGAACATTTACTGAAAATTATTCGGAATTCGACAATTTATAAATACTTAGGTTTGCCAGGGGCAATTATGAGGGGAGTAACATCTTCGTGAGTAAAGTAAAAGGCTTGAGATGCGCGCAAATACGAGACTAAACTAGACTAATTTTATTATAGGAAATCCTAGCTTATATACTAGGTTGGTACATGTTATTAATGACGTACATAAGACATAGTACGTGATGAGATATTTCCGCATATCTGTGGCGGGCGTACGTGCCGGCACAGATACTCCCCCCTTTAGGGAAAAAAATAAATGAATGTACTTATAACAATGAACAAAAATCTAAGTTAGAATCAAACAATAACCTTAAATGAATCGAAATAACTTTAAAAATGTGTATACCAATATAAACTTATATCAACTGCAATAATAACTAGTAGGATTTTTATAAACATAAAACCAGATCTTAACTGTGCATACTTTAACTTAATCTATTTTTATATCTAAGGAAAGTTATTGTTAAACAAAACTAGACAATAATAGAGCATATTTCAACTTAATCTAAAGGTAACTCTTACACGAATTAGGAAAATAAAGGAACTACGGTTATGTGAATTCTACATAAGTTTAAGGAATAACATAATATTTACCTACAGGCGAGTCTTGTGTCTGGCCGCACACTACATAAAATAAACTTAAAACTGGAAAACAGAAAAACACTAGGATAATGGGGCTTCGCGGTTAGTAAACTAACCTAACCTTTAACTGGAAAAGATCCGCAGTGAGTCGTCTGATGCTGCAGCCGTCCATGTTTTTCAGGAATCGATGTGTCAATTTACATCGCACGTCGTTGAAGATGTAATCACTGTTTGTTTATAATTGCGACCGTACCTACAAGGATGATTGTGCTGAATTAGCGTCAGCATTAAATCTGTAACCTTGGCTGTAGGCAGTCAATGATCTCGTACGTCATATGTACGTGCGTACTCTTCACTCTTGAGTGAATATTAAGTTGTCGATTGATGAAATTTGTGTGCCTAAAAACCTTGGGATCTTGTACACCAATCGTTTATATATATATGTATCTCTCTCTCTCTCTCTTCAGTGATTTGATTATACTTCGTGCGATGTTTTTCCTGGGTGATTAGGTATATCGATGATGTTTAAATACTCTTCTGGGGGCTGGAACGGCTTCCTATGTCTTGAACTTGAAAAAAAAAACTGCTTGCTGTGAATGAATTTGCCGACGCGTTCGTTTCTGCTGGTGCGAGCTCCATTTTGATAAATCAGCAGTCGGCTGACTATCGGTTCATTATTCTTGCGGTATCTTGAGTTCGATGCGGGAAATCTTCAGTTGAAATATTTTGGCTTCAGGTCCGTCATGGCTTGCTTGATGTCGTCTTGGTTTGGATGGGGTCTTGATTATGGAGTTCTGCAGCGTGGTATGAAATAGGTATGCAAACCGAAGTCGCGGCTCGGCGATTTTGGACGAAGTGCTTCTTGCTTGCACTTCTAAGGTGGCAGCACACGGAGTTTTCTTCGCGGCTGGGTCCATGCTGCTATTACCGAAGCTTGCTGATGTTCAGAAGTCGGGTCACCACTTTGCCAGAGGCAATTATGAGGGGAGTAACATCTTCGTGAGTAAAGTAAAAGGCTTGAGATGCGCGCAAATACGAGACTAAACTAGACTAATTTTATTATAGGAAATCCTAGCTTATATACTAGGTTGGTACATGTTATTAATGACGTACATAAGACATAGTACGTGATGAGATATTTCCGCATATCTGTGGCGGGCGTACGTGCCGGCACATTAGGTAATAGCCGTATTGCGTCACCTATCTGATTTACTTACTTAATGTATATTTTGAGGTCTTGTCTCCGTATTAAACGCTACATTCATAAAAATGCACGTGTGTGTGTCTAAATTTACCCACTGTTTAATTTAAGGACATGGACTTCGAAACATACGCTGTGTCTCTAAAGTTTCGAAACATACTTTGTATACTAAAAGTGTAATAACTTGGGTAAATGATTCATATAATTAAAAATTTCTGCATCCCTCAACTCGGGGGATGGCAGGCTTTCAATTTATCCCCCCAAATTATCAAGTCCCAAATCATGCCTTGTACATACATATATATATTAACTTATATAAATATATTAACTTGAATTTTTAATTTGATTGATGCAAATTTTTAACAGTAGCATATATATTAACTTGAATTTTGCAAAACTACTGTTGTAAATCGTTTTGATGGTGTTAGTGTAAGTGGTTTCCATATTTTGTTTTTGAAGAATCTGTCGAAGGCTTTCGAGTAATCTACAAAGGCAAGATATGAGGGCTTAAATATATATATATACAATGGCTTAAATATTTAAGCCATTGTATATATATATAGCTCCGGATTGTATATATATATATATATATATATATATATATATATATATATACAATCCGGACCAATATTCAGTATAGACAGAGGTGTGAAACAGGGCGACCCTATCACCAAAGTTTTTTACCAGCACCCTCGAGGAGGTATACAAATAGCTAGCGGTCCCATATCTGGAGAAGGGCATTGTCGTCTGTGGCAGAAGGCTCACAAACCTTCGTTTCACCGATAATTTTGTCCTGTTTACGTCGACGGCAGCAGAACTGCAAATTATGCTACAACATCTGAGCACGACAAGCCCCGAGGTTGGACTGACGATGAATCGGACAAAAACGCAGCTCATGCCCAATAGTACGAAACGTAGGGTCGAGGTTGATGGGCAGGTAATACACTATGTCGACGAATACATCTACGTGGGCCAGTTATAGTATCCTTCGAAAACAAGCAGGATAAGGATATCGATAGAAGCTTATCGAACGCCTGGTAGAGCTACTGGCCCACGAAGGAGCTGATGAATGGCAGCCTTACATTATCACTGAAGCGCAAACTACTCGACGTATGTATCTTGCATATCCTGCAGTGCTACGGTGCTCAAACTTGGTCGGTGATGGAGAACTAGAAGTCCAGACTCAAGGTTTGTCAAAGAGCGATGGATGGAAGCATAACAGTGTTACACGTTCACGATCACGTTAGGAACACGACGCTACGCTCCATCCCTGACATTCCGAAGTGGGTGAAACTTGCCACCAAATGGGTGCCAAGCGACGGTCACCAGGGCGTAGGGGTAGGCCAAGACAAGACGTCGGTGGCGGGATGAACTGGGCAAGTTTCTGCCAGGCAGCACAAGATAGGAATAAGTGGTCCAAGAAAGGGGAGGCCTTTGCCCAGCAGTGGGACACAAAACAGGCTACATAAAAAGAACCATTGCAGAGAAGTCTTCTACCATTTACAGAAAACTTGGTCAGAATCCATTCATCCGTTTGACCGCTAGGGTGCCACAGACATACACGGATTTGCAGACATACCGACACACCGTCAGACGTATTAAACTTATAATATCCCTCTTTTGGTCATCGGCGGTTAAAAAATGCTTGAAATTAAGGCTTCGAGAATAGCGTATTACAAGTTTGCACACTGAATTAAAAAATTCTGGGCATCTGCTTTTCCGACTGGGAAGTAGCGTGACGACGAGTTATGACATCAAAAAAGTTAATTCGGTGGAGTCTATAGCGTCACTTCGGTGGTGAAAATTGCCACCAAGTTAATTTGATAATTTGTGGACAATAACTAAAATTTTGCATCTCATTCACTTTTAAGGTTTGTATTAGAACACAGTCCCTCATTCCCAAGCTCATTTGGTCATTACCAAACTTGTATTCGATATATCTTTGGGACATGTTGCAGAAGGATATCAAACTTCAAACATGAGACTAACTTTAACGATCCTGTCAAAACGGCCATTTCATTGAGTCGTGAAGTCCCGAAGTTGTTACAGTAATTAAATTTGCTGATGGTAAATAATTCTGTGGTATGGAGATTATGTCGTCGGGAGTTCGTTAGCTGTGCTTATAACCTCTGAAGAGGGGACGCTGACTCTAAGAGAGGACGGATGAGGGCATTCAAGCTTCCTCGGAGTCCCTGAGATGTCGATAGAGCACACTCACCACTTCAGAGCACCTCTCTACGTGTAACACATTACATGGACCTGCACACAGACTGCGTAGTAATAAAGAAAGGCATTTTAACAAATCCTACGAACGCCGCATTCACCTGTCTCCTACACGGCGGCGCAAGTTCATTACTAACCGGAATAACGCCAAAAAATCTCATATTTACGACAGAAAGTTTACACTGCACCCATATCGCATCCACATATTCCACATAGCGTAAACTTTTTTCCAGTTTTTAAAATAGTCGTAACATTTCAAATGCGAACTCGGGCGGGACGTAAGCGCTTTAACTTTTTTAGTAACTTTTATTCTACATGAATTTACACAAAAGCCAGACACAGCGATAATGTCTTCCATTTGTTAAAAGACGAGAATTACTCGCCGGAGCTGACGACAGAAAGGAATAAAAGGGTGTCTTTGTTGGTAGCAAGAGGAATACATTTTGCAGCAGCCAGCGACCCGCTTGAGCGTACCGTGGACGTTTCTATCGGAAGCAACGCGCCATTGTAGGGCCCTCACTGCCGCTCAGAGATTCCCAGTTACAATTAAACTCGCGCTTTACCTTCTCAAATTACATTACATCGCTGCTCAGCCGCGGAAAATGAAATAGGAAGGTAACTACAATCGTTCGTATTATCTGTATTGTGGCCAAAAGTATGGCCAAGTCACCCGAGTAATCTGCGGGAAGCCGAATAAGTTTGGGCATTGTCAGTTTTAATGAACGTATACGAGTAGATGTCGGTTCTATCCTTTTATCGGATTGCTTTACAAAGGTGTCCAAACGAAAACAGCCTGCGGACGAGGCAGCCGGATATTGCGGGGGCCGACGTGGGCGGAGCTGGGTGCAGGGGGCATATCCAAGGGCACAATAGGGATTGTCACTGGAAAAATATCGTAGGAGCAGTAAAATAG
The DNA here is from genome assembly GCA_949825045.1 of Argyresthia goedartella. Classification (NCBI taxonomy): domain Eukaryota; kingdom Metazoa; phylum Arthropoda; class Insecta; order Lepidoptera; family Argyresthiidae; genus Argyresthia; species Argyresthia goedartella. The sequence continues at coordinate 21,402,535 of OX463815.1, forward strand.
TAGGCCGAACGTTCAACAATGATTTTTTAAATATTTAACAGGACATCAATGTGTCTAATAAATAATTAATAGCTTTTAAAAAATAGAATAGATGTCATCAATAGAAGACATCTATTATATTCTGTAACAAATTAGAAAAACTTACAGGACTTATGAGAAATAATATAATTAAATGATAAATGTATGAGCCGTGTCATCTAACGAATCTTTGAATTAATAAATTCAGCAGAATTTATCATGTCATTGCAAACATATTAGGAAAAAAAACGATATAAAGCCTGTCGTATATGACCAACATGAACATTGAATATTGTACGCCCTGTAACAACGATCCTTTCACCGCACCTGATCATCTCGTAGCCTGAGCCGACATAAGCTGCAGCCTGATAAAATTAATACAGAATATTGAGTTTCTGTGGAAATCTATCTTTTGTGAGACCCCCCCCCCCCGTCCCCGCCCCCGCCCTTGCTAGAATAACGGGCTCAGTAGAGAATCTGTTTCAGGGTTGATTTCTGTTACATCCTCAAGAATCTCTGTTATGACCTCTATGGCGTTGCGGTTCGAGGCCTTTGCAAGCAAATGGTCCCGGGTTCGAATGCCAGCTGAAAAAAACACGGGTTGTAATTTTATGTGTGTAACGTAGTGTGGGACCAGAGCAATGTATGTGCATGTAAGCAAGGTGTTGTTTTGTAAAGTTGTGCCCGACTCGGGGACGACAGTTCAAGTAGCGTTTTTAACTAAAAATTATGTTTTATTTTTCCCGTCCATAATTTTATTTTACAAATTGCCGTGTTCAATTTGTGCTGGAAAAACCGCAGCGTGCGGACACGCCCGGCCGCTGCAGTCGGTGCCGATAATACGAGCGCGGTAGCAAGCGTGTAAGTGAGGCCACAATGTTAAGATTTTTAGGTATTTTAGAAGGACTATATATAATTTTTTGCGGCACTGTCTTGCAAATAACCACCCCTTAGTCGGGCGTAGCTTTACAAAACAACACCCTGTGTAAATGTTTATGTTTAAGTTATCTGTTTTGGATCATTGTTTGAGCGACGCAATTTGTTCTCCGTATAATCAAATTGTCTTTTTTATATAGATATAGGGATAATCCGATAAGTGCCGTTATATTTCAAGCGGGTATGAAAAATGCCCTTTAAAAAAAATGTGGAACCGATTCGAAAATATCAACTTTATTTCTCACTTCTCGCGCGGCCCAAAAGTATGGTACCTAATAAAAAAAAATAAGTTGCTCAGATTGATGGTGAACGTTTTTCAGAATAATGGCCTCTTTAAGCTATGACTATGTCGACGTAAGATAGTCAAAACCATTAGTTGATAAACTAACGCGTTAGTTGATCAACTATCGACAGATAGTAAACCAGACCGACAGGGTTTAGAATTTACGTTTCTTTTGTTCTTACATGACAACATAACACGAAGACTATTCGAGGGCTTCGCTGCGCTCGCCCCCCCTGGTCTTCACCTAACCTACCGCAGCGTTTGCCCTGGTATATCGTTTGCAATTTAGTTTATCCAGTAGCATGATATAGTAAGCAGCTCGCTACAGTTTACTATCTGTCGATAGTTGACCAACTAACGAGAAAAAAACATCAGTTTATTTACTAACAGTTTTGACAATCTCACGGTCACAACTACACTTTTATGTATCACACGAATCTTACATATTTGTTATTGTAATAGATTCTACAAATTGAAAGTGACAGGTTTGTAATAAATTGAAAACTCAATGCTAATGAAAAAATACAAAAGCCAATGCAAACTATTGGCATGATTTACTTTTTTCCTTTCGCTAGAAATGCTTTATAATAACGCCTGGCCTGGACTTATTTGGTACGTCCATCCCCAGAGCACATATGATATTATGAGGTCGTTCATGTCGAGTATGGGAAATTAGTCCGGGCCGGAAACATTTGCTGTCATTGACACGAAACTAATTAGCTCTAATTTGATTAAGATTAGATCCTGTGAATAACATAATCGCTGAAATAATTTTGATTTGGGGTTTCATTTATTCTTGATATTATTGATTCCACTAAAGGATGACCAGAGAATGGTTTAACAAAATAATTTGTTAATGCACCAGCAATTTTTACTTCGTAGAACAACTGACAACTTAGGTCTACATTTTTAAGGCTTCGGTACCCGAAGGGTGCCAAACGGGAACCTATTACTAAGCCTCCGCTGTCTGTCTGTCCATCCTTCTGTCTGTCCATATGTCACCATCACGGATCAAACGAAATAGGTAGAGAGCTGAAATTTTCACAGAGGGTGCATTTCTGTTGCCGCTATAACAACAAATAATGAAACATACGGGTTGTTAAGAATAAAAAGAGATTATTTGAATGACCATTTTTTTGCCATTTGGTTTTATTTGTCTATCGGTGAACTGCAATGGACTCTCCCGATCTTATCAGAAAATATCTTTAATTGCGGGTATCGAGTTTTGTGCCAAGTGTTTTGTCATTATACGAATAATAATTGCTCATTAGATTTATTATAAATACTTATAATTGAGTTTTTACCATATTTTATTATATTTCTGTAAATAAGTTACTCCTGCCGGTTTCAATTAGCAAAGAGTTACGTTATCCTGAGTGCATAGTTCAATACTTACATACTACATACACAAAACGCTTTTTGAAAGTTTCGATGTACGGCCTTGAATGTAGTTAAATATTTTATTATTAAAAATTAAAAGGGTGTTCTCGCACAAAAGACTGTCGTTTTACGTTTGCCCGTGTACAATGGACGGCCGTTAATGTACGGGTCCCACGTCCTACGATCGCTCTTGATCGGTTATATCAATAGAGCTGCGATAAGTTGTCGAAACTGAGTTTTCAACCGTCCGTTCATTGTTTCTACGACCCATCGATCTACATAATGTTAATCTTCACGTTTGATTCACCTGTTGTTTTGTCAGCTGTGTCGCGCCAGCATTCTTTGTCAATGGTATATGCGCGATAGTTCATGGCCCTGAGATCGTCAATAGCATCGCAAAACCCCTTATCTTATATAAAGACATCGTCACTTTTAAAGAGTAATGCAATGTCATGAGCATGACATGAGTGATTTCTTTCAAAATCATTGCGCCTGATAAAAAACAGAAGCAATTTATTAAACACTCTCAATTTAACTTGGTTCCTTTACGGTTGATAGACTTAGTTATTTTTGCTATTGATTTCTCGAACAGTCCTCTAAATATTAGTTTTCACTATTGTCGAAAACAACAAAAGATGTACAGCAAAAGTTGCATTAGCCTTTTCTAAATAGTATGAATACATATTTGTGATGCGTCACCTTGTTCAAAATATTACAATTTTGCAGAATTCGGATTCTAACTGCATTTTTTTTATTTCTTCCTTTTAGGTCTTCCTTTTATACAGCAATCTGGCATCCAGGACATTCAGCTATATATTTGATGTATAGACAGGCTTTTAGGTATGGGACCAGTGCACCATCCTTTACATTTATTCTTTGATTAGTTTAGCAGATCTTGTGGTGCTCTTCTTTTTGTCTTTTAAAGGTTACTGGTTCCATCATCGGGTTTAGGGCACTGGCCCTAAACCTGATGCAAGCAAGACTAGAAAAGCATCAACTCACTGGAGTTGATGCTTTTCTAGTCTTGTTTTATATCTTTTGAGGTTGGATACAATCTCCTCCTGTACCATTGGGACTTTCAAATCTCGATGAATGCGTTCATTAGTAATGTACCATGGTGCATTTGTGATTAGTCGTAGAGTTTTTGATTGGAACCTTTGAAGGATCGCGATATTCGATTTAGCAGCCGTTCCCCAAAGTTGTGTGCCGTAGGTCCATATAGGTTTTATGATGCATTTGTAGATTAGCAACTTGCTCTCCAGTGACATTTGCGACTTTTTGTTTAGGAGCCAGTATAAGTTGTGTAGCTTCAGGCCTAAGGCAGGCCTTCGTGAATATGTACTTTTTCCAGGTTAAGCGTCGGTCTAGAAAGATACCGAAATATCTGGTTTCATCTTCTTGAGGTATTTGATTCCCTTTCATCATAAGTGGAGGAAATGTGTCTCTTCTGGTGGTGAAGTTAACTTGAAAAGATTTGGTTTCATTTGCTTTTATCCTCCAGTCCCTGAGCCACTCTGTGATGGAATTTATGCTCGATTGAAGTTTGACTGAAGCTGCTGTTGGGCTCTGGTCTGAGGCTAGGACTGCCGTGTCGTCAGCAAAGGTTCCAGTAACAACATCAGTGCTGACTGAAGTCTGCGGTGTAAAGGATATATAGTACAGTTCCAAGGACACTTCCCTGTGGCACTCCTGCTTGCATTGGGTGTAAAGTAGTTGAGTTCTCTCCCAGCTTAACAAAGAAGTATCTCTCACTCAGATAGGATTTGAGGAATAGGTAGTTATTAATGGGAAGGTACAGTCTGATTTTGTAGAGTAGTCCTTCGTGCCATACTCGGTCAAATGCCTGAGTGATGTCCAAAAATATTGCAGAGCAGTACTCCTTTTTTTCGAATGTGGTGTTTATTTTATCTATCAATCTGTGGACCTGTTCTATTGTACTATGCCTCTGTCTGAAGCCAAACTGGTGCTCTGCACTACACCGGTGCAAATATATAATTACCAAACTATGTAACTTAACCAACTCCAAAATTATAGGTACGTTTTTTTTTAAATAATAGCTGCCATACTCTTTTTGGTTTAACGTTGTAATAGAGGTCACCGACTCCTCTCTAACACTGTACGCTGTGCTGTACTGATTGGGTTAGCGATACTTACTTATTGCATGCAACGCTCGAAATTACTGCCGTTTAGCGTATCAGGATATCGGTCGCTGATCGTTCCCATGGTTACCAACTGTCACCATGTTTACCATGTATGATTCAGTTCCTAGTAGCAATCGGGACAAAACTAATATCGCAACACTAACCCGTAAGACTATAGATTAATAATAATTTTGAAAAAATAAAACAACAAAATTCTGTAATCCCCCATGTTATGTTGAACACCATTTATTAATCTCGTCATGAATAAATAAACAATTTCAACTCCTTGTTGTCTTGTATTATCTTGTCTAAGATGAACGTAACTCTTTGTTCCTATTTACAACACAAGCGAAGCCATTCCCACACACCCTAGAGCAATTTCGGCGGAAGTTGTAATTTGTAAACGGGCAATATGAAACTGTTTTCCAAAATCGCTTGTAAAGACATAAAGTTTGACAAGTGTACAAATTGTACACTTGTAAAATTTTGTGTTATTGGGCCCTGCATCAAGTGCATTTATTTTGATTCGATAGGAATAGCCTATCCTGGTAAAAATTGTAAATGTCGATCCACCTATATCCTCGATAATACCCCATTTATAAATAGGTGGGACATCAATCCAGCCTCATAAGTTATACAAAAGTTCCGCAATTTGGACTTTGTAACAAAAATATTTCACCTATGTAACTCATTATACCCACCGCCAACCTCCATCATCGAGAGAAAATTCTGTCCAAAAAGAAGGTTTCTAAGTGATGGTGGGTAGTTATTAAACACATTCTGCTGAATATTTTACACTAAAACTACTTTGATCTACCTATTATCCATCAAGAAATTGGTCGCAGAATGTACTATACAATTAATTAATTAGTGCCTCCACCATTTTTGTCCCTGGTCTCCTCACTAGGATACCATGTGTTGTGAGGACCTGTAGAATTATGTGAAGATGCAATAGGCGAATTTACGATGCAGATTAATATTATGAAACAGACGTCACAAGGTCGTTAACACACATCACTTTGAAATGAAAAGGGGTCTTGCCAAGAGCGACGCTAAAAATCACTCGGTTATGGCCTTTTTAATACGGCGCTGTATAAATAATTCATACCGAATAGAATTTTCATATTCTTTCACTTTACTCGTTGTTCCCGGGAAGACCCGCTATTTACTTGAAACGTAGACTAAGGAGTGATGGAGTAGCTGATTACATTTCAAAAGTCAGTTTTAAACAATCTATGGAATTCTGAAGCGTCGAACTAACGAATCTCAACTAAACGCACGAATTCCGACGACTCTTTTATTTTGGGAAGCTCACAGCTATCATTGTTAACTGTTTAACGTTGACAGACTTAGATCTAATTATAAGCAACCACATATAGTTGTGTTATTCATAAGAAGTTCACAACTGAAATCAAAATTAAGCCACACAAAAAGCACTACGTTTCTCATAGCTCACTCATGCCTCCACGTACATTACTATCAACTGCGTCATCACTCCTAGATACGCTAGAAACCTCCTGATGATATTTTTGGTTAATATTTGAAAACTGCTGAACATTGTTAGTTCCAGCTGCAGGTGAAATCTAGGCATATTTTGAAATTTGTTATTTAATTAGTTAAGTTGACGCCTCTGAAATAGGTCGCATTAGTTGATGAATGTTGTAAGAAAGAAAGTATGAGCACAGTGTACTAGAAGTGCAGGGAGACTCTCTCGCCACCACTCGATCAACGACATAGTCCGGAGGGCTCTCGTCTCTGCTGACATTCCATCAGTTCTACAATTTTAACCGATATAGATGTTTCAATTTATAATTTATATTTGCAACATTATTATAATATGTGCAGAGATAGTAAAAATATTAATAAATACATGAACTTACGCAGATAAGACACATCCCCTCGTCCCATACACATATACACACACTACACACTACATCCCCCACAGACACTCGCAACACTCACATCTTCTCTCCACACTCACTATAGGTTAATCTACAACCTACAAATAATCATAACAACCCCAATTTAATATTTACCAAAAATAATTCGCTTTTAATAATATTTGTTTTTAAGAATCTTTATGCATACAATTGATATTAACTGAAATTGTAGTACTTTAATATATTATTCTATTAATTAATTTAAAAATACGCTTTGTCTGCTTGTATCAATCATTAAATTAAAGTGTTTAACAATTGGGAATTGCGGGGTTCTTGTAATACAGATTTTATTAATCTAGTACATCGCTTGATTTGTAGCTGATATAATTTATCGAATAAATGATTTGATTTGTATTTGATTTAGTTCTCGAACCACCGGGTTTGAGTCGCAGCGACGGGAAGCGTCCGGACGGTCTCACCTTGATACCGTGGGAGAGAGGTCGTTGCCTTTTGTGGGATGCTACTTGTGTGTGCACGTTCGCGGCATCCCACATTGGCTCCACCATGGTGACACCTGGGGCTGCAGCGGAGTCGGCGGCGCGGCAGAAATGCCTAAAATACGCACGGCTGATGGGGAGCTACCTGTTTGTTCCCTTGGCCGTCGAGACCATGGGTATTTGGGGTGCTCAGGGCAGGATGTTTGTCAAAGACATTGGGCGACGCTTGAGGGACCGAGGTTTTGACAATCGTTCCGGAGCGTTCCTGATCCAAAGGATCTCACTCGCCGTGCAGCGCGGTAATGCTGCCAGTGTGATGGGTACCTTTGGGTCGGGCATGTCCTGGGGCGGTTTATTTGTTTAGTATTTTGTTTTTTATTATGTTCAGTTTTTGTGTGTGTGTAGTTTTTAATTATTTGGTAATTTTAAATTCACAGCTTATTTTAATTGACGACGCACTTTGCGGATTATACCAATAGACAATACAATCGGTGGGTTTAGAAAATAAATAAAAAACAATCTGTGACCAAAAAAAAAAATGAGCATAGTTAAAAAAATACTTTTTTGGTTGTGTTCGAATTTCAGGGTTACACATTATGCTTGCTGCAGTTCTGAGTTGTTAGCTAAATCAATTTTCCTCTTAACTACTTATAAACATTCAATAACCGACACTTTTCCTTTTCTCCTGGCTCACTCTGAAATGTCTTTCAGTGTTTTGAAATCAATCTACCTATGTTGGAGAGAAAGTAGGAAATACCCATCCCCACCCCTCCACACCTGACACACATCCCCCACCACAAGCCCCACCGTACTATTTCACCATTCGCCTGGTCACTACAGGATGATTGTTTTTCTGATGATATATAATAATAATAATAATAATAATACCTTGGACACTATTTACACACATTGATCCCAAACTAGGATACCCTGTATCTTGGGTACTAGACAACGATATAGATAAATATTATACTTAGATAGATAAACAACCATGACTAGGGTACAAGCATCCGTTCTCGTCAAACAAATATTTGCCCCCACCGGGACTCGAACCCTATACATTGTTTGTATGTTACCTAGATGTAAACTTTGTAAACTGAAACTATAAACTTTTGAAAATTGGATGATAGATATAACTCATTTTTGAGACTCGTATCGAAAACAAACTCATTTACATTGTATATTGTATATAATACCTGCTTTAACCATCGATGGTATGGCGAAGAAAACCTATAGTTAAGAAACCACACCGCCCAGTCACCCACTCAACTGCCTCCCCTGTCCCTTACAGATATATTCTTTTTTTCTTTTAAGCCAGGTTTCGGTCTACATTTGAATAATTATGAGCAATATAAATGGCGACGGTGAAATGTTTTCTCTCGCAAGTAAGGTAGAGTTCTCTCGGATACACTTATTATTTTTAATTCAACTCCATTACTATTGCATTCGGGATGCTTCCTTGAGGGGCTTTGGTAGAGAGCGAATAGACTAGCGGGGATTTATGAAAATAGCGAATGCTGAAGATACTCGGCTGAAAGTGCAGTCTTTGTCGTCATATTCTTCAGGACTTTCTGTGACAGATTCACAGGGGATAGGGATCCAATTCCACTGGCAAATAGATGGCTCAGTGGTGATGGCGAAGACTGTCAACTTTAGATATCCATTATCTGAAGTACATATTTGTTCTCCCTTTCCCGCTGGTGATATTAATAATTTATTTGATTCGCTCTTACCTTAATTTACCTTACCTTAATCGTGGTCGACGCGTTATTTTCACTGGGCCGTAATTTTAATTAAAAGTTAATATTTAGTAGAGTTATCCCTGTTGTCTATTATGGCTCTACAGCGACGCGGCATTGACGCTATGGGATTTTCGCAGGTGCTCATAGGAATGCTGTTCCATGCTTTTACAAATACGTCATAAAGTGCATCCTCATTGCTGTAGAGTGTATCCGACACCTCCTTCTTTAGAATGTGCCAAACATTTTCATTTGGATTAATATCCGGACTATTTGCGGGCCAGTCTAATACTGACAATGATTGTTCTCTGATAAAGGCCTTCACGCTGTTTGCGGTATGCATCGGATCATTGTCTTGTTGGAAGATCCATGTCACCGGCAAATATTCATCAGAATAAGGTATCATGGGCTCTTCTAATACTTTTTTGTATTGGTGCTGGTCCAGCACGTCTTTAATCTTTCTTACGGGACCAATCCCGAGTCCAGAAAAGCAACTACATGCTTTTATTTTTCCACCACCATGTTTAACTGTTTCATTTGTAAACTTAGGGTCAAATGGTTTGTTGACAGGGCGATGAACATATCGTTTGCCATCCGAATTTATCATATTAATCTTCGTTTCGTCCGAAAATCCCTTTTTGCAGTCTTGATCGGTCCAATAGTGGTACTTTCTGGCAAAAGTCAAACGGGCTTCCTTATGCCTCTTGGTAAGAAGCGGTACTTTTTCGAAAAACCCTTCCGTGTAAACCATGCCTCACTAATCTTCTGCGGACAAATCTTGCGGATACTGTCCGTTGGCTATTATCGGCGAAAAGTGAATTTTTTATGTCTTTTGCCCTTTGAAAGGGTCAAGTTCAGCCAAATGCACCATCATCCTGTCCTCACGTAGTGTAGTCTTCCGTGGGCGTGGGCGAATTTTTCTTGGGACATAATTTGTTGTTTCATGTTTTTAAAAATGACTAATAGCATTGTATACCATCTTCACGGAACACCCAATATGTCCTGCGATCTTCTTGTATGTCCAATTATGTCTCGAATGTGAACCAACTATAATCTTTCTGGTATTTGGGTCACAAGCCTTAGATTGACCCATTTTCTTAAAAAAATGAGACCAATATAATTCAGTACGCAATGAAAAATTATTCATAAATTGCGCCAAAAAAACATAACCAAAGACTATGACTTTTGACTTTTTAATTTTTAACCTTAAGGCCCAGATCATTTCATGTTTCTAATTAGTTGTCCTACACGCCCGGTCAAATTATGCTCGGTCTAAGATAATATAAAAAAAAGTTTTTTGTTGTAAGTGTTTTGAAATATTCTTTGCACTTATTTAGTACACTAATAGTGTCACTACTTAAATACACCACCAACATTCTTTTAAGATCACTATAAAAAGTCCAAAGCAGTTTAAACTCAATGTATTGGATTTAGTACTAGGCGTTTCTAATTATCTGGTCACCACGGTATAACCGGAAATAACGCATGGCCATCAAATCGAGTAATGAACCTTGAAAACCAAATTTGTGATGGAAATTTCACATGGCTAAAAGGACATATCCCAACTCCACCCAACCTCATTTCGCCTTCAAGTCAATAAGAGGCAAACACAACAAAATTCCCGGAAATTTCACATGGCTAGCTAATATAGCAATTAGGAACCAACAGGCTTTATAATAGGCGGCTTCACATGACTAGCAAATCGAGCAATGAGCTATAGCATCCGTTAGGAGCTAGTGCCGCCCACCCCGATCACATGGCTAGCAAATCGAATAACAGATCTTATCAGATTAATAATAAATTAATCTGATAAGATCTGTTATGAAGGGCAGGCCAAGCTACTCAATAATAGATTAATTGGATCATCGAGCAAATGAGTGGATTGCTCAAACTTAACAACACCACATATTAATTTCCTACTATATCATCAACAGTTCTGAGTCGGACGCTCACTTGAAGTTTTTGGATCAAAGATCGAGCAAAAAAGCTGTAAATAAATAAAAAAACACAAAAAATACCTAAAAGTATGCATGTTAAACGTACGCATATGTTGTGGGTGAACCTTTTAATTCTTAGTTTTACTTTTTTCTGAATATCTATTGTACATAATAGCAAACATAATCATACACAGTGTGTGAAAACTTAAGGCAACCAGCTATTACGGTTCAAATAACAAAGCCCCGTGACAATAAGACGAAGAAAAAAACATATTTTTTGTCTTGATATTTTTTCAACAATTTATTCTCTTGAGATCAAAACTGATGGAGTAGAATTTTCTACATACATACATACAGACATATGCTCATGCCTTTTTCCCGGAAGAAGAGTAGACAGAGACTAAATACTTCCACTTGCTACGATCCTCGCATACATCTCCTTCTTTATCCACATTCATTATAATTTCCTGCAATTCTTCTTCTTTCAGTGCCCCTCCACTACTGGGGTTTGGCAGTTAGCTCTGAATATCCTTCTCTGTCCTTCGCTAGGTGGAACAGGTATAGATTTAAAGGTGATCAAAGTAAAAAGATCTTGCTGGCGAACAATTTTGAACTTAGAACGGCCTACCCGGCCTAGCAATGGTATAGACCTGGCAGAACAACTAAAATGTCTTTCCCGACCGTTTTTTTTGGTCCTTAACCAAATAGTAAAACGGGACGCTATTACTAAGACTCCGCTGCCCGTCCGTCTGTAAACAGGCTGTATCACATGAAACGTGATACTGAGACAGTTTAAAATTTTCACAGATTATGAATTGCTGTTGCCGCTATAACAAAAATTACAAAAAAACAGAATTAAATAAATATTTAAGGGGGATACCATACAACAAACGTGATTTTTTTGCTCGTTTTTAAACGATATTGATAACGGCAACTGGTAGACGCTTGAAATATTCACAGAGTATTAAGTAATATATTTAATTTAAAAATAAATACTTAATAAATTTAAATAAAATGGCTTAAAATCAGCGATCGCAGATCACGGTCTGCGCTTAATAGCTGTGCTGGTCACCTTTTCAACAATTGCAGATTATTACTTTTATATGTGTCAGATATGCACTTCAAAAATGTATCTATTCAATGTGTTAAAATATTACCACAACCATTTGTAATAAATTAATTACTTGCAATAATACTATGATGTGCAATGTACTTAAGCAAATATATGTCTGTTGAATAAACGATTTTTCAATTTAAATTTCAATTTCAAATAAAATCAATATTTAAGGGGGACTCCCTTACAACAAACGTGATTGTTTTTGTTAATTTTTGCTCGATATTGATAATGGCAACAGGTAGACGCTTGAAATATTCACAGAATATCGAGTTATATTATTTATACACTCTAAAAATTAATAATGATATTAAAATAAAATTAATATTTAAGGGGGGCTCCGGTACAACAAACGGGTTTGTTTTTGCCGTTTTTGAAGATAATGGTACGGAACCCTTCATGCTTGAGCCCGACTCGCAATTGGCCGGTTTTTTGTTTTCAATAAATTATCGTAACATGTCAGCTATTGAAAAAGAGATCATGTGTCACGAGTAAAATATCAAAATGCTTTACAAACTTCTCGATCGCTACTCGTTACTAAACATGCAAGGTTTGATGGAAGGTTGTCATGACCCCCACGACCTCCTGGATCTGTCCACAGATACATCAACATTAAAAAAACGTGTAAAAGCCGGTCTTCTATATAATCTATTCTTTGAAATATTTAACATCTTGCACATAGGACTACCAGTTCTTAAGTGTAGGTATCCTAGGTTTGGTGAAAGAATCTCTATTTCTAACATTCAACGATAAATAATTAAAATAATACAGTACTTACCAATATGTACATAGATACTTACTGTCAACACAAATAGAACAAACACACATAAAACACATTCTTGATTTGGGCTGCGACATATCTGCGACGGACTTACCCGATGTTGTTTTATTTTATGAAAATTAAAATTAATTGGAAAACATGAGCTCCGTGGTCTAATGGGTTTCACGCTTGCGTCTCACACAGAAGATGCAGGTTCGATTCCTGACCATGTACCAATGATATAATTATTTTATCTTAAGTACATTATATAGACGTTCTAACGGTGATGGAAAACATCGTGATGAAACCCTCATTACTCCATAACGGCGATGGGCCAGCCCCCTGCCACGCAAAATGGAGTATTGAATTACTGGCTCAAAGTGGGCACAATTGTGCCTCTGCCACCCCGTAAGGGAGAAGGCGTGACGCTATGTTGTTTAAAACAAATGGTGGTTATATTATATAATACTAATAATAATGTTATACCTAAGCGAGTATATTCATTTACATTATTACTATAGAGATGTTCTGTATATATGGATATTTTTAATGATGTCGCCGTCATTTGAAGTTGTATTCCATTGTTTTAAGAATTCATTAACTCTGATTAAAATTAAAATTCATGACTCTTGATGTGGCAATCATTTTACATTATTCAAATAGTAAAGATAAAGATAAAGATAAAGATAAAGATATTTTGTTTGTGAATGTGGGTTACAGGGTTGTTAAATAAATATTGTTCTTGCCACACTCTACCTTAAAGGCGTACAAATATTAATTTAAATTAAATTATATTTAGATTAAATTTAAATTACATAACAATACATTATATTACATGTCCGTTTGATTATTCAAATACTGCAAATTACATAGATCCTTAATAAACTTACGCTACCACCCACCCATTAAGCAATCTTTCAGTCACCATTGAGAAAATCTTGTACGCTATAGTAGGCTTTATTAAGCAAATGTTCTTTAAGCTTTAATTTAAATAAATGAAATGATTCTATTTCTCTGATACATTTTGGAATATTGTTATAAATTTTTGGTATCATCCCAAACACATTTTTCTGAAATAGTGCGGTCGAGTGCCGCGTTATGCTTAACATAATGTTTCTTTTTGAATTTATTTTTTTAAAATGATCCCAATTATTTCTTACATAAACGGCCATTTCATAGATATATAACGATGGTAGAGTTAAAATTCTTAATTTTTTGAAATGTGGCTGACATGTTTCTATTTGTTTTAAATGACATATCGCCCTTAAACATCTTTTTTGTGCTTTAAAGGCTCTGTCCTTATCCGTTGAGTTGCCCCAGAATATAACACCATATTTGAGAGTCGAAGCCACATAAGCATGGTATGCTGATAGCAAGGTAGTGACTCTAGCTACCTTAGCAAGCATAAATAGTGCATACGAGAATTGGCTTAACTTTGTGCAGACATTATCAATATGTGTTTTCCATGTTAAGTGGGAGTCGATTGTTAAACCTAAAAATTTGGTGTCATGAATTTCCTCAATTATTTTTGTACCATAGTGGATGTCAATTTTATTATTAATATTATTGTAATTATTTGTGAATGTCATTATATTAGTTTTATTTAAATTAATTACAAGATTATTTTGTCCGAGCCATTCAATAATATTTTTTAGGGAATTATTTATGTCAGATTCATAAGTATTAATATTTCGACCTTCTGCTATCATTGTGCTATCATCAGCAAACATTACGATTGGGAAATTGACCGCGTCAGGTAAATCATTTATATATATTATAAATAACAGTGGTCCCAAAACGCTACCTTGTGGTACTCCATATTGCACTGTCCTTGAATCTGAATAATAATTATATTCTGTTTTAGTTGTCTTGTCTACTCTGGACATTTGAGTCAGTTGTTGTCGGTTGCACAGATAGCATTTAATAAGATCAAGGGCGTTACCTCGGACGCCATACATGTATAGTTTGTTTATCAGGATGGAATGATCCACATAATCAAAAGCTTTGGTCATGTCCATATACAATGCAGACACAGGAATTTTATTATCTAAGCTGGTTACTACACTTAAGAGGAAATCATAGATTGCTTGATCTATTGTCTTATTTTTTCGAAATCCTTTTTGTTCTTTTCTAAATATGTTGTTGCTTTCAAAATAGGCGTTTATGGCATTATAAATGACCTTTTCGACTACTTTGGAGAGTATAGGAATGAGTGCGACTGGTCTATAGAAGGACATGTTTTCTCTGTCATCTTTTTTGAACATTGGTTTAATAATTGTGGTCTTAAGCTTTTCAGGGAAACACCCTGTTCTACACACAGATTTATGATGTGACTTAAGACTGGTGATATGATCAATGCTACATGCTTTATTACTGTTGTACAAATGTTGTCATATCCCGTACTATTTGTATTTTTGAGAGCGTTTATTATTTGATATACTTCAAACGGTGTGGTAGGTTTAAAGAATAGAGATTTTGGAAATGACTTCAGTTTTGTTCTGTTGCTAGTTGCGTCTGCTTTTTGTTGTTGCTCAACTTGATCAATGTAAAAATTGTTAAAAGCTTGGGCTATCTCCTTAGGATCGCTAATAACCCGATTGTCCAATTTTATTTGTTTATTTCCAATTTTACCAAGTAGTAAGTATTACTTGTCAGTTTTTTTTTACCTACTTATGGAGAATCAATAAAAAAAAAGAGGGATTGTTGCTTCATCTCATTTCACCGAAGGACAAAGTCTGTTGCTTTTGTTTGAGTGGTAAAAAGGAATTTTGCGAACTCAATTATAAAAAGGTCGCTCTACGTAGTAAATATTATGAAGTCGGTTGTATTTCAAGCGGCTGAACAATCGAATTAATCGAAGTAAATCGAACTCGATATCAAATTAGGTACTTGAAATGAAATGCAGACTGGACAAAACTACTTGGAATTGAAGATAAAGATGTAATTGGTCTGGTCTGGTAATTAAGTAATTAATTAATTAACGTTTAGAAGAAGAGGTTGGTGAAAAATATTTTTAATAACTGGCTAAACGTGAGCAAGACTGCCTCTGCCAACCCGTATGGGAAAAGGTGTGACGCTGTGTTACGTTGCTGTACAGCCGAATGTTCACTTAAGTGATCTCACTAATTACTCTTTTGAATAAATGGAAATCAAAGTCGTATGGGCTGTTGAACTTTACGGTCCCGGAAATTCCAACAAAAATAAACCCATGAAAACACGTGGCGCTATCTCAGTTGCTTTTATTTCCTCATTACAAAAAGGTTGCGCAAAAGGAAACACCGAAATAGGAAAAGAATTGCAACATTCCGGGTTGAAGAGTAATTTTAATTAAGCTGGCGCGGTCCTTGATTTCTTTTGCGATCGCTAAGGCGAGCCAATTAAAAAACTTGCTGAGCCTTAGCCGCGACAAGCTGGACGAGAGTGCTTAGCCGGGGTTAGGCACGAATCGGACCGTACGCAACTCGTCACACGGATTGGGCCTTTTTAACCCCCACGACCAATCGAGGGGTGCACATATGTTTACGTCGTCTGGCGGTGTGTCGTTGTGTCGGTGGGTCTGTATGACTGACCGTGGCACCCTATCAGTCAAACATAGGTCAACAGATTACAATGCGGTTTCCGTAAATGCTAGTATGCTTCCCTGCAATGGTGCTTCGATTTTGTTCAAAGCGGTTCAGAAGTTCGAAAGTTATCAGCTTAACAAGGTGTAGCGGTCGAACGGGTGAACGGATTTTGATGCGGATTTTATTAGTTGGTACTAGAACTTACTGCATTGGTTTATAGAAATGTTTTATTAAAATCGGTTCAATAGTTAGAAAGTTATTAGCTTAACAAGGAATAGCGGTGAAACGTCTACACGGATTTTAATGTAGTTTTTAACAATAGGTCGTAAACTTCACTGCGATGGTTCTCAATTATGTTTTGTTAAAATCAGTTACGTAATTATAATATTACGGGGCAGGTATTTTTTAATGTTTAGTTATTATAGCGCAAGTCTCTATCCCTACTATGAACAATAAAATCAAAAACTAAAAGTCGACTACTAAAACATCGCGCTCTAAAGAGCATGTAAACTATATTATTAAAGACCGGACGGTTAATACCGTTTTACCGATTCGACCAAATGCAAAGCAGCAAGGAAGAGCTGGTATTATAAATAGATATAAACGTGTCATGAAGTTCCTATACGCACAGGCTTTCATCAGTAATTAATCGATTTTGGATAAAATCAAAATGGGCCCAGATTTACGGCATAAGGCATTTAAAAAAAAAACTGGTTCGATCAGTTACATAGGTACTTCTTGACACGTAGGTAGCAAGTCAAGTAATAGGTTACCAACTAACACATAGGCTTCTAAGCAAAAATGAAAACAATAATCATTTGTGAGTTTAGGATAAAAATATTACGCAACCACCTTAAGAGAGCAAAAATAAAATTGTTTTTGAGGCCAAGCAAAGTGATCACCATTGTTTTGATAATTTGATATATTTGATATACTTCGTTTCGTACCACGCAGAATCATACACGCGATTCTCGAAACGACAAGCAAACAAAGTTGCCGCGATCAAATTGAACGTTACGTCGAACGGAACGGAAAGAAAACAATTTCAAGTGTTCAGGGTTTGCAAAATTTGTTGAGCGTTTCATATTAACGTACTTTTTATAGTATAATTAGTTCAGATTTAAACAATTACAGTACATTTGTCATACGGTAATTTACTACACTATGGGGCCTTCCTTCCATTTCCTTTCGGCTTCGCCGTTGTCGTGTCAATACATACATTGTACGGGATAAAAGTTGTACTTACATTCAGAATCAAGCTAGTGGCCCCACACTATATTTATCCGTTTACATGTATCGTGGGAATCAGAGAATTCCTCACCGGCCGGCCGAGATAACCCGGGAACTCCCGCTTTTACGGCAGAGTTTCTATATAGATCAAATATGCGGACTAAGCTGGCCTACATATCTCTTAACTTAAGCAATTGACGACCATTCATTACGGTCATTATTATCACGAGTATTATTATAATAATGGGCTCTGACTCTGACACAGTTTCAGCCTACGATAACTTACTACTACAAAGTAGCGAGCACTGCTTGGCTTGTGGAATATGGACCAATCCAACTAGTATCCGAGTAAAGGCCCTTGCCCTCGGTGGGGTCATTAATGCATTTTTTATAACAAATTGCTGAAGGGATGATTTGCGCCTAACCTCTTCGCGCTGAGTCTCATTCGGTGCAACGACGGTTACATTGACGATACTTTTTCGACCGCCAACGAGTTGTGTAGTGACCTCGTGAATTTATTATTTAGGTATAGTCGTTGCACATAAAAATTCTCTCTCCCAAGTAAAGGGTTAAAATCCCACTGAAGCCGTTTCCCTTGACTATTTAAGGAGTAACGGATCCATCTGTATTTTAAATTTTATATAAAAAATATAATCAGGGATACTTAAAGTCTTTTCCGATATGGGGTGGCATAGGCCCAGTCGTGCTCAAGGTAAGCCAGTTATTCATAGTATTTTTGCGTGACAGGAGGCTAGCCCATCGCCACAACTTTTTAATAGATTCAAAACAGGTGGAACTTTCACCCACTTTAGCGTTTGTCCGTAACCTATCTAGCAGATGGAATAACTCCAAAATCACACTAAGACCCAGAATGTGATTTCGGTTAGGCGAATAAGGGTACAAATCACATTGCGGCAACTGCACGGTTGATATCAGAGTAGGATATCAACGTAGGGCGGCGGTGGATGAATGCCTTGTACATCAACGGTGGCACTCATAGGCCGAGTTAGTAGGCCACTACTTGCCTGCACTGGAGGAGCGGGCTGTGTTATATGTCCACACCTTCTCCCCAAAATGTATATCCAAAACCCAACGCCTCTAGTCACCGGCAGCTCCGGAAGCCCTGGCTATGACGGTGTGCCAGCAGTTTCCAAAGAACTGGTTGTTATAATCCCCCGTCGAAATCTTATCGTCACACGTCCACGTGAAAAAATGCTGAATGTAATAAATTATAATGAAAGAACTTTAAGTTCAGAACATAAACTATATAGAGCTTGCAAATCCCTTAGAAAACATATCCTGGAACATTATTGGCTTATCTGAGGTCAGGAGAGAAGGAGTAGAGACATTAGACCGCAACATTTTTACTAGAGGCCTGTACGACGTAGGCTTTTTTGTTGCAAAGCATCGGACCAACAACATTTTGGAGTTTAAAGCCTATTCCGAGTCACAGAGGATAAAGTACTGACTGATGTCGTTTGGACGCTACTATGTCAAAACACTCAGACGAGGAAGTAAACGCTTTCTATGATCTCCTGGATACGGCTGGTAATGAGAAATGAGGATATTGGACAACAGTCGTAAATTATCTCATATATTTCGAAATAGTCATGGCTTTTTCATCCCTCAGAGGTCTGTAGACACAAACAATAATATGACAGTCTAACTTAACAGAGGATAACTCTATTTGTCTCTCTACAGTTAAGTGCAAGAATATACTCTCGTTGTTTTACCCCATTTTTTTACTAATATTAAAGACCAACCTCTATCAGCAGTCTTTCCATTTCAATAACTGTAAATTTTGTATTTATTTATGCTAAAAGACATGATAATTTCCTTTAGAAAGTGTTCTGTAATACAAATAACATCGGTATCAGAATTATTAAGAAATTATTCTTATACAAGTTCTTTGCCAGGTAGCCCCTGCATGTTTTGATGTTTAATATTTTAGTGGAATTAGCAAAAAATTAATACACCAGTATCATTTATACCTTGTTTTGCCATGTATGCCTAATGTATGTAATATGGCACAGGAAAATTTAAGGTTTTACATGGTTTAAAAACCATGCAATACCTTAAAATTGCAATGCAGTACTTACACAAGACTTGAGCCTTTAGCAGAACTTACCAGCGGTCAGAATCTGATAAGGCCAATTCAGATTCTCTAAGTATTTGCATAGATATCGAAAATACTGCCTCTGGTGAACCATCATCATCAGAAAGCCAATATGTATCAACTGCTGTAGAAGTTTACACATTTTTATCTGTCAAATTAAATAAATACCTTTACATAAACAAGGGACAGAAAAATTGCAAAAAAATGAAATGGTAAAAATATACAATATGTTAACCCAAAACCACACAGAAGCGATGTTGTGACAATGATGGATAGGTATATTATATAAAAATCAATAAAATGTTATTTTTAGTTTAGTCTTTTACATTATAAAAAGGTATGTAAACGCCAGTCCACCTATATCCACGAGTATATGTACCGCTTATGTTTTAATTGTACCTCAGTGGTTACTAAGAAAAATGCAACACCATTTTAGCCGCATTTCAATCGCAGGCTTAAGTAAAAAAAATCTTAAGGTATACAGTTATTGGTATCGAAGAACCCAGCGCCAGGTTAGTCGTAACACACCGAGTATCACAACGAAACGAATTCAGCTGGAAATCGGTCGTAGGAAGCACAATAATCAGGACTTGATAGCGTTCAATCACAGATTACGTAAAGTCAGAAAACAGAGTATGTACCTCACTTCATTCACTACGTATACTACAAAAATAAGGTCGTCTACATAAACTAAAACATTTATAAACAAGTACAAACATTGCTTTTAGCCCCACACTAGGATACCATGTGTCGTGGAAACCAGAAATAGCGACATCACCCACATATAAACATCCAAGACCTGGGTATATTTTTTAATTTATCCCCAGCTGGTGATTGAACCCGGGACCTCTCGCAAGGTAGGAAGAGCTACAACCGCAGTGCCATAGAGGTGACACAGTGCCATCTGATGGATATTGACGAAAACCAGCTCTGAAAGAATCCCATTTGATCTCGAAAAAACAAAACTGTTTTGTTGTGATTTTAAACGCGGGAACTTGGAAGGAAGTTAAAAATGTTTGTCATTGGAAATTCCACGATTACTGTATTATACTAAAATCTTTCAATGAAAGGCTTTTTGACTATAATTTTATTTGTCCGGCGGGTCAATCAATCAATCAAAATATTGTTTATTCTCTTGGACAATTACATGTCATTAATTGAATAATAAAAGTGAAAATACAATATTACAATTATATTAATGCAGTTAGGTGCATGATGTCTATGTTAATATGGTCTTATTCCGGAAATATACAGGCTGATGTGGTGATGTGGCGCTGCGGTTGTGACCCTGCCTACCATGCGATAGGTCCCGGGTTCAATCCCGGGCAGGGGATAAAGAAAAGAAAAACCCCAGTTCTGGGATCAAGACCTGTATCCTCATGGCCCAACAGAAATATTGCAAATTACAGCAATGTTAAAAATTAATAGTGCACCTGGCTGGGATGATATAGGAACTTCTGTAATTAAAATAAGATTTCACCGATTGGCATCACCACTTTCACACATGTGCAATTCGAGCTTGGCTAACGGTACATTTCCTCCTATCTTTAAAAAAGGAATAGTCTGCCCTTTATACAAATCAGGGAATAGAAAACTGCCAACCAATTACAGGCACATAATGTTGCTAACCACGCTTTCTAAAATAATTGAGAAAGTTATGAATAAGAGATTGGTCAGTTAATTGGAATCAAATAACCTATTATCTGGCAACCAGTTTGGCTTCAGGTCAGGAAGGAGTACAGAGGATACGGTGATGAAACTGTCGTCGCTTGTGACTCAACACGTCGACAGAGTTGAGAAATGCGTGGGCGTATTCCTCAACTTACAAAACGCGTTTGACACAGTTTGCATTCCTATCCTACTTGCGCGTATGAAGACATGGATGGTTATAAGCTGGTTTACTGACTACCTGACCGCAAACAAGCTGTGCGCATATAAAAAATCTTGAGTGGTAGTGACTCATACACATAAAGCTTACCACAAGGCAGAACACAGTGGGGCCAACCCTATTCCTTGCATACATCAATGAACTTTGCCAGATAAACATGGTGCCAGATAAAACTGACCTGATAATGTTTGCTGATGACACAGTGATCCCTTTCCACAGGACAGATTGGTTCAGCGTAAAACGTCTGGGCAAGAAAGGACTAGCTAAGGTCATATCTTGGCTAGAGGACAGACTGCTATCACTTAATACAACGAAAGTATAAATGGGCTTCAGTAAAACTGTTGCGTGAAGACCAAAAATTAACTTCGAGCTGTAAAGTCAGTCATACGTAACCCTGTTGCAGAGAATTTGCGGAAGGTGTCAGTGCAGTTGCAAACATCTCTCTCGGGTTTCTACCTTTAAGTACCTTGGTGCTGTCGTGGATGACAAACTTCACTGGGGTCCGCACATTACAGCTACTACTTAAAGGATACGTAAGCTAATATTTGTATTCAAAAACCTTCGTTTGTATGTAAAAAGAACTCTACTGTTGCAGACTTATAGTGCCTTATGCCACTGTGTGATCGCATACTGCATAGGTGCTTTGGGGGGTGCTCGCAAAACTATTCTACTGGAGGCCGAACGATTCTTCTGTTTGCTCCCTGGCATCCCACGACACAAGTGTATACAGATACCGGCGTGTTCACCATCAGGCAGATATTCTCAAATGTATTAGGCTTTTACCTGTAATTAATAATATCTTGGACACTATTTACACACATTGATCTAGCCCCAAACTAGGATTCCCTGTATCTTGGGTACTAGACAACGATACACATACTTATATAGATAAATATTATACTTAGATAGATAAACAACCATGACTAGGGTACAAACATTCGTTCTCATCAAACAAATATTTGCCCCCACCGGGACTCGAACCCGGGACCCTTGGATTCGAAGGCAGGGTCACTGCCGACTCGGCCATTCGGGTCGTCAAAGTACCAATGGGATATTTGGTTTCCCTGTACTACTTGGCAAAAGTGCTTTTGCACGTAGGCACTACGACTATGTAATGCCTTAATTGTACAGTACCATAAATAATAAATTAAAAATCATGAACGACAAAAACTACACTGTAAAAAAAAAGTCTATACCTGGCTGAGATCTTTCGACTATGAGGGCACCGATAGCCTTATGGACTCTGCCTACAAAAGCCCACCAGATCCATCTTGTCTATGATAACCTATTAACATTTACCCTCACTACACTGCACTCATACTACATAAAACTACACAACACTATAGTGTATTGCTTATAAGCAAAACACTTACAACCATACCTACACTACACTTTGTACTGAAGCAGATTATTACATTTTTTTTTTTTTTACTTTCTTTCATTTTTTCCGCTTTGAAAGTTCTGTTTTTGCAACATAATGTACAGCTTTATATCACACACATTATACGTATCTTTTGCCTTTATTAAGAAGAACTGTTTCTCTCGATACAGTTTAAATTAGTCAGGGAGACAGGGATCCATCATGCATGCAGCATGTAACACGTATAGTTTTGTGAAAAAACATTATTTTACTTTTTCACTTTACTTGGGATATTTATGTGTGTGTGAGTGAGGTCGCTGTTTCTGTTTCTCACGATACAACGTATCCTAGTGCAGGGTCAATGTATGTGACTGTATATAAATGTTTATTGACCCAGCGAGCGAACCGAGGGAAGGGCTGGGGGGGGGGAGGGGGGGAGTTATGACGTCATTAATTTTTTGTATGGTAGGGCCGCCTGTTTTCTAAAAATCCAAGAAATATTTTCAAAACATACCAAGTTTGGACTCCTCGAAGTAGAAGACGGGTTAGTAAAGAGGATCTATATACACCATGAGAGTTAGTGAAATAGAATGTAACTATTTTTGTGAAAAGTCAATAGATTGTATTTTAATACGTAAAATATAGTTAACAAAATTATTGGTGTGGCTACTTTACTACTTGATTTTGATTGAATCTAAAATACTTACCTATAAATTGGTTCACAGTCCCCCCTGTTAGCGAGGTCTACTGCCCACAGGGCCACTAGTGTTTTATGTTTACCGATTGCAAACATACATTTTACTAATTATTTAATACGCATTATAAATATATTTTTAGTGTCTAAACATACTATGCCGAAAATACGCGACCGAAGTTCGGCATGATTGATTTGTTTACATGATTGATACGTTTGCAATGCTATTTGAATTACTGACGACACATTATGCCGAAATTACGTTGCGTTATAGCGTACAGCAAACTTCGATCGGGCGTAATTTCAGCGGCAACTTATTCTATAGAGCACACATTATATGCGACCGAAGTTCGCTTCGATTGCCGAGACCTATACTGAACGAGACATACATCGATTGCCGAGACCTATACTGAACGAGACACACACAAAGTTGCGCAACTGAGTTTCTGCCGCGTAAGTTCGGCACTTATTGGCGTGTCATATCAGCCGAATACGTCGGAACGTAAAATCAGCCGCGGAATCATGCCGAACTTCGGTCGCGTATCTTCTGCATAGTGTGTTTAGACACTTAGAATCCTCTAGCAATGCTTTTTCCTATGACATAAAAAACTCGAAAATTTTGTCCATTTCGCATATACGACGTATTAAGATTTTAGATTTTTTCAGAAATATCTAGCTGAAGGCGATGTATACAACATATCCAAAATATAAGTCTCTACAATCAGCCGATTTCTGACCGCATCGGATTTGAGACACATTTTGTCCCCCCGGTGGCGTTAGATCATAAGGGCTACGTCATCAACTCCGGTACTGAATGTTACCGTCATTAAACTTGACTCGCACAATAGGTAATAGCTTTTCACTCTGCGGAAAAATAAGAAGATAAATCGAACAAAACACATCAAATCTATGGAATTTGTCAAAACAGTATGTGAAAGTGATATAAATCAATTAGCAACAGATTTTATTAATGATGAACTGTCAACTGGTAGAATGGCCACCTAAATGAGGAAATTAAATCGAGGCTTTCGAGCTCATTAATGAGCCCACAATGTGGAGACAACAATACAAAATCATGATAAAACCATTCATTGTTATTGGGTTTGTGCCAATTCGCCTCATTTCCTCTACGCCTATTTTTTCTGTCGAAGAAGTACGCTATGTAGACATAATACCGATATACGTATGAGATGACAGCAAGACTTTCAGTGTCCGACAAACGAATCGGAGATGATGATACTTCACTGGTCTTCAAAATTGAGCCACAAAAAGATTTTGATGATGTTAATGATGTATATGAATAAGTTCATAGTAAATATTTTCTCTCTTGCAAATGTCAGGCAAGCTGAGACCTGTTTAGTGTTATAATAAGTAAATGATAAGATGTTTTTGGGAATAACCATTGATTGCAAAATGCAGTGTGGACGCCACATAGATATATTAGCTGGGAGATTAGGTTCTACGGCTTTCGCTGTTAGGATCATCAGATAAAACATGGATGTGGCTAAAACTAGGATAGTCTATTTTATTTACTTTCATATCGTCAAGTCTTATGATGATGATTTATTTATTGTGGGTTAACCAACAGGTATTACACATTACATACAATTAGAAAGTACAATTAATCTTTACTTCGTGCATACCCAATTACAGGTGAACACAACATACAATTTACAGAACAGTTCTACAAACCTAAATCTATCATTACTGAAATTTATTTAATTTAAACAAAAAATTATATAAATATATAAGAGAAAATTAATACAAGCTAAATCAAACAACAAAAGCCGCTGCCATGCTCTTGTTGAATTTCCCTAACCTAAGATTAAATATATCTACATCTTCAGAGTGATATGAGGATAACTTATTATGACTACGGGAAATTCTATTACAAATGCCAACATTGGTGGACATGTTAACATAAAATGGGCGATAATGAATAATTCGGGATTTTCGACGTGGCTCCTCCAACTCAACCTTCAAGAGCAATTCCGGACAGTCGATACCACCCCTTAAAATCTTATATAGTAAGACTTGATCTTCTGTTTTCGAGGGACATAAAATTAAAAAACTTTAAGCGGTCCTCGTATAGTGGCAAAGTTAACACTTTCTTCTGGTGAACTGACAAAAAGAAAAGATCTCTTTTGATTTTTTTCAATTCTTTCAATGTGACACTGATAATGAGGAGACCAAATATTTGAGCAATACTCCAAAGAACTACGAAGAAGTGAAAAGTAAATCATGTTAAGAGCTGATAGTGTCCTAAAAGACTTGCAGTTGCGCCATAAGAAACCCAACATTTTTAGGGATTTTTGATAAATTTTTGACTAATACGATATCCCCCTGCTTGATGTTTCGTGTTTTGGTGTTCCATTTTTCTCGTTGTTGCAATAATTGTAGGTATATTCTAGTGACCACTGTTTCCAGAAACCTTTTTTCTGTAAGTTGCAATCTTTGGCGTGAGTTTATGTTGTTGTCATGTTTTTCTTGCGGGACTGATATTATTGGGCGCCCGATCAGGAAATGTCCGGGTGTTAGACAGCTTCCTGCGTCGTCAGCGTCCTCTGTTAAGGGGCAGAGAGGCCTCAAATTCTGCATGAATTTCTTCTATTTGTGTTAATAATGTTTGAAACTCTTCCTATGTTAGTTTCTCATCGCCCAACACTCGCTTGAAATGATATTTCATAGATTTCACCGCAGCTTCCCAAATACCTCCTGCCGACGGCCAGCTCGGGGCATTGAAATGCCATTGAATGTGTTGCTCTGCGAGAGTTTGTGAGACCAAGTCGTTGTTGAATATTGTTGTTTGAGACATTTAGTCTCTGCAGTTTTCGATCGGCCCCCAAAAAGTTGGTGCCTTTATCACTGTACAAATGCGCCGGGTAGCCTTTTCTTGTTGCCATCCGCTTCAGGGCTGGTATAAAAGTTTGAGTTGTTAGGTCTGTTAGTAGTTCTAAGTGGACTGCCGTTGTTGCCATTCAGATAAACATGGCGATGTAACCCTAAGATGTTTGTACTCCTTGTCCCTTGTTTAGCTTGATGTCTACCCAGCTCGTGGAATCCACTCATGTGTGATAAAACGGTGATGATGGCGCGACTCTCGGCTGGAATAGTTCTCCCATAAGTTGTTGTTGTTTGGTGGTAGACATAGACATAGACATCATTTATTAATAATATTCATTATAAGTCGTGCAAGGGAAAATAAATTATACATGAACTCATAGAGTAGTATTACACAGGATTCATAAAATCATTACAATATCATAATTATTATGTCATAAAATTGATTAATTTAAATTGAATAAATTGTAAATTACCATGTCATTGGAAATATATTAAATTATAATAAAAATGAAAATATTTTAATTAAATTAGTAAAGTACGCTTTAAATAATGTCATATTTATGGAATATAGGTATGTCAAACACATACTCATTATACTAACGGTGTCATCGTTCTGATAATTTTTCATTTAGTTTTAGAAATTCATCGTAGCTGTAGAGAGAGAGATCTTCTCGGTAAGCCATCCTTTCAACCTCAGTTTAAAGATGGGCATACTCGGTGCACTAGTGATAGCTTCAGGTAACTTGTTGTAGACTACCGGACCCATAACATGGATCGTGTTGCTTGTTTTAGCAAGCTTGTGCTTAATTGTAGCCAGCTTGTTGGAGTTGCGTGTCTCATATTTATGCCATTCTCCAAGTCGTCTGAATTGGTCTATATTCTCACGCACATAAATGGCCACTTGGAAAATCAGAAGGCTAGGTAGTGTGAGAATTCGTAGATGTTTGAAGTGCGGTCTCGCAGATTCGTCAGTGGGTACTCTCGCCAGCAGCCGCACGGCGCGTTTCTGTAACATGAACACGCGGTGCCACTGCGCCGCGCGCCCCCACAGCTCCACGCTGTACTGCAGAAGCGAGTGCACCGTCGCGTAGTAGCACGCGCGCATTGACTCTGTTAGGAGCGTAGATGACAGCCGACTTAGCGCGAAGCAAGCGCTGGCTAGTTTGCTACACAGTTTGTCTATGTGTACGTCCCACGTTAGCGCTTGATCTATCTGAAAACCCAGAAATGGTGCATTGTGGACTTGCTCAATTTGAACGCCGTCCACGTCGACAGCCAATTTAGGTCTTTGATGCCCGGAAAGATCAAATTTAATAAATTGTGTTTTGGTCGTATTCAATAATAACCCATTTTGGCGAAACCAGCAGCACATCCGGCTGGCCACTAAGTTAAGTTCTATTTCCAGCATTGCTATTGTCGGTGCAGTCACTACCGCGACTACATCGTCGGCAAATAAAAATATTTCACCTTCGACAACCGCGCTGGGCAAGTCATTAAGAAGCAGGGAAAACATGATGTTCGACAGTGACGATCCCTGTGGTACTCCCATATCTGTCGAGAGACCGTCCGACTTTACAGTCCCCGCTGCTCCGACTACAAACTGCGTTCTTTTGCTCATGAAACTCGTGATCAACGTCCGGCAAGCCCGTAGTGCTGGAGCTTCATGTGCAGGACATTGTGATCTGCAACATCGAATGCTTTCGACAGATCATAGAAGATCACGGCGACGGCCTGGTGACGCTCACGAGCATCCAGCACTTTCCGTACTACCTCTCTTGCTAGCTGGGTGGTGGAGCGCCCTTTACGGTAAGCATACTGCCGGTCCGTGAGAGCAGAGGTGTTCGCGAGATAGGCGGTGAGACGAGAGCTGAGGCCATTCTCTAGGATCTTTGCTATGGCTGGTATGATGGATATCGGACGATAGTGGCTTGGGTCTTCTTTTTTACCTTTGCCCTTATACAATGGACTCACTTTCACTTGTTTCATGTATTTTGGATATGTTCCAAGTTTAATGCATCCATTGAACATAACAGAAAGTGGGTTACATATGTAATCTGCGATGCTGTTAATGAGGCTAATTGAGATGTCATAAATATCTTTCGTTGGCTTATTTGCTACTCTTTTTTTAATAATAATAATAAAAAGTTCAGCTGGTGTAAACGGGCGTAAACGCAGCGAGCAGTCAGAAGGCGCGCGCGTAGCCTGCAGCGAGGCGCGCGCCGCACATAGGTCGGCTTGCGGGGCTCCACACAACCGGGCTGTATTTATAAATTGAAGGTTAAGGCAATCTACGACTTCTTTTTTACATTCGTAAATTTGGCCTGTCGGATGTTTGATTACTTGGGTATAATCAACATTGGCTTTTTGAATTTTACAAGTTTCTACATTCACTACATGCCACATTGTTTTAATAACGTTGTTACCTACTATTTCGGATTAAAGCGGAGAAGTGATCCAGCCTCTGTGTGTATAATTTTTTTCTTAAACTTTCCGTCAAGTCGAGTATCATTCGGATAGACGGGTTTAATGGCAATGAGATCAAATAGCAAAGATTTTAGATTAAGTGTCTCTTTTGTGTCCCATGATTTATCTTTGTTGACATTAGGCTTACGTTTAAGGGGAAAACATATATTCGATTTATTTATTAACAAATTTAATACTTTTTTTCTTCTGAGGGTAGTCAAGCAAACAACATCAAAATTTTGAGTCTTCCAAATTTAATTAATTTAATATTATTATTATCAATTTAATGACAAATATAACTATTTAATTTTAAGCCTGAACCTAATTTAACACTGGATAAATAATCACTCTCACCTGAATCAACATATCCAATCATTTACACAACACCATGGATCTGTACACAAAACTGAGCACCAAAATGGAGAAGATTGTGGAGTCTTTCAACACTCGGATGGCGCAATATGAGAAGGAGCTTCGGGAGGCCTCCACCATGTCGCTGTCAAGCAGCACTATGAGCAGTGAGTTCACAGAGTTTAAGGCCTTTACATGGAACTGCCTCAACATGTTGCGGTCACAAATGCAGCTGCTGCTGGTGGGTCAGGACCGGCTGGAGATGGGCACCAGGCGGAAGGTACTTCTGCTTCACGGGGTGTCGGAGAAGGCAGAAGAACAAGCTGATGAAGTGGCTCGGGTGATATTAAGCGACCGGATGAAGATGTCTCCGCAGTGTGTTTCTGATGTGCCGCCAGGAAGCACTTTGGTGTACGGAACTGTTGGACGACGGAGGGCAGGATCGTCTTATTACTCCCAGATAAGACTAGGCGAAAGGTGGAGTGTATGGCGGACCTACTGGTGTACACCAGCCAGTTCCCTCCTTCCACCACTCAATCTGAGGGAAAGGAGTCTCCTGCAAAGAAGCCGACCGTTGCTGTGGCTGCTCCCTCGGTTGCTGCGCCCACGGCTGCTGCAGCGTCGGGCCTGAGCAAACGCACCCCCAGCATCAGGCGCAAAGGAGTGCCGCCGCCGCCGGGAGCGAAAAAGTAGGCCGCGGCTTTATTTATTTATTTATTTATTAACATAATTTATCTAGGCCTTGACAGCCGAGGCCAAATCGACATAAATTACAGATATATACCAATAAAATAAAATATTTACAATCCAAATTAAAATTCACAATATGTCATCAATCATAAATCAATTAAATCAATTAATAAAAAATCAAATTCAATGTTATAATTTGACATTACTGTCATTCCATCATCTCGCAGAACCTGCCACACATTCGCACAATGTCCCTCCATGCATCACTGTTTAGATATAAGTTAGTTGTAAGATAGATTAAGTAACGCCTACAGATTCAGTAACACTAATTTTATTATTTCAAAATATTTTGCTCTGTACTTTTGATCAGGCGTTGTCTATGTTCCCTTCCCCTCTCTCTTCCTTGCATTGTCAATTCAATATACTTGTCTATCTTCTGTCAGCAGCATCGATTTTTATTTCAAAATTCTCAAAAACCCTAAAAATACTGATAGATTTTCAACATTGGTCCTGGATCGCACCGGATTTGGACATACTTTCCTGAATATAACAGTGTGTGCCGGCAATTAAGGAGAAATTAAGGATTTGCAATTGCACCAGACGACGCAGTGAAGGTCAACCTAGGTCGTGACCGTGAAACGTGGTCTGACTATTTGGATTGCAGTTTTTCAGTCATTAAAGTTCCTTATTTCAACCCAGCACTCAATAAATCAGGTAGTATTAAGGTTAAACCACGATTTAATCAGGTTAGTAGCAGTGATTTACTTTAGTTGCAACATTGATGCGAAAGTTAACCTATGCAGTACAGTGGTTCATAAAACCTGAGTTTAATTGTTAATTTGTACTTATAAAAGTATTGTGTTACATTAGTTTCACATTAGTTACATTAAATGAACCTCAGGATTATTTAATTTACTGACCATTTTGTTCATAATAGGTACATCATTTATATCGCTCAGTTAAGTAAAACACAAGTACAAACTATAGGGTTGTATATTTACTTTTTAAAATACTTACTAGCTAACTTAATTAGAAAAATACATCAGTACATTGTCATCATTAATGTAATTTTATTTAGGAAAAGGTGTCTAGGTACATATTACCTACTATTTGCATATCTCGCAGCTTCAGAGGAGCATTATTTTGTTTGTATAAATTCCAGGTTTAACTCCCGCTTCCCAAAATGCCAAATACTGATAATGAAACTGTTGCTGAAGAAAAGGAACTGATTCGGAAACGGGCCAGTTACAAGGGACAGTTAACTAATTTCATAAACTTCTTAAATTCTTTAGATGTTTCTTCTATGAGCGCAGAGGAAGGATGTGAATTGCAAATACGTTTAGGTAAGACGAATTCCTTATACGAGAATTTCGATGAAGTGCAGTTAAGAATTGAGTGTATTACTAGTTCGATAGACGCTCAAACTTTAGATCGCGCTAATTTCGAGTCACTTTATTTCAAAACCGTAGCAAAAGCGGAAAGCATTTTGGAAAAATTAAAAAAATCTCAAACTGATAATGTCTCTGTTAGTAGTTCGACCACTCGAAAAAGCAAACAATTTAATGTTAAATTGCCCACCATACAGCTACCAAAGTTTAACAGTTCTTATGAAAATTGGCTTGGTTTTCGAGATACTTTTTTGAGTCTTGTGCAGGAAAATGATGACCTTGATGAAATAAATAAGTTCCATTATTTAAGGAGCTCTCTGGAAGGATCCGCTGCTGTGGTTATACAAGCTATTGACTTTTCGGCAAATAATTACATTATGACGTGGAACCTTTTAAATGAGCGTTTCGATAACAAACGTGTACTAATTAATAACCATGTATCAGCATTATTTAATATCGAAACAATCACAAAAGAGTCTTCCGTTACTTTAAAACGTGTTATCGATCAAATAATGAGAAACCTACGGGCACTAAATTCACTTGGTGAGCCCACTTACGAGTGGGACACGCTCCTAATTTACATAATAACTCATAAGTTAGATACGAAAACTTATCGCGAGTGGGAGGAGTTCAAAAGTCGAGTTCCCGTAAATGAATCGATCACATTTGATATTTTTATGAAGTTTTTACGCAACCGTGCCGACTTAATTGACACATTAGAATTATCTCGACATATTTCTAATAATCAGAGCACCGCGTCTTCCCAGAAAAATAATAATAAAATTAAAACAATGGTTTCCGTGCAGAATACTGTCCCGTCTAATAATAATAATAACACGTCGAATTCTAAGTCAAACCTATGCCCGAAATGTAGTGGTGAACATACATTAAATAATTGTACCCAATTTCTCGCTCTTAGTAACGAAGCGCGTCTTAAATTATTACCCGAATTTAAGGTTTGTTTTAATTGCCTACGTCAAGGTCATTACGCGAATCGTTGCAACAAACCCGGGTGCAAGGTATGTAAGCGTAGGCACAATACATTGATACACGTAGCGGACATAGTAGGCCCGGTTCCCTCTGCCCCGCCGCCTCCGCGCGCAGGAATCGAACCTGCTACGCCTGGGTCCGCGCGGACATCTACCAGTGCTCACTCCGCTGAGCCGAACCTGTCATGATCAGCGAGCGTTACGTCATCGGACAGTATTAGTAAACAACATAGCGAAGTTCTATTATCGACGGCTTTAGTTAAATCGTATGATGCGAATAATTGTGAATACATCGCTCGCGCTTTACTGGACAGCGGCAGCACATCGTGCCTTATAACTGAGAAGATGTTTCAGCAATTAAAATTACCAATTGATCGTGTAGATAAAACAATTTTAGGCATTAATAATGTTGCTTCGAGGATTTGTAAATCGACTAGCGTGCCTATGAAGTCGTTGACTGAGAATTTTTCGGTCAATTTAAATTGTTTTGTTTTGCCTTCTATCACCGATAACGTTCCTTGCCGCAGTGTGGATTTGTCGCAGTTTTTCATTCCAATGAATGTTTGTTTGGCTGATCCTAATTTTCATGAACCTGCTGCCATTGATTTGATAATAGGCGCTGATGTTTTTTGGGAGATTTTAGGTACCCAAAAAATTAAATTAGGTACAGGAAATCCGACTTTACAAGAAACTCGCCTCGGGTGGATTGTGTCTGGTCCAATAAATGGCGATTTTTCTAATTCTCCTATTAAATGCAATTTCACGAAAATTGATGACGTTCAAAGCCAACTCACGCGCTTCTGGCAACTCGAAGAAGTTAGCCCTAAATGGAAGACAACACGAGTGGTACCTGTCCCTAAGGGACGAGCGGGATCGAATGTGGAGGAGTACAGACCTGTAGCTGTACTATCAACTCCAGCAAAAGTATTAGAAGCAGCTATCCACCAATCACTATTTGCACAGGTCAGCCAGCAGTTGTCTGAGGCTCAACATGGGTTCCGCCCGGAGAGAAGTACCACCAGCAACCTCCTTAGCTACATGACGGAAATAGTTCCAGCAGTAGATAGCGGATTGCAAGTTGATGCGGCGTACTTTGATTTCAAAAAGGCTTTCGATTTGGTCGACAACGACGTTTTATTGAGGAAACTTGCTGGCTTTGGTTTCACTCCTCACCTACTTAGATTCTTTGTTAGTTTTATGAGTGAGAGGCAGCAGTATGTAGAATACAATGGATATAAGTCTGAACCATACTTTACGAGATCAGGAGTAAGCCAAGGGAGTAATCTGGGACCGTTACAATTCATTTTAATGATTAATGATCTACCTAAAGTGGTACAGAACTCTAAATGTTTGTTGTTCGCAGACGACCTCAAACTGTCACTTACAATAAATAATTTAGAGGATGCTGGGAAACTGCAAGAAGACATTAATAGAGTAGTGGCCTGGAGTACAGAAAATCGGCTGCAATTCAACAACTCAAAGTGTGTCACAATAACTTTTACTAGGTCGCGCACTCCCATGGTGAACAACTACCAGGTCAACCAGACCCCAATGGAAAGAGTCAGCGAAGTTAAAGATTTAGGAGTCACACTTAGGACTGATTGGACATTTAAAGATCATATAATTAAAAGCTGTAAAAAAGCGTACAGGAACCTAGGTTTTATACTAAGACGGGTACAACATTTTGAAAACATCAAAGCGATTAAAGTTTTATATAACGCGTTGGTGAGAAGCCATTTCGAATGTAACGCGGTAATTTGGGCTCCATACGAAAATAAATATATTGATATGTTGGAGAGAATCCAGAATAAATTTATTAGATATTTATATTTAAAACAATATGGGGTCTATCCGTTGTACCCAACCTTGTTTACCTTAGGCATGATTGGATACAACGAACTAAGAGTGAGGAGGGATTTGGCGTTAGCCACTTACCTATTCAAACTACTACGTGGAAAAATCTACGCAGCGGACATCCTGCGTAGAATCTGTTTATGTGTACCGGACGGCTACGTGTATCGGCGCCGACGCCCGGGGTTGCTGCACGTGCCGTGCGCGCGCACACACTTGCTAGGCAAAGCGCCGTTCACGCGCACACTCCGAACTCTTAATATGATAGCGGAGGAGATAGACATGTTCTCCTGCGCTCTGACTGAATTTACAAGGGTGGCATTATGCATTATAAGTTATGGATTGTGATGTTCACATTAAGTATTTAATCAATATAATTGAATTAATTATGTTACCTACTTATAATTATAATGTTATGTACTTTTGATAACTACACTATCGAATTAGGCTTCTCACCTGTAATGATATGTGTGTGTGTAGATAAATAAATAAATAAATAAATAAATAAATAAATAAATAAATAAATTCCCTGAATATTCTAGTGAAGAAAAAATGTGTGAGGAACATTTTGTGAAAAACACAAAACGCCTTGATGATGGTAGTTTTTGTGTTCGGATTCCACTTAAGGACGACCCTAGTGTTTTAGGTACCTCATCTCAGCGAGCGAAAAATTGCTTCCTCTCCTTGGAGCGCAAATTGATTGGTTCATACGGCGAAATGTATAAAAGCTTTATGACGGAGTATGACTCATTAGGTCACATGTCCGAATACACTTCACCTGAATTAAAACCGAACTCGTATTTCATTCCACATCACGGTATAATGCGCGAAGCTAGCACCACGACGAAATTAAGGGTGGTTTTTAATGCCAGCAGCCCCACTACTTCTGGATTGTCATTCAATAATCTGCAAATGGTCGGACCTACCGTCCAAAATGATTTGCTGTCTATACTTCTCCGTTTCAGAATGTATAAATACGTTTTATCTGCGGACGTCGAGAAAATGTATAGGACTATAATGGTTCATCCTGATGACAGGTATTTACAGCAAATATTTTGGCGGAGCGATCCCTCACAACCCCTCAAGATTTTCCAATTGAATACTGTAACGTACGGTACGGCTAGTGCTCCTTTTTTAGCCACGAGATATCTTAGACAGATAGGTCTCGAATGCAAGGACACTAAAATAAGGGAAATAATTTGCAACGATTTTTATGTAGATGACTTACTAACCGGAGGGAGTAGCTTAGAGGAAGTGGAAATTATTCGTGACAACGTCACGGCTGAACTCGCTTCAGCTAAAATGCACTTACGGAAGTGGAAATCAAACTTACCCGAAGTCGTGTCTGGTTCTTTAGACAACCAAAATATTGATTTGAATATAGGTAACGAGCCTAATAAGGTATTAGGCCTAGGGTGGCTTTCACATTCTGACGAGCTTTGTTTCGCGATAAGTGATAACATTTCTGGCTTAAATACGAAGCGTAATATGCTATCGGTAATTTCACAAGTCTTCGACCCCATGGGGTTGTTAGCACCATGCACAATTGTTATGAAAATGTTATTGCAGAAGCTGTGGCTTGAAAAGATTTCCTGGGATGAACCTCTATCTTCGGATATTATAAGGACTTGGGCTGATTTATTAAAACAATTACCGAACTTAAACATATTACGCATTCCCAGAATTGTCGTATGTGATTGTTACACGTCTATTGAGTTTCACATTTTCACGAACGCATCAGAACGTGCCTACGGGGCATGTTTGTATGTTCGTAGCACCAACGACCAAGGTGAGGTATCTGTGCGGTTGTTGATGGCTAAGAGCCGAGTAGCTCCTATAAAGCCGACCACAATACCTCGGCTTGAGCTGTGTGGAGCCTTAGTTGGGGCTAGATTATATGAGAAGGCCAGTCACTCACTTGGTACTCCAATCAAGACTGTTACATTCTGGAGTGACTCAACAATCGTCTTAGGCTGGTTAAAAATGCATCCGAATAAATTACAGCCCTTTGTCCGTAATCGTGTAGCCGAAATATTAGAAAAAACAGGTAATTTCACGTGGAGGCATGTTCCCACGCATGAAAATCCCGCTGATCTCATCTCGCGAGGAGTGAGTGCAGATACGATTCAGTCTTTGGATTTCTGGTGGTCAGGTCGTAGCTACCTAAGTCAAGAAAGAAAAGCGTGGCCCAGAATTCCTTCTCAATCGACTTCTTCATTACCTGAGATACGCCCTGATGTTTCTCTGCACGTTATGGCTAACGAGCATAACAATAATATTGATTTAATAGACTTTACTCGTTTTTCAAATTTCTTACGGCTAAAGAGAACAGCAGCTTATTTACTGCGTTTTATTAATGTTTGCTCAAAACAGCCGATTATTCATCAATTCCTGAGCGATGGTGAATTAGAAAACTCACTTAACCTCTTAATTAAAATTTCGCAGCGTGAGTCTTTTCCAGAAGTGGAGTTGCTAAAGAAAAAACAAACTTTACCTAAAAATAGTAATTTGTTAAAGTTCAACGTGTTTTTAGATAAAAATGATATAATGCGCGTTGGCGGTCGCTTAGGAAACTCAAATCTCTCTTATGATAAAAAGTATCCAGTATAAATACAGTCCACTCATAAATTCACTAAATTGCTTTTCGCTTATCAGCACAAAAAAATATTTCACGCTGGGCCTCAATTGTTGTTGGCCACTATACGAGAAACCTACTGGCCAATAGGCGGTCGGAACCTGGCTAAAGCATGTTATCACCAGTGCATACGATGTAGGCGAATGAAAGGTCAAATAGTTGCGCCTTTAATGGGTAACTTACCGCAGGAGCGCGTCGTGCCAGGAGGTTACCCTTTTGAGAGTGTCGGTGTAGACTATGCAGGCCCCACACACTCGGCAAGCCGTCAAGGTCGTGGCTGTAGACTCATTAAGGTCTACATCGCTGTGTTTATTTGCGTTACAACTAAGGCCATGCATTTAGAACTGGTGGGTGACTTAACCAGCAATAATTTTTTGCTTGCTTTGAAGAGATTTATTTCTAGATGAGGGAAACCCCTTCATATTTACTCTGATAATGGCACTTCATTTGTCGGTGCTTATAATGAGCTATCAAAATTCTTAAAATCAAACTGCAATGCATTTTCTGAGTCTGCGGCGAATGAAGAAATTAAATTTCATTTTATCCCAGCCTACTCTCCACATTTCGGGGGACTTTGGGAAGCAGGGGTTAAATCGACCAAGTACCATTTAACTCGAGTGCTGGGAAATTGTAATTTGACGTACGAGGAACTGAACACCACGTTGATCCAAATAGAGGCTATATTGAATTCCCGGCCACTCACTCCATTATCGTCGGACCCCGCAGACCTCACGCCTTTGACGCCCGGACATTTTTTAATTGGTCGACCATTGACATCACTGCCATCTCAAGACTTTCAGGACCGTTCCACCAGCTACCTCACACGATTCAATCGGATGGAACAGGTCCGCCAGCTGTTTTGGACTCGATGGGGCACCGAGTACCTCTCAGAGTTACAGAGGAGGAACAAGTGGCGCTCCAGTGAAAACCCATTGAAGATGGACGCTCTGGTCTTATTGAAGGACGATCATTTACCACCTTTAAAATGGAGGCTAGGTCGTATCGTCCCACTGTATCCGGGCTCCGATGGCATTAACCGAGTTGCGGATGTGAAGACTGCAGCAGGCATCGTTCGAAGATCATTTAGCAAGATATCTCCCTTGCCCATCGATGAAAGCTCTAGTTGAAAGAAGTCACTTTCAACGCCGGGGGGCATGTTTAGATATAAGTTAGTTGTAAGATAGATTAAGTAACGCCTACAGATTCAGTAACACTAATTTTATTATTTCAAAATATTTTGCTCTGTACTTTTGATCAGGCGTTGTCTATGTTCCCTTCCCCTCTCTCTTCCTTGCATTGTCAATTCAATATACTTGTCTATCTTCTGTCAGCAGCATCGATTTTTATTTCAAAATTCTCAAAAACCCTAAAAATACTTATAGATTTTCAACAATCACCAAACAGATCGTTCAGTGGTGCTACCGCCAACAGAGCATTCAGGCTGTCTCGCGCCCGGACAAGCGGAGACTGCCGGCGCGCCACCGTGCGGTGCGAGCCGCCCGCTAGCAGCTGGTGCCTGCGCCCGCGTACGTAATTGTCAGGCACAAATAACGCGCATACCGCACTGACAAGCGTCGCGCAGTCACTGTCGCCTCGCAACAATCGACACACAGTCAGAAGTTGTTCAGTGTTACGTCTCACCTCTAGTGAGTTATATCCAAGCATACCCAATATAAAAGCGGTTGGATAGAGATAAGGGTAGTACCCAAATTTCCTCTTATATAGGTATCGTAAAAAAGCTTTTTGTACCTTCTCGAGCATAAGGACGTATGAGCTTTCGTGTGGTTTCCAAACAACCGAGCTAGATTCCAGTTTGGTTCTCACTAGGGCAGTGTAAAGAAGCTGTACCACACCCAGATTACGGAATCCCTTACTATTCCGAATCACAAACCCCAATCTTTTAAAGCATTCCTTGGCTAAAGTGCTCATGTGCTCATGAAATGTAAGTTTAGGGTCAAACGTAACACCGAGATCGTTCATCGAATACACTCGAGTCAAGGACTCCGCGCCGAGTGTATACGTCACGCTAATAGGCCGAGGAGAGCGCGTGAAAGACATAGGAGTTTGTTGCTCACACTCCATCTATAGACCGCATCTAGATCTTCCTGTAGTAGCCTACAGTCATTTTCTGACATTATGGGAAGTACTAGTTTGAGGTCGTCCGCGTACAGTAGGCTTTTAGAATATTTTAGCACAGATTCTAGGTCATTTATCATGATGATAAATAACAACGGACCAAGAATAGAGCCTTGGCTAACACCCGACCGCGTGTGGTACGGCTGGGACTCAAAGCAGCCATATCGCACAAACTGTTGGCGGTTTTTCAAGTAGTCAGCAAAGAAGACCAACAGCCTTGGGGCAAATCCTATGGCGCACAATTTCTTCATTAGAGCATCGTTATCAACTCTATCGAACGCCTTACGGAAGTCCAGATAGGCGACGTCCAACTGACATCCCCGATCCATGCTCTCTGAGACCAAATCGACTAACGTCAGTAAGTTGGTGGTTACTGAGCACGACTCCTAAATCCGTGTTGCGAGTCGCACAAATATGGCGCTATCTGTGGATAGATTTTACCGTATATGACTGACTCGAACAATTTTGCCAATGAACTCAGGATCGCAATCGGTCGATATTGATTTACAGAGGCAGTATCACTAGTCTTGGGTACAGGACTGACTCGAGAGAGCTTCCAGCTGGTGGGGTACTTCCCTTGCTCAAAAGCTAGGTTGAAGATACAACCTAAAGGCAGTACCAGCTGATCACTATAGGCCTTTAAGAAGTAAGGAGGGACGTTGTCCGGTCCAATTGCGCTCCTTGGCCTTAGTTGCCTCAGTCCTTTCTCTATATCCCTACGGGAAACATGTGTAATTTGGACGTAGTTAGCAGTACGCGAGTCATCGGATCTGTTTACCAGATCCGGTGCCAGCGCCGGCTTGTCACTGAGGAAAACGTCGGAGAAGTAGTCTGCAAATGCGGCTGCTGCTTCTTCTCCGGCACACTCTTGCCCCTGATGCATGACCCGAGGTTCGAAACCACCCTTCGATCTGAGGCCGCTCACATGTTTCCAAAACGCGCGTGGGTTGTATCTGATATTACCTTCTAAACTCACCATGTGGTTCATGTAAGCTGTAGCTATGCGGCACTTAATACTGGCTCTCAGCTCACTGAATGCGGCGTAGTCAGCTGGTCTCTTACACGTTTATATGTTGTCGATCAGTTCTGCTGCCTGAAGTGTTCTCCACAATTGTTCGGATTATACGTGTTTTCTTGTTTTTAGCAGGTAGGTAAGTTTTATAATATAGGTTAATAATTATTAATATTAAAACAACTAATGTCAGTCAATGTTATGTCAAGTGATAGTCTGTGGTCTAATGTCATCAATTGTCATCACGGAACATGCGGGGCGTGTTCCACTCATGATATGAAGTTGACCTGTATGTTCACAGTCCGTCTCGTTCCTGTTCGCTTGATTCTCGACACTTATTGTTTTTTCTCTTTATGTTTATAATAACAACTTTATGTTAAGTTGTTCCATACTCTGCCTGCCTGCATATTACCCTTAGGTGAGCGAAACGAAATGTAGGTCACGTCACACTCAAACAAAGTAATGATTGTCTGCGTTTTGTTCATTGCGTTTTGCTTGTTCGTTTTGTCTGTGGTGTTTCAAACCTTTAAGGTAATAGATTATTTCCCAACAAGCCCAGTGTGTCTGGGTTCAGGTTTTTTGTATTTAATTGTTAATTTAGTGTTAAACCTCGTAAGGGAGGATATTATAGTTTAGTTTTATATTTATTTTATAGCTATTGTAGTATATTTATTTATTTATTTTAAATGGATATCATAAACAATTTCACAGACAGTTTTTTCTCTAGCTCTTCTAACGGCGACTCTCTTGGTTCAGGAGGTGTCGACTCCCTTACGGACGCATCATTGTCTAGCAATCTGAAACGAGTGTTCAACAAGTCGGAGTTCAATTTCAATGTCGTTCATATTAATGCCCAAAGCATTCCTGCTAGTTACGCTGATCTCCTGGAAGCTTTCAGTGATCAGATTATACATGGTATTTTTGTATCCGAATCATTTCTGAAACCATCTCTTCCTTCCTCCATGTATTCTCTGCCAGGGTTCAGGCTCTATCGCAACGATAGGACAGGCAGAGCAGATGGCGGGGTTGCTATCTACTTACGTTCTGACATTCCGTGCAAAGTCGTCTGCCACTCGCCAAGCCTGTTCTTTGGTTCAGCTGAGTATCTCTTCCTTGAGATCAGCTTGCACCACAACACAATTCTTCTGGGTGTATATTACAGCCCCTCACTTCGTATCGATTACTTTGATTCTTTTGAATCTCTACTCAGTGACTTGACTCCTCTCTATAATGACACTCTCATTCTCGGTGATTTTAACACCTGTCTCCTGAAAAATAACGCCCGCTCTGCCAAACTTAAATCTATTGTAAATTCCTCTAACTTACATATTCTTCCCCTTGACGCTACTCACTTTCAACCGCACTGTATTCCCTCCCTTCTCGATCTCATGACTATCTCCAACATAGCCAAGGTGGCTGCTCATGGCCAGCTTAATGCCCCATTCTCCTATCACGATCTGGTGTTTGTTTCATACAAAATTAGGCTCCCTAAGCGCAAAGTCAAATTCCTTGATATTCGAAGCTTCAAAGGTGTGAACCTCGATTCCCTGAAATCAGATGCCTCATCTGTCGATTGGACCCCCATTGTAAATGGTGAGACCGTTGATGACAAAATCCTGAAGTTCAACTCAATTGTCCTGGGGCTGTTCGACAAGCACGCACCAATGAAAAAGGTCAGGGTAAAACATTTTCCTGCTCCGTGGTTGACAGACGCTATCAAGCGTTTAATGGCAAAAAGAAACCGTGCGAAGGGGCGATATAAGAGAGACCCAACCGATAACAATCTCCTAACATTTAAACGCCTTCGAAACCTATGCAACCGCATGTGCCGTGACGCCAAGCGACGCCACATCTATGAGCGTATAGAAATGTACACCCCAGCTCAGGTCTGGAAATTTCTTAAAACCCTTGGTGTTGGCAAGTCCCAGAAATTTTCTTCAGGTGATGTCGATCTCAACGGTCTTAACCAGTTCTTTTCTTCTCCCCCCCTCGTGATAGACCCCGCCACAAAGCAGGCAACCCTTCGTCATCTACGGTTGAAGGCTGCAGTCTGTACCTCACCGTTCAACTTTAGTCTCGTTGAAATCGGCGCAATTAGAAAGGCAGTGCTAGCGGTCACATCCAAAGCTGCTGGTGGCGACAACGTCAGCCATCAGATGATCCACAGCGTCCTTGAAGAGTTGCTCCCTCCAATTACCCACATCATAAACTTCTCTCTATCAGCTAGATCTTTTCCTAGTCTGTGGAAGAAAGCTCTTGTCATCCCACTGCCGAAAAATTCCAATCCCTCCTCCTTCAAAGATTACAGGCCCATATCTATTTTACCTATTCTCTCCAAAGTCCTTGAATCCATTGTCCACTCCCAACTCACCTCCTACCTTTCATCAAACAAACTTCTCAATCCTTTCCAATCTGGCTTCAGACTAGGGCATAGTACTACCACAGCACTCTTAAAAGTCAGCGATGATATACAGCTAGCCATGGATCAGAGGTTGGTTACGGTGCTGGCCCTGCTTGACTTCAGCAATGCCTTTAACTTAATCATCGCTGAATGTCTCCTCCCACGCTGCTGGCTGGTTCGACTCATACCTGAGAGGTCGTCAGCAGCGCATTAAGTCTGAAGAGACCGAAACTCAATGATGTGATCTTTCCTTTAGGAGTGCCTCAAGGAGGTATTCTCTCTCCTCTTCTTTTTTCAGTCTTTATAAACTCCATCTCTGACGTTCTCTCTTCTTCGTATCATCTGTACGCAGATGATCTACAAATTTATCGCCACTTTTCCCCCTGCGATGTATTTTCATCCGTGGAGGCACTGAATGCTGACTTCGAGAATGTGAAAGACTGGGCCTCATCATACGGGCTGTTAATAAACCCGAATAAATCACAAGCCATGATTTTAGGAACCAGGCACACTCTTTCCTTGTTACAAAAACCCATTGTTCCCGTATCATATAATGGCATCACAATAGAGTACACAGATAAGGCAAAAAACCTTGGGGTTATTTTTGACAACCAGCTGTCTTGGTCTCCACATATCAGCGAGGTCAGCAGACGGGTGTTTGCGTCTTTTCACTCCCTCAGGCGTCTGCAGTACTTCTTGCCGCGGCAGACCAAAATCACCCTTGCTCAGTCCCTTCTCCTGCCGCTAATCGACTACGCCGATGTCTGTTGGGCGAGCGCGAACGAAGATCTTCTGAACAAACTCGAACGACTTCAGAATCTCGGGATTCGGTTTATCTTCGGGCTGCGCAAATTCGACCACGTCTCTCAATTTCGCAAAGAGTTGGGGTGGCTTCCGATTCGTCGTCGCCGTGACTCCCATATTCTTTTTTGTCTTTTCAATATATTGAACAATCCGCGCTACCCTAGCTACCTTCGAGACCGCTTTGAGTATCTCTTTTCAGGAGATCGGCAACGGAGATCTCACACGGTCTCACTCTTAGCCACTCCAAGGCATACCACTTCCGCATATGAGCACTCCTTCAGTTTGCAGGCGGTCCGACTGTGGAACACACTTCCTTGTGCGATAAGAGACAGCCCGACTCTTTTCGCTTTCAAAAACCGGGTAAAAGAGCACTTCCTCTCTCTTTTGTGATAGTTGTAGTATGTATATTATTATTATATGTAAACTTTATGTTCAGGTTTATGTATGCATTGATACGTATTTAGTAGCTTTTTAGATACGAGTATGTATTTTATTTACCGTATTTTATAGATATGTAATTTACTTATATGTATTTTATTATTGTTTAGATATTGTGCACTGCCTACCCTTTATTGATAAAATTTCCTGTCATGCCTTGGTTTGCTGGAAGAAATCTCTTTTTAGAGATAAGCTCGCCTTTGTACATATGTTTTCTCTTAATGTATCTTTTTTAAATAACTGTGTTCAATAAAGAATTATGAATTATGAATAATACCGACTGGGCAAGCTCCTCGATTGTTGCCTTGCTACGGAACAAATATTCCCAATCCACACTATCTATAGCCATGGCAAATTGAGCTCGAGAAGCCGCTCGTCAGAGACTATAGTCTCTGACGAGGCGGGTGGCGGGAGGGCGAGGGGGCAGCGCCC
Organism: Argyresthia goedartella; assembly: GCA_949825045.1. Classification (NCBI taxonomy): domain Eukaryota; kingdom Metazoa; phylum Arthropoda; class Insecta; order Lepidoptera; family Argyresthiidae; genus Argyresthia; species Argyresthia goedartella. The sequence goes on from OX463815.1 coordinate 21,446,505, forward strand.
CAAACACCAGCTCCGCGCGGACGCACAAGTGGTCGCTCAGGTTTGTGGAAACGGGTCGCGCCGCAGCGGTGAACCGGTCTCCAGTGTTGGTGTAAACGTGGTCGAGTGATGTTGCCGATGTGAATGCTATGCGCGTAGGGAAGTCTACCAAGCTCCTGAAGCTATGTGATTCGAGTGTGTCCCTAAGATCGTTGTGTTCAGAACTGTTTACCATCGTGTCAATGTTCGCATCTCCTAACATTATACACTCGAGACCCGTCTCGATAATTTTAGCGAGAAGATTATCCAATACAGCTACGAAGTCAGATGCTTTGATTAGATTAGTGCGATAAAAACAAACTTCAAGTAATTTGTAGTCTAATAACTCGATTGCTGATATCTCACAGTAACGTTCAACGGCTAATTTACATATGTCTACATGTTCAATCGCTTTTGTGTCATTATTAACAAATAAACATGATCCACCGTGTTCATAGTTAGATCGACAATAACTTGAGATCAGTGTAAAGTTAGCTATATTAATACATTGCAACTCATTGCTTTTTAACCAGTGCTCAGTTATGGCTATAATATTGCATTTTAACTCATCTTGAGTTAACACCTCTAAGATTCTTGTTTTATTATTTAAGGACTGAATATTTTGTAAGGCAATGGTAATGGTGTGTTGTTTACTAGTTGCATTTACTTGTGTGCGGCCGGGTCTCCTCGGGGAGCTGGAGTCAGGGGACGAGCGCACCGCTCGCCTGCTGCTGGGATGAAACCACTCCGTAACCTCGGTCCTCGGCGGCCAGTTGTCTGGTTTCATAAAGAAGTCAAATTTGCTCGTAGGGATTGATATAGCAAATGACGCATAGTACTGGTGTTTGAGCTCAAGCTTTTCCACTTTGTAGCTTCTTGAAGGCTAGCACTGCTGTGGTTTCTGGACGTAAGAAACAAGCATGTATCTTTTTAGTCCGTTCTACGGTCTGTAGATTCGGGTCATCACAGCCGGTCCCGCAGATAGCATTGGACCTAGTAATACGACGTCGTCCGCGTTTCTGTACTACTTGCCATTTATCTTTTTCTGCAAGAATTTGTCTTGGGATCATATTATCATTAATTGGAGTTAGGGTCTCTATCGTTTTTATAACGTCATCAACAATATCAATCGTGTTTGGATGTGTAGAAAGAGACTTCCGAACGATGTCAGCAGCCGCCGTCTTCACTCCTTGCGCTGCTGCATTCGCCGACGGCTCCGGTTTAGCGGTCGCGGGATGGTGCTGAGGCGGTTTGACTCGTGCGCTGGCACGATGCTCTCGAGCTGTGATTGGGCCATGTAGTACAACACGTGAGGAAATTAATGCAGTTCGTGAAGGCTCATTCGTCGTCAGCTTTTTTTGTTCGGCAATCTTTGGTGGCGGTTGGGTTGCTTGGGGTGTTATGGCGGCCGCAGTATTCTGCTTTGTAGCATTTCGTATGCCTACTTTTTCTTCTCCTAGACGCGCGATAGCAGCTTCTAGCTCACACAACTTACGTTCAATCGGTTCTAGGCACTTTCTGATTAACATTTCCACTAATTCCGCGGATAAATTTGACATTGTGTCTGTATTATAATTAAAATAACAGGAGCGTCCGTACTACCAACCTTTACCTAGTAGTGTAGCGAGTGCATGTTACGCATTTTCTAAGCGACTTTTTCACAGTCGTTGTTCCATCTCAATTAATTATTAATTAATTAATTTCCAAATTTGGTTGTTTTTGTTCATCTCCTGATTTGTCCTTAAAGCTCGGAACTCCTCATAAAAGTGATCACGCTGTACTTGTTGTATTATCTTGTTTGTCGCCGCTTTAATTTCATGCAATGTGATATGCTTAGAGCATGCGGCGCTTTGGGGACGCGCTTTGTTTATGAAACGCGATACCCAGCTGATAACGCGGACGGCCTTTGCGATAGAGTTGTAATTGTTCAATATTTTTTTATGAAGTTAGGCTCTTTACGTTGTACCGCTGCGGTGAATACTTTCGTTTCTTCTTTTAATGTTATCCCTGGTTGGTCACTATTTTTTGACACGTTGTTAGTTTTGAGCCATTCTGGCCCTTGCCGGCCAGCGAGTGCATGCTTAGATGTGTCGGCAGTAAACCTCGGGATGCACAGTCCGCTGGATTGTTTTTGTGTTTATATAGTTCCAATTTTCAGCTGGAATTATTTGTTTTGTTGATTGCACTCTGTTCGCAACGTAGCTCTTACAGCGTGTTCTTCGCCCCATGGAGTCTGTCCAAGCTGTGACTTTTATTTCGGGATTGTTTATGCAATGTTTTATTTTATGCATGAGTTTTGCTAATAGCTGGGCGCCGCATAGCTCGAGCCGCGGTAGGGATTGTGTTTTTCGTATCGGAGCTAGCTTGGTTTTGGTTGCGACCATGTTAACCATGTATGTTCCATCAGGGTTTGGCACTATACTGTACACGACGCTATTGCTTTTTCACAAGCGTCACAGAACCCGAGTAGTTGTATTTTATGTGTTGTTTCTGGCGTACATCCGAGCCAGCGTTTTATTTTAAACTGTTCTATTGTTATTAGTTCCGAAATTAGCATTCTCCATTTTTTTTGTATGTTTTCAGGCACCGCTTCGTCCCACCCTAGGCTAGTCTTCCACACCTGTTGAAACTTATTCCAGAAGTTGTCTAGTCGCTGTAGTCGCTCGTCGTGATATCCCACATCCATTTTTCTAGAGGCTCCATCTTTTTTAAAGTTGGATTCGATGGATTTAATTGCCTCCAGCAGCTCCAATTTTTGTTGTAGCAAGCCTTCTGAAGATGTCATGTTGTTGTTGTTTCACTGTTTTTAACACTGTTTAGTCTGTAGCACAGATTGTAAAATGTTTGTTCACTTGTTACTTCGATGTTAGTATCGTATTACATATCACCGTTCTTGTTTAGAATTACCAAAATGTACGAACGAGAGAGTTGTTCTTTGCCCGTGACTGTTTTGTTATTACTGTTGATGTTGTTGGTAGAGTAGCCAGAAGTTAAACCGCTAATTTCACTTTAAACGATTTATTAATTCTCATTTTTATGTAAATGTATGTCACAGCCCGAAGCTAACTAGGCGACTGAAGTGCCAATATGCTTACAATGCATTTAACTTGCGACTAGGTACTAATGTACGCAACCGTACAAATACCTCTGCCTTAATATCCCAATCTCGCATCCTATGAAGAGTACCGACCAATATCTTTTCTGCCTATCCTTTCCAAAGTCCTCGAATCGATTGTCCACTCTCAGCTCTGACTCTACCTCTCCTCAATGAACTTTTTTAATCCCTTCCAATCGTGTTTTGGGCTGGGCTACAGCACTACCACAACTTAACTCCAAGTTAATGACGAAATCTTATCGGCCATAGATCGGAAGCAGCTCACGGTCCCTACTCTGCTTGATTTTAGCAGCGCCTTCAACTTTGTCGATTTCGATATCTTGGGTGAAATCCTAAAGTGACTTAATGTCTCCTCAAACTCGGCTGGTTGGTTTGACTCCTATCTAAGAGACCGCCAGCAGCGTATTAAGTCTGAGGAGGTCTCAACGGACTGGTGTGATCTCTCTGCAGGTGTTCCGCAGGGTGGCATCCTTTCACCTCTTCTCTTCTCACTATATATAAACTCCATCTCTGACGTCCTTTCTTCTTCTTAATATCTTTACACAGATGACCTCCAATTATATCGGCACTTCTCTCCGTTTGATGTGACTCTGACTATAGAGGCGTTGAATGCTGACCTTGATAATATCAGGCAATGGGCTCTTTCGTATGGGCTACTGGTCTACCCGGGAAAATCTCAAGTTATTATTATCGGAACACGGCACACTCTTAACATATTACAGGAAACGCCCGTCGCTCCTGTAATGTATGACGGTACAAAAATCTCGTAAGAACAAAAAGCCAAGAACCTTGGGGTTGTTTTTGATAACCCGCCCTATTTCTGTGAGGTAAGCACGCGATTCTTTGCGTCTTTTCACTCCTTCCGGAGATTGCAGTACTTCCTGCCACGGCAGACTAAAATCACCCTTGCTCAGTCCCTTCTTCTTCCATTAATCGTCTACACAGATGTTTACTGGGTAAGTGCAAACGAAGAACAACTGAATAAACTCGAACGACTTCAGAATCACGGCATTCGGTTTGTCTTCGGGTTGCGTAAGTATAACCTTGTCTCCCAGTATTGCAAGGAGCTTCCTATTCGTCTTCGCCGTGATATGCACATTCTCTCCTACCTTTTTAATATCTTGATGAATCCTCGGTACCCCACCTATCTTCGTCAACGTTTCGTATTCCTTTTCTCCAGGGACAGGAATCGCAGATCCCACACGGTGTCAACTCTTCTCTCAATTCTTAGCACAACACTGTTACTTACGAACACTCGTTCAGGTGAAGGAACGAACTTCGCTGTGCTTCTTCTTTTCGAGTCGACGGTCATCTCAGATACGGGCGGCCCAAAAGGCCGCAACCGCAATAGCTCGCTCGGTAGCCTTATACAGCTCCTGGTCCGTGCAGGTTGTCGGGCACGCAGGGCACCCAGTCATGTGCGCAATCGTCTGTCTCGGGTATCCACAGACGCACGCCGTGTCTAGTTCCGAGATGATGCCCCACCTCGCCAGGTTAGCTCTGGACCTCCCCACTCCAGCTCTGAGACGGTTGAGAGATTTCCAGATCGGCCAGCTAAGCTTGTATCCTTCAGCTAGTTTCTCTTTCACGCAGTTGCTCGGGTCTGTAGGGTTCAGTCGCGACTGCCACTTGGCGAGGCGTGTAGTTTGAGCTGGTTGACTTAGCGGCTGCACTGAGTGCAGGAAGCTTTTTCTGGAACGCAACCTGGGCCTGGCTGGTACATGGTTGAACAGGGGATACCGTCTGTCATGTGTCTGCTTTGACCTTTCAACCGAGCTAGAGACAGATCTCCGAACCTCCGGGGGGCTATTCCTGCTAGCTGGCACAGCTTGTCGGTTAGTGTGGGTTTCAGACAGCCCGTTATGAATCAACATGACTCGTTCAATGCCACGTCGACCAGCTTTGCGTGCGTTGAACGTTCCCACACAGGGCAGGCGTACTCAGCCGCAGAGTAGCACAGCGCCAGAGCTGTGGTGCGCAGGACGGTTGGCTTTGCTCCCCAGGATGTCGTGGTCAGCCTCTTGAGCAGGTTGTTGCGTGTGCAAACTTTTTGTTGGGTCTTCGTGCAATGCTGCTTCATTGTCAGGCTTCTGTCTAGGGTTACGCCGAGGTACTTAGGGAAACTGTTGTGGGACAGTTTTACGTCTCTCCATATGATGTTAAGTTCCCTTTTGGCATCCCTATTGCGGAGATGGTATGCACAGACCTCGGTTTTGGCTGGGTTTGGCTTCAGACCGTTAGCAGCATAGTATTCGCCAAGCTTGTTCAGGGAAGAGGAAATTATTCCCTCCACGCTCTCGAAGGTGTCCGATTGAGCCGCGAGTGCTAGGTCGTCAGCGTATATGAAGCTTCTGGTATCCTGTGTCCTAGGCTGGTCATTTGTATATATGTTGAACAGACTTGGCGCCAGGACACTACCCTGTGGCAATCCATTACGCTGATTTCTCCAAAGGCTCTTCTGGGTTTGCAAGTTAACTTGAAACCGGCGGTTACTGAGGAGCTGTCCTACGATCTGGCAGAAGTCATTATCGCCCGTGATCTCATACATTTTTTTAATAATTACGCTGGTGTTTACAGTGTCATAGGCCGCCGATAAATCCACGAAAGCGACACCCGTGATTTTCCCTTTCTCAAATCCATCTTCAATATGCTGGGTCAGGTTGAGAACTTGCGATGTGCAAGACTTGCCGGGTCGGAAACCTGCCTGTTCTGGGATCAGTTTATCGTCGATGTATGGAGTAAGACGGCCAAGAAGAATCCTTTCGAACAGCTTGTATAGGTGGCATAGTAGGGAGATAGGACGAAAACTTTTGGGGTCATCAACTGGTTTGCCCGGCTTGAGTAGCGCGATGACACGGGCCTCGCGCCATTCTTTTGGGATCTTCTTGGTTTCCAGATAGTTGTTGAAAAGCCTCAGAACCCAATCCACCGTCACAGGGCCGAAATGCTTTATCTGTTCGACAGTGAGGTCGTCGAGTCCACACGCCTTCCCGCTTTTCAGCCTTCTAATCGTGGCAATCATCTCTTCGCGGCTGAAAGCATTACTCAGGGTGTCAGTCTCGGTGGCCGGGTTCCTAAGGATCTTCCTAGCTCCTGGGAGGGGTTTAGTCTTGCCATTCAGCAGCAGTTGGTGGGCGACCTGGTTTGCACTAACATTTGTAAATTCTCCAGAAGAGTTCTGGGTACCAGTTAGTTCTTGATTGTAGACCAGGCTTTCTTACTGTTGTGCGTCATGTCAACCGACTCGACCAGGTCTTGCCATTTTTTCCGTCGGGTTTCACCGATACACTCAATAACTTTATTTCAAATAACTTAACATACATACATAAATAATATACATACATACAAGCTTTTGCTTCACTTCAAGCAAAAGCTTCCAAAAGCTTTTCCGTAAGATCGTAGTCTAATGATATAAAATACTTATCCAGCATTTTCGAGCAGGAGTAGGTGTTACATTCTTTGAATGTTGTGATAATCTTATTGATTTTATTATAAAGAAGGGGCCCACGGAAGTAACCAAATGAATGGACAAACATTGTGCGACAATAGGGAATCTCGTATACACGATCTTTTCTACGTTTCTCTGTAGTGTCGCGACCAGGTATCGAATGTTGGTGTATCAGTAATGCCTTTATATAGAGTTGTCGGACTGTAAGCACAGAGTATTCCCTGTATAGATCGGTAGTGGAGGACATGAAGTTTTTAAAGTTTATAACTTTGATAATTGCTCTCTGAGCTCTCTCAAGTTTCAAGAGGTTGGTCTTGCCGGTCCCACCCCACGTCCTAATAGCGTAAGAAATTATTGACTGGCAGAGACAATAATAAATAGACCTAACTAGATGTGGATCCTGCAGATGTCGTAATTTTTTAAAAATACAGATTAGTTTTCTTACTCTGCCTGCTAATACCCGAACCTGTTCTTTCCAATTGAGACATTGGTCAACAATCACTCCCAGATATTTGATTGTTTTGGTAGACGTGAGAGAAGGGCATGAGCAGGCTGTAACATTCTGGCAAGAGTGGGCCCTCAGACTAAATTCCGGTTGTGGCTGACCATTTTTTCTCATACTGAAGGAGATGTATTTGGTCTTAGATACATTTAGTGTAAGAATGTTACTGTTCAGCCAATTCAGAACTAGTCTAAAACCAGCCTCTGCCAAGTCTTTGACATCACTCCATGATTTGCCATTAAAAAGAAGTACAGTGTCATCGGCGAAGGTTACAATTTTGCAATTCTTGAGTTTGAGCAAGCACAGATCGTTGATGTAAATGAGGAATAATGTAGGTCCAAGGACTGAACCTTGGGGAACACCAAACGATACAGCTGCTTCGGTACTTGTTTCCTCATCAATCCTGACATACTGCCGCCGACCACTCATGTAGCTCTTTGTAGGTGACGGAACAAGGAAAACACGTAATTTCGATTTGTACAATGGCCAAAACTATGGTGCGAGCGAGTAGCCAACGAATGGCGATGGCGAATATGAGATTTGGAAAATCACTGTCAATCTAACGGTTTGTATACGTGCGTACTGCGCAAGACTTGGGCTCGCTCCCCACCAACGTTTTTATTAGCTTTAATATCTATATGTTGCACGAGATGGCGTTACAAGTACTAAAAATAAAACTAACTAAGTAAAAACTAGCCTACACATTTTAATCTAAATATTTGCGTCGCCTACAATCCCACCCCCTTAGTGATGACTAGCCATCACGAGCTAACTCTGGTGCAAGTAGGGCGACGCGTGTGACTGGGCGCCGCAGGATGCCCGTGCGAGTGCGCACGTCCACCATGCGTATGCGACCATCACTCCCGGGGAGGGTCGCACTCACTACTCCGTGTCGCCATGAGCCACGGTCCAAGTTAGGTTCGACTAAGAGAACGAAATCTCCTACCTGTAAGGAACGATTTTCGCGCGTCCATTTCTGCCGTGGAAGAAGTGTTGCAAATATTCCTTAAGCCAACGAGACCAAAACATATCTGTCAGACGTTGTGCTATCCGCCACTGCCGCTTGAGCTGAAGGTCTTCGTTATCGTACTTTCCGAACGCTGCTCCATTTGATGACGTGCCAATTAAAAAATGATTTGGCGTCAAGGCCTCGGGGGAATTTGGGTCCGTAGACACATAAGTGATTGGGCGACTGTTTACAAGCGCTTCCACCTCGGCTAGCAAGGTTGCTAGCGTCTCTGGACGAGGTGCGCGTTCCTTTAGAACAGTTTTCAGGGCTGTTTTCACCGTGCGCACCATACGCTCCCACGCTCCACCCATTTCTGGAGCACCTGGTGGAATAAAGCGCCACTCAATGCCTCTGACAAGCCCAGCTTGGCGAAGTGTATCGATATCAAGCTCAGAGATGCTGCGCTTCAATTCCAGGTCTGCTCCTCGTAGGTTCGTCCCATTGTCGGAGTAAATCGTAGTGGGAGCTCCTCTGCGAGCTATCATCCGTCTTAAACCCATGATGGTGGAGTCAGTGGTAAGACTTTCGGTTAGTTCAATATGAATGGCACGAACCGTCAAACAAGTAAATAACATGCCGTAGCGTTTTTGTCTACCACGACCTACTGTGACTTCCATTGGGCCAAAGAAGTCGATTCCTGTAAAAGAGAATGGCCTTCGGTTGTGCTGCAGTCGAGCAGGAGGCAGATCACCCATTCGTTGCGCCTGCGGTGTCGCGCGTCGATATCTACAAAATAGACAATGTGCTGCAACCGCGCGTACCGTAGGACGCAGGTTCAAGATCCAGTAGCGCTGCCTTAGTTCATTTACCACCAACTCTTGAGCTCCATGTAGTGCTCGACGGTGGTAGTGCTCCACAAGCAGCCTGGTGATTTTGTGTTTTCCATCAAGAATCACCGGTCTCTTGACAGACTCTTCGACTCCTACAGTCTTGTCGATACGGCCTCCTACATGTAGTAAGCCCGCGTCGTCAAGATAAGGTGTCAATGGTAGCAGTCTGCTTTCTCTAGGTAATGGCACATTTTGTTTCAAACATTCGAAATCTGTGATAAAAGAATCATGTTGACATTTTTTGATCACCAGATGCTCTGCCGACTGCAACAACTCGCTGTCAATGCGATTGCATTGCCGTCGACATTTTTTAATAAACAACAATACCCGTGCAGTGGTCATTAGCAATCTAATCCACGAAGAGAAGTTGTTTTCGTTAGGTACCGGTAGTGTACTAGTACAATCAGCTGAAGATAGGACACTAACAAACTTACGTTCGCAAATTGCCTCTTCGAGTGGTTCAAAACTTTTAAGATCCTTAGGCCACTCAACTTCCCGCCGGCGTAAGAAGTTAGGCCCCTGGAACCATACATCGTCGTACGGCAGCGGTGGCGCATTGTCGCGAGTCGCCACGTCAGCTACATTCTGAGAGGAGGGCACGTGCCGCCACTCTGACGCAGTGGTCAACTCATCTAATTCACCGAGTCGGTGAGCAACGTACGGGTAATAATCCCTAGGGTCGCTTCGTATCCACTGAAGTACGGTATTGGAATCTGTCCAGAAATACCTTTTACTTGCTTGTATATCCTTGTGCTCGCTTTGTACAGTAGCAGCGAGACGAGCTGCAAGTACGGAACCCTGAAGTTCAAGTCTCGGTATCGAAACCGGACGAAGAGGGGTCACTCGGCTTTTGCTTGCCACGAAACATACATTGACGGTTCCGTCAGAGCGTGTGAAACGCCAATAAATGACAGCAGCATATGCTTTACTACTCGAATCACAAAAGACGTGCAATTCGGTGTTCACAATAATTATAGGGTCTCTTACCCCATACTTTGCGTCGTCATAACAACGCGTCCATACTCCCGCATCATCATAGTGTCGTGGTATGCGCAGCGATGCTAGGAGCTTAAGCTCGTCGAGCCACCTTACCCAGCTCGCATGCTCCTCCGGGCGGATTCGATCGTTCCAGTTCACGCCACTACGATGAACATTCTGGAATATTATTTTACTCTTTATAATAAAAGGCGATAAAAAACCATGAATGTCATAAATCGACATAATAAGGCTCAACATTTTTGCCTTAGTAGGCGCCTCAGTTCCATTTAATATCTCCTCTGGCACCCGATGAAAAGATATTTTAAATCCAAACGTATCATCAGAAGGATGAAACATTAATCCTAAGGTGCGCTCCGTAGTATTCAAGGCCCCGTCCTTGAATTGAACAGCTGTTTGCGCGAGCGCCTCGGTAGGTATATTCTTCAGTACCTCCGTGCTATTACTAGACCAACCTCGTATCTCAAATCCACCGCTTTTGTGAATTTCGGTTATTTGTTTGACCAACTTGATTGCATTCTCCGGGGTGCTAGTTGAATATAGGCAATCATCCATATAATGACTTTTTACGATTACTTGTACAGCTTCGGGATACAAATCATCATGCCTCAATGCGTTTTTATTCTTTATATATTGCGCAATGAATGGAGAACATGTTCCGCCAAACACTAAACTTTGCATAAGACATGTTTTTAGAGGTTCGTTAGGCGATTCCTGCCATAAAAAACGAAGTACATGTTGATCTTGCGGCCTTATTTTCACCCTTAAAAACATGTCCTTAATATCACCTATTATGACAACCTTGTTCTCGCAAAATCTGAACATTATTCCCATAAGCGAGTTATATAAGTCCGGACCGGTAAGTAAATAACTATTAAGACAGGTTCCGTTTACTTTTGCGGCACAATCAAATACTAGTCTTAGCTTACCAGGTTTGTTCGGGTTTTGTATTCCAAAGTGCGGCATATACCATATGTGGTCCGCCGAGAGTTCATTTTCCCGCAGTTCACGTGCATAGCCGGCAGTAAACAGTTTGTTTACTTCATTTCGGTAACGATCTGCGTACGCGTCATCTTTAACAAATTTGCGCATCAAAGACTGTAGTCGCGTAAAAGCAGCCTCGCGTGTGTCCGGCATGGTGAATACGTCCTTCTTGAACGGCAGGCCAACCTCCCATTGATTACTGATAAGCCGGGCTGTATCGTCTAAAATTTGCAATGCCCTGACATGATCACTATTTTCACGCCGTAGGGTTGAAATTCCTATAGAATTTAAGGAAAAAGAATGTTTAATTAAATCATTTAACTCGCTAATATTTTCGTCATCTGTGTGACTAAGATGAAACATACCGGCAGCGTTGGAGTGAGTGCGACCGCAGTAACCATGAATAGACCAACCTAACTTGCACCGAGAAGCATAGGGCTCGTATTTATTACCATGAATTATTTCAACCGGAGCAATTAAGAAATAATTATCTTCCCCAATAAGAATGCGCGGAATTACACAACTTTTACACACAAAATCTTTGACATGAGATAAATGTTGACAATTTAAACTGCTAATTACAGATAAGTTTTGTGCTGGTAAATTTAACTTAGACACTTTACGCAATTTAATATCATAACTACTGTTATTGTGTTGTCCACTTATCTGAGCGGTGACGGTCGGCGCGTCCGATTGGTACACTTCGAGTCCAAATGCATCGATGAACTTTATAGGGCTAGATTGTTCGCACTTAAGACCTAACTCGGTTGCTAGGTCAGAGTCTATAATGGACACTGAAGCTGCATCGTCTAAAAGGGCGTAAGTACTCACAACACCTTTAGGTCCACGTAACTGCACTGACATTACTTTTAAGATGACATGGTCCTTGGAAGAATGTTTGTCACAATCCGATGCAACGTGTGCCACGGTGTCGGGAACCGGGGGCGCCAGCGCCGGGGCCTGCGGCTGAGCCACCGTGGGGGCCGGCTCGGGCGGCGAGTCGGTAACCGTGACAGCTGATTGTGATTCCGTATTAGGTTTCGTCCAGTGTAGCATTTTGTGGTGCGCTAGTCCACATCCATCTACATTGCACACAGGTGCGGGGCATGCATTTCTATCGTGCCGCGACGTCAGACAACAATAACACAGTCCTTGTGATTTTATAAACCTCCATTTGTCACGACGCATAGCACGTTTGAAGATACGGCATTCGGGCAGCGTGTGAGGTCCTTTAGAACAAAACTTGCATACCTTAATGTCCTCGACAACACTTGTGGTAAATATAGGTCGATTAGGCCGGAATCTGTTATCAGTTGCATGTTTTGCTGATATTTTTGTTTCACTCGGTTTATGTTGTTGTTCTCGCACCTGTGTCATTCCAACTAATGATAACATTTGTGCTTCCTGTTTGAGAAATCCTGCGATCAAAGTCAACTTTGGCTGATCTTCGGCTAATCTGTTATATGCGAAATCGGTCCACTTCCCAATTAGAGTGCTCGGTAGCTTACTCAAAACAGCTGACGCGAGCTCGGGGCTGCGTAGGTAATCCTGCTGATTTAGGGCACCTATTGTTGCTACGCAGTTGTTTACCTTGATTGAAAAATCAATTAAGTCATTCTGGTACGACGTGGGTAGCGAAGGTAACTTCTTCAGTTGCGTCGTAAGGTTCATAATGATTACGTCAGATCGGCCAAACCTTAATTCAAGGGCCTCCATTACCGCTGCGGGCGGGGTGTTACCAATCAGTAGGGCGGTAACCGTGTCCTTCGCGTCGCCTCGCAGTGCTTTGCGTAATCTTTCTAGATTTTCAGAATCACTGAATTCGCACACTTTAGTAGATTCAGTATATGTCCTCTTAAAGTGTAACCATTCAACACAGTCACCGCTGAAAATTGGTAATTCACGCGGAGTAGACAGGCGACTGAGCAAACGGTCGTCACGCTGTGCTGACGAGGTCGTCATGATGTCCTTCAAGGTCAGGGCTAGTTGCTGGATGCTATCACGAGGCAGTTCAGGGTGCTGGGTTACGTTGACGGACGCACTATTGACAAGCGGCAATGCTTGAAGCTGCGGCTGATATGGTGCTTGCGGCTGTGGTATGTAAGTTGTCTCATCGTGACCTTTGTCCAACCATTGTTCAACGCTCGATCGAGCTCTGTTGCTAAGCGCGCCTCTAGCTTGACTGCTGCGCTCGCTTTGCCACTCCTCGACGTCAACTTGGGCTAGATCAGCTTCCAGCTTTTTATCAATTAGCTCCAGCTCAATCTGTGCCTTAGCTTGAGCGGCTTCAAATTCCAATTGCTTACGTCTAGCAATGGATGATGACGTAGACCGCTTCGACTTGCCTGACACAATTGATCCACGTATAGATCTTTTCGGTATTTCCATTTTCCCTGTATCCAACTCCTTCGGCTGTGCATCACTATCGGTGCCGAGGTTTGGCATTTTAACTATAGGTTCCGCGGGTGCGTTGCTAGAAGTGCTCGCCATTTGCAATTGCGTGCGCTCGAATTCTCGGTGTTGTTTACGAGTTTTAGGCTGCTTCGGAGTTCTATACATCACTTCCAGTAAAGATCCGGTTCGAAGACCACTTATTGTAGGTGACGGAACAAGGAAAACACGTAATTTCGATTTGTACAATGGCCAAAACTATGGTGCGAGCGAGTAGCCAACGACGTGGCGAATATGAGATTTGGAAAATCACAGTCAATCTAACGGTTTGTATACGTGCGTACTGCGCAAGACTTGGGCTCGCTCCCCACCAACGTTTTTATTAGCTTTAATATCTATATGTTGCACGAGATGGCGTTACAAGTACTAAAAATAAAACTAACTAAGTAAAAACTAGCCTACACATTTTAATCTAAATATTTGCGTCGCCTACACTCTTAAACAATTGAAGGGGTTCACCTCTCACACCCAGGATTTCAAGTTTCTGAAGCAAGATGGGGACAGAGACTGTATCAAATGCCTTGGCCAGGTCAAGGAAAATTCCTAGGCATTTATTGCTGTCATCCAGTTCCTTGGCCACATGAGTCACAAGGCCATCAATTGCGTCTGAAGTGGACTTTCCCCTTCTGAAACCATATTGATTTGGTGCCAGGAATTTACTTTGCTCCAAATAGTTAATAAGTCTAGAATTAATAATCTTTTCCAAAATTTTAGACAGGACTGGAAGCAAGGAAATTGGCCTATAATTATTAACACTATCTCTTTCGCCATTCTTATAAATAGGAATTACGACTGATTTTTTCAACACATCAGGAAACACGTTCTCAGAAAGACATAAGTTGCACAAATATGTAATCGGCTTGATAAGGATATCTTTGGCTGTTTTGAAAAACATAGATGAGATATCATCCCATCCAGCAGAGGCCGTGTTCTTTAGAGACATTAGAATTTTTCTTATTTCAATCTCATCAGTGGGTAGAAGAACAAACGAGTTAAGGGTGTTAACATTTGAACGGTAGTTAGACGCAAGCTCGGTATCAGATTTGTTCAATTTCCCTAAGATATTGTCTGCCAGATGTTGGCCCACGGTGGAGAAATGTGTGTTGACCATATCTACCGAAGCTTGTCGATTACGTGATAGTTGAAGTAGTTCTACCGGTGACTTTGAGTGAGTACCAAAATTGCAAATACCACGTATAGTCTACCAAGTCTTTTTCATATTGAACCTGTGTTTATTAATTTCAGTCCTTTCATAGCGACGTTTGATCTTTTTGAGTAAGTTATTGCAAAAATTTCTATACCTCTTGTAAGTAACGTGTAGTACGGAATCAAATGGCGATTTTTTAAGTTTTAGGTGCAATGCATCTCTGAAACGCATGCATCTAACTAAGCCTGGAGTGATCCATGGCTTCATAGGAGCTTTTCTATTGGCTAGTTTTACGATGATAGTGTGCTTATCCAGTGTATCCGATACTATTTGAAGAAAGTTAAAGGTTGCGGTATTTGGATCATTATCATTTAATACTCCTGTCCAATCTAGCAAACGCAAGTCGCCGAGTGCAGCCTCGTAATTTACCCTCTTATGCAAGGTCACCGGTTCGGGTGAATCAGTGTACTTACCAAATGGAATTGATGCCATAACACAGCTATGGTCTATTACAGATGAACTACAAACTACAGTAGTTATTTTGTTTGAATTTGACTTGGCAAATAAGTGGTCTAAACATGTGAGTTCTCTTGTCGGGAAGGTATGGGTAGGAAGTAGTCCATGCATAGCACATAACTCCAGCAATTCGGAAGATCTGTTGTCCGAGTTTTCTTCTGAAATATCAATATTTATGTGTCCAATTATTAGAATATTGGGAGTAGTTTTTAAATCATTTAATAGACTATTTAGAAAATCTTCAACCTTGTCATTACTAGGTGATCTGTAAATACAAATAATAACATGCGTGCCTCCTATTTTAATGACCAAGCAGTCTGCGTCATCAACTTTTGGTTCATAAACACTCATATTACGATCGCTCTTTGCGTAGACTACTATGCCGCTATTTTGGTTGATGTGCTGATTTGTTGAGAAATGGCAGTAATCGGGAAGACATGGAAGTACACCTAAATGGCGTAGCCAACATTCTGTTAGAATAATAAAATCATAATCTATTTTTAATCTCGATAGAAGCACTTGAAAGTTGTACAGGTTACAGTCAACGCTACGTATATTTTGTGTGATTACTCTTAGACAACGAACATTTTTATTTAACAAGCCCGCACATTCCTCAGCACTGCCAACCAAGTAAGAGTCACCGACCCTGACAGTGTTGTCAATGTCGGTGACTACCTGATTTAAGATCATCACCTCATTTAAAATTATGTTTTCGTATTGGTACCGACTACCGATAAGGAACGATATTGGTTCGCAATATACTGAAGTAGTGCAAAAGGGCTCGTTATGTTTCGGAGGTAAAAGCATTAAAAGTTCTTTGGAAACAGGTTTAGAATAAATGAAGCATATTAAGTACGGTGTAAATACATAATAATAACAATAGAGATATGTTATAGACAGTAGATATATAGATACATACTTTACATAAAACATTAAAATTGTGATTGATACCAAAAAAAATAAACAGTAATATTCTGAGATACGTAGTAGCAATCTGGAGCTTCAGGAAGTGTATAGTCACAAGTTAGTTTTGAGATTTTCAAGGCATTTTTCAGATTTCACTATGATGTATTTTTCGCCTTCAGATTTTCGTAAGTGGATTTTCCCTTCTCTTATCCAGCTGTACTTATAATCATTTTGCTTCGCGAATTCACGGGTCATGTAAAGATCACTGAACTAGAAGCCTTTTGGTACTGAAGCATAGGTGCTCACTAATGTATATCGGGTTCTTCTTTGTAGGTAACCCGACTACCTCAGAGTTGAATTTATTGATGTTCTCTTTTCCCTTGTTGAAGGAACGAATGGCCGACAGTAACTTGCTCTTGAGTGACACTGAAGTAAACTCAACCACAATCGGCCTTAAAGTTCCAGTTTTACCATGTGAGCGATATACATCATGAACGTCTCTTGTCTCAATATCAATTTGTAATGATTTTACTATGCTCAGCACAACAGAGATAAGATCATTGGTTGTCTCTTTCTCGCGAGGCTCGGGCACATTACCTATTTCCACCGAAGAAGAGCGGGAATACTGCTGCATTTCTTCTACCTTTTGATAGATCCGGGACATCTCGGTTGATTGTTCATGTCGATCTTTAGTGATTTTTTCCTCGATGGAATTAACCTGGTTCGCCAAAACTTTACAATCGCCTTCTAGTTCAGTGATTTTTGTCTGCATAGAAGTTAGCTGATCCGAGACAGTAGCAATAGAATGGTCAATTTGCACATTTGTAGCAGATATTGATGATGTATCGGTTTTAACGTCAGCCATTTTCTTCTCGAGGGCATCCATCCTCGTGTTTTGTTGGAGTAAGAAAGTCTGGAACATCTCTTTAATTTCAATTTTGAAAGACGTTAAATGATCCTCTTCATCATCCGGCAGGCGACGGCGTTTATCTCTCTGAGTGATTGTGACTATTCCATCCTGCATCGATGACAGATTGCGCAGATCTGATTCAGATGCAGAGAGTCCTCCGCATGGTGGCGTACGGGCCAAAGACATGATAGGAGCAGGTAACTAGGGTTAATCTTGAGACCAGTGACGGCGTTTAATAGCTGATTGGATAATGCAGCACGGTAGGAGCGCGGTAGGATAGTTTTCATCCACAATATATCAGATGGAGGTTACGTACTTGTAGAAAATTCGTAACGCATTGAGAAATTGCCGTAGCACGACGTAGCGGCGCGGCGCAGCACTTGTTGCGTTGTAGATTGTAAGCGGCTTGTAGAAGGCGAGTCTTTGTTTCGCGTCGCTGCGAGCACCTAGCCGTGGCTCAGCGGTCGAACGCCCAACTCACACGTCGCAGACCCAGGATCGAGTCTCAAAGTTGCACCGAACACAAATCACTTTTGCACTTTTCTAGGTTTATTTGTATTAATAAATAAACGAGAAAAGTAGTCAGCGAAACAGCACACGCTCAGAGAAACTAGTTATCTCACTCGAGGACAGCCCACTGGGTGGAGCCAAGCCATAAGAACAGCTCAAGCAGAAGCAAGAAATGAATATTGCTAATTCAACCAATCACGAATTTACCCTTGCGAATTTAGGAATTGCAGAAACACACGTCCACTCCGTTCAACTGACTGTGAGAAGATGAATAATACGTTATGAACTGCATTAGAGCTTCACCGAGGGCGGTAGTGTTTTCGGAAAAAGGGTCTCTTTCAAAGGCAGTCTGGTATTCCTGCAGAAGTCCGGCAGTGTCGCCAGTTAGTCCTGGGACATAAGATGTGGCACAGCCCCTCGGAATAGTCCTGCGCGATATTTCCTTAATCACGTCAATGAATGAGCTGTAGTTATTTAGCGTGGCCTCGATGGTGTGAATCCTGCTATCTAAAGTAGTTGCGAACTTCTCCCAATCCGCTTTGTTGAAGTTGAAACGCCTCCGGAACGGGACTATAGTAGGTTCGATTGCAGCGTTTACTTCACAGAAGATGGGTCTGTGTTGGGTGCGTGGGATCGACCGTGCAACTCGTTTTCGGCATTGGGAGCTAATGTTTGAGCTAGCGAAGATTAAGTCTGGGTTGTATCCCCTTTTCCATCTGCCACTGTTGAAGGATGCCGGTAGCTTTGGGTCGTGGATCAGTGCAAGGTTATTGGCCTCGCTCCATTCCTCAACGGCTTCTCCATTTCCGTCCGTTTCCCTGTACCCCCATGCGACGCTATGACTATTGAAATCTCCAGTGACAATTCTGGTTATCGTGTTGCCGAAATTGGGTGTCGCTGTGAATTGGAACGGGTTGTTGGGGGGTTTGTATACGGATGTTACAGTGGCGTCCGACAACTCCACGGTCAGTATCTCCACATTATTGTCGTCTGTTAGGTGGGCGGACTTCACGTGCGTACCAGGTTTGGTGTAAATCGCGCTGCCGTACTTGAGATGAGGTCGTTCGATGATACGGGTCATATTCATTATATCCGGCCTCGGGTTGTCTGGGCCTCGGTACGTTTCTTGTACGCACAAAACGTCAGTCTTATTTATATGGCACAGCTCAGCAAGTAAAAATGCTTTGTCCGCTGAGAAGCCCTCTATATTAATAGAGAGAACTGTCAAGGCAGGCCCTGATAAGGGCCGTATATTGCGAGCTTGGATCTTACGGATGGCCATCGTGGTGAAAAGATTAGTCAGCCTACTGCTTGTTGATGCTAGTAGCTGCTTCCAGGGGACGCCGGGTGCTTAAGTAGGTATAAAGCGTGCACCACACTGGGAGGCTCCTTTCATGTCCCATTTTCATGGCCTTTTTCCTAGTTTTAGTATGAATGACAAAGTTATATTTGCGGATAAATGTTTTATACTTAAAACTACTGATTTTATTTTGTTCAAACAAATTTTGGTTGAAAGTGTTTATTGAGATACACAACGTATATAAATATTGTTTAGGTTTTTCACTCTCTTTCAAATTCAATGACAGCTTGGCTTTTTATGCCATACTGGTTAAGCTCCATACCACAGTAAAAAGAGGGCCTCTGACACATCTTAATGCCTACAACCATCGAGGAGCGATATTATTATAATAATAATTATCAGAAATACATTCAGTGAACCACGTTGTACCGTTAATTTTACTGTACTTGATGTATATTGGTAGAAACAACACAGGATTGACTTAATTGAGTAAGATTTATTAGAGGAACACATGCAACACTTTTGACCAGGTGATTAGTAGACCAAGAAGAGAGAGGCGTAGACAGTGACGCCGACAGGCGGAATTACTTTAATACTAAAGCATATTTACATTGTTTGGTTTATATAACTAACTCTAATAGTACTGTTAAATATAAAGAGTACCTATATTTATATATGACACCGTAGTTAAAATAGATACGTCAAATTGTAAGCAGTATGTGGAATTCACAATTTATAGATAGTTAACAATCCCATAAAGATTTACATACAGGCACATACATTGCGTCTGGCACCACACTAGGATCCTGTGTCGTGGAAATCAGAAACAACGACGTCAAACATAGCTAGAAGGCTTTAAAGCGTCATTGGTGATTGGTCGTTTGCCCGTTAATTAAGAGCCATCTAGTTCTTCAATAAGGAGACCTTCTAGTGATTTGACTTTACTTAAGGCCACGTACGCTTTACCAGTAGCGATGAGCTTAGAGCCTAAATAAAAAACAGCGTGGTCGCCGTAGCTTAACGTACATCATGTGTACTGTAATACACAGTACTTATCAAGACAAATCAAACGAACCCAAACTCGATAGGTTTTTTTGGACTACCTTCTGGCTCCATCATCAGACCCTGGATATCATATAGAACCAAAGTACTTGTCAAAATGAATGAAAGAGCCCAAACTCGATGAGGTTGCGTCGTTTTATTAGAGAGTTCCCATAACCATCATCCAGGTCCATCATCAGACCCTGGATATTATCCAGGAACAAAGTACTTGTCAAGACAAATCCAACGAACCCAAACTCGATAGTTTTGCGTAGTTTTGTTACAGAATTCTCATGAACACCCTCCGGCTGCATCATCAGATCCTGGATATCATATAGAATCAAAGTATTTGTCAAAACGAGCCCAAACTCGATTCGGTTGTATCGTTTAATTCGAGAGTCAAGTTCCGTTCCGAGTCCATCATCAGAACCTGGATATTATCTAGGACCAAAGTTCTTGTCAAGACGAATCCAACAAGCCTAAACTCGATAGTATTGAGTAGTTTTATTAGACGGTTCCCATGGTCACCTTCCGGATCCATCATCAGACCCTAATTATGACCCGGATCAAAGTAGTTGTCAAGACGAATCAAAAAAACGTTAACTTGATATAGTTGCGTCGTTTTGTTACAGAACTCCCATGGCCATCTTCCGGATTCATATCAGATCAACTGCATGTAATAAAATATTGTATTATCATCCAATTTACAAAGGCATGCAAAATTTCAGCTAAATCAGAAATCGGAAAGTCGGTCAAAATTGACATGAAATATGTGACCCGAACATACATACTCACATACATACATGCATACTTACATACATACATACATACTTACATATTTACACACATACTTTGTCACGTTACGAAAGGTTGGTGTGAATAACCCCCCGTAACGGAAGCTTAATAAAGGAAATATTGAGAGTAGGTCCTACAGAAAATAAAAGAGAGAAATTGAAAGTGCGTCCGAATTTATTTCACACAAGTTTTACTATTTGTAAACTGACCCCTGGGTGTCGTTTGATGTAAGTTGGCGTCGAAGTATAATCCGGATCCAGATTTTGTAGAAAAGTGGTTATCGGGTTCAGGCTGTGTGGTACTTCAGATAACCGGGTCCAGTTTTTGAGAAATGTGGATATCCGGGCCCAGGCTGTGTGTTAATGCGGATATATGAGTTCAGGTTTCGAGAGTAGACTTCACATGTACCAGAGTATAATATTGAGAGGAAGAGCACTTCACGTGGAATCACAGTATACTTTTTGAGAGGGAGAGTACTTCTTTATTCTTCAGCGTTACGCGGGTAAGTTGAGCCCGGGTAACGGGCTTCTTAGTTCCTCTTACTTTCAAGGTTTAAAGATGAAAAAACCACATTCTCTGTTTTTCAGTTTTCAGGAAAACTCTTCTTCTTTTTCTTTGTTTTTAATGGCGGTCTAGCACCAGTAGCAACCAGGCAACCAGCTAATATCGCCAATGTCAAGTGTCGTCTCTCTCTCGAAAACTCTTTTTCTTTCCAACTTCGAAACTTCAAAAACATATTTACATTTTGAATTTTGACTTGACTCCACCCAGAGTGTCAGTGAGAGCCATAGATAAAGACTATGATAGATGAAAAGATATATGAGGCGTATTAAAAGATCAAATAGCATGTTGTCAAAAACTAATGTGTCAAAGATGTTAACAGAAGCTGTTTTCATAGTTTAGTTATTCCTACAAACAAAGCTGGAAATCAAGAAAACCCGGGAAGACAAAATTTGCTTCGGTTTTTTTTGTTGGATAAATACAGTTTATCTATACATATTTACATAGAACTTGTCCTGATTGTTCTAAGGACAATTCCTAATAAGTGACTATCTCTCCACGTGCACACTATCTAACAACAATCATCTTTCATACATTACGCAGCCAGTGGTTAGGGTAGGGTTCACATTCAATGACCATACTCCAGAGACGGGTGAGAGAGCGGGTGCCGCTCGGTCTCATAGAACCAGACAATTATAGTAATAGAGTTAAGTTTTTGTGGAACAGTTTACAACTCTGTTAGTAAACACAAATTTTTAGTAGAGGCTTCTAGGTAATTCCTTTAAGAGAGGGAATACTAGGAGCGAAAACTAGATAGTTTTTGGTGAGTTAGGTCCAACTACAAGAAGTTAAGTTGAAAAATATCTAAATGGCTAAAAAGTCTATTTAAATTAAAGGAACATTAGTATTTACATTTTATACAAGGCAGGAAAAGCTAGTTAGTTAAGATAAATATACTCACTCATATAATTACATACATAATTACATACATACTAACTTACATGCTTACAACCATACTGACATGCATACTTACTTATGTAAGTATGTACTTACAAACATAATTACATACATACTTACATATATACTTACTCACATATTAACACATATACTTACATACATATTTAAGTACATACATACTTACTTATATAATAACATACATTTTTACATACATACTTACAAACATAATTACATACATACTTACATACATACTTACTCACATACTGACACATATACTTACATACATATTTAAGTACATACATACTTACTTATATAATAACATACATTTTTACATACATACTTACAAACATACTTACATACATACTTACATACATACATACTTATATACTTACATACATACTTATTTTTATTTATTTAGAATCGCCACACATAATTCATTTTTCTTAATATTACACCATGGATTACACTTTCTAAATGTTTACCAACATACGAGTGACCAAATCATATAAAATTTTATTTGCAATTTTTTATTAGAATTACAAGAAAAAGAATAGGATTTGAATAAAAGGCGGATAACAAAAAATAAAAAAAATACATAATTTACTGAAAATTAAAAATTCTACCTCTAGATCTAACTGAAGAAGGCAGGTTGTCATAAAAAACAACGGCGCGGTGAACCTCTCACTAAAATTCGCTGATACAATGCACTGCATTCAAGTAACAAACTTGACGTCGAAGTATTTTATGACCATCTGCCTTCTTCTGTTCTTATCTTCTTAGTTCATAAGAAAAGATAAGATACATACTTACCTATTTACTTACATACATTCATTTTATAAAAGCTTTGAGTTAAAATAATTTACCAAGTTAAAAACTTAAAAAATCCGACTTCAAGTTTAATTTATTCCTCTCCGGTCAGGTTGCGCATGTGTTTTTATACGAAAAGTACTAAAAAAAAAACGAAAAAAGTGGCCAAGTGCTAGTCGGACTCGCCCATGAAGCGTTCTGTTGGCAAGTAATTATGTGACTGGATGTTTGTGTTGTAACTTTGTTTTTCATAGTGTATGTATGAATGACAAAGTTATCTTCGCGGTTTTTAATAATTGTTTTATATCTTCAAAACTGCTTATTTTATTTTGTCTAAACCAAATTTTATTGAAAGTGTGTATTGAGATACACAGCATATATTTTTTGTAGATTTTTCACTCTCTTGCTTTAAAGAGGGGACACACACACACATTTTTCCACTTTGTAGGGTCTGTCTCTTTAACTATTTATTTTGAGGAAAAAATTGTTTCAGGAATCTCAACGTCATTTTTTAAGACCGATCTATATACAATCGAACCAAATGAATCATGACCCACTTGCCTGATAATTCGTTTGAAACTTTCAAACTTGTAAGATCTATCAAAATGTCAGTGTCTAATCAAATGATAACAAGTTCGTTACCAAGGAAATAAACCTTCAAGCGAATTTCGACCTACTTGCATTTAAGGGGTTTTGCAAAATAAGCTTATGGTGGGTCATGATTCAGATGGTTCGATAGTACATCCCACACATATAGGTTTGATGAAAAAAAATATTTTGGTTTCTGTTCAGAGCCCCGTTTAATTATTTAAATTTTTGTATAAAAATCGTAAAGCGGTTTACAGAATACATCTACATGCCAAGTTTTAACTGTGTAGCCTCAATAGTTTCTGCATAAAGTTGCTGCGACATGCGGACGGACGGACGGACGGACGGACAGACAGACTTGACGAAACTATAAGGGTTCTTTGTTTCTCTTTGGAACCCTAAAAACCAGTCAAATTGAGAACCTCCTCCTTTTTAAAGTCGGTTAAAAATAATCTTCCGTGTGCCTCAAATTGCAGCCAAAACATAATTTTCCCGTCGTTTCCCCAAATTCATGATGTCTTTTGTATACTCGGACGCTGCGACATAAAGCAATGTACGGTGAGAGCTTCTCAAGTTCTCTATTCTAAAGTGGTTGAAGCGGCTTACATTCCAAGAAACAGAGGATTTCATGAAAATTCATATAATCTTGTCCCTACCTTGCCCATTATTATTTAGTATACTTTTTACATCACTTTTGATTGAAGCTTTGATTTAGTTTCCAATACTACTAAACATAATGCCATATTTGCCCAATATTAAATCCAAAAACAATTAATTGATGAAAAATATTGAATCGCAAATCAAAAATACTAATTTGCACCTTAAATATCAGGGAAAATATTTAAGGTGGGTCAGGGTAGGTAAAGGATAAAGGGGAGAGCGAAGCGAACCCCCCCCCCCCTTATTCTTCGTGTTAGTTTGACATGTAAGAAGCAAAAGAAACATATCTTAGTAACTACGTTATAAATATGTGAATCTCTTTTTTGTTAAACAATCCGTATAATAACTTAGTTCACAATTTAACGGCTTGTCAAGGATAGATAGGTTTAAACTATCGAAAAATAAAAGGTTATATTGTAACCTGTACGGTACAGTCCAGTATTTATCGACACTTTACAATCTCGTGAGATCTTAAACCAATGGCGTTTACAAATATACGGTGCCATGTATACCTACTAGCAAAGAGTTTGGATTACCTTTTGTCGTTAATATTGTCAGCCGTGATCTTGCATCCATAATTTATTTTTCATTAATACAGTAGCAGCGCTGTATTTATGTGGTAAGCCGAGACTGCACACCAGGCCCACACTTGCACTGCAAGAGATAGAGCAATGCTCGCAAATCTTCTTACTACACAGGAACGGAAGGATTTTTAAATATTTATAGTTTTCTTTCCGTGAGCGCTAAGTACTCGTAAAATGGACGGATCTAGGACAACTTTAGAAAATTATGTATACACACTTGGAAAAACACACTATTAAATCTACCAAAAAAGAAGCCCACACGACATTAATTTATTACATATTCTACATATTATGAGTTACCTAATATCTCTAGTTTTAGATTCGTGAAAATAGTACGGCGGCATCCTATTTCTGTCTCCTAGTTCCTTCCCTGCTAAGTATACAGAAGTCTGCAGAATTTCTACGATAGATACACAAATAAAAGCTTTTAAAAGTAAAACGTTTTCTACAGAATAAGTTCTGATACTTACTAAAGGAGGATATACAAATGGTACTTTGAAGCAAAATAGCAACAATACGTAATAGTTTCCCTTATTTTTTTTTGAGATAAAGACGCGTAATTCGTTGCTGAGCAGAATATAGTATCAACATTTTACGGTTTTTTATGTTTTCTTGGGATATGTGCCTTTATTTTCAGGCTTTGTTCTCAGTACGCACAATTTTTGTATGAGTTATATATTTAGCCAGTAGTGTTTACCACGGCTGGGCAAAGGCCTACTCACTCTTACGGCCGATCTCAATAACCTATTTTCTACTCATAACCTGCAGATTTGAGACTGCTAGTGTCAATTTGACATAAATCCCATAGCGCAACTGTCAAATGTAACGCGTAATCTGCAGATCACGGATAGAGAAAGGTTATTGGGATCGGCCGTGACTAACGGCCTAACACCTCCCTATCTTTTGTCTTCTCCTGCCAATCCAGTAGATGCCTCTCCGTATGAGAATAGAAAATGGAAATGATGATGGTGTTACCCCCGAAAACTGCATTTGATTATTATCTAACGATTTTTTGTGAGTTATCTAAGCGCCTTAATACCGAGGATACCATATCGGAGATAATTTCCTCACATGAGGCATTGGAGTCGAGTCGTCAGAGGTGTTCTGCGTTGACGTATTTTGTAATGTTGTGTAAACCTTTTATTATGCTTAGTTTGATGTTCACGGAGCATCGGTTGATAGTGTGGAACTTTGTTAATGTGTTATTGTTTTGATAACTATCGAATACATTTCGATAATTAGGCATTTTACAATACATATTTTTTTGCGAAACGCGATTTCATTTCCCTTGCTTTTGGAAAAAGGATATTAAGTGATCCGTGTGAAAACGCCACCCGTGTGTTTTGCAATCCTATATAGCTTCGTGGCTAGTGTGACCTTCGCAGCGTCAGCTAACTGCCTTGAGCTCTCATTACTTTGGCTTTGGAATATAATTTTCTTTTGCTCGGGTATTGCTTTGTATGAATTGTGTCCGCGCCCCGCTAAGCAAACCATGTCATGTGCTAACATTGTCTGTCCCCGTAAAGGTCAGCCGACTTATTAGCACGGAGGATCATAAATGGGAATTAATATACGTGTAGTGATCTGCCTTCCTTCCGAACAATCCCATATATTTTATGGCTCTAAAGGCCCAGAGATTGTAATGTATTATGACATGTGCTACAACCAATGTAGGAACACAATCCGTAATTTGTATCCCCAGGACATTGTCAAAACGTTTAGATCACTGAACTTAAAAAAATACTGAAGACCTATGGGGTATATCAGTCAAAATCAGGTTGGTTCAGTAATTCTAGTTATAACCCTACACTGGTGGAGCTTTCCCAGACCTCATGAAACACAGTAAACTGATACAACTGTTCAAGGTGACATGGTTGCTCCTTACAATTTCTTCCAGCACTAAGTAAAATAATTGAAAATATACTCATATGATACGCTACTAAGGAAATTTAATCATTACAGAGTTAGAAATAAAGCTTTCTATCTACTAAGATTATACTTTAGCAATATAATTCAAAAGGCAGTCAACGGCGTTAAAACTGATGGATCATGAGTAAAAATAAGCGTTCCACAAGGTTCCATGTTAGGCCCTTTATTATTTCTGGTATATATTAACGATGTGCCTTTTACGCCGTAGAAATTGACTGACATAGTGTTGTTTGCTGACGATACTTTTTGTCTTGTGTGTTTTGTCTTAAATGTAATTTTGCTTTAAATTTTGTGTGAAATAAAGAAATTATGAAATTATGATACTTCATTGATCTTTAAATTGAAAGACAAAAAGAAGATTTTGAGGATGTTAATGTCTTTAACCTTGAATTGGTTCACAGATAATAATTTACTATTTAACTCTGGTAAAACCAAGTGTACCAAATTCTCACTTCGAAATCCCAGGCAAGTTGAGACCAGTTTAGTGTTAGATAGCAACAAGTTTGAATTAATAAATGATACCAACGGATCTCCAACATAACTCAATTTCAACTCAACGGTAACTCAACTTAACAACAACTAACAATGGAAGAACTGAAAACTCAAGCTCTAGCCTATGAAAACATCAAAACATTATAGAATAGAATAGAATAGAAATATTTATTGGCCTCGAAGTAAAATAATTTACAGGCAAAAGTCATTTACATTTTATATATATATATATTTGAAATTCCTATTCTAACTTAAATATTTCAAATTTTACATTACTTAAATATTTGACATTTAAATTACTGCATTTAACTTTTTACAGTGAAATTATTGTTATTTTATTTATCATTTTTCCAACAACATTTTCCAAATTTTCTACATGTTCCATTGACATATATTCTTTGACAGTATAAAATTGATTATTTTCAAAAAATATTTTTAGTTTTTGTTTGAACAAGTTAAATTTTAGAGTGGTCAGACTTTTTGGTAATTTATTATACATCAGGATTTTAAAGTAACGACCTTGTTTCTGTATTTTAGCTAATCTTGTTTTTGGTACTATACGGGTTTCATTATTTTTTATTGTTCGTTTTTTATTATCACGGAAAGTATAGGGTAAAGCAGTATCTTGCTTTTCCGGAATTTCCCTATCTTCGTGAACCTCTAACAAACTATTGTAAATGTAAAGAGAAATAACTGTCATATTTTTATCTTTTTTAAAGTGCTCTCTTGCGTGGCTGCGTTTTTTTAAACCATTGATTGTTCTGATTGAATGTTTTTGACATTTTAGGACTCTGTTAATTTCTGTAGCATTACCCCATACAGTAATAGAATATCTAATAATTGAATGTATAAACGCATAATAAACAGATAGAAGTGATTTTTTATCTAATAATGGTTTAAGTTTAACAAGAGCATAATTGCTGCTAGCTAATTTCATACAAATTTTATCAATATGCCCTTTGTGACTAATCGTATTGTCTATTGTATATCCTAAAAATACATTTTCTTGAGAAGTCGAGTTACCAAAAATGCCTAATCTTGATTAATTATACATTACGATACTTTTATTAGAGTTGAGAATAATGCCGTAAGCATCAAACCATTCTTTAAGCAAACTTATGACGTTGTTTAATTTATCATCTAACTGCGACTTACTTTTGTCTCTCAAGCCAATATGTGTATCGTCAGCAAATAAGCTCAAATGAGCTTCACTTGGAAGTATATTACAAAGATCATTTATATATATTAAGAACAATACGGGACCCAGGATTGTCCCTTGTGGTACCCCGATCGACATCTTTCCTGGATGAGAAGTATGATTATTTACCGATACAATTTGTGTGCGGTTATTTAGGTAACTTATCATCATACTGAGTTCAACGCCTTCAAACCAATAGTACTGCAATTTTAATATTAATATATCGTGACGCAAACAATCGAAAGCTTTTGAAAGGTCACAAAAAATACTGGCACATCTATTTGAAAAATCTAAAGAATCAAGAATGTAATAAATTACTTTTCTAATTGCTATTTCAGTCGATTTACCTTTTCTAAATCTAAACTGTGCTATTGTAAACTTATTATTATTCTCGAAGTATTTTACAATTCTAGATTTTATAGCTGCTTCTAAATTTTTTGATAAAGTTGGTAATACACATACTGGCCTGTAATTGCTAAGATCTGTGACATCTCCTTTTTTAAAGAGCGGTACTACCCTACCCGGCTTAAGTGCATCAGGGAAAATGCCTTCAGATAAGCAAGAATTGACAACAAGAAGTACTAATTCAAATAAGTTATTGTTATTTATTACAATATTTCTTAACGTTTTCGTACTCATGTCATAGATATCTAAAGTAGGTTTTTGCTTCATATTCGTTAATATCTTTCTAAACTCACTAAAACATAATGGATGAAATACAATTGTTGTTAGAGGCTTATTCTGTATATTTAAGTATTTTAAACAATTTTGTACATTGATATTTAATTTAGTTGTTAGTTTTTGTGCAATGTTACGAAAAAAGTCATTAAATAGACTTGCAATTTTTTCAGGTTCTCTAACATCATTTCCCGTTTCATCTTTTAAGAGTTCGATTTTGTATTTTGTCGCTTTTTATGTCCTACTTGTTCATTTATGATTTGCCACGCTTCTTTAATTTTATTTTTCGATTTAGCTATCCTAGCCTTATACTGTAGTTTTTTTGCGGCTAGCATAGCTTTTTGCAAAATTTTTCTGTACATTTTAATTCTTAATTTTGTTTTTTGGCTGGGGTAATGCTGTTGAAGGAATTCTAATTTACATAAATTATTTTTACTGTTTCTATACCTAAAGTTGACCAGTGTTTTTGTTTGTTATTAACTCTTTTCTTTATTTTTGGGAAAGCGATATTGTAACAATAATTAACAGCATCTTGTAGAATCTTCATTCTTGCATTCGCGTCATTCGCCAATAGGATTTCTGATTTTATTTTAAAATAATTGTTATTAAATATGAAATTAAAGTACTTCAGATTACTCATAGAAAAGTTTCTGGCTACATAGGTCGTATTATTACACAAGTCATTTTGATTTAATAATTCTAGTTTAATAACATTGTGATCTGAAATTTTATGTCTAAGGACAGAACCATTATATTCGTTAAAATTTACAATGAAATTGTCTATACAAGTAGAAGTAGTAACATTATTTTTGTTAGTTTCAGTTCTAGTGGGTTCATTAAGAACCCATTTACAATTACAGTTATTAAGAATTCTGTTCAGCTTTTTTATATTTTTGTCTAATTTTAATACATTCAAATTCAAATCTCCTGCTATTATTATTCGCTTATTTTCTCGACAAATTTTATTCAGAAGTTTAGTTAATATTTCAAAAAATAGACTCATATCATAATCAGGTCGATATAGTGCAACAATAACTGTCGTGGATGATTTTAATTCTATTGACGCTAATTCACAATTGGTTTCAAAAGAAAGTTTATTTAGATCCTGCCTAACCTTATAGTCTAAATTGTTTTTTATGTATATTGCTGTCCCGCCGTGTTCAAAAAATACTCTATTAAAACAAGTAGCTAACGTATAATTATCTAAAGTCATCGCCTGTATCTGGTGGTCCTTCCCCCACGTCTCCGTCAAGCACAGCAGGTCGCAGTTTTGTTCTTGTGCTACATTTTCTGTTTGTAAGTATTTATTATGTATGCTTCGAACATTCGCATGTAAAATTATGGTTTTTGACTTATTCTTTGCATTATCGGAAAATTTGTTCTAGTAGTAGTAGTTGAGTGCGGTTCTTCTCTATTTATGAAGCGTAGGGATGAATTACCAATAAATGTGTTCTTTAAGCATGATATGACATGTTCTGTTACAAACTTTTTGAGCGCTAGGTAGTTTTTTGTATTTTAAAATCTAGTATATGGATCTATGTACTTGACATTTTCATTAACTCTTGCCATATTAGCTATCTGCATATTGATATTGTAGATATCTTCATCATGCATTCCGTTATAACGTAAACCTGTGATTAATACATTGTACTTCCTTTCTGCATCGTTTATTATGGAATTCAAAAGTCTAATGTATTTTTGTTTGTGATAATATATAGAATTGTCATAGTTTGTTATTAATATTGCCGCTGTGTCACACTTTTCAAGACAATTAGTTTCATTTTTAAAGTTTTCTAATATTGGTTGGAACCCTGCATCGGGCTTACAGATATTATATGCTTGGCTATCCGTTTTTCCTGTAATTTTTATCGCTATTCCTTGACCAATACCGTCAGAAAATATGATCACATTATTATTATTTTTTAAGTTTTCTTTAATTTTAATTACTCTTTTATTTTTAGTTAGTTTTTTCCTGTTATCAAGCATTTCATTGTTTTCATTTTTTCTATGTTTATTAGTTGATGGTGAAATTTCCTTTGTGCTGCGTACTTCCGAAGTGCTACTAGAGCTCGACTCGTTTAAATCTATTGCGTGACTTGTTTTCTTTTTCTTAGCTGATTTCTTCGTTGATTTATCTGTTTTTGCTATAGAATTTAGTTTTTTGGGGGTACTTATGGCTTCAGTAAATAATTTTTTCCATTTTACCGCCAATGAATCTTTCTCTTGAATTTGTTTTTTAATTTCACTATTTTCCATCATTAAATTTTCAATTTCAGTATGAGCTATTTGTAATTCTAGTTTTAATTGTGTAATTGCATTAATTAATTCTATTTCCCTCTCATTTTTAAAAGTAGATGTAGAAATGTCAGGCATGCTATGAAGGTCGTCATCGGTGCTGGTTGACTCCTCCTCTTCCGACTTATGGAGAGGCGTGAGTAGAATTGCCTTAGGTACTGGTTTCCTGTGAGTCACGTTAGAGGAGGAGGGAGTGTTGGCATAGCAGCTCGACACTGGCACACTATTTTTATCATAGCAAGATCGGCACTTCCACCCTTCCTTCTTGCATTTTTCCATCATCCCAAATCTAGTTATTGTGACGCCGGCACAATCGATATCGTAATATTTTTTGCAACAGGTACAACGTAGTTTGACATTTGTCTTGAGTATTTTTTGACATATGCAACAAGCTGGGTACTTAACTAGCTTAGCTGTACCTTCCATATTTTCTTCAAAAATAATGAAACGACTTCAAAAAAGAAAAAATATTATATAGTAAAAAGATATCTAAGTGGGGTTTGAACTTGCGACTCTCGGCGTCCGAAGCGGGCAGGCGCACCACTGCGCCACTCGTCCTTGTTCAGTAAACTCGAATTAGCGCGTCGTATGATGCGGCCAGGTTTGTGTCGTCCGAACTAAGCCGTTAATCGATGACTCACAATGTTGACAAAATTCACTCCACTTGATTTTTATTTTAAATGAGGGTGATTGGAAATTATTGAATGTTTTTATTTGATTTTTATTGTTTTTAACACTGTTCCCTCGTTTATTTAATATATATTTACACAATAACAGTTAATTGCACTTTTGTTTATTATATTTCGTAATCTTGGTGCATTAATATGATGCACCAAAATTACGATTGGACACTTTGTTTATTTGAATGTTTTTTGATTTTACACACAAATTTATGATTAGATAACACTTTCACTGTATATTTGGAACTAATTTTACACGAATAAATACTTTTGATGGCAAAAAAGAATGATTTAGTATTTTTAAATAATATTTTATCACAGAGCCGATGTTAAGATCGCGACGGTGGCGCCACTACAATGCAACAACTATCATAAATGTCCGTAACAAGAAAAACTCAAGAATATCGAACTAAGCGACTTCTATCTCTGGAAAACCAGTGGCAAGCATTCGAAGACTCCCAGCCGTAACTGCTAGCTCAAGTTGAAGACAAGAACATACCATACTTTATTGACAACGTCTACCAGAAAACTAAGGAGATGTATACCAGGACGAAGATGGATATGATCAATTCAATGAGCAAACCAAGTACTTCAGGCATAACAAAACCGACAACTGAGCCGCCAGGCCCTCCATCCCCTGCGGACACAAATATAAGCAACTGCTTCGTCAACAAGAGTAAAACTTCAGATCTCTAGAGAGAACCCTCGACAAGAACAACTCAATGGACTATCTAGAAAAGTGGGACATTGATGACTACATCCACGACATCAAACAATAATGGACCTCAGTTGAAAAACTTCATTGGGAACTCGACAGTCAATGGGTAACCCGGACCAACAGTCCGAAGAACGATACAACCAACTGGACATTAACTACGAAAACACGAAGAGGTCACTCAACAAGAAAACATGGCAAAACATGAACATGCAAAAAACAACGCCAAGAATTGAGATTCCGAAATTTTCAGGTTATTCAGAGATTTATTCAGAGATTTATTCATGGAAATCATTCACAGGAGCCCGGTCATACCAAAATGCCAAAAAATGCAACATCTGAAGAGCAAGCTCGAAGGAGAAGCGGAAAAGATTGTACAATATCTCAAGGTCAGCGCCGACAACTACGATTCCTGTTCGGAAATTTTAAACTATCGCTACAACAACAAGCGGCTTCTCTTCATGTCTTACATGAATACTCTCATGAATCTACCAACTCTGCAACAACCAAACATTTTCAACATCAAAAAAATGCATGACGTCATAATTGAATGTCTCAACGGTCTCGGCAACATAGGAGTCGAAGTAAACTACTGGGATCCAATTATTGTTTACTTAATGTCGCAAAAACTCGACGCTACGACATTCAGTGAAAACATCAAGGAGCTGAGGGAGCCCAGGGAACTCCAGACCTGGAGGAATTCAGATCGTTCCTTGAAAACAAATCCGTAACTATGGAAGCTCAATGAGGTCGCCATAAGAACGAAACACCGCAGTCCCAACCCCAGCAGAGCAGGCCAGCAGCAAATAACCAAAATAACTACTCTAACTCGAGAACATATCATACAATACAAGCAACGAGGCAGTGTCCCCTTTGCAACAAATCCGAACATGTTTATCGGTAGGTAGGTTTATCGGTATGACACCAAAACTGCGCGCAGAAACTGTATCGAGGCTGCGGTTATGCCAGAACTGCTTATTTAGCTATGGCAACGCATTCTGTACCTTTGGAAGGATAATTGTCAACATGTTGAAGCCGTGACACTTTGCAGTAGTTCGAGCTGTTAATTTATTTGTTGAATTGCGAGGGGTATAAGGGCAATCAATAGAACTTCCCTTTGTTGCGAATTTAGAATCTACTAGCTCATAAATAATTGATGTAAAAATTACATCACTTAGATCTGTAGCTCAAGGAAAATTTGAAACTTTAAAAGTAAATAACTACTTCGGTGGTAGAATGCTAAAAAGACAGATTCCTAGAATAATGAATGAAATGCCATCTCTTATTAGATTTGAGATGAATAGAAACAAATTTTCAGTCATGTATAAAACATACCTTCTATATAGTATCCTGAGTACCTAATTGCCTGGCTAGATCTTCAACGTATAAGTTCCTACTTAGTTGACTACCATCATAGTTACCTATATTGTTATCATAAATTGTTTTCGACTATTTCTGTGTCATAAGTAATTCTTTATATGAAGTGCGACTCCCGACCCACAGACAAACCATACTCAAACTTGGTTTTGTGGGATGTATGTTTAGTCCATAAGTATTTTTTATGCAATAAACTCATTCTATCTATCTATCTATCTACTAATGAGTTACTGGATTCCAAACTTGACAAATGATAACTTGTCGTATTTTACAACCTTTATAAGTGTATTAAGTATACTGAGGTTTTTGTTAGGCCCCTTTTACATTTCATTTACAATTCATAACGCCTGATGAAGTATGCCGTCCAGTTGAATATTGTCGGCTGTGGCTGAAACATTTCACCATTGGCGTTGGCTAACCCAAAGGCGGTGGTTAAGACAAGTATTTAGTTTTAAGAGTCGTTAGTTTTAAGTTTGAGTAGAACCGGCCACTACGAGAGTGAACCCCCTTGACCACCGAATGTTCATCTTTTTCTGATAGGATAAACTCTCACCCAAGTAGCAAACCAACCAGCACCCAAATAACAATCGGGGTAACTTTCGTATTCCCGGGGATCTTTGGTATTCATGGGTTTCGTTTGATTGTTGGTTAGGGTGACTTTTGCTATTCGTATGGTACCTTTACAGATGCAAGGCCGAGCTTAACTCGAATAAAAATAAGGTTACAATTGGGAAAGGCCTGAGAATATGCTGTACACCAAGATACTATAATAGATGGACCTACTTTGGACCTACTTAAGTAATAACTACTAATCTAATAGTGAGTAGTACTTATTTAGTAACTATTACTTATGATGTAATTCAGTACTAATCTAGTATTAATTTACTCGTAGTCTGTATTTTACATTATCCTAATAAACTACAGCTTTGCCATACCTTTTACTAAACCTTACCTTGCAAAGAACAAGCTTATTGAATAAATAACCCCCAACACCCTCTAGTTTAATCAGATAGATTCCGTTCCAAGTGTTAATCAACACACGATTTCCCGGGAAATGGTCGGTTGCCGCCATAAGCACAGCAAAAGGGTGGAATTTATTAGCCAGACCCGAGATGTGTTAATTTATGTCTACAATTACAATGAGGAAAGATCGACCTTCCTGTTCTGGTTGGGGGAAACATGATTGATAAGGTGAGATTAAGAAAGACGGGTTGGTATTTGAATGTATGGTAGCGATGCTATTTCGTAGGTCAGAAAATTGGCCAAGTGCGGGTTGGATTTGCACACGAAGGATTCGTACCATCGTTCAAGAAATGAGAACTCAGAATAACCAAATAATGCTTCAAAGAAAAAATATCAGCGGGCGACAGCGCGGGATATGGGGGAGGAAGAGCCCACGCCGCCATTTTGGAAGCGGAGCGACGCCTGCGGCGACAGTCAGCTCAGAACACAGAGTCTTGATACAAAGAGTGAAAGAATCAAGTCTAACAAAAACATACCTATAGCTATACCATAGACTAGCTATACATACCAGCAGCAGTGTAATGTAAGAAAGAAACCTACAATAATCAATCTTCAAATTGAGTTTATATGGATGACCACTTAAGATTATTTGTGTGAACATTATACGAACTTAATTTGGAGAGAGATGATTGTAGGCTTTGTTTATTTTCATTAACTTTTATTATTATTATTATTATATCCTTTATTGCATAGAACAACAGTAAAATTTTAGTGAACAAAAATAAAAAAATGGAGTGATAATTCAATAATTTTTAAATTATGAGTATAACATTAAAATCAACATACACTGCAATTATACTGGTGTATACACTGTTGGGATGGCATTCCGAAAAAGAGTATTGGATGAAGCATGATATTTCTCTTCAAAGTGTTTTTGACTTCGTCGTTTAAATACCAGTTCCTCTTTAAGAGCCAATACACTTCCCCCTATGTTAAAGGTCCATGCCAGGAACCTGTCAGGATCCTTAGCAGGATTGGGGAATGTATGCAGTGGTATATATTATGGTCTTCACTTGTAAATCGAAAAAAAGTACATATAATCGACCAAATTAATTAAGATAATGACTGCTTCAAATCAGTTTTTCAAGACAAGGAGGGTTTGTTTGTCACAAAAAGAGAGGTCTTATTTTATTGGATCTCTTTAAGTGAACAGAACAGACAGTGAAAGGCCCTTCTAATAGCACGACACATATTAACGATAGCATAGGGAACAAGTATCCTAACCTAAGTGAGTCTAATCGGTTGGAGTGTAGCTAAGGGGTTCCGCCCTCTTATCGACACTGACCAAATGTCTGTACTTATAGTACTTGTGGTTATAAGAGCACGCTTTACAATAAAGTATTACTTACTAGTTGTACAGCAGTTAGGAACACAGCATCGTTTCTCAATAATCATTCATTCATTCATTTTTGGAATCAAGCCTCAAGCTTGATTCCAAAATGAGCGGGTCAAGTTCGAAACAACCTTCACGCGGCAGCCGTCACGGGAGTGTACCGCGGTAATATCAGTTAGGCCGCGAACTAACAAATAAATAAGCCTGGTATGCAGGGTCACAGTCACCCGAACTTTATTTGTTTTCCTACTTATCTACGAAATGGAAGACGTGTGAGAAATCGACCTGACCGAAGGCGACCAGTATTGTTCCGATAAAACTGTTCACACTCTTCTTCAACCGGGTCCAACCGGCGTACCGTAGGTGGTTCCTCCACCTCCCAAAACTTCTGTATCACCTCCGAGAGTACAGAACCGAATAAGGGGCTACGAGTCGCTAGGCGTGGGGCAGCCGGCATGACCGGACCCATTACCGCATGGCCCAGTCTGGTGTTGACCGAAACCAGACCAGTCGCCTGCAACACGTGGACACCTGGCACTAACAGGTATCCCAAGGCATCGACACCCAATAAAATGTCTACTGGGCCCGGAATATCGAACTCCGGGTCAGCCAGTGACAACCCAGCGACCAACTGTCGCACCGAGGGCGACAACCGTACGTGAGGGTGTGAGCCCATCACATTAGGCATGACCAATGCCGTGACCGTCAGATTCACCGATGAATCCACCCGTGACGAGAGAGTAATCCGACATACTCCCTTAACGGAACCGACTTCCGTGTTCCCAATTCCCCGAATGGAATGTGGGTACTCCCTTACCGAAATGCCCAACCGTCTTACAAGGTTGCACGAGACTAAGCACCCCTGGGCCCCCGAGTCCAATAGTGCTCGTGCTACACAAGATTTGCCGTCCGAACTCCACGCTATCACCGAGGCGGTGGGGAGCATGACCGTCTGTGGAGTGGCGGCACCTTGTAAGTGGGCGGCGTGTCCCTAGCGGGAACCCCCGCGGGATCCGAACCCGCTCAGACCTCCGTCGGCCTGGTAACTCGGCTGCTGATATGCCACCGGTGGCATATCAGACCGCATGTACATTAGGGGGTGCCAACCCGCATAATAGGCCCCTCGCTGTCCCGGTACCCGACCATACCGGACAGCGTACGGTGTGCCCGGTGGCCACCGTAGATGGAGGGGGGAGAGCGGATCCAACCTGGGGCGCTCTAGGAATGGGGGCGACATCCGACTGTTCGCCTCCCAGAGCGACGGGCAGGGTGGCGCAGAAGGTGGTGGGCTCCCAGCCTTCGCGCCACTCATAGGTGCCATCTGACACCCGCCCGTAACACGCGATGAGCCAGCGGCCCGAAGTCCTCGCTGACCCTGGATAGCGGCGACCGAACCCCGGCTATCCCGCCTGTTACCCCCCGCGCTGCCCCCTTCCCCTCGGGGGGGGTCCCGTCCGCGGGTACCCCAGTCACCCCGATGGTGACTCCCGTTGCCCGGAGGGGGACTGGGTCCGGCCCTGGTTGGGCCCTGTGACCGACCAACCTGAGTCCGGCCCTGGTGACCGTCCGATGGGCCTGACCGGTTCAGGCACAACACGAAGTGGTGCCTGCCACCGCAGCTCTCGCAGGGGGACGCGCGTGAGCACTCGCTCAGCTGGTGCGGCCCCAAGCAACCGAAACACAATCGGTGGCGGAAGACCACCTTCCTGCGGGCAGCCACACCGAGCGCCTTAAAGTTGGCGCAACTGGTCACCTCATGACCGGCACTGTCGCAGTGCACACAGCCGTCACCCGACGGCGCGGCACTCAAAACGCCAAATTGTTTTGACCGACCACCCCCCCGTGGGGGTGGGGGGCGCGGCCCCTCCCGCATCCGCGCGGGTTGGCGCTGCACACTGGCCTCCGAATCCATGGTGTCGCATCGCCTGCATTCACCCTCCAAAAACTCCGTTAATTGGACGAGCGTGGGCAGTTCCGAGCTACTGCCCCCATGCAGCTGTTCAAACCGACTTTGAACAGCTGCAGGCAACCGTGACAAAACCATATATAACACAATATATGACCATTGGTCTACCGGCAGACCAAGGTTCTGAAGGGCCTTAGTGGCCACCAGCACAGGGTTGAGCACCTGTACCCGGATGTCAACATCCCGGGTTACTCTTGGGATGCTGAACAGCTTCCCCAACTGCGCATCAACCAACCGCCTTTTGTGTTGGTAGCGGTCAAACAATATGACCCGGGCAATCTCATAATTGCCCGCCGTAACCGTTAGGTGACCGACCAACTCCTTCGGTTCACCCCGCAGTGCCATCAATAGCTGGGCCAACTTGTAGGCGCTGTCCAGGTCGTCCCGACCGTGGACCAGGCTATCGAACAAATTGATGAATGCCGGCCACTCATCAATTGCCCCACCGAAGGCCGGAATCTCCAGGTGTGGAAGCTGTCCAACCACACCCTTAGGGGGGGGGTCTCCGCTACCCTCCCCGCGGTCATCCCGACGCGACCGCTTAATTTTCTCGGCGCGACGCTCGATGTCGCCCAAGCACTCCATCGCTTGGTCAGCATCCGCGCAGAGCTGCCTCACTGCAGCCACCGAGGCCTCATCCGTAAGCCCGAGGGCTTCAGCCTCGGCAGCCAGCCGACACACCTTCCCGACGCGTGTCATTGCGTCCTCCACACGCTTGAGCAGAACATCGTCCATGTCGGGTCGCTCCACATACTTGTGAGTATGGGCGAGCCATCTCATCTCCTCACGGACACCATATCGCAGTACCGTCAAGGGCGAAGGTGCCATGGTTACCGATTTAATTGTTCCTGGTCCTATGCTTCACTGCCGAACTAAGCACAGCCAGATACCAGCACTTTCCCGTCAGCGCTGGGCACAGAAATTTAAACTAAGTTGTAAAACCCAAGGCAACCACTAAACAATTAAATCATAAACAATATTTAATATGGTCGCCCTGTGGACATACACCTTATAATATACACTCTAAATCAATTAGAGAATGCCACCATGTGGTACAATACAAATAACACACAAAAGGTTATTATAAAAAAAAAACTATTTTTCTAGCAGTGGCCCTCCGATAGGAACCACACTTCCTTTGAGGTCAGCAAAATCAGCTTAATACCCCTTAAATAGCCCGACCCTGCTGTGTAAACCGAAATAACACTGTAGGACTACAGAACCTGACGTTCCACCGTAAGTAATACAATCTAGGCTTCGCAGAATGACCGTTCAATCCTTTATGCGCTGGTTACAGTAGTTTCCGACTACAAATTTATAACAACTGTTAACTAAATTGGCACTTATACTTTCACTTACCGAAAATGAACTTTAATCGTGGTATACCGACCACAGACTCATTGCCGACTTGAGCCAATCTGGGATATTCTTTTCTCCCAACTACAATGTGACAAAGGCAGCCCTACAACCGTGAATCATGATTTCCCACTAGGAAACCGCGCTTCTGCTACCAAATGATTACTTCCCCACGCCTACCGAACGGCATGGAATCCTGAGGGGGATGTGCCTTTGCCGTGTGAGAGAAAAGAAGTGATGAAATTTGTTTATTACCTTGTCTCCGTAGGCAGGAAATCGAAAGCTCGATTCGAGACGGGACTACGGAAAGGGGCACAGTTTGGGATAGGATATGGAACGAATCGAAACTTATCGTTGCTGCCGACGCCGTCGCCGGCGTGCTGCCTGTCGTGACCGTGGAGTCGCCGCTACCGATGCGACGATGTCCAATCAACCGGGATCACTTGGCCGCTGACGCGAATCTACTTATTTCAATCAATAGCCCGACGCTATGAGGTAGATTTACACTCTGACCAGGCCCGATGCCTGTATTACAATTGTTACACCGAAACAATCAATGCCACGGGGCCCGAGCCGCCATGTTATTCTCACCGATGAGACAGACCAAGAGAAATATTAACCTCCAATTTTACATCTCGTTTCCGATACGAGTGACAGCTGCTAGTTCTGTTTCCGTTCCGAGTCGCGCAACAAGAGGAGGTGCGTTCCGAAGCACAAATATTAAACACTGTTATTTAGCGAAAATGTACCGAATTAGGCATACGAGGATTGCGCAGGTAAATAAAGTAACACCGAGAATAATTTAATTATGCATGAAAATAGCCAACCATTGGAATCTAGTAGATTACCAGGCTAGCTGGCGTTTAGAAAGCCGGCCCTTTCAGGTGCTTTTGCCGATTTTCGTTTGCGATTTCGATTATTAGTGGATTTATAGATGATTACAAAATACGCGAACCATCGGAAACGTTAGTTTTCGAATTATATATTTTTAATCGCCATTTCAAGCATGTTGTACCGGCGGATCGGCAACGTGGGGATGTGGGAGTATTAGGGTAGGGAAACGACAAATTTGCAATGTTTTTTAACGTTACATGACGTACAAAGTTTATTGACCTCGTGGCAATCGACCTTGACCTTGAACTTGACCGTTTGAGTATATTTCGCAAAAATTCACAACTTTGCCATTTTTGTGTTCAAGGTTCATTAACCCCGAGGTCCTTGTCCAACAGCTTGACCTTGACCTTTCATGCATTTTGAGCAGAAAATTTTCTCAGATTTTCCGTTTTTTGAGGCTTAAGGTTGTTTACATTTCATTTACCATGAGGTCATTGACCTTGAGCTTGAAATTGAATTGGTTGAAGCCGTTTTAGCGTGATTGAGGCACAAACACACAAACACACAAACATTCAAACATTAAAAAATCGCTACTTTGACATTTATAATATAAGTTGGATTGGTTGGATTACTGATAGAATTCAGTGATTTATGCTATGAAATTATGAATTAAGCCGAAAGATTTGGCTGAATGACCAAAAAATTTGCCATATTTCTCGTAGTTGGGAGAAGACGATGGGTCACTGGGTTTTGAATTGAAACGTGGAGGGACTGGATCACAAACTAGGAAGTGCTCAAGTCCGCGCAATTTCACAGCATCACCGCCATGCTAAAGCAGAGACGGCTGCGTTGGCTCGGACATGTGCATCATATGGAACACACTCGTTTGCCTCGGCAAACTCACCTGAGTGAAATCGTGAATGAATGAACGAATCAGAGACTGGTAGGACGACCTGTTGCGTTTTGTATCTAGTATCTAGTTCTTAGTTAGATAGATGAAAATGTAGTGAAAAATAAAGTGACATTAAGAAAATAAGAGAATCAGTAGCCAAAAACAGTTCAACGCTAAACGTTATGAGAGGCCAAATAAAAATCTACCCGGAAAATGCCACAGCGAGCGAAAACTTGCTCGCCACGCTTGAAGCTTGCGGAATAACCAGAGTGATAGCACCAAAACTGAAGGCCGACAGACAAGCGGCGACTAAGATCGTGCCCAAAAATGAGACCTTCGGCGAAGACATCCCCACCATTGCTGAAGATATAGCAGACTGCATCGGCATTAAACCAACAACAATAAAGCCACTAGGAAGAGTAGGGAAAATACACCTATTAATCTTCGACAACAAGCATAACTTGAGCGATGTTCTGGAGAACTTCAAAGCTACAGGAAGAAAATTCTTATGCGCACCATCCTTCAAGAAGCACATTGTACAATTCAATAAATGTTTTGCCTTTGATCACTCGAAACAATCGTGTTACGGCAAAAAGAGGAACCAACCACAGACGCTTATCACCACGCCCGAGGGTACCACAACGAAAGGCTGCAGAAATTGTAAAGGCGAAGACTACGGCGCGAACAACGCAATATGTCCTGTGTTTAAAAATATGATAGCTAGGCAAGTGGAACAAGCAGAGGCTAAGCAAACGAAGAGAGAGAAGAGAATCAAACGCTCAGTAGTAGGATTAAGTATCAGATATGCAGATGTCACAAATACAACGCAATTTCCTACTCTGCCACAAAAGGAATCAACAAAACCACCCAGTGAACAAGTAGCGCAGACAGTAGGGGGTCTCACATTAGAGGGCCTCTTTAAAATGCAGACACAAATGCAACTTATCATGCTGATCGACAGTATGAATAGGATACACTCGCATCTCAACGGATAATTGCAACAGCAAAAAAATACAGAACCTCAAAATCTTACACCTAAACGCCCAAGGAGTAAAAAATAAATTCAAAGATATAAAAAACTAATCGATAAATACAAACCAGCCTTGATAATACTAAACGAGTGTAAGATGATGGGTTGAAACGGCAGTCACCCCCGGCTGGCGTGATGACAACAAGAATATTGATGCCTACATCAAACTGTTCACCGATCACGCAACTAGACAATATATCAAAATCAAAGGAATATATATTCAAATACCAGACCAATATCATGCTAGAGAAGAACTGGAGGAGACCCTATCCGACGAACCATCCATCATCGTTGGTGACACGAACCTACGTATGCAAACCCTGGGCTATAGCAGGAATGCCGGCCTCGGTAACAATGTTAAAAAAGTAATGAATGACGTAATCTGCTCGATGAAACATGCCAATGCACCATCTAAACCTTTCAGCCCAGGCAACGGCATTCTGGACGTGGCTATAAAAACACACCAATAGCTCGAAGCGCAGGGCAAATATGTGGAGTACATCGGCTCGGATCACCTCCCTTGGCTGCTAACCGTGAAGATTGAACATAATGTAGAGGAACCTCTTACCCGTAATACAAAGAAGATCTACGAGGACGAGAAACTTAAAGCAACATACCAACAGATAATGTGGGAAGGTTTCTGTGACCTCAACGAAGAAATTACAACAGAAAACGATTGCGAAAAGTACGTAGAAACTATGGAAAATGCCAATGTCATGCGTGAGTGTCGAGGGCTTCAGCCTCAACACTCACGCACCCTTAAAAGAGATAGTGAGGCAGGAACGACTGCTGAAGGAAATAAACGATAAGATTCGAAACAAACGAAAACAAATCGCTTGGCAAGGAAGACAATGCAGTCCCGAACTCCGACACGAATAACGCACTCTATATAACCAAGCCAAGGAAGAAGCTGTAAAAGCCCTTAATGAATACTCTGAAAAGGGCTGGCTACAAGATCCGCGTGACAAAAAATCACAAATGTGGCATATCCAACGAAACATGTAGCAGCCAACCGCTAAACTAACAAACTTCACGGGATGCAGTACAGAATTAGAAACGATCGAAAAGCTCACCGATGCAGCTACAGTTAAAAAGGCCAAGATAGCAAAAGAGAATGAGGGGACTAAAAATACGACACCGTTCCAACCGCTCGATCCATCATCAAATAAAGAAGTCCAACTAGTATTGAAGAGATTCAAAAACAATAAGGCCCCAGGGCCAGATGGAATAAAAGCAGACGCCCTCAAACTTGGGGGAGAAGTCATCATCGAGGCATTTGTGCCTCTTGCTAATTTTGTTTTGTCTACAAGTTATTTCCCTAAGCGGTGGATAACTGGCTTTTGCCCGATCACACTGCTCAACATCATGATGTTGAGCAGTGTGATCGGCAAGCTGTATGAGCGACTAATCTTGAGAAGACTAAACTCCACAGTAAACCGGCTGCAACCAACATTCCAGCATGGCTTCACCAGGGCAAGAGGAACAGCAACCCAGATCTAACGTACCGGAAAAATAATCACAGATGCGCTAACCATGGAAGACAGCGTCTCTATGATATCAACGGACCTATCTAAAGCCTTTGGCTCGAACACACATAAAGTCCTTATCAACAAACTTCAGAATCAAGATGTTGCTAACAATATCATTAAAATAATAGAGAACTACCAAGAAGGCAGAAATTTGAGAGGTCGATTCAGAACTACCTCAACCAGAGACAAACTGATACTTCACGGTGTTCCACAAGGCTCGATCCTGGGGCCGGTAATCTTCAACCTGTATGTCCACGATATTTGGGATATACAACACCACATGAGAGGACTCAAACTGTCACCGTACGCGGATGATCTCTGTTTACTCAACAGGGCCAAACCCAGATCATACGATTATACGTGCAGAATGGGCAGCGAAAGCCATTGTTGACTACAACATGAAATGGGGGCTAAAATGCAACATAGAGAAAACAGAATGTATCATGTTCGCAAAAAAGAAAAAATACCGGCCAACAGTGAAACTGAAACAACAAACGCTGCGCTATCAAAAGCTACCAGATACCTCGGCGTCATATTTGACAAACACATGAAGATGAACCAGCACACCAAAAAGGTCGTCAATAAACTGAAACATGCCAGAGGAGGTCTCGGCCCAATAATAGGATACAATGCAAAGACGGAACTAGACACGAAACTGGCCATCATTCAAGCCTGCATTTTACC
Organism: Argyresthia goedartella; assembly: GCA_949825045.1. Classification (NCBI taxonomy): domain Eukaryota; kingdom Metazoa; phylum Arthropoda; class Insecta; order Lepidoptera; family Argyresthiidae; genus Argyresthia; species Argyresthia goedartella. The sequence continues at coordinate 21,491,091 of OX463815.1, forward strand.
GCTGATAGACTAAGGCGTGGTACAATTACCTATGCAAATTCGAACGGCAATATAGAATGGCACTGAAAAATGCCGCACAACTACCTAGAGGAATACCCACGGAAGCAATCTGGGAGATGGCTGACATCGAAGCCTGGCCTACCTACGCGCCGAGGACCTCAACATCAAAATGCTGGAAAACATTGCAAGACTAGAAATAGAAGATCTTGAATCTCCTGGCGATGCCTACGAAATGCACGGTGAATTAAACCCCCTTAGGGTTAATCACAGAATATTGAAAATACTGTATGACCCCAACAAAAAAGGATACAAAAGGTGGTCTGCCGACAAGATGAAGGTTCCTCGTCCCCTTAAAATAAAATGATAAATAATTTAAACAGATAACATAAATAAAACACGTAATCTGTTTGAATATTATATTTATTTACATACTGCGAATCATAAAAACACAGCAAACATACATAGATCCAGTAGGACATAAGTTAGCTGACTCACCCCTGCACGGCCCACCGGCCACAGGGAATTTTGTAAACATAAAGTAGGCAAATAAATACTATTCTGATTCTGATTCTGTTGCGTTTCAGGGATTGCGTCAAGCGCGACACGTCCGCATTTTAAATCGAAGCCAGCAGATGGGAAGAGTTTGCACAGCACACAACAGGGCCTGGTTCGCTGCTCTGGCTGTAAAAAGAGCAAAACAATGTGCTCCACCACCCAGTCCACACGCACCACCAGCATCAGCAGCGACACAACATGTATACCGTGCGTGTGGACGTGTCTGTCGCTCCAGGATCGGATATAGGATCGGTAGAGTCACGAGCGTGCATTTACCTCGGACGCTGCTTAATTGACTGCTATAGATGCTACAGGCCATGATTGATTGGGTAGACTTGGCTGAGCAAAAGTAACTGCAACAATTAGAATGTCATCCACCATTTCTAGCTACGCTCTTCTTCTCTTGGAGATGTGGCAGGCTTTGTCCGAGACCAGCGGGGACTTGTTCAGCAGGAGCGAATTGCGAGCTGCTGACCGTTTTGCGGCGATACGAGAACTGGCTTGACGAGAAGTGAAGAAAAGTGCGGGTACATAATAATTATTGCAGTTAAATATGAATTCATAATTTACAAAGTAAAAAATTAAATAAAGCGACTTCAAGTTTAAGGTGTAGGCATGGTAGAGCTCTGACGCTAAGGAACATCGAAGAGCGGTCCACGTGGACTCTCAGCCAATGGAATCTGGCCCCCGCATTATGTGGACGACGTCTCTCGTCCCTCAACCCCTCGTAGACCCCGCGAAGATACTGCGCGCGCGACGGCCATGGCGAGCGGGAGCGAGTCAGTCGAGCGGAGGCAGCACAGCTAGCGGACGTGTGTCGAGAAACGTCTTAAATACATTCCGAATATACTACGATTGACCATCGACTTTCTACTAACAGCGGCAGATCTTTTGCTGACCGGATAACCGACAACAGATCACCTAATTTCTCGACAGCCCTTTGAGATCCCTTCGACCCTCGACAAAAGTCGGAAGAACCCATTCCCTGGAAGAAAACTGAGCTCTTGCCTACCAGTGTCAACCAGTGCCCCCCCATGACTTTATCTAGGATTGTTTTAGTTCGATTAAGTTTAAAGTGTTGTGTTAAATATCGTTAGTTAGGTACCTACCCATGTGATGTGAGACAGACAATATAATAGTTCGTCTGTAAGAATAGCAGTTTATTTATCTACCTAAGTACTTTAAATCCACAACCTTACATTTGGCGCTCACCGTTTTGTCGAGGTTGATCGGGTATTTTATTAACCGTACTAACATACTTTATATTTTGTGTGTTTATGAAAAACCTTACTTCACCAGTAACCCCCCCCCCCCCCCACACACAACACACATCCACTCTTGTCGAGCACCCAGCAAGCAGCACTTTAGTACCTATCTAGCAGGAACTAACTACAAAGTAAGCAGGCAAACTCAGATTTGTAAGTACCTACCTTTGTTCCGTGATGATATCAAAGTTTTTTTTCTGAGGTACAGTTACAGTAGATACGGTCTGGTAAAATTTGAACCTATCCCCTGTTCTAGTTCTCTAGCTTATGTGTTGACGGATGTCATAATACTGGATAAAGCACCGTCAAAGTTCATCAGACTGTGTATAATTTCTGGGCACGCAATTTTTCGTTTAGTTTTATCATTTTGATTAGAGATATTTTCGAACGCGCGAGGTCATCGATCTCGGTCATAGCTAAAATTATTTGTGTAGTACCTACCTATAACAAAACCTTGCATACTGCGCGATTCTTAAAATTTGTTTGCTATTGAGTCCAGTCTGTGGCGCGAGCCTAGTTCCCGCGTGTTTCCGTAGGTAGACCACAGTTACAATTATTTGTCTTAGCATTCATAGTAAACGTGCGGTACATGAAATTTAGAGTTTGGATGCTGTTTTTTTTTATAAAAAAATTTACGATATATTTTCGGGCTGTGACATATACAGTGGTTGATGGCTACATTAGCACACATTTTATGTGGTGCAAGTGAAACTTTGTAGGTATTCTTTTTAGTTTTAAAACAGGTCTCCGATAGAGCGTTTGTTTGTTTTAGTGTATTTTAGATTTTAATAGGAATATGGAAACTTTTTTATTATTCCTAAGAGCCTTGAATATAATATTTGAAATTGTTTTTACTTTGGTTAATCTTTCGGTAAAAAAACTTTAGTTTTGATAATTACTACAGCGGCGTTTTGTCTTTATCTCGCGGATAAAAAACAAAAATATATATATAAAGCGTCTTAGAAAATTGATTTTTGCTGGTAAATTATGATGATGTCACAAGACCATATCATTGACATGGAGGACGTCGGCGCCACGTCACTGACAGCTAGTGTCGAAGTTGTAACGCGACGAAAAGAACATTCCTCGTATCTTCAAAGACTTAGTGCTGATAAAAATAAAGTGAAGACTGAATCTCCAGAACCTACGGATATTTCCCACTGTAGGAGTTCGTCTAACCTCCTATCTTGGAATATAAAATACTCTGGAAAAATATCAGTGAAGGACTTCATCGAGAAGGTGGAGGAGCTGAGCGTAGCGAGGAAAATCAATGAAGAAATGCTAATTCGCTGCTTCATAGACCTCCTAGGTAAAGTTTCGCTCAAGTGGTTCAGGTCAAAACGAAATGTTATTAAAACATGGATTGATTTAAAAAAGCTCTCCTGGAAAGATTTGAGAATAGGGACTTCTACCTAGAAGTAGAAGACCAAATACGAAACTACAAACAGCCTATGGAAATGTCCATGGATGATTATGTCACGCATATAATAGACTTATACAACAAACTGCCGAAGGAGCACATGTCTGAAGAAAAATGTTTCGAACTAGTAAATCGAAATATATCTAAAAAATACCAAAGCTGCTTGATTTTTGGTAATGTGAAAAAGATAGACGATTTGTTGGAATATGTAAGGAGAATTGACAGGTACGCGGTAAGTGAGGTTGAAACATCATATTCCTCACCACCACTGACCCTGCCCCCCCAAGTTCACGTAGTGTCTAATGATGATTTATGCCTCAAATGCAAAAATCCCGGGCACTCGTACAGAAAATGTCCAAATATTCTTATACCCGTATGCTTTAATTGCGGTAACCTAAACGTGACTACCAAATCATGTAGCAAGTGTAAATCACAGTCCAGCAGAAACACAGAAACATACGTGGTTCCACAAACAACCTAGTACCAAAACAGTCCTCGAATCCCGAATCTGAATAATGGTTCTAATAATACCCGAACTAATACTAATCGTCAATTTTACTGTAATAACAATCAAAGTTTAAAAAACTAAACCCAGCACCGGAAAAATTCGATAGTAAGGAATGGTCAGAATGGTTAGATTTAGTTCGCAGATTTTTCAATAATTTGGATCAAAATGTTTTTCCGGTGCATTCAGGCAACGACAATTTAGAAAGACCCTACACTGATATTACGATAGAAAACCAAAAATTTTTTGTATAACTCGATAGTGGCGCTAACGTAAATATTATCGGGAACAACGCACATGCTCTCTTGCTAAAGCTAGGAGTCCCTTTAGATTCATCTTCAACAGTCTGTGCAAAAACAGCTGATGGTTCCTCTCAATCAGTTATTGGTAGTATGACTGTTATGATAAACTGGAATGATTTGACATTCCCAAAAACATTTGACGTCTCCCCATCTATAAAAACAAATTTTATCCTGGGTACAGAATTTTGGATTAAGTCTGGATTGAGATCTAGTATACAATGCAAACCTATCAAGTATCTTATTAACCCTAGAGTTGCTGATTTAAATATTGGAGTAATTGAAAGAATTAATGAAGAACCTGATAATTTAGTTACTAAACTTAACGTCGACATAGATCCCTCATCAGAAAATAATGTTAATACTACCCCATCTGAAATGAATATTAGTGAAATTGACACAATCAAAAATTTTAAAGACAGATTACCTACTAGGGATGACTTGAATGAAGACCAGCAGAGTAGATAAGATGAAATAGTAGAAAAATTTGCATCAATATCTTTTGAGAAAAATGGGCTAGAGCGTACTCACTTGTTAAAATATGACATAGAAACTACTGGTCCCCCGATTAAACAAAGATATTATAGAATGAGCCCTTACAAACAAGAATTAGTAGATGCAGAAATCGATCGTTTTGTCGATTTAGGTGTTTTAGAACCATCTGTTAGTCCTTGGGCTAGTCTTGTACTATTAGTTCAAAGAGAAGATAAAAATAGACTTTGTATAGACAGTAGAATGCTCAATTCTGTCACCAAAAAAGATTGTTATCCTTTACCTCGAATAGACAACATACTAGACAATTTGAAAAACACAAAATTCCTGTCTTCTGTGGATTTGTCAAAAGCTTTCTTACAGCTACCCTTGACCGATGAAGCAAAAGAAAAAACCGCTATAATATCACAAGGTAGAGGCCTTTTACAGTTTAAAGTAGTTCCGTTTGGTCTGACCAATGCTCCCCAGTGTCTGCAAAGGTTGGCTGACACGCTATTTGGGCCTGAATTTAAAGGAAAGGTTTTTGTTTACTTAGATGACCTCCTCATTATTTCTGAATCGTTTACTGAACATATTGAACTACTAAATAAAATATATGACAAACTTGAATTCGCGAATCTGTCAGTTAATTTAAAAAAGTGCGAGTTTCTTAGATCTGAATTAAAATTTCTAGGGTATATTGTTACTACAGAAGGCCTCAAGACAGATCCTTCAAAAATATTTGCAATCGAAAGTTTCCCTACACCCAAGTCTGTTAAAGATGTTCGTAGTTTCTTAGGCCTCGCGTCATATTACCGTCGTTTTATAAACAATTTTTCTAATATTGCAGCACCATTGTCTCGCCTTACAAGTGTTAAAATAACTCATTTTATTTGGTTCACTGAAGCAGACCAAGCTTTTAAAGAATTGATAAAAGCGTTAACTTCAGCTCCTATTTTACAACCACCAGATTTTGACAAACCGTTTTCCATCCATTGCGACGATACCAAAGGAACTTGCCTTTGGTATCGGCGCCGCATTAGTACAAAATGACGAAAACGACAAAGAACACCCTGTAGCATATTTTTCAAGAACCCTTACTAGACAAGAATGTGTACTTTCGACAACTGAACGGGAACTTTTATGTTTTGTGGAAGCGGTAACATATTTCAGACATTACGTTGAATGTAGTCATTTTGAGGTCGTGACCGACCATGAAAGTCTAAGGTGGCTTTACAAATTAGACAACCCGACTGGACGCTTAGCACGATGGGCTACAAGACTCTCACAATTTTCATTTGACATCATCCATAAAAAGGATAAATTCCACAGTGTACCTGACGCCTTAAGTAGAATTAGAATCGAAATGCTTAGTGGATCAGACAGTTTAAATGATGATTGGTATAATAAAATATTTAGAGGCGCTACGGAGACTCCGGAAAAGTATCCAAATTTCACGATTTATGACAACAAACTTTACCGTTATTGCAAACCAAAATTTGACATTTTAGACTCTTATTCTTGGAAAGAGGTAGTTCCACTGGCACTTCGAGAAAATTTAGTTCTAAATTCTCATGAAGACCCTCTAGCAGCACATTTAGGACCCCTTAAAACATTTCAAAAATTACAAGTTCATTACTTTTGGCCGAACATGTTTTTAGACATAAAATCTATTATTGATAAAGGCGATACCTGCAAAGCCTAAATCAAACAACAAACCACCAAGTGGTCATATGACCCATCAGAAAAGAGTCAAAGCGCCGATGCAAGTCCTGAGTATTGATCTAGTTGGCCCCCTGCCAAAAAGCTACTCAGGACACATTTACCTGTTGACTGTTGTGGACACCTTTACTAAGTATTTTTGGTTTTACCCACTAAAAAAGGCTAACACTGCAGCCATAGTGAAGTTCTTAGAAAACAACATATTCTTTACCTTTGGCGTTCCCCACACTTTCATAACCGACAATGGTAGTCAGTATATCGAACGAGTTTTAAGTTTTTGCCAATAAATATAATATCCCCATACTTTTTAGAAACTTCGTTTACTTTCCACAAAATAACCCTGTAGAGCGACATAACAAGACAATTGCGACTGCAATTGCCTCATATGTTGGTAATAATCACAGAACATGGACTAAACTCTTAAATAAGATTCAAACCGCGCTTAATAGTCCTGTCAGCTTAGCACATGGATATTCTCCACATTTTCTGATGTTTGGTAGGGAACTCATCCTGGACGGTAGATTTCACAGACTTCTGAATGTAGAAAACCTGGATAGTATTGACACCGAGGATTTCGAACAATGGACTACCAAACTTTAAGATCTGACAAAAATATTTGAAGACGTGCAAGCGCATCTGGCGCAAGCTTACCAGCAAAACGCAAAAAGATATAATTTGAGACGGTCTATCGTCCATTACAATGAGGGTGATATTGTTTGGCGTCGCTCTCATGTGCAATCAGACGCCGCCAAATTCTTTAGCAATAAACTAGCTCCCAGATTTGTAAAGTCATTAGTGCTCAAAAAGAACTCTGACAATACCTACATTCTGGGAAACCTAGACGGTACTAAAGCTGGATTATTTCACGTAAGTGACATTATAAAAAACGGATGAGGTATAATTGATTAACTGCTCGGAGAAAGATAAAAATACTATGTTTTTACTACATTATGTTGAATTTTTTTTTCGGTGAGATTTATAAATTGTGCCAGAAAAACGTCGCCTATATGAAGACGGAGAATATTTTTATGTTATAACATGCCTATGCATGTTATAACATAAAAAGTATTAATAATAAAACAACTATATAAAAAAAAATGAAAATTATTGCTTACTTGATTTTTGCGTTGAATATTCTCCGTCTTCATATAGGCGACGTTTTTCTTTCTTCTTCTTGAGGGGCATAAACCTACCAGTATATTGATAATAATACACTTACCCAGTTTTTTTTAATTTATGGGAAATTATGCTTTTATTGCCTACGCTTTGTATTTGTCCATGTTTTAGATAAAGTAATAATAGTAAATAATTTATCATCAGCACCTGCTCTTTATTTTATGTCCTGTAAAAGTCGTTTCTTCTCGTCTTCCGTATTGTGGTTAGCCATATATAGCATATTCCCCTTCTTTAGCTGGTAGCCGAAAACATGATACTCCTTAATAAAACCCTAACCGTAAGCATAACTTTAAACGTCTCATCATGGTGCACTCCTCAATATCCCTATCCTGGCCCTCAATATCAATCTTCTTGTTAATACAGATTTATGTACGTATCCGATCAGCGTTTTCGAATCGGTGATTTTAGAATTAAAAAAAATATATTTTTCTTCTAATACTTTTGTAATTGTGAGATGGTGTTATGTTATGTTTGAACCGAATTATTTAAGTTGTACTAACACTTTACTTGTTGTGAGGTTATTTTTTTTTTTCTGTTTTAGAGAAGTTAATTGCTAATATGTCAACTGTTTTTTTTTAAGAGAAGTGTATTGTTAAGGATGTATCAAACATTGGACATTGTAAACCTGTAGGTTTAGAATTTGTTTACCCTTATCTTGGTTATTTCTTTGTGTTAATGTGTCTTTATCTTGTGATCTCATTAATCATAATTATGTCATGATGTGAGAACTGATATGATTATTTAGTTATTGTGATAGGATTAAGTCTAATTTTCTTTTTTTTTGTGTTATTTTCTTTTTTTGTAAGAAAGGGGGGAATGTAGGCATGGTAGAGCTTTGACGCTAAGGAGCATCGAAGAGCGGTCCACGTGGACTCTCAGCCAATGGAATCTGGCCCCCGCATTATGTGGACGACGTCTCTCGTCCCTCAACCCCTCGTAGACCCCGCGAAGATACTGCGCGCGCGGCGGCCATGGCGAGCGGGAGCGAGTCAGTCGAGCGGAGGCAGCACAGCTAGCGGACGTGTGTTGAGAAACTTCTTGAATACATTCCGAATATACTACGATTGACCATCGACTTTCTACTAATAGCGGCAGAATATTTGCTGACCGGATAACCGACAACAGATCACCTAATTTCTCGACAGCCCTTTGAGATCCCTTCGACCCTCGACAAAAGTCGGAAGAACCCATTCCCTGGAAGAAAACTGAGCTCTTGCCTACCAGTGTCAACCGGTGCCCCCCCATGACTTTATCTAGGATTGTTTTAGTTCGATTAAGTTTAAAGTGTTGTGTTAAATATCGTTAGTTAGGTACCTACCCATGTGATGTGAGACAGACAACATAATAGTTCGTCTGGAAGAATAGCAGTTTATTTATCTACCTAAGTACTTTAAATCCACAACCTTACAAAGGCCTATTTCTTCCTTCCCGATTGGGATCCGAGTGAAGTCTATTTAAATGAAAAGTACTCATCAAAACATTTGCAGCACGGAACCACAAACCAAAACGTCATCTATGTTTATTTTTTTTATTATTGTTGTTTTTTTTAAAAGCGCTCAACAATTTTGATAAAAAATGTTATGAGACGAAATAATCGCGTAGCAAAAATACAAAAAACCGGTCAAGTGCGAGTCTAAATCGCGCACGAAGGGTTCCGTACCACCGTTCAATGGAAGTGATGGTGTGGAGTGAATAGTTTGGATTTTACACAGCAAAATATTGTTTACAAAGTAATTGGTGCGGTTACTTTCACACTCCATGTACGTAACCAGGTGCATCCATAAGTTTGTATGTGGTATTGAAAGAATTGTTGTATGGGAGCCCCCTTAAATATTTCTTTTATCCTGTTTTTTAGTATTTGTTGTTATAGCGGCAACATAAATACATCATCTGTAAAAATTTCAACTGTCTCACTATCACGGTTCGTGAGATACATCCTGGTGACAGACGGACGGACGGACAGCGGAGTCTTAGTAATAGGGTCCCGTTTGGAACCCTTCGGGAACGGAACCCTAAAAAACAGTCGAATTGAGAACCTCCTCCTTTTTGAAGTCAGTTAATTCCGAAACCGAAGTACCTACATTCCTAAAAATATAGGTAGGCAATAATGGTCCTCCAAGCCGATACGGCTACGGCGGCCACTGCAAAGGACTAAAGCTAAATTCGTGGAGAGCAATAAAAGTTTCCGGAAAGAATAAGAAAAAAATACTATTAAAGGTCAAAACTTAATTTATGGTTTCCCAAAATATTCTCCCTTTGTGTAAATGCTTATCATAAGATTAAACCAATTTTGAAAAAATTTGTACCACTCCTCCGTGATGACCTCATGAACGTGTTTTTCATACTCTTCGACAGCCTCTTCCGGTGATGAAAATCGTTGACCGCGTCATTGGTTCTTAATTTTTGGGAACAGAAAAAAGTCACAAGGTGCCTTGGTACTTGCCAGGTCGGGGCTGTATGAAAGATGGCTCATAATTTTAACGTTTTTCACCTTCAAAAATAAGTTTGTCTGTCTGGCCGTGCGGGAACTATCGTTGTCGTGGTGCAAGATGATATGGCGTTTTCGGTTATTTTTACGGAGTTCGTCCTTTTAATTTCCGGCAAAAACATGGTCGCGTACCAGTCACTATTCTAGGCTCGACGATTCTCTAAAGCAACAGTAGCCATGTGTCCAGTTTTATTAACCTCTTGAATAACGCCACTTTTCCGTTATAGGTTTTTAATTTTATTACCATGGCATAAGGTTCAAAATCGCAATCCGTCCCAACTACCCTCGGTTTTTGAGAGGTTAAAGAGAAACAATCATCCGCTTAGATGCACTTTTCACGCACGCCGCTTTGATTGTTTTCGGCTCATCTTTTAAGACACATATGCTCGATTGCTGCTTTTTTTTGGGATCATACCAATAAATCCATGTTTCTTCACATGTTTTTATGTCCCACACCAAATTTGACGCCCATTCGTTGAATCAGATAAGCATAGTATTGCAACAAGTGAGACGGTCCGTTTTTTGAGCCTCGATCAAATTTTGTGGGATCCACCGCGAGCACAGCTTTCTCACACCCAAATGTTTGCGTAGGATTATTGTATGTGACTCATATCTATGTCTAAGGATGCCCGAATATCAGATAGGTCACTTGCCTGTCTGTTTCGATCATACGGCGCACAGCATCGATGTTTTTGTTGTTCACAGCGGTAGATGGGCGACCATCGTGAGATTTGTCACTGAGATTGACAAGACCGCAGTGAATTCTGCAAACCTGCTGTAAATAGTCTTCTTGCATGGGGCTTCACCGCCAAAAGTAGATTGAAGCCGAGCGAGACTCTGCTGGGCTATCAAATAACAATTAAAATCGTAGAAAATCATACTACGAAAATTTTCCTGAGTTAAATCCATGTCAATATAGACAAGCAATTTTTTTTAATAGCGCCATAATGTAAAAACAATTGACAGTCAGATAAAACAAACTGCATTCTACAGCCAAAGAGTTCCATTTTAAAATGTTCCAATTACTTTTTAAATATAGTTTATGAAAGTGGCCAGTTACGGAAAATTTAATATGACTTATGTGATACCTAGTTGCCAACAATAAAGATCTAAGACTTGCTAAAGTATGTAGTAATAGTTAATTTTAATCCGCGTATCAGACTAAAAAGGTTTCATGGTTTCGTTTCCGCAAGGAAATAACAAACGCAATGAATTTATAAGATCTTAGTTCTGGAAACAATGAGAGTGTATCAGATTGTTAAATCGAATAGCAAACGTTAAAGAAACAGTAGTAGACTCTAAACAAAAGCGGAATTTAAAGACAGCGGAAGGGACGAAGGTGCCTAGTGGCTCCTCAAAATTACTCTTAGTTCTAAGGTACCCTCTCATGTAACCCTGACTTGCAATTCTTGCAGTTACTTAGTAAATTAAATCAAACACGCGGGAATGTTAAGTGAAAATAATTTGCTAAGTACAGAAACCCGCCCGCCGGTGAGTTTCAAAATTCAGTGGTTGATTCGAGAATATACTAGAGACCTTCTTACACCATTGGAAACCTCTTATTAGTGACATAGCGTAGTTAAAACCATTTTTATTATTGATTGTCACTAATGTAAGAGCCTCTAAAAGCCTATAGTTATATGTTTGTTGAGATTAATTGAGTTTCTTGAATGTCGCTAGTCTATCGGCGTACCATCAGTTGTTGCGAACGGGCGTATATTTAGTTGCAATCAAACAATTTATTCTAAGTGTTAAAAGCTATTTACACCAAGTTGACCTGTGTCGCATTAGTACATTCGGGCCAGTTTTATGTGTACGCGAAAGATCTAATCTTCAGCCTCCACGCCGGCCGGCTGGAGCTGCAGGCGACAGCGGCGCGCCCCTCACCCCCGCGGGTAAAGAGAGTAGCTGTATTTTCTACTCTCGCACGCGCACTCGGCAGGCTGCGGGAAGTGTTGGTGTGACGTCATGTCACAACTACTTGGATCGCCTAAGGAAACCATGGAGCAATTCTCACTATCAGAGTCAGATCTACTTACTGCAGCAGCAATGAATCCACCTGACAGAAATTTTGTGACTGCACGCCCAAAAAGGAAGAACCCTGAGTGCTACGATCTAATGGACTCGCTCACTGCTTTCCGAACGGAAATGGCAGCATCAATGAAGGAATGTTTTGGTATACAGAATGAAACATCTAACTTTCAAGTGCGAGCTTGGTCTAGAGATATCCGAACTAAAAAATAATATCAACAATACCGTAAAGTCAGAGCTTGTGCCAATAACATCCTCCATCTCGGAACTTAAAGCTGAATTTCAAACAACGCTCTCAGATATTTATGTCAAGCAAACTGAATTGAAATCAGAATTGAACAATGTACAGAAGATAGCTGATCTGAACGCGAGCAATATCAAGACTTTAGAGGCGAAAGTGATCGGAAATGCAAAAACCAGTGTCTCTCACTCCGAACTGATTGAACTGCGCTCTCAAGTTAACGACCTTCGGGCAGAATTACGACAACAACAACAATATGATCGACTGCTTAATTTGGAGATAAATTGGGTACCTGAAACGAAAAATGAGGATCTATATGAAATATTTCTGAAGATAGCGGCGCACGTTGGTGTATCCCTGGAGAAAGGGGACATTTTGCATGCTCATAGAGTACAATCACGCGAAAAAACCGATCGTCCCAAGTCGATTATAGTTAAGATGCGAACGCGTCTTATAAAGGGCAACATCATAGCTGGTCTCCGAAAAACTAAAGGTGTGACTACTCTAGATATTTCTATGCCCGGCGATAAATTATTATCGATCTTTGTCAACGATCACCTGACGGTCAGCAAAAACTGGAAGATTTTTGTCAGGAAACACGAACAAGCTCCCTTGATTCTCATAAAAGACGATGCAGACCTTGGGAAAATGATCTGATGATGATAAATTATCTTAAATTGAACGATTTCATGTTTAGTTATCAGCTGTTTAGAAGCAAAGTTAGTGTATATTTTTTAGCTCAAATGTTTCTGATCGGCAATAGTTGCACAACCCAGGTACTTATGCTATCATTCTATTATTTATCAAAGTTGCTATTATTTATATCCGTATATAGTATTATCATATCACATATTTTTATTATGTATGTATATTATACATTAAGCACCTACATATGCTTGACAACACAATCATTTTACATAAATCTGAGAATGCATTTTCGAGAGGACGTTTATGGACAGAACGAGTTGAGGGTAGTTTATATTTTGTGCCGTACGCATATCATTCATAGTCAATATCAAGACCGGACAAAACTCTCATTACATTTATTGTTAGAGCTAATGACGATCATATACTTAGGTAGCCCAGGATGTAATGGTGGTGGAATAACAGCTGTTTTCAGTAATGTTATTTTGGTGTTGACGGGAATCTCATGTGAGTGCATACTTTTTCATCACGATATAAGGTATGCGCTCGTGTATGCCTTCCTCACAACAGCTGTTACTTCAACAATATTTAATCTACTTTAAATGCATCCCATACGTAACCAATGGATAAGTTAAAAATATATTTTCAAAACGTTCGTGGGCTACGAACGAAATCACACAATTGTTACCAAAGTATTTTAGCTAATGACTATGATATCATTGTATTTGTCGAGACGTGGTTATGCGGTTTATCGTTTTTTAAGTAGTGAGTACTGCGATGGCCGTTATGACGTTTTTATTTATTTATTTATTATCTTTGGTACACAAAACAGCATTGAAGATAATACACTAAAATATGACATGACAACGGGTGAAAGGCTGTCTTCAGAGCCAAAAATATGTGTACACAGCATGTTATAAAAAAGAGTATGTGCCTAGTTAAAATTATACATACAATAAATCAAAGAACACTAAAGAAGAAATTAACCGTTTAAACAAAATTAAATTACACATAAAACAGTTTCAACAAATTAACAATTTCAAAGTCATTTAGAAAAATCTGCAGAATTTTAACAATTTACAGAAAATAGAAAATAATTTACAGAAAATATTATTTGAGGATATTACGCATTTTAAACTTAAAACAAGGCAACGAATCATGGTAGATATCAGGGACGTCGTCTTCGCTGGCAGAAAGCTCGTTAAAGTAGCGACACATACGAAGAGTAGGGTTGTTAGCGCTGATGTTGGATTTGCACGGCGGGATGAAGAAGGGACGTGGCTTTCTAACTAATCTGCTGGGTGCGCGGAAGTTAATGTCTGAGAGAATAGAAGTTGTAATGGTGCCGTTAATTATTTTGTGTAGGTGGCTCAGGTCCTGAAGCCCGCGACGTGATTCAAGGGTTTCTATCGAGAATTGTTCACACCTACTTTCGTAAGACCTTAGTGAACGACGAAGCCCGAAACGCGCGCAAAGCATACGGAGAAAACGCTTTTGGACTGACTCTACATGGTTGATATGGACTTTGTACATTGGCGACCATATGACAGACGCGTACTCCAATCTACTCCGGACAAGTGTATTATACAGTAAGATTATACTTGCTGGATTTTTAAACGACTTGGTGACCCGTAAGATAAAACCAAGAAGTTGGTTACATTTCTTGACGAGGGTGGAGCAATGCTGGTTGAAGCTTAGCTTCTCGTCAAATACAACTCCCAGATCAAGTGCTTCGAATTTTCTTTGCAATGCAACATCATCTAAGGTGTAATTAAATTGGACAGGGTTGTGGTTACGAGTCATTGTTATCACAAAGCACTTGTCTGCAGCCAGAATCATGTGGTTGTCTTTACACCAATGTGACAGGTTGCGCAGATCCTCCTGAAGGGCAGTGCAGTCGCGTTGCGTACGGATACGAGTAAATATTTTAGATGTGATAGGGATCCAGTGGCCACCAAAAAGAAAATGGGGGCGGGGTCATGATCTGTACACGACGTGAACTGAACGCCAGCGTACGCTGTGACCTTTCGTGTCCACCTACCGATACCTTATGGATAACAATATCAGCAAAAGCCTTACATACCCAGAATGATATTCATATCATAGGCTCCTACATGCCGGGTGGTACTCAAAACTATAAAATTCTAGCGGAAGACTTACGACGCTACACAAATGTATTATTAGATCAACTTAGAATTAATCACACTGATAACTATATTTTACTTGGAGACTTTAACCTTCCTTTTATCGATTGGCAGTTAGATGGTCCTATTTTTAATTGTAGTTGCTCTACCGATATTCAAACACTATCTAAATAATTAATTGACTCTTTATCTTTGTTTGGTTTTATACAAAACAATCTCATTGGTAACTTCAGTAATTTTCAGTAACTTCAACGTGTTCTTAGACAGATGCCAATATCCACTACTGTCAGAGGATATATTTCATCCCTCTCTAAGTATAGATGCCTCAGATGTTACACTACCGCCTTTAGTTCACGCTCCTATACGAAAATATAAATTTCATAAAGGTAACTATACCGCAATAAACAACTCTTTGCTAAGTACCGACTGGGAAAAAGAACTCTCTAATATGGATACAGAAACCGCTGTGGAATATTTATATGAAAACCTATACAAATATATAGATCTGTACATTCCTATCTCGATCACACATAAAAATAACACATATCCTGTATGGTATTCTGATAGTCTGGTGAAAGTTATCCGTGAAAAGACTAAGGCGCATAAAAAATGGAAAAATTATGGTAATAGGGACGATTATGATGAGTTTTCTTTGTTACGGGCTCGTTATCACCGACTACATGAAGCTTGCTATAACAGAATGATTCTCAATGCTCAGAAATCTCTTAAAGCCGACCCTAAGAAACTATGGAGTTTTGTTAAATAAAAAAAAAGTAATAGTAATTACCCTACCACACTTACATTGGGAGATAATATACTTACAAGGCTCTGACATTGCTGATGGATTTAATATTTTTTTTCATAATATGTTCGCATCCAAAGCTTTACATTATCCTGTCATGGATCTACCCCCTCCACAGAATGGGGCTGCAGATAATATCTGCTCTGCTACTATATCTGTGCCAAAGGTATCACGTCTACTTAGCTCATTAGACATTAATAAGGGCGCAGGTTGTGACAATATAGCTCCGATTTTTATAAGATGTTCAAAAGCTCTGGCACTTCCTATCATCCTTATTATCAATAAATCCATCAGGGAGGGATTATTCCCTACTATATGGAAACAGGCACGTATAGTCCCCATCCATAAAAAAGGCTTAAAAACAAAATTGAGAATTATAGACCTATCTCCATTTTAAATATCTTCGGTAAAATTTTTGAAAAGGTGGTTTATGATGAAATGTATACTAACATATCTATAGGAATACCACAGGAACAGCACGGATTTCAATTTCAATTTCAATTTAGGTTTATTGCTTCCATAAAGTACATAAACATTTGTTCTTAAATTTAGGTACAATTTATGGACCCTGTCCATAGGGCACTGCAATAGTATAGAGGTATAATACTAAGGACTAATATAAAATATTTATTATTGAGGTATGTTTATGTGTACGTTTGTGCGTGTGTGAGGGTGTGTGTGTTATTGTGATGTACATGCATATATTTATAAGTTAGTGTTATGTATACATATATATATCTGTGTGTTAGTGTAATTTTAAGTTATTTATTTGTCTCAAATGATGGGTCTATGAAATATTCATTTATACTGTAATATGTTTTATTAATTAATATATTTTTTAATTTCTTTAGGAACTTTACGTTATTCGTTTCATCTTTAAGTAGGGTGGGTAATTTATTATATATTTTGATACTCATAACATAAGGACTAGATGAGTGCATCTTTAGAGTAGAAGTGCAGGGTTGGATGAGTCTGTCTTTATGTCTTAAAGAGAAGTTTACGGGGATTTCTCCGCGCTTATGGTAAAGATTCCTATTATCACGGACGAATTTGCACATTTCGTATATGTATAAGCATGGTAAAGTCAGAAGATTTAGTTTTTGAAAGAAGGGTTTACAACTGTCCGTTTGTTTGGTATTTACTAGGATCCGTATTAGTTTTTTTTGTAAAATAAGTATTGCTGGCGCACCTGTGCTGTTTCCCCATAAAAGTATGCCGTATCTGAGCCATGAAAAAGTGTATGCATAGTATACCGCAAGTGCAGTTTTCAGATCAGTACATTTTTTAACTTCTTTAAGTGCGTAAGAAAACTGAGATATCTT
The DNA here is from genome assembly GCA_949825045.1 of Argyresthia goedartella. Classification (NCBI taxonomy): domain Eukaryota; kingdom Metazoa; phylum Arthropoda; class Insecta; order Lepidoptera; family Argyresthiidae; genus Argyresthia; species Argyresthia goedartella. The sequence continues at coordinate 21,508,177 of OX463815.1, forward strand.
GTTACAAATTTTTTGGGTGTGTTGTTTCCAGTTAACGTTTGAATCTATATCAATTCCAAGCAAAGTGAACCGGTTTACTATTTCTATTTGAGTACCTTTATAGGTGAAGATGAAATCAAGTTGCTTTTTTTGTCGGGGGTGGAATATCATTACTTTAGTTTTATTATAATTAATTTGAAGGTTATGGTTTGTCATCCAATTAGTAATGTGATCTAATGTAGAAGTAAGCTTTGTGTTCAGTTGGGAGCTATTTTCTGATGGGGCCAGTAAGGATACGTCATCCGCAAACAGCACGCAGTGACTATTCGTTACTTTAGGGAGATCATTGATGTATATAAGGAACAACAGACACCCCAGGACACTTCCTTGGGGTATTGATGAATTTAATGTCCTATCAGTTTAGCGTACGTTTTGTATTTGGTTAGTTTCTTTGTTCGATTGCTGTATTTCGACAGATTGTACTCTATCTTTCAAATATGAAGTAAACCAGTTATGGGCTGTTCCGCGCACACCTATTCTATAAAGTTTGTCTAATAGAATTTTGTGATTCACCCTATCGTATGCCTTAGACATATCTAAAAGAAGGCCCACCGCGTATGATTTCTTATTCATGATACTTAGAGCTTCTTGAATGTATTTGTATACAGCCATAGTTGTCGATCTTTTCTTGCGAAAACCGTTTTGAGACTCTGTAAAGATTTTGTATTTTTCGCAAAAAGAGTATACGCGATTACACATAGATTTTTCATAAATTTTCGAATTTGTTGAAAGTATGGCAATGGGTCTGTAATTATTTGGGTCGGACTTTGAATTTTTCTTATGTATAGGTTTAATGATTGTTTTTTTAAGTATGTCTGGAAAAGTCCCCTCAATATATGATTGGTTTATCAAGATAGTTAAAGGTAAAGTTAATTCGTCTGCGCACTGTCTTATTAGTGTTGGTGGTAATTCGTCCTTACCGAAACTATTTTTATTTTTTAAATTTCGGATTATTTTTTGTATTTCTTGATGTGTTACAGGAGCCAAGAACATTGTATTTTCGGTAGGGCTCATCACTGGATAGTTTTTATGTGCAGTACTATTATTTTTTTGTGTATTATTTTGATCTCCTATTTTTGTAAAGTAGTCATTAAATATGTTGGCAACAGCAATTGGTTCAGAATACACTGTACTATTTATTTTTAATGTAATATTTTGTGATTGGTTTTGACGTTTTTTATTAGTCCTCTCTTTAATTATATCCCACATAGTTTTTATTCTATTATTTGACTTTTTAAGTTTGTTTATGTAATGTAATTTTTTTGCTGTTATGACCGTTTTTTTAAGTATTTTTTCATATTTTTTGTAGTAGGATTGAAGTACGTCACTTTTGGATGTTAAGGATAGTATTCTTAATAATCTTTTATTCTGAGATGATAGTATGATGCCAGGTTAGCCAATGTTTTTTAGTGTTTGTTTTTATTTTAATTACTTTTTTGGGTATGGTTTCGTCAAGAATGTTTTTTAAAATTTGATAAAATATCTCGTAGTTTTCATTTACTGTTTTATCTTTATGTAAGATATTATTCCAAGTGAAAGTTTTTAATGTTTCTTTGAATTTATTTATATTTACATCATTGTAGAACCTTTTTTTCATGTAATATGTAGTCTGTACCTTAGATTGTTTTATGTTTAATTGGATAGTAGTTGCCTTATGTGCTGAAAATCCTAGTTGCTCTACTTTAGTGACAGTTTATTTATCCTGAAAGTTTGTAAATATTAGATCTATGCATGAGTGTTGGTGCGTAGGTTCCTTTATGTGTTGAGTAAGATTATTTTGTAACATCAGATTAATGGATTCGTTTGTGAAAGAACTATTCAATAAAATATTAATATTAAAATCTCCACCTAATATTATATTGCGATCTGAGAAATTCTTAGTTATATATTCTAAAATTATATTTATTTATTTATTGAATATTTCCTTCTCTCTTCCATTCCAATACATATTTATTAATAGAATATTTTCATCAATTATTTCAGTTGCACAAACTTCTAGTACATATTCAATTGACATGTTTGTGATATCTGTTCTATCTTTGTATTTTAGGTTATCTCGTAGTAGTATACAAACTCCGCCTCCTTTTCGTTCCTTCCTGCAGAATGCAGATGCAATTTGGTAATTTTGTATATTTATTAAGTCTAATTGTCCTTGTGAGAGCCAGGATTCTTGTATACAGACTGCTTGATACTTTGTATTTTTCTCTAGGAAAGCTTCTAGTATATGATTTTTATTATTTAAGCTTTGAATGTTTTGAAATAATACATTGCAATCACATTGTGTTTCTTTGGTTCCGAAATGTCTGGTTTTGAATATCGGAATTTTGTGCTAAGTTTCTGTTATCTATTTTTTCATGTTCTAGTTTATGTGTCTTGCCATCTATGTATAACTTGTTGTTCCGTATAACTGCATGTCTTCCGTTTTTTCTAGCTTCGTACAAGATCTCGTGCATTTGTTTCCTCATTTTTCGGCCATTTTCATCCAAATATTCAGATAATTTTAATCTAGTGTTGTTCAGGAATGAAGTGTTTTGTAGGAGGTATTTTGTCATTCTTTTGCTCAAAAGCTCAATATATATTGGTCTGCGTTTTCCATGATTCCCCATGCGATGACTATCTTCTACGTATCCTGTCGAGTCCACGTTGTACAACTCATAGAAAACATCAATCACACGACTGTAGAGGCAGTGTCCGTCCTCTTCGAACATTTCTTCCAGTCCATATAGGACAATGCTCTTGCTGCAGTCATGTGTTATCTGATTTTCCTGACGGGCTGTGGTATTGCAGTCTATTTTGTTTGTGAGTTTTTGTAGTTGGTTTTGTAGACTTTCCTGCTCTTTTTCTAGTTGTAAAATTTTTGTGTCCAGATGATGAATATCTTTTTTAATTTTTTCATTATCCAATTTTAAGGATTGGAATTGCTGTAGAAAATCTTTTTTGAGTTGTTTTATACTTTGGGATATCTTATTTTCAATCGTTGCGGATAGTTCTGTTACTATTTGGTTTTTTATGGAATTTAATTTAGTATCCAGTAGGTCAGCAAAATACCTCATGTTTGTAGACGGTGAGCCGGTGTTTTCCAAGGGGTTTAAACTCTGTCTTAATGTGTCACCCATTGGAATTTGATCTGAGTCAGAATCGTCAATGTTTGCTGTATGGATGCTTCTTACTGGTGTGTTGTCAGTCTTTCTTCTTTGGGTAATGTTGTTGCATTCAAAACATTGCCAAGATATATCATAGTGATGTGCTTTCTCCATATACTCAGTTGTGCTTATATTTAGACATTTATAGTGATAGACCTTTCTTCAAGAGCAACATTGTAATCTCTCAGATATGTTAACATGTTTTGTACAAGCAATGCAATTCATCTTTAGAAACTGGTGCTGCCCTCAAGTGTTAGAAGTAATTATCACTCGTCGTTCACAGTTATTGGAAGCGCATCGGTGATCTCTTCGTTTAGAAAGTTAGTTTTGCTGTCACTAGATGTCGCTGCGGTGAGCTCAGATGAAGAAATTATGCTGACTAATAGGTTAATAGAGATTAAGGTTATAATTAAACGCACTTTTATCAAAACGTGTCGCTTTCGTCCGTATCACTTTTAATTGGTATGTACAGGTTAGTTTGTAGTTTTGTGGGATGGTTTGTTTGTCACTTCACTCAACCAGATTAGATATTTGTTCAAATATTTGTGAATTGTATCCAACACCTTTTTTAAGCACTTGTATTTTATTGTTTAAACAATCTTCAATATATGTTGTTGTTGGATGGTCAATTTATCTAATTACACTGTTTTTTGACACAATTGTACTCTATTTATAATTTTAATTAACTGTTTATGCGGTTTCAATGTTTACTTTACGGCAGTGTTGCCAGTCGCCTCCGGATTTCTGAGGGGGAGATCGACTGTCACTAATCTTTCAATCTTTACAAAGTTCATACTAAGCAACATGAAAAAAAATAAGCAAGTTGATGTGGTCTACACTGATTTTGAGAAGGCTTTCGATCATATAGACCACTTTATCCTGCTACAGAAATTAAATAAACTAGCAATACATGGTGATTTGTTACGATGGATCGAATCATACCTATCAAACCGTTCACAAGCAGTTGTAGTTGGTGGATACAGATCCAACTATGTGGATATCCCGTCTTGAGTACCGCAAGGATCTCACTTGGGACCGTTGTTATACAACGCATACTTATATGATATATACAAATGTCTTGAACATTCAAATTATTTGATGTATGCAGATGATACCAAGATATATCTGGATATCAAAGATCAAAACTATAGTATAAATTTGCAATCCGATTTACATAACTTAGAAGAATACTATAGACAAAACAGTATCACAGTAAACAGCACGAAATGTCAGGTAATTTATTTTAGTAGGCGCCGAAATACGATAAATTTTCCATATACTATTAATACGGTTCCAATTCAAAGAGTGCAGTCAGTAAGAGACTTAGGTATCTTATTCGACTCTAAGTTTATACTTGATCAACACATTGATAATATATGGAATAAAGCCTATAGAAATTTAGGATTTGTAATGCGTACCTGCTCGGTATTTGGGGATCTTGGTTGTATTAAAAATGTATATTTTGCGTATGTACGTAGTGTACTAGAATACGGAAGCATTATATGGTCACCTTGTTATCAAACTTACAAAGACCGCATTGAAAAAGTACAGAAAAAGTTTCTGAATTATCTTAACTATAGGGCTCGCTCCTCTCATTCCACATATGAAGACAGTTGCTCCGGACATCGTATTCTTCCTCTGGCAGACAGACGAGTGATGTTAGATGTAATGTTCCTGTACGACATACTTGTGTCGCGAGTCGACTGCCCCGCGCTGGTGCGCTCGGTGGCGTACTGCACGCCACTGCGGCGCACACGCCACACGCTGTTGCTGCGTGTGCCAGCGCGACGCACTAACTACGCCGCCAACGAACCGCTCACCAGGATCACACGTACTTACAATAACACCTTCCAACACATCGACCCGTTCAATAACTCCAGGGCCTCCTTCAGAAACTGCATTCTCAAACACTTTACACAACCGGAACAATAAACTAAGCAACATATTATATTATTATACAGAAATATATTTATAACATATCTGTTTATATATAATCTATTCTATCTTTATGATCTATTTATATAATCTGTTTATTATATACATTATATACTTATATAAACATAAATATGTAAATGTAATAGAATGAAAGTATAAAAAATACAGTGTGTGCGTGTACTAGTGTACACACGTAAGAAGTGAAACTTCTTTATGGCCTTATTTTTCGCAAAATGATCTACATGCAACTTTCCAGAAATTGGTTAAATAAAGTTAAATTAGATAAAGTTTAAACAAAAGGATTTTATTATCATAGACATGAATACAAATAATACAATTATTTCACTTTAACTTTTTGCTACTAAGATTATTACAGCATTTCATTAATTGTAATAGAATTATTACTATCATTGTCATCGTTATTATATATTTTTGTAATTAATGGCTTATGGTAACTGAAATATGAAATATATGGTTTACATTCCACGAAATTTAACGACCGAGTAAAAACTCCATCAATTGTAGTGCCAGATCTTGTTGTTGACGTTTGAGGACTGTTTTTCATGGATAAATTCAATTTATCTTTCAGAAATTCAACTAGCTTCAAAGATTTTTCCGATGCAAAATTGACATTAAAATCTCCACTTAAAATCATCGATATTTTATCATTATTGTTACCGAGTAAAGAGGCACCTCCACTTGTGTACGGCAACAATTAATGGTGAAGAAAATTAATAATATCGTCCAACTTCTGATTAGGAGATATATACAGTGCAACAATCAAAATTTTCATCCCATTTTCCATTTGGCATTAAGCCATACATAAATCACCAACTGCTGATGCTAGTGACCCATGAAAGTCAGGAGAAAAAACAGAAAAATCTATCGATGAAGTCACAACGTTAACAACATCATTAGAATTATGATATATTCCTACACCTCCTGCTCTCGTGCTCAGCCGTTTAAATTTTGCGATGCATTTGAAATTAGTGATGTTTACTTTAAATTTTTATCATTGTCAATCTATTTTATCAAACTGTCATTGTTCAGCCATGTTTCAGATAGAACTAAAACATTTGAATTTTTCACAATTGAATCATCCAGGTCGTCTATATGAGCTCTAATACTTTGACAATTGAAAGTAAAGAGTGACAAACCTCTTCTTTTGTTCATGAACTTAATCAAATGTTCATTTATAGTTTCTACTTTATTCAGAGACAATCGTTTAAATTCCGCTTGTAAATCGATGGTGGACGTTGACGTTCTTCGACCATGATAAAATGTTTTGTCATTATTTGGAGTCGTTGTATACAATCCTTCAATACTCGTAACACGGGATAAAGCAACATATAACAACGATTGGCTGTGATGTTTCTCATATTCATAAACAATTTCCGGAAATGTGCTGCCTTGTGATTTATGAATGGTAGTAGCACAAGCACAAACCAACGGAATATGAGTACGTTTAACAAGTATAGTTTTGTTATTATTGAGCGGAATTGTAGAAGATCTTTGTGCAATTGGTACAGCCATTCGACTGATATTATTTTCTGCTGCGTGACCCGCTGCTTTACGTCTCAATTTTTCACCAATTCGAGGTAATGCTGGAAATTCAAGCCATGCTATTTTAACTACTCCATCGATATCGGTTTCTGCATGAACTAACTTCCCAACAGCACCATTTGCTAATCCGTCAGATACATCACTGTTTGTAGTAATCATGTAATAAATATTTATTACAAATGTTGTTAGGTAAGGCTTTCCATTTCATAATAAATGGCACATGTTCATACAAAAACAAAAACCTGCAGTGCTTACTCCCTATCTTTAGCTACACACCGAACACTGTTTTTTTGTACTCGCCAAACATACCGGTCTCATACAGCAATGACAGAGGTATCATGTGCTTCTTCATCGCTTGTGTGAAATGAGCACTCGGAATTGGACTCATGATCATAAGGTAGCCATCCATCTTCTGAATCGGAATAAACTATTCTTATTGGTACATATCAGCGCCGACATTCGAAACTGCATCTCCTACGTGAGAAGCAAGTGTGAAACCCTTTAGTTAGTTTGACTCCATAGTCTAACCAACTAAAGGGTTTCACACTTCATAAGTAAAGCTTGAATCCAAATAAATGTACTAATAAAATTAACTTACTTTGATCCTTATAACTCCGCCACACTTCAATTTACGCTGGGAACAACTCCAAACCACTAAACCACTTTTGTGTGCTATTCTTTTATAGTATTGGTAACCTCCATGAAGTAAAACCAATCCATGCCTTCGTTTTATATAGACTAGCACTGGTTTGCCACTTGAACACCCTGCTCTATTTGGTTCCGACATGACCAAATGGCATGCAATGACTGAGGCTATTTCTAATTTGCTTCATTTGGTTTAAAATTAACTACTTACATGTATCATCTCCAATGCCCTGCCGGGCCCTGATTGGTTATTTCAAGGTCTTTGCAGATACAGGATAAGGATAGGCAGGGCAGGTGCGTATATCTATTGTTTAGTTGCTCTATTGTTTGTGTTACCTGGAATGGCTCTACTACCCGGCCGTTTTGGAATGCGACCCCCTTCCCGCACTCGCCCCGCGTTCACCTTACGCGCTCACTCTCTCATTACTGATAGCATATCAGTTACCATTTTCGTTTGTAATTAGACCGAGAGTTGTAGCTAAGCTAAGCTTGAGGCCAACATAGTGTGACCAGCAGTGCAGTCGCTGCGGACCAAAGCTAATTGTCTAGTGCTTTACTCAAACAAATGCGAGTATTAAAATACCATTTTGAATTTTAAGATGGCTGCAGCGCCAATTTTCTATTTTGCAATATGGGTATGGTTTAAGAGTTCTAGTGACGAATAAAGGGTCCATTTCGCATTTCAAGATGGCCGCCGCGCCAATTTTCTATTTTGCAATATGGGTATGGTTTTCGAGGTACTTTAGGGTTCTAGTGACGAATAAAGGGTCCATTTTGCATTTCATGATGGCCGCCGCGCTAATTTTCTATTTTGCAATATGGGTATGGTTTTCGAGGTATTTTAGGGTTCTAGTAACGGATAAAGGGTCCATTTCGCATTTCAAGATGGCCGCCGCGCCAATTTTCTATTTTGCAATATGGGTATGGTTTTCGAGGTACTTTAGGGTTCCTGTGACGAATAAAGGGTCCATTTCGCATTTCAAGATGGCCGCCGCGCCAATTTTCTATTTTGCAATATGGGTATGGTTTTCGAGGAACTTTAGGGTTCTAGTGACGAATAAAGGGTCCATTTTGCATTTCAAGATGGCCGCCGCGCCAATTTTCTATTTTGCAATATGGGTATGGTTTTCGAGGTACTTTACCCACATTGCAAAATAGAAAATTGGCGCGGTGGCCATCTTGAAATGTGAAATGGACCCTTTATTCGTCACAAGATCCCTAAAGTACCTCGAAAACCATACCCATATTGCAAAATAGAAAATTGGCGCGGCGGCCATCTTGAAATGCGAAATGGACCCTTTATTCGTCACAAGAACCCTAAAGTACAACAACAATCAACACTGAGTTCGACAACAGGCAATGAACAGCATCAAGAGAAAGTGAAAGTACTCTTCGTCTGAACCAACCGTGGTAGGGGCAAGAAAAAGATGGCGCGTAACGGAAAAATGTGACGCGTAACCGAAAAATGTGACGGTAAATTTTTTTCCAACGCCGATAAAGAAGTTTCACTTCAATAAATAAATAGTCATCATTGGCTCTTATCTACCGCTGAATGTTTATGATTGGGTTAGCGATAATTATACTTATTACGCGCAACGGTCGAAATTATTGTCGATTAGCTTATCATGGTACCACTGTTACAATGTATGATTCGGTTCGCAGTAGCAGTCGGGTCAATGACCGCTATCGCAATGCTAACCCATATAGACTGTAAATCTATACCTTTTCTACACTAGTCAGACTGAGTTAGTGAATAAAAGGGCAGATACCGGTCCCGCGAGGTCTCTTGGTATTTGAGCGAGCTGTCACCTCCTTCTCTCTCTCTCAACCCACATTACCCTACGCGAGAGAGAGACAGCTCGCCTAAAAGAAACTTGGCGGCCTGTATCGTGAAAGATGCTCAGACGAGAATGAGCCGTGATCTGCTTGCCGCACTCCCTCGTTAAAGTTTTACGACCAGTCAAACATAAATTCACTCAGGACAATGTTACAATTATTTGTCGCAGTTAACATTATGGAACGAAATCAAGACACTTAACCGAACCGAAGTTTTAATGAAATAAAGATAACCGACTCCAAGTTTTGCGAGCCAATATTTGCTTTTGATTCTTGTTTGATTTTATCAGAAGGTGGTTTTGATATCTTAGTCTCACCGCGGTAATACGAATTTCAGCCATAGACATTCAGGATTATTATAAGATTAGAGTTAGTGAAAGAAATGATTCTGTAATTGAGGTATTACTGAGAATGCAGAGGGAACATTATGCCCATTATGACTGTATTTATCAAACATTTTTTAAATAATTTTCATTAGTGTATAAAAAGAAAACTTTCGTACCACCTTCGATTTAAGTTCATCAAAGCTTGGTCAAACATAATGGATCTGCATTTATAAATGTACCGACTTTTAAAGTATGCCAATCGTCGCTCGCCTATGAAAACATTGGCCACCCTTGTCCAACATTGGCCTTTTATGTGGCGCCAAGAAGCGCCTTAGCAGTAATAGTCACGTGTAGTCTCACAAACGACGCCCCGTGACGATATGTCTTCATCCGTTACTCGCTCACGGAATGCGCACGCAATAAAAATTCCTACAGTACGTGTCCTTGTACTAAATTACATTTACTAGAGTCAAGACCCTTTAATTCGTACCCCGACGTCTTGTTGTTCATCATGATTCAAGCCTTAATTTAAGCAATTTTTTGCTCGAGATTTTTTTTACTGTAATTTTAACGCCGACCCTTTCAGTTATTGGCCTAATAAAGTATTCATAAAGGTGGAAATAAATCATTTTCTGTTTCACTCACTCAAGCTGAGATTGAATTACCTGGCTGTTTTTGTTTTTAAGAGGCTACCTCGACCTGATAAAATTTTGTAAGGGAAAGACTATCATTGGAAAATGCTGTATCACCACTCCAATTTCTTTGTACAATAAACAATTTGTTGTAATGCAAAAAATGGTTTGTTATATAATTGACTGATAATAATATAATATCGAGATTTGAATCCACAATTGAATAAGAAATAAGTGTAGATATAATACGATTATTTTAACATTACCGCTCGACAATTTATTATTTTATCATAAATAAAATTTTCAGATTTTTCCCAAATACTCTTTATGGTACACCTCTGTGCCAAATTTCAAGTTTTCAGGACATCTTGAACTGCAGCGACTAAAACCGATCTCATTTCTCTTCCGAATGTAACTATTATGTTCATAAATATACATAGGATACGTTGATATATGTATATACACATATTGCTTTTATTATGTTTTATACGTTAGATATAGATAATTAGATAAATAGAAATCACAGTGAAAAGAATAATGACTGAAGTGAAAGTCGCAAGCAACACAAACGTTCTGAAACTGACTGAACATAATTTTAGTTTATTCAAAATGGGTTTGCCCGTGGAATTATTATTGAAAATATCTTAAAAATATTATTTTAAACACTACACAATGCACGTGTTATAATAAATTATTAATAATTTTAAAATATATTTCAACAGTTTCTTTATTTGACTATGACGAAATATATCGATTGTATCGAAACATAATCGAGAAGTAAAGAGGTACATTGTGGTTCAGAACTGTCCCCAGGGGCGGTAATCCGTTTAGTTGGAAAAAAAACGACAACTATTCTTAGTTTGTGTCTAGAGAGCGTGACTTCCAAATACCGATTAACGTAATTCAAACTAATATTAGTTCTCAAAATAGTTTAGACCGGCTAGATGTCCGTGCCTTCCAAATCGCAACCAGTAGGTAGTTATTTAATTTATTGTGCACCAGATTACCATTACCAGCAATAGTCCAGCCTAGGTTTGCTGGAAGAAATCTCTTTCTAGAGATAAGCTCGTCTTTGACCATTTGTACTCATTATTTACCGTGAAATAAAGTAGTTGAGTTAGAGAAATCGTACTGCATACACAGAAACATACTGCATGCGACACAACACACGAAGTATATTGGCGTCATGCCTTTTACCATAGGCAGAGGCACAATTGTGCCCACGTTTAGCCAGTTATTTAATACTCCACTTTGCGTGACAGGATGCTAGCCCATTGCCGCAGCTATGGAGATTGATGGTTTCCTCGCAATGTTTTCCATCACCGCTAGAACGTCCACTTGAAATTAATTACTCGAGTGCGATACTAAGTTTATTTTTAATTGACTATCTATTTGCGAAGTCAATACACACATTGACACACAGTACACAATTTATAGAAAAGAAAAGTGTGCTTCGTTCTAATTTATTAACAAGATTTTAAGGTGCACGCACATTTTCCGTTTCAGTCCGCCCAAGCGAAAAAGAGCTCCACTTGAAAACAAAAGGTTCGAATAAAAAGATCATTTTGCGGTAAACAAAATAAAAAAGCCTAGACAGGGAAAACATTAGGAAGCCTCGAAGTGACCGCACTGTTGCGCCATTGCCCCCTAATCGCGTATAATCTGGAGGAAAATGCGCACAAAGTAACTAATGATGTCTCTGGCCAGTCGTTAGGAAGAAAATCGACTATATTCTCGGTATACAGGCTGTATAAGAAAATAGATAATATAATGTAGAAACCTACGTTCAGATGCATATGGGGTATCCCGTCTTCCTCAGGAGCTGGTCCAGCACAGAGATTTCAATGCCAGTGGAGCTCGGATAAAAGTGTGCGCACGCGCATCGCGGGCAAAGAAGAAAAGAAAGGCAACTGCCTTTGGAAAGAAAGGCAAGTGAAAGAAAAAAAAGAAAAGAAAAATACTTTTTTTAGGGTGAAGGCTGCCAAAGGGACCCTATTATTAAGCTGCCGCTGTCCCACCATCAGTACGTCTGTGTTTGCGCGTCAACGGGTCCTATCACATAAACCTCTATAGGTGGAGAATTTAAATTTACAAAGAATGTGCATTGTTCTGCAATTTAAACAAATAAAGGGTGTATCCATATAGGAGACCTGATCTTTTGCGTTTTGCTCGCCTTTGCTCATATATTTTATCTACAGCCGTGTCACAAACTCTCTTTACTGCATCCAAGAACCGCTCCTTACGACCAGCATAATGATATACTACTTGGTAAAAACTCATTTCTTATCTGACATATTATTATATACATATATATATATATTATGACATTCAAATTTCGAACGCAGATGCCCGCCTGCGTACCGCCCCTAGTTTGTCTGTGAAGTTGGTACCACTGAACAAGCTAAACAGTTCAGAGCAATGATCAATGCCACAATGCCGGTCGAACGTGCGGTTCCTGAACACATCAAAGAGAACTTATGATATATGTGTACATAAACTAGTGTATGTAACTATACATAATTAGGCATTAAAACTCTCGAGTGATATTATTATGTAACACGCCTTCAGTTCGTTTCATAACCCCACTCTCGAGTTGGAATGCCCCCATTATGTATCAGTTACCTTAACTAAAACTGTTTACTTACCTTACTATTATGATTTCTGTGCAATAAAGAATATGAATATCTCCATGCCTCATGGGCTGAACAGGTGACCGCATTGTTTAAGAAGTGGAGACATATTGCGATCTCTGTGCCGCTGCGGTTGTGGCTCGAGAGGTCCCGGGTTCGATCCCTGGCTGTAGATTAAATAACAAAACCCCAGGTCTTGGATGTTTGATGTCGCTTTTTCTGGTTCCCACGACACCGGGTATCCTAGTGTGGGGTCAGAAGCATTGTATGTACCTGTAAATATATGTGTATGCTTATGTTTTAGGTTTATTTGCTCTTTCAAATCGGTTATATGTCGAACTTAGTCTTATTCAAAGCGATGTCTCTATAACAACGCAATAAAACATGACTACACCTTTTAGTTACACCCTGTAGACTCGTAATGCCTATATTGTGTTCACCCGGGAACGGTTAGTGCTATGTGGTGAGGCTTACCGTTTTATGTTCAACGTACACGTATTTTGCCATTGTTTTTATGTTAAAATCCGATAAACTGTTTTTATGTGGCGTGTTTACTCGGAACTGAAAAAAATAATAATACTAGTTTTGTCCTGGATGTCCAAGTTTTTAGCTCATCGTCTGCTTAAGTGCAGTTACCTGATTCGCTATTCAACTTTTACAAGATGCTCGCAGGGGTAAGGATGCAGATCTATTTTAATAAGGTTTATTTTTAAACAATCACCAAAAACGCTCCTATTTTGCTACCAATAAATTCGAAACGACCGCCAGAATTAGTAAACGACCACCAATGTGTTTGGATAAATGATCACCAAACTTCTTTTTGTTTTGTGTGTTTATATTTTAAGTATTTTTTGTTGTTCTTACATGTTCAACCTAACACGAAGGATAAAGGGGGCTTCGCTTCGCTTACCCCCTTTACCATTTACCTAAGCTACCGCAGTGCTTTGCCCTGATATTTTTTGCAACTTCTGAGGATCATTTACCCATTTTGGGTAGGAAAAAAATATTTTGGTGATCATTATATCTGTTGTCTTTTAATAAGCACGGTATGAAGGTATTTAAAATTCGTTTGGATAATGTATGATCATTGCCCGTGCCTTGATCATATTAATGGGCTTATTATTTATTTTTATTTTTTTATTATTAATTTATTCGAATATAATTGGTTTAGGTGTTCTTTACTCATATTTATCACTGTTACTTGACAAGGGTAACTAAAATATACTTTTTATGAACTGTCAAAACACTGATTTACTTCTCGTGTTGTAAATAATGTACTGACGTCATATTACAGTGATTCATTTTGAAGTTATTTTTTTATATTTTTCACACAAATTATATTTACAAATAACTAAAGTAACTGCGGAAAATATACAATTCGAAAATCGACGAACCTTTCCGTGCAACAGTGCTTCAATGTCTGATATGTATTTAGATTGTCTGACAACCCAATAATTAAAAACGAAACAATCACAAAAACGACTATTTATGCCATGTAATCCCCTCGTTTCGCAGTTCATAATCATACCTATTTAATAAAGCTGCTGTGAAATTTGAAGAAAAGGGCCCTTCACTAAAGAATTAAGCCTCCATAAGATCTCGACGTCTTATCGCCGAAGAGGGACGGAGGTCCACCGCAATTTATAATTTATCTTATTTTATTATAACTTGACGACCCGAATCGCCGAGACGGCAGTGACCCTGCCTACGAAGCCAAGGGTCCCGGGTTCCAGTCCCGGTGGGGGCAAAGGTTTGATGAGAACGTATGTTTGTACCCTAGACATGGTTGTTTGTCTATCTAAGTATGTGTTTCGTTGTCTAGTACCCAAGATACAGGGAATCCTAGTTTGGGGCTAGATCAATGTGTGTAAATAGTGTCCTAGGTATTATTATTATCATTATTATTATTATTATTACTACTCCGCGTCCGTGGCCTAACGGTATTCACACTGGATGGGTGTCCGTTTCTATGTGGCATTTGTTTCGGGCTCTTCTGATGACACGTTGCTGCAGGTCCCGGCTACTATCGCTACTCGGTGGTAGAAGTCGTAAAAGCTGGTCAGAGGCCTTAATAGGGCAGCTTGATAACTTCTGACAGTCGGGTTGGCCACTAGCCTGACGCCCCTCTGAGCCAGCGTGGTGGAGTATGGCTCAATCTTACTCAGATCCGGGTAAAGGCCCGTGCCCCTCGGTTGGGACATTAATGGGTCACATTGTAATGTTATATTATTATTATTACTGCTCACTGCTTGCTATTTTTGCGCAAGGTGCTTTATCTGGGCTGGAGCTTAAGGTGGGGCACCTCGAACGCGGAACTTAGAAATTCACCTTCAGTTTACGTTTAGTCTGGCTGGTAGTCGATATACAGAAGACCCTACTTAATAAGTAACTTATTTAAGTGGGTACATAAATTCAATACAAAATAACTAGACATCCATTAATCGAAAGATTCATATTAGTTTCATAAAATAAGCTTAAATTTCATAAAATAAAATAAAAAGTAGTACTTTTTTACCTTAGCCGCACAGACTTGAATATAGGGGACCCGTCACCAGGCACTCAAAAGTGTCGCCGTTTAGTTAGTGCCCATACTAGTAGTGAGCACGAACCTCTCTCAGTCGCGCGCAGACTGTGACATCCGATGATCGGATAGACGTGTACGTATGACAGACTAAAATTGTGTCCTGCGTTGTTTACTGCTGTAAATCATACGGGAGGCTCAATAAAAAAACAAGGAGTGGCTTATCATAACTAAGTAATATAATTTACAATTATTGTTGGCTGCAAATAGTTAAACTTATCAATATAGTTTTCGATAAATCCCCGTAATGAAAATCTATCATCTGACTGACGTAACTTTGCAGCGACGTTCTACAGTATTATAAATCGATGACTTATTTCACAGGATTTTGGTAGGTGTAAATGTCGGTTCTTTGAGTCTAGCTTATTACCTAAACTTAAACTTAGGAAAAATAATAGTTTTACTTTCATAGCCGCCTCGTTATCGGTTTTCAAATAAAATGAATAGAGCAAAAGTAGAAACGAAATGGTAGGTAAGATGGTAACTTTTTAAGCAAATTTTTATTATATACACGATGACTTAATCGGTGATCAGGTACCAATTTTTCTAACTCAGTAATTGGTGGCGGTCACGTACAAGTCGTATTTAGATACATGAAATCAAATATTCTCTTTTCTATAAGACAATCGTTCCGGAGCGTTCCTGACCCAAGGGATCTCACTCGCCGTGCAGCACGGTAATGCTGCCTGCCAGCGTGATGTTTGATGATGATTTGTTTAGTATTGTGATTTTTTATTGTATTCAGTTTTTATGCGTGTGTAGTTTTAAATTATTTGATACTTAGATTATTTTCTTTAATTACTTTTATCAAATATACTTTTTTCTACGATTACTTTTATTTTGAAATCAAGATCCTCCTAGACACTCTTCTAATCTCTATCTGCAAGCTTTCATAGTTTAACGGCAATGAAAATTAATGTACCTATCTAAGTGGGTAAATTAATTATGTTTCAACTTTTTATTAATTCAACAATGAGGTAATTTCAGCTAGATTTTTTCTTGATCACCTATAAAAAGATCTCAAGTATTTGAGAGTTATCCGTAGATAAACTTTCCTGATTTTGTGTCTATTCACCCTTTGCCAGAGGCAATTATAAGGAGGGCGACATCTTCGGGAGTAAAGTAAAAGGCTTGAGATGCGCGCAAATACGAGACTAGACTACTTTATTATAGGGAATACTAGCTTATATACTAGGTTGGTACATGTTATTAATGACGTGCATAAGACATAGTGCGTGATGAATATAAATATACCTTATCTGTGACGGTCGTCAACTTATCTTAACATCACGTGAAAATATGACTAACATAGTCGACCGGCACAGATATTCTCCCCTTTAGGGAAAAAAATAAATGAACGTACTTATAACAATGACAAACATAAAATAAACTGGCCGCACACTACATAAAATAAACTACAAACTGGAAAACAGAAAAACACTAGGAAAATGGGGCTTCGCGGTTAGTAAACTAACCTAACCTATAACTGGAAAAGATCCGCAGGAGAGTCGTCTGATGCTGCAGCCGCCCATGTTTTTCAGGAATCGATGAGTCAATTTACATCGCACGTCGTTGAAGTTGTAATCACTGTTTGTTTATAATTGCGACCGTACCTATACAAGGATGATTGTGCTGAATCAGCGTCAGCATTAATCTGTAACCTTGGCTGTAGGCAGTCAATGATCTCGTACGTCATGTACGTGCGTGCTCTTCAGTCTTGAGTGAATATTAAGTTGTCGATTGATGAAATTTGTGTGCCTAAAAACCTTGGGATTTGGCAACATAGGGCACATCTTGTACACCAATCGTTTATATATATATATATATATATATATATATATATATATATATATATATCTCTCTCTCTCTCTCTTCAGTGATTTGATTATTCTTCGTGCGATGTTCTTCCTGGGTGATTAGGTATATCGATGATGTTTCAATACTCTTCTGGGGGCTGGAACGGCTTCCTATTTCTTGAACTTGAAAAGCTGCTTGCTGTGAATGAATTTGCCGACGCGTTCGTTTCTGCTGGTGCGAGCTCCATTTTGATAAATCAGCAGTCGGCTGATTATCGGTTCATTATTCTTGCGGTATCTTGAGTTCGATGCGGGAAATCTTCAGTTGAAATCTTTTGGCTTCTGGTCCATCATGGCTTGCTTGATGTCGTCTTGGTTTGGGTGGGGTCTTGATTATGGAGTTCTGCAGCTTGGTGCAGCAACGGAAGTCGGGGCTCGTTGATCTTGGACGAAGTGCTTCTTGCTTGCACTTCTATGGTAACAGCACACGGAGTTTTCTTCGCGGCTGGGTCCATGCTGCTATTACCGAAGGTTGCTGATGTTCAGAAGTCGGGTCACCACTTTGCCAGAAGCAATAATAAGGAGAGCGACATCTTCGGGAGTAAAGTAAAAGGCTTGAGATGCGCGCAAATTCGAGACTAGACTAGACTACTTTATTATAGGGAATACTAGCTTATATACTAGGTTGGTACATGTAATTAATGACGTGCATAAGACATAGTGCGTGATGAATATAAATATACCTTATCTGTGACGGTCGTCAACTTATCTTAACATTACGTGAAAATATGACTAACATAGTCGACCGGCACACACCCAAATTCAAACCACCGCTGATTTACGGAACGTAACGCTTTGACGCCGTTACAATTTTTCGTAATGACTTGGTTCCGACAGAGGCGTCATTTTTTTTAGCCTCAAAACAATATGGAGTTCAGTACGGGATGCCATATCCTTATATGTATATTAATGCTTAGCCGTCATGAAACTAGCCTTGTTATCAGGTAAATAAAGCTCATTATGGCGTATTGGAATGGAAATGGTTGCCACGGTTGATGTTCTTGTTTTAAGCCTAATCTGAATCGGTTAAAGGTGGTAACGTTAGTAAGTAAAAAGTGTTTCGTTTATCTGAGGTGGTAACACCACTGTTCTTTTTACTTTTGTGCCATTGGGTAAAAAGAGGTCCAGCTACACATCAGTATTCCAGCTTCATCTGAAAAATATAAACAGGCCAATTTGCCCACCATAAAATAAGTGCCTTATTCTCTTGGAAAGGCCAGCCCGCGGATGACTGTTCATGCTCATTGAGGTAATCTTTAGGGAAATCAGAGCGCCCGCGACCGCGCAATCTATTATCCGGGCCGCCCTGTGCAATAACTGAGCCACCGTGTACAATAACTGAGCCACCCTGAATAATTGAAACTATTCGTCACGTCAGACGGAACATCATGTGAGATGAAACTCATTCAAGGAAGTTGTCCACTTTTTAAGGTTACGTATCCGAAGGGCGCCAAAGGAGACCCAATTACTAAGCAGACGCTGTCCGTCCGTAGGTCAGCGGACTGTACCTATCTCATGAACCATAATAGGTAGAGAGTTGAAATTTTCACAGAATATGTGAGTATTTTACAATATTTTATAAATTTAAGGGGATCCTATACAAAATACGAGTTTTAACCCTGTCCCTGACATCGGATCCGTAATTAGTAGGGGTTGGTATCGAAACTAAGTTCGTGCTTATATACATATATATTTACTCCGTTCTCTTGTGCGATGGTACGGGACCTTACGTGTGCGTGTCCGACTCACACTTGACCATTTTATTTCATTACCGTTGTCGTATTCTGAACTAGTAGGAATACATCTCACTCTTTCTGTATCGCTCTCTCGTAGTAGCGCGATCAACTCGATCAATTCTCGGGGTTTTACTTCGGGAAACGAACTAGGTATACAGGAAGATTTGTGTCGAGGAAACATATTATTGAATGCAGCCCATTAATGTTCCCGCCGAGGGGCACCACCATTTTTTCCATATTCCACCACGCTGGCTCAGCAACCAGCAACTGCTGATGCACTGAAGTATTTGAAAGTATGTACATGACTCCATCCGTACACGGCGTATATGGCAAATTGTTGCAAGTATCGCTCTGATTTCGTAGTCTACATTTTCTTTAACCAACCGCCGTACTCAGAGTCATTAAATGAACGATGATTCAGATACCAAATTTTAATAAACATACAAAATCGTTCGCTAATAAATCCTTAATTATTAATAAACGACTGGGTAAAGCCGTAAAGGGCGATTTTCAAATCTCAAAATAAACATATAGATAATTTTATTTCACATTTCACAGGTGAAAAATCGGTCGTAAATTTCCGAAGACTCGAGCAACTTCAGTTGCCCGTATTACCATACCTGTAGCATGGTAAAAACAATGTTCAAATAACACAACCCTCCTAAGATTTCGTCATTTTCAATGTAGAATATTTGTAATAATGTGATTTAAATCTCTGTATTCGTCTATCTGTAGTAGTTATTGTTATTTGTTACTTGTGAGATGATATAACAAACAATCTCTTTCCTCAATCCTAGGGTGGGTCTGGGTCTAAGCATGAAGCTTATTGATTAGAAATTTTAATTATTTTACTTTTGATTTTAGAATATTTATAACTTAATAGGTATATATAATATTTTATATTGATAAGTATATTTATATATATGGATATTCTACCTGATCTTATTAATCAAAGTTTCTTTTCGTGTTCTTCTAGCGACGATGATTTTTTGAGTGCGGAAAGCAATGACTCCTCTATAGAGGAACCCCTATCTGTCAAAATTAAGACTGTCTTTGGTGGTGTGGAGAAAAATCTAAACATCGTACATATAAATGCACAAAGCATCCATTCCAGCTATCCGGACCTGCTCGATGCTTTTAGTGAACAATGCGTGGACGGCATTCTTGTCTCCGAGTCGTTCCTCAAGCCCTCGCTGCCATCCTCATTGTATTCCCTTCCAGATTACAGGCTGTACAGGAACGACAGAGTCGGGAAGGCCGATGGAGGCGTCGCTATCTATCTACGTGCGGAAATTCCGTGCAAGGTGATCAGTGCGTCCCCTAGTCAATACTCCGAGTCTGCTGAACATCTCTTTCTCGAAATCATTCTTCACCACAACAAGGTCCTCCTCGGTGTTCTTTATAGTCCCTCTCTTCGCATCGATTATTTCGATTCCTTAGAATCACTCCTCAATGAACTGACACCACTTTATAATGATTCCCTCATTCTTGGTGATTTCAACACCTGTCTCCTTAAACACAATCCACGGTCTGCCAGACTCAAGTCCATGGTTGACTCCTTCAATCTGCATATTATGCCGCTTGATGCCACCCATTCCCAACCTCATTGCTCTCCCTCGCTTCTCGACATTATGATCATTTCCAATTTGGACAAGGTCGCAATACACGGTCAGCTAAACTCTCCTTTCTCTTATCATGACCTCATTTATCTTTCTTATAAGATAAGGCCTCTCAAGAGCAGAGCGAAACTCCTTTATATCCGGAACTTTAAGGATATCAACCATGAGTCCCTTTTGTCTGATGCCATGTCGATTGACTGGTCCCCTGTCACTACCAGTAAGACTGTTGATAATAAAATCGCCAATTTTAATTCTATAGTCCTGGGTCTCTATGACAAGCACGCACCTTCAAAACAAGTGAGGGTTAAACACCACCCTGCCCCTTGGCTAACAGACACTATTAAGTGCCTAATGGCCAAGAGGAATAGAGCCAAGTGTAGATACCGCAAGAATCCGACAGATGATAATTTCCTCTCTTACAAATGTCTTCGCAACCGTTGCAACCGTCTCTGTCGCGATGCTAAACGTCGGCACATACACGAATGCATTGAGAACTACACTCAAGCTCAGGTGTGGAAATTCCTGAGAACGCTTGGTGTAGGTAAGGCCCGGGACCTACATGCTGGTAATGTAGATCTCAACGGTCTCAACCAGTTTCTTTCTGCCCCGCCTGTTGTGATGGATCCCACTGTCAAACAAGCCACGCTTCAGAGCCTGCGCTCTAAGTCCTTACCCAACACCACACCATTCAACTTGAGTAATGTTGGAATCGATGCGGTCAAGAAGGCGCTATTGGCAGTCAATTCGAAAGCTGTAGGCGATGACAAAATTTGCCTTAAAATGCTACTGACAATCCTTGACGAACTATTACCAGCAATAACACACGTTATAAACTTTTCTTTAGCTTATGGTGTCTTCCCCACAGTGTGGAAGAAAGCACTAGTCATCCCACTACCCAAAACCTCCAGTCCCACCTCCTTTAAAGAGTACCGTCCCATTTCAATCCTGCCCATCCTCTCCAAAGTCCTTGAGACCATTGTCCATAACCAGCTTTCCTACTACCTCTCCTCAAACAATCTGCTAAACACGTTCCAGTCAGGATTCCGACCGGGTCATAGCACCGTCACGGCTCTGCTGAAAGTCACAGATGACATCCAGCTAGCCATGGACCGCAAACAGCTTTCCGTGTTGGCTTTACTTGATTTCAGTAGTGCCTTCAACAGCGTAGATTTCGACATTCTCGTTGAGCTTCTCAGATCCCTGAACGTCTCTTCCTTCTCTGCCAGCTGGTTCGACTCTTATTTGAGGGATCGGCAACAGCGAATCAGGACGGAAGAGACATCCACTGAATGGTGTGACCTCCTGTCAGGCGTCCCTCAAGGTGGTATTCTTTCTCCTCTTCTATTCTCGATTTTCATAAACTCCATCTCGGACATCCTGTCTTCTTCATATCATCTTTATGCTGATGATCTCCAGATTTATCGCCACTTCTCTCATAACGATGTAAACTCTGCTGTGGAGGCATTGAACGCTGATCTGAAGGGGGTGAGAAGCTGGGCTTCATCCTTCGGACTCCTGGTTAACCCGAGCAAGTCCCAGGCCATGATTATAGGCACCAGACAATCTCTTAACTTGTTGCAGCAACAGCCCATTCCACCTGTCACTTTTAATGGTACCACAATCGTGTATAGCGATAAAGCTAAAAACCTGGGTCTTATCTTCGACAACCAGCTATCCTGGTCATCGCATGTCAATGAGGTCAGTCGAAGAGTATTTGCTACTTTTCACTCTCTCAGGAAACTTCAGTACTTTTTGCCTCGACAGACCAAAATCACTCTCGCTCAGTCTCTCCTTCTACCTCTCATCGATTATGCTGATGTCTGGTGGGTTAGTGCTAACGAAGAATTACTGAACAAACTCGAACGACTTCAAAATCTCGGGATTCGTTTTATCTTTGGGCTGCGCAAATACGACCATGTATCACAGCATCGCAAAGAGCTGAAGTGGCTGCCAATACGTCTTCGTCGGGATTCTCACATCCTCAACATCCTCTACAACATTTTACGCAATCCACGCTATCCAACCTTCTTACGAGACCGTTTTCCATTTCTTTCTTCCAGCAGGCCTCGGAGAACTCACGCGCTTTCGATGCTCACAACCCCACAGCATAACACCGCGTCCTATGAGCATGGGTTTAGATTCCGGGCCATTCAATTGTGGAATGCACTCCCCTGCACTATCAGAGACAGTCCTTCTCTTAATATATTTAAAAGTCACGTGAAGAAGCATTACCTTTCTCTTTAGAAATATAGGTAGTATGTATGTATTTATTAGTATAATTATTTAAAAATTATATATATTTATATAGTATTTATGTTTAGCATGTACGAGTATATTATATGATATTTATGTAAGCCCTCGTATATTTAGTTAATATTGTTTTATATTATTTATTTAGATATAACATATATCTAACCATATGTTCGTTATTTAGGTATGTACTAAATTATATTGTTGTACACATTGTCACCCCTGCTCAGCAATCGACCATTCCCATCCTAATTTGGTTTGCTGGAAGAGATCTCTTATTAGAGATAAGCTCGCCTTTGTACACTATTTTTATGTAAGTCTTATTGTCCATATATTAGTTGTGTGCAATAAAGAAATTATGAATATGAATATTTACAATATTGTCGTAAAGGCGATAATAAACAATTAATTATCGATCCTACCTTGAGATTAGTCAATAGTTATGTATCTAAAGCGTACAAACTGTCAATTTTTTTGGATTGATAGCACACTTCACACAAAATAAAGATAACAGGGAAATGTGATGTACGCTTGGGAAAAACTGGTCAACAGGCGATCGATCATACTAACTTGTGTAACACAAGTTTTTGTTGCGAGAATTTGAATAAAACCTTACTCTTGTGTTCATGTATGCCACGAGAAGTATGTACATAATAAACCTTTATGTAGGTATATATAAAACTTCTGTCGGCCAACTAAGTAGTTTTTAAATTCACCTGTTAGTTATTTATTTGAGTAGCTAGATCAGTTCCCTAACTCGTTTGTTCTGCGTAGGAAATTCTCGGTCGCATTTTTCCCCACTCGCGTTTGTTTTCGTTCACGTATTTCACCATTCGCACGGGTTGACAATTTTATTAGCGACATATTTGTTCACCTCACCAGAATTGCTGATTGCTGGTCATTAAAACTATAAACAGCACTGTTGAGTCATTAGATATTATGAAATAAAATGGCTTCGGCTCGCAATCACTAGAAACGTACGGTAAAATATTAATCTAAAATTTCATCGTCGATTTTACGAGCTTAGATTATAAAAGCGTCAATTTAAATTCATGGCTGCACCAGCGGCGATGATTTAGCGGCGATTTGTAAATATTTACGAAATAGTTGGGGGCGTGCGTACGTGCGCCAATTACACCCAACAAAGTAATAAAATGAATATTTTATTTCCACGCCCAATCGGCTGCTGTGCAAACATTTGATATTCGGAGCGCGTACGAAAGGTTTGCTTATTAATTGGATTGTCGTCGCGCGCGGGCGGTGACAGAAAATCGCCAGTCGTGAATTGCTCTTAATTTTGCCGGACTCGATGCTAACCGGCCTTTTTGGACCCGACCGCGGCCGGCGTCGCGTCGTTCGGTCCGAATCGTAAACAAAATATTAATTCGCAGATTAAAGTGTGCGTCGCCATGTTTCAATTTATCTCAGCGCAAATAGCGGGCGCGTCGATCCAATTAATTCACGCTGATAGGCACTCTACGTTCTTGTAAATTAGCGGAATTGAAATTCTGTTCGGACTGAATATTTTGGTAACTGTACTTTTCAGGCGTGTAAGTGATTACGATTTCATATTTTCGACCCACTTCAAAAAGGACTTTTTTATGTTTGTTACCGATTTTGATCAATCTTGTTTTGATTGGTAGGTCATACTTCAGAGTTAGTATCATACCAATGTTATTAAAATTAATTTAGCTCTTTTTGAAAAAATCAACAAATACAAAAAAAAATAAACACAGATGACGTTTTGGTTTGTGTTTCTGTGCAGATAAAGTTTTGATGAGGACTTTTCATGTGTGCATACTTCATTCGCATCCCGACCGGGGAGGTAGAAATAGGGGTTGAACTTGAAGTCGGTTTTTTTAAGTTTTAAGCTTGAATTACTTTATTTTACTCGATGTTATTTTTAACGCCAAATGCGCCACAGAATTTAACAAAACACAACGCCACAAAACTTTTAATAGGGCCTCTCGGATGGCCAAATTATTTTCTTCCGGCTCCTAAAAATATTTTGAGAAACATTCCAAATACACTGTGGTCCTGAAAACAGCACTTGAAAAAGTTCAAGAAAACGATTTCTTCCTTAAAAAGAAAACTTGGAAATATTTTTGTAACCCGAGGCGCGCTTGAAGGCGGCAGCTTACAACCCACAACATAGCAACAATCGCCGGGCATTTCGATTTTTTTACAATTTACATGCTTGCTGAGGTTTGCCAAACTCCCGGTAGCCTTGACTTGAAAACAATGCGCGCCGTACAATTCGGTATTTGACTTGTGTAGATTCAGAAACGTGTCTGAAGTTGGATTAATTTGAACAAAAAGGCTTACAAAAAGGTTTGACAATATAAGAATTGTTATTTCGAGCTGTCGTATTTTATAAACTCAGTTTTGTGTCAAAAGACAGCAATTGACTATAAAATTATTAGCTTGTATTTTCCTAGACCTCACGAACAAAGTTACCGATTTGACAGTTCATTAAATGTATCTATTTTGACTACCAGTTCTATAGCAAATCGACGTTTGCCGGGATTTGGAGGTGTTTGGCAAATATTGGCAAGTATGAAAACAATTATAAGAGGTAACATTGTAGAACCTTCGTAAACGAATATTTTCTTATCTTGACCAAACCTGTTTTGAGACATCGCGATTTTTAACATGGCATATTGTAATATAATTCAAAACCTATAACGGGAAAAATGCATATCCTGTATAAGACCTGCGATCTATCTGGTCTCCTGCCCAGTCGGCGTCAATGAAACCCGTAATTTCTAAAATTCCGTTTTGAAACACTAGAAAATGTGCTAAAGTGCCCTTCAAGTACCTCAATACACTTTTGGCTACTCTCTTTTACCATAGCAGTTGTTGAATTGACTTAAAAGCTGACACTATGAGCGATGTCTGGCCTGGAACATACAGCAAAGTACATTAAGCATCCTATTAGATATATAATCATAGTTACAATCACTATTTTCCTCCTTTTGTAACTTGATTCCTACTTCCATTGGAGTATTGACTTCTTTGCAATCAGACTTGAATTTATCCAAAATCTTCTTTATATATGCTGATTGGTCTAAAGTCAAGCTTCCATTAGGTAATCTAATAATTTTCATACCCAAGAGCTTGACCTAAATCCTTAATTTCAATTTACTTCATTAGTTTTTCTTTAATCAATTTCTTCTTCTGATGTGTCTGTGAAGTAAATAGCATTATGTCATCAACATACAGTGCTACGAACATAGTATAAGATTCATCATCTTTGTTATAAATGTAAAAACATGGTTCTGAAGACAGCCTTGAATTGCAATTTGCCAATCAAAACTTAATTTATTCTTTCATTCCATACTTTGGTAGATTGTTTTAATCCACAAATGCCTTGTGTAATTTGTAAAGCTTCTTCGCATTTTCGTTAAAAAAATAAATAAAAGGGATCTCCACAGCTGCCACTGATAGCATGTGCTGGTATTGTATGTAAATGTTTATGTTTATGTTTAGCTGCTCAAGTGACCTACCGCTTGCCGCGTAAACATCTGTCATCTGCCCGTCACTTGACACCTACCTACTCGGTCGATAAGTGGGCGTCGGATCGTCTTACATAAACATTTTTTATGACTTGGTTTCTCGAGACTTCGGCTTCAAGTTTTTTTTTTTTAAGAGATCGTAAACTAACAATGTTATTGGACAGGCGTTGATTTTTGTTACGACTCTTTGTGCAGTCATACGTAGAAGTAAACACAGACTTTGAGCTTTAAGTGGATATGGGTCCATATATTGTTTTTTAATTAAAAAAGTAAAGCGACAACCTACTTTTTTTCTATATTTAAAAGATTTCTGTATTACATTAGCACACGATAAAAAAAAAAACATCCATGTTGTAGATAAAAAATATTTAGTTAAAAGCTTACAAACATTCGTTAGCATTTGCCAGCGCGCCGCGCCGCAACACACAAATGAAAAAAAATATCTCTCAGTTTCTATTAGACTAGTGACTATAGTGATGTCATATGAAAAAACTAAAGATTAGTTCAAGTAGAACGAAATAGAAAACGGTTCATACAGATAAAGTGATTAGTGTAAAAGAAACAAGACGATCTTGTCACTTAGACGTCACTCAAAACTTTTGGTAACTAGAGTTACCAGGGGCAATCTACGGAAGAAAAAATCTGGTAACTAAAGTTACCAGGGGCAATTGACGGGTTAGGCAGGAATATTAAATCACGTCTCTTGTATGGGGACCCTGTAATTTAAAAAAACCTCGTGTAGGCATTATTAGTTGATGAAGCAGCAACAACAAGACACACTCTACCTATTACGGTTCATGAGATACAGCCCGCTGACATACAGACAGACGGATGGACAGAGGGACAACGGAGGCTTATTAATAGGGTACCGATTGGCACCCTTTGGGTACGGAACCCTAGATAAGAATTTCTGTGAAAACTAGTACCATAAACATCTAAAATGGCTCGACCGGTTTGTTTAATTCCTATTTGGTATAGTTAGTAAAATAGTTTATTTTTTCATAGGAAGTTCATCTTTCTATTAAGAGATGGCGTTGGTGGCCTTAGATTGATTAATTATTTATTACATTAAACATCTTTTTTAGCGGAACTTATGTTTGATAGCTATGCAATGCATAAAGTTAATCTGAAGTGCGATGAGTAATATGGTCGATATGGGCTGTGTTATGTACTACTTTAAGTACGATAAGAAATTTATTAAGGTAAAGATTCATGAAAATAAGTACAGAGAATATAAATAAGATATTCATTCTAGTTCAAGACGTGTGGGACTGCCGCTCCATCCTCATATAGGCCTGTGCGATTCCACCTATGGCGGGTGCCGCGGATGCACATGCTGCTAGCCCTGATGATGGCGGTTTGAATTCTTGCTCGTAGCCAGCCCATTATTGTGGCAGGGGTCCGGTTCCAGCGGTCCGCCAGTGTTTCGGCGAGGTGTTTAGTGAATGATATCATTTGTGGAGCAAAAATTCCGTCGACAGAGGTTACTAAAGGGGTGAAGGTGGTGTGGCGCGTCTCGCATGGGTCGCAGTACTTCCTTTTCTTTTCTTCTTCAGCTGAACGAAGGCCAGCCGCTACGGGGCGTGATGCGTGGGAGGGAGCGTCGGTGTCTATGACACGGATATCAAATAACGCCTCCCTCTGGGCAATCCATACCCCCCGACAAGCCAAGTCTCCGCGCAGCCCAGTATCGCCTTCGGAGATGACTGGCTCTTTCGTGACGTTTCCCCAGGCTTGCTGGCACAGTTCACAGAAAAGATCCCTTATTTCGTTATGTCTGCGTGTGATAAGGCCACCTGTTTTGCAGCACAAGGCGTGGTCCACGTTGAAGTTGTCATTGCCGCAGCCGTCGCAAGTCGCAGGCATGGAGATTGGTGTGCGGTGGTATCTTATGGCCAGGGCATCTCTAAATTCGTGGGGTGATAAGTCGAAGTTGTCTTTTCTTGTCGGTATTACTGAAAGCCATGTTGATGTTTTTGTTTTCATTTTTGTCGCTATTGATCTTTCTATTGCTCTTTTCTTTTTGGATGGTAATTTTGTTAGAATGCTTTCTAGAGTTTCGTTCTCGTATGTTTCTTTTTCCTTGTTTCCTTCCTTTCTTGCGTCATGCAAAGAATTGTAGTGTTCAGCAAGGTTTATGTCTTTTATCTCGGTTAGGGCTGTTGAAAGTATTGTAGATCCCTGTTTTGAGATTTGGTATGCACGGTTTGGTGTGTTGAAGGGGTCAGAAAGGGCAAGTCCGCCTTTGTGGACTGGGAGGGTAAATAGCTGGGTTTCAAGTTTTGTGATTTCGCCTCCGATTAGTGTTGGTATGAATTTGTCGTGTAATGTGTTAGTTAAGGGTTCAAAAAGTTCTTCTGAATTTTTTAAGACACGTAGTAGGAAGGACCATTTAAACTGAGCTGCTTTAGTTAGGGCAGTGTAAGCGGCTTGAGGTGAGTTTTTGCAGATTGTTGTGAGTTTCTCGATGATAGATATCCATTCGGTTACATTCTTTTTTACGAAGTCGTCCCCTCCTGTCCCTATGTAGCCTCCTAGGAAGCGGGAGCCGGTAACTATGGAGACGTTGGTACCGGAGAACGTCTTTTCTGCGGTAGACTTGTCAGTTTCTGACACTATTAGAAATGATTTTTTACCTTGTGGTAAGTATCCGTATGCTGGGCCTGTTTTGTTTAAGTTGTCCCACCATTGTCGTAGGCTTTGGAAAGTGCCTTGCGCGGAGGAGTCATCGGCGTACCAGCATTGTGTGACTGTGTTTTCGGTTTTAAATTTGTTAATTATTGGTAGTGTTGCAAGCGCGTACAGTGGCATTGCGAGTGGGTCTCCTTGGGTTACGCCTTCTCTGCTATATAGTCTTGTATCAGAATCGCGAAATACCAATTCAAAGTGGCCATTGTAAGTATTATAAAGAAAGCGGGCGCAGTGTGGCCAGTATATTCTTGCTTGCCAGAGGGCTAGTTGTCTATTCACGGCGTTAAAAGCATTGTTCGCGTCAACGAGGAGCATTCCCCAGTTTGAACCAGGTTGGCAATCTCTTTGGAAGACATCGGTCATGGCATGAATGGCGCCTTCGATGCCACTGCCCAGTCCACTGCAGAGCTGTGACTGGCCGCATGCTTCAGTGACTTCAGAGCCTGTTGCTAAGATCATGCATTTGGATAATATTCTTCGTAGGCATTCGCCGATGCCGATAGGTCTTACGCCTGGGCATTTGTCTAAAGCAACAAGTCGGCTTGACATTAATGCTTGTATTTGGGTCCAGGGTATGGTTTCGTTGCTAAGTTTCGTTGTGAGCTGCGCTACGGCTTCTCTTAAATGGGCGCTTGCTTGGCCGAAGCGGAGTAGGAAATCTCTCCAGTTTTCGGCTGTGCATCCAGTGGGGCCTCCGCCGCCGTGTAGTTTTCTCGCAACTGTTTCGACATGGTCACAAGTTATTTCGATTTCAAGGAGTGGTGGGAGTTTTGTGACGTCTTTGGGGAGAGTGAATAAAGCGGGATCTGGAGTATTAGGCGGGGGGTGCTTTTCTCTCAGCACATCACTGACGGTTTTACCGGATGGATCAACTTCAGTGTCTGGGTTTAAAACTTTGCTCGTGTCTTTTGTGAGGAGCCAGTTGAGCGCTTCCCGCGTTTTTCCATGTAGTATCAGTCGTGTGAATAATTTTGTTTCTTGGTCATTGTTGTTTTGTTTCCGGTTTCTTGTATTCCATATAGATTTATCTGCTTTGGTGGATTCCGTGATGAGTTCCTCGAAACGTTTGTCTGCCCAGAGTTTTAGGCGCCGATCGAGTAGTCTCAGTATATCTTTCATTTTTCTAACGTTTTTGTCTCTTTGCAGTATGACCGCAGCAAAGGTTAATACGCGTTCAGAGGGGTAGGTTGATTTGGTTAGATGCTCAATTTCGTCGGCCAGAGTGTGTACGAATTTTCTACTGGCAGTACCGCATGGGAGGTCGTATAGCTTGCCATGAAGGTTACAGACGTTGTCCCAATGCCTTTGCCAGATGCCAGACTTAGGTTGGATGGCATTCAGGAATGGGGATCCGAAGGCTTCTTCCAAAGGTGACATTGGTGTTTGCCCATCGGTGGTTGTTTTAAGAGTAGCGGATGCTGATTGGTTTAGTACATCGTTGTGTTCTGATCTCATGTGACGCTGGAGCCCATTTTTCTTGAATTTCCTGGGGCATAGCGGGCATTCGGTGTCAGCTTGTGACATATGGGTGGGTATTTACTTACTTGAGCTATTTGCACTATAATTTAGTTGTTTAGCTCTCGGATAAGGGTAAGATTAATAAAAACAAGGGATTTTGTTGATAAATAAATGGGTCTAAAGGAAATAATATTAAAATGAAGTATTTTTGTGAAAAATATGTCTATTTGAGGTGACAGCTGACAATAGATTTAATATCTCTTAAATTTATCAGAGAAGAAATTTAAAGGCATTGTTTAAAAAAAACATTATTTTTTAAAGCATATTATAGGTAAGATGATTACATTAATGCAAAAGAGGTATGGAGCTCTGATTTTTCAGCGCTGTACAAGAACCACTCAAATGTTTGTAACACAAGACCTATTTTTGAAAAAAAAAAAGAAACAGAAAGGAAAAGATGGCCGTGTTGCAGTGTACGAGTTTCTTGCGCCGCTTCTTCTCCGCTGCCGTAACACTTTCCGAAGCGGTTGTAGTTTTTCTTGCATTATATAGATTCAAATGACATTCAAAAAGAGTTCGTAAGAAACCAATTTTAAAATAAATATTTTAAAGTTTGAAGTTTGAAGTACGCCACAAAGTTTACTGGGCACCCGCGAGGAATGCGTTTCCCTCCCTCTGTCGCTCGCTGCAGCCCTCGAAACGTCAGTAGGACAGTGACTGACGCTTTGATGTCATCACATCGAGGTGCCAAGTTAACTTTGCCGTGTAAGTAATGAGTATGAGGATGATTGATGATCTTTAAATGGGTGCCCTAGTAAGTTAGTTAATTTTATGACCGGGATTTAGGACAATACCTTAAACGCGTTGCGTAGTCGCGCAACGAGCAGCTAGCAACAAAAATAAAAAACAACCAACGAATGGAAAACCATCTCCTTTTTTGAAGTCGGTAATACGGTATTTGACTGCTAGTCAAAATAAATACTTTGTAGGAACTGTCAAAATCACAGATTAACGAAAATCTTTGCTGCCAAAACGATAATTTGTTCACGAGTTCTATATATCTTTTGTGGCACAGACTATATAGGGATACTACGTTTTCGTGGTGTCAGAAGCAATTCTTATTTTTGAAATCAACTGTTTTTTTGTGTGTTGATGGCTACGTTGGAATATCGTATCGTTTATCGTTAGATCAGTTATTTGGCTCTGTCCCACAAAAAATAGTCCATTGGGGTCAGTTCTGGTGAACCAGCAGGCCAAAGAATAGGCCCGTTTCCGCCGATCCAGTGATTGGAAAAACAGTCGTCAAGATAGCTTCTCACCGCCTAATGCATCCGTCAACAGAAAAGCACGGCTTAAAGGTAATGCACCAAAATATGCAAGGCTTTTAGGCAAGCAACTAGAATAAGAAATGTTTTTAGAAAGCAAATGAATAGATATACTTTGTATGACAGAACAGTGGCTGCAAGAGTGTGCAATGCAATTCAATATACCACATTATAAAGTGATCAGCTGTTTCAAGAGAGAGACTAAAACTAGAGGTGGTTCCTTAATTTTAGTAAAAGATGGTTTTAAGTGTAAATAACGAAAGGATATTGTTATTCTTTCTAGTAAAATGAATGCTGAAGTCTCGTGTGTTGAGATGGAAAATATACTATTGTTAGTGTGTACAGGCGGGAAGGAGACTTTAAAGTCTGAGACAGTGATGGAACAATTACTTCAACTTGCATTCAGAAACAAGTCCAAACGCATCATAGTTTGCGGCGACTTTAATGAAGATTTACTAGATACCGCAAACAGCTTTATTCGCACAAGGATCCTAGCAGTATTTAAGTCTTAAATTATGTACAATGTCTTTCTGGAGCCTACACGAATAACGGCTACCTCCACTACTTGTCTAGATGACCTATTCTATGAATGTAGTATTCACGATAGACAAATAGTTAAGGCATTATGTGCCGACCACACTGGTCAGATTGTAGTATTTGAAGAAAGCAATGCTATAAAGCCCGTTAAGGTATTGTGTAGAACAGTGACTTTGAAGAAAATGGAAAAATTTCGTAGTGGACTGGTGTCCGAACACATTATATTCCAGCTCCTTCAAATCTGTATCTGCGGAATTTGAAAAGGTTTTCAATCTGACTAAAGTGAGAACGGACAACAAATCAAAATCCTCTGAATGGGCAACAGAAGATTTAAGACAGAGCAGGTCCTATATAAATTGTATGAGAAAAGTCCTATCACAGTCCTGGGTTTAACGTCTTTGTCAAAAATTATTAAAAAAAAAAACAGGAAAGAGCCTACATCTTAACAATAAAATCAAAGGTTCTGGCAACAAAATTAAAACTACATGGAACATTATTAAAAATTCTTCAGTACCATACCCATAATAAAAACAGAAGCACTACAATCCTCTCTTGAAAAGTCTTTAGATTACTTGGTTGAAAATGTGCCCCGAAACATGGACGGCTTAACTTCAAACCCATAGGCTCTACAACTATAGTTAAAACATTTTAACTTCTTAACATGAAAAAGACTGAAGATTTATGGGGCATGTCAGTTAACGTGGTTAAATCAGTAATCGCTGTGATTGCACCATACATGGCAATCACATTCAATATTTGTATAGCAAACGGTGTTTTTCTTGACCTCATGAAAATTAGCAGATTAATACCACTTTTCAAACCCGGTAGTAAAGAAGACCCTGCCAACTTAGGCCTTGCCAGTGTTGAGCAAGGTGTTTGAAAAAGGTTGTGGGTTGAGTCAACTACTTTCTCACTTCAATGCATCTGGGCTACTCCACAAAAACAGTTCGGATTCACTAAAAGCAGATCAAGAATAGACGCCGGAGTAGCGCTAGTAGAACACATTTATAGTGCGTGGGAAGGATCACAGGATGTGGTTGGTATTTTCTGTGATCTTTCCAAGGCCTTTGAATGTGTAAACCATCAAACTCTTTTGCTCAAACTACAACATGGTATCAAAGATAATGCGTTAAAATTAATGGAATCTTATAAAGTCAAATTACTTTATTACTGTAGATATTTACATATACTTAGCAAACGTCAATTTTGCCTCTTCTCTACATTGGACCACTGTGGGGGGGAAGGGTGTAGAAACTCCCACAGATTGATTTTTAGATCTCTTTTAAAAATAGGTTGTGCTTAACTATTACAAATATGAAAAATTTAATTATTATGATTAATAAGCAGGAATAAATAATTACAAAATTATTAACAGCAAGGTCTGTGTTGAGCTAGATTAACCCCATACAGTCCTGTCATTTAAGTAATCTTGAACATTGTAATATCCCTTTATCGACAAAGTCGCTTTAACATGCTTTTTAAATTGTTCAAATGGCAATTTCAAAATCTCCAGAGGTATCTTATTATAGTAGAGAATACACTGACCCTTGAAAGAATTGCTAACCTTCGCGAGTCTAAATCGGGGCGCACACAGTCTGTGATTATTTCTAAGGTTAACATTACAGCTATCGCTAAGTTTGGAAAATGTTGTAAGGTTTTTCAAGGTGTTTTTATAATCTGGAATAACAATAAGAGATTATTTTTCTGGGAGGTGTTTATTGTTGCA
Organism: Argyresthia goedartella; assembly: GCA_949825045.1. Taxonomy (NCBI): domain Eukaryota; kingdom Metazoa; phylum Arthropoda; class Insecta; order Lepidoptera; family Argyresthiidae; genus Argyresthia; species Argyresthia goedartella. Next base: position 21,542,220 of record OX463815.1, read on the forward strand.
TTGCATATTTTATGTATATTTTATTTATGCGAGCGAACATGTCTGCCGTCAGCCAGAGAGCATAACTACATCAGACCCAGAGGTACCCCACATATCTTCGAGAACGTTTTGAGTTTCTTTTCCCCAGGGATAGTAATCGGAGATCCCACACGGTGTCTCTCCTGTCAACTCCTCGACATAACACTGCCGCCTACAAACACTCGTTTAGGTTAAGGGCAATCCGACTGTGGAACGCACTTCCCTGCACTATTAGGGATAGTCCCTTAATTTTCACTTTTAAGAAAAGATTGAAAGCGTATTTCCTTTCTCTTCCGTAATCGGTATCATATTTATGTAAGTATATGTATGATATTTTGTAGTTAATATATTTGCATGCTATCTAGTGTATTTTATATAGTTGAGATATATATATATATTTTATTAGGTATATTTAATTTATATTTTAAAAGTAATTTTCGTACGTATGTATATAGTTTTATTGCGCACTAGGACTGTCCTTTTTAATAAACACTCCTGTCTTGCCTAGGTTTTCTGGAAGAAATATCTTTTTAGAGATAGGCTCGCCTTTGCCTATAAAATTTATTGTAACTGTCTGTTTATCTATGTTTTCTGTGCAAAAAATAATATGAATATGAATATAGGTATGTTATTTTTGTAGCTTCTATGATGATGATATAGCTATCTATCTATAGATGATGTAGATATTGAGTACCTTATGCCATAAAAAGTCCACAAACTTACGGGGCTGGTAGTATGAATCCATGTAATAGGAGTTTTTGAAATGTAATGGAAATATTTGAAGGCAATTGTCTGTTTTGAAATTTTTCCTTAGTTTCACTGCGTTTATCCTAAGAGATCTTCGAGGTTCTTGTTTTGGAAAGCTAAGACACCCATTATTCTTGCATCCAAGCACAACACAAACACGGCCCATCTCTTTTTGTCTGTGTCCACTGACCAGCCAGAACAGTTATTTAATTTAAACGTAAAATTTGAGTCCAATCTTCCAATTTGAACAAACTTGAACGACGACGTCTTTCGTTCCCAAAGAGATCACTCGAAAAAAAACACGAAAAAAAAGCCCACGGTATTCCCCGGTATTATTCATTCAATTCACAGAATAGAATCTCACCATAAAGCACTGCACATATTGCTCTGTGGTCTGCACCTCAGGTCTGCACAATGGCAATCTGAGTCTATGCAAGAAAAAAAATAAAGTGATTTGCCCAGCGCCATCTATCGGATTTTGCGGAAGCAGTGCTCAGAAAATACCTTATAGCATTGAACAAAATGAAACCTCTTTTTTTTTTTGCGATCTTCTTTATTGTTTAAATGTCAATTGCTATTTCACTGGGATTTTGTTCAATGTGTTTCGGGTTGAAAGCTTCCCGTTAGGGCTAGTTTTTCTTATGAAGAATATGCCGACAGTCTGTGATGCCGACATTGTTTTTATGTATGACAGGGCAGACGGCAATGGAGCGAGGGCTTGACGTTTGTATGGAAAGCGCTACCCAAACCGCCCAAAGAGAATATAATCATTAGTTTTACAGAGCCTTTCGTCGGACTACTGAAGTTGAGATTCACCGCGCTGCAACTGGAGTCAACCAAGGCAGGTACAGTCCTACCTACAAAGAAAACGTCTTGGCGGCATTTCAAGCGGATCCTACCACAAGCATAAGAGGTTGCTCGAGATCTTGACATTTCTAGGTGGAAGGTGTGGCAACCATGCACGATAACAAGTTTCCATTTCATGGGACGGGGTTACAAGGTCTGGAAGAGCAAGAACCCCATCGAAGAATGCAATTCTGCCGATTTCTTTTGAATGAAAATGCGCAGTTTTTTAAATAAATATAGTGGACTGACGAGAGCAAGTTCTCCAGAGAGGGTATCACGAACTTCCATAATAGGCATAAATGGGCTGACAAGCATAACAATTCACATTGGAAAAAGGAGGTGTTATTCCATAGGAAATTCACAGTCAATGTGTGGGCCGGAATGATAGGCAGGACGTTGATTGGACCACACTTCTTACCAGATACCTTAAACGACCAGAACTACTTGGATTTTGTCCTGAACGACCCGCCTCTCGGTTTTGGTGGAAGAGTCTTGAGCTCCATGGATCGGGAACTCATTTTCCAACATGACGGCTGTCCAGAACATTGCACTATTGAAGTCAGAAGCTATCTTGACGACTGTTTTCCCAATTGCTGGATCGGCAGAGACTAGCCTATTCCTTGGCCTGCTTGTTCACCAGACCTGACCCCAATGGACTATTTTGTGTGGGACAGAGTCAAATAACAAAAGAAGAGTTGATTTCAAAAATAATAACAATGGCTTTCGACACCACGTAAGATGAAATGATGCTCAAAATTACGACCACAGAATTCCGAAGACGGGTGTCTGTCTGAGGAACCAAGGATCTCATTTCGAGCATTAATAGCATAAATTTAATATATAAAAAGACTGTCTAAAAGTCTATTTTTCTCCTTCAAACTGGTTAGTAGTTCATAACTTCATGAATGTGTGAGTTATCTACGTCAATAATACCTTAAATGAAAGATCATGAACTAATAATGTTTCTGTTAATATTTTCACATAAAAAGCTTTTACTCCTTTTTGTTAAATTAGGTCCGAAAAACTTATTTTATTGATGGTTGAAATTTGCCGTGCTCTTCAATGGTCTGTAAAAACCAAGTCTGATGTAATAGATGCACAAATCAAGTTTTATTAGAATGCTTATTAAGTAATTTATTAGAATAAATTGTAAAATAATCCAATTATTGTTTAGTTTTGCAATGATAATCACTGAACTGTGAAAATCTTGAAATTTTCTTAAAAAACTAACGGTAAGACTTCGCCATATGTATGTTTGGCTCAAATGGTTTTAAATGGTCTGTTCTAACTTCGGTTTAAGTCTTTGCATCCATCTACCGGACACCCTGTATGTGACGTCATAGTCAAATGCTGTCTTTTTAACACAAAATAGAGTTTATAAAATACAAATTCTAGAATTTTAAATATAAAATTCTGATAATGTCAAACGTTTTTGTTGAAATAGTTTTAGCTTTTATCACGTTTCTAGATTTAATGGACTAGTAATTAAATTATGTTCATGTAAGAGTCGGCATAAACCTAATAACTTTAATTTACTAAATACTGATGTCGACTTTGAGGGACAAACCTTCACCTTTAAATTGAATACCTACAACAGTTTAATTTACAGGAGAAACTAACGAACCTTTAAGAGCTCGATCAAATCTGCACAGACGCTGTTAAATAGCCACAGGACCAGCATGCGGTCGCTTTAAACAACAACTATTTGTTTGATTAATGTCCTTACGGCCTCCGACATAAGAGCCCGGAGCTACCTTAGATGTCACCGGGCAAATACAACGAGGGTCGCCCTCTGAAGTCCCCTAAATAATTGTTACTATATCCTCGTGCTGAAGAAATAGTTTATTGCGTCAGCCAGTCTCAAACACATCTCAGTTACGAGTTTGGGCAATGGCGACGGTGATGTTATAGGCGATAAAGATAGAGTACAATATGTGACCAGCTCGCGTAACTAAGATTACATGTATCATAATCATACCTACTTTACCTGTTGGCTTGGGTGTCAGAGCCCAACCGTGCCCCCCGTTGGCGCACTCGATAGATGTTATTTGATATGGTGATAAAAAATCGAGGTGTCATGGCGGCCAACGAAAATACTCGACGATGTTTGCTAAATGAGGAATGAAAACTAAAACTAATGAAAAATTATACATTATAATTTTTCATTATAATGTATAATTTTTCATTATAATCTTTTCTTATTGATGCATTTTTTGATCCTTTGCCTCATGTTTTTAGATCTCAGATATGTATAGGCCGCCAAAGTACAGTTCGTCAAAAAAGGGAAAAGTTTCTCTTTATCAGAGCCAACAGGTTAAAATAGGTACATTATATGCATTATAAATATGACAGAATACAGGTGATCGCTCGACGATGATAAAAGCATTCATAATTTCTTTATTGCACACTCCATACACAGAAAAATATTACATAATAATAATGTAAAAAGATGAGGATTCCAAAGCAGCGGCGATGGGCTAGCTCCTGTCATGCAAAATAGAGTATTTGCTAACTACCTAAATGCGGGACAGTATTGATTTTCAACAAAAAAAATGTTGTCGATAAAGCCGGTACGATACGGACGATAATTTTACGTGATAACGTCATAAGATACGCTTAGGCCGATCGTGCCTCTCTATCGCTCGTTATGCGCTCTCGCTTGCACGCTCGGCTCAGGCGGAATGTGACAATGAGTCATGGTTTTTCGTGCGTGCAGCTGGCGTTCATCGATTTAGAAGACGTTATCTCGTCAAAATACGAACTTTAAATGAAGTGAAACTGAACGTGTTTTAAACACTCATCGGCGGAAGTGACGTCCTGAATGCCATTGTAACACTTCGATGCTTATATCCTTTCCATTTGCAAGCGAAAGCAGGAGAAAAGATTGACGCATAGCTCTGTCTCTTACATAGAATGTCAACTGTCAGTTTGAACCCGTGATTTAAGGCAGCAAATTTTTTAAGCTTTTGTCTTTTCTCCGTGAAAGCGAACAAAAAACAATTATTGTTTTCTCCTAATTCTTCTTCAACACCGTATAAGAAAATATGTATGTGTTTTTTTTGTATTTGAAACGTATATTTTCAATTTTCATTACTAGAATCAGGTAGTTTCGGCTTTATCCTGTTACCGGCTGTATCTGCTTTTGACGTGGACCTGAATATTCGCTGAAATCTCTCTCAATGAACTTAAGGGGCTAAGTTTTACAATGGAAATGGACCCTTTTATTAGGTAGGTAGGACATTTCACATTTTTGGAAAAACTATAATAGATACGATAAAAGTGTCAAAGGCAAGAATAATTAAGATAAAATGTCCTGTAAGTCTTGTCCCAACCTCTTTTTTTGTAAATTTTACAGTTTGAGCATACAAACTCCGCTTAGTCTACATCACCGTGCGTTTCTCCAAAAATGCCGCCCCACCACCCGGTAGGAGTGAGTGGCGGATGTTCAAGCCTGCATAGCAGAAAGATTTCCAATGGGACCCTGATACTAAGCCTCCGCTGTCTGTAAGGAAAATATTGGAAAGCATGAGCAAGGAATTGAAGTAGGGCCAGAAACAAATATGTATGATGGGACACAAGCAGGCAGCAGCGGACTATATAAAGACCAATATTACTGTGGTGATTTTGTGTTGGTGAAGATTCCTGGAAGAAAATTCGAGTACCGTTACGCAGGTGTTGTCAAAAAAGTTGACAATGAAGAAGGAGAAGTAACAATAACATATCTAAGGATTTGTGACAAGAATGGCAAACTTTTTAAAATTGCTGAAAATTATGTGTCCGATGTCACGTTTGACCAAATAATAAAGAAGTTGTGTACACCATCATTAGAGATTAAGGGTGATCGCATTTCTTATCGTTTTAATAATAGTATGGATGTTTTTGAAAAATATTTAATGTATATTTAGTGGTAATAAATAACTTTTTCCTCAATAAAGGTTTAAAATATATATGCATTTTTGTTTGTTTTTTACTTGTCCCGACCGTCACGTAAGCTTGTCCCGACCGTCACATTTTTCTAATGAGAAAACAATGAAAATTCTAATTTAATTTAAAACCAGATCTTTAATAAACGATAGTTTAAACCTTAAAGTATACACACTTAAATATTTGTACTAATATCAATGATAGTTTCTTACAAACTTTAAAAAGTAGCTGTACATCTGGAGTAGACGAGAAAGTAAGAGTCCCGACCGTCACAATTTATAATGCTTTTTTTTCCATAGAAATATATTAGTTTGAACATGTGAAATTTAAGTAGATTCAACCTTATTTATTACATTTTATATCAATGTAATATCTATTTGACTTCACAAAAAGAGGTTGAACAAGAATTATAGGATTTTTTCTCTCGTTTATGTTTTCTATTACAGTTTTTCCAAATTAGTGAAAAACCCGTTGATGAGGACACATTTTACGGTTATATTTTCTCCACTCTATTAATGGCTTTTTTGACATTTCCTTAATTCGTACATAATAAGCAATATTTTTCATTGCAAACGTCAAAAATGTATAGGTTTTGAGCCGTCAAAAAACCATTAATAGAGTGGATAAAGTATAATGGAGGTGAAGCGTCAGGTACAGGCAGGAAGAGAGTTGTGCAACTTTAACACCACACCCAAAGGTATCATGTGACATCATGAATTAGTTTGTCGGAAAACATAGAATGAATAAAATGAAAACTAAAACACAGAAAGTATTAAAAAAAGTGAAAAATAATGAAAAAATGTTTATTTATCGATATAAAAAAGTGTATAATGATAAGTCGGTGACCCCCACACTAGGTAAGCCTGTGTCATGGGAAACTAATCACGTGATTATAATAAAGATTGGTACGTCACGCATAATGAATCGGCAATTATATTTTTGTATCATCACATCACACGATGATTATACATGGCATGTATATTATGACCAGAAAGCCTTTGGATTCTTAACTATAGAATTTTCAATATTGGCTATGAATGTTTCGTGGCAGTCTCGCTCCATCCTACTGGCTCTGTCACGCAATATTGCAAACGATGTCCTGTCGGAAATATAACCATAACTTTTGATTTTTTTTAACTGTTTCAACTTCTCCTTTAAAACTTTATTTAGGGCTGAGCTGAACCACGGCGGGTATTTATTTTTCGATAGGCTGCGAGTAGGTACATAGGAGTCACGTACTCCAAGGATTATGGTATAGAAAACTTCGACAGTGCCCTTTCTAAGTATGTCATACCAATCTATATTTTTGATTTGCTCTCTGACTTGTTCGTAATCAGCTTTGGAATAGTTGTAAGAAATATGCGGAATAGATTTCATAGGGGAAAAAAAGTGACGGGTTTAATAATATGTAAGGCTTTATGTTATGGATCCCCGGGCACCACTGTATCAGGGCAGGATATGACTATGACATTGAAGTTAGATAATACAAGGTCCAGGACTCGGCCAAAGTTGTTCTCAAAACAATTGAATTGTTGCAGATCACGAACATTAAGAGTGTCAATAAAATCAATAACGTGATCTACCACCAGATCAGATGGTTGAAGATTTCCATAAACCAATGAGCATGTTATGCTGCTCATGTTGAAATCTCCCACTATTAGAAATGTATCATTGGTATACTGAGTCATCACATAAGTTAGTCTGTTACAAAAATTATCAAGTTGTGTCTTGAAATTACCCATATTTTCATCACATAAATATAAAGAGCTCAAATGCAGGGTAGACATGCATTTGTCGTTACGCTGTAAAGAGATAGAAACCCACACATCTTCCGCTGTAGACTGCCAACAAATTTTCATAGACGAGCATAATAAACGCTTAACAGCCATCACTCCTACTCTTACTGTTATTCGGTGGAGACATTAATGGACTACATTTATTATATTTTTTTATCCAGGTGATAAAAAATATGATGATGGGCTCCCTGCATCAAAATCAAGTGTGAATTTTATAGATAGAAAACTAAATCACGCAGCCTATATTTGGGATAAGATATTAAAGGGTTAAATTTACTGGCAATAGGAATTATTTATTAATTTATTTCCTTTCTTTAATCCCTCAAAATATATGTATCGAAAAAACAAATACCATGTATACTACATATGTAATGTGATAATAAATGTGATAATGTAAATGGTTTATATAAAACCTATATACCAATATATACACCATTTACATTATTACGTAGGTAACCAATGGGCTTGGTGTGATTGTGTCCCATGGGAAAAATTTAAACCCTATTTCCAAATTTCATCGGGGCTCGGAAAGTTTATGGTTGACAGGGTTGTCACCAACATAACAAAAAAACTCTCGCTTTACAATATATATGTCACCGTAAGATTGTCAAAACCGTTAGTTTATAATCTAAGGTTTTTTCTCTCGGTAGTTTACAAACTATCTATAAATTGTAAACTGCACCGTACTGCTCACGATACGACGCGTTAGTTTATAACTAAACCGTTAAATTGTGAACTGGTTTAAACTTGAATTGCAAACTTAATAAAGGGCAAATACTATGTAGGCTTAGGTGAAGACTAGAGGGGGCGAGCGCAGCGAAGCCCCCGAATAGTCTTCGTGATAGGTTGATATGTAAGAACAAAAGAAGCGTAAATTCAAAACCCTGTCGGTCTGGTATAGTTTTCAAAGTTACGCGTTAGTTTATAAACTAACGGTTTTGACAATCTAACGGTGACATATAAACCTAAATATGACGTGATAACGCATGACGTGGTTGAGCAACTTAAAAAGTCATCTAATAATCCAAGAAGACAGGAAACTTTTATCACCGATATCGGTCACACGCTTCCTTTCCAAACATACAAGGACTTCCATAAATACTTGCTTAATTTAAACCAGTTGATTTCGGTTGGACCAGTTGATAATCTATGAAGTTCAGTACGATAAAACATCACACCTATTCCCATACAGGGTAGCAGAGGCACATTGCGTGACAGGGATCTAGCCCATTGCCGCAGCTATTGAAATACGATGTTTCCATCACATTTAAACGCAGTGGATATCGAATAATATCTAAATATATTTCCGTTCAGTGCAACCCTAGCCTCTCAGCCGCGGCGCTAAGGGGAGGTCCAATAATGCCGCTACCGAAGGCCTGGCTAGGGTTGGCGATTGCTCAAAGTTTTAATTAAACATTGCGACATCTGCACAACTCGTTACTGACGCGACGATTATTGTTACGAGCGCCCACCAAAACATATCGGACACACGCGGCTTCACCATGGGCAAATAAAACTTGGTACCGTTTCACTGGATGAACCCAGTCTGCGGTTGGTACTTACACTGTAAAATAATACTAATAAATAATCCTAAATAATCACCACACTGAAACAGTGACGTCGTGGATGACGTCACTGTTTCAGTGTGGGGCAGAAGGAATTTAAGTGACTGTATGTAAAAGTTATGTTATGAAACAGTATCTAAAGTTGTTGTACAGTTCTGTAAAACATCGCGATTAATCCGAGAGATTTAAAGTAGAGATTTAAAAATACTTTTTACTCCTGAGGTGGACACTCTATTTTATATCACCCTATGAGAAAATGAGTAAGTTAATTATGATAAGAATACTTGATACGATAGAAGTATTAAACAAGAAGAGTATTAATTATCGCAATAATAACTATATATAAGCAGAAGTTACTTCTCCAAATACACATTTCCTGAAAAAGCCTTCGCTCTTCCAACATTTTTCCACAAGTTGAAATTGTCGTATGGTTTCACATATTTTTCACGGTATTTTGTTGGTTACAGACTTTCACAATATTATCTGGAGTTATCGCTCTCTCATTTTCACTAGGTACTTGACTAGCAAGTGAGGAAGTAGTAAAATTACGTTATTCTACTAATTATGTCGTCAATGCTTTCTATGAATTTCTTAAGATATAAGATTAGTAATGAAAGCTTAGTAATCTAGTCTAAAAAAATTATTTTAATGCCAGGAGAATCAACCAAATACATAGATTTTTCCCAATAAAGTTTGAACTACTAAGTTTTAGTATTTGATCGAATTTATAATAAGTCATCTCTATATTGTTGCTCCTGTAAAGTTCTAAAACCTTAATAAATAATCATTTGAACCATGGTCAGGTTAATCAATGAACGCCCGAAATAAAGACAAGGTCACATAATATTTACCTCCGTAATTCCGCCTGAGCAGAAGCAGGCTGAGGCGTAAAGTCACAATGTTTGAAGGGTGACCAAACTCGTGCAACAATGCGGACAGTCACTCCTACAATATTCTCTTAGCGATTTATGTGGCCTTTTTTGATACGCCAGGGTAAACAATTGGTAGCCCAGGACAACTCTTTGTCTTTGATTTTCTTAATAAGTTAATTTAAAAAAGGCCTGCCGTCTTCATAATTTAATTCATTAACTACTCTGCTATCATGAAAACGAATTCATTCATCTCAATTCCTGCAATAAGTTGTTGTTTTGTGAGAATATTGGTCGAAAAATGTCGCGGGGTAGATTTTTAAGTTATGAGATTTTTTACAAACATTCATAAAACAATTAGAAATAAATAATATTATATTTATCGTACGCAAGTTAGACTACGCATAGAAATTAGCAAAACCTTTTCAGTGGTTTGAACCTTATTAGCATTATCAAGGACACAAATTGTAGACTGAAGCCGGTTGCCCACTATGGGATATTACATCCCGAGCAATATATTATATCCCGCGCGTAACGTTCACACTACGAACTATATATTTTGAAACAGTTCGGCTGCGATCATCATTAGGGAAATGTGTCGCCGGAGAGGCGCGGTATGAGGGGAGAGGTAAAACATACACATTCAAACGCTCCTTAAATATCATTCGTCAAAATATTTATGGTTTGGGATATAATATACAAAGTTCAACCAGAAAACAGATCGATTTCGTAAATAAGCAAAAACGTGAATAAGTAAAACGTGCTAAATGCAATTTTGGAGTAAATGTAAACTAATAAAAATAAAGGTTTACAATCCTATTCATAGTAACGGAAAAATGCGTGGACAAACATACAAACAGACACCCATACATACACCTAGGAATTTTGTTTGGACGCCCTAAAAGAATAACATATGTGAATATTTTGCCTCTCGGTTTGCGTATAGCATTGAGAACCTCTCCATTTTTTGAAGAAGGTTAAAATAAATATGGCGATGGGCGATGCAGTTATTGGTATGCTACTAATTGTTGTGTTGTTTTGTTAACTTACGTCCGACTCAGGGGTATTTAACCTCTCGAGCCCAAGACCTGCATGGTTCGCGATTTTGAACCTCATGCCATTTGAAAAAAAAACAAAACCTATAGCGGGAAATTGTGAGTACGACTTTCCTTTCAATGCACACAACCTTCCGTCGTCACCAGGGTTCATAGGGTTTAAACATCACAATTTAAAACTATACTAAGGCAGCTAGCTCTGCGAAACCCTGCGTCAATGTCGCAGCAAACGTCGCACAGGCTCCTACTTCGGCTACCACTCCGGCTCCTACTTCGGCTGTCACTCCGGCTCCCTCTATGGCTCCCAATCTGGCTCCCACTCTGGCATCAGTTCCTGTCATCAAGACTAACACCAAGGATGCATCTGAAGTAAAGTAAGTGAAACTAAGTAAAGTTATACCTTTATTCAAAGCTGGTAGTACATCAGACCCCACCAATTTTAGGCCCATATCGATACTACCAACGCTTAGCAAAATATTTGAAAAACTCATACTTAATCAATTGCAATGTCATTTTTATCTCAATAATTTAATTCATATTGCTCAGTTTGGTTTCACAAAGGGTCGTTCAACAGCCGATGCTGGTGTTGAACTAATCGACAATATTTTTGATGCCTGGGAAGACGCAATGGATGCAATAGGTGTCTTCTGCGATCTATCCAAGGCTTTTGATTGCGTCCATCATGACACGCTTGTCAGGAAGTTACGCCATTATGGTGTAAAAGATCAGGCACTTGGCCTTCTGGAGTCATATCTAACAGATAGGGTTCAGATGGTCGATGTTAATGGGAAAAGATCACCTGGGTCTTCAATAAGTATGGGCGTACCGCAAGGTTCAATTCTTGGTCCTTTCTTGTTTTTAGTATATATTAATGATTTACCTTACCTTGTTAAAGCAAAACATGGGTTAGTATTGTTTGCCGATGATACTTCTTTGATATTTAAAGTTAAAAGACAGCAATCAAATTATGACGAGGTAAACAATGCTATCTCTAGTATAGTGAACTGGTTTACTGTTAACAATTTATTACTTAATGAAAAGAAAACTAAATGTATTAAATTCGTGTTACCCAATGTGAACCCGGTAACTACAGACATATTTATAAAAGGACAGAGATTGGACCTTGTGCAGTCGACTGTCTTTTTGGGCATTACTTTAGACGCCAAACTACAATGGGATCCTCATATAAATAAATTGTCGAACAGACTGAGTTCGGCAGCGTTCGCAGTTAAAAAAATTAGAGCTCTTACCGACGTAGACACCGCTAGACTAGTCTACTTTAGTTACTTTCATAGTCTAATGACCTATGGTATTTTATTGTGGGGTCACGCTGCGAATGCTAATAGTATATTTATTCTGCAGAAACGGGCTGTTCGTGCAATTTATAGATTAGGGCCTAGAGTGTCACTGAGGGAAAAGTTTAAAGAAATCAATATTCTGACATTTGTGTCTCAATATATCTACGACAATCTTGTGTATGTAAAAAGAAATATAACTAATTTTCAGAAGTACAGTGATATACACAATTTTAATACTAGAAATAAAGACAAGTTGGTTGCTTATGTAAGCCGACTACATAAAATTAGTAATTCTTTTAAAGGCAATTGTATACGCTATTACAATAAGGTCCCTACTGATATTAAAAACTTACCTTTAGACAAGTTTAAAATAATAATAAAACAGAAATTGTATAAAAAAGGTTACTACAGGATATCTGATTACTTAGAGGACAGATGTCCATGGGAATAGATTGTTTGAGTAACAGGCTGTTTCGATATATAATTAGCATTCATTTTGTAATTTGACAATATTTTATTTAAAAAAGGAAACGCAAAAGATGCGACGACTGTGGAGTTTCTTCGGTGAGCTCTTCTCCACAGATTCCGCCATTGGGTTAGTGAACTCACCCAAAAAAATGTAATGACGGATCTAAGTGATGTAACAACATCCTATGGAAATAAATGATTTTTGATTTTGATTTTGATTTTGATTTTGAAGATGTTGAAGGGGGATGGATCGAAGTTGCCAAAAAGCCACAAAGACCCCGATCATTAAGTTGCACCGCAGGACCCAGCACCATCACACTTCGAGCAGTCGAGCGACTTCGGTTCTTCCATCTCTATAACATTTAGTCGGGACTAGAAGAGGTGAGACAGTACGTAAAAGAGTTGTGCAGGCACTGCCAAAGAATAACCAACCAAGCGCGGCTACAAGTTATATAAAGTTGGTGTTCCGGTGGCGCTTTTTGACACCTGCTTTTCTAAGGATATGTGGCCTGAGGTATTAAAACCAGACTCGATTACTGGCATCAAAACCTTCTGGTGCTGGATCACCATCTGGTTGCTGCCACAGAGACCTTCCTGGACTCATCGGTCGGAGATGCCGAGGTGACGGAGGGGTGGCCGTGACCGCGCCACTGCGTGCGGAGGAGTACTGAAAAGGATGCACTGTATCTTGGCAAGTTCACGAAAACTGAGGAAAACATGGCCAAATTGACCGGAACCTCAGTCATCATCATGGGTGATCTAAATATGAATAGTGCATCTGTTTCGGTTGCCAATTATTATTGCTATTTCCTTAGTGTTTGTGGTCTGTATGAGACGAATGAGGTGGCGAATGCACATGGTGGCGTACTTGATGTGGTGTTGATGCCGGAGAGTGTGCGCGACGTAACTGTGCGCGCTTCCGTCTCTGATAGCCTGGTGCCACGCACTGATGCCTACCACCCGCCTCTCGACGTCATTGTGCCCGTGTTGCATGCGCGGGGCGCTTGCCTGCGTTCCGGCCGCTTGGATCCCAGCAACATTGGTGGTCGCAATGATTGGAACTTTGCAAAGGGTAATCACGCAGTCCTAAACGAACTCATGTGTAGCGTATCACGAGACCATGTTCTCGAAACTACTGATATAGAGACGGCAGTTGGTCGGTTCTACGATACCGTTTATGATGTCTTCAACAATTCCTTTCCAAAGAACATCAGACCAACACAAGCAACTAGGAGATATCCGGTGTGGTTCACTGGCGACATCATAAAGCCAGTGAAGACGGTCCCTGGGCGCCCAAAAAACATCATTGTGAAACTGAGGCAGCGCTTACACAAGGATGAAATAATGTCCGGCCTGCGAAAGACTAAAGGCGTAACAAGTTCGGACATTGGATTTGCTGGAGAAGCCAGAAAAGTCTATGTCCATGATCACCTTACACCGACTAATAAAAACCTGCTTAAGGACTGTAAAGACTGGTGTCAAAAACTTAATTACACTTATGTTTGGGTTAAGCATTGCAATATTTACGTCCGAAAAGCTATTAATTGTCCTCAGATACATATAAGAAGCTCAAGGGATTTTGTCAAAATAGTATGATCAGCTATTTATTTCTAGGTCAAAATATTTCTTTTACCGAAAATTATACCCACCAACTCACTACACTTTCATACACACAACCACCACTCCTTACACATCCTTATACAACACACACAAACCCATCCGTCTCACACCCCTCCCGTCTAATTAATTATACTACGACGACAAACGAGTATTTCCAGCAATTACCTGACTCCATCTATACTATAATCTTTGTTCTATATATACCAACTTATATTCAATTCTAATCTCAATATTTACTATCAAAATACTCGTGGACTTAGAAGTAAACTACATACCCTTTACCAAAACATTCTAAGCGATGATTTCGACATTATCTCCATTACCGAGACCTGGTTATTAGATAGCATTCTAGATACAGAAATCTGCGATAGTAGATACGACGTATTTAGAATCGATAGAAACCGCACTCTCTGTGGAAAACGAGATGGAGGCGGAGTTATGATCTTGGTCCGGTCTTCGCTAGGCGCCAAAGCTCGCCCAGAGTGGTCACAGGATGGAGTTGAATGTCTCTGGGTGACGATTCCGGCCGACAACCTGCGAATGCACGCTGGTAGCATCGACTCTGCTATCTCCAATCAGGATCTACACATGTGTACCGCATATGCCCCACCTGATTCGCGGTTCTCTAAAACTTTAGCGAATGATTTACGTCAAATCAATTTACTACTAAATAAGGTTCTCTCTCAATCCCCTAATGCACATATTTTAATAACTGGCGACTTTAATATGCCCAACATTGTGTGGAGCTCGGACGGCTACACCACACAACTTCATCAAGGTTCCGTAGAGATTCAAGATGCCAGTGCCAGTCTTTTAGAGACATTCTCTATCTGGAACCTACAACAATCAAACTTCATTAAAAATTCCAGTGGCAATATCTTGGATCTGATTGTTTCTAGTTTTCCGGCAGATGTCAAGACTTCTCAAAACCCTCTTAGCAGGGTTGATAAATATCACCCGCCACTTGAAATCACAATTAAGGACATCTTTGCTGGACCACTGGTGGAATCGAATTGCACTAAATATAGATTTCGCAAAGGTAACTATGATGAAGTCAACAGGTTGCTAATGGATGTTGACTGGGATAAATCACTCTGTGTTTCTGACTTGGACCACGCTATATCCATTTTTAACGACAAACTTACCGATATTATTACAAAATGTATACCGTTAGACACTCGTCATAAGAAATGTAACTATCCAGTTTGGTATAGCACACCGTTACTTAAAATAATACACGAGAAAAGCAGAGCTCACGCAAAATGGAAACGTTTCGGCAATCCCCGTGATTACGACGAATTCTCTTTGCTTCGGAGTCGACAAAAGTTCTTTCACGATCAATGCTTTAAAAAGTATATCGCATCAATTCAACAGAACATAAAATCCGACCCGAAACAACTATGGGCGTACGTCAGAGCACGTCGTGGCAGTTCGGCCTATCCGAAGAAATTCGAGCACAACAACAGCACTTACGAAAAGGGTGAAGACATATGTGCCGGGTTTAACAATTTCTTCTCTTCAGTATTTATCAAACCTGCAGCCACTTACGTGGATAAAGAGTTAGATCCTCCTTATTGTGATGATGGTAGTATTGTGAGCACCATACAAAGTACACCCGAATCGGTGGTAAAATACTTGTCACTCTTAGATCCCAACGGTGGGGCCGGTAGTGATGGAATCCCCCCATATTTTATTGTCAGGTCCGCCAAGAGTCTCTCCATTCCACTTAACATTCTATTTAACATTTCCATTAAAAAGGGTACATTCCCAACCAAGTGGAAAGAGGCTCTTGTGGTACCTATACATAAGAAAGGTTCTAAGCTACCTATTTCAAATTATCGCCCCATCTCAATTCTTAACATATTCGGTAAGGTGTTTGAGAGAATTGTTTATGACACTATCTATGGAACATTAGCAAAAGGAATTCCCCCGCAACAGCATGGCTTTTTGAAGGGCCGTTCTACCGTCTCGAATCTTGCAGAATTTGTACATTATGTCCTCCGAGCAATGGATGGCAGGATGCAGGTTGACGTGGTCTACACGGACTTTGAAAAAGCTTTTGATCGTGTGGACCACGTCATCCTGCTCCGTAAGCTTTATAGGTTGGGTCTTCGTGGAGATATTTACAGGTGGGTCTCGTCCTATGTGTCTAATAGATGTCAAGCGGTTGTGCTTGGTGGTTTCAGGTCAGATTTTGTGAGCGTTTCTTCTGGTGTTCCACAAGGATCACATCTGGGTCCGTTATTTTATAATGCATACCTATACGATATATATACAGTATTTAAAAATTGCCAATTTATAATGTATGCTGATGACAAAAAGATATTTGCTAAAATACGTAGCGTTAATGACTGCATTGGATTGCAGGACGATCTGGACCGGCTCTCTGAGTATTACTTCAACAATCGCATTAATGTCAACATCTCCAAGTGCCTTCAGATCTCCTTCACTCGCAGTCCAAACCCAATTGTCCATACATACTGCTTTAAGGATCAAGTAATAGCACGCGTTAACACTGTCCGCGACTTGGGCGTGACCCTCGACGCTAAACTTACTTTCGATCAACACATAGACGACATCGCCAACCGCGCCTACAGAAATCTGGGATTTATATTTCGTACGTGTGCTGCGTTCAATGATATTACATGCATAAGGGTCCTCTATTTTGCCTACGTGCGTAGTATTTTGGAATACGCCAGCGCTGTTTGGTGCCCACAATACATTACACACAAAGATCGACTGGAGGGTATCCAGAGAAAATTTGTCCGTTATTTGGACTACCGAACTAAACGTAAAAACTGCGACTACCTTACCTCCTGTAAATATCATCATGTGATGGATCTTAATAATCGTAGAATGGCTCTCGATATGTCTGTCCTGCACGACATTCTCAGCGGTCGTATTGATAGTACCACCCTTGTCGAATTGGTTGGCTATCGCGCTGCCACCACACGCACGCGCCACTCGGTAAACTTAATGTTCCACACACCCAACGTTAATACTAAATACGCCCAAAACTCCCCTTTACTTCGTATCCTAAACTTATACAATAAACGGTTCAGTTCTATTGACCCATTTGATTGTACAAGGAACACATTCAAGAGTCGAACTATGAAGTTACTCAGTCACTCAAGCACTTAATATTATAATCCCCATCCCTTTCCCTCCCCTCCTCCCCTTCCTCAACATTCAAAATCACTAGGGCTACATATCTCACTATCTTTCTCCAATACACCATCACATACACTCCACATATCACACATCACACTCGTCCAACACTCTAATTCTAATCTTACTTAATTATATTTTGTTTTGTTTCTCCTCAATAACCAAATTTATACATTGTTCGTGCTTTCACTATCATTATATAAATACATGTTTAAACCTTTAACCTTATAAATTGCAAACGTTTTAGTTCCTAAACTTATATATATTTGTATATCGGTGGACATCTGTTATTGGCCTGCTTCACTGTACTGTTTTGTATTGTTATATTTTTACTGTAATGTGCTGTTGATGTCCCAAATAAAATAAATAAATAAATAAATAAATAAAGGACCTGGCCACAAAAGCTAAGCTCCATCGTAAATGGAAGACGTGGAAGAGGCCGGCTGACTACGTCTCATTTAGCGAGCTGAGAGCCTGTCTCAAGTGTCGCATATATACTGCCTACGCCAATCACATGATTAGTATAGAAAGCAACATAAGGCATAACCCGCGCGCTTTTTGGAAACATGTGAGTGGCCTACGATCGAAGGGTGGTTTCGAACCCCGGGTCACGCATCAGGGACAGGAATGTGCTGGTGAGGAAGCAGCAGCCGCATTAACAGACTACTTCTCCGACGTTTTCCTCCCTGATGAGCCAGCGCTCGATCCGGAACTGGTAAACAGCTCCGATGAATCGTGCTCTGCCAACTACATGCAGATAACGCACATCTCACACATAGAGGAAGGGCTGAAGCAGGTGAGGCCAAGGAGTGCAATTGGACCGGACAACGTCCCTCCTTACTTTTTGAAGGCCTATAGCAATCAGCTGATATTGCCCTTAGGACGGATATTCAATTTCGCTCTCGAGCAAGGTAAATACTCGAACAGATGGAAGCTTTTTCGAGTCAGTCCTATCCCCAAGACAAGTGAAACTGCCTCCGTTGATCAATATCGACTCATAGCTATCCTGAGCTCATTGGCAAAATTGTTCGAGTCGATTATAAAAGGCAAAATCAGTTCGCAGATTGCGCCTTATCTGAGCGACTCGCAACGCTGATTCAGGAGCCGGTAAACACCAACTTACTGACTTTAGTTCAAATTGTGTCGGAGTGCATGCATCAGGGATGTCAGGTGGACGTCTCCTATATGGACTTCCGTAAAGCGTTCGACAGTGTCGATAATGACGTCCTTATGAAGAAGTTATGTGCCATAGGATTTGCCCCAAGGCTGTTGGTTTTCTTCGCTGACTACCTGAAGGACCGCCAGCAATATGTGCGACATGGCTGTTTCAAGTCCCGTCCGTACAATACACGGGTCTATTCTTGGTCCGTTGTTATTTATCATTATGATAAATGACCTGGAATTAGACCTCAAACACGCCAATTGCCTTCTGTATGCGGACGATCTGAAACTGGTGCTTCCCGTTAGTTCAGAGGATGATTGTGGTTCGCTGCAAGAAGATCTTGACGCGGTCTATAGGTGGAGAGTGAACAACAACATTCAATTCAATACTGTTAAGTATTATTTAATGTGTTTCACGCGTTCTTCTTAGCCTATCAGTGCAACGTATACGCTCTGTACGGAGTCTATGACTCGAGTGTATTCAATTAAGGACCTCGGTGTTACGTTCGATCCTAAACTTACATTCCACGAGCACATGAGCACTTTGGCCAAGGAATGCTTTAAAAGTTTGGGGTTTGTAATTCGGAATAGTAAGGGATTCCAGAACCTTGGTGTGGTCCAGCTCCTTTACACGGCCTTAGTGAGAACCAAACTTGAATCTAGCTCAGTTGTTTGGAATCCGCACGAAAGCTCATACGTCTTTATGCTCGAGAAGGTACACAAAGCTTTCCTACAATACCTATATAAGAGGAAATTTGGCTACTACCCTTACCTTTATCCATCCGCTTTTATAATATATTGGGTATGCTCGGATATAACTCACTAGAGGTCAGACGTAATACCGAGCAGCTTCTGACTGTTTGTCGATTGTTGCGAGGCGACAGTGACTGTGTCACGCTTGGCGGTACCGTATGCGCACTATTCGTGCCCGACAAATATCTACGCGCGCGCAGGCACCAGCTGTTAGCGGGAGGCACGCACCGCACGGCGGCGCGCCAGCAGTATCATGACATTATGTTGGGTGATATGCAAATTGTATTTTGATTGTATCGAAATTCTATCTGATATTGATCTAATTTTATTTTGTTGACATTATGCTAATTTTATTTTATTGACATTGCGCAAATTGTATTTTTATCATGTTTATGCCTTGGATTGTTATTTGTAAAGTTGTACACTAAAATGAAATAAATAATTAAATATGTATAAAAATATTTGTTTTAGTCAAAAATACCTAAAAAACATTAAATTGTGGCCTAACTTTTCTCGCTTGCTACCGCACGTTGCGGTTATTTCTGGAAACATTAAACACGGCAAATTGCGAATCAAAATTAGGCGAGGGAAAATAAAACTAATGTTTTGTTGGAAGCCACACGTAAACTAGCGGCCCCTCAGCCGGGGTTTACTTTACAAAACAACACCCTGTATAGATGACCCACAATGTCAATGTTTCCGTAGTTTGATTTACAACCATGGTCTTTGTTTATCGGTACATCATAAAACTATGAATGTTTTTGTTTTCCACAACACTCTGCTGCTACGGCTTTTCTGCAGATGACGTAAAACGAATCCAGTAACAAGTCTTGTGTTTATTCGAGCCATGAATAAATCAGCTTCAAATGTTCCAGACTTTTGTCCGGCAACTTGCTGGACAAGATTTTAGGATCCTTGTTATAAATGGCGAATGATAAAATATCTTCTATTAAGTTGGCATACCCTATAGTTGCAGCAACCTCCAGTAGTCTCTGTCTTGGGCCTTGGTCTTCATTTCCTGATACGATCCACAATTGCTCCAAATCTTTAGTTGGTCTGAATTTTTCCCCTAGGACGTCATCGTTGTCTTTTGCCTCCAGCTTACCCTCTGTCATTGTAAGGACCTTTGTGTCTTAATAAAAGTCCTAGGCACTGAGCTCTTCTGTTTGCTAAGGTTCTTGTAATATAGCTAAGGTCCCCGGAGGCACCTAGATCTCCTCATTTGTTCTTATTTCTGTCCAAATAATCATTAGCATCCTAAACCAGTACCACATTTCGATCGCTTCTAAACTCTCAATGTATTTAGTTGGCATGCTCCTGCTCTTGCATTCATACATTGCTTTACTCCAGGCGAGTATAGCATTACTATCTAGAAATGCATAAATTTAACATAGCCAGAGTATACATTCATACATTTCATGACGACCCTTATCATAAATTTGGCGTCATGTCCGGCTGACCGTTGCTTTTATTCCAATTTTATTGTTTTGCATCATAGAGCGAGCGGCCGGACGAAGAAAAATATTGTTATGGATTTCCAGGAATCGACAACGGGTAGCTCTTATCTAATGGTAAATAAAGAGATCTGTAAAGTTTTTGTTACTTTTGTGAGATTTAGAAAAAAGCTAGCCATCTCCGTGGTCTAGCGGTTTCACGCTTGCTTCTCTCGCAGGAGAAGCTGGTCCGAATCCGGTGCGTGACTATGTACCAATAAGATGAGTAATTTATTTTAAAATATTTGGTTCTATACATTATATGGTTCTAAGGGTGATGAAAGATATCGTGACGAAACCTTATCCATAGCGCGGCGAAAGGCTAGCCCCCTGTTACGCAAAATCGAATAACTAGCTGAACGGGGCCACAATTGTGCCTGTGCCACTCCATATGGGAAAAGGCGTGACGCTGTGTTTGTTGTTATATTAGTCATTGGCCGGATTATGCTGTGTTTTGCATACCTTATCATCCATGTTTAACGAGATAGAGATTACTATAATAATCTAGTAGAGTTATATTGTAAGTTGATCAGAATATTATCTTCAGTAGCCTTAAAATTTAACTACACCTTTTATGGATGTAATATTAAACGTTGTTCATTTATACGAGTTGTTAAAAATGATAAACAATTATTTACGATTCCAAATAATATCCGATATTTAAGTACTGGATAAATGAGCCGGATTGATCGTGAATTCCGGTTTAAGGTGGACACACATCTAACAAACAGCGTTAACAGTGTCCGTCCATTCTGACTTCATTATATGAATATTTCTCATCGTCGCTCGGTGCAACTTGACGTCCGCATTTATGCAGTTACAATTAAAAAGGAATCCGAAGACAAGTAATCAAGAATTACTTACCTGCTCCGTGTTACGGCATAAAGCCCTGTAAGATTAAAATAGCAAGGCAATTGCACTGATGACGTAGCTTGTTTGAACACTTCACATTTTATTATAATATCCCTTGATGCGGGTGAAAAATAACTATCAGATTCCAGAGGTTTTACCGAATTTAACTAATTTTGTAAATTATTTGGAAATAAGGCCCTACAGAAACCAGACAAGAGATTCCAATTGGTCAGTTTAGCTTTTTAGTTAGTCTGGCAAAGCCTTATGAATTCGATAAGAGAAAGACATAGAGTGAACATAGAGAGAGCGAGGGCTATTTTTGATAGCGAAACACTATTAAACACGGTGTATGGCGTATAATAATAATAATAGTAATAATAATTTTTATTTCATCATCCAAATAGGTACAAGAGTTACTAACTTAGTCCTTATAAATTAAAACGAGCAGACTCCTTAAGAGAGCTTTTTAAAGAAATTGACATACAGTTACAGCTACAGTTAAGCTAGTCAATTTATTTTAGAAAATATAATGTATGTACACAAGAACCTTACAACATATTCCAAACTTAGCGATAGCTGTAATGTTAACCTAAGAAATAATCACAGACTATGTGAGCCCCGATTCAGACTCGCGAAGGTTAGCAATTCTTTCAAGGGTCAGTGCATTCTCTACTATAATAAGATACCTCTGGAGATTTTGAAATTGCCATTTGAGCAATTTAAAAAGCATGTTAAAGCGACTTTGTCGAAAAAGGGATATTACGATGATCAAGATTACTTAAATGACAGGACTGTATGGGGTTAATCTAGCTAAACACAGACCTTGCTGTTAATAATTTTGTATTTATTTATTCCTGCTTATTAATCATAATAATAAAAAAAACATATTTGTATTAGTTAAGCACAACCAATTTTTAAAAGAGATCTAAAAATCAATCTGTGGAAGTTTCTACGCCCTTCTGCTCCCACAGTGGTCCAATGTAGACAAGAGGCAAAAAATGACGTTTGCTAAGTATATGTAAATATCTACAGTAATAAAGTACTTTGACTTTGACTTATAATAATGTCACAATAATAAAGTGGGAACATCTGAAGCCTGAACTAGGTATAAATAACCTGCATTTCTGGCCCCAGCGCAACCTCCGGATTAAGGTTGGATGCTGAAATTATATAGAGTTGCGATATTCCATCGGATAGGAAAAATGATTATCGAGATGAGAAGTTAAGTTAAAATTTTTGACTTAACTTTAAAGAAGATGTGGAGATTATGCCTGTCTTTGTGTTGCATGTGTGTGAGTGTGTGTGTGTGTGTGTGTGAGTGTGTGTGTACATGTGTGTGTGTGTGTGTGTGTGTTAAGTCAAGCTACTTAAATAAATAAATACTTACTTAAATAAATACTGATCTATGTCTGTGATTGATACAATATATAAATGTAAATTTAACAATATATAAATGTAATTGATTTGATATTTATACGTATGGTGCGACATTTTTTTAAGGAGTAGAAGGGGTTGCAGTTAATAATTTTCTGTTAGAAATTTCGTCCTTTGTTGCTCAGTTGAGATATGATTTTTAAATATTCTGGAGAAAAATACCCAAAATATGAAACTTAACCCATATTTTTATTTATTTTTGCTGTAAGACCTGTACAACACTTATCTTCCTACATTAAGTAGTCTTTTAAACTAAATCATAACTTCTAACACCCTGTCAAAAAAAAATAAAGTAAACAATTGGGTATTCGTCTAGGTTGGAAAAATATTTCTAAACTCAAACTCAAAACTCAAACTCAAAACGTTTATTCTGTAAATAGGCCACAAGGGCACTTTCACATGTCATTTCATTTAATTTTTTACAGAACATTTGGTATTATTATTTGTATCATATTATCAGAAAAAAAAGTACTTAATTATTGTTTCTGAGAGATGTAAAGAGTCTCAAATGTCATAATAAAATAATTAAAATATAAATAACAGAGATGTATAGTCTCTTTAGTGAATAATACAATGATGATAGTAGATGTAAATGGTCCCCACAGTCAAGAGTTGTATAATTAAATTAATCTTTGGAGGTGTAAAAGGCCTCCAAGTGTCCAGTAAAGAGACTCTGGCAGTGAGGATGCTCACAATTAATTAGAACAATTCAGTCCCAAGCATTTTTATCGTCTATGTACTCTTTAATACTGTAGTAAGCTTTAGAAATAAGCCTTTGCTTGATGTATTTCTTGAACTTATTAATTGATAGATCTGTCAAAGTGCTTGGGAGTTTATTGTAAAATCTTAAATTGATAAATTCTGCGAAATGATAAATAAGGGCTAATATGGTTTTAATATCATTATTAAAACTTTTTCAGTACATGCTCTTTGTATTGGTATGCTATATACATCATGTATTTCTTCATATACTCGATACTCGAAACAGCCTGAATATACCGACACTTTAAACACAACCTATTGACTTTTCACTAAAATTATATAGCCTGTTACTCTCTCTGTCTCTACAAATCCAACGACCGTCATTTGTTAAACTCCGTTAAGCTGTTTGGACTGTAGCGGTTTTCTTATGTGATTTTTTCATTTTGAAAAAATCCTAAAAGTGAACAACAAAACTGGAAAAAAAACTGTTTAATTATTGAAAATGCTCCCAAAACATCACGAGAATCAGTTGAGAAATGCGGCCTACGAATGCATTTTTGCCCAATCCTGAAACATTCTACCAATTTGGCAACCCCGTGATCCTGACAATGCTGACGGTTAGGAGTGCGCGGCATCAACAAACTACGTCCGATGTTAAGACGCATTATTGTTAGATGTGTTTCCACATTTATTAAACGATTATTTCGAAATTAACTCCCTTTGTTCTCGTTCATAATTAAATATCACAACGAAAACTGAATTGAAATGTAAAACTCGCCTATTTATTATGTTTAAAGTATAGTTCAGCATAACCTTAAACAAGTGGAATTATTAAAAAAAAAACACCCGGTTGCATTTTTAATCTTTTCTTTTTTATATATGAAGTGCTTATGAACATGTAAAAAAATTAAGACATATTAAAATATCTACTTGAATTTTTTTAATTTTGGTTTACCCTGTGTCACTGTCACAGTTGAGACTAATCTAACGTCACCTCTCAAGCTAAAATCCCTCAAGCCGTTTAGGCTACTAAGCGTGCCAAAGAAATACATAATAGATAAATACATATATACATACGCTCGAAAAACATAACCCTCCTTCTGGCGCAGTTGGGTAAAAAGGGCTTTTATAGCCAAAAATACGTTTCGCTTTCGCTTACCGCTTCACGAATTGGCGGTAGAGGCTTTTCAATGGGGCGGCCGCTTTTCAGAATTCTGCCCAATCTAATACAAAGAAAATAAATTGCGAGTTTTCAAAGCAAAAGCCGAAGGACATTAGGAGGAAAAATGTGGCCACAATGTAGTAATTGGGCTGCATTTATCTGGCAATTGGCTACGTCCCCTGCGCTTCCCTTCGTTAGCTAAGTCGGAAATGTACCGGAAAATTGTTGACTTGCCCGCAGGAGGGGAGTGGGGTCTGTGGTATTGGACTGTTGCCTAGACAGATGGGATTTAGCAGGCTGTGAATATGCTAACATACCATTTGAATCGTTGTCATTGTTTATAATGTACGTAACGTGGCTATTTCTTATTCCCAATCATATGATATATTAGTGTGATAGTCGATGAAGTCTGACTTAGATTGGAATGGCCGCAGACTGCAAAAATTGGAGGTATTTTTTTTTACGTCACAGCTAAAATCTTAACTTTAAAATACTACGTAAGCCACTTTTGTATGTAGAAAAAAAAATGTCTATTATGTGCAGGTAGATCAATAAAAGTCAGTAATTGTAGAGGCATATGTCCAACGGTGTACAAAAACATGCAAAAAAAGAAGAAGAAGCGATGTACATGTTTATATTTATCTCCCTTTCAATACTCAAACCGTTTTCATTTTTGTGCCCGCTATTTCTTCCGCATATGCCCTCTCTCGTCTCACTGCAAATGGTTAACGGATGACCGTTACTTGTAACGTGCCGCCTTGGCCGCGGAATATATTTCACTGTACCGTGCGCCATTATTCACGTGTACCTACCCGGGACTCGAACCGGGAGCGACTCGCTCAAGGACCTAAATAACGACTAACCTAATGCGAGCCCATTCATCCCGCTTACTTTTCAAGCTAAGCTGCTGAAGAAAATAGTATTTTTTTCGCTAGCTTTATAACGCTTTACGCTTGCGGGGTTCTTTTCTGTCGCATTGTTTTACTAAATCCATTTAGGCCCAGACGCAGAACCGACAACTCAAAATTCAACGAATACTCATTCAGAATCACGCTCTATTGCTCGCGCGGGAACTAACGGTGCCAGTATTATATTCATGTTGCACTCCCTATGTATATAGGTACCTATAGCATTCGGTCATGACGATTCGTGCACGGCGGTGGCGGCGGCTAAGATTATCACCATGCTTGAGTTATTTCAAACAGGCTCTCAATAATTATTAATGTTACAACCAAGTTACTTTTTAATGCAACGAAATGCTTGGCATTATGGCAACAATTTTCGGGCTACTGTGTGTTTTTTTTTAAATAAAATATTTATATTCGAGACGTCTGTACATGGCCAATCTCGGTAACAGAAATGGCCGCACAATAAAATGTGACGTTCATAGTGTTGTGGGAATTATTGAATGAATGATATGCCGAGATCTTAATCAATACTTAATATTATGTAGTCAGAGAATAGAATGTATTTACTGTCTACGATATGAATGATTTTTGGATTGATTAAGGTTCTGATTTAAAATTAAACTGTGTATATTTCAAATAGCTTAATTTCGACCAATAAGGTGTCGTAAAATAATAAAAAAAAACTTGTTCTAAACAGGAAACCAAATAGAAACAAAATTCAAGGTTTAAAAAATATGTTTATTTTATTATAATCATCATAATATTTAGATATTTATTACGGAACCCTAAATATGCGAAGTCCGACACGTACTAGGCCGGTTTTTAATTAATGTTAGTGACAACAGTGATTCACTTGATACTGACTCCAGTTATAGCAGCTGTTGAATTAGATGCTTTCAGAGCAGGTTTTTTCAAAATCCAATAGATGGTGCTATGGTCGCCCCAACTAGTTTTTTTCTTTCGTGCATGGTGAATGTGGCAAATATAGATGTTGTTTGAATGATCTGAAATTTTGTGATTATGGGATGCAAATGCAAGACTTAGGTACTTGTGCAAGTGCCGCTTATACGCCGATGATCAAGTTGTTCTTACTAGTCGGTGTATGAGCTGCAGGAGATGCTAACTTTCAGGAACGAATCATTTAAGAAGAAGGGAATAAAAGTGCATATATGGAAAACCACACACTGATATACTTCTTTATCCTTTCATAAAACCATGACCTTGGTCTTCTATCCAGCTGCGGTCTTACTTACAATCAATTGCATTCAGGAGAGTTACAATCTTCTACAGCTCTTTCAACAACAAAACAAGCCACTTGATCATCGGCGTATATAAGGGGCACTTGAAAAGTATCTCTCCTATTTACATCCTAGAATCCCGCACTTTCAAATTATTAAGAAGAATCATCATCATGCGAAAAAGAAAAAAAAGGAGA
Source organism: Argyresthia goedartella (assembly GCA_949825045.1). Lineage (NCBI taxonomy): Eukaryota > Metazoa > Arthropoda > Insecta > Lepidoptera > Argyresthiidae > Argyresthia > Argyresthia goedartella. Next base: position 21,569,494 of record OX463815.1, read on the forward strand.
AAAGACGACTACATTGCCATCTTTTGGATTTATAAAAGCCTGCTCTGAAAGCATCTAATTCAACAGCTGCTATAACTGGAGTCAGTATCAAGTGAATCACTGTTGTCACTAACATTAATTAAAAACCGGCCTAGTACGTGTCGGACTTCGCATATTTAGGGTTCCGTAATAAATGTAGAATATAAGCCAAAAAAATATATTTGGAAGTATTGGAGCCACTAAAGCCGCTACTAGCGAGCACATGAAATATCATTGAGTACTCACGTCGTAACACTACGACGAATAACCATATCCCAAATAAATGTTATTAATTGTGGTCGACCACATAAAAGAAGCTCCAAGCGCCCATATATACAAAAATAAATGGTACCAGTACACAAGTTATAACAAAGATCGATCTGGCGCAAAACACCTCTAACTGATGTGAAATACCGGCTTGCAGGCATACATCCTTTCTCTGTTTAACTTGAAACTCTAACTTCCTGAACCAATCTTCCGTTGGACTATTGTACGCCTAACGAACTTTTCAACAAACGAGAAATTCAGACTTATCATTCTTGACTTGACATTTTTCACAGCTGAATCGGGACATCTAAGTTGGGGGTAGATAGAGTAGACGATCATAGCTTCTGACAGCGGTGGCTCGACCTTAGCTATTTATGCCGTTACACTGTGTCGTCTTAATAGTTTCGGAATAAAGTTGCTGTGACATACGGACGGAGGGACAGACGGACAGACGGACTTGACGAAACTGTGGTCACGTGGTCGGTTGCCGTGTCCATTAGACCATCGAGCTCCATAATTTTGGATTCTTCTTTTATGACGTGATCAATGCATCAATGCATGTAAGGGAGAGTGGTATGCCTGTTCACCTACATGAAGTCAAAGATGTAAGGAAGAGTGGTATGCCTGTTCTATACCTCGATGAAAGTTATATTCATACTTCGCTCAATCATGCAAAATGTTGGCAAAGCGAAAATGAGCCCGGCGTATCTAAAACTGTAACTACAGCAAAAGAAACAACATTTTTCATTGTGGTAACAAGACTGGGTTCGTCCCGAATACTTTGTTAATTTATAACGACAAGGAAAAAAAACTGATTTCCATGATGCCATGAGTAAGTCAATTAAAAAAAAATGGGTATTGAATTAATTATCACCCAACTGAAGATGACTCGGTCGAAAACCCAAGTCATGACCAACAACACAAAACGTAGGGTCGAGGTATATGAGCAGGAAATACAGTATGTCGACGAGTACACCTACTTGGGCTAGATAGTCCCTTCGAGAATAGACAGGTCATCGAAATTGAGAGTAGAATTTCAAATGCCTGGAAAAGCTGATGGTCCATGAAGGAACTAATGAAGGGTATGACCTTAAAGCGCCAACTCGTCCATATGTGTATCCTGGCCATCTTTACCTACGGTGCTCAGACTTGGTCGCTGACCAAACTTCGGTTTGCCAGCGAGCCATGGAGCGCAGCATGTTTAATGTTCGAAGGATGGATCGCGTCAGGAACACCACGCTGCGCTCCTTGACTGGCGTTTCTGACGTAGGTGTGCAGACTGCCACGCGCAAATGGAACTGGGCCGGCCATATCTGTCGCATGCACCCGGACGCGTCTTATGAAAAGCGCGTGTGGTACAACGCTGGGCCGCGTTGAACCCCACGGGCAGAATTTCGAAAAGCCAGAGTGCAACAGCGCGACGCTGCGTTGTACCACACGGGGTTTTCCAGCGCTAACATTGACAATTCATCGTCTGAATAGCCCGTGGGGTACAAAGCTACGACCCATGCATGCACTAGGCGTGAAAGAGAAAATGGATTAGCGTACCAAGCGCGTGCGGTGCAAGGTCACAATGTCTCACCAGTGATTTGTGGTCATTTTGTTTTGATGCAGTTATTGTTTGTATCGTAACAGAGATGTGCGAAACAATAAACTACCTGTTATGATTCTCGGATGAGGATTTTGAGTATTTAAATTTGACAATGATAATATTGCAGAACAAATTTTGGCGGTGGAAACTGAAAAGAGAATGTTACGAAAGACAGTGTGATATGTTAATCAAAATATTATCTGCCAATACCCACACCAACTCAATAACGAAGAGACGATATTCTAACCCAATGCGGTACGTTTCAGAAAATAATATTTGTGTCTACATGCACATATCAACAACAATAACCTATATTTTACTATTATTTGTATGTTTCAATTGTTTTTGTTTATATAGCTCTACCTATTTCTTGTATTAATTTAATATGTTTTAAAGGCAAACTTGGCGCGTAAATGACAGTAAAAATGTCTCTTACGAACAATCACACAAGGTTCATTTTCGTAATTATCTATATCTACCAAGAATTGCAATTTTCACAGAATGTCCTATTTCGGTGGGCGCTATAGGTAGCACCAAATAATGAACTAGGTAGGTTCTTAGGTAGGTACGTAGGTAAACGAGATGTTATAAATTTAAGGGCGGGAGACCAATACAAAGAGATGAGTTTTAATAGCCTCTACCAAATCAGCATTATTCAAATACCTACCTACCTAACAACATAACATAGCGTCACGCCTTTTCCCATAAATGGGGTGGCTGAAGCACAATTGTGCCCACTTTTAGTTATTCAATACTCCATTTTGCGTGACAGGAGGCTAGCCCATCGCCGCAGCTATCATTGCAAACGCTGCCAATCACAACGTCTAAAATATTTAAGATCTAGTTTTGAATCCAAGATTGGATCAGACATGATATTTTTTTGCTTTAACATAACATTACATAACATAGCGTCATGCTTTTTCCCTACGGGGTGGCAGAGGCACAATTGTGCTCACTTTCATCCAGTTTATTGTTACTCTATTTTGCAAGACAAGAGGCTAGCCCATCGCCGCAGCAATGGGGTAATGAAGGTTTTCCTTCACCGTTAAATTATATAAAGATTGTCTGTGGATTGGAAAATAGGCGATAACTTGAACGAACTTTATCTATAAGAAGTACAAATAATAAATTACATAAATTAGGAAATATAGTTGTTGTTTTTTTACCAGAAGCTAATTCACGAAAAGCAGGCGCTGTACCCCACGGGCTATTCAGACGATGAATTGTCAATGTGACCGCTGAAAACCCCGTGTGGTACAACACAGCGTCGCGCTGTAGCAGAGGTTCGAAATTCTGAAAAGCCCGTGTGGCACAACGCGGCCCAGCGTTGTACCCCACGGGTTTTTGAGAAGACGCCACCCGGACAGGTGGGTGAACATTGTCACTGACTGGGTGCCACAGGACTGACGCCGGCGTAAGGGCAGACCTAGATGGTGTTGGCAGGACGACCTCGTTGCGTTTCTGCCAGGGTGGACGGACGTAGCCCAGGACAGAAAGTTGTACAGTTGTTGGGAGGCCTTTGCCCAGCAGTGGAACAAAACAACTATAAAAAAGTTATTTCTAAGCAAATTCAGAGCAGTTTTAGCGAAATCTAGTGTATTTATGTTTAAAGATGTGGTACAACTGAATGTGGTAACCAACATCGAGTGATCCCTTTGGAATATTGAGTTTTGTGATCACTTGACATTTATTTATATTTTTGGCCTATAGTTAGAAAGTATAGTGTTCTCACAGAAGTCTGATAATTTATCACTTATGTTGCCATTATTATCTTTCTTTATTAAATTGCCAAGCTGTAACAGCTGTAAAAAGTTGTCAATTCATCAGATACGCTCTATCGCTATCCCTAGAGCCTTCGGTATCAATAAGGAGTATAATCTATCTCTCTGAAGGTTGGAAAGGTTGTCGCGTACGTCATGTGGAGTTCATTCCGAGACAAATAACTTGAAATAATCTCCGGAGGATAATGTTGGGGCGCGATTCTGAAACGTATTTTTACACCCGAAAGATAAAAGTCGAGTGGAACACTCATCTTGGACAATTAATTCTATCATCTATAATCTTAAAAAAGTAAGTCTAGAATTAGGCTAACTTTTTTCTTGTTAAGCTAGAAAATAAAAAAAAGAAGAAAAATAGAAGAAAAATATAAAATCTAGTTAAGTACTAGAGTAGGGAACTCTTCTATCATTTACGGAAAACCGCATGAAAATCCGTCCACCCGATTGAGCGCGAGATTGCCACAGACAGAAACACAGAAGACAGACGCTTCAAAATTATAACACCCCCTTTATGTCGGGGATTAATTATAAGAACCTTATTTTTTGTCTACGGTACTTTGAAATCGCTCTACCATTTTATATGTATAATTCCTATTGTGTTTTATTCTCCTCAGTTCGAAGGATGTTAAGGTAAAAGAAAAATTGGGAAAACGGAAAGAAACAGACCAAAACTTGAAAAATCTTAATATATTTTAGAGCAGTTCAGCCTGCACTCATATATAGCATTGGTAGCGGAACCTATGTTTGACAGCTGCCTCCTTATTCTGTATTTCAAACGAAATCTGTGGAAATGTGACTGTTAACACTAACCGTCAATTTGACATTAACTGCATTGGACTTGATATGGATTTGAGGTAAAGAATAAGGGAACTATGGCTCAAGCAGGAATAAATACCAGTGTGAAAAAGTGTTCAAAATCAGATAAAATTAAGCTTATGTCATTGTACACAAGAGTCACTGACAGTTCTATTATCATACTTTTTCAACGCGTAATGAGATTCTTTCCTAGACGGTTTTCTTCAAAATGCAACAGATGACTCTCAAGACGGCCTGTTTTTTGGCCATAGAGTAAAGTATATTGTATACAAAGTTTCCATGATCTCAGATGGTAGAGGTCAATGAGGAAGAAGTATAGGTATGTAACCTTCTTAAAAAGGTTGTGTACTCGCTGAACGAAACCGTTAAAACGTACGAACGTACTGAAAGAATGTTTGGGATGAAGGTTTTGGCCTACATGCTGAAAGTAGTCTATGATTGAAAGCTGTCATGTGTTGTTTGCTAAATAAAATACTCGGAGACTTCGAATTATAGGTAGGCACAAGCTATATAGGGTGCGTTGACTCCTAACGAAGTATGTTAGGAGTCAACGCACCGAACGAAGCTGAACAAACTGAACTTGACAGCTTTCAATAATAGGTTACGTTCAGCCAGTACACAACCTTTTTACCGAACCTTCTTTCAGTGGTTGCATACTTCTACCATCTGAGATCATGGAATCTCTTTGCATAACATATAATTTACTCTAAGACCAAAACACAGGCCGCCTACAGCGCCATCTGATGAATTTTGAAAAAACCCTGCTCTGAATGAATCTCATTATTCCTACACTGTTTGGGTAGTAATGAGCAAGGAGTTTCGCTAATCTGAGGCGTAAGGCTGAGTATGACGATAATGATCTTTAGAGGGGGATCTGCAGAAACAATGGACGATAAGTTTTCTGGCCGGCAACTATGAGAATACCAAAAACGCATTGCGAAGCCGCGCCTTGGGGCCCCGCAGAATAATAATAATAATAAATGTGGGCCATTAAATTCCCCACCGAGGGACATGAGCTGTTGTGGAGTATAACTCGTATCCGAGTAAGATTGAGTTATACTACACAACAGCTAGCATACAGCGTGTAAATTACCTACGACCATATATTTGGCATTCGAATGAAATAATAAATATATTTTTATATTTTTTTTAAAGTTCAATGGAGCAGCAATGTCTACGCCACCGTTAGATTGTGAAAATCGTTATTTTACAAACTCACGTTATTTATCTCGCGAGATTCTGAACGCTCGATAAATTGTAAACTGTACTGTACTGCTTACAATATAGCGGGTTGATTTTCATTAGTTTATAATCATACTGTTAAATTGCAAACTCGTTATAAATTGATGGTGAAATATCAGGGCGAAGTGCCCACCACATCGCCCCTGATATTTGACATAATCAGGGTAGGTGAAGGATAAAGGTCGTGAGCAAGGCAAATCCCCCTTTATCTTTCGTGTTAGGTTGACATTAGAACAAAAGAAACATAATTTTTAAACCCTCTGTCTTCTTTATGTATGGATTTAGATTTAGAATGCGATTATGACATTTTCTTAAGGCTTATGTTTAAACGATCACCAAAAACGTACCTATATTACTACCCATAAATTCGAAAAGACCGCCACAATTAGTAAACGACCACCAAATTGTGTTTTCATAAATGGTCACCAAACTTAATTTTATGTTTTGTGTACTTAATTTTATGTTTTAAGTATTTTTTGTTGTTCCTATATGTTCAACTTAACACGAAGGGTAAAGGGGGCTTCGCTTCGCTCAACCCTTCACCTAAGCTACCGCAGTATTTGGCCCTGATATTTTCTGCAACTTTTGGTAATCATTTACCCATTTTGGGTAGGAAAAATATATTATGGTGGTCATTTAACTTGTTCTCTTTTCTTAATGCGTACATAAAAAGTAATATTTTTCATTGCGGATGTCAACAATTTATGGGTTTTGAGCTGTCAGGATCGCATTCTCTCAGCCGCCAGACATCAGTTTAGTTTATAAACTAACGGTTTTGCGATCTAACGGTGACAAATAGAGCGCTCAAATTGATTTTCACGTCCAGGTTGTCTATACCCTGTGATGTATCTCAGAAAAAGAAAATAACGTAGAAGTAGCGACAAAAATGAACACGTATCACATTGTCTGTCTCGTTAATTTCAAACGTCACAAGCAACTTGTTAGAAAAGGAAAAATATAGATGTGTCTTGTCTGCTTATTTTGGATGTACCTATCCTATCCTACCAACCATTAACGTCAATTGGACTCCATTGGACACCACTACGCTACCAATAGGGAGGTTTAGAAAATAACGGTTTTAAGTTGTAATAATTAATCAGCAATAGTCGGTACAACATCGATTTGGTGCGTCGTTTTCGACAAGTTTGTACTTTTTGTGGATATTTTGGATAAAGGCCTGGTTTACTAACTACTGCTGTCCAGACGTGTTAAGTGCAGGCACGCTGCGGGTTAAGGGGGAAGGGAGGGCGCACGGGACGTTGCTAATCGCACTTCAAACGCAAAAAAATAGAAAACGCTTCTAATCATTTTTCCTACGCAGGTTACTAATCACTCGCACATATAATAGCAATCCATACGTGTTTACTCCTAATCACTAAACACCTACACTTATCACCTACACTTGCACTTATCAACGCGAAAACGGGCCTTAATTTGAAGTGGTTAGTCATGGTTTCATGGTAGGTATATATGCTCTAGTAATACATCGGCATGGCGTGTGTGGTATTGGGATGTGAATCCAATTCCGGCCGAAAAGAAAATGAAACAACATTTTAGCTTTCATTGGTAAGACTCAATTTTGTGTACCTTTATCTGTTTTTCCCCAAGGATTTCAATTGTGAGCTACTGGATATTCTAAATAGCTGTTTAAAAATAGTGTTTTGAAGTTAATAAATCATAATTATTGTGAAATGAAATCTATAACACGTTTGTTGTTTGTTGAGGGTGATAGGGATGGGATTTCCCACTTTCTCAGATAAAAAGTTATCGATAGTTCGTAAAATATTATGTATTTTTATTTTTTTATTTCGTTGTTGTTTTTAGAATGTTATTATCTGTTTCAAGTAACCCGAAGGTAGAACAAGGAAACAAACAACAAGGACACAGTTTTACGGACAAATTGTTCTTGGAAAAATTACATCGAATTTGCAGCTATCATTATGAAGACGACTGTTTCATAAACAAAGACAGCAAGTGGCGTAGATTGAAGCCAAATGCCGTACCTTCTCTGCGCCTTTGCCAAGATCACAGCTCTTTAGTCATAATATTTTAATGATACACAAAATTACGTTAATAAAATAATAAATAAAAATATGAATATAGTAATAAATAATAATAATAAATGTAAACACCGAGGTGCACAGGCCTTTAACCGGATACGAGTAAGATGAAGCCAAACTCCACCACACTGGATATTGCGGGTTCATGGAGGGTTTTACGACTACTACCACGTAGCGATAGTAACCGGGACCTACAGCTAAACGCTTATAGCTTACTGTACTTAAGATAAATTAATTATCTCATCGGTACATGGTCATTTTGAACCTGAATCTCCTGTGTGAGATGCAAGCGTGAAACCGATTAGACCACGGAGCTCATGGATGATAATGATGATGAATATAATTAAAAATATTAAATACCTAAAATGTGAAAAACTACCTATCCACAGTTTTTAACGAAAAATGTCATATTTAAAGGGAAATAGGGTTATGAATAAAATTAAAATAAAAGTTTACATAATTATTTTCATAAAGAGCCAGCACTAAAATGTTTACATTTCCATAAAGATATTTTCATCTATATTATATTTTGATACATTTTTTAAATAAGGTTATTAACTATTTGTACGGGCCAGGTCACATCATTGCGTTGCGGCGTCTCATTGCAAAAACCTGCGCCACATCAAAAGTCGATGTGTGGCAGATTTTTGACGCCGCACCGTTTTGTCTTAGCCTGGGCCTAAAACCTAGTACTTAGGGTTAAAATGCAGGCATAGTTAGATTTATAAAAAAAACTACTGTAATCAAAATAAAGGTGTTCAAATAAATACATAGTTTTTAATTTGTATTTTTGCCAAGAATACTTATCCTTTGAGGTATTTGTTGACCTTTGACGACCCGAATGGCTGTGTCAGCAGTGACGCTGCCTGCGATGCCAAGGGTCCCGAGTTCGAGTCCCGGTGGGAGCAAAATTTGTTTGATGAGAACGGATGTTTGTACCCTAGTCATTTTATTTTTATTTTATTTTATTGCATAAGTACACAAAACAGAATACAGTTATCTGCACTGAACTGTAGTCCAAAATATGTATACATAACTATACTTGTTTATTTCTATTAACTACTAATTTTTAATATCGCTCTGACAATCAAATCGAGTGTGACACTATACTATTGGCTGATATTTTTGAGTTGCTTTTATACATATCTGATCAAGTTACACAGATAAATATAAATCTTAGCACAGACAAATATTTTTTAAGAATCCTTTTAGGAAGAGGATGAGGATAGTTTTGATAGAATCAATTTAATTGATTTATTAAATTTATGAGGCCTAGACTCGAAAATATCAAGTTCAGGGTGATTGCTGGTGAGATCATTGTAAAGACGGCTCATTCTGGAGATTGGGTTAAAAGAGGTATTGTTTTTGAAATTTTGCAATTAAAATGGTCTGTATAAACGTGATCTGGTGTAGCAGTTAATGCTAAGTATATTCAACAGGAATGAGGAATCAATTCTGGAATGTAAAATTTTATGAAGTAGTTTCAGATCGAGTAATTTTCTTCGGTTTTCCAGGGACAACAGTTTAAAGTGATTAAGACGCTGTTCATAATTCAAAAGACTCTTATTAAGGTTGAAACGATATGAGAGTATTTTTAACAGTTTATTTTGAATACTATCTATGTTATTTATGTGAACTGCGTAAAAGGGTGACCATATTTGGCACCCGTATTCCAAAATACTTCTGACAAGGGATTGAAAAAGATATAATAGACTAAAGGGGTTTTTGAAGTCTTTTGTGTTTCTTGTGATAAAGCCTAGAAGTTGACGAGATTTTTTTATAATGTGTTCATAGTGTTGCCGGAACGATAACTTTTCGTCAAATATAACCCCGAGATCCCTCGCGACGGTTTTACGCTCTAATGCTTTGTCATTAAGTATGTAGGAATATGTAATTTTATTTTGACGCTTTTTAGTGAAAGTTATGACAAAGCATTTATCTACGTTAAGATTCATTTTGTTATAGATACACCAGTCGCTTAGGATACGCAGGTCATTCTGAAGGTTGACACAGTCAGTAATGTTGTCTATTTTAGCAAATACTTTGAGATCGTCAGCGTATAAAAGAGACTGGCTTGAGATCTTACTGACAAGGTCGTTAATAAACATAATAAACAGTAAAGGCCCTAGATGAGAACCTTGCGGAACACCTGAGGTTACCAATACCGGCAAAGATACGTACCCTTTAATGGCAACAAGTTGACTTCTTTTCTGTAAGTATGAACTAACCCAGCGTAGTAGACTACCATGGATGCCAAAGGCAGATTTAAGACATAATATAGAATGATTAACTTTATCAAACGCCTTGGCAAAATCAGTGTATATAGCATCAACTTGACCGCCGACAGCAAAGGAAGAACATAAGAAATGATTAGACTCCAATAGGTTACTGATTGTGGATCTCTCTTTGATGAATCCATGTTGTTTGTCTGAGAGATATGGCTTCACCTGACTATAAATACGATTGTAGACGAGAGATTCAAACAATTTTGCAAAACATGAAATAATACTTATTGGTCGATATTGGTCGATAGGAATTGGAATTGGTAACCAGCACAGTGTTTCTAGGTATAACGTTGGATTCCAAACTCCAATGGGGTCCACATATTGATAAGCTATCGAACAGACTGAGCTCTGCAGCTTTTGCATGCAGGAAAATCCGTCACTTGACAGATTTAAAAACAGCCAGATTAGTTTATTTTAGTTATTTTCATAGTATTATGTCCTACGGTATTCTGCTCTGGGGCAGTGCTGCTGACATAAATACTATTTTTGTGCTGCAGAAGCGGGCTGTTCGTGCGATTTATAAAATGAATAATAGAGATTCTCTTAGAAATAAGTTTAAAGAAGTAAATATATTGACAGTCCATAGTCAATATATTTACGAGAATATTATGTATGTCCATAAGAACATTGTTAACTTTCGAAGAAACTGTGATATATATAACTTTAATACTAGAAACAAGGACAAACTTGCAGTGCCCACTACTCGGCTCCATAAAATAAAAAACTCGTTCAAGGGTAATTGTGTAAGATTTTACAATAAACTCCCAAGCACTTCGACAGATCTATCAATTAATAAGTTCAAGAAATACATCAAGTAAAGGTTTATTTCTAAAGCTTACTACAGTATTAAAGAGTACATAGACGATAAAAATGCTTGGGACTGAATTGTTCTAATTAATTGTGAGCATCCTCACTGCCAGAGTTTCTTTTACTGGACACTTGGAGGCCTTTTACACCTCCAAAGATTAATTTAATTATACAACTCTTGACTGTGGGGACCATTTACATCTCCTATCATCATTGTATTATTCACTAAAGAGACTATACATCTCTGTTATTTATATTTTAATTATTTTATTATGACATTTGAGACTTTTTACATCTCTCAGAAACAATAATTAAGTACTTTTTTTCTGACAATATGATACAAATAATAATACCAAATGTTCTGTAAAAAATGAAATGAAATGACATGTGAAAGTGCCCTTGTGGCCTATTTACAGAATAAACGTTTTGAGTTTTGAGTTTGAGTTTGAGTTTGAGATAGTTTTCGCATTTTGATTTATCACCTGATTTGAGTACAGGTATGATATGTGCAATTTTCCAAACATTAGGGAATGTTCCGGAGTTGAGAGATTTATTAAATATTATGAAAAGAGGCATACTAAGTTCAGCTGCACACATTTTTGTGAAGGAAGGGGGAATACCGTCTGGTCCGGCTCCCTTATGAGAATCTAGATTTTTGATTTTACATAAGATTTCGTCTCTCTCGACCACGACCTCTGACAAAGTACTGCCCACATCAGTAGTTGGGTCACCAATGTATCTAGTCTGAGAATCATCTGAGTTATCATCATGTCATGGTTGTTTATCTATCACAGTATTATATTTATCTATATAAGTATGTGAATCGTTGTCTAGTACCCAAGATATAGGGAATCCTAATTTGAGGCTAGATCAATTTGTGTAAATGGTGTCCAAGGTATTATTTATAGGTATTAATAAATGATCATGTAAGCTAAATTATTTTTCTTTCTTTATCACTTATCAAAAAATAGGAAAGCACATTTGATGAATATAATCGAAGAGAACCTGTTATTTTATAATTCCTTCTATGTTTAGTCCTTATTTTGAGGAATTTCGACGAACTTGTTTGACAACTCAAAATGTACAAATGTTTCTCCATAGCCAATATGTATTCTTAGCAAACCTCAAACTCTTCGCGTTTGTAGATGGTGCTCTAACCATGTTTTATTGCTCTACAAAGTTATGTAGTACTTGCCATAGATGTATTTGTCATACAAGAAATACATCTTTGATTAAATTGCTCTGTCATAGCTATGTCACCATCAAGATGTAAACAAGACGCTCACTCTTATCTTAATTTTCTTTCGGAAAACATTGTTTTTTAATTTCATGTTAATTCCTACATAAAATCAAGTTACAATTGTAGGGTCAAATGTGAACTTAAGTTGTGAAATATTCGGAGACGCGAGTCTCAAAGGAGATATAAAAAAAATTGTGCTTAGAAACCGGTATTCTTAACATAAGCCCATTTTATATCAGGGCGTTATTTTAGATGTAATAAGTTAGATTAAGACGTAGAAGTTGGGTTAACCCAGTGTTAAAGGCGCGGAAATATTACATTTGTGTGTATTCTTGCTGATTCATAGCATTTTATTTGTTAAAAATATTGTCAAAGATTGGTTGTAGGGATGTGAAAAAATTATATCGTTATTCGATTTTTCAATTGCGATTGATGTAAGAATTACATAAGGTTTCTGGGTCTAAAAGGCAATTTTCTAGTATATGCTATCGATGAGGGTCAACGAATTTAAGCGATGATGAATTACCTGATTTTGATTGAGATTGTATTAAATAAATCATGCACTATCTTTAATTATATTGTATTCTCTCCTGCAATTCTTTATTGCAGGCCTGGGCGTCGTTGGGTGTCTTTAATTTATTAAAAGAGCGAGCGCAAAGCGTGTTTGGAGCGTCTTCATTTTAACTTTGGAAAATGTGCTTTCGTATGTCAATCTAGCTCTTCTCTTCAACAGGTCACATTTCTCAACCTATTTTCATAAAAAATTATGAACAGGCTCGATAATTATATGGTTTATTTGTAGATTCAGTATTGGCTTTTTCATTGATTTTGAATTATTACTAGAAACCAATGATATGTGGGTTGACTATAAAAAAACAGCTATTTTGAAAAATGATCAAAAATGTCCTAAAAGTTTTTTGTTACGCAGCTTTTTGTCCGAACAACTTTAAATCCGATCAACTTCAACAGGTCGGGGAAGTGAGTTAAATAATAAAAAAATACGCAAATTTTCTGTTTCACATCAAATCACCGGAAATTTGCGTCAGATTTGGAATATTGCTATGATGTTTGGTTCCTATAGCTTTCGTTCGCTGCTTTTCTTGCATCGGATCGATAATAGGCCATACTAAAAAAAATACAATTTTTTAATTTTATTCTATGAAATTTAAGGTTGTTTTAGGAAACTAATTAAAATTTCTGGGTAAGTTGCTCGTATTATTATTTAAAGTAAAGCCTCTCGTAAAGTCACTTGCTCATAGTTTTGGAACGGTTGTTTTTGAGGCTGGTTCTGTCCGCAAATAAAACTAAACAACTATAATATCAATATTTGTTTACGTTCCGACTGACATCTGCATTAACGACTGACAGGAAAACTGTTGATACTTGACAGTTTTATAGAACAGCCAACAACATTAACGGCGAAGGGAATTTGAACAAACGCCTATATAGAGAAAAAATAAAATACATTATATTTTTATGAATATTTCATTAATCCTGTAATTTTTTAATGTGAATAGCGGAATTTAGTTAGGAACACAATTATCTCGAAATGGTTTTCTCAGTTTGGTATATTTTAAAATTTTTACACGGCCCATTAAATAAAAGCTTTTTGTTTTGAAGTTTTGTTTCTAGGTGCGCGGTGCAAAAGACAGACTCGCGAGGTCTACAGCTTACAGAGCCATTTATTAAAATTTATTCAACGAAACATGTGTGTGCTGCCTTTTATCGATAAAAAATATCGACATCTACACCATCACTATTCAGATGTTGTTGAATGATGAGACCATAGTATCACTCTATTCGTCAAACAAGTCCGTCGAATCGAATGTCAGACCGATTGACAGACACGTCAATTGTTTGTGTATATACTTAGGGTACCTAGGTAATATCTACTTTTTATTACATTGCATGCTCAATATTTATACGCAGCAGTATAAATGGAGAGTCATGCACTAAGTGGGACTCTCAAAAAGTTTTAATAAAAATAAAAAATGTTTTGTCGGTAATATTTTCGTATTACATATTGTCAAAGCAGCGGATATTCAAACTATTTTTATTTTACAGAAAAGAGCTATTCGAGCAATTTATAATTTAAAACGCACAGACTCCTTAAGACAGCTTTTAAAGAAATTGACATACTAACAGTAGCTAGTCAATTTATTTTCGAAAATATAATGTACGTACGCAAGAACCTTACAAAATTTCCCAAACTTAGCGATAGCTGTAATGTTAACCTAAGAAATAATTACAGACTACTTGCGCCCCGGTTTAGACTCGCGAAGGTTAGCAATTCTTTCAAGGGTCAATGCATTCTCTACTACAACAAGATACCTCTGGAGATCTTGAAATTGCCATTTGAGCAATTTAAAATCCATGTTAAAGCGACTTTACACGGATATTACAATATTCAAGATTACTTAAATGATGGGTCTGTATGGGGTTAATCTGGCTCAACACAGACCTTGCTGTTAATAGTTTTGTAATTATTTATTCCTGCTTATTAATTATGATACTGACTAAATATTATATTTTGTTTTAGTTAAGCATAAGCAATTTTTAAAAAGAGATCTAAAATCAATCTGTGGGAGTTTCTACGCCCTTCTTCTCCCACAGTGGTCCAATGTAGAGAAGTGGCAAAAAATGACGATTGCTAAGTATATGTAAATATCTACAGTAATAAAGACATTTGGAATTTGGAATTTGGAAAAGAAATCTCCAGCATCATCATCATTATCATCATCATCATCAACAGCATCCAAAGTTTCATGCTAATTTCGGAAGCACTGTTTCCAGTTAGCCGAATGATACTTATTCTACGGCCATTTCGAACGCCACGAGTGCTTCTTCCGGCAAAGAAATCTGTATCTCAAAATCCCGTTACAGATCCATTTTTTTCAATTGCCGCACATTTCATCATGTTGGTCAAATTTATTGGAGGGAAATTTAAAATTCGACCGAATAATCTTTCACTTCTATATAACCGAGATACGATTGAAACAAACTATAACTGGCCAGTGCTTCAGTGTTAAAACTTTTTCTCGCAAACCTTCTGAGTGGCCTAGTAATGTCGGGTCAGCGGTAATGTTCTTTGAAAAATATCTATGTCAAAGTAGACTCAAGGTTAGTGCCAACTTGCTTTGTATTTATTTGGCTTGTTATTCAATCAATACTCCATTTTAACCCATTTTTAGGGTTCCGTATCATAAAAGGAAAATTCCGTCCGTCCGTCTGTCGAAACCCTTTTTCTCAGGTCAAACTTTTAATTTTTATATTCTATTCTTCGTGTACAATAAAAATATAGGTACATACAAAGATATATTTTGTCTACATCAGAATAGCTCCTCCGTTTTGAGTCCGCCGGTCGTAATTCCCTCTCCTTCTCTCTAAGTACATTGCCGTCTTCACTTCCTTCCCATATGAATCAAAACGCAAAGACTACAGAAGTTTTCATTCATACAATGAAGCTGAAGCGCCAATGAGGTCGGCACGTGCGGTCAGCCTCCTTATTTACTGTCTCAATCATCAACATTATGCTCAATCCACATCGATGCTTCTGGGTATAGGCCTCTTCCCTACAACACTATTTCTCACGTTCCTGTGCCACCCGCATCTTACTGAAATTAACAACAAAAAAAAAATGTGGAAAACTGACAGTGATTCCATACACTGAACGTCCATTTCAAGCGCATTTCGCCAATTTGCGCTGAATTTGTGTTCAGATTTGAAATGTCAAGTTTTCGCTTTCTGTATACATTTCTCCAGCGCGCTTTGTATGAAACGTTACTTCTGTAGTCTTTCAGGTTTTTGCCTACAAGCAGGAAATCATTTTACTTTATGATTTTCATTGGGAAAACTGTGTGTGTTAATAACTGAGGGGGCGGATTATGTAATGGAGCGTTAACTGTTACTTAGTTTGGCTGGTTCAGAGAAGTAATTTATTTATTGGACTTGACTTGGTAAGTGTTGTTACGAGGATATTGAAGTGACTTTCATGATTAGGACCAACTGTGTCAATTAAGATATTAACCAAGATGTGTTGTGATAATTCGATAATTCTGATACGGTTCCAAAGTACAAATTAGTGTTTATGTTGGTTATTAGTAACATTGTTTTAAAAGTTTATCCTTGTATAGGATACTTGGCGCAAGTGGGTGGATTCTGCAACTAAGAGAAAATAGGAAGAGGAAAAACTTTAGTACAAACATGGAGTGATTTGCTTGATTACATAAAATGGATTTATCTGTCTGAACTAAACTCTAGCATAATCTGAGTTTAGATTAGACAGATAAATCCATAAACCTAACGTATTACAATTTTTTTGAGGATCGCAAAATAGTTTAACTATTATGTAAATAGAGCTCCGTGGTCCAGTGGGTTACACGGTTGCTTCACAGGCAGGAAATGCAGGTTTGAATCCGGTGCTGACCATGTATCAATGGGATAAGTCAAGTGCATTATCGGACGTTCGTTCCGTGGTTCGGATAATATGTTAAGCTGTAGGTCCCGGCTACTATCGCTACGTGTTAGTAGTATTCGTAAAACCCCTCCAACAACCCGCACTGAGCCATTTTGGTAGAGTATGGCTGAGTCTAACCCGTGTTCGGCGGCCTGTTTCCCTCGGTGGGTACATTAATACAACTTTAATAAGTAGCATCGTCTATACTCGTTCGCACAGAATATTGCAACCTGATGCCGAAATGAAGAGCATTGAAATATAAACCTTACGGCGACACGAATGGCCGAGTCGGCAGTGACCCTGCCTACGAAGCCAAGGGTCCCGGGTTCGAGTCCCGGTGGGGGCAAATATTTGTTTGATGAGAACGGATGTTTGTACCCTGGCCATGGTTGTTTATCTATCTAAGTATAATATTTATCTGTATAAGTATGTGAATCTTTGTCTAGTACCCAAGATACATGGAATCCTAGTTCAGGGTTAGATCAATGTGTGTAAATAGTGTCCAAGGTATTATTATTATATATTTATTGCTTTAAGTTTAATTGAAAAATATGAAAACAAGAGAATTTCATGCTATCCCGCATACACTTCGTGGCAAATAAACAGACCCCTTTTTAATCTCTGTTTTTATTACTGAGAGTAGGTAATAAATTGAATCGGATATGACATTAAAATTTATATTATAACCGTTATTAGTGTTAAATTTTAATTATTTAATTTATTTATTTATTACATTTAAGGAAAGCCATCGACTATCACTAACTTATTACAAGGCAACTTAAGAATCAGAAAGTAATTTACAGGCTTCCTCTTATAGTTTACAGGCTTCCACTTAATTGTTCATCATGGCTCAGGTAATCGGTTTCATCCGAAGATGACTTTGATGACAACAAACGACCAATATTCATGAAGAATTGGTCCAGGCGATCATCAATACCTGCCTCCAGTATCATTTTATAGCTTGATCAACCGCACAATGCCAAGCTTCTACATTAATTGTAGATGTTTTTTCTTTCAAAAGCTGCATTATTTTGGTCATTTTGGTGACATTCATCTTTACGTTGTGTTTACTGACATGCCTTTTAACTTTAATATTTTCAATAAGGTTAAAGTTTGGATGGTAGGGCGGCAACCTCAAAACTTTGTGTCCAGGTTCCTCCATTATTTTTGTTATGGAATACTCCATAATTTCCTTTTTACTTTTTTATTATTTCATATAATTCTGGTTTAACAGAGCTAAGATCATAGCTAATGTTTTTTCCTTCTATTTCGAGTTTGAATTTGGTGCCTTTTCTTTTAAGGTATTGTGGTATGCTGCGTTGTCAAAAAAATACTGTGGTGGGATAAACTGTTTTTTACCCAGTTTTCAAAATTATATATCTCAAATTCATTTGAACCACCAGCCTGCACAATTATGAGTCGTTGCCATTTTGAAATAGTTTTTTTAAACCTTTTCCAATTCCGTCTGTCTATGTACTTTCTTAAGTGTATGTAGTATGTACATAGGTTTCATCGCCGTAAACAATGTTTCTTCCCTCGTTCCGATATTTTTTTCAGCGAGGAGTTTTCTGTTGTTCTCAGTTTTCTTGAATTTGAAACCAAGTTATTCCTATATCGTCCTTAATGTCGCTCTTCAACAGCTCAAGTAAGGCTTTAACAGTAGTTGCTTGATTTTCAGCTAAATGAAAAACGTAAATTTTGATATTACATGATAATAAAAATTGACAAGTTTTGCGCTATGCGTTTGTATACGTCGTCTGAGTTCTGAAAGTAGGACGACACGTTGACGGTTCTGGTGAAGAATACTCTTTTTCTCTTATCACGACGGAAAGGGTTTTTCTGGCAACTCCCGTTGCCTTTGCAGTATGTTCTATGATTTTTTGAAAATGGTTTGTACTGATTTATGGCAAGATGGGCTTCGTTTTGCATGAACTATTGCACGTTATGTACCATTTCTCTACTCTGACCTCTTTTAAGAGTAGACATTTTTAAACAGAAGTAAATAGATGGTCTGCTTTCTTAGCTCGACAGTGTACGACAAAGTAAAAGCGCGTACAGTCCATTTGGCGAGTGAAAAGCAACTGACGAAGGCGCGCCTTCACAGGCCGCTCTATGATTGGGTAAAATGTTTTCGCGCCTTGGAAAAATTAAAACATCTGCGCAGGAGTACATCGGCTAAACTTACTTAAGTGTTATTATGGTATATTAATGGGCTATATTTATTTATTTATTTTGTAAACACCCTACAAGCCGAGAAGCTAGCAAAGTTTTTAATTCATAATTATTTTACAAATAACACTAAAAGGAAATGTATGTACAAAGGCGAGCTTATATCTGAAAAGAGATTTCTTCCAGCTAACCAAGACATTCAAGGAAATATTATTATAAAAGGTAGGTAGGCAGTGCACAATAACTAGTATAAATAAAATGCCAAGGAATAAATTAAATACCTATAAAATAAAGACAGTAACTACTAAATAAGTACCGAAATATGCTACATACACTTTACATATAAGTACATACAATAACTTTTTCGAAAGAGAGAGGTAGTGCTCTTTAAGGTGACATATCGACAAAATCGACACTTTTTGAAGTTATTTATTTGCTGTTCAAAAGAAGTTCCAAGTTAAATATATTAATATAACAATTTTGGGACCTTCTTCTAGATTTTGTAATAACAGATTGTATTAAAAATTGTATTTTCTCGATTTGTAATAATCGCGTTGATTGGAGGAATTTCGCTCGATAGAAATAATTAATGAAATGAGGTCTAAATTTACACTTTTCGATTTTCTGACAAATTGGAATAGCGCAAAAAATTCAAAAATATTTATTTGGATGGGTTTTGACAAAACCTAAATTACCTTTTATAGAAATTTTCATAGCTACTTTAGTTAATTTGATATCAATTTAAAACGGGCATTTTGTAATTTTTCCCCGATTCCGTCCCTCTCACACTGCGGGTCATTTCGCCTGGAGTAACGGGGACCTTTGCACAGACAAGATATCCCCTTAATACGTTTCTTAAAAGAGAAAAGAATGGTACTGTCTCTTATAGTGCAAGGAAGTGCATTCCAAAGTCGGACCGCCCGTAACCTGAAAGAGTGTTTATATGCAGCATTGTTATGCCGCGGAGTGGCTAAAAGTGAGACAGTGTGAAATCTCCGGTGTCGATCTCCCGAAAAGAGAAACTCAAAATGGTCTCGAAGGTAGTTGGGGTGGCTCGGATTTTTCAAGATATTAAACGAGACTCTCACATTCTTTGTGATCTATAAAGAATGTGTGAGTCTCGGCGATGATGAATCGGTAGCCACCCCAACTCTTTGCGATATTGGGAAACATGGTCGATTTTGAGAAGTCCGAAGATAAACAGAATCCCAAGGTTCTGAAGTCCCAGTTTCTCATTTCAGTTTGAATTTATGTTTTATGCCGAAACTGCTATCAGCTTGTTCCGGAAGTCACGTAATGAAAAAATAAATATAGGTAGGTACCTACTTCATTTTACCGAAATGAAGTTTTAATGCCAGCCATGAAACTTCTTGAACGTGCCATGCCTTCTTTGTGCTACGGCTATTATAATCGTCTTTCTTCAGACCTCTCCATATAGTGGCATTCAATGACATCGTGAACACATTTTCTAGCAGTTAAAAGGGGTTTTAAAAATTCAAACGACGAAAACATTTCAAAAGCGACGATCATCTTACCTTTATGATGCGAGTTACGAACAGGGTGGATTTTTCGCAGATTTGTGTGTAAAAATTATTTCATTATATTCATATTTTTGGGTGTGTTAGTGGAATCACCTTTTCTATATTTTTCTTATATAGGTAAACATCAAATAGGTAATTATAAAAGTAAATAAAGACTATTTGGAAAAAAAATAAAAATAAATACTTTTTACGTCATCTGGGAAAAGCGGGACTTTTACGAGCTGATTAGTGCTTAGCTACGTCTCACGTTATGAAACACATATTTTGGGTAAGTAAGTCAGTTTGATAGTAAGACAGGATTCATGAAGAAATAATAATATGCTTACTTACGTTACTAAACCGAAATCGCAGAGACACGTCATGCACACATTTTCTTCTTTATTTAAATTTATTAGGACTACTTTGTAGCACTGGGGAAAAATCAAAGCCTATTTGTTACCAAATATACCCATACGTGACTTCTTTAATAATAGAGTTCCCTTTATGTATCAGATGTTGACTTACGTTGATATATTGTTAAGAAGTTCACCTGGGACGTCACCATCACTCCAGCACCATTATGCATTAAGACGAGCATACATTACTAAAGTTATCATATTGCAACTTGTGGGAAACCTATCTATTAGTATTAAGCAGTTCTAGCGGCCATCTGTGGTTTTCATCATCTGTGTGGAATGGATAATTCACAGCATCATGCTTCCCAAAAGTAGATGCACGAGAGACTATAAAAACACAAAAACCGCTATAGTGCCGCCTATAATATTTAAAAAGTTCCCTCGGTTTCACCAGGATCCCATCATCACACCCTGACCTGGTGTGAATGGGACAAAACTAAATTTTTTAATAAAAAATAAATTTTTAAATCGGTCTTGGAGACTTCGATAAATTAAAAAACATAGATCCCGACGAATTGAAAACCCCTTTTAGTGAAGTCGGTTAAAAAGAAGAATGTTGTAAGGAGCCATTTCTTGTCTTAGTGTTCTTCCATCCTGTATATTTACATATGAAGTGCATCCAAGAAGTTTCGCCCGAATCGGGGACGCGCGAGATATATGACCTCCGCTCCGGCGCGGCGGCGCTGCCTCGGAGGCTTTCATGGATTCTGAGGCTAACACAATGACGTCACATCATGCAAATCTGACATGAAATATTTTTGGGATTTCGGACAAGTCACTATAAAACCGATGAGTGACTACAGCTTTCTGTTACAACACCTGTCGACAACCTCTGTGGCGCTGCGGTTTTGGCTCTGCCTACCATGTGAGAGGTCCCGGGTTCGATCCCCGGCTGATGGGGATAAAGAAAGAGAAATCCCCAGGTCTTGGATGTTTATAGGACGTCACTGTTTCTGGTTCCCACGACACAGAGGCAATGTATGTGCCTGTGTGTAAATGTTTTTATTTAAAACGTCTATGGAATGTCAAATTAATGCTTATTCGCTGGACCTGGTTATGAGGCATCGCTATTTTGTACCTCATGCCATTTTAATAGAATTCAAAACCTATAACGGCACAGTGGCGTCACCAGGGCTTAAGGGGTTAATGTCTCTCCCGCTTAATCGGATAGTGACCATAGTAGCATGATCAAAGTTAAGGCGAAAATCCCAAGTATAACCTCGCTTCCTATTAAAAGACTGCCCTAAATATGGTCTGGGTCCTATACTTTGTGGAATCGCATAGCGATAGCTTATCGATTACTCCCAAGGGCACGAAATGCCGTATTTGGCCTGTCCGCAGCAGACTGACAGTCAAGTACAGCATTTTGCGCCCTTCGGAGTAGTCCATATACTATGAGCTGAACCCCTGATCGCGCTATATGCACGCGTATTGAAATTGCGTTGACGGTAAGAGAACTGAACCCCTGATCACTCCATGCACGCAGTATTGAAATAAATCTTAATTTTTTCTACGGTCACAAAAATGTTATGCTGTCACTTTAAAGCTTTTGATAGGCACACACACATCATATTTCTCCATATCGTTCATTAAAAAAAAACTACGCATTTCTTTGTAAAAACAAAAGCATTTTTTAAGAAAAGTGACTACCACCTACCCATTAAATACCTCGTTACAATTTATTTCGGCAAGAACGATATAAATCCCAACCCGACATTTTTCCCCCTGTGCATCCTAGGCTTATCTCTCAAGAATAGACAGCGCCCCAGTACGACATTCGAGTGTCAGCTTATTTGCGCCCTCTGTGTATTCAGGCTTTAAGTGACCCTTCAGTCGTTTATCTCTAACAGGCGTACTCTTGACACGTTGACCAATAGAGCTATTACTTTCCCTATACACTCTTAAAGCATTTGTTTTAATAACTTTGTGTCATAATTAAAAAGTGTGATACAATTAATGAGTCAAGAAAGTGTTAAAATATCCCTAGTTATTCGAATGACTTATCAAAGACTACGAAGATGCTTTAACTAAAAGTTTATCAAAGAAAGTAAACTGAAGTAATTAAGAAACGCTTTTGTTATTAACAATCTTGAAAATGAGATTTCTAATTTACTTTCGACCAGTTTAATTTGTGCAACAATAACAACATACTGTTTTACACAGGCAGATACTGTTTAGTTTAATTTGTATATCGATTAAAACAAACTAGAGTATTGATAGCATCTCCCATAGTTCCACAGTATTGGATAGTTATTAATAATAGTTCTGTTGAAATTACCCTTAAAATAAAGTTTATAAAAATGAGATGCTAACTTCCCGTAAACCAAATTTCAAAGGTTAGCATCTCAGAATATTTTAATTGATTCTCATGCACTAGGCCTATACCTAGTGCATGATAATCAATCCAAATATGCTGAGATACTAACCTTTCAACAGAACTATTCTTTAAACTTTTCAAGAACTATGTAGGTAGTTATCTACATAGTTCTTGAAAACTTTTAAGAAAAGTTCTGTTGAAACAACCCTTAAAATAATGATTTAAAAAATGAGATGCTGGATTTGTCAACTTGGGTAGGTATCAACAATAGTTCTGTTAAACTAAGCCTATAAAAAATAATCAAAAGAGAAGATCCACCCACCATCCGTCTACCATTCTGCGGTGGTACGGAAGCCTTCGTGCGAGTCCGACTCGCACTTGACTGTTTTATTTTATTTGGTCTGCGTTTCAAGAGCGTTCTCTTTTGTAATTGGAACTGTCAGTTAGAATGTAGCGAACATTAAAAACCTAAGACGGAAAAGTCGCCGGTGGTATTCAAGAGGTTAATAGAACAATTTTTGGTACCTTTCCAATATGCAAACTATGCATAATACTAGTAATGCTGAAGCCAGTTTTTGAGATGCTGATATATGAGATGCTGACTTCACACCTCCAGTATCTCATTACTTTATTTTGATTATTTTTTAAAGGGCTTGGTTTGACTATGTATAATACTACTTATACTGAAGTTTGTTTTTAAGATTCTGATGTATGAGATGCTAAGTTCAAACCTCCAGCATCTCATTTTCAAAAATAATTATTTTAAGGGCTTTTTCAACATTCTTAAAACTTATCAAGAACTGTGTAACTATGCCTATTGCATGAGAATCAATCAAAATATGCTGAGATGCTAACATTTGAAATTTGGTTTAAGATAATTTATAATTTCTTCATTGCACACAAATAATTAAAATAACAAGATATACATTAAAATCTCATCTCTCTAAATAGCATCTCATTTTTATAAACTCGATTTAAGGACAATTTCAACGGAACTATTTTTAATAACTATCCAATACTGTGGAACTATGGGGGATACTTTCAGTCCTCTAGTTTATTTGTGAGATGCGAACAATTGAGATGCTAGGTTCTCACTCATTTAGTTTTGCCCGTTTCAAGTGTATTTGAAAGATCTCAATTTGGTCAGATTCTCTGAAAGTCTTGAGAATAATTTTTTGCTCCTTAGTACTACCCGGGTGGACGTGAAGGGCTGTAGAAACCAATTATTTCCTTTGGACGTTAGCATTTTACTTCCATAGATATTTTATATAGAACGTCTAATATGAATCAAGCAGGTTTAGTGCCATATCGCTTCCTATCTTTTGGGCCCTCAACATTCATATTATAAAGGTGGGTCTAGACATTTTCTTTTGTCCGTAAAGTACCTCTGTATCATATTAGCGAGCGTCGCCATCGAAAAACGCTAGTTTGGACGCCCAGATCGGCTGCGATCCAAGAACGCTAGTTTGGACACCCTTTCGGTACGGTATGGTGGTACGGCGCGTCTCGACCACAGCCGATCCAGAATCCCCAAACTAACGTTCTTGGATCGCGACGCTGATACGATGCGGAGGTAGATTACGGCCAAAAGAACATGTCCAGACATGTTCTTTTAGTCACTTCAAACAATCTCGTCGGTCACGGCCAGTTCTCTACATCTTGAACATTTAAAAATGGATTCACATGCTTGGCGAGGTTCGTTAAACCACGAGCCCCGGTAAACGTCAATGGGAAAGATTACCTATGCCAAACATTGTGTGCACTATGTGTTTGTCAAATATCAACATTGTCAACAGCAAAGTCTTAAAAAATCTTAGAGTAAGCAAGTAAAGCAAGTTGAAGTAAACATTTTCGTGAATCTGTTAATCAGAGAAATCAACTGCTAATATTTCTATGGATATTGGCAGTTGATTTCTCTGATTACCAGATTCACGAAAATGTTTACTTCAACTTGCTTTACTTGCTAACTCTAAGATTCATTTGCAATATCAGATGAATGAAAGTCATTGCTTATTTACACTGTGTTTGTCACATGCACTTTGCGTACACGTCCTCTACTTGAAACTGATTTGATAGTTTTCTTCCCCACTCTACACGTCTAGTCAGTACAAATGCAACGTTTACAAATTTATGTTTGTGGAAGTGTAACACACCTTAGCAAGCATGTAAATCGAGCGTAAGAGGAAAAATGAAAAGCTCATCTTTGCGTCGCCATACTTCCAAGTTTTCACTAAAATGGGCGTTGTAAAACATATAGTAATATAACAATGGGCACGGGGGCGGGTTAGGTGTGGCGGCGGGCGGGTTGTCGGTAACATTTCTTATCTCTCGCAGGCCCAGTCGTATTGGCACACTTGCCGCGGCGCGGCGGGCTCTTCCTGTGTAGACAAACAAAATGGCGACCGCAGGCTGATATAAACTGCGCTTCCTTTGCACAACATTGTATATTAGTGAATGTAGCCGTACTACCAATGAAAGCAATTAGATTTATTGTTTCGAAAGTTTTATTTTTTATTTCTTAGCCGCACAACATTTGTGGCCTTGACTAAAGTCTATATAAAATAGCCTTTAGTCTATTTCTAGACCTACGTTTCCAATTTCGTCAAACAAAACAAAACAACACAAAAACCAATTTATTCACAGTAAGTTTATTCAAAGAGTAACTAACATTCATTTTTTGACGTCAAAAGTGAAGAGACTACCGCGTCGGAAGGAGTCATGGCTGTAGGGAAGATAGGCGGTCAGAAACTCTCAGCAAACACATCTTTCGATTAATAGTAATATATCAATGTACTTAATCTTATACGTATAGTGTACTAACAGTCATTTAATATACATAATTTAGGAAAATATAACTTAAGCGAAAACTGGGAGTAAAAAATAAATAAAATCACAATAGTAATATAAACACACAATTAATACAAAGACTTTGTTCGTTAAAGTTCATATTATTCATATAAACCGGACATACAGTTGGTTTAGGAGCACACCGCCTCAGCTACAGCGTTGAATGTAAAATGTTATTGGTCGCTCTCCAGCGCTTCTATTGAGCAACGTTGATATTCCGTGTGAGGGTCTCAGTAGCCGCGGAATCGACAATGGAAACGCGATATTATCGATAACTTTGCATTCATTCCAATGGAAACGGTCTGGCTAATGTCTCTTGGATGGTAGATTTTGAAGATATTTTTATGAGTTCTTTCTGGGAACAGCAGCGGTGGTTTTGAAGTTTAAAAGTAATCGGTTTGAAAGTAGAAAATTATTAAAGTTCCGCTTACCCTTTTTATATTTGTACCTAGTGTAGTAACTAGTAATAACACTCTTATTCATGTCAAGACAGGAATCTGGCCAATCGCCCCGCCCGCCCTGGAAACTACTCAAAAGACCCCCAAGGCTTAAACGGATGGTATGTAATAATTATATTACGCTTCTCTAAATTCAAACAATACTTTTCTAATACCAGGTTAAAAAAATATCTACATTAGATGACCTAATTTCTAATTTCCTTAATTATATTTGTTGTAAAATCAACAAAAACTAGTAGTTCTGTTGTAACATTAGACCACGCTTGTTATAGTTTCAAGCTGTTAGGTTTGCTAAGGGTAAATTATAATTTTGATGATCGATGAGAAGTCATTTAGTGACAAAATGAAGGAACTTTAAAAGGCTCTAAATCTGCCTATTTAAATTGTGGCCTATTTATTGGCATATCTATTATATACAACATAGTTAAAGAGGAGTCGAAAATACCCTGAAGCGCGTCCCCCTCCACTCCTCCTGTTGGATACTTTTCGCAACATCTTGTGTAGAATGAAGTCATGAGCTTAATTTTTTTATCTACACACGTATCATAAACCCTCTTTACTGCGTACAAAAACCGCACGTTACGATCAGCATAATGTTAAACTACTTGGTAAAAACTCATTTCTTATCTGAAAAATTACACATTATGACCATAATGTGTAATTTTTCTACACATTATGACAAATTTCGAATGCCGACGCCCGCCTGCATGCCGCCCCTAGTTTGTCTGTGAAGTTGGTACTGACATTCAAATTTCGAACGCCGACGCCCGAAGTTGGTGCTACAGATCAAGCTAAACAACTGCAGAGCCACAATGCCGGTCAAACATGCGGTTCCTGTACACATCAAAGAGAGCTTATGATATGTGTGTAGATAAACTAGTGTATGTAACTGTACATAATTAGGCATTAAAACTCTCGAGTGATATTATTATGAAACTCGCCTTCGGCTCGTTTCATAAACCCACTCTCGAGTATTAATGCCCTCCATTATGTAGCAGTCACATAAACTACTAATTGAAATCCGTCGATAAATAACGCTACAGAACACTTCCCCCCTTTTCCATCCTATTTGCCCTCCAAACAATAATCGCGATCAACTTAAAAATTAAAATAAAACGACAAAAATTGGCACACAAGCTAATTTTCGTCAAAATCGGTTGAAAAATGCGACCTATAATCTCGAAACTAGACGCTTCGCTCACACGGTAAATAAGAAAGAAAAAATCCCACAAACACTACCGTCAAGTCCACATCGGCCGGGGCATACTTGATAGTGACGCCCCCTCCCCAGAGTTTTAGATATTATTATAATACCTATAATACCTTGGACACTATTTACACACAATGATCTAGCCCCAAAGTAGGATTCCCTGTATCTTGGGTACTAGACAACGATACACATACTTATATAGATAAATGTTATACTTAGATAGATAAACAACCATGACTAGGATACAAACATCTGTTCTCATCAAACAAGTATTTGCCCCCACCGGGACTCGAACCCGGGACCCTTGGCTTCGTAGGCAGGGTCACTGCCGACTCGGCCATTCGGGTCGTCAAAGGAAATCGTATTAAAAGGAAACAAAAACTGTAATTGTTCTCACACTACTTAAAAGCTTTTATTTAGTTTCAACAGTCTCAGTATCTGATAAATATATTTGCGTAAATTAGCAGCATCGCCCCCAGGAACCATGGCTCATCCAACCTTATCTATTGGCAAAATGTTGTCGAATTGTTGAACCTTTTCATAATGGGAAGTTTTCTAAATTGACCTAAAGAGAATCAAAGGTGTAAGCAAAACATATCAACATAACCAAAACCTACGATATTACTAGAGGTTCGATTCAGCTTCTATCCAATTATCTAAACTGGCGTCGTCATCGGCGATGTGATTGTTTGAGACACCTCATTTTCACCATTTCAAAGTAACATGATAATGTCAACTTGTGGCTATTCATCTAATTATAATCGAAAGTTGACTTTTATCTTTCTTTATCTAAGGAAATGTTGCCGTCATGACGGCTGACAGTGTGCGGCTGATTGTTTTGCTTACGTACAAAATAACTTCTTCTTTGGGAGCCAACGCAGCCATTGCCTGACATCCTATCTGAGGTCGGCCATCAACATGGCTATCCGTGTCTGTGATGTTGCGGCTCGGAATTTATTGTTTGTGCTTGAATTGGACCATACCGTGAGTTTTTGAAGCCAATGAGTTCTTCAGCGGCCAGGTCTTTGGCTGAGACGAAATTATTATGGATAAATAAATATTCCTCCCCCGACCTAATAAATATATCCTAAAGTCTACAATTTGGCTGACTTCTTTCCTTGTTAAGCAGTTAACTGACGAAGTGATTTTAACCAAACTTTGCTAAGAACTATTGCAGGAAAGATTTTACAGAAAACAATTAAAAACCGTCCACCCGTTTGAGCGCTAGAGTGCCACGGATAGACAGATAGACAGACTGACAGATAGACAGACTGCTACTCACTGGTAGCCATAATGAGAACAAAACATTAACCCGAACAAATTTAGTTCACTTGTCACCGGAAGCAAACATGTTAACTATTTATCTATGTAACTAACTATAAAATCCGTAAATCACCAAGTTTCTATCACAAGTTAGCGTAGGCAAAACTTACCGTGTTAAATCACGCTCGATTGATGCTTACTCGAGTATACTCAGAGTTACAGCTTAGGTCGAATCTTTTTGTCTGTTTTTATTGGTTGAAAATCGTTCGCGATATTTATTGAAACCATAAATAAAATCCAGAAACTGAAATGTAGATATAATGTATGGCGTATGCCCCGTGCGCCAGCCTCAGGGGGCGCCGAAATTATAATACTTTTTTCTGAAAATTATAATACTGTGCACGCCAAACAACGCAAAGTTGGTTTTTGATCAAATCTTTGACTTTCTATAAAAACGTATCACTATTTTTTTTGGCTTTGAGCGAGAGTTGAAGGGGGAATAACTTCTCCCTATCTCTCACCCGAGAGATTACCCCTCCAGGCAACACTCTGAGCCAACCAAAACCAGGGATAGTTGTACCTCCCTATTTTAAGTAAGTCAATTTTTAAACGCATGCATAGTAGTCTTGTGTCAAATATTATTTTTAACTGACTTGAGAAAATGAGAGATCTCGATTCGGTTATATTTTTTAATGGTTGTTACCTACTTAGAATCTGGTATTAGTTTAGGACGGATTATTATTAAAAAAAAATACTTGAGAGCTGGTCTTCCTAGATTGGTCCAATTTTTTGAAAATTAGAAATCAGTTTTGTTTTTAAATAAAATAAAAACTGGAATACACAAAATTGTCATATTATGATACATTCAGGCTATTGGTTACCATATTAGTTTGAAATTTGAGTGGACTTGACTGTCAGAAGACAGATTTCGTTGCCTCGTTTTCGTGTATATAGACAACATTCGCATCCCGACGTGGTGGAAGAAATAGGGCTTGAAAATGTTTTTTTTTTAAGTTTTTAACTTGGTGAAGAATGCTTTAGATTCAGTTCACAAATTAAAAAAAGTGCACATTCCTGTTAGTAGCGCATTGCTCGATTGGCTACTCATGTGGAATTTCCGGATTGATTTGCGCCATCCGCCTCGGTATAACATGGTACTCACTACCCCTTTGATTGACTTTGGGTACGCTGGGTACTCAAAATGCCGTTAAAGGTTTTGAATTTATTGTCATGGCATAAAGATGTCAAAGTCGATCATGCTGCTACTCAACTTGCTAGCCTTATGAAATTTGTTGACCCTCCCTTGAATTGAAATCTGGCTCCACCCATGATTGTGGCAAACAGATACTGAGACTGTTGAAACTAAATAAAAGCTTTTAAGTAGTGTGAGAACAATTACAGTTTTTGTTTCCTTTGACGACCCGAATGGCCGAGTCGGCAGTGACCCTGCCTACGAAACCAAGGGTCCCGGGTTCGAGTCCCGGTGGGGGCAAATACTTGTTTGATGAGAACAGATGTTTGTACCCTAGTCATGGTTGTTTATCTATCTAATTATAACATTTATCTATATAAGTATGTGTATCGTTGTCTAGTACCCAAGATACAGGGAATCCTACTTTGGGGCTAGATCATTGTGTGTAAATAGTGTCCAAGGTATTATAGGTATTATAATAATATCTAAAACTCTGGGGAGGGGGCGTCACTATCAAGTATGCCCCGGCCGATGTGGACTTGACGGTAGTGTTTGTGGGATTTTTTCTTTCTTATTTACCGTGTGAGCGAAGCGTCTAGTTTCGAGATTATAGGTCGCATTTTTCAACCGATTTTGACGAAAATTAGCTTGTGTGCCAATTTTTGTCGTTTTATTTTAATTTTTAAGTTGATCGCGATTATTGTTTGGAGGGCAAATAGGATGGAAAAGGGGGGAAGTTTTCTGTAGCGTTATTTATCGACGGATTTCAATTAGTAGTTTATGTGACTGCTACATAATGGAGGGCATTAATACTCGAGAGTGGGTTTATGAAACGAGCCGAAGGCGAGTTTCATAATAATATCACATCGCCGATGACGACGCCAGTTTAGATAATTGGATAGAAGCTGAATCGAACCTCTAGTAATATCGTAGTTTTCGGTTTTGTTGATATGTTATACTTACACCACATATATATATATATATATATATACATAGAGTATATATATATATATATATATATATACATAGAGTATCATTGAAGTCAGTTTTTGTCAATTAAGAAGCTCTTCTGCTCGAAAAAGATCACGTTTGTTTCAGGGTTAAAGTAGTGAAAGGTTAAATGGGTATTCGCCCTTGATTTACCGTTATATGTTTCGATTTTTTTTCCCATGGCATAAGGTTGAAAATTGCGATAATGGACCGGTTAATAACCGGCAACTCAGAGTTTGAAATGCACTCAAAGTCGTGGACTGTCACTATCTCTCGCATGGGAAAAGAGCGACATTTAAGCGGCGCTTTATTCGAGCATACAATCAATGCGTTCGGCAGTGTATATCCAAGCTCACACCCCACATCCCACTATTGAAGTATAGGTAAAATTGAGTAAACATTTTCTAGTAAATTACATGTGGGGACCGTTGGAAATCGCTCCACGTCGCGTCGCCGGGGTTATCTAAACGAGGTGCCTCGCGAGCCTGCCCCGCACGATATTACACCGCCTGCTGAACGATACGGGCGGCTCCTGAACAACCACATACACAGAAGCGGGTTCTATTAAGCAGGATTTTTCTTAATCCTACAGATGACGTTGCGACGTTCCTTACATTTTACACGTGTCCTCTACCCATATTTACCGCATTCGTAATGCGCCAAAGGAAAAAAATTTTTAGTGGTCGTCTTTAACGCCATGAAAAAAACCCGCTCTGATGCTCTATTTTTGAATCGCTCGTAAGAATTTTATGTCACGCAAGCGTTCTTTTCTACTGCTTCGACATTCGAAATTTTGTATTTTTCATTCATTCGCCTGCAATGAGTGGTCAGCACTACTCGTTGCGCATGTCTAATAGTAGAATAAACATCAAATACGTCAAAGCTAACATCAACAGTGTCAATACAATTTGAAGGGTCAGTTTAATTTTTTCGCGCATTTTTTCAAATTGGAATCCACAACGTCAAATATGTGACATTTGCGACAGATTTAACAGCCCGATTTGTTCCATATTATTGCTAGGATTTTGAAGGCAGCTTAATTAAACAGATACTGTCGTACAGCCTATAATATGACAGCATTTTAACGTTCCGTTTCCGTTTTCTGCATGCAACGGATAAAAAACAAAATTTCCAAATTTATTGGCAACACCGATGACGAACGATTCAAAAATGCAGAAAATCAACGTCATGCATCTTGCAAGTCGATCGTGACATATGTCTCATGCTATATAGCTAATGTAGCCCACTACAGTCCCCACTGAGGGGAATGCGCCTTTTGATACTTTCGAGTAAGGCTGAGCCATTCTCCACCTCGCTGGATCAGGTGGTGGAGGGCTGTCGGGCTAGCGGCCAACAGTCAGAAGTTATCTAGCTGCCCTATCAGGGCCTCTGACACAACTACTACCACCGAGTGCGGTAGTAGCTGGGACCTAGAGCTTAACGTGTCATCCGAAACACGGAAGCGCCCGAAACAAATGCCACATGGGACCGGACACCCATCCAGTGCCCGCCGTGGCCAGATATTGCTTCCCGCAAGATCGATTTCAATGCGCGAATACCGCCAGGCCACGGACGCTTCTACAGCATACAATACTTATAAAAAAGAACTAGAGTCAGGTATTTTCTCAATTTTATTTGACCACGTTTATCCAGTAATTATATCTTCCATTTTGCTTGTCTATTTGTATATGTACCCATTTTAAGTAATAATACAATAACTATGGATTTAGGCAGCTATACAGGGTGTAACAGAAAGGCGTAGTCATATTTAAAGGCGTTTTTGGGGACATCATTCTGAACAACTTTCCTTAAGGAACCGATTTGATCAGAGTAACTTTATTTTTCACTTCTCAATATATTGATGGCTGGGCTGTCAGTTGATTTGAATTGAGAAGAGAAAAATAAAATTGCTCTGATCAAATCGGTAGCTTAAAATAATTTAAAAAATGTCTAGTACATAACTACAACCTCGTCACAATATGAAATACGTAAATAAATAATGATACGGCAACGAATATGAACCGTTATAGTATGATATTTTCTCCCTAATTTTGGGCTAATACATTTTTCAAAAGTTATCGACACTGGTTTCATTGCTACCAGCTTAAGGGCTTAGAGAATTTAAACTTGAACTGCCTTAATTACATATTTCTTGATTTTCCGCGAGTACTACGAGTACTCCTTCTTGGTCTCTTATTTGAAGATTTAATGATGTTAATCTTTGAATCATTTGGGAATGTACTATGGCCCCGACAATGTTATATTAGTTTTGTGTTAGTACTGCCTGGAGGCGGCATCGGCACTTGAATGCGGTTGCTGGTGTACTTACTTACGAGTGGGAAAGTTATGTCGGGAAACAAATGGAATCATTATAAAAAACAAATAACCCCGAAAGAAGATGCTTCTTTCAATACCACACAAATACTTATGAATGAATCTGATTACGTACATGGAGTATGAAAGAATGAAAGTACGTGCAATAAAGTACTGTGAAATTGGCACGCACTTCCAAGGACAATAAGAGTAAAACTGCCACGCACTTTCAAAGACACTGTATATTTCTCGAACTTCTGTACAATAAAACGGTCGACACCAGACTGAGCACGAACTAATTTATTTTTTGGAAGGAAAGAAAGGAATTACCCATGCCAGGTGACAGACCTCCCTGTTACGTCCGGTCCGGGTCCCTACACATTGAGCGGGCATCAGCTCGTGTAGTATACTGATTAAAACAACCCCTTTATTGTATGACAACTATCGATGTTCGATGTTACTGTGAGCCATGGCCTCGGTATATGCTGAAGGCTTTCTGCCTGCAATTTGGCCATTTGTGCAGTATATATGTGTGTATGAATAATGTGTGTATATGGGAGGAGTTTGCCTGCTTACCCATTTTTAAGAGCGGACATCAGCTCATAGTCAAAGGGCATGATAGCGGCATGTAAGGGGGGCAGATGGCCCCCGCTACTATGACATAGTTATATAATTTTAAGCCTATCCTAATCCTAAACTACTCTTTATTAGGGTCATTAAGGCGGGCTCTAACCTCAGTCCGGGAGGTTCAAAGCGAATCAAGATGGCGATATCTTTCAATCCAAGACTGAACATGAGACTTGGACCACAACGTCTTCTATAAACGAATTTGAGCATAAGGCGGTTGTGTATCCGAGTCGTCGCGCTTTACAAATTGTATGTTATTTGACGACTGCTACTTGAAATTAATAACTATGAATTTAATCCAGCATGAATATCCATCATATAACCCAAGGTAAAGGTTAAGGTAAAAAACAAGATATGTATGTTGTTCGCGCGCAGTCATTCAAACGCGCGCAAACAAGATCAGGTTGTGATTTCGATAAATTAAATAAATCAAGAATTCTAACATTCGGCCTTCCCGATTATTCACATCTCGTGAACTTCTAGCATTAAACTAGAAACAATTTTATGTAATAGTATCAACATATTTATTCTTCCTTGTTTTTAATAATATATCCCACATATTACAGCTATTTAGATTACAGTTGGAAACACCAAGTAATTTATATTTAGTACAATCTTACTTACGCTATGACTTTTTTCACATTATTTCTTACATATGGTATCAACATATTCATTATTCCTTGATTTTAATAATATATCCCACATATTGTGCTATTTAGATTACAGTTCGAAACACCAAGTGTTTAACATTGAGTACAATCTTACTTGCATTGTATGCAACTTTAACTTACTCTTCTCACTTATTGATTTGTAAATCAATCAAATAATACTCATTCACGTAGGAGTTAAACGAAATAAATAAAAATAAAAAAAACGAATTATTTTCTCGAAAACGCATCGTAGCTCGAAAGCTAAGATTTTTTTTATTAGCGATGTGAGATTTGCCGTCATGACTTTATTAATTTATTTATTAGATATGTAAAATAGATGACAATCCCTTAACATAAGTATGTCGCATCCGGTGAAATTAAAGATTATGTCTCGCGTTGTCTATGGCTTGCTTTGACAGAATCTCGGTGCTCGATTTTAACGGCAATGTACTTCTCTTTCTGTTGGCGGGTTTTCGAAGAAACACCCTGGGACTATCCTCTCGTTCTGTGCTGCGGTACTAAGTGTAATTGATGATAAACTACCGAAGTCTTTAAAGTGATAAGATTAAGGCAACAAAAATATTGATCACCAAAATATTTTTTTCTTACCCAAAATGGGTAAAATGATCACCAAAAGTTGCAGAAAATATCAGGGCAAAATACTGCGGTAACTTAGGTGAAGGGTAAAGGGGGTGAGCGAAGCGAAGCCTCCTTTATCCTTCTTGTTAGGTTGAACATGCAAGAACAAAAAAAATACTTAAAACATAAACTTTAGAACTCAAACATTAAAAGAAGTTTGGTGATCAGTTACCCAAACACAATTTGGTGATCATTTACTAATTCTGGCAGTCATTTCGAATTTATTGGTAGTAAATTTTTGAATTTAATGTTAATTGTTTAAACACAACCCTTAGATTTATCGTGATTTGATAGACATTGTAAGACTGAATATTAAAGTGTGCTTATGATGGTCCAAATTCAAAATTCCAAATGTCTTTATTACTGTAGATATGTATATATACTTAGCAATGGCTTATGGTCATTCTATGTTTCCTCTTTGCTTGATCTCCCGCGCAATGCCCACGATGTCTGATGATGATTCTCAAGATCCCCAGAGGCCCCCTAGTCTGCATGATGAGTATATGAAATAGAAAATTTATCGTTTAAACCTAGAAAAAACACAAATGCAAATTATAATATCCATTAACTGCAAAAAATAATAATTTAGTTACAACCTCCGGTCCCACGTATTTCACTCATTCGTTATTTCTCATATTAAATAACGAACGATACTAAATGTCAAACTGTCTCATTTTGCTCATGGTTTGTTCACAGATTTTCCTCGAATTAACAATTTGGGGAAATTATGATATTTCTAAGCAGGGTTTAGTTTTTGTGAAAACTAGTGTACCCATTTATATTTATACTAGTGTCGACAAATGAATGTGGTAATCTATAGTGAGTAATTATTTCAGGTTGTGGTGAAATGTGATCTAGAGATGTCTATTTAAAAAAAAATACATATATAAAACACAACCTAACAAAGTCAAAGTACTTTATTACTGTAGATATTTACATATACTAAGCAAAAGTCATTTTTTGGACAAAAATCTACATTGGGCCACTGTGGGAGAAGAAAGGCGTAGAAACTCCGACAGATTGATCTTTAGCGGCCGATCCCAATAACCTATCTCTATCCGTGATCTGCAGATTACGCGTTACATTTGACATTTGCGCTATGAGATTTATGTCAAATTTGACTCTAGCTGTCTCAAATCTGCAGATTATGGATAGAAGATAGGTTATTGGGATCGGCCATAGATCTCTTTTAAAAATTGGTTGTGCTTAACTAAATCAAATATGAAAAATTTAATTGTTATGATTAATAAGCAGGAATAAAAAATTACAAAATTATTAACAGCAAATTATTGAGCTAGATTAACTCCATCCCTTTTTCGACATTGTCACTTTAACAATCTTTTTAAATTGCTCAAATGCCAATTTCAAAATTTCCAAAGGCATCTTATTGTAGTATAGAACGCACTGACCCTTGAAAGAATTGCTAACCTTCGCGAGTCTTAACCGGGGCGCATATAGTCTATGATTATTTCTTAGGTTAACATTACAGCTATCGCTAAATTTGGAAAATGTTGTAAGGTTCTTGCGTACAAACATTATATTTTCGAAAATGAATTGACTAGCTACAGTTAGTATGTCAATTTCTTAAAAAGCCCTCTTTAGGAGTCTGTTCGCTTTAAATTTAAAATTGCTCGAATAGCTCTTTTCTGTTAAATAAAAATAGTTTGAATAACAACTGCTTAGTCTTACTCGTATCCGGGTGAAGGCCTGTAACTCTCGGTGGGGATATTATTGATCGACTAAACTAATGAGTATACGTGGTAGTGGTCGTGACACCCCTCCCGACAACCCGCACTGAGCCAGCGTGGTGGAGTATGGCTAAGTCTTACTCGTATCGGGGTGAAGACCTGTGCCCCTTGGTTGGAACATCAATGATCAACTAATCTAATGAGTATACGTGGCGAACAGACTTCTTAAGAGAGCTCTTTTAAAATGCACAGTCACAAAAAATGTTATCTAAGCAAGTTTGACTGGTAAGTGTAAATCTAGTCGACTCTAGAAATACATGACATAAATTAAACCATTTGAATAAAGTTATTAATCGTTGTTGTTCCTACAAGAAAATCTTCATTAAGATCGCCACAAATAATTAACTTTTTTCTGTTATTACATAGTTTAGCGAGGGCTTCCTCCATAATTTTCTCAAATATTTCGAATTTGCCATGGCCTTTTTCATCCCTCGGTGGCTTGTAGACACAAACAATAATATGGCTATCTAACTCAAGACAGGATACCTCTATTTATCTCTCAACCGTAAGTGTAAGAATATATTTCCGTTGTTTCACCTTAATATTATTTTTCACTAAGATTAAAGAACCACCTCTATCAGCAGTCTTTCTATTGTAACAACTGACAATTTTGTAATTAATTATGTTAAAAGTCATCCTATTTTCCTTTAACCAGTGTTCTGTAACACAAATAACATCAATGCCAGAATTTTTTAGAAATAAGCTAATACAAGTTCTTTCCCAGGTAGCCCCTGGATGTTTTGACGGGTAATATTTAAGTGGGGCTTACACTTTGACTTATCAGTATTTTTGATGTGCGATTAAATACTAGCACAAACTCCCAAACTCTCACAAAATTTAATACGTATAGTTAAAATTATTTATAGTGCCTAATCAATAATTACCAATCATTGATTTAAAATAGTCTTGTAAAAGCTACAAGCATAATTCCATGCTTTCACTACCGTGGTACTTTGTTAAAACTTAAAAATTATACTGTCTTCTGCAAGTTTCAAACTTGTTTGACCGCGGACGTGACCGACGTTTTCAATGAATCGCTTAGTTCCAAGTGACATCGCCTCGCCCGCCCTAGTCTTAGGTACCTACAAACCGCAACAAAGCTCAACTTCCAAGCCCCCAGCAACCACTCCAAGATCCAATAATCGAAGTAAAACATTGCTTATTGAGACAAGAATGTCAATCACTCTCAGGGCGAAGAAAGTAATCAAACTTTCTAACGAGTTTCATAATTATTCCGAACTTAACATTTTAATTTCACTCTTCAATACAACAACATGGAAATAATGTAGCTTATATTTAAAGGATTAGTCTTGAGTTTTATATCAATTTCAATTAAGGATGCTGTGCTGTAGGGTAAGACTCCGTGACTTGAGAACAAAGTTAATTAAGTAGATTGATGATACCTAAAACTTTATAATTAACGATTCGGTAATCTCCTTTAAAACTCACATGAGTGGGAAGTTTCCCTGTGAATAGGAGGTGTATATTACCAGTGATATCCGTGTTAAATTGATTTTCTAGCTTGTTTAAGAAAGGTAGAGTCTAAAATTTGATTTGTTCAACCCATTACAGTATGTGATTGGAGAAAACCTATGATTAACACGAGAACTCTTCGAGGCATGTAGGTATACATATCATGTAACAATAAATAAAATGATTCAATGCTGCTAAGACATTTTTGTAACACACAAAATTTCGCGGTATCTTGTAAAAGGAATGACCATCTGTAAAATGACCAATTATCCTGTTTAACTCCCACAGCCCCACATGCATAAACAGTCGGTCATTCAGCATTCATTTTTAAATAATTTGATAATGAAACCGGTACAATCTAAAGGCTCTACACTCCACTGACTGCTCACCTTTGCATATTTCATTTAACTTGAAATGTTGTCCTTTGTAGTCGAGCTCTGCCCAGCCAAGGCTTTATGTGGCTTGTGTTCTGTAAATCGGACTTCTTTTGTGAATTCTGAATGCTCCTCATATTTTTCACTGACGTATTATTGCACGGTTATTTGACCTATGTACTCGATGATTCTTTGCTTTGAATTCCGTGTTATTTCTTGGTTAATGCAAACAAAGCTTATAATATAATGTATGTAACAAAAATTTGTAGTCTATATTTGAGGCAATTTCGTTACCTATATACCTATACAAAATTAACTACGAAACTCATCAAAACATCAATAGCTTATCAGAACTATATCTTATTAGTTTTTATTATCTCTCGCTATTATTCGCTCACTTTATTCATTATAATATTAAATTATCATACATCTACCAAAACTTCTCATACACTCTGTATAAACCTCCAACGGACCAAATCCAGATACGCCCCTCATCCGAGTTCAACTCAGGAAGCCTCCGTCAGTAACTGGGCGATGTTAATTTCATAACTAGTTGGACCCAAGTCCGCAATAGCTTATCGGAACTATGGACTGTCGAACTACTACCGAGTGAGGTGGGCGAAACAGTTCGCTGTATGCGATTATGCGAGGGTCCAATGTAAAGACCCACACTGCCAGTAAATACATAAATAAATATTAGAGGAAAATCTTACACAAATCCAACTAGGCCTATAGTAAGCTCAACAAGGCTTGTGTTATCGGTACTAGACGACGATATATTTAATAGAGATAAATACATATATCACCGTAAGATAGTCAAAACCGTCAGTTGATCAACTAACGGTTTTTTTCTCGTAAGTTGGTCAATTATCGACAGATAGTAAACTGTAGCGTACTGCGTACTATATGATGCGGTAGTTGATCAACTAACGGTTAATACAGTTAAATAGTAAACTGGTTTAAACTTGAATTGCAAACGAAATTCCAGGGCAAACATTGCGGCAGCTTAGGTGAAGACTAGAGGGGGCGAGCGCAGCGAAGCCCCCGAATAGTCTTCGTGTTAGGTTGACATGTAAGTGCAAAAGAAACGTAAATTCTAAACCCTGTCGGTCTGGTTTACTATCTGTCGATTTTTGATCAACAACCGTGTTAGTTGATCGGCCTATAAGCTTGGTCACCATTGCAGCCTTTGATGTCCGCGCTATAAAAGCCTCAACCTTCGGTCTCGGCATTTATTCCACTTGTCCATCAAAGGCTGCAAAGCTGATCGCGCTGTGTAGGCCTTGAGCTGCGCTGTGCTGCGCTTTCGGCCACCAACAGTGCGACCAGCAACGCAGTCATTACAGACCGCGACAGTAATGTACTTTTTAGTGGTGGTGGTTTTTAGTCTTAAATTTCACAGCAGACTTTTTGCCCTTCAATAAAAACCCATATATCTGTGATCTACGCCACGATCGGTACCGTTTTTTTTTTGTGATTCTGTCAAATCTACGCTGAGAAAGTGTGATGGTCAAAGTCCTGTGCCTCGCAGTTGGGTTACTAACGGGCTAAACAGGTAAACTTACTCTCATAATTTCTTCTTATTATCGTGCCTCCTACTATCGTATCAGCTCTCCATACTCCTCTCTGTTCTTAGCTAAGCACTTGACCTCCACGCTGACCTCTTATCACTTGCGCCCTCCCAAATATGAAGGAAAGCGCAGCGCACTCCGCGAACTGTCTTAGATAACAACTCCTCAGGTGACAAGGGCCCTCGCAACTTGCAGGCGCTTGCAACTCTCTCTGAAGAACACTAGAACTGACGTGGAAAGACGCTGCGGGTCCGAGTGGGAGGGTTCAATTAGACAAGGACAGACGGTTTTGGTTCTTGCGTTGAGATCATCGCGCCAACACTAGTTTTCGAGTAACCTAAACTGAAGTTTTTCATCCTGAAATAACTATTTGTTCATTAGTTCCAAAGGTTGACGTCATTTATATCTTGAAACATCAATTACTATCATAATGGTCAATATTTACACGTATTTTGTAGTTTTGCAGCAAATTCACCTTTTATTTAGGTTGATATTTATTTGGTGGACTAATGTTTTGACGATATACTTGTAACCCACAAACTTAAACTCGATCAGTGCCATTTCAACATTTACTCAAAGGCACAGACATTGCTTCTAGCCCCACACTTGGATACCCTGTGTCATGGGAACCAGAAACAGCGAATTCACACATATAAACATCCAAGCCCTGTTTTTTTTTCTTCATCCCAAGGCAGGGATCAACCCCGGGACCTCTCGCATGATAGGCAGAGCCACAACCTCATTGCCACACAGGTCAGTCTTCGGCGACTTTTGTCCCTTAAATTTGATTAAAAACAACTAAATTCTACAGAAGTATAAATTACTTAAATGCGTTGAACACTGTTCACGTCAACGCAAAGAATTTATTTAATTATGTTTCCTGAATTATTTCCCTAAAGATCTGTAAACAAAATGTAGCATAAATGACAATCATCAAGATCTTACCTTTTTCTTTGTCTTTTACTTACTTCGCAATGTAATTTTAATTTTTTATTGTCTTTACATAAGTAAAGTGTCCTTTTTGCGGCATAACAATGTTTGTAAGACCTCATATGCACCACATTCTGCTACAAATTACAGTGCTTTTCTACTGAAGGTTAGCAGTCAAGCTTCGAATATCCCTTTAACTTCACAATAGGTCCTAGTTTAGGCGGTTATCAATTTAATAACGTTTTCCTCTGCAATGGTATGTTTCTGAACCCAGCTCCCTCTTGTTACCACGATTTCTCTGCACTTGTAAAGTTCTGAACTCTGAGAGATAACAGCTGCAAAGAAGGCCTTCAAAACTTCGACCACCAAATTAACTTATAACTTTCCCTTTATCTCAAACTCTAATGCGGTAAAGGCGATTTTGCACTGAAGAAACTTTCCGATAAGTTGGCGATGCTGAAAAATGCTTAGCTTTTATTATGCCTATAGGTACATGAATTACTTATGCAGGTCATGTGAATTCACGACTTATTCGCAAAAGTTCTGCAGATCACAAAAGAGAGATCACAAAGTTACAGAACCGATGTAACCAGTATCTTTTGTTTTTCCATTTTAATGTCTATAATTTAAAACGCTAAATATTGCGTCATTTGTAATCTACTTGTACATGTACATCTACATGTTCTATTACATCGAAGCGATGTGTTGTGTAGTGCCATTAATATATTCCTCCATATCCATTCAACGCAGCCTCTTTCATGTCTTCCATATGAATTAATAAAATTCTATTGTTAAATGTATCCTAATTTGGATTATCCTAGTATGTTGTGAGGCCAGGTGTATACACTATACATTCCTAACTAAATAAAAAGTTATCCAGCGGTCTAACTAACTGTAACTCTAATGTTCAGCCATTTTCTTGTGTATCGGACGAGTGGTCTTTGCTCGCGACTTGCACGCTAGAATAAATCAAAACCTGTATTTTCTCCTGAAAATTCGCTTTTGTGTAACGAAAACATTATGTTATTTACCAAGAATGGCGTTTAAAGTAGTTGGCCTTTTAGAGATTGTGCCGTGTATACATGTATAAAGAGTGTTAAAATGTTTGAGAGCAGGGTCAATAAATACAGGTTTTTGATCAAAGCTTAGTTTGATGTTTATGCTGCTGTTGAAATTGAAGGGGGCAAAGTCAAAGATCTTTATTTACTAAAGATGTTTACAAATATGCATAGTACTCGTCATTTTCTGGCTCTTCGCTACTTTGGGCCACTGTGGGAAAAGAAGGATATATAAACTCCTACAGTCTGAATTTCTTATCTTCTTTAAAAGTAGAGCTTGTTTAAATAATAATAAACTTATTTTTTTTATGGGACAGGACATTTTATTAAAACAGCAATTAGAATAAAACCTCGGCGACTAAAATAATGACTCGGCGACAAGTCACTGAAGAGGTTGAGGCTAAGATATTATTTTTGAGGCTGCATTATTAATTGATTAGATGAGGTATGTATGTTTTTTAATGTTAAGGAAAAAGAAACCTTAGATTTAGTTTATTCAGTCTTGAATATGTAATTTCAGTTTCACATGATGTAACCTTAAGTAGGTACGCAAGTTTTATAGTATTTATGCCACTTAATATCTAGCGATTTATTAGCTATTTACAAAACAAGTTAGTATTTATTTATCTTATATATTTAAAAAAATTTGGTATATATATTATTTTACTTATTTGTTTTTTATTAAGAATAATACCTAATATATTATGGGAAATATTAAACTGCACATCAAAAATACTGATTTGCACAGCAAATATACTGATGTTCACAGCAAATATGAGGCTAAAATACTGCGGTAGCTTAGGTGAAGCGTAAAAGGGGTGAGCGAAGCGAAGAACATGTTAGAACAACAAAAATACTTAAAACGTAAAAAGTGTTTTTGCTGATCCTTTTTTGTTGTGAAAATCAGTATTGTTGATGTGCGATTACTAGCCATATATTATTAGGATATGCTACTCCGGTTCGAAATGCCGTGGGCGTTTTGGTGGAGAAAGAAACGGCAGAAAACTAAGGCCAGCGCAATCAATAACTTTTGCGAGGTTAGTTAATAAATTCTTTATCAATTGAGTATACATTGATATCATAGTATACTTTACTGTTGACGATTCTTGTGAAAGTATGTTTAAAGGAATTTAATTGTTAGTTGTTTATGTTATTTGGTAACAAGTTGAATATATTAATGGCTACATAGAAACCCTAGCGAATATGAACTTCGCATTTCGGAAATGGTAATCGTTTTCATTCCGTAAGTTTCTAGAATGAGTTTCTAGATTCTTTAAACAAATTTAGACATTCTAGCATGAATATTACAGGAAATATAAAGATGTCATTTTTTAATGTCAGCAATAGCCCTGATGATTTTCTTCTGATGATTAAAATTTTATCTATATCAGTATAATTGCCAAAGAAAAGAATACTATAGCTTAGGATAGGGTGCATATAGCTAAAGTAGGCTCTGTGGACGATATTTGTGTTAGTCTTCTTAGTGGGTATACAGCTTTTTATTTTACAGCATAGTTTATCTATGTGAAGCATCCATCTACAACTTTGGTCTAAGTGTAGTCCGAGAAATTTATTGTTTTTACTATTTATTTATTATATTTTATTTTTAAGGTTGGGGGTTCGCTTCAGGCTATTGAAATTGCATAATTTTAGTTTTTATAGGTCATTATAAGTTATTGTTTTATAGCGATTTTATTAATCCACTCAATGTTTTATTTATTTCTGATTCAAAGTTTATCTCTGTGCATTTTACGACTACCGGGCAATCAGCCGAAAACAATACTCTTGGATCTGGGACTGTTTGTGGTAGATAATTTATATAGGCCATGAATAGTAGTGGCCATAAAACACTACTCTGTCATAGTCCATACTTAACAGGCCTAGTGTTAGAGGCGTTTGCTCTGTACCAGTTTGCTCTATATTATCAACAAAGCAAAATGTATTTCTATTTTTTAGATATGAATTTAATAGGTTTGTGTAGGTCCTCTTTTACCAAAGCTGCTGAGTTTCATCAGTAAATGTTAATAATCTACGAAGTCAAAATTATTGGTCACGTCCATTGAGATATGTTGGTTATTTTTGATGCTGTCTTAATCATGTTTTAAAAGGTCGTACATCCACATATTGTGTTTTTTTTCTAAAAGTTTTTTTTTATCG
Source organism: Argyresthia goedartella (assembly GCA_949825045.1). Lineage (NCBI taxonomy): Eukaryota > Metazoa > Arthropoda > Insecta > Lepidoptera > Argyresthiidae > Argyresthia > Argyresthia goedartella. The sequence continues at coordinate 21,613,976 of OX463815.1, forward strand.
AAAAGAGTTATCCATCCTTGATGAGTAGCCAAACGGTGTCCCAAAGGCACGTTTGGCGATTCATAATGAAGTGTTGAAGCCGACATTGATGTATGGGAGCGAATGTTGGGTATGGCAGAAGAAGCATGAAAGCGGAATAAACGCTGTAAAAATGAGGTCTTTGAGGAGTATATGTGTATATGTAACATTGAAAGATAGATTGAAGAATGAAGTTATAAGGGAACGCTGTGGATTGAGGGAAGATTTAGTGACAAGGATAGAGAAAGGCCAGCTTAGATGGTTTGGTCACGTTGAAAGGATAAATGAAAGGAGATTGACGAAACCGATTTATACAGCGGGTGTGAAAGGAGCCGTCGGGGGGGACGCCCAAGAAGACCAAATCGGCGATTTGTTAGTAAAGGGGCAAATACGAAGTATCCGTAACCGGCGAGCTTGCATGAAGCGATTTATGAATGTTGAGGAAGCGAGAGATGTATGCCAGGATCGTAGCAAGTGGAGTTCTTTGGTCTCTACCTACCCCTCTTCCGGGAAATAGGCGTGAGCATATGTATGTCTGCATGTATGTAAAAGATGTTATTAATTTCTTGATAAGAATTTGAAATGTTATGTGTAGCGCTTTCAACAATCTAAGATATCATAGGAATAAGAGCTGCTAGAGGAAAATAGTAACATCTTTTTAACACGCTTTTATAAGTTTCACCTGTAACTAAACTTGTACCTCTTCCCGGTTTCCGATTAAGTTAAATTTGGAATAATTATGTGTGTTCGGTGATAGTGTAATCCCCTAGAGCAGTATTCCATAAGACATAATACTGTGAAAATAACTAAAGCAGTTTCAACATCTGTAGGATATCTGATATGTCTAACCGCAAAGGCGGCTAAGCTAAGTCTTTGTGCGAGACTAGTTATGTGAGGACCCCATTGAAGTTTAGAATCTATAGTGATTCCATGAAAGTGTGTCCTCAACGACGTCCAATCTTTCAGATCCTATTCTTACATTCGTTTCAACCTGTCGTACATTAGCAAACAAAGTTGGATACATTTAGTCTTCTTTGAGTTTAATAATAGGTTGTTCACATTGAACCAACTTAACGCAGGAAAGAGTGTAGTATTTGCGTCATCTAGAATTTCTTCTTGTCTTTTCACCTTGAAAATATTAGATGTGTCATCAGCAAATAGTACAATCTGACTTATTTTTTCCACCATATATGGCAGGATATTCACATGTACTCAAAAAAGGAACGGACCTAAAATGGGGGACAAGAATATTCATATGGGCCCCAGTGGAGTTACATCTGTTAAAACCTACTTTTAGTACTCTTTCCATCAGATAAGATTCCATTAATTTTAATTTTAATCTTTGATACCATAGAGTTGTAGTTTGAGCAAAAGATTTTGATGGTCCACACAGTCAAATGCCTTGGTCAGATCACAGAGAATACCAAACATATCCCGCGGTCCTTCCCACGCACTATAAATGTGTTCTACGGCGCCTGTTGTTGATCTGCCTTTAGTGAATCTGAACTGTTTTTGTCGAGTAGCCCAGATGCATTGAAGTAAGAGAGTAGTTGACTCAATATAACCTTTTCAAATACCTTGCTCAACACTGTAAATACAGATACAGGTCTGAAGTTAGCAGTGTCTTCCTTACTACCGAATTTGAAAAGTAGTATTAATCTGCTCATTTTTACGAGGTCAGGAAAAACACCGTTTGCAGTTATTGAATGTGGTTGCCATGTATGGTGAAATCACATCGATTACTGATTTAACCAACATGCCCCATAAACCTTTAGTCTTTTTTATGTTAAGAAGTTTAAATGTTTTAACTATAGCTATATAACCTATTGGTTTGAAGTTAAAGCCATCCTTGTTTTGGGGCACATTTTCAACCAAGTAATCTAAAGACTTTTCAGAAGAGGATGGAAGTCTTTTGTTGTTATTATGGGTATGGTACTGAAGAACTTTTCAAATTTGTTAGAAATGTTCTGGTTTGATTATAGTAATGTGTTGTTAACTTTTAAATTAAAACTAGATTCACTAGACCTAACCTTGCCGGTCTCTTTTTTGACAATGTTCCATGTAATTTAATTTTTGTTTAGATTTAGGCACTTGGCATTGTGGCAGTCTTTCCTGTTTTTTTTTTAATTTTTGTCAATTAGTGGATGGGCACGCAAGAAACACATTCACCATGGTCTCATCCACTTCCATGCATCGCCTGCATAGGGAAATATCTGTTGTACCTGTAATTTTCAAGTAATTCTTATGTGTCGATCCGTTTAGCCTAGCGGGTAGTGACCCTGCCTGCGAGGCTGGCGGTCCTGGGTTTGAATCCCGGTAAGGGCAAATTATTGTTTTCAAATTTCAAATATTTTTATTTATTCAAAGAAAAGAAACAGAAAACGTTAACAATATTTGAGGCCCTTAGCTAAAATGTGACACATGATAATTGAGTCATCTGAGCCTGAGCTAGGTGTAAACCTGTATTTCAGACTACAGTGCTCTTCCTATAAAATATATATAAAGCTAATTTAAGTTACACGGACACTTTTTTATACAAAATTACTGACTAATACTGACTAAAGACAAAGTTATAAAAATATGAAAAAAATGGGTGTGTGGGTGAGTAGGTTAGCCTCTCTATGTGTAGTATGAGTATGAGTGAGTGTGTGTGAGAGGGTGTGTGAGGTAATAAAAATAATAATAAAACAACGTTACTATGTCAATATGGTGTACAAGTCAGATTAATATAAAATATGCGTTATATATAAAAAAAATTAACAGATGAATTGATGAACTGCCTTGTGCACCTTTATGAAGGTAGCTAGGTAGTTATGATCAGTAGGTCCTCCGTTTTGTCATAATTAAGTAATTGAAATGTTTTATAGACAATCTTTTTAAGTTTATAGTTGGTGAGGGAATAAATATTAGCTATTCTATTAATTCTATTATATATGAAAGGACCGAGGAAGCAGAAGAATTTATGGGCAAAGGATGTTCGGAATAATGTATAATCCAAACAGACTCTATCCTTCTGCCATCTGGTCAGCAGATAGGGGCTATATGTTAAATAAGAATGCTGTTTTAAGACAGTGTGAAACATAAATAGTTGCCTGACCGTAAGTACATCACAAGAATTATAAAGGAGATCAGTGGGGAAAACAAGGGGACGGAAAGTGGTACAGCTCTTTGGGCACGTTCTAATTGAAGGATAGATGTCTTGGATGCGCCTCCCCACGAGGTAATGCAGTAGGATAGCACAGATTGAGTGCCATATAAACTCGTTTTATCAACCCGGCATCAGCGACATGGCGAAGTATTTTGAAAATATATATAAGTTTGCTGATTCGTGAGATTTTGGTCGAGAAGAACACCGAGATATTTAATAGTTGAGGTTTTAACTAGGGCTGGGCAAGAGCAGGTTCCACTACTAGGGTCTATGCAGTTGTGAGCAGTTATCGAACCGTCGTATGTGCTCTGACTGTTTCTAATGGAGAAGGTAACATATTTAGTCTTATCCGAGTTAAGCGTCAAAATATTGTCCTGAAGCCATTGGGTGGCTTGATTAAATCCCCGCAACCTCATAGGTCTCTTCCCAAGTTTTTGCCGAGAATAAAAGGGCAGTGTCGTCAGCATATGTAATCACTCTGCCATTTTCGGGACTTAGGTCACATAGTTCATTGATGTAAAGGTGAAATAGAGTGGGGCCCAATATACTACCCTGTGGGACACCGTACGCAATTGGTAGATCACCACTACAGTGATCTCCGATTTTTACATACTGAAAGCGACCGGTGAGATATTCCTCAAAAAGCTTCAACTGTACCCCTCGTATACCAAGTCGATCTAGTTTTTCCAAAAGGATAGGGACAGAGACCGTGTCAAACGCCTTAGCAAGGTCAAGGAAAATGCCTATAACCTTCTGCCCTCTATCAAGGTTCTTTACCACATAGTCAGTGAGTTCGTGCACAGCATCACTGGTGGAGATCTCATTTCGAAACCCAAATTGGCAGGCAGATAATAGTTTGTTTGATTCAAGATATTTAGTTAGACGTGAGTTGATGATTCGTTCCAGTATTTTAGATATAGAAGGCAGGATAGAAATTGGTCTGTAGTTGTTGACACGATCTCTGTCACCTGCCTTGTGTATAGGGAGCACCATCGATCGCTTTAAGGACTCGGGGAAGACGCCATCAGTAAGACACATATTGAAGATATATGTTAGAGGTGGAATAAAGAAGTTTTTGTGGAGCTTAAGTACACGGTTTGAGATGTTATCCCAACCAACAGCGCACACGTTCTTCAAGCCAAGTATTAATCTTTCCACTTCACTCATATCGGTCCCTAGTAAGGCAAATGAGGATTTACATCTGCTCGGTAGGAATGTAGGATTGTTGGAAAGTGTTAGACCCACCGCTTTCTTAATATTTTCAGCAAGGTCCTTACCAACATTTACGAAGAATTTATTTACATCGTCGGTAGTATTTTGATTGGCAGATGGTCCCAACAACTCAGTAGCAACGCTTTTTGACTTGGCAGTGTTTGTGATCCCTTTTATGGTTTTCCATAACTCCTTAGATTTGTTGCAAGCCTTAGAAAGTTCATGCTTTTCATGGGTTCTCTTGAGTTTTTTAAGAAGATTATTATAGAAATTACGGTATCTTTTATAAGTGATTTTGAGAATGAGGTTTTCCGGTGCGGCAGTTGAATTTTTATGTGATCTGTCTCTATTACGCATGCACTTTAAGACTTACAATGCTTAGGCTTCATAGTAGTATAAGACTCATCTGCCACGCGAGACGCTGCACAGTCAGTACACGGCTATCTACGTTTCGGCTACGTAGTGTTGACAATATCGCCAGTATTGATTAGGTACTAGTATTGATTTACCAAAAACCTGTCGCCTATCAGCTTCTTCGTTCGGATATAGTATGAAGAGAAGACTATAGTAAAATTTTCTCTATGTACCTAGTAATGTAATTTTCTACCCCATACATCAACCCATACAACAGACATCATATAGCGCTTCAATGCATTTAACTATACACCGATTTTTTATCATAAAATACGATGCAAAGCCAGGATGCAGCGAGGTCGTTTAAAACAGTCATAAAAGCTATGAACACCATATACAGTATGAACATCGAGAGTGTTAGTAAACATGTTACAAACGGTCGCAGGAACTCGGATCGGTTTCAAGGGCTTTGTGCCGGTAGTTGGTACTTCCATACTCATTTTCCCGACTAATTGAAAATTCAAATTGTGGATTATCCACTAAAGCTCACTAGACTTTGCATGAAGTTATCTATCTATACACGATAGCTAGCTAAGCTAGATTATGGCTAGAATAGAAAGAACTTACATTGTGATGCGGATTCATACAATGTAGTCAACAATCAATATACCTATGGTCCAAGTCAAGATTGATGGCCAGAAAGGAATGTGGGAACCGCGGAGGAGGTGACGTCCCGCACACCTTCACACACCCGCAAGGGCCCTGCGTCAACATAGTCACAGTGCTGCGCAAGTCCGCATCGACCCTGTTTATCGATTTTGATCTTGCTAACGTTAAAGCTTGCACTTGCACTTATATATTTAAAATGGCGTCGGCTGCCTCTTCGTCTATATGAAAAGATAAAATCCGATAATCCATTTGAACTACGAACATTGACGACGGTCGTGGCCCTGCCTACTATGAGCAAACGCCCGGGTGGGATCCCCGGCTGGGGACAAAGAAAAAAAATCAGCGAATCTTCGATGTTTATTTGTGTGTTACGTCGCTCATTCTGGTTCCCACGACACAGGGTATCCTAGTGTGGGGTCAGAAGCAATGTATGTGCCTGTATATAAATGTTTATGTAATGTTATGTTATGATGTGGACTTGCGCAGCACTATGTCAAAGGCGGCCTTTGTTAGTGTGCGGGACGTCACCCCCTCCGCGATTTTCGTTTTCCCCTCTGGCTATCAATCCTGACTTGGACTATAGGTATATTGATTGAATAAACGAATGAAACTAACTAGCAATCTGTCACTAATGGTTATTATTATACTTGTACATGGGTATTATACATGTATCCTCATATTTAGATCATCATAGAAGGTAGGCTGTAGATATGAAAGGAGGAGGATGAATGGATGGAGGCTCAAGACCTGAGTAAATGGCATAGCTAATGCCGCTGGAGACCTGGACCTGGTTAAGAGGCAACGCGATTTTGAATTTTGAAAAATGGCACCCATGGTTTATGAAAAGATTCTACACTATCATCAATATTCAGCCTACTTACACCCAGCATTGGGTGAAAGTAGGCTGAATATTGATGATAGTGGGTTATGATGATAATCCTCATACATTGTTGAAAGTGGCTATTGTATCTTGGAGCTTTAGCTGATGATGATGTTGATGATGCTTCGGCCGCTGTATTTAGCCGTTGCGACTATTTTATGAAGTCCCTGGTTAGTTTGTCGGCCGTCGATCGTTATATATTAAAATTGAAGCTGATGTTTCCATTATGTATATCGGCGGCCTATTGTAGAATTGGGCACATCATGATGTACCAAGCCATATTAAGATATGGCGGCGTTTCTTGAAATAGACAACATAGGGCACACCATGATGTGCCCAAACCAAAATCAGGCAGATCGATGAAAACTAAACGTTGGTCGATATTCCCAGTTAAACGCTTGGCCGCATCACGATTAAACGAAAAGATGACTATTTCTGTATACCTTTAAAAATAATTATCCATAAATATTTTTGTAGGTTATAAACCAAATCAAGAAAAGTTGGATGGCTGTCACACGGGAGTTGGTGGACTACTATTGCGTATCCGAGTATGATATTTTAGAGACGTGTGTTATCCTAATTATTAAATGTTGCATTTATTTGCATATGCTTCACTCCGCACCGCTTCGCTACGCTCCGGTTCATAGAAGAAGAAGCAATCTTCTATGTTAAGAAATTTAGCCAAAACAACCTACTCTAGCCTAATTTAGTTTTTCATTGCCTTCAATCGCAAGCTCGCTCCTCTAGATGTACATACAAGTTCTAACCTAACCCAACCTACTAAGCCAAATCTATTGTCACCCTACTTGTCGATATGCCAAATTGGGCTTGGAACAATAAGGCGGATTTTGCATGGCAGATCATGAAATGCCGCCATATCATGTAAATGCCAAGGCACACATTATACCGAATTGGACGACCGGCCGACAACATGTACACCGACTTGTTTGCGATATATGAAGCCATTTCCTATACAGGGTGGTGATCTTGATCACAACTTCCATGACAGGGTAAGTTATATTCACGACAATGATGATGACAAAAATATATATAAAAAAAATAGATCTTTTGTTATTATTGTCACGCTACAAAACGCGTGAATTTGGTCATACGCACAGCGAGCGTAGTCGACATTCAACTTGCAGGGTTGGAGAGGGTTAGGGGTGCGCGTGCGCAGGGATTGGCTTTGCTGGGGCTGGCGACAATCAGTCATCAATTTCACGTTGCTTACCTTGGAACCACATTAATTTTGAGGAGAATAATGGATCGACGCGCTACATTTTTAGACAATCGCGAAATGCATGACTTAATGAACATTTACTTAGTGAGTGGTGAAGATATCGCAGAGAGTATCGGAATCTGGGCTGATCAATTTTCTGATCCTGACAGACCGATCGTAACGCGATACACGATTAATAATAGTGGTTGTGACAATTTTTTTACAAGTTTGATAATCAACATATAGATAGTAAATTATGTATTTAAGATATATCTTTACACCTTATTGCTATTTAATTTATGTCCCCTGTCACTCGTTAGCTGTATACATCCCCTGAGCCCGACACTTGCGCCGACTATCATTTGATTACGTCAATTTGGTAGACATGGACATGATTCGGGTCAGCCAGACATCGTGTGTAATGTAACAAATGCCTCGCCACATCTGTGCCTGTTTAGTTTTGTTGCATGTGCACTAAAATTAACGACTGTTAGGCCGATGAATTATTGGTTTTTGTCACAATAGCGTTAGCTCTAATTGTATTAGATGCTCTAAACTCAGCTGTTACGTGCTTAATGAGAGCAATGAGAGCTCCGTGGTTTCACGCTTGCTTCTCATACAGGAGACGCAGGTTCGATTCCTGACCAATGAGATGATTCATTTATCTTAAGTACATTATACGGACGTTTTAACGGTGATGGAAAAACATCGTCAGGTAACCTTCATGGGCCACTGTATAATCTTCTACAATAAAATTCCACAAGAAATACAAAACTTAACTGAAGCTGATTAAAAAAATGTATTAAGCACACTTTGTGCAAAAAGGGCTACTACAAAATTAATGACTTTTACAAGACACCGACATCTGGCATTAAACCAGTTCATTGCACCCTAATATGTACTAATAATTAGGCACCTACTTAATGTTATATAATGCTTGCTTGATTGACGTTCATTAAGTCTCAATTTTTGTGCTATATATGAATACAAATCTTTGAGTTGAACTGAACTGAACTCATTACTTCATAGCCACTGCGATGGGCTAGCCCTCTGTCACGCAAAATGGAGTATTGAATTACTGGCTCAAAGTGGGCACAATTCAACCTCTTTCACCCCGTATGTGAAAAGGCGTGACGCTATGTTATGTTATGAGAGAAATATTCTAGGAATTAGGTATTACCTAATGCATCATCGAGATAAATAAACATATGAAGATAGCGTCACGAGTTTTTCCAAACGGGATGGCAGAGACAGGTTGTACCGACATTTCACCAGTCAATTTTCATAAACATTTTGGGGCCGGTATAAGGAGTAATGTAAGTAAAAAGTAATTAAAAAAAATATGTTGTAAAACTATTACTGAACTTATTATTATAATATATGCAGATAATACTAAAAAAAAACCAACCAACAGTTTGAACAATCTTTTTCCAAGATTGTTGCAATCGGGTGATTTTACTCCGTGAACCCAGCCTACTTATCAGAACACCGCATTGTTCACCGGAAAGGATCGGCTGAATAGTTTACGAAATTGCCAAAGATCTTTGTTAGAGGTGAGCCTGACGTATTGTACGCCAGCTAACGAACTGCCAAACAAATTTACACAAAGCACAAAGAACTTTAGGGCTTCGGTGTTACAAAGGTTAAATAGAGATTGTGGAAAGGCTTCCTGCTTTGAACGCAATTATTGTTTTATTTCCATCCGTTACTTAGGGATTGTAGCGGGTAGCTTAGGATAGTACAAACTTAACACATTTCAGACATAGACGAAAGTAAATACATACTTTATACTTCATTAAGAAACCTACTGACCCAACTAATACTGTACCTAGACTTGTTGTATGGATCTGGTTTGGAATGTGGAATAAGTCAGTTTACACGTGTAGAAAAAAAGGTAACCCTATAACAAAGTCATGTATAGACCATATATTTGTACGTAGTGTCGATCACCGGCTTGTTCGAACAGTTGTTATTCACAACGCACTGGCCGACCACTTTATAATAGGTCTCGAGGTAGTCGATTGCTCGAAAACAAACAAAATTGGTTCTTATAAAACAGTAACTAAACTCGAAAATAGTAAGATTCAGTCAGAACTATCTAGTTTATGACTTCATTGTAGAAAAGTTTAATTGTGTATACGAAAAGTGTAAAACAACAGTAAAAATAAAGCAAGGTAGACGACAATCATGTAAATGGATAAGCCAAAAAATAACATCAATATGTAAAAAAAGAGATGAACTGTTTACGATATGGAAAAAAGATGAAAGTAACCTCCAAAATAGATTATTATATAATATATATAGAAATAAGACAAACAAGCATATTAATAATGTAAAAAATAACTATTATAAAAGGAAGTATGTAAAAATTTTCATAATCCAAAAAAGGTGTGGGGAATTATCAACAAAATAACTGGTAAACTAATTAAATCCATCGATGAAAACATAATTAAAGCTTTTGAAACTTATATTTCTACTTTAACTAATATATTTGCATGTGAGTTTAGAAACAATGTATAAAAGATTTGTTCTTATTGTGACGTACCACTTTTGAATAAGCAGACTTATATTAACAACCCAAATCTATCAATAAGACTAAAACAGGCCAATAATGATGTCATATATACAATAATTAAACATATAAACGATAAAAAAATTCCAGGTATAGATAAAATCCGAGCTAAAGATGTTAAATTTATAAATTCATCGATTACCCCCGTTATTACCCATCTGATTAACACCTGTATTAAAACTTCAATATATCCCGACCAACTAAAAGTAGGTACCATAAGACCCATCTATAAACAAGGTAGTCATATCGACGTGAACAACTATAGGCCAATTACTATTCTATCATGCATTGACAAAATAGTTGAGCGGTATCTTGGAAATGAAATTACTAAATTTCTTGCTAAAAACGACGTCATAAACAAAAAGCAGTTCGGTTTCCAAAAGCAGAGAAATACATCTCAATTATTGTCTCAATTTACAAATGAGGTCAACAAGTACTTGAACGACAGAAAGCATATGCTAGCTGTATTTATTGACTTCAGTAAAGCATTTGATACTTTAAATTATGTTACACTTTATTCCAAGCTCACGCAGAATGGTATACAGGGTCCCTTTCAATACCTACTAAAAAATTATCACTCAAACAGATTTACTTCAGTCAATATAGGTGGAGTGCATAGCAACCGGTTACTGACAGAAGAAGGCACCGCTCAGGGTTCTATTATCGGGCCCACCGAGTATCTGTTGTTTGTAAATTACATGTGTAACATTTTCTCCGAAGGGTCTGTTTACCAGTTTGCAGATGACACATGCCTGCTGGTGTCACATCAGAATGTTGTGGAAGCTCAAATAATAATGCAACGAAACTTTGACCTTCTATGTAAGTGGGCTCACGATGTCGGACTTACTATAAATGCACAAAAAACAAAACTTTTACACATTCATTCCCCTTACTTAAAAACCTTTACCATACCAAACATCGCTGCCCACGAACACCAATGTTTACATAACAATCACTATACATGTAACTGTGAGTGTCTAGAACTGGTCAAACAGCATAAGTACCTGGGTCTCATTATAGATAATAATTTAAACTGGGGTCCACATATTGAATATCTCTGCAATAAGCTTCGAGCAATACTGGCAAGGTTTTGTATAATTAAATATAAATTAACATATAATACATTAAGAATTATGTATCTATCTCTTGCTGATTCACTAATAGGTTACAGCATTAGTAGCTATGGTCGTACCTATAAAACCTATATCGATAGCCTATATAGACTGCAAGTAAGAATATTAAAAGTCATTGTGCCTAGTCATATCAAAGTCAAATACCATGACAACGAAAACGGCTTATTTGACTATTGCAAAATCATAAATACCTACAGTAAAATAAAAATGGCTATCACTACTGAGGAATATGACAACGAGGTTAAACTTATTGAGAAAACCAGGCCTAAGAACTTACGAAACCTAAAATACCTTCCTACTTATGAACTACCTACCTATAATAATACCTATGGTAAGCGAACATGGGAATACATGCTACCTGTATTATTAAATGAACTGCCTACCGTTACACTGGATAACATAAGCAATTCTAACAATATTAATAAGCGAAGAAGTGTCATAAAACATTACTTTCTGAAACATAAGCAGCCTATGGCTGTGTGATGTTAAGTAGTTACGTCATACTAATTACAATTATAAGTCTTCGATTAGCATTAGTTTGCGAACTCGTCATTCAACGTATAAACCTTCTGGTTTCTGTCGGATGGCTTTAACTATTATTTAAAAATAATGTAAATTTTGTCTTGAATAAATAAATAAAAAAAAAAAAATGCACAAATATAGAAGATGCAGACAGACATTATACAATCGCTGGGTGAACTGTTACACATAGAACAGTTTCTATTTCAAATCAGAGTACGTATTTCCGGAGTGATTACAATAAGAAAACTAATGAAAACTTCACGACATACCCTAAAATTCAAATCTCTCGAATTGCGCGTTTTTGGGAAACCGGGAAGTAGATCTTTAACTGTGTCGGTGACAGTGACGTAACATGCGTGCACTAAGAGCGGGCAAGACGAGAGGGTGTCGTGGATTTTTTAGTTCTTCAGAAATTTAAATATGTTAGATTAGATTAGACCAATTTTATAACTAGTTACTCTGTGAGCTGTACACCTCGCAAGTAACACAGTTTTTTTTTCTTAAATGTTCACACATTTTCTAGATAGCTTGGAACGTAAGATTTGGGTATGTACTTTCCAATTTATATTCGTATCTATATTCAAACCTAATAGGGAAAATTCGCTCACCGTTTCCAATCTTATGTTGTTGAATGTGAAATTTATGTCTAATGGTTTTTTCTGAGGTGGGTGAAATAACATTAATTTAGTTTTATTGAAATTTATCTGTTCTATGTATCTGTAGAAATAAGTTAAAACCGACCTTAGCGTTAAAGTTGACAACAACTTTTTCACATAATAATGAGGAAAGATTTCAATCCACCATAAAGCCTTACTAGAGTTCGGTCCCAGCTTGAAAAATCAAAGCATGAAAATGTGGTTGAATAAAGTAAATGATTATGCTAAAATGTATGGTTAGATAGACAGACTATACATTTTTCACTGCCCAAATTGGCAGGTATGGCGAAACCATGTTATAAAAGCTTACCATCGGTCCTATTTTCTTGGCAGGAATGGCAAGAAAAGTTGTAATATAATTTCCCTGTCGAGAAAATTATGGTCAGCTGCTTTATGACATAATATCAAAACGAGCACGGTTTGGTAACTCAATGGAGGAATACTTTTATGAGAAATCTGTTTTATTGAATAGGTGTGGCTTTCATGGTAGAAATACAGTGGACTGTGTCATTTTCGTTACAGATGACAGGACGGTACGAATGAGTGCTGAAGCTGCCAAATATGATGATATTGATGACCCCAACAAATTACTTACCTTTTTGAGAAATGCGAAAGTATCGAAGTGAGTTGACAAGCCAAATCCACCTTAAAGTTACAACTCTACTAAACAATCAAGTGACAAGAAAAATGCTAAGAAATTCACTACGGCTGCAGTATTATTTTATAATTGTGGATGAAGTGGTCATTATAGTTCTAGATGTGATCAATCAATTAAAAAGTAACAGATGTGGTAAATGTAACAGACTTGGACATTTATTTACTTAATACTTAATTCGTACTAAAACAAATCAACATAATAATGAAAAAACAGTAATGACCATAAGAAACGACAGTGAGATATCTAAATACTTTAAGGCCGCTGTTTTAAACGGTGTGCCACTTGATTGTTTTATGGACCTTGGTAGACATTATTGCGTGAAACGGAAGCTAACAATATTTTAGGGAACTGGAATAGCGGGTCTTTGGAAACCTTAGTATGATACGGAAATACAGAAGTAGAGACTATTGGGTCATGTAAGGTACAAATCACTGTTGATGGTGTCAGTGCCGTGACAAAAGTTCTTGTAGTGCCTGAACGTTACATGAAAAAGTATTATTTATTAATTTGTCATACATTTACAAAACAGAATAATATAATTATAGGAAAAACAGCGAATGATTTTATAATTAAAAAGAGATCTGACGATGATGTTATGGAAAAGGTTATTTTTTTATAAAGGATGACGTCACTTCACACCGTCTTTGTGAATGTCATGTGTTTGTACAGAATCATCTTTTGACGGTTATTTGTACATAGAAAGAGGAGTAAGACTGGACTCGGAAAGGAATACTGCGTTATAAACTTATTTTTTGAACATAAGAAAGGGCAAGAAAAAGTTGTTTTAAGAAATCCAACCATTGTACGACCGTTTCCAAGAACTGAAAAGATTGCAAGAGGTTTTATAATTGATTCCCACAATTCAAGACAAGAATTCACAACTGATGTTCGAAATAAAATCAATATTGCAGAGATACATCTGTCATTAGCTTAGATATGATTACAACAGATCTCAGCATTTCGTCAGTTATTTTGCATTTAACCTACATGAGTTGGGTTGCACAAAAGTTGGTGAGATGACCATTACACTAACTAATGAAAATCCTATTGTAAATAGGCCTTATAGACTTTCATACGATGAAAACCAAAGTTTTCACTTAATGATTGACGAGATGTTGGATTCAGGAATCATACGTTATTCAAGCTCATAATTCGCTAGTACTATAATTAATGTCAAAAAAAGACAAGTGATAAAAGGTTATGCGTTGATTTTCGATTTAGAGTTAGGGTGAAGCACCTGCCCGCACCTTGACTAAACGACGTTATCAAACGCCTAATGACCAAGAGGAACCGAGCTAAATGCCGCTACAAGAAAGACCCAACTAACGAGAACTTTCACACATTCAAATCTCTCCGTAATCGATGCAACCGTATGAGTCGTGACGCTAAGCGCCGCCACATATACGAGTGCATCGAGAACTACACTCCTGCTCAGGTGTGGAAGTTTCTACGTACTCTTGGCGTCGGTAAGTCCCGGGGTCTGCCAGTCGGTAATGTCGATCTCAACGGTCTCAATAGATTCTTCTCTGCCCCCCCTGTCGTGATGGACTTTATCGTCAAGGAAGCCACCCTGCGTAGCCTCCGGTTAAGACCTGCTGCTACTACTACTCCTTTCGAGTTCAGCCCGGTTAGAGTCGATGCTGTTAGGAAGGCAGTGCTGGCAATTTCTTCTAAAGCTGTTGGAGATGACAACATTTGTCCCCGAATGATCAGGAGCGTGCTCGACGAGCTGCTTCCTGCAATCACTCATTTAATTAACTATTCTTTATCAGAGTGTTCCTTTCCCAAAGTATGGAAGAAGGCACATGTCATCCCTTTGCCTAAAACATCCAATCCTTCCTTCTTCAAAGAGTTTTGTCCCATCTCCATCCTACCGCTCCTTTCCAAAGTTCTTGAATCTGTTGTCCATACCCAGTTCTCTTCCTATCTATCCAGAAATAATTTGATCAACCGCTTCCAATCCGGCTTCAGGTCAGGCCACAGCCTGCAACGGCTTTGTTAAAGGTCACGGATGATATCCAGTTCGCTATGGATAACAAACAGCTTTCTGTGCTAGCACTGCTTGACTTCAGTAGCGCCTTCAACTGTGTTGATTTTGACATTCTCACTCAAATATTTAGGTCCCTTAATGTCTCGTCTCGCTCGGCCTGCTGGTTTGACTCTTATCTTAGAGATCGCCAGCAGCGCATAAGGTCTGAGGAGACCTTTACTGAGTATGCGATCTTTTGGCGGGAGTTCCTCAGGGTGGTATTCTTTCCCCTCTTTTATTCTCTGTCTTCATCAACTCCATCTCCGATGTTTTCTCCTCCCCGTATCATCTCTATGCTGATGATCTTCAGATTTATCGTCATTTCCTCTTTAGTGATGTGAACCTGGCTATAGACACACTGAACGCTGACCTTGAGAACATCAGAACCTGGGCTTTGTCATACGGATTGCTGGTAAACCCCAGTAAGTCCCAGGTGATTATTATAGGTACTAGACACTCTTTAAACGTATTACAACAATTGCCCATACTGCCGGTTACCTATGACGGTACTCTAATCGCCTACAGTGACAAGGCCAAAAACCTGCGTGTCATGTTTGATAGACAACTCTCCTGGACTAACCATGTCAGCGAGGTTAGTAGGCGCGTCTTTGCCACCTTTCACTCACTAAGACGGCTTCAGAACTTTCTACCCCATCAAACAAAAATTACTCTTGCTCAATCTCTTCTTCTCCCCTTGATCGATTATGCCGATGTTTGTTGGGCTAGCGCCAACGAAGAGCAACAGCACAGACTCGAGCAACTTCAAAATCTCGGGATTTGTTTTATCTTCGGACTGCGCAAGTTCGACCACGTCTCGCAGTATCGCAAGGAGTTAAAATGGATGCCGATCCGTCTTCGTCGGGACACACACATCTTCACTCTTCTATTCAACATCTTAACCAACCCTCGATACCCTAACTTTCTCCGTGAGCTTTTTCAATTTCTCCCTTCGGCTCGTCCACGTAGAACTCACACGGCTTCCCTGCTCGCTATACCTCATCACAACACCGTCGCATACAAGCACTGTTTTCGACTGCGGGCGATCACTCTCTGGAACTCGCTTCCCTGCACTATCAGAGATAGTCCATCTCTGCCCGTCTTTAAGAATCGTTTGAAGGAGCATTATCTTTCTCTATTCTAGATTTGAGCTTTGTATATATTAGTTTATTTAGGTGTATTTATATTTTTATATAATATTTATGTACTTGTGTATGTAGTGTATCTAGCAGATAGTTCAATAGTTCAGTAATATATGTATGTATCTTATCAGAGCACATAGGTCTATCCTGTATATTAAATTATTCTTATCAACCTTGGGTTTGCTGGAAGAGATCTCTATTTAGAGATAAGCATGCCTTTGTGGATGTCCTTTCTGTTTATTATATCTTATGTTGTTTTATGTGCAATAAATATATACGAAAATACGAAATACGAAATTAAACCGAAAGATTGTAAAGGAATTACCCACACACTCGAATCGAGGATCAACTCGAAAATTTGTCTGGTTTCTAATATTTCACGACATTAGACTTCATTTCAGGCTATTATCAGGTCAATATCGAAGAGGCCAGGAAACATGAAAGTCTTTAGTCACACCGGAGGGACAGCATGAATTTAACAGAATGCCCTTTAATCTAGCCAATGCCCCAGCCTTCTTTGAAATAATCGTAAATAAAGTTTTGTGTAGTGCAAAATTTGGAACAGCCATGGCTTATATGGAAGATATTATTATAGCATCGAAAACCATAGACTTGATAAATTTACTCAAATACTGACATTGTCGAAAAAATCCGTTTTGACTTAAAATTTTCGAAATGAAATTTTTTTATGACCAGAGATCGGATATTCAGATACATATTTACCTAAAGAAATTTTTGCCTATAAATGGAAACTGCTTCTTAAATTATTATTTTTGAAAAATGAATCCGGGGATGCCAGGAAATCCAGAAATGCATAACTAATCGGATGCTTACATACAAGAAAGAAAATTAAACAAGTGTGACTCATCACAAATATAATATTTATTCATTTGTTCTAATAGGTACGTGAATTATAAATATAGTATGTTATCTTATCCTGTTTAAAAAGCAAGTTTGGTAACTATCTACTTTACAATATAAGATACGTAAATGTGCGTCCAATTTTATAGTCAGAAAAACAGTGAATTTGTTGATTCCGGAATCGCAGCAATTTTAAGGTTAGCCAAAACCTGAATGTAGGTAAATATATATCCGATTCTATAATCAGAACAGTACATTTGTCGATCCCGAACTCGCGGGATTTTTTAGATATAAAAAATGCATTCCATAATAGCCAACACCTCAACGTTAGGTAAATATGCATCCGAATATCCAATCTCTGTTCATGACAGAGGTAGATTTCTAAGGTTTTCAGATGGCCAAAAATGGCATCAAACCTGGCTCGTTGAAACCAAGACTGTTTCTGACTTTCCACGTCTCAAAATACAACAAAACGTACGGCACTTCTTAGTATTAGCAAGTTTTTTCAGGCGAAATAAATCTCCATTATAGCCAAACGCCTCACCTCGCTCTTAAAGAAGGATATAAAATTTCAGTGGTTGCCAGAACATGAAAATATATTTTTGAAATGTAGCCACTCAAAAACCAAGGGTAGTTGGGACGGGTCGCGATTTTGAACCTTATGCCATGGTAATAAAATTTAAAACCTATAACGGAGAAGTGACGTTTTCTAACGCCGGTGGTATTCAAGATGTTAAAGCTGAATTGACCCAGTGATCTACCATGGCCCTGTATGATAGGCAAGCAGAGACCGAATTGCATACTGATGCGTGTTAAATTGGAGTAGGCGCTATTTTGCAACAAAGGTCGAATTGCTCTCCTTTTGGGGCTGTTGTATATTTTAGCCGTCAAACGACAACTGACGAGCAACGATTCACGTCGTAGATTTCGAAAATTTTGCTGTGCACTACATAAGTTTCGTATCTATTAGCTAGGCTTGGACTATGAAATTATCACGGATCGCAACTCTTTGCGGGCACCTTTTCAAAAACGTAACTACCCAGAGTAGCGACATGGTAGGGTCAACTCCAAGAATTCAATTGTCATATTGAATATAGGTCTGGTAGTAGAATGATGCATGCAGACGCTCTGAGTCGAAACCCAGTGAAAACACTCCACTTATCTAACGATTTCAAACGTACTGAATATTATGTGATGTCGATAAATACATGTGATTGGTTAGCTACGGTGCAATCGAGCCATCCAAAATTTAAAAAAAAAATATGGATGTTGTAACAGAAAAACAACTCAACTACGTTTTGAATATAAAAACCGGCCAAGTTTAATAAAAAAGCAAATATTACACATACTCTCATGTTGTTGAGTAAAATATTGCGATTCTATAATTAAACACGAGGACGTGTTTGGTTGCACGACGGCCGAATTAGTTAGCGATTTAGTCTGATCAAACCATTATAGTTATTGATTTTGAAACACGATATCCGTTTTAGATGCATTATTCTAATTGATAGCAAATTAATATTTAAACATTGGTTTTTATAGTATAAAATAGCAATAAAATTAGCAAATAGTCAAAGAATTTATTATGAATATTATTTAAATTTTCCACCAATTTATGTCGTGTGTTAGTTGGTTGGTAAAATTAATTAATAGACGAAAATAAATAAAAAATTATGATAATTTATGTACTTATTTAAGTAATTTACAGGCAGAATCAACATATATTAGTAATATTACAATGTTAGCGCCAAATTGATCGCGCGACCATGTTTTGGGCGCGTAGCGGAAATATGACGAGCACCAATTTGAAGTAATTTTTCGGTGCAAATAAAAGGGCTCGCGCTCACTTTTTGACACTGTTTTTAGTGTTCTGTACCCAAAGGGTAAAAACGGGCCCCTATTACTAAGACTCAGCTATCTTTCTATCTGTCTGTCTGTCTGTCTCTCTGTCTGTCTGTCCGTCTGTCACCAGGCTGTATCTCATGAACAGTGATAGTTAAACAGTTTAAATGTTGACAGATGATGTATTTCTGTTGCCGCTGTAACAACAAATACTAAAAAAGAGAATTAAACATATATTTATGGGGGTCCCATACAACAATTATTTCAATACCACATACAAACCTATGAATGCACCTGGTTACTTACATGGAGTGTGAAATTAGACGCACCAATAAATTTGTAAACAACATTTTGCGATGTAAAATCCAAACTATTCACTCCACACCATCCCTACCATTGTACGGTGGTATGGAACCCTTCGTACGCGAGTCCGACTCGCACTTAGACGGTTTTTTTCTAATTTCGTTTTCCCTCGAGCAAAGCATTACTTTGCCCAATTACATCTAGAAAACGCGCCAAAGTGCAAATTGCTATAATGTTATGTGTAATAGTAATTACTGATTTACCTGCATAGTAAATTGTTAAAAGTGAAGTGTATTTGTGCCATCAATTGTGTGTAGTGTACATGTTCAGAGAGTATTACGAAGTGCCAGTGCAGTGCTGATATGCATGAAATGTGATAAAATGAGATCTCATTTAAAATATGTTAGAGTAGTCGTACATGAGTGTTAACTGACTGTAATTCTAGTTCTTAACTTCAAGCTATTTGGTTCATTTAACCTAATATGGAACCTTTTCGGTGTACTTAAGATGTAAAGTCATATACGTTCCTCGTTGGAGTTTATGGAGAAACCAAAAAACATAGCTTTATATCTATTACAAGTAGTTGGAGGTTGTCTTTCTGTCAAAGTTAAGTCTATTTACTTCTTCTTAAAACGCATGGCGTGTTAACCTCATTAGAAATTTATTTTGCCAGTATCAAGAATATTTGAAAGATTAAGTGACGTGTTTTTGAACCTGATGAAAGAAACTTTGCCTCCAGCAACGCCAGCGCCACCAAGCGTGAGCAGAGGGGCGGGCATAGGTGCCAACACACATCTATCGAAGATAGTCACACGCGCCTAAAGTTTAAAATACAGTCCGATCAGTTGCAATGTATGATAGTAGCTATAGCTTCCCTAAGGTTCTCGTATATATGTCGCAGTTAGTTGGTTAAATAAGACACTTACCTAA
Source organism: Argyresthia goedartella (assembly GCA_949825045.1). Taxonomy (NCBI): domain Eukaryota; kingdom Metazoa; phylum Arthropoda; class Insecta; order Lepidoptera; family Argyresthiidae; genus Argyresthia; species Argyresthia goedartella. The sequence continues at coordinate 21,634,121 of OX463815.1, forward strand.
CCCTGTAAACCGTTAATCAAATACCGACGTCTAACCAAGTCACTAAAATTCCGTCAGACAAGTGAGTGAATTAAACGCTTAACGAGTTGTCTAAACGTTCCTAGGCAACAAGACATATACTATATAAATATTTTTTTATGTGTACTTAAGTTTATGTTTTAAGTATTTTTTGTTGTTCTTGCATGTTCAACCTAACACGATGGATAAAGGGGGCTTCGCTTCGCTCACCCCCTTTACCCTACACCTATGGTGAGGCAATGTTTTGCCCAGATATAAGCTGTGTAAATCAGTTGTAGTCGTGACGCCATCTTGTTTTCCAACACGTTTCGGTAAAACAGATTGTTAAACGTTTTCGACGATGCTTTTTTAAAGCAAAATGCTAGTGACTTGGTTAAACGTCGGTATTTAATTAACGGTCTAGAGAGTTAGTTAAGTGTTTCATTTAACCAACCAACTACGCATATATATTGATACTGATAGTTCCTACCTCCCAGCTCACGCTCCCGACTTGAAGATTCAATGTTGATGTTAAATTATACAAAGACGACTTGATAATGCATAATGGCGAGTTAGTTTAACAGTATGTTTACTGCCCTTATTTATTCCTATAAGCAATAAGTATTATGCTGCGTCTTTGGTGCATACCGTTCCACTCCACATCGTACACTGGGCGTCGATTTGTTGAGGTCTGCAGCCCAAGCTTGTACCGATGACGTGATAGATATGCGATATATTCGGCTGGGGCACTTTGTTATGCCCCCGCACATGTTTGAAGCTATATGCATGAGTCTATTAGAATATTTTATCATCTCAAGACGAGTGTTGAAAACATATAATTTCATTGTTTTCAGACTTGGGGCCCAATTATATACTGGAGATCACGATGCAATCCCCAGTACCGAATTGGGCCGCTGGTCACAAAATCTCTGTTCTTTTCAAAATTTGGGCGGACGAGGTTGCTGACGATGAAGTTAGCATTAGGTCGGCGCCTCCTGCAACATCAAAAGCAGCCCGGTTGCCACCGGTAGCGCAACCATTAACGTCCAAGAAACCGAGTGGAAATATGGAAACCGGGGCTACCAAGAAGCGCAGGAGCAAGAAGGCGACAGCGCAGCCTCTCAGCTAGAACCGAGAGTTTCACTGTGAATTATTTTCTATAGTTTAGAAGTCCTTGTTGAACATAAGCGGTAATAGTGGGCAAGCCACTTACAAGTTAAATTGACCACTATTTTATATGCTGATTATAGTATACATAAGTGGTATCAGAGCTACGTTTTGTCTCAGTATGCAGAATATTTCTGAGGGCTAGGCAGACTTAGTTGAGAGGAGATAGATGCTGGACAAGCGTACTCGATCTAAAACCAAGTTGTAGGCACTACAGCGTCTGAGTGATGGCTTCACCCATACAGTGTGGTTGACGATTCACTAGACGCCAAATAAACTATCTGTATTAGATGCAACAGCCTGTTTTTAGTTAAATAATGAAATGTCAAAGTTTTTTTAATTAATAAAAAAAACTCAGGCGCCGCCAGAACGTCAAAACTTGAAGCCTGTGAGAGCAGCCAACCTCCGCAGTTTTCTATCCGAGCGAGAAGAGCACGGCTACACAACTCAGCTTGATCCAACTCGCATCGGCTAGTACGACTGCGAGCTACGCCTCTGAGGTGGACTGCGAGCCGGGTGAAGATCGCTGGAAACGTGCGCTGGTTACACTCAAATTAACCCCTGATACTGATGCGGAAATAAGGCTCGCCGTTTCACGTTTGATACAAGCAGAAAATGATGATTTTTAACTCACAGCCTATCTATGTATTCGATTAACCAGCGATAGCTGAAGACCTAACATTATGTAACGACATTATAAACATCAATAATATTACTCATTTTTATAATTTTGTGTAAAATTTAGTTAAGTTTGCATTAATGGATTATTGTTAATCTCGTAAGAATAAAATAGTTAATCTTATTTCTCTTCTAATTGCAGCTTGGTCCTTACAAGTAATGGCATAAATCAGTAAAATGAGATAATCAGACAAATGGCATTAATCAGGAAAATGAAATATTCCTTAATCAGACAAATAGTATACGAATATTAAACCATGAATAACATAAATCAATCATATAGCGAATTTTTTTAATAAAGTTGTTTATGAAAAGTTACTAGTGGTGATCATGAAGGTCACCTGTAACCTGTCTGTCTGTCTGTCCGCACAGGGCCGTACCTGTACCTGATGAACCGTAATAGGTAGAGAATTGAAATTTTCATAGAATGTGTATTCCTTTTGCAGTTACAGCAACAAATAATACACTAAACAAGGTTTTATAATTGAAAGAGGGTTCCCATACAAGAGACGTGTTTTAATCTGCCCCTGCAAATTATCAAATCATCGTCATTCAAATATAATCGATAATTTCGCGTCTTCTTTAGATTGTTTCGGTGCCGCAATTGGTTTGACGTCGGATCCGTTATGTATAGAGACATAACCATTTATGTTTATTAGTTTTTGTCCTTAACTTGTTTTGTACAATGCTTCAGAGATGTTCGAGTCCACGGGTAGTTAACCGATTTTAAGTGGAATGTTACTGCGAATCATGACCCAAATCATGTCTGAAATTGAAGCATCTTGTAAAAAATGGCTTGACATAACAATATCAGAATTGTATACTTCCAGAAGATCAATCATGAAGGTTTGCAAGATGTGTGATATTTATGTTTCTCATATGGCGTCGCATAAAAGATTTAACTTACATAAATCTAACATTTTGATTCAGTCACAATTCCCCAATGTACAAGTGATTTCTAGCGCATTCAAAACAAGAATCATTAGCCATCGAGTCAATCTTATGACCACAGAATTGGACCGAGAAAGATTTTTGAGAAGCCTAGCTGAAACAGTGCTCCAGCTTGTTACAAGTTAATTGAACTCTTCGCTATATTACCAAAAGATGAGCGAAAATCAATAAAGTAATTTAACTCACATAAGTATCTGTTTACTTTTCCAAAATACAGATTTACAGTAGCTTTATGAGCGCAGTTGGTTGGTTAAATCAGACACTTAACTAACACACTAGCATTTTTATTTAAATAAATCATCGTCGAGAACGTGGATATACAACGTCTGTTCATCATACAGAAACGCTGCATACGAACTTTGTGTGGCGCACACCCTTATGAGTCGTGTAGGCCACTGTTTAAAAAACAAATCTTCTTACACTGACTGGTATTTACATATTTGAAATTAGTACTTTTGTAAGACTTAATATTAATTTGTTCACAAAAAATTCCATCTCATGTACATTCAATACCCGATTTCCAAACCGCCTAGTGGTTCTTCGAGCCAAAACAGAACTGTTAAAAAGGAACTGTTATGCCATGGCGGTAAAGATATTTAATTGTCTACCCGCAGATCTACAATATTTACCTTTACCTATTTTTAAGTCAACGTTAAGAAAATGGCTTGTGAATAATTGCTTTTATAACTTTACGGAGTTTTACAAAACGACACAAAAAGTCAACAAATTTATGTAATAATATTATCATGGTTTTATTGAATTTAATGTGTATTGTGTTGCTTCTATTATGATTAGAATAATTATTAATTAATTCAATAAGATTTAAGGTTAGTATAGTAACCTAACGGTCCTACCGATTTTAATATTAGAGAACGTACGTCGTTGTACATACAAATACTATTTGCATGCCACAAATTGGCTGAATGTGCCGCTCTATTATTATAATACTCAATGATAAGACCTATGACTGTACCACATCAACGCAAATAAATTATTTCATTTCATTTCAACGTTTAACAATCTGTATGACCGAAAGCCAACATGTTGGAAAACAAGATGGCGTTACGACAACAGCTGATTTGCACAGCTTATATATCAGGGAAACACATTGGGGTAGCTTAGGTGAAGGGTAAAGGGGGTGAGCGAAGCGAAGCCCCCTTTATCCCTCGTGTTAGGTTAAACATGTAAGAACAACGAAAAACACTTAAAACATAAACTCAAGTACACATAAAAAAATATTTATATTGTATATGTCTTGTTGCCTAGGAACGTTTAGACAACTCGTTAAACGTTTCGTTCACTCACTTGTCTGACGGAATTTTAGTGACTTGTTTAAACGTCGGTATTTAATTAACGGTCTGCAGAGTTAGCTAAGTGTCTGATTTAACCAATTAACAGCGACAGATACCCTAATTAATGACTAAATTTTCAGAATCAGGTTAGTGCATTGATTTAAATAGTCATTTGAATGACTTTAGTGCGGTAAAATACATAAATTTACCAAAAAATATTCAAAATTTAACAAAAGAAAAACAATGAAAATTATTGTTTTTGTACAGCGCTATTGCAACTCTCAACTCAGCGAAAAATAACTCAAACCGAGTGTCATCTTATCCTTATTATAAAGATATTTTTGATATTTCAGGCATGAATCCAATTGGAGGAAATCCAAGTTTAGATGACATAGAAACTGTTTGAGATGAAAAATAAAAGTATTACTGTTAACAAGCCAGCGAACAATGAAATTTCCACACAAACTTGATACCATATTAATTTTTAATTCGAGAATATTTCAATGTATACATCTGGGACGGATTTCGAAATTACGGACTTACGTGTTTTTGTTACATAATCTTATTTTATTTATGGCAAAAGATAGTCCTAATTAAGGCAATCATATGTTATTACAACACTTTTTGATGTAAATGTTATAATTTGCCAGAAATAATTTATTAATTGAAAATAATTTATGGAGCGATATATAATTTGCTCTATAAGTATCAAATCTTAAAAGTGCTCAAGCTATTTTTTTAGGCTAAATCTACGGGTGTTTGTGTTTTACACCACAAATATTATTCACAGAGTCGGTAGACAAAAGGAGATTACGCAGTATGTCGTCATTTGACGCATACCTGCTTACTTTTCTGGAATGTCCTTCTCCATATTTTATAAACTCTTTGTTTCTCGCTTCTGAAGCTTCTTTAGAAAGTTATTTGATGGGAATTAACCCAAAATGTTCAATTATGTTTGATCCATGTATAAGATGTCCATCTTGTGGACGCTAGCAGGCATATTATACCACGATTATATATTTACAAACAAGTCTGCTGTTTCTCGGAAAAACTGAGAAAATTTAGCCACATCTATAAATTCTCCACATGCTGTTGTTTGCCGTATAACAGGTAACCTTTTGATTGAATGTTGTTAATTAATGCCTGTAATACGATTAGTTATTTTACTGTCTCCGAAAAACTTTCCAGCCGTGTTGCCATCATTTTTGGTTCCAGTGTCCTGTTTAACAATGTCAATCTGCAAATTGTATTCATTTCGGAACGATTCTTGATTTTGCCTTTTACGAGTCATTAATATATCTTTATTTTCTTTTCTTGCAGTTGATTTTGATTCGTTGTTGACATTTGACATCGTAATCGTGATTTCTTATTCAGAATAATAAGTGCAGTATTATTAATACGTGCCTATGTAACGTTAACATTCCATGCATCTGATCCATTCATGTAAAGATGAAAGTCCGTACTTATACATTTCTTTATCTACTGGTCTTCAGTGAATCGCGTTTAGACTGTTCATTTCTGAGGGCATTGCTTTAAAGATATCGTAAGAAGCAGGCGAAGTGTAAGAAATATATGTTTTTTTGGCATCTTTCATTGTCAAGAGCAATTCGTGAACCAGGACTTAAATTTGGTCGTCAACTCTTTTCTCTTTGTTTCTGCTGATTCTTTAGTTTCTTTCATGAATTTGGACAATAGCGACCCATATACTGTCGACACAGTAAAACATATATGACGGTTGATCGTGATCCCACATAATAACATCATCCGGAAGAAACATTAATGGAACCAAACTATTCATAAAGATACTTGAGTCATATAAATCAGCATTTTCCTTAAAATTGCTTTATCCTGAAGCCTCATCATAGCCCCATTTGCTTTTCATTAGCCTTTGTATTCAGTTTTTAGTGAATTGCAATTATGAGTCCAGACTCAGTTAAATCAAGCAAAACTTGCAATTTTATCTGCATTCCTTCGTCACAGTTAAATGTTCTTAAGAGGGAAAACGTTCCAGTTTTGGTTGTCTAACTTTGAAATATGAAGGAAACATACCAAAATGTAATTCATTGGCTGACTTTCTCAGGCTCATATACCACTTAAAAAGTTTAAGTGACACTAAAAGACTCAGTACCTTTTCAGCGTAATATGCATTTTTTTATTTAATGTTGACTGAACCTTATGGATATATTCGGGATGTTTTATAAGATGGTCCCAAATTCTGCTTACGTATTTATTACTATTGACTTTTAAAGTCTTTACTGTTGACCTTATAGTTTATAGTTTATCGCGGGCCACTTTTCCGCAACTCGACGTCTTAAATTTGCACCTATTTTGCGTGACGTGGGTTGGGGGCAGTACTCCTGCCAACACAGCTCCTGTAAGAAGCCTAGCAAACCCTTAATGTTGCAGACGACTTCCTGGAGCGACCTCGGCGTCCCAAGGTGTGTTGCCCGTTAAATGGCCACGCCGGAACATTCCAGTAGAACGTGGGTGAATGTCTCCTCGACCTCCATGCAGGCTCCATTTATTTAGCAAAGCGTGTCCAGTTATCGCTCCGGTTACCAGGCGAAGTTGTGGCCTCTTGAGCTTCAGAAGCTTACGCGACAATCCGGGTCTCATCATCGGGGGCCAGTCTGTCTTGCTTGCAGTTATCCAAGGTTGACCAATAATGTTGGTCAGTTACCTTTGTGTGTTGTCGTAGGATTTTCCTCAACCAGCTGAATGGCAATGGTATTATGGGTTCTGGTCCCTCCACCGTCTGTTCCCTCCCTCTTGTCCCCTCTTTCCCTCCACCTTGCCAGTGCGTCGGCTGCGTCATTGCCGTGCAAGCCACTGTGTCCCTTTATCCATTGCAGGGTAACAATACTGTGGTTACATACCTCTGACAGGGCTTGGTGACACTCGTATATAAGCCCAGAACTGATGGTGTTGCTTTGTAGGGCTTGCAGAACTGCTTTGCTGTCGGATAATATGCGGATAGGGAAATCCTTTACCTCTCTTTCTGCAATAGCTGCAGTAGCCATTATGATGCCCTTGCACTCGGCTTGGAAGACGGTGTTGTAGGCACCTAATGATGTTGATTTCCTTATGTTTAGATCTTCCGAGAATGCCCCGGTGCCTGTACCTGAGTTTGTTTTAGAACGGTCTGTGAAAATCCTTAGTTCTTTTTGATTGAGGCCCTCCCAAGGATCTTCATGCAGTTGTATTTTATACCTTTTGTCGAAGACATATTGCTTGGGTATCCTGTCAGTCGCCGCTTCTAATAGCGGCTCCTTACCTATGTACTCATCGAGTATTTCAGTCTGGGGTACCCTAGCATGTCTCCATAGGTTAAGTTTTTTAAGACGCACCGCAGTTGCAGCCGCCTCTTGCTTGATAAAGAGGTGAAGCGGCGGCAGATCCAGTATGACTTCCAAGGCCCCTGTGGATGTGGTTCTCATGCATCCCGTTGCTGCCATGCAAGCCAACCTCTGGAGTCTTTGTAGTTTAGCTTCGATAGTGGATAGTTTGGTTCGTGGCCACCAGACTATCGCGCCGAAGCTTATTATCGGTCTGATGAACGCTCAGTATAGCCAAAGGGTAGTTTTCGGGGTTAGCCCCGAGTTTTTACCTATCGTTCTTCGGCACTGCCAAAATGTGAGAGTCGCTTTGTCAATCTTTTTATTCAGATGTTTGTTCCAATTCAGCTTGCTATCTAATATTACACCTATGAACTTTACCTCAGCAGAAAATTGTAGCTCTGTACCAAACAACCTGGGTGGGCGATAGTTGCCCAGATTGCGACTGTTGGTGAACATTACCATTTCAGTCTTATTTGGGTTGACTGATAGTTCGTTCGTTGCGCACCAGCATTCCACGAATATTCCGAGAGAAATAAAAAACAAGACAACAAAAAACAAACATGAATGTTCAGGATCTTCAAATTCATGAAGCATCATGTTGCGCTTACTATTAATAATTGAGGCGTCTATATGTCACCGGAAAATAATACGATCCGCAAGTTTATAAATTTCCTAATTTTTTTTCCGCAACTTTATAAACATACTAACCTAACCTAACCTAACCTAACATAACCTAACCTAACCTAACCTAGCCTAATATAATCTAGAAGGAAGTTTATAAATTTCCTAGGAAATTTATAAACTTGCGGATCGTATTATTTTCCGGTGACATATACATGGCCAATCTCGATAACCGAAATGGCCGCCCAATAAAATTTGACGTTCATAGTGTTGTGTAAAGATGAGTCATTCCGGACCGTAACAGTTCCTGTAGACACATCCGAACTCGGAACGATATCATTCCAGTCCGATCTGTCTTAATTAACATAGTACATGAACCGGCGGAGTCGGATCCACGAAGAGGATCGAGGAACGAGCTGAGCGCCTCATCCTACTGACACCGCCTGCCACCTATATGTCCTCCATATATGTCTCATCTTCTGTCCTGATAATGCCCGATATATCGCGATCAACAAAAGATTAAAATGTGGCTTATGGTGGTAAGTTTTGAGTCTAAACTTCAAAAACGTTAAAGATTAGAGAATTAAAAATTATAAAAAATATACAGGTTATATATTTGCTACATATACCAAATATTTATCACCAAAATGTGTAGTGATTATCTTTCCTTATAGTTATAAAACCTGTCATTTTTATATATCGTCCTGAAATCGAAAATCATAAACCAATAAGCTTACTAGGTTTAGCTGTTCAAAACCCGAAGTCGCATATGTATTGTAATACCTACTTTGGGCTTTAACCGAGGAACTTGCGCAACTGGTTATAACTAGAATTTACCGCTCTTCTAACAAATACTTATCATACAAATTCAGTTGATATTTTACTCACCATCGAGCTCCATCATTTTCGATTCTTCTTTTAAGACGTGCTCGATGCATTTGGTCAGCGACTCAGAATTGATTTTTAGCAAACCTTCTTAGTCAAATCATGCCCATCACTTAAATGAATTATGACACTTCTTGCTAATCTATGTTCAGATTTTCGTCGGAAGTAGAATTTGGGAAAATGATGTTATTTCTAGACCATTCCTAGACCAGTTTTTAGAGAAATCTAGGGCCAGCCTTTAGAAAGACTGCGGCCCGCCGCGGTGTATCTAACGTCTAGGTATCTTAGGGTAATAATAATAATATTTATACAAAGTTTTAACCGTCGGAGTTAATTAGTTAACGAGATATTAATTATTACAGTTTCAATATATTTTTTTATGAATGCTGCCATAACTAATTTTACGCGTTATGAATGCATCTCATTTTTGGTTCTTGCTATGCTAAAAGCGTGTGTCAATGCTTGAATTGACAGTTTTTTGTTTTAATTTTGTGAATCGTGTACAATAACGAAACTTTTTTCACAAATTCTGTCGTCGCTATTTTGAATATATGACATATTTGCAGAGTTACATGGATTATTTCCTGTTCTAAGATAACTGTACAACGGAATCCCCTTCGTATCATCTTCTATACGTGATATTGGCGGAATTACTGTAAGGATCCACAGTACAAGCCATTAAATAAAAAAAAATATTGGCTTAATTCCAAGGGTGAAGAAATGTCCACCACATCGTGGAATTATGAAACTGGACCTTGAGGGCACAGTGTGAAAATTCCGGTGCCACAAAGCCAGGTGCAGATACGGAAGAATAACATTGACATTTTCAAACATAAGGTTTGAAAATGTCAAGATTTCCCTCCCTACAATGTTTCGGACAATGCTATGTTACGCCCAGGATATAGAATACTACTGTGCAAGAGTTCAATGTAGCTCATAAAAAGATGAAATGATCCTATGCGTAGCCACAATTTGCGAATGGTACAACTACTGCCGGGAAACAATAGTAGCGAATGAAATAGACAACCAAGAAAACCACGAACAAATTGGTGGTTCCGGCGGCAGAGTTGTCGAGATAGATGAAAGCAAGTTTGGAAAGAGGAAATATAACCGTGGCAGATATGTGGAAGGCCATTGGGTGCTGGTAATGATCGATGAAACAACAAATGAACTCAGATTAAAAGTGTATCCTGATATTGTGAGGTTCACAGAGGTATTTATACCTATTATTAAAAACATGTGAAACCAGGCACAACAATCCATACAGATTACTGGAGCGCCTATGATGCCCTGCCGGCCCACGGCTACATACACAGGAAATTAATTTATAATTTCAATTAAACCATTATGAAGAATTTGTGGCAGAAGATGGGACACACACCCAGTGCATTGAAAGCCAATGGTGCCACTTAAAGAAGCGGTTCCTTAAATTAACTACAAAGGAAACTTTGAGGATTGGTTAATAGACCACCAATGGTGGCACCATTGCAGAAAAAACACATTAATCCTTTTATAAACTTCGCTAGGGCTATAAAGCACATTTATAATAAATAGATAATAGTATATTGTATTATTTAATTAATAAAAAAATATGTAAAGTCATATTGTTTTTTCCAATTTTTAAAAGTTGGTGTGTGTGAAGCGAGCTAGGCTACCCCATGTAGTTTCACAGAACCAATGTTGCTATAGGTCACTTCTATTTGAATACTAAAGTTAGGTTTTTAGGACATAACGTTGAGAACCACAAGAAGCCGAGCGAAGCGGAGCGGAATAAGGTAACTTCATGTACTTTCACAGACCCAATGTTGCTATAGGTCACTTCTGTTCGAATACTAAAGGTAGGTTTGTTAGGTCATAATGTTGAGAACCACCAGGAGCCGAGCGAAGTGGAGCCGAGCGAGGCGACTCCATGTAGTTTCACAGAACCGAATTGGTGGCTATAGATCACTTTCTGTTTGAATACTAAAGATAGGTTTGTTAGGACACAACGTTGAGAACCACCGGGAGCCGAGCGAAGAGGAGCAGAGTGAGGCGACCCCATTTAGTTTCACATTATCAAATTGGATGCTGTAGGTACCTTTCTGACTGAAAACTGAGAATTTTCTGCAAAACTGCACTAGGTAAATTTGAAGGTTAATAATAATGACCTCGAGGTCAATGAACATTATGCTAACTGCAAAATTGACGATTTTCTGCAAATAATTCTATAAAGTTCAAGGTCAAGGTCAATGACCTTATGGTTCAAGGTCGGAGACCTCGAGGTCAATGAACCATAACCGATGTCACTTGATTTTTCTGGGGAAAACCAGCGAAATTTCAAGTTCAAGATCAAGGTCGATGACCTCGAGGTCAATAAATTTTGCACTACATCTGACGTCAAAAAATCGGACGGAAAGATTTTTCGACAGACAGAGCATTCGGGACACGTGGGGTTGTGGGAGTATTAACTCCCACATCCCCACGTGTCCCGAATACTTGAAACGGCTACTTAAAAAAAAATATAACTCGAAAACTAATAATTTCCGACGTTTCGCGTATTTTGCAATAGTCTTAGAATACACTTATTATGCATAGAAAAAATCAGCATAAGCATCTGAAACCGCGGTCTTCCTAAAGTCATTCCAAATCTAGTGTATTTGTGATTTAAATTGTCTCTACAACTGAATGTGGTAACCAACATCGAGTAATCCTTTGGAATATCGAGTTTTATGATCACGTGACATTTATTTATATTGGCCTTGTTAGAACGCCCATACTGTAGATATGTTGTGCGTCAAAGCCGGAAATGAATGAGTATGTGTCGTATGGGGGCCCAAATGCAACAAAAAAGTTTACGGAGTCTATCACTCGTGATGTAATAAGTCGCATAAGATGACAAATGAGTCGGTTCATAAAGCGTTCATGAGGCAACTGCAGTTTAGATATGACGGGTCGTCGGTGGACTACGGTGAGGGTCTTACTCCATATTCTATGGCGTCCCTGGAGAGTAGGAGGATGCTGGCGGAAAAGAAACTTCTTCATGACGTCATCAACAACAGTCTGGACAATGAGTGGCTGGTGAGGTCAGTGCTGCTGCGCGTCGCCCCGGCGCGGTCGCGAAGCCATACGCCGCGCGCCGGCGCTGCTCGGGCACGAGCGCGCGGGCACCAGCTATGCCTCCAATTCACCACTAAATAAAAGCTTTGATATGTGCGTGAAGCACTTTGCGGGGGCGATGTCTTTAACCTGAACTGGGCTCAGTTTATATCACAGGTTTGTGCGAGGATAGGGTCAAGTAAATGAAATAATTGATTATCAAAAATAAACAACAACCAAAAACATTTGTTCAAGAAAATAGAACTCCCTGATATGACAAACAAACAACTCATGTCCATCCACGTACACACACACACACACACACACACACACACACACACACACACACACCTTCACACAAACACATACACAAGCACGCAAGCACACCCCCTAATGCATGGCCTTACCCGAAATGGCTCGTGATTTTCAACCTCATTGCTTAGTAATAAAGTTCAAAACCTATGAAACCATGCATGGTTAAGGTAAAAGCAAATTTTTGGAAATAATAATGTATAAAATTTAGAAGATTATGGATGTTCTAATATATTAACACTGTATAAATTTTATGACTCCAGTTCGGATATTTTTTGTTGTTTTATTATCCAACGATTTGTGCTTTAAAGAAAATAACGTGTATAAAAAATAGTGTATGTTAAATAAAAAAAGTATTTTAATTATATAACAATGTATTTTATTAATACTTGCCCCAAAGATTGAGATAAAGTTTAGTAAAGTTAGAAAGAAGTATATTACATCATCCACCAACGCCTTTGGGTTCTAGCTAAATCAATTCGACGATCAGATCAGTAAGAAAGATTCTTCTGTAATCATGCGGCAAATCCCATCCAGTACGTTTTGTACATACAGTTCACTTGCTTAGGTAATTAATTGAAGAAGTTCTTGTGGACTGCGATAAAAATAGAAATAAGTTTGGGACGCGCTGAATTGCGAGCGCGAGCGAAGAGGGAGGAGCGATCGGCGTGCGATCCAGCAGCCTCTATCTTACCCTTCTTCTGATCTTTCAAGGCTTTTTTCACGTAATGCTCTCTTGGGTAGGTAGCCAATCCTTCAATTCCGATAGAGTAGAGCAAACGAGGTCTTAAGTAAGATCAGAGTTAGGCATGTCACATATGTGGACATTTCATCTTAGAAGTATCAATTATTATGTTTAACCCTCCAAAATATGGCTATAAAAAGCTAAATTGTCATGGCGGCCAGCCACATTACCGATTTTTTTTTTTTTTTTCATTTACTCAGTCAGTCGACCATTCAAGTGTGAGATACCAGAGAGAAGGTACGTTTATCCTCTATATCCGGTCAGTATTGCCAGTAATAAAAATAATAGTGGGTAGTAGTATCATTAAAAATATATATAAATATTATTTCAAGTCCATACTAGGTGTTTATGAGCGAGTGGACGGTAGGTAAATTAAAATGTAATACAAGTCCATACTAGGTGTATACGCGAGTGGACAGGTTAAGTTAGCCTATACCCAATAATGACGTCATATCTTTCAAGCATAGCCCTAGACGAAGTAACTTACGTCTACTCGTAAAAAACACTAAAGCCATGTTGAAAAAAGACAAGTCCGATATTTGTATTCGTCCAAACACAAAATAAAATAAAACATTGTCTTCTTGAAATAAATACCTTTAAGGAGATATTTGCCCGACGACATTAAATGTTCCAACGTAGCAGGGTTTTTTCATAAAAAAGGCTTCTAATTAGTGTGAGCAAACAGGTGGGGGAAAAGAAGTTTCACCGGATGCTTTGACAACCAGTCCGGATGTTGGAAGGTAAGGGAAAAATAATACAAAATCAAAGTAGCTCCTTTAACGTAGGTACTTTTTATTTATTTATTGCACACATCAAAAACTACAGGGAAACTTACAATATAGAAACAATGCACTGAGGTGTAATAAGATTTTTAAATTTTAAATCCCCAAAAAAGGCTAATCGGCATAACGTCAGGGCCTGTGAACTTTATGAACTCACAAATCATAGACATGTTTTATCAAAAAAACAAAATTTTATACCTCTGACGCACCTTTAGCATTTTGTGGGGCTTTAAAATTTAAAGATGGTTTCTGCAACTCAGTGATAGAGTAGGGTGCATACTATAAATACACTTTGGTTTGACCGATTTCCATTCGAGGCTTAGTTTGTGTACCGTAGTCAATAGATAAAGTGATGCGCCTTAATGCATGACTGAATACTGACCGACTAGATCTATTGGCTCAGTATTCCGTTATTGACTAAATATAGTGCTTTGCTCCTTTTCGCGGAGTATACGAGATTCTGGTTGGGCCAGTTGAGGTCCGAAAAAGTTTGACTCATTCTGAGTAGGTCAGATTATTTATTAACCAGGATCTTAGTTAGACGAATTTGGAGTAGGACAGTTTGTATATTAATCAGATTCTGATGAGATTGAACTCTGAGGAGGACAGAATACGTGTACAGTCAAGGGAAAAATAAATAACATTGGCGAATAGCCGGCCTGAATAAAGTCCCGCCCTTAGACTCATCTGGTTATTTTAAGTGGAGTTATGCCTCTGCCACCCCGTCTAAAAAAACTCAGATTATTGTGACTTACATGGCTTTGCTGTGCTTTTGCCATCCAATCTGGAAAAGACATGTTATTGTGACTTTCATGGCTTTACTGCGCCTCTGCTGCCCAATCTGAGAAAAGACGTGTTATTGTGGCTTGCATGGCTATACTTTTCCTCTGCTGCCCAACCTGGGAAAAGACATGTTATTGTGGATTGCATGGCTATACTATTCCTATGCTGCCCAACCTGGCAAATACATGTGATTGTGGCTTGCATGGCTATACTGTTCCTCTGCTGCCCAATCTGGGAAAAGACATGTTATTGTGGTTTGCATGGCTATACTGTCCCTCTGCTGCCCAATCTAGGAAAAGACATGTTATTGTAGGTTGCATGGCTATACCTCTGCTGCCCAATCTGGGAAAAGACATGTTATTGTGGATTGCATGGCTATACTGTCCCTCTGCTGCCCAACCTGGGAAAATACATGTTATTATGGCTTGCATGGCTATGCTGTGCCTCTGCTGCCCAATCTGGGAAAAGACATGATATTGTAGCTTGCATGGCTATACTCCCACCAGCCTCTTCCATAGAAAAATGTTCGAATCCATTAATTCTCCGGCCGTGCCTGGCTATGTGCCAAATCCGTTTTATTTTGATTCTGACGAATACGTCAGAATCGAAATAAATAATCGAAAAAAAAAATAAGTCGGTAATAACCTACGTCACACTATAACGGCGAGATTACGAATCTGACCTACCCCCTTATTTAGTTAACTCAAATTGACCAAAAAATGTGGAAATGTGGCAGTTATTGACTAAATGTATGGACACTAAAGGTATATTTGAGACTAGCATTGAATTTGACGAGGATTTGAGTGACTGGATATTGGGTTAGGTCATCGAATGAAAATTATATAGAACGGTATCAGACTATCCCCAGCTTTGACCCAGCTAAACTCAACGGCTTTTTCTAATACGGATTGGCAGAGGAACAGTTGCGGGGGGATTCTGATATCTACATCATACATTTGAGCTATATAAAGTTACCATTCTGGTTTAAATGCTTGCGGAATGGCCAAAAAATTGTTACATTCAGAAGAACATTAACTCATTGAAATGCACTAGTACAATTTGCTCATGCTATTCGCTTATGCCTTTAGCAGGTGCTAAAATGCAAATGTAGTTCTTTGGGCACAGGTAGTGAAGAATTTTCTGAAATTCATATGTAACTCAAAAAGCTATCCCCTAATCACGTTCCGTTAAAACGGTACCGAAACCTAAAGTGGATTATCAAAACGATTGTTTTAGTGTTTGTTTTCTGTTTGTTAGTTTAGGGCGCATTTACCGTTATTGTATCTCTATAATCTCAGTTTTATGAGTAGTTTTATGAGTTGTATATATCCGTCAACATCGGATCACGGAAAAATAGGTTAACTTTCATTGCGTCGCAATCACGTCTGTTTACAGGAACTCTGCAACTATTCGCATCAGCCTATTATTTCTATAACCCTAAAAATGAGATTTGTGCGGGTTTTTAAGAGTTCCGCACAATTAAAAATTTTGGGATCCGTAACTTAAAAGTAAAAAACGGTCAGGTGCGAGTCGGATTCGCGGACCAAGGGTTCCGAACACACTTGTAGACACTTGTAGAGACTTGTACGTACCTATTAATAATAACAATAATATAAATAATTTATCATATAGAGGTTCACATTAAAGGTAGACATCTTAATTAGTACAGAGCATTTGTATCAGATTAAAAAGAAAATATCTGAACCTGAGCTAGGTGGTCAACCTGTATTTCAGATTCAGCGCTCTTCCTATTCACAGAATTGATTGAGATTTCCTATTGAGGACCTGCATATCATTCTTGGCTTTATAATTTATAAAGCTAATAAATCAAAAAATAAAATAAAAGTAATTTCGAAAAACGGTAAGATAAGTTCAAAAAAATAATGCTGTTTGGGCAGAAACTGAAAATAAAAGCTATTGTAGTGTGTAAGGAATAACCTCTCTTTGACTAATTTGAGCATGAATGGGTGTGTGTGAGAGGGTGTATTGGGTTTTACTGTTATTAGTTGTACTTATACATACCCATACTCATATGATTTTTAGATCACAAAAAAGGAGATTTAAAGCAAAATATTATATTTATTTTCGTACATACATACATACATACAAACTCGATATGAGGAACATATATGTTATGTTGCAAAAAATATTTAGCTTACTGACAATCCTGAGTAGGTCCTCCGATGGTCATAGTTCAAGATTTGCAGAGTATCATGAACGGTTTTTTTAAGTGATGAAAGGTAAGGGGGTGTATGACTGTTTTCTTACTTCGTCTATTATATAACAACGGTCTAAGGAAGGAGCGAAGGATGTCCGGAATACTCGAAATTGAGAACAGACCTTATCTAAGCTTAGTTTAAACGTCATAAGCGAGTGTTGTTTTAATACCGTTAAGTAAATAGAAAGTTGCCTGACTGTAAGCAAGCTACAGGACTTAAAAAGAATTTCAGATGGGTTTAAGAATGGACGAAAAGTGCATATCTTTAAGATTGCTCTTTGTGATCTTTCCAATTTAAAAAATACGGTTTTGGGTGCACTGTCACACGATGTGACGCAGTATGTCAGGACGGATTGACAGAGTGCGATGTAAAAATTATTTTTAACAAAGTTCCATCAGCAACATGTCGTAAAATTTTGAACAATTACATGAGTTTGCAAATTCTTGCACTGACAATCTCAATGTGTGAGCTAAAACTCAGATTTTGGTCTATTAGTACCCCAAGATACTTGACGTTGGAGGATTCCATTAGAACAGGACATGAGCATGAATTACGAGTCGGGTCGGGACAGCTATGAGCTATTAGAACACCATCGGTGTTATGGGTATTTTTTATCAGCATACCTTGCTTTTTGCCAAATTTATTGATCGTCAACCGAAAGTACCCTATTGGTTTTGATTCCATTGCGAGTATCAAGCAAATTCAGCAAGTTTAGAAAATTTTGGATATAAACGGCTGTATTTTTTGATTGGGTGGACCTAGAAGTTTTAATTTTCCATAGCTCCAAGGGGTGGTTCCTGGACGTGAGACGTGAGTAATTGATATACATTTCCATTTGGTACCTGGACGCGTTCTTAAGAAAAAGAAGGACAACAAAGTGATCCTATAAGCGTTCCTTTTTCCTTTTAACCTCTTGAATACCACCGGCGTAAGCTAACGCCACTTTTCCGTTATAGGTTTTATATTTTATTACTGTGGCACAAGGTTCAAAATCGCGACCCGTCCCAACTACCCTCTCTTTTTGAGAGGTTAAGGTATGGAACCCTGAAAAGGAACCCATATAGGATTATTTCGTTGTCTTAGGACAACAGACATTAGTGTCTGTCTGCCTGTCCGTCTGTCTGTCTATCAAGAGCATTTTTCTTAGGAACGCCAAAACCTATCAAGTGAAATTAAGACCGGTTACTCGAATCTGTGGTCCCTTAGCTGTGAAACTGTGAAAAAATAAAGATTTTAGGTCATCGTAATTAAAAGATACGGCCGTTTTTGCCGCATCTTTGCTGTATTTGCTTGGAATCAAAGGTATGAAAACCTATAGGGTACGTCCCGTTGATCTACAATAATGACATTTGGCAAGAAGCAAGGTAAGCATAAGTCAAGGAAATCTTCTAAAATCGTAAATTTATAGTTGTGTAGAATCCTCGGTGCGCAGGGATGACTCGTACTTGGCCTTTTTTTTCTATATACGGTACTTATCCCTAAAAATATCATCCTAAGCTTCCAACGCAGGAAAATAAATGATCCATCACTTAGGCCTGCGCGGTCGTTCCGATTTATCAGAAAGAAGATAGACCAAAGCGTAGCATTTTGGTCTCACTCACCGCAGCAATTTGACGTGCACTCAGCAATATTCGGCGAAATCAAATTTCCGTAGCACTACCGGCTATGTCGATCTAGAGGTGAGGTGTTTCTGGAAAGTTCCTACTTTACCTGTATGTATGTTGTGTGTTTTACTCGTCAAAAGGGCTAGAGGATTAAAAGGGGTATTATTTTAACACTCTAGCGACCAACCTTAAAACTACTTGTTGGAAACGATGTGAACAGAATTTAATAAAATACAAATAATAAAGAAGTCATTATGATAATCATTTATTAATTGCTCACATGTGGTCAAAATGAAGGTCCCAAATCAGAATTAGGTAGATAGTTAATATATATTGATAGCGTTGTGCCTGAGAATGTATTGAACGTTGAACCAACCAAAACACTGTGTATCCCGGAAGGGGACTGATGCCTATAATAAACATTACTTTATAGGGTTCCGTACCCGAAGGGTTCCAAACAGGACCCTATTACTAAGACTTCGCTGTCCGTCCGTCCGTCCGTCCGTCTGTCACCAGGCTGTATCTCAAGAACCTAGCTAGCTAGAGAGTTGAAATTTTCACAGATTATGTATTTATTTCTGTTGCCGCTATAACAACAAATACTAAAAAACAGGATAAAATAAATATTTAAGGGGGCTCCCATACAACAATACCACATACAAACTTATGGATGCACCTGGTTACGTACATGGAGTGTGAAAGTAACCGCACCAATAACTTTGTAAACAATATTTTGCTGTGTAAAATCCAAACTATTCACTCCACACCATCGCTTCCATTGAACGGTGGTACAGAACCCTTCGTGCGCGATTTAGACTCGCACTTGACCGGTTTTTTTGTCTTCGTTAAGACATTAAGCCTGATATTTAACACAATTTTGACGGCTGTTAATTACAGTTTAAACACAACTAAAATACAGCAAGGCTAGCACCTTAAATACCAAGCACTCTATGGTTATTTCCTGTCAGCCTTTCTAACATCTAGAAATTTCAATAGACCAATTAGTATCATTATTTATCTTTGACATATCCTTTCAAAATTTACAGTTGCTTTGATGACAGCTAGTGTGAAATGATTGCGCTCTTATTGATATAATATACGCTCTCAAAATCTCAATATACTGCACAAATATATTGCACAAAAACAGTAAATACAAAAATAATATAAAGGAATAAAAATGTATAAATGGGAATGTATCTCTTCTCTATTCTAATGGAGAGGAGAAAAGTAAGCACAGATAGACCTAAATACACAATAAATATAATAAACTACATACTAATATCTACATAATATTAAATACAATGCTATGTATAAATATGTAACATATATATATTTATACTAATAGTCAATAGTCAATAGTCAAAGTACTTTATTACTGTAGATATTTACATATACTTAGCAAACGTCATTTTTTGCCTCTTCTCTACATTGGACCACTGTGGGAGAAGAAGGGCGTAGAAACTCCCACAGATTTATTTTAAGATCTCTTTTAAAAATAGGTTGTGCTTAACTAATACAAATATGAAAAATTTAATTGTTATGATTAATAAGCAGGAATAAATAATTACAAAATTATTAACAGCAAGGTCTGTGTTGAGCCAGATTAACCCCATACAGTCCTGTCATTTAAGTAATCTTGAACATTGTAATATCCCTTTTTCGACAAAGTCGCTTTAACATGCTTTTTAAATTGCTCAAATGGCGATTTCAAAATCTCCAGAGGTATCTTATTGTAGTAGAGAATGCACTGACCCTTGAAAGAATTGCTAACCTTCGCGAGTCTAAAACGGGGCGCACATAGTCTGTGATTATTTCTTAGGTTAACATTACAGCTGTCGCTAAGTTTGGAAAGTGTTGTAAGGTTCTTGCGTACATACATTATATTTTCGAAAATAAATTGACTAGCTACTGTTAGTATGTCAATTTCTTTAAAAAGCTCTCTTAAGGAGTCTGTTCGTTTTAAATTATAAATTGCTCGAATAGCTCTTTTCTGTAAAATAAAAATAGTTTGAATATCCGCTGCTTTCCCCCACAACAAGATACCATAGGACATCACACTATGAAAGTAACTAAAATATACTAGCCTAGATGTAGCCACATCCGTGCTTTGTCTGATGTTCCTAACAGCGTAAGCCGCAAAACTTAATTTACCAGCCAATTTATCTATGTGGGGTCCCCACTGCAATTTACTATCAATGGTTATTCCAAGAAACTTCGTATCATTTACCAATTCTAACGTGCTGTTGTCTAACACCAAACTGGTCTCAACTTGCCTGACATTTGGAAGTGAGAATTTGATACACTTGGTTTTACCAGCGTTTAACAATAAATTATTAACTGTGAACCAATTCAAGGTTAAAGACAATACACCATTAACATCATCAAAATCTCCTTTTTGTCTTTCAATTTTGAAGACCATTGAAGTATCTTCAGCAAACAACACTATGTCAGTTAATTTCTCCACCATGAAAGGCAGATCATTAATATATACCAGGAATAAGAAAGGGCCTAATATGGAACCTTGTGGAACGCCAATTTTAACACCCGATCCATCAGATTATACTTAGCAAGGAAGAGAAAGATAGTGTTTTTTCAAATGACTTTTATAAATGTATATTGACGGACTGACTCTGATGGCTGGGGAGTTTGTTCCAGAGGCTGAAAGCTTGTAGTCTGAACCCATTTTTATAAGCGACAGTGTTATGCTGCGGCGTTATTAGTAGTGACCGAGTGTGAGATCTCCGTGGCCTAACTGAAGACAGAAAATCGAATCGATCCCGTAAGAAGCCAGGATAGCGAGGATTACATGAAATATTCAATAGGAATGAGTATATGGGAATCCCGTCAAAGGCGAATCGTTCATCGTACAAAATATCAATTTAAAATGGATTCAGATTTAAATTCCTAGATGTCAGAGATAGATAATAAGGCTACAGAACACGATTATTTTAATCTAACTTTTGTAGCGGTTATGATTGTACGATTTTTCAAGGTGATTTGCGATTGAAATTATCAGCTGTCAGAGATACTTAATTAGGCTACACGTACCCACTTAACCAGGTCGCGTTGTTTTTAAACTATATTTAGCGGCTGTGAAAAAGGTGGTACGATATGGCATTTGAATACAAAGCATCTTCCTAAACCCGCCTCATTTTGCACTCCTAATTGTGTAGCAATTTTTTTGTTATGAAACTTTGGGTAGTAAGCGTTAGGACAGTGTGTGAAAAATAGCAGAATCAACACCCAGAGTGGAGTTAGGATGGTAAGTGCGATAACATTAATGAATTTGGGTTCAGGAAGGCTTTCATTTCGTAAGTCTTCGCTTGGGTAGGATTACCGGCTAACTTCCCTCCTCAGGAACTAAGGGATATGTGGGCGAAATTAACAGTGCCGATATTTGTATATTGCGTAGATGAGGGTAAACATTGTAATAATTTCTTACTTAGGTATTATGAAGATATTGGCGAAATTACAGGATGAAATAGAATAAAAATAAACCTAACCTAATGAAGCCGTTAAGGAATGTTCAAAATCTCGTTTTGCTATATTGAAATTTTGGAAAATCGCTTCGTTATATATACATAAGGCTTTTAGCCTGATTGACAATGTCACATACTTTTTTTTCATTTGGCTAGGCGTTTTACTAGTTGCAATTAGTGTTGTTGCTATAATTACTTCTACCCTCTCAAACAGCTAGCGACCACTATCCACTACTATCCACGAATTTACCCGAATAACAAGTCGAGGTCAGAAACAAAACTAATTACAACCAGGGGCCTATAACTCAAAACTTATATAATTGTATTAGATTCAACGAATTGACAGCGACAGATTTATAACAAACACAATTGTGTTTTAAGTACCATGAAATATATATTTTTTTACATATAATACAAATGTAATTAATACATATTTGTGATTATTGTGATATGTCATTTTGTTGACAGCTTAACAATTTTGATGACAAATATGTATGTTTTGTGTTATGGGGCCCAGATGTATAAAAGCCAAAGAACCTGTCTCGATTACTACCCAGACTCCAATCAAAGTAAATAAATTATCACATGTCTCCCCTCGTCACGACCACGACTGCTAATTAGTAATTACTAAAACCAAACACATTATACGACCTTCATCGAGTAATTCGGAACAGTCGGATACTCGAAAATCCCGACTAATAGAGGCCTGAATGTAATTGACTTCCTATAACAGGAACGTGAGTCTCAGGATAATAAGGCATGGAAAAGCGTTCCGAATGTTTACCTAGAGAATAAGACGGTCATTTTGTTGCGGGGCACGAGGTAAATTGTAACGTATCTACAAAGAAACACAACTACAGAGCCAAAATAATTCTCGTCGCTAAAGAAACACACACAATAGAAGTTCAAAACAATGATTCTTTTATGCAAAATAATTGTGGCTAAAAACTGTCAGTCTGTCAGTTCATTCGGCTGAGCGGCAAGTGAAGCGCAAATATGGCTTCTATTCTAAAATATCGTTTTAGGGTTCCGTACCCGAAGGGTGCCTTACGGGGCCCTATAACAAATAATAACGGGAGCCTCCGCTGTGCGTCCGACCGTCCGTTCCCTCCGTCTGTCCGTCAGCTGGCTCTATCTAATGACCCGTAATAGGTTGAGAGTTGAAATTATCACAGACTTCGTAATTCTAGTGAAGCTACATGAGCCACACGCGTTTTTAATAACCAAAGGGGGACCCCCTTTGGTTATTAAAAACGCGTGTGGCTCACACACAAGATACGTATATTTTAAACCTTTACGACGTCGCGGTTTCTGGTTCGCATGATCCAGGGTATCCTAGTGTTCCCAGAAGCAATGTATGTGCCTGATTGTGCCTGTATGTGGAGGTTATGCTATGTCTTTTTTGTACGATTGTATGGTACGGAACGCTTTGTGTGCGGCTTCGACTCGAACTTGACTGGTTTTGAAAGTACGCCCGCGACCAAACGTGAAGACATTCCCAGGCAGAGGAGTTCGTTCGTTCAATATTAATTAGCTATTGCTGATGATAATGGATTCCAGCTCGCTTATTATTATAATATGGTTTTCAGCACCCGGAGCGAGTACCCACTTACCTAAGATTAAGCTCGGCACATATTGGAATATTGGCTGACAGTTCTGTGCATTATTTGTTGCTTTGGCGTAACCGCTGTTTAAGTAATATCCAAAGAGTGACTAAACTCTGTTGGTCTCTATAGAATGCTTTCTCTAAAACAAGGTGGTATGTATGGGGGGGGGCTGGCGTTAATTTTTTCCGGTGATTTTAGCTGAAATATGACTCGAATGTGGGAAACAGGGACTTTGATTTCTATCGGAAAGACTGCCAGCAAGTTGGTGCCTTTTCCCTTTTACACTTTTTCCCGTTTCTTTCTCGCTTGATAACTATTTTAGGAAATACAACCATGCATTATTATATATATATGATTCTACTAGAAGCTATGTCATGATAACCGCGATATGCCACAGCACTGACAAGTATCACAATCAAAACGATGGTGTTGTCATATACCACAAGACACACCTCAAACCAATTGTACAGCAAGCAAATCTTACTGAAGCCACAGCCCTTACTGTCCAACTTGATAATTCCACATTGATTATAGGTATTTACCGGCCTGACTGTTTCAAAAATGCCGATAGCTTTATTTACTCGTTACAGAATCTACTAAAAACCTATCAGAATTTCAGCAATATCATTATAATTGGAGATATAAATATTAACATAATACCAAATAATAGTGATAGTAACTTTAACACATACATAGACATACTTACCATCGAAGGACTATTTCTGGCATATGATATTCCAACCCGAGATAAAAGCTGCTTAGATCATGTAGTTCTCAAAACAAAGCTCAAATCAACCAATCTTATAATTCAGTCAACTGTAACTGATCACTGTGCAACGCTTTTCTGTCTTGACTGGAACAAAGTGCATGCAATTCCTAATAAGTTCGTAAATCGATTAAACTATAATAAGTTTGTAGAGGAATTTAAATCTTATGATCTCTCCTATTTATATCTAACAGAAGATCCTGATGAAGCCATGAGAATCTTGATAACACTTTTAAAATCAGCCGCAAAAAATAGCTCTTACAAACACAAAATCCCTAATAGCAAAATAACGAAAAAGCCTTGGATGACCACAGGACTTCTTCGCTGCGTTCGAAATCGTGATAGTTTACATAAAAAGACAAAAAACCAGCCAGAAAATACTGTCTTGGCAATTACCTACAGGCGATACCGCAATTTCTGTAATTCTCTAATTAAGAAACTAAAACGAAAATACGACAGAGGCCTACTGGTTTCTGCGGGTTCTAACAATAAAAAAATCTGGACTGCAATCAAATCCATATCTCATCTTGAAAAATTCAAAAGTTCACCTATAGAACTTCTTACTTCAAATCCCTCTCAGACTAATGCTATAAATACAGCTAACATGTTCTTTAATAACGTCGGAAAAAATCTTTCGGAAGCGATTCCGCGCACCCCACCGCTAATGTTATCAAGAAACGTATCGAACCGCTCCCTACACTCTTTCACACTGTATGAGACCACTGAACAAGAAATAGAAACACAAATCCTCGCACTCAGACCAGATTGCGCTGTAGGATGTGATGGAATAAGTGCCAAAATGATAAAATCTGTTAAGGACTCCCTAGTTCCCATACTAGCTCACATCTTTAACATCTGTATGCAGAAAGGAATTTTCCCTTCCGATCTAAAGAAATCACTTATATGCCCAATACACAAGGCTGGGGATAAAAGTGTGGTCAACAACTACAGGCCTATCTCAATCCTACCTAGCTTATCGAAGTTATTAGAAAGAATAATAAATAATAGATTGGTAAAGTTCCTCGAGCAAAATAACTTATTATCAAATAAACAGTACGGCTTTCGAGCCGGTAAATCTGCTGAAGACGCACTTTTAACCTTTACGAATGCTATTGCTAAAGACCTTGACGACAAAAAAAAATGCATCACTATATTTCTTGACTTGGCGAAAGCGTTCGACACTGTATCTATCCCTCTACTCCTGAAAAAGCTTGAATTCCTAGGCATACGGGGAACTCAGCTGAGCCTATTTGAAAGTTACCTGTCAAATAGAACTCAACGAGTCAAAATAGATGAACATGTCAGTGATGAACTACCAGTCTATCACGGGGTCCCACAAGGTAGTATCTTAGGCCCCACACTATTTTTATGCTATATTAACGAACTATGCGACCTAAGCCTTGCACAATGTAAAATTGTCTCCTACGCAGACGACACCACTCTCACTTTCAGTGCTGACACCTGGGCTGATGCCTTCTCCCTAGCCCAAAATGGGTTCAATCTTGTTACGCACTGGCTTGCAGCTAACTATCTAACACTCAATTCCGATAAAACAACATACATGATGTTTTCTATTGTCAACCAGGCTTCATGCTCTGAGATTCGCCAAAACTCAACTATAATCTCCCACAAATGCTCCTACCCTCCAAACAGCACCTGCACTTGTCACAGTATTCTTAGTACTAACTCAACTAAATACCTTGGTATAACTATAGACTGCAACCTGACATTTAACGAGCAAGCACAGAATCTAGCCAAGCGTATAAGAAAACTAGCCTATGTCTTCAAGCAACTACGACACGTCGCAAGCGATAAACTAATTAACCAAGTATACAAGGCTCTAGTCCAATCACTGTTGACGTACGGAATTACATGCTGGGGTGGATCCCCAAAGACTCACATCTTAGCAGTGGAACAAGCTCAAAGACTTATACTAAAAATCTGTCTCTTCAAACCTTATAGGTTCCCAACCAGAGCTCTACATGAAATTTCAGACACTCTAACCGTCAGACAACTGTACATATTACATACAACACTAAAACAACATTCTTACACTCCTTACTCAACTGAAATCGGTATAAATCGACGAAATTATGCTGTCTGTTCTGCTGTAAGAAGCAGAACTTTCTTTTTGAACAGATTTCTCGTCTTTCAGGGTCCCAGGCTCTATAACATTATCAATAAAGATCATAGTATATTTGGTCTATGTAAATTTAAATGTAAGCAAATTATAACTAATTGGCTTTTAACACTAAACTACGAGCAAACTGAAAATATTTTATCTATAATAAAGTAAAATCCGCACATACATTTTAAATGGCTGAATACACACAAAACAAAAACAACACTCACACGCATTTTCACCGGCGACCCAGGGAGGGACACATTTCATAATATTATGCTCTCATACATGACATAATTTGTAACTTTTGTTTAGACTCTAACGGTGTTAATGTGAGCAGCTAGTAATCATAACACAGGCATTTTTAATGCTTAGCTTGGTTGTTGGTCTGCTGTATGAAAATAATGTAGCCTATCTGTAATTTATGTTCTTGTTATATACACCTTTGAACTGTAAGATTTTATGAATAAATAAATTATTATTATTATTATTATTATTATATATATCATGCGTTAAGTCATATAGTAAAAAAACAGGCCAATTTTGATGTGTTATCAATTTTCAGTGTGCATGTGTGTGCAACTTTTGCATCGCTTGCCAATTCGTTATCTCGTTAATGTGGTCAAACATTTTCTATGATCTTACCTACAGGATACGCAGTGCTTTTCTAGTGATGTTGTAACAATAAAAGGATTCAGTATACTTACAACCACCAAGATGTTTTTAGTGTATTACCAAATACTTTAATTAAACGTTTTGTATACTTATGAAACTCAATTCTGTGACAAAATTGCATGTACTTCAAGAAGCATTCTGATTTCAATCCAGAGCTCAGCGGATTTACTTAATATCCCTATTTAAGGAGCGGAAGAGTTCTTCAAAGAAAAAGAAAGCGTAGCTCAGCTCACCTTTGTATATAACATTTATATGGAGTAATTTTTCAAATAGGTTAAACTTTTAATGAGCTAACTTCACTACGGACCTGCTGGTGGACGTCTTTTAAATTATACTCGAACAAGAAACTCTGCAGGGCGACAGAGTTTATGTCATCAGAAGTTGGGGCTCTTAAAAATATATTTAGTTACGACTATTGCGACTTCCTCATTCGTTTAGGAAGGCTTAGCGCAGCTTGAAAATATCAAAAGTATCAAAGACTACCGGAAATACAAGGTGTGACCTTGTATTCCCGGTAGTCTTTGATACTTAGGGTAGGAGAAAAAATAAAGTTAGGGGATAAAAATAATGTAAAACTCTGATTTTTTATTCCGTAGAATTCTGACATTTCAGTTATCATAAGGTTCTTTATGAGGACTATTATTATTTTATTCATTTTGATTAGTGTAAAGTGCAGGTGTTAAGTGTGGCTGTGCAGTGTAAAATGCTAGCAACGTCTGAACAGCCAGTGTTAAGTTTGAGTGATTACTAATCAGTAATCAGCGCAGTGAGGCAAATAGAAGTATATTCTATTTTTTTTGCGAATAAATTTCACCAATTTGAGGAAAATACGAAACATTACCTCGAATTCTTAACATGTTTACCTTTCTATCAGATGAGCTTTTTTCCAGCTACTGATGCATTTCTCCTTCGAAGCTCAGTTTAAAGTTCCCGCACAGTCATCAGCGAATACATTATGTGGTTTTATATCGCAATTATAAGCACACAATTGAAACACGATACTTGATACAAACGTAATCAAGGTACTAACATTGACGTGAGAGTAATATTTGTTCTGTAGCTATCGACGTTTAGCTGTCAGTGTTGCGCTCCATTGGACACTACTTTATACTTAATACTTCACAGCGAATAATTTAAAGGTGTGCACTCAAAAGACCTGCTTTGTCAGATGGATGCAGAATTATTGAACATTTGGAACGTGATTCTACGCTACGAAGTATATGGCGAACAAATTATATTGGTAAATTTCAGCAAAGATATACCAATGCGCTCATGTGTTCTCGGTGTTTGCTGCTATTTGTTGCTATTATCTTGTTAAATTAGTTAAGTTTCTGTTATTCTGTTAAGTTTTTTCTTGTTGACTTTTCGTGTTGTGATTGTTCGTTGATTTTTATAAACGTTATGGAGCCACAGCCTGGCGCTTCCCGGGAAGCAGCCCCATCTGACAGAGCACAAGAGACATACTTTCTGTCTCCCAGAAAGAAGCGTCCTCGTGGTGTATCAATCAAATGTCGCCCTCGACAATTTGATTGATACAGTCGCAGACACTTTAATAATTCATGTCAGTGATGATGATGATGATGATGATGATGATGATGATGAAGAAAGTGATATTAGATTAATGATGATTAGAGATTTTAATAAAAATATGTTTTCTTTACTTGTAGTTTTTTACTGTTTGTTATGAAAAGGGACGTATTATAATTATCACGCGCCGTAAATCCCCTTTTAATTACGAGCGCCGCAATTAAAAAATGGTTACAGTCACTCAAATGTTCAGACTCGTATTGAAATTGAAAAATGTGCCCAGCCAAAAAGGTTTGTAATCTCTGACATGTCAAAAAATTATAGCTGTCAGAATTCTACGGGATAAAACATCAGAGTTTAGTTAGATACCTTTTTCTGCGAGTTAAGGTAAATTTACACTTTAATTAGAGTTAGTGCAGATTATTATAATGCATGAGCTTAGTGATTACGAAAAAAAAAGTGGAGCGCAATTGATTAATAATAATCAGCGAAGTAAACTGTATAGAAGCGTTTTCTATTTATTTGCCAGTGGACAGTCCCGCGCAAACTTCCTTCCCCTTTACTCGCAGCGTGCCTGCTACTAAATATGTATGACCAACAATTAAATCTTACTAAGCGCAGCAGGTGAACAGTATTGTATACTGGCCGTACTACACATTTGTAGTAATCACTTACAATAATCACTCATCATTCATCTCGTTCTAATCAAAGTGTAAATTAGCCTATATTTACAGCTCAGATTTGCATCTTACATTCTACTGTGTAAATCCAACAACCCTGTATTTTAGCTATTAAGTGTCCCAATGCTAGTTGATGGGTTTCCCATGTTGCAACGATAATTATCAACCGAAAATAAGGTCATTACAAAGTAAATATCTCCGAAACTACTGAACAGAAATATTCAGAAAATAAACAAAAGGCATTTCCGTGCATGGCAGGTAGGGCGTGGGTCGGGTAGTACTGTCTTTGTATCACTTGGAACTGATGGGAGATAACTAGGGTCGTGGCACAAAGAGAGGGAAAGGGCTCACAGGCTGATATCAATACTGACATTGACACTACTAGTATTCGCTGTCTTGAAACAGGCTACCATTTTTACGGGCTGCTTTTTCTACTGCGATAGTGTCAGCCGTGTAGAAATAAGAACATACTTTGCACACACTAAATATTTGTTTTTTTTGCGATGCGTTTTCTAAAAAATGGTCCCTCGAATTATAAATTTTATTAAAAAAAGTTTTTTATACAATACACGATAAAACAAGTGCTTAGTGGAACATATTTGTTCGTAAGTCTAGAGAATTTTTAAGAATAGGCAGAATCGCTGCCTAACTTTGCGTGATAAGAAACTAGATGGAATATAATACTTATATATATATAAGATTATCGTACGTTATTAGATATATATCGATAGTTCTAATGAATATTATCAATAATGTGCAGGAACAAATAGAATCTTAACTTGAGCGAGTTCTGTGTTGTGATCGACTCAGAACTCGCTCAGGTATATTTAATTCTGGATTATTTAATAATAATTCAGACTTTAAACAACTTCTGCATCAGACATAAATATGTTCTCTTTCCATTGATCTCTTAAACGTAAATATGTAAACGTAATAAAGATTAGTCCAAAACGTCTGAGGTGTCAGTGAACTAGCGATACGTTTGGTCAAACAGAATTCAGTGTCATCAGCAGTGGCAACAAAAAGTCTTGAACTTGCGTACATACTCCGCAAGGAGTGAAGGAAGTTGCGGATTGTCAGCTGTCCACAACCAACAGTGGTAACATTGAAAGGAAAAACTCGAATAAGATCGATCCATTAAAATTACATACCTACACTTCTGTTATCATGTCGCTGGACGAACAATATTACAGTTTGGGAGAGCTTGAAAAACATCGGGAAAACTTCAAAAAGGACAGCCAGGAGAGGAAGTGTAGGCCGGATTACTATAAGAATCAATGGAGTAAGGTGGGACTTTATTGAACCTATTGGATCCAATTCAATCATGATCGAATTCTTACCGAAATTAGTCCTTCCGATACGTATTTTAGGAACAAAAATTTGAAACGGGCAAAAGAAATTTATGCGCATTAAACCAGTAATACAAAACAAGGAGGAACTAAATTACTAGGATCCAAAGGATTATTGGTTCGAGCGACAACTGCCCGCAGCAGGAAAAAAAATACGTCAAGTGGCGAAGATGGGAGACGGAGAGTAGGAAGCTGGAAGGAGTTAACCCTCTCGATAATCTTTCAGAAACAGCAGGGAAGCTACCAAGATGGAGTGAAGGAAACTGGAGTGAGTCAACCCTCTCAACAAACCTGCAAAAACAGGAGGAAAGCTACTACTAAATTGAAGTATAGTGATTGGGTGACCACAGGTTTGCGGATTAGCAGCGATAGACTTTTTGAACTTTATGAACAAAGAAACATGACAAATAGTGACAGGTTTAAAAAATATCTCAAAGATTACTCCAAAACTTTCGAGATATTGTGTCTTAAAGCCAAAGCAAATTTCATTAGTAGTTATTAATTAAACCTGTAGACTATTAAATAAAAACAGCATGGAAAGTTATAAATAGCAAAACCGGTAGTACAAAGCCGAGTTTAACTTTTCACTTAAGACAGATCGCGGTATTATTAGTGCAAATTTAGAAGTAGCTCAGGAATTCAAGACCTTTTTTTACTAATATGCCCTTGAAAACTACTGAACCTCCAAAATCTTCACCATCCCTTTCAGCTCCATTTCAAAAACGTGAATGCCTGCGGAACTTAATTTAAATTTAGTCATGTCAGTCCCAATTATATTATTATATAAGACTTATGAATACATTAAAGTTAAGAGCACTGAAGACTTATGGGGGATCTCAATTGTTGATATAAGAGCACCATATGTAGCTTACATATTTAATGAATATGTTGATCACGGTACCTTTCCCGATTTAATAAAAACTAGCAAAGTAGTTCCTTTATATAAAGCTGGTGACAAAAAAGATCCCAGTAATCATAGCCCTGTATCAGTTTTACCGGTATTTAGTAAAGTGTTTGAAAAAATTATGCTCAATCAGAGATTTTCCATTTTATCACCATAATATATTACATCACCAGCAATTCGGCTTTACAAAAGGACGTCATCACAGATGCTAGTGTTGAACTATTAAAACATATTTTTAGTGCATGGGAAGAATCAAAAGTTGTTATTGGTGTCTTCTGTGACCCCTCCAAAGCATTTGATTGCGTAGATCATGAAACTTCACTGTTTAATTTAATTTAATGCAAATTAACAATATTTTATTAATATATAGTACTTAATGAAACAGTACGACTTATTGTTGCTAATGTGATGTGTAAAAGTTTTTTTTTTTTGCGATCGACATTCACCAGAGCCTATGCTACAGAAATGGCTAAGGTCCCTAGCCATTTCTGTAGCATAGGCTCTGGTGAATGTCGATCGCAAAAAAAAAACTTTTACAGTATTATTTACAAGACACCTGAAACTTCAGACGATGAGCAACATTCCAGATGCCAAAAACCAAGCACGCCAACATAACATAATAAAGAAAATCGTAGTGTGCCACGTTGTTAGTCAACATATAAAGCCGGAAGGGTAAGTTTTTTAAGAATGTTTGTGTTGTTGATGATTTGCATGATTATGTCGAGATAAGGGTCACATTTCTACGAAATACAAAAAAGAAGAATATTTTTTGCATTTTGATTTGAAAAATCGTATCTATCCGACATAGACTACACAGGCATAATTGAAATACTTCCTGGACCTACGATGAAAAACAAGCGAAGCGAAAAGTACTACGTCTTTAAAAATGATGTTAAGGTTTCTGAGAAGTAATTTTATGTTTTCCTGTTATTATTTTGGTTCAAAACGTTAAGTCTGATATATTATAATCTTAATTTTCATCACAGAAGTGTACTTAAAGTATTTTTTTTTAATATCCTTCCAAAGAAATTATTCTTTCACCTGTGACTTATTTTTTATTAAATACTATTATTTCATTGGTGTTGTGTGGTCCTTAGAGTAACGAATTTGTCTCTTGCCTTACAATATTTTCCCCCATATTTATTGAAAAACGTAGGTTCCTAATAGTCGGGAACACAGGACTGTACGGTCCATAACTCCTAGATGCAGAGTCAACCCGATGCACTAGGATGCATTTGACTCAAAATGCAGTTGAATTTTTTCACTACAAATGATAGTCGCTAGCCTTCTGGCACGCTTCTGGATAAGTTCTAGCCATACATCTCTACAAAGTACACCCAGGTGTTGCAGAAAAGTAAGAAAATTGCAGCTGCAGAGCTCATGAACCCCGCAAGCACAAAACTTAGACTTCTAGTAACCCAACGTCGATTCATTCTAGGCTAGTCTCAGCTTCTATATAACAATCTCACGTATCTGAGCAAAGCTCACCTGCTCTTAGACCTCTGCTACTCACATTCCTTAATTTTGAAACATTCGTGACGAATATAGAGATGATAGCACATTTTCCTTGTATGTGTATGTGTGTGTATGTCAAGTTGTCGTACACGTACACGAATATTGCGTAAGTTAAGATACTATGACGTGAACGGTCTTTACTACGATCCGTCGTCATGCCGGCGGTCAGCAATGATAGTAACTTTAGGCATACCCCCTGCTGCCTCAGCAGCAAGTACAAACGTCTGATATATTCTCTGTATGCTGCAATGTGCCGCAACGCTCGAGACACATCGATGCTGTAATGTTGCATAAACATTATTTACATTATGAAACCTGTGGCATCTATCAGCGTCCTGCTCGGACCCTCGGATGGCGATAATAAGGCAGCAGCAAATATCTTAGCGAAAACCGTTGTCACACTTCACTTGTTCTGTGGCCATGCATGGCAACCAAATTATTCCAAATACCTTATCTTGGGTTTAATAATAACTACACGGGTTAGTTGCTACGTGATTTCATGAATCCCGGCGTAATTTTATTATTAGGCAAACGACTAAACGCAGGTCAAGTAATGTAATCACTCCGCTGTTAAATGAGGATAACGATCACTAAAAGGTATTTTCGCTAGGCATGATGTCATTAGGAGTTTGACTGAATGCCAGCGAGTTTTCGTCAAGTAGTGAATTAAAAATTATCGCTGCCCGTTGCTACATGCGCACCTCTGAAAACAATCATGGCAGAACTTTCGTATGTTGCGACGTGTTCTCTGATGAGCCCAAGCCGCTGTTGATAAGCCTGAGTAAAATACATGGTATTTTCTTCAAAAATAACACAGTCGCCGCACCTCATTATATTGTGTGACCGCGAGCTCCATGCGGCGTTGGAGAGTCACGTGCGCCGCGGTCTTATCGGTAGCTCGATGGTGCGGCCAAGACAAAGAGTAGGACCTGGTCGGCGTGCAAGTTAATCTTGTACGGAGTTCGAAATAGTTAGCATGTCAAAACGTTTGCACTTGGTACACTTAGAGTATTAACACTTCAGTTTAAAAACGAACAGTACGATAACGTTTTTTTCATTCTTCTTCTTCTTCTTCTTCTTCTTCAGCATTTCACCGTCCACCGTTGGACATATGCCTCCCCAGTTGTCCTCCATCTTGTGCGGTCCGCGGCCATTCTCGTCCAGGATAGGCCGGCCGTGATCTTTATGTCGTCGGACCACCGTGTCGCAGGTCTTCCAACGCTTCTTTTTCCTGTGCGGGGTCTCCAGAACAAAACTTCAGAGCTCCATCTTCCATCATTTCTGCGACAGATGTGTCCAGCCCATTGCCATTTAAGTCACGCGACTCGTTTTCCTATATCGGTAACTTTAGTGCGTTGGCGGATGAGCTCGTTTCTTATCATGTCGCGGCGGGACACTCCGAGCATCGACCTTTCCATCGCTCTTTGTGTGACTCTAAGTTTGTTCATCATCCCGGCAGTAAGCGTCCTGTCTCGCAAGCGTAAGTCATCACCGGGAGAACACACTGGTTATAGACTCTAGTCTTCAGCGATTGAGGGATCTTGGAGTGGAAGACGTCCTTGAGCTTTCCGAATGCTCCCCAAGAAAGCTGGATTCTTCGGTCAATCTCGCGATCCAGCGAGTCCCGTCCCAGTCTGATGATCTGCCCTAGGTAGTTATACTCCTCCACTTGCTCCATCACTCGGCCGTCTACTGTGATCGGATCTTGGGACATATCGGTCGTGCCCATAACCTTAGTCTTGTCCGAATTCATTTTAAGACCTACCCGGATAGATGCGTGGCACAGATCGTTGAGCATCTTTCCCAGTTCTGTGGGGGTTTCAGCCAGTATGACGATGTCGTCTGCAAATCGGAGGTGATTCAGGTGCTCTCCATCCACATTTATAACCAGTCCGTCCCAGTCAAGGGTTTTGAAGATATCTTCTAGTGCGTTAGTGAAGAGCTTCGGAGATATGACATCTCCTTGGCGTACGCCTCTTTTGACTGGAACAGTCGTTGTGGAGCCTTTGCACTGTCATCGTAGCAGAATTGTAGAGGCTCGTCAGAAGCTGGATGTATCGCTGGTCGATCTGACATCGCTGCAGAGACTGCACAACAGCCCAGTGTTCCACGGAGTCGAACGCTTTCTCATAGTCGATAAAGGCAAGGTAAAGTGGTTTGTTGTATTCTTGCGTCTTCTGTATCACTTGTCTTATCGTGAATATGTGGTCAATGGTACCAAAACCTCCCCTGAACCCCGCTTGCTCGTCAAGTCGAGAAGTGATTCTTGTCGTTATGACACGAGAGAACACTTATACACCTGACTGAGCAGTGATATTGGACGGTAGTTTTTCAGGTTGGTTTTTGAACCTTTTTTGTGGAAGAGAACGACAATACTGTTTCGCCACTTGGTTGGTACTTATCCCGTGAAGAGAGCTTCGTTGAAAAGCCATCGTAGCTCTTTTAGCACTGCGCGTCCTCCTGCCTTTAGTAGCTCCGTGGTTATCCCGTCGTCTCCTGGGGCTTTATACTTCTTAAGCTTTTTCAATGCCATCTTAATGTTTTTTTCATTATGCCATAAAAACATGGAGATATTCCGTTCACGTCAGGATTTCAGGAAAATTAGTTACCTTTTATTACAATATTATCATCATTATGTTAATGGGGGACGCAAGACTTTAAACCGATCGCGATATAACCATATTTGAGCATTATTTATTAATTTTATTTCAGGATTATAGCCTTATCATTTTTCCTTAAACTGCTTCATTGGGATGTTCATTGCGGGGGAGCTGTTTTCAGCAGGCAACTATATAATGTCCCTCAATGTGCCGTGATATTCATAACCTCATCGACAGCCACTGCGTGAACAAGTTCTTCCAGAGCAACACTGTGCTACCAATCTCCTCCAAAGCAAAGACCTGCACATCTATTTCTGCGCTCTATGTAAGTACCGAATATTTAAATTAATTATTTTCTGCATTGTTATACTTCTCCTGTGCATTCTCTCCAGGTATGAAGCACCTCTTTTATGACTGAATTCAATATTTTATATCTTTCCATTTGCAGCTACTGAATCGTGACTCAAAAAATGAAAAATGAAAACTATGCCGGTATTGATAGCTGTGTTCCTGGTGGAGGAGGCGAGGTCAAAATGCAGGCTGGAGTTGCCTCACCATCCAAGAGCTATGAGTATATAATTTATATCAACGACCTATTCAAGTTTCTTATTACCATTGCAATTTCAAAGTTTGTCGTATGCCCCAACCCTCAGAATGTCTTGTAAGCTTCAACGAAATTAAAGTTAACTTTTCTATTTTCAGATGACCGATCCCACCAGGTCCCGCAGAAGCACAAGCAGCACACTCCCATTCTCCCAATCTGGGGTATTGGGGAACCGAATTGGATTTCTTAGTGGCCCAGATCCCAATATATACTTCTAATCTTCGGAAATAACATGACAACGTTTAAGATGCGGTTGTATTGACTATGTAAACCGTGCGGTTTATATGTTCGCTTATTGTAACGCTTGCTTGCTCCTGACGTGATAGAGCGTCCAGTAGGTACCCCAACTGTCGTATGTAC
This sequence comes from Argyresthia goedartella, assembly GCA_949825045.1. NCBI lineage: Eukaryota > Metazoa > Arthropoda > Insecta > Lepidoptera > Argyresthiidae > Argyresthia > Argyresthia goedartella. The sequence goes on from OX463815.1 coordinate 21,670,758, forward strand.
GTTTGCGATCTACGATCTTAGGTCACCATCGGTCTGCTGGGCTACATGCACATGGAATGTGCATCGGACAGATATAGGCGTCACGCTGCAATTTGTGCAACAGATACTGCACTCAAATGGATTGAGCATAACGGCCTGGGAGTTAACATCGATGCATGATAGAGCTGTGTCTCCTGACTTCAAAAATACCACCCCCGCTACCCCCGAGCCTTAAGTTTAAAGTTATAGCCCGCTCTTGTGTAATTGACTGTAAGTATTAAAGATAAATTTAACAATTCTAGCACACATTTTGTTTTGTAAATATTAGACGGTAGCGATGATATCAATTTAGATGTTTTGTTTTATCTTTTAACGAAATTAAGAAAAATGTTTTAACTGATTTGATCCATGAGTATTCCAAGAGATACAATGCAAGCTATTGACACGACTGATTTTTCTACTCTTATTCTTGTCATGAGTATGTTTTCAGGAGTTATTACAAGATTCAATAGTTGATTTGTTATAAAAGTTTTTTTTTATTTACTAAATAGTTAAATTCGCATCCGTAACTCAGGAGATTGCAGGGGTATGTTTCCAAAATGAGACATAAAGTCATAGATTTATATTAAAATTTTCGGTGATATAGAAACGTAAACTCAAATTGTTTGTTTATTATTTTTTGCATTATTTATGCAATGCAAACGATTTTAGTTTTTTGAACTAAAAGTTGATCCGATACAAAAAAAAATTAGTTATTTACCAGGGCACGACGTACTAAGAAATGAGGAAATCGAGGCGGCGCAGCAATCTTAGTTAAAAATGAACTAGAGTTTGAAGACTAAGCACAGTAAGTAAGTATGGAATAATGTTAAACTTTGGTTGCTGTGATGTGAAAATTTTAAACGTTAATAAATATCATGGCAAGTTGTGTATCTCAAATACTATTATTGCAAATTCATTACGTCGAACAAATCGTTTATACATACTTACAAAAATAGAAACATGAAAATGATAATGGCAGGCAAATTTGGTATAAATACATTTCAGTAGGTACTAAAAATAATAAATTTGAAAAATTACTAGAAACGTATAACTTTTCCTTAAGATTAAATGAACCTGCAAGAGTTACTGCTACAATAAAGACCTGCATTGACAATTTGCGACACTTATATAATGTTGAAACAAATATATAACATACATAATGAATACATGACGACCCGAATGGCCGAGTCGGCAGTGACGCTGCCTACGAAACCAAGGGTCCCGGGTTCGAGTCCCGGTGGGGGTAAATGTTTGTTTGATGAGAACGGATATTTGTACCCTAGTCATGGTTGTTTATCTATCTAAGTATAATATTTCTCTATATAAGTATATATATCGTTGTCTAGTACCCAAGATACAGGGAATCCTAGTTTGGGGCTAGATCAATGTGTGTAAAAGGTGTCCAAGGTATTTATTATTATTATTATAATAACAATGTGATAATTAGGACTCTCGGATCATAATGCTATTTACACACTCCAGTTGAAAAACGATTGATCCATACTGCAAAAGTAAAATGCGTAAAAAAGAGACTTCTCCAAGGAAAATATATCTAAATTCATAAGTGTTCTAGATTGTTGGTCATTTGGTAAGTTCATGAAAGCATCTATGGAAACGATGCCTTCGAAAAACTACTGTAAATGATAATACTATTTTTTGAACTGTGCTTCCCGTGGTGCAGAATTAGACTGTTCGCTAAATACAAACCACCTTGGAACTAAAACGGAATCAAAACTTGCTCTAGTGAAAAACGTAAACTACCTTGACGGTAGGGAAACGGCCAAGCCACATATTTTGACAAAGGTGTAGAGTTTGTAAAGCTAGGGCTTGTAGAGTTAGGTCGTGGAGTGTTAGAAGCTTGGCTCTACATGAGATCTGATAACTTTTTGACTGTGCTAGCCATATAGTCTCGTCTTGACAATATTTTACATAAAAATGTTATCGGCGGGATTTCAGTTTTTTTTATAAGTTGCCTAAGACAATATTTTTTAATGTTTTTCATTTTGTTTTTCCTGTTTTGGGGTGTATTTCTTGCACATCAGAGGTGCCTTTTTTCATAGCCCACTTTCTATGTTTGCCTTTTCTGATTCGTAATATATGTTTGTGGAATCGGGATTCAGCCAAGTAATTTCTGTTTAAAATTGCGGTTTGAGTTGACATCTAACCACCTAATTGTTGTCTAGGGATCAGTGGCATATAATAGGATAACCAACAACGTATTACTGGCTACTAATGCACCGCACTCACGATTTTAACGACATTCTTAGCCCGATGTTCGGGTACACATTATGCGTTTTGCGCGCGCTTAATTCCTTCCCCTAATTTGAAGCGTGTGGGTGATTTACAGAAAATCTTGAAATAGGTGTTTTATTATTTATAACAAGGAGTGTCTTTATTAATTTTCAGACCTCTAGCATCAAAATTTATGGAAACCTCCTACAAACTTCCATCCCCTAGTTTAAGAGGTAGGGGTTACAAATGCCAAGATTTAGTTTTAGTTTGTTGTTTGTGTACTAATAAACGAAGAACATAAGTGTTGTAATATTATTCGTATAATTATGGACTAATATTCTGAAACCTGACTAGAGCCCTATCCCCTACTTTAAAGGGTTGAGAAGTGTTTTTTAAAGCCCGAAACAAGTATTTTCTTATTTGTAATATACTATAATAAGAAGTCTGTGTACTTGTATAATTTTCAGATCTCTTACCTGAAATTCTGTATATGTATATGGAAAAACATATACAAACTTCCATCCCGTAACTTAAAGGGTGTGGCGTGATTTACTTAAAATCCTAAATTATTTATTTCATCATTTATATACACATTCAGATATATATATATCATATACATATATATCATATACATTTTCAGATCTCAAGTAAAATTTGCGGAAGTCTCATACAAACTTCCATCTCCTAGTTGAAGGGGTTAAGGGGTAAGAATTCCAAGTTTTCGATTTTTTTTTGTTGTTTGTGTACTAATACTAGCTTACATACCAAATTTGAGCTTTCTACGACTTTAAGAAGTACCCTAAGAATTTTGATGATCATCAGTGAGTGAGTCAGTGACGAAATCGGGGTATATTAGATTTTAATAAAATCTAAAGTATGCTATTCTGTTGAAACTTTCAAAAGGGTTAAAAAAATCGACGAAGCGTTTGGAAAAAAGGTAGGTTCTTGCTCATCTTGGCGGGGGCACTACCGTGCCCCCAGATACTGTACTGTACACACTGTAATTTGCCCACACGTCATTAGGGTCAAGTGCCTTCTTAGCGCGCCCGGGTAGTACTAGCACCCCTCCTCTATATTTTGTCATACATTTATGTTTTGAGCAAGGCCTATATCCGGCTAAACTTAAAACTTCTATCATAAAACCTATTCATAAATCTGGAGATGTATAATACGTAGTGAAAAAAAAATACAACACGCATGTATTTGTCACGTTAAAACAAATCAAACGAGTCCAAACTCGAGGGGTTTACTACCCTTGATCGCCGTTAACTTGTCCCTCCCATGGTCCGTGAGACACTTGGCGGCGGGTGCGCTCTAGGAGTGCCTAGTCGTCGACTTTTTCCAGTGGCAAGATGAGTCCCGTTTTTGCTATAGGAAAACTAGCCTACAAAATGGTCTCGATAGTGACTCAATGTTCAATGAAACAATGATACAGAGGTCTAATGTAAAAAAGAGGCAAAAATGACGTTTGCGATGTAAATATAATATTTACAGCAATAAACAAATTTGACTGGTTTTGTTCGATGCAATGTTCCATATGATTTAGAAACTGGAATAGTCTATTCCAGTTTCTAAATCATACGTTGACTAGCCAGATGACCGAAGAGTCTCTTCGGCCATCTGGCTAGTCAACCTGAGTTGCGTTCTTCTCCTAAAATATACTTGGTACTCTTGAGTTGCCATTATCGTCTTTGATATGTTATTATGAATTAAGCTTATAAGGATTTTAATAATTCAGATGTTTGTGTCCTGCAATACGACGACGCATGTTTGTTTGCATGAGCTTGATCGATTCAGATAGCACAATGACCGCTCAATGACAATGACACGACGACGACGCACAGTGGTCTAAAAATCAACCTGCCTACTCATAGGAACTAAATATCAGGAATTTAAAAATAAAACATTGGAATGTCTCCGATATATCTCCTTATACGCCATAATAAAATATGGAGTGAATTGATAGCATCACGCGTGAGAAAGAAAAAAAATGTTTGGGAGATAACACTTAAAGTACATTTTATCATAAATTATTGAAACTGATGTGCTGGGGTTCACATGAGTTATGTTGCATGTTGAACACGATGGCATATAATTCATGCATCTTTGGGAGTAGTTACTTTTAAAATTTTGCATTTTTTATTATGTTTTTATTCGGATAATTGACGTAATGCGATGCAGTTGCTGATCGCTTTGAGCGTAAAAATACTATAAAAACAATAGACATTTATTAATATAAGAAAAAAACAATAAGTAGATATGTAGCTATCCAGTAAGTTATACATCTTAATTATTTTATTCATAGATAGTTATCTATAATAAGGTGTAACTGGTCTGATTACAGGCCACTGTACACTTTTTTTTTGTTTAATTTTTATTAGCGGACAATCTAACTCAAATCAAACTAGGCCCATAGTAAGCTCAACAAGGCTTTTGTTATGGGTAGTAGACGACGATACATTTAATAGAGATAAATAAATAAGTAAATACTTAGAAAACATCCAAGAGTAAGAAACAAATATTCATGCCCAATACACACCCTTACCTCTAAGGCAAAACGGTTGCACTATCTTGCTCGCGAGTTTGCAAAGGCATATGGCTATACCTTTTGCTGGATTTCGTATGGTAAAATATACCTGCGGAAAGCGGTAGGCCTACCCTTCGTCCGTGTGGACGACGAAGCAGTCCTCAACAATCTGAACAAAAACTCTACCCCAATGAACTGACTAGTTTTTGTATTTGTTACCATTGTACTAATATTTTTAAGTCGTGAACATTCACCCACACACTGTTACACTAACATCATAACAATATCATATCCATATTTTCCAAGTCAACGAACCTATGTCAGATCTTGCCTCAATATCAACAGCTGTTATTACATCTGCATTATATGTAAGACTTTAATAATTACCTCCCCATGTATGTATTTACACTTGCCTGTCCAGTACAATATACATAATCTATCAAAACATATCCTGAAAGTCAATGAAATATTTATCTGTGTCTATTGCTCTACCCACTTCTACAGAGCTTGATAACATTATTACCGTGGAGCTGGATAACATAGCAGTGTCTGAGTCAAGGGCCTGTGATGTCGAAGACTGCGCACAATATCTTCCTAAACCCCCTACCTGCCTCACTCTGCTTACACAGAATATTCGAAGTATCTCGTGCAATTTCAATGGATTTTTGGTACTACAAGAGAGACTACATGTGGAATCCGATGTTATAGTCCTAACTGAATGCCGCCTATCACGTACAACTACTATTCCCCTAATTTCAAATTATTCTCATTATGCCACTGTGAATAACCCCCTACAAAACGATGGTGTGGTCGTTTATATCAAAAACGAACTAAAGGTCTCAGTTGTGGAACCACTATGCACGGGCGCGAATTGTCTGCTTATTAAAATTGGGATGGAAACAGCAATTGTGGCCATATATCGTTCTCCTTCTGAAGACAATGTGGATCCATTTTTAGAGTCTCTAAACACGATTTTAGAGTCCTTGAAATCGTTTAATAATAATTTAATAATAGGCGATATTAATATAAACATAAAATTAGATAATAATGCTAAAGCCAATGAATATCTCAATTTATGCGCTTTTCACGGCCTCCTCCCGGCACATACGTTACCTACCAGACTCGACAAGTCGTGTCTGGATCATATCATTTTAAAGACCATAAAACCCGCTACTACCCTGGTTGCCAACTCTACTGTGACCGACCACAACCTTGTTATTATCTCTATTGGCCACAAGCATACAAGATATCCTAGTCAAACCACAACCCGTTGGATCAACCAAATAGGTTTAAATGATGCCATACAGAAAATTGATTTCCAACCTGTCTATTCTTCTTTCAACCCTAAAACTGCTCTACAATATCTCACATCTTCCGTCCAACAAGCATGCTCTAAAAAACTTTCACGTCGTCTCAAGGTAATTAAACCCTGGATCACACCAGGCTCTCGTGGCGGGCGCCATTTTAAAATTTACGCTCAACCGGCCAGGGCTACGTGGGTGGTCCCCGCGGGCTGTTGCCTGCGCCTACTAAAACGTCGCTCACGGCGTTTTATTGTAGGAAAAGGATAGGCACCTATATATTTTTAGAATTGCCATGAAACAAGCTAATTTAGTGTCTAAGAATGAAAACAAGAATGTATTCGTGAGCCTAGCTGTCCTAGGTCAAACCTAGCATTTAAATTAAATTGATTAATTAATTATTTTATTAATTAATAAAATTAATAAAAATTTAATTAAACACATTTTTTACTAACTTTCTGTTTTATTTAAACAATATGTACAACATGAACCTGAGTATCAATTAAAAATAATACATTTTCAAAACGCGGTGACAGCGTGCGAGAAATCGTTCCGATAAGTTTATCGGAACGATTTGGGTCAGAACTTATTTTTTTCCTATGCACGGACTGGTTTTTGATAGCTCCATAGATACTTTCGTGTATGGGGTGACCAACTGTAAGTACAAACGCGGCTTCCAACCTATATTTTTAGTTTAAAAGCGCCCATCTCTACGCTTTCCTACGAACCAAAGCGTTCAATACGTAGCTGATAGATATTTATATTGGTACAGAATACATAATATCGGTAAATAGTAGATATTACTAGTAACGATTCTAACTATAAGTTGTATTTCTTTGATATGTAGTTGGAATTGATGATATTAAATGCAGTTTTCCATTAACAATACCCACCCCCCCGGATTCATTATATCTATGGTAATATTAAACTTACATTCACCACGCTACACTCACTGATATTCCACATATATCACATAGTTAAACACTCCAACAAACATAACACTCATGAATATTTTCTTTTCCACATTATAAAATGTTTTTTTTGTAATGTAATATAGCTTTATTTCACAAACTTCATATCATATGCTCTAATCGAGAAGGACTGTTTACCTAAATATACAGTTTAAACTGGTTTAGGCGACACTCGACAGGGATCCATCAAGATGTCATACGTAAAGTTTTGTGAATAAACATTTTTACTTTACTTACTTTAACAGAGTGATTTCGCACATTTCGAATCGCAATCGAACCGCAATTTATAATTTATAATAATAAATTAAATGTTTTTGAATCAAAAACCTTGATACAACTGACTTTTATATGTAATCCTTTGAAAAGAAAGCGCTTATAAACTTATATTAACTTTTACTTAAAAGACAGTTCGTCGATTTACATTTTTAAAAGTCATTTGAAAGAACACTACTTTCACTTCCATGTATTGTATTCACTTCCTTGTATTTTTATTGTATTGTACCTCTTTATATGCATATTTGTTAAATATTTATTTATTTAATTATGTTTAATATTATGTAGATATTGGTAAGAAGTATAATTTTTTATTAACATATTTAATATAGTGCACATCTAGTTTTTTTTTCTTCTACATTATAGGTTTGCTGGAAGAAATCTCTTGTTAGAGATAAGCTCGCCTTTGTACATGTTTTTTCCCATTTTTTTTTGTATCCACTGTGTTTGTGCCATAAAGAATATTTAATATCTGATATGGCCCGCTTATCACGTAGGTTGGCTTTTTCTAATCCCGTTGCTAACTATGTTCCAATGAGATTAAGCAATTTAACCTAAGAACATAAATATATTTTGTTGTATTTACTTTTTTGTGCAATTAAATATATATATATATATATATATATATATATATATATATATATATCTAACATCTAATATCTAGTATGGTTTTAAGCCCGCTTCCACGTAGGTTGCAGGTTCTAATCCCGTTGCGTTGGGTACCTTTGGGTCGGGCATGTCCTGGGGCGGTTTATTTGTTTAGTATAGTGTTTTTTATTGTGTTGAGTTTTTGTGTGTGTTGCTACCTATGTCCCATGAGATAAGTAATTTATCCTAAGTTAATTATATATAAAAAATATAATCATCACTACAGGCATTCTAACGGTGATGGAAAACATCGTGAGGAAAATTTCATAGCTCCATAGATGCGCCGATGGGCTAGCCCCCTGTTACTCAAAATGGAGCCTCGAATAGCCAGTTGGCTATTCCCAGAATGGCAGAGTTAGACCCACGTATAGCCAGTTTGCTATAAGTGGGTCCAACTGTGCCACCCCTTATGGGAAAAGGCGTATGTATGTATGTGTATGTTAATGTGACGATTTCCTGTGTCGCTAAAATGGAGATAGAATAATTTGAAACCCAACCCGTCGGGTTCAGGATAAAACTAGAAATAATCATACAAATAACGTATACAGTGAATGACAATAATCTACCGGGAACTTCTCATCATCGATAATAATCCGACAAAATTGCCTGTCAGACAATACATTTCATGTGGACATTATTTTCGACAGGGTTTCCATCGAGGGAAGTTACTTGTTTACTTATCGAAGCCGGGCGGGCGCCAATTTTACGGACTGTTAAAATGAAAAAACGTCCGGGGTCAAACTCAAACTCAAATTATTTATGGCTTCATTGTGGTTATATAGATGATACAATTTGAGGGCTTCACAATAAACCCTGTACAGCACTGCAAAAGGGACTTACAAACTAACTTCCATCTTACACAGATTGTCGTTTCTCGTCCCACAGTGGTGGACGTAGAGAAGAGAAAAAAAATGACGTTAACTAAGTGTATATGTCACCGTAAGATAGTAAAACCGATTGTTGATAAACTAAGGTTTTTTCTTTCTCGTAAGTTGATCAACTATCGACGGATAGTAAACTGTAGCGTAATGCTTACTATATGACGCGTTAGTTGATCAACTAAAGGTTAAAACCGTAAACTGGTTTGAACTTGAATTGCAAACGAAATACCAGATCCAAACACTGCGGAAGGTTAGGTGAAGACTAGAGGGGGCCAGCGCAGCGAAGCCCCCGCATAGTCTTTGTGTTAGGTTGACATGTAAGAACAAAAGAAACGTAAATTCTAAACCCTGTCGGTCTGGTTTACTATCTGCCGATAGTTGATCAACTACCGCGTTAGTTTATCAACTAATGGTTTTGATTATCTTCTGGTGACATAAACAAGGTGATATTTAATCATCATCATCATCATTTCAGCCTGTTAACGTCCACTGCTGAACATAGGCCTCTCCAATCGCAATCCAGCGTGACCGGTCCGTAGCCACCTGCATCCAACGAGATCCAGCGATCCTCACCAGGTCGTCGGTCCATCTCGGAGGTGGCCGACCCACACTGCGCTTGCCAGTACGTGGTCTCCATTCAAGGACCTTTTTGCCCCATCGGCCATCCGATCTTCGCGCTATGTGGCCTGCCCATTGCCACTTCAGCTTGCTTATCCTACGGGCTATCTGATATTTAATAAGCTGACCAAGTTTTAGGGAATGATAGTACCCATATTTATAAACAACATCCCCCAGAAACATATGGTCGCAAACGAAAAATAATTTTAGGTCTCCCATAGTCACTTGTAATCAGCTGATCAGGTCAATGTACCATCATCAGCAGTTGTGGAAGACCACTGTAAGGGTTATTTTCCCATGCAGCCCAACATTTTAAAGTCATAAAACAAATTGTTTTTAATGGTTTTTGAAATTCGACAAAAAAAATAACAAAAGCAAAGGTTTACCGCCACATATTAACTGCAAGGAAAATAAGTTTTAAAATGGGATTCCACTTCTGCTACTGATAGTCCTGAGGGATAATATTTTTTTTCATTTTGGACCATTTGTTTCTTTAGCAAAGTTGTTAATATTGATGGGTACTATCATTCCCGAAAATATGGTCAGCGAATTAAATGTCACCCTGATCAAATATCGACGGTAATAAAGATATATCACGTTTGACCTTGACTTTGGCAATGACGCTTTTATTAAGAGTATATCCATATATGTTACGAGAAATGTGATTAATAGTTATATGTATTTAGTAATAATTTTCAAGATTTATGATGAGAGATTATTATTAATAAATTCACGTTACTGATGATAAATGTAATTAATTTTCATATAATCGTTCGGTTTACGTCTTTTTCGAGCATTAGAAGCAGGCGGGGACGGCGGGAATATTACTTTAAGCAAAGATAGTAGTGAATTATTCATAATAATCAGAAAGTGATTAATTTACAGTATGTATCACATTGATCAAGTCGTGCAGTAATTATTAATAATAATCGAGAATTATTAATAATGTTCACATTATAGAATTAATTTGATCGTAAAATAAAGTATAACAATGAAATAAAGTCAATAAATAGCATTGGTCTAGTGTTTATACGCTCGGTTGTCACGAAAGAGATGCAGGTTCGAATCCCGGTGCTAGCCGTGATTCAAGTTCATTCCATAGAGGTAAAATGTAACAAAGCCCTAAAAATTGTGAGACGTATTTTTGACTGTCGATGTGTTGTAAAGAATAGTGATGTGCCTGGGCATCTGATAATGTCGATATATATTTATAAAGAGGATTTTCAATTAATCTGCTCTCATTGGGAGAGAAATACGAGAATGGCATTTAATTGATTTGGAGGACACAAACATAACACAAAACATATAAAAAATACAATGGTTACATGACAATTGTATATAAAGGCAAGCTTATAATAAGAAATCTCTTCCAGCAAACCAGGTTAAGATGTGATGTGAGGGGTATACTTATGTGTACAGTAAATAAAATGTGTATGAAGAAGAAGCGTGAAGAAGCATTACCTCTCTCTTTAGAATCATAGGTACTATGCATGTTAGTATTTATTAGTATTTAGGGCCTCAGGAGGCCTACCATGACCTTATAAGAAACTGCTCTTAATCCAGGCAGTTCAGTTAAAGTACTTAAACTGAACGACTTAATTTCGTACCATGACCTCATAAAAGGTGAACGAGTTCTGAGCTGCTTATTTGATAAGGTGATTAGTTTATTGTCTCTGGCTAGTTAACTTACATCCATGTAAGAACGAGAGGGGAATATACAGGATTCCATAAGAAAGAACAACTCATCGCATTGTCTGGAGGACCGTTCCTAACCAACGTTTATTGTTTATACGGTATTTACCGGTTTTTTTTATTATAAGGATATCTTATATTATAATTTGTTTTATTATTTACGAATGGTGCTTTGAAAAAATGAAAGCTTAAAATTAATACGCGCATGTTACTATATAATGCAATTTGTGATAAAACTTAGTAACTTATGCTTTTTTTTATTGATCGTTCAAATTATATTGAGCATTTTGAACGCAACTCATAACTGTCAAGTGGTTCATGTGTTTGTTTACAATATTTAACGATTTATTTTAGGAGGTACTTTTGTGTGTTGATTTAATTACATATTATTAAGTAATATACATTCTTTCTCGTTCGCTACGCTACAAACAACAAGGCATACTCATTTAACAAACATAGCATTGGCCTCGCTGGATGGCGGGTCGAAACTGTAAAATAATATTTTACATATAATTTCTAATTAAAATCTGACTCCGTGTAATTTCAAAATATGTCGTATGCTGAACATATAATTATTGATACTCCTTTTTATGTAAGCTTTTCATACATTACATAGGTGTATTAAATTTATATTTGCTTGCAGTAATTTGGTTGAATTGCCTATACGACGACGCCCCCATCGTGTATCATACGACCAATTGGGGCTCTGTGTTTTTTTAATTTCACACAGAGACATAGTCTTGGGCTATAATAAGTCCACTCAGCCATCTGTACCCTAAGAATGTGGCAGAGAGTTGCCCAGCAATGTAACTAGATGGGTGAAGGTGCATTCAAAGATAGGAAAGGATGGTCATCGGTTATTAATCTAACTAATAATATAGACTCGAATGTTTGTGGTTGAGAGGATGGATGTTTGTTACTCTTTTGCGTGAACTGCCTGATGGAATCAATTGAAATGGGCTATCTTCTCTGATGGGCGTTATCCGAAGCACTGGCATAGTTTATGGAGTCTCCTTTGTCTGTGCGAGATTCAGTATGTACTCATTAGTTTTGTTGATCATATTTGATTTATTTTATCTAGTGTTTCACTTGTACAAAAGTGCATTATTTTTACCTACTTACTTTATTTGAGTTTGGAGTTTAAAATCAAAATAATTACATACACAAGTATACTCAATAGTTAAGTCAAAGTTAGATTTTTTTTTCAAAATTACATGTATGATGATGTCTTTAAAAAGTGACAAAAAAATCAATGCTACAGTATAATATTATAGTATCTGTGGTGCTTCTAAATTATGACTGTCTAAATATGTATGTATAGATATTTACATACATGCATATTTATCTTATTACATTAAATCTTTATAAAACAAAAACATTGTAACTTAAAAAACAACAAAAACTATGCTACACAATTTTAACATAAAACTTAAATGAAGACTGTTTGATGCTTGCAATAACTGTGTAATTACATTTCTAGTTTTGACATGGCAATTAGTGTAGTAGGCTTCAGGTGAGCCTTCTGTTGCATCCAATAAAGCAGTCATCATGGTTTTCCTCAAAGGATAAGCAGAGTCACCTGCAAGTAAAAATATTATATTAGACACCTATTATTATTGTAATTAAAACTATTATACTTTATTAATCATCATAGCAGCCTATAACAGCTCACTGCTGGCTTTCTGACTGAGTGCGCCACAGACCTCCTCTTTAAAAATTACTTTATTAAATAGATAAAATATTTATGTGAATAGTGAATGTTTTATTATTAATTTTGTTGTTATGTTAAGTTAGCTAAACATCATCATAAATCGGCACACATTCTTTACCACTCCCTCTACTCCGGTCCTGAGCCTGCCGCATCCACTGCCTTACAATTATACATACTCTAGTTCTTAGTGTTACTTGACAACACAAATAAGAATGCTACTTGTCTGCATTTCGTAACCTACTGCTAGTACTAGTGCGGGAGGTAGGGGCATTCTTATTAGGTTTGTATGATTGTAATAAATGGAATTTTTTAACTTTATAAACTATTATTATAATAATTCAGAAATAAGTAGCATACTTATTTGTAAATTTCTGTTTGTTTATACTAAATAAAATAATTCTGATTAATATGGATTCCAGTTTTATTTTGATAGTCAGTGTACTGTAGGCAGGTATCCCAACAAAATAATCCATTCTTAGAAATACATTTAGAACAGCTTACCAAAAAGCCTTTATTATTACTGAGGCCTTTGAAATAGTCTTGAAGTATGTTGGGAACACTGCCCACATTAAATATTATAATTTGTCATCTGGCAATTTTGTCTCTCTGGTCTGTACAATGCTAACGTGTGTGCATCGCTGTATTTAAATATCCTAGAAATAATAATAAAGTGCAGTTATTGTGAATTTAATCAGCGTTTATAAATCAAGACTACAGTCCCGCTTCGTTTCATGGTCCTTCGACAAGAAGAGATCCAGCGAGGGATAAGTACGAGCTGTTGGCAGATCTCACACCGCAACGCGCTCACCTGCTACTTCCGCCATTGTTTCTACGGGTTGGCGAGCGGCGAGTACGCGATTTCGTGTCGTAGCCACACAAGTGAAGTGCATTTGGGCAGGGCTTAGTGTGGTCAGATCAGTGTGATAGTGCCGTTAAAATCATACAAAAACATCAAGTTCTGGCAGATTTCAGACGACGCGACGTCGTTTCATTCATTACATTCCCGCCATTTATTCTACGTGGCGGGCAGCGGTGAATCGGTGATCGCGCGATTTCGTGTCGGTCAGTTGGCAAAAAGTTCCTCAGTGGTTGGCAACAAGAACTCAAGGTGCGTTCGGAACCTGCGCGCGCGGCACAGCAAGCGAGGCCAGGCGTGCGACAAAGAGAAGACACTAGCGCTAGCGGCGGCCTTGCTTGGAACTACTGCGGTTGCTTGCTGCGTCGGAGTCTAGCTGTCGGCCATTTTGTAGCACAAACCTTCCCACCCAGTTTTCTCGTTGGATTCGTATTAACAATTTGCGTCAAAGAAACAGTTTAGTTTACAGTATTGTTTAATAATTAATTAGGTTATTGCACAAAATTGTATCAGTGTAGTTGTGCTTACTAAGCGGTGTACCTAATTGGAAAATGGAGTCACAACAGTTGGTCGCGACTAGAGGTTACTTGAAAGGTAATTTGACACGGCTTTTTAACTTTGCTAGCAATGAAGGATGTGTGGCAAGATCTTCGACCGAAGCGCTAAAGGTCAAAGCAAAACGTGCGGTAGATTTGTTTGCAGATTATGAGAAGTGTAATATGAAAATATTAGGCTTGGATGACAAAGACAAAGAGGATGTGTCCATTACGGAGGAAAATTACTTCCATATCATATCAACACTCAATGGCATAATTAAACAACGCGAAAGCCAAGAATCAACGCCTTCTCCGCCATCTGCTCCAATTTCCAAGCTAAAACTTCCACCCATTAATGTACCGATATTTGGTGGTAAGTTTAGTGAGTACATTCCATTCATAAACCTGTACAACTCTGTTATAAATGAGAATGATTCCATAGACTATGTACAAAAACTATATTATTTGCGTGCATATCTTAGGGATGAGCCCTTGCAATTAATAAAAAACTTACCTTTGACGCACGAAAGTTACAACAAGGCACTTACATTGTTGAATGATAGGTACAACAATAAATTTAGGATAATTAATGAGCACATAGGTACACTGTTGGATCTCAAACCTCTAATAAAGTCAATTGCGAGCAATCTCAGAGAGTTTGTTTCGAATGTTAAGCAAGAGCTTGCCGCTTTGACCAATTTGGATCCTAACGTTAGGTATTGGGATGCTATAATTTTGTGTGTACTTTGCCGCAAATTAGATGTCTACACATCGAGAGCATATCAGCTAGAGAGAGACAGCAGCATAGACCCCACCGTGGAGGACTTCCTCAGCTTCGTCGACAAGCGTGCGCTGGCATTGGAGAATTCTGAGCCGATCTATGGCCAGCCACACCAGCAACGCAAGGATGTAAAAGAGCAGCGTCCAGGTTTATCCACGGGCAAACTGGTAGCCTACACAGCAGCCTCTGAAGCATCATGTCTTTTCTGTAAGTCCAATCATAAGTTATACTTGTGTCAAAGCTTTCAGTTATTGCCTGCCAATAAAAGGATACAGTTTGCAGATGAAAAAGGAATATGCCATATATGCTTAGGTACGCATGCAGGGAAATGCAGATTTCACTTTCGGTGTGCAGAATGCAAACAGAAGCATCATACTCTGTTACACCGCGATAATGATAAAGTGAACAGTCAGCAAGCCGCAGTGTCACCCGCTTCTTTGGCGGCGAATAATATTATGACTAATAATGTACTCTTGCCCACAGCCCAAGTAAAGCTTCTTGCTCGAGATGGCACCGAGATGACTTTCAAAGCCCTGCTAGACAGTGGGTCACAGCTGTCCTTTATTTCTCAAAGGGCCGTTCAGCTGCTAGATTTAAAGCCCCTGCAGAATAATATTAATATAGTAGGGATAGTCAACACTCAGGCCAGCGTGAAGCGCTGTGTGCCAGTCGAAATACATTCATTGGTCAATCCATTCAAGCTATCGGCTACTTGTCATGTAGTTGAACAGATCACATGTGAGCTACCACAGAGAAAAGTAGATCTCTCAGACTTTGCGATCCCATCAAATATAAGGCTGGCAGATAAAGATTTTAACATCCCCAGTCAAATCGATTTGCTAATGGGAGCCGACTGTTTTTTCCAGGCTATGCTGCCACCGGAGTCGACGATCTACGGGCCTGCAGCGCCGCCTAGCGGGGCGCAGCTTTCGACGCCAGGTGCACGGCATCCACAGCTAATTAATACGCAGTTCGGCTACATAATCGGGGGAAGCTTGCCTTCAAATGTCTGCAATCAGGTAGCAGTTCTTAAATGTGTCACATGTGAATCAGATATTAATGAAAATTTAACAAACTTCTGGAAGAGCGAGAGCGTTCCCGAAATTTACAATGAAAAGTCTTCAGAGCAGGAGCTCTGCGAGTATATATTTCAAAAGACTGTTCAGTTGAAGGATGATTGTTTTGAGGTTGCTTTACCCTTGAAACTCCCACTCAAAGATGTAAACGATGCGCTAGGAGACTCATTTCATTTCGCGTTAAAAAGGTTTTTAAACCTCGAAAAGAAATTGCACAAAGACCCCAACCTTTTCATAGAATATCAAAAGTTTATACACGATTACTTAAATTTAAATCACGGGCATTTTGTTGACATCGAGAGCTATCAGCTTAGTGAGGACGCGGTCTACTTCCTCCCACACCAGGCGGTACTCAAGCCCGACAGTAAAACTACTAAGTTACGTACGGTTTTTGACGCCTCGATGAAGACAAGTAAGAAAGTATCGCTAAATGATTTGCTACTAAACGGACCGACCGTACAGAGAGATCTTTTTGACATACTGCTTTTGTTCCGTTTTGGTGACTATACATTCACTACGGACATAAGACAAATGTTCCGAAACATCCGCGTAATACCTGAGCATACTTCCTTACAGAATATTCTATGGAGAGACAGCCCCGATGAGACCATCAAGTGCATCAGGCTGGATAGAGTGAGCTATGGTCTAAAGAGCTCAAGTTATTTAGCTACACGTTGTTTGAAAGAGCTTGCGATGCAAAATGAACGCGAACTGCCCTTGGCTTCGTTCATTTTGAACAACTGCACCTATGTAGATGATGTGCTTTACTCAAATAGTGATTTAGACATGATTTTAGAAGCAAAATCGCAGCTTCAGCGGCTGCTGCAAAAGGGGAGTTTCAAGACACATAAATGGTCGTCAAATGACAGTAGGATATTAGAAGATATTCCTTCAACTGAACGGCACTTTGACGAATTAGAATTTGAAAACAACGGCTGTAGTTTAAAAACCTTAGGTTTGCAGTTAGTTGTGCATCAAGATAAGTTTAGAATAGCAAGTCCAGAATTTTTTGATGCAAAGAATATTACCAAAAGAGAAATATTGGCATTCATAGGAAAGTTCTTTGACCCAATGGGGTTCGTGGGTCCCATCTTTGTACAGGCCAAGGCTATAATGCAGTCTTTGTGGTCCAGCCAGACGGACTGGGACGCCACGCCTGACGAAAATATTAAAAAAGAGTGGTTGGAATTCTTGTCAAGTCTTGCAAAAATGGATCCGATTTATATAAGTAGAAATATTCAAATATCTGATTCAGACACAGTTGAACTCATAGGTTTCTCGGACGCATCCAGTTCGACTGCATACGGCTGCTGTGTATACCTGCGCGTCACCGATAATAAAGGTATAGTACATGTACATTTGCTCTGCTCGAAATCCCGCATAAACCCGCTTCAAAATAAAAACCTAACCGTGCCACGCTTAGAATTAAATGCGGCGCTACTCCTGTCTGTTTTAATTGCTAAGGTTTCAAACACGCTTAAATTAAAATTAAAAATAAGCCGAGTTTACTTGTTCTCTGATTCCAAAATCGTGCTGGCTTGGTTACGGACGGAAGCGATGAGGTTGACGGCTTATGTGGCGAACAGAGTAAAAGCTATAACTAACAATACTGCTGACTGTCAATGGTTATATGTCAACACCAACGAGAACCCAGCTGATTACATAAGCAGAGGGGTCAGGCCACATGAGTTTAGTGGCTGCGATTTATGGTGGCATGGGCCTCGATTTTTGCATGACAGTGAGTACAGGTTCAATCAAGATATAGAGTTACCTTCAGACTTACCTGAGAGCCGGTCCAGCGCAGCGATCTCCTCCAATGTGGGATCTGCAGCTCTTCCAGTAAACGACATATTGCAAGGTATACACAAATATTCTAGCATCCATAAAATGACACGCATTTTAGCATATGTAGTAAGATTTGTCAACAATTTGAAAGGCAGTAAGGCCTCGCATAATTTTTTGACGAGTACAGAACTAAACAGTGCGCATATGTTGCTCATTAAATCTGAGCAAGAAATACATTTTCATGAGGAAATCGAATGCCTAAAGAAAAATCAATGTGTGAAGGGATCCCTACATACCTTGCATCCGTTCTTAGACAATATAGGTATTCTGCGTGTAGGCGGCAGGTTACACCACGCTAATATCCCATACAATCAGAAGCATCAGGCGATCTTGCCTAAGCAATCGTATGTCACTGAATGCATTGTTAGGTCTGAACACGAGCGTCTCCTGCATGCGGGACCTAGGCTATTATTGTCAAATTTAAACCAGAAATACTGGATAACTAACGGCTTGTTATATGTAAAAAAAATAACAAATAAATGTATTAAATGTTTTAGGCAGAAGGCCACTGCTTCCAAGCAACTAATGGGTTCCTTGCCGGCCGGGAGGGTGACTGCGATGAGTCGTCCCTTTGAAAAAGTTGGAGTAGATTTCGCAGGACCTGTAAATGTAAAGCTTGCGCGCGTGAGGCGATCGATTATAGGTAAAGGTTACATTTGTGTGTTTGTTTGTTTCGCCACTAAGGCAATACATCTAGAGCTAGCCTCAGATCTCACGTCCGATACCTATCTCGCGTGCCTACGTAGACTAATATCAAGAAGAGGCCTGCCGAAAGAAATATACTCTGACAATGCCAGCACCTTCAAGGGGGCAAGGAATCAGTTAGTGGAGCTATATACTTTGTTGTCTTCCAGGGACCACCAAGGCAAAGTTGTTCAATTTACAGCAGAAAAAGGAATTGACTTTCACTTTATTCCAAGTTATTCACCTACCTTTGGGGGCCTTTGGGAGGCAGCAGTTAAAAGTACTAAGTACCATTTACGAAGAGTAGTACAGGGTCACCAGCTAACCTATGAGCAGTTAAATACTGTGTTAGTAGAGATAGAGTGTGTACTTAATTCTAGACCTTTGTTACCAATATCTTCAAGTGATGTAAATGACTATAGCTATTTGACTCCAGGTCATTTTTTGATAGGAAATGCTCTAACAATGTATCCAGAAAATGATGTGTCTAATGTTCCACAAAATAGGTTAAAATTTTGGCAGTTATGTACACAGATAAAGCAGTCATTCTGGAAAATGTGGCACAAACAGTATCTCAATGTATTGCAAAATAGACCTAAGTGGTTAAACGTTTCACCTAATATTAAAATAGGTACTTTAGTGATACTAAGGGAGGATAATGTTCATTCTATGTTATGGCCAATGGCTAGAGTGGTAAATACATACCCTGGTCATGATGGCCACGTTAGGGCCGTTGAGGTCAGAACTGCTAATGGTAAAACCCATACTCGATCTATTTTAAAAGTATGTGTCCTACCCTTGGATACATAATTTTTATGTTACTATGTGCTATACATGTGTTTCTTTCTGTGCAGTGATTTGATGTGCTGAATTTGTGTGGCTTTTGTATAGATATAGTTTGACACATCAAAACATTGCATTTTAGTTTTATAGCACTTATAATACTTATGTATAAGTAATTCTTGCGTTGTAGCTTGTAACACAGTGTTTAATGTTGTTTAGTTTCTCGGGTGTTATATTTTGTATAGGTACCTAATCTGTATTAGCTAGGTAACCTATCTCAATTCATTAATGTTAAAAATATCGAACTTTCATTATGTATAAAATTCATTGTTAGTTTTGCAGTAAATTACTAAAGGCGGCAGCATGTTGGGAACACTGCCCACATTAAATATTATAATTTGTCATCTGGCAATTTTGTCTCTCTGGTCTGTACAATGCTAACGTGTGTGCATCGCTGTATTTAAATATCCTAGAAATAATAATAAAGTGCAGTTATTGTGAATTTAATCAGCGTTTATAAATCAAGACTACAGATGGACTGATCATCTAAATGAGTCATGTGTGGATCCACCATAACTAGCATCAACATACAATTACATAAACATTAACATTTATGTTCAGGCACTTACATTGCTTGGCCCCACACTGTTGTGTTGTGGGAACCAGCAACAGTGACATTACACACACATAAACATCCAAGACCTTTTTAATTTTTTTTTTTATTTATCCCCAGCCGGGGATCGAACCCGGGACCTCTCGCATGGTAGGCAGAGTCATAATAACCGCAGCGGCACAGACGTCATAATAATTATCATTGATTAATCTTACCAATTGAACATTAAGAGAATTATAGCCCTTCCGACAGATATACCTCTCCTCTCCTTTTGGGCTTACAATAGCTACCTGTGTCCCATCAATGCAGCCAATAAAATCACTCCAAATTTTTCATTACACCTGAAATTAAAAAAGTGTTAATTATAAATAACCTTTTCAAGTTAGCGACTGTTTTGAACTGGCGTCTGACAGCTACATAATTAAAGCTATGGTATCAATTAAAAATTCACCTTATTATATACAAAGGTACAACATTCTTCTACAGTTTGTGTGCATCCTTCATAGGTATTTCCCATTTCTAATGAGTTCATTGCTGCAGTGACCTATGCCCAGTAGGTACTGCTGACATGGTTTGTTGCGCAATAGATAAGCCACTGATCTTACCTGTTGGCATTTGATATGTTCCATAGCCATAAAATGATAAAGCTGTAAGACCCTGCAACAGAAAAGAGTAGGTATTTAGAAGTACACTGTCTAGATCCTTGACTAGAAATTACCTAAGTCTCTTGACAATAAAACTAATGTATTTCCATAAATTCTTCTTTTGTTTCTATGGTGGAATCCGACGATTTACTTGGCTGTGGTTTACCACTCGTCGCCAGTTCCTTGCACAAACTTTGAGCCAAGTCGGGAGTAAGCCGATATTGTTCGACGAATTTGTCGTCAGTTAAATGAAAGGGATCATACATTTCCCTTGTTTGTAAGGCGGTGGCGATTTCTTTTTAAATTGTCGTTCAAGTTAATGTCCGTTTCAAAAAATTCAAACAAAACCTGTTTACTCACTTGCCATTATTATAAAGAAAATAAGTAAAAAGCACTTGAACAATCGCAAAGCGTCTACTAAACTATCAACAACAAGACAACAATTCACATAGAGTTAATCTCAGAGCAACTTTTTAAACATTGCTTACTTTGACAGTTGAGCGTTTCAGTAATCGCCGAGCGCTTGTCAAATGCCACGTCATGGTACGATTTTAAGAGGAAAAAAAGGTGAACTGCATGAAAACGCTGGACGTAATAAGGGCTTAAACTGCCTTGCTTTTTAGAGGTCATGGTACGAATTAGCAATGCAGTTCAGTTTAAGGCCTTAAACTGAATAGATTTAAGAGGTCATAGTGGGCCTCCTGACCAGCTTTACGACTACTACCACCGAGTATCGATAGTAACCGGGACCTACTTACAGCTTAACATGTCAACCGAAACACGGAAGCGCCCGAAAGAAATGCCACATAGAAAAGGATACCCATCCAGTGTCCGTTTCAGCCAGATGTTACTACACGCACAATCGTTTCACCGCGAGGCCACGGACGCTTCATTAGAAACAATGATATAAATAAATATGATTTGGCTGCATGATTGGCAAGCACGTTAGCCTATCCAGATGGACGAATATTTAATACTTAATATTTAATAGGAGCTACAAATTGCCGCTAGTTTCTTGCATAGAATTTCGAACAAACTGGCTTTTAATAATTTGTATATATTTATATTACCGTGTTATTAATTTTACCTCTGACTAATTGGCCGTTGCTTAGCAGAAAGCGAACATCACCAAAAAGTGAGTTTTGAGATAAATTTTAGTGTTATTTCGGTTATATAAAATCAACGGTTTATTATTAAAAAGTTTAGCATGCTAGCTGCTACCAAAAGTAACTTGATTTATTTCAAAGCTTTCCAGTCAGTTTCAGCAAAATTTTAAATAAGTAAATATAATAAAATAAAGTTAAATTAATGAGCTACATTAATTTGTTAATATAAGGCGACCAACCTCATGGTCTCATTCTGTATATTGCATTTTGATCGTTAATCAAGAAAATACAAGAAATCATGATTTTGGTCTTTTTCTGCAAAAAGTATAGTAGCTTATACTGAATAAATACAAACGACCAAACAATTATGTGGTAAAATATCTGCGCCATAGGTGTTTCTATTGATCTCAGTGCTACTATCCTCAATATCATGCAACAATTACTGTTGCACTAACTGCGGGTCAACATCAATGTCCGGGCAAGGACTTGATTGCCTACTGATATCACTCACATTATTTTCACCGACTCCACAAACAGTCATAGTTTTGTCCTCACATTTCACTAAATTGACTAATAATATTCCTCGCTTAATTTTTTACGTGTATTACAATGGCAGGCAACATTTCAAACAAAATAGCATGGGATGGTTGAGTTCTAGAAATTAAAAATTATTGATTTGTTTACACGAAATTAGACCATAGAACCCTCCCATTGTAAGGTGGTACGGAACCCTTCGTGCGCGAGTTCGACTCGCACTTGACCGTTTTTTCTTTGACGGTTGGTCGTCTTCTTCAAATAAAAAATGGGTGGAAATAGGATGGTAGTTTTAATTTTTTTTCAATAAATTCAAAGCTATTTTACCTACAAAAACGTATGTCAAACCAAAACATGGAGAAAAAAATACGCTACCACCCTGCATTCAAGACTAATTTTCTTCAAAATGGTCGCTGGTCGCTTTCTGCTAAGCAATGACTAATTCATAATGGGAAATATTAAACAGCACATCAAAAATACTGATTTGCACAGCAAATATCAGGGCAAAATGCTGCGGTAGCGGTAAAGGGGTTGAGCGAAGCGAAGCCCCCTCTTTATCCTTCATGTTAGGTTTAACATGTAAGAACAACAAAAAATACTTAAAACATAAACTTAAGTACAGATTAAATATTTAAAACAGAAAAAGTGTTTTTGTTGATCCTTTTTTGCTGTGCAAATCAATATGTATGATGTGCGATTAAATACTAGCCATTCATAATTCATACTTTTTAACATGTTTATTCGCAACTTAATTCTCAACATAATCTGCTCTATACGTCGGTAAAAGTTTTTGAAAAGGTTTCATACATTTGGGAATTTTGGAGCTAGAAAATTGCAATTTTTCCCAACTTTACCTGAACCAGGCGAAACACCCTGGATTATGGCCACACCAGGCTTATTCACTGCACCACCAAGCACTTTTTACGATAATTTGATGAGTATTGACTTATAAAGTTGATTATTCAAAGGAAGTTAAATTTCACAACAAATTCATCAGATGATGTTGAACATCCTAAAAACAATAACAAATCTCTCTATAATACGTTAAAAATCGCAAATTACGACATGCTTGAATATTTTTTACAAACGTAAGATTATATTAGATTATATTTCTTATCTGTGAAAATGTTATTATTGTAGACATCGAATTCGATGTTCTTATTACATTCACATTTTAAACATCAAAGAAACTTGAGTAAACCTCAATCATAATATCAGTCGAGATGACGTTCTATTCGGTCGGTGACGGTTGTAACATGCGGTTCTTGAACACATTATAGAGAACTTATAATATGTGTGTAGATAAAGCAGTGTATGTTAGTACATAACTAGGCGTTATGTATTTCATTTCATTACGTACAATTTGTTCATTTGAAATTATATAAAATAAAAATATATTTTGGTCATTGCCGCCGTCACTGGGCAAGGTGCCCAGAGGGCCGGCGGCTTTTCCTCGCTGTATGGCGAGGCTCAGCCTTTGCCCAAGGTAGGCTCCAGCCCTCCAGTCGTTAGAGGCGTCGACCAGGCACGAGGAAAGTTCTTTGAACAGCGCCCGTGCCTCTGGACGCCATGGATCGAGGGTTTTTACTCCAAAAGGCACATATGCCTTGTTGGAAGGCTGAATATTTGCGCCTTTTGTTGCCCTCTGTGGTCGACGCTACCGCGCCAGCCTTGCGGGCAGTCGCCTGTATGTGGGACTGTGGCAGCGTATCAACACAAGACGAGTCCTACACAAGCGACCGCACGTTTCTCCACGGAATTATTATCACCCCGTCCGGCATTTTGCCGGCTCTAGTATCGCGGGAACGCCTACATATTTGTCTATGTATTTTCATCACGAGGAATCCGTCATATCTATCTTGCCCGTCATATATCTATCTGGCTAGCCCCATGTCAAGCAACATAGAGTTTTGAAAAACTGACTGAACATAGGCGCAACTGAGTTTCTGCCAGTCCGTATGGGAAAAGTCGTAAGGCTATGTTGGTTTTGTCCTTTCGTACTTATAGTGTTAGCTGATTTTTTCCTACTCTACTCTCTCTCTTAGGCCCCTAATAATATTCGCTCTCAGCTCTGAGAGCTATCGCAAGGTTTGCTTTTTGGAAGCCGAAGCGGACGGTCGCCTGTTCAACAGCAATAATCAAAACAATAATAGTTTACAACCACCCCGGGGCGCGCGCCTTTTGTCCCGACTTAGAACACCCTAATATGTCCTCAATATGAGCGAAAAACGCGATTACTTACTTGTGCCTTAATTTCAAGCTCTAGTGTATGTGTTTTATGTAAAAAACTACAAGTGTTTTATGCAGTGCGTGAAGTATGAATTAGGAAGGCCCTACCTAGGATCGCAGCACCAGCTCGCTGACGAGATAATCTAACACGCCACGCTGCTGTCATAGCCACAGTTTATGTATGACACTACACGCCCCTAGCAGAGACAACTTAATGAGTTTTACCCGGTAAGCCTGTTCCGATTCAGTGTCCTAACGCATGATACCAATATTATTCCTCTGTAGGCTAGTCTTTTAGAAGAAGCCCAGAGCTTAGATCTCACCCTAGGTCACAGCTTAGGTACTCCCTATCATTGTCTGAGTCAAAATATTGCAACTCGCCATTATCCTTAGATAACAACAAGCGATCCTGTTCGGCACAGCAAATGTGTCATAAAGGCTCGAAACAAATCGTAACGTAATCCCACGCCAACAGACAGGCCTACTGCACGTGCACAAGGACCATAAAATCCAAACAAAAACTGGACAGTGATAGTTATTTAAAAAATAATAATAAGGAAACAAATATGAAAAATAACAACTATAATAACTCCATTCCTTAACCTAACACAGCTGCAAACCTGTGAAGAAAATACGTATTTTTTATCTAACAAGCCCTTTTTTCCAATGAGAAATCTGGACCCAGAACAACGAGCTAAAGAAAAATTCACTCTAACGAGCAATAAACAATAGATACATAAAAGTTTATATTTCATCCCATTCGCAGAAATAAATACTTAAAAATGTTGGAGATAATTAAAATGCTTGCGGACTTAAATAAAATTGTCTGTTCAATGCCCACCAAATGAACCTTGAATGGTGATGATGAATGAAAAAATCGTCATAACCGCCGATGTTAGACCTTCAACGTCACGTCATTCAACGAACCACCTC
Source organism: Argyresthia goedartella (assembly GCA_949825045.1). Lineage (NCBI taxonomy): Eukaryota > Metazoa > Arthropoda > Insecta > Lepidoptera > Argyresthiidae > Argyresthia > Argyresthia goedartella. The sequence continues at coordinate 21,696,253 of OX463815.1, forward strand.
AATATACCCAAACAAAAACTGTGACCAACCGGACTTCATTCTGGCCAGCAACGAACCCAACGGCCCCAAGAAGAAATTAGATACCGCATCTACGACACAGTATACACATAGAACAGTAGTAAATCAGAGGTCGTTTAGGAGCGTTCGTTACCTACTTTCGCTCGATGCGCAGGGCTGTGTCACATTTGTGGCTTGGCGTACCTAAAATACTAATTTTGCTTTTTAGTAGGTACCTATGCAAAGAATTTCTGTTACATTTGAATAGACAATATTGTTTACACAAAGTAATAATATTACAGATCATTAGGCATGTGTTTCTAGTTTCTCACTTCATACTATACCTAAAATATTTCCTTGTAAGTATAATAGTTGCGAAACTGCACTAGGTTGATGTGCAGTTTAGCAACTTGCTTAGTGACAAGCCTATTTGGCTCCTTTTGAAATTGTGCGTGGCACTGGGGCGGCTCGCTGTCTTCATACATAACACGGCAACGGCGCGGCCCCAATTGAAGCAGTCTCCATCATTCCCGAAGGCTATGTGTGCGTGCGCAATGTGTGCAGCCGTGTGATGTACCTTTGTTTGATGATTATCTACTGTTTATCTATGTATACTGTGTCTACGATCTTCAAAAACTCGGTATGGGGCGGCGAAGAAATAAAAAACAAAGTTTTGCTGGTGAACAATGATAGTGATATTTTTGCTAGGTGTATCAAGTGTGTGTAAAGTGAGTATATACACAACAGTACACACGTTTCCGAAAAGACGACGATGATGACATACTGGTGGTGGTAACGAGTGAGAGCGAACGAACACGGCAACGGCGCAGCCCCGATTGAAACAGTCTCCATCATTCCCGAAGGCTATGTGTGCGTGCGTACCGAATACGCGCGCATGTGTGCAGCTCTGCGATGTACCTTTGTTCGATGATTATCTAATGTTCTATTTATATACTGTGGTATAAGTCAGCGATGACCTTTACGTGCCTTATCGTCGTATTCAGTCATTTATTTTTCTCAATAAGTAATCCTAAATGTACGATCATTACGGATTACTTGTTGAGGAATTTTGAAGGTAAATTCTAAATAGGAATCGGATAAATGGTTCATTAAATATCTCCGAGTACGACGGCGGTTAAACAATCATACCTTACCAAGACTCGCATTGATCGATATACAGTTAGTGATGCGATGTAACTTGCTATAATTACTTATACCACAGAGTACTTAATAGTACTACAGTTATACATTTAACTGAAAATAGAATATTGGTTAAGGGTTCCTACCAGTAACAACATTCCATGAAATTCTATTGAGCTTAATAAAAAAAATCTTGCAAGATAATCATGAAAAGTTACACAGAATATAAAGATAAGATACTACAGGCAATTCAATATATTTTTCCAATAACAGCATTAAACTATGCCTCTCTATGATGCGAATCAGTCTTGAGTTTAGACCTAGTTTGTAAATTAATTTTAATTCGAATAATCTATTCAAGTCTTTAAACTTTTATATGATTATAGTTTTATTCTATTCAAGTTCTATAACTATGACAGGGTATACCATTTGTCATCACATCGAGGTCTCTTATCTGCAGGGTATGTCATACTTAAACCATGTATAACCGCCACAGCTAACCAACCTCGGTAAGACAATTAAACAGAGTGGAGCTCACCGCAAGTGTCAACAGCGCCACCTTCATGAAGATATATCATCGGAAACGGACGTGACTATATGTCACGTTACCATCTCTCCAATATTACTGAACTCGTTACAAAAATGCCAGCTCTTTGTCAGCGATTTATGTCCCACTGCAATGTTTTTGTCCAGGAAAATCAACACTATAAATCTTCATCATTCTACTTTTGCCATCCAACGTATATACGCCAAGAATATCAAGGAAACAAGCGGTAAAACAGAGACTTCCTTTATTTCATGAATCTTATGTGCCTGTAACAATCACTTACATAAAGTTCATCAAGCAAAACATCACTATGGTCCTAATAGATCTATATAAAACTAGTTATTTACAGGTAAAAAACTGTTGTCACTACTTCCGATTCGCGTTGCTCGGTGAAATTTTAATTTATTAATGTACATATTTTTCGTTTTACGACCGTCCCCATCACTCAAACTGCCGATAGTCTAACACTGATTTTATTATAAGAAAAAAGACGTTATCATTGCTGTTCATAAATCTTGTGATCATCGCGATGACCTGCAAAAAGGGAGATTTTGGTTAAAATTTGTAATGATGTGCTGAGAGTAATCTGGAAGGTTTTTTTTGTGGAAATTAACTTACCAATGAATATACAGAAAGAGGTTGAGCAGTAGCGAAATGGCCATTTGTGACCTCGTGCTGTGGAACCCTGAAACAATGAAAAAACCTTTAGCATTATGGCAAGGATTTTGCCAGAAATAGGTTAATTTGTTTGTAAGTGACAACCTAATTTTTCCTAACCTAAACAACCTAAAGCTTTCATTTCTCGGGTTCTAAGTGAAAGTTTTACAATATAACTATACCGTTCTGTTATGCCGTGTATTCATTCGTACACGTGTAACGTGGCTTACCTCAAACCATGTTAAATTAATGAATTTGTGGCATGTACTCAAACTACTCATAGCAACTAAGAACGACTTAAAGTGGTATAAGTGTATGCCTCATGTGTGTGCCTCTAATCTTCATTCAGAAATGCATGAGAATGTTAACATACTCGTAACTACGCATTTCTCACAACAGAGTAAGAGCCAAGACTATGAAATCTAAATTAGCTATAATAAATTCTCTTACACGAAGGAGCTTGAGTCAAGCATTACCACCCATGGTACCTAAAACAGCATACATTTCACCTTCCTTGATACATAGTCTTGAAGAACTTTAGCCATTATTGAAAAAGAACAGTGGTCAGAATGGTCCTAGAGTGTAGCACTTTCTAACCTACCTTCAAAGAAGAAGTGATTGATCACAATATTTTATTAGGAGGCAGCAAGACTCTAATCAATCAAATAAAAAGTTACAGCTGTTCCGAAAATCCAGTACCTAGATAACATGTCTGTCAATTTCTATAAAAGTTAAAAAGATGTACAGTCAAAGAGAGAATAAAGAAAGCTTTCTGTTGTTCCATAATCGGACAAGGCCTTCCATTCCAGATGGTTTGGCAGAGGCACATTACAGCCTGGCAAGTCACAATAACCTGTGTTTTCTCAGATGGGGTGGCAGAGGCATAGCTTCACATAATTTTGATGACCCCAATGGCTGAGTCGGCATTGGCCCTGCCTACGAAGCCAAGGGTCCCGGGTTCGAGTCCCGGTCGGGGCAAATATTTGTTTAAAGAGAACAAATGTTTGTACCCTAGTCATGGTTGTGTATCTATCTTAGTATAATATTTATCTATATGAGTATGTGTATTGTTGTCTAGTACCCAAGATACTTGGAGTCCTAGTTTGGGGCTAGATGTGTGTAAATAGTGTCCAAGGTATTATTTATTTATTTAATATAACCACCTTCATAAATCTTTTGGCAGCTATCACTATTTTTCGAAGGTGTCACTGATTTTGACTGTTGTCACTATTTTTGAGAGCTGTCACAATTTTGAAAGCTGTCACAATTTTTGACAGCTGGCACTGATTAATCTCAACATTTTATTGATGCTACCATCAATAAAATGTTGAGATTAATCAGTGCCAGCTGTCAAAAATTTAATGAAATAAATAAATGAAATAAAAATGTTGCAGCCGTTTTGAAATTAAATTAAACAGGGCCGGCGCGCCACCATGCGGTGCGTTCCGCTCGCTAACAGCTGGTGCCTTCGCGCGTGTAGAGAGTTGTCTGGTACGAAAAGCGCGCATCGACCAACGCTGCGCAGTCACTGTCGCCTCGCAACAATCGACACGTAGTCGGAAGCTGCTCGATGTTACGACTCACCTCTAGTGAGTTAAATCCAAGCGTACCTAATTTAAAAGCGCATGGCTAAAGTAAAAAAAACTCAAAAAACTCAAAACGTTTATTCTGTAAATAGGCCACAAGGGCACTTTCACATGTCATTTCATTTCATTTTTTACAGAACATTTGGTATTATTATTTGTATCATATTATCAGAAAAAAAAAGTACTTAATTATTGTTTCTGAGAGATGTAAAGAGTCTCAAATGTCATAATAAAATAATTAAAATATGAATAACAGAGATGTATTGTCTCTTTAGTGAATAATACAATGATGATAGGAGATGTAAATGGTCCCCACAGTCAAGAGTTGTATAATTAAATTAATCTTTGGAGGTGTAAAAGGCCTCCAAGTGTCCAGTAAAAGAAACTCTGGCAGTGAGGATGCTCACAATTAATTAGAACAATTCAGTCCCAAGCATTTTTATCGTCTATGTACTCTTTAATACTGTAGTAAGCTTTAGAAATAAGCCTTTGCTTGATGTATTTCTTGAACTTATTAATTGATAGATCTGTCAAAGTGCTTGGGAGTTTATTGTAAAATCTTACACAATTACCCTTGAACGAGTTTTTTATTTTATGGAGCCGAGTAGTGGGCACTGCAAGTTTGTCCTTGTTTCTAGTATTAAAGTTATGTATATCACAGTTTCTTCGAAAGTTAACAATGTTCTTATGGACATACATAATATTCTCGTAAATATATTGACTATGGACTGTCAATATATTTACTTCTTTAAACTTATTTCTAAGAGAATCTCTATTATTCATTTTATAAATCGCACGAACAGCCCGCTTCTGCAGCACAAAAATAGTATTTATGTCAGCAGCACTGCCCCAGAGCAGAATACCGTAGGACATAATACTATGAAAATAACTAAAATAAACTAATCTGGCTGTTTTTAAATCTGTCAAGTGACGGATTTTCCTGCATGCAAAAGCTGCAGAGCTCAGTCTGTTCGATAGCTTATCAATATGTGGACCCCATTGGAGTTTGGAATCCAACGTTATACCTAGAAACACTGTGCTGGTTACCAATTCCAATTCCTCATTTTTAATTGTTATACATGTCTGATTATTTTTAACGTTAGTAGTAAGAAACTTAACACATTTAGTCTTTTTCTCATTTAATAGCAAATTATTAACATTAAACCAATTTACCACTCTTGATATGGTATTGTTCACGTGATCATCATTAGCGTGTTGGTTTCGCTTTGTTTTAAAAATAAGTGAGGTGTCATCAGCAAACAGTACCATATCATGACAGTCCCTTCCTAGATAGGGTAAGTCGTTTATATAGATGAGGAATAGGAAGGGTCCCAATATTGAGCCCTGTGGCACGCCCAAAGAAACCAATGATCCTGGTGATCGTTCTCCGTTTACGTCTACCCTTTGTATTCTTCCGTTCAGATAAGATTTTAACAAATTCAATGACGTGTCTCTAACTCCATAATGATGTAATTTCCTGATCAATGTTTCATGAAAAACGCAATCAAAAGCCTTAGATAAGTCACAAAAAATGCCTAGGGCATCTTGTGACTCTTCCCAGGCATCAAAAATACTTTCAATGAACTGAATTCCGGCATCTGTTGTTGAACGACCGCGAGTGAATCCAAACTGTTTGTTATGCATTAGCTTATTTGATTCAAAATGATGTAATAGCTGTGATAAGATTAATTTCTCAAAAATTTTACTAAAAGTTGGTAGTATTGATATAGGTCTGAAATTGGTGGGGTCTTGAGTACTACCTGCTTTGAAGAGGGGAATTATCTTACTTTGTTTCATTAAATCAGGAAATTCACCGCAGTCTATACAATTGTTGAAAATGACCGCTAGGTCAGGTGCAATTAATTCGATCAGGGATTTAACGACGTGAACAGAGAGTCCCCAAAGATCATTCGTTTTCTTAACATTTATCAATTTAAATGCCTTTACGACATCTGAACTTGTGACGTGCTTAAAATTCAAGTATGAAGCACACTCTGAGACATTATCTTTTAATATTGCAACAGCAGACAAAGGTGACGAATTTAAATACTTAGTCGTGGAAGCCGGTGCATTAGTAAAAAACGATTCAAATTCAGTTGCAACTTCTAAGCTAGAACTCGTAAGCTGTCCATTGATTTTTAGTTCGTAATCATGACTCGCTTTTTTACTACGACCGGCCTCCTCATTAATTATTTTCCAAGTCGTTTTTATAACATCGGAACTATTGGTAAGGTAAGGGTAGTATCAAATTTTCCTCTTGTATACGTATAGTAGGAAAGCTTTATGTACCTTCTCGAGCATAAGGACGTAGGAGCTTTCGTGTGGATTCCAAACAACTGAGCTGGATTCAAATTTGGTTCTCAGTAGGCCCATGTAGAGAAACTGGGCCGAACCCAGATTATGGATCATTACATCACAGCAAGCCTAATCAGGGAAATCACCGCGTCACGGAAGTGGAACCAAGCTGACGTTGGTCGGGAGCTGCTGAGTAGCTTGCCTGTCTGGATCAGTGCTAAGTGAGGACCTCGATAATTATCTTATCTGGAGATCAGCCATCACACAATTATATAATCAGAGATAATCTACAGTCCAGAAGCTCACCTATAGCGTACAATACAAGTGAGTTTTTTATCCTGACCACTCTTGCGATGACTTTTTAAGTCTTTGTTATAGGTTCCTTAAAGCTATAAATCTATAATAAAATTCTTCCATTGTATAGCACCCCTACATTACCACCATAATATTAGCATTTTTTATTTGATTTACCAGCTGCCATTCAATAAAATATTGATATTAATCAGTGACAGCAGTCAAAAATAGTGGCATTTATCAAAAATAGTTACAACTGTCAACAAAAGTGAAAGCTGCGAAAAAATGTGTCAGCTGTCAAAATCAGTGATAGCTGTAAAAGTTTCATGAAGCCAAAGTTATGCCTCACATCTGAGAAAACTCTGTTTATTGTGACTTGCAAGGCTATATTGTGCCTCTGCTATCCCATCTGGGAAAAGAAGACATGTAATATGCAATTAAATATAGATAACGAATGAATGAATGAACTATGAATAACAAACATGTAAATGGCCTTAACGGATAATGCAAAATCAGAAAGCTTGTTTTTTTTTACTTTGACTGTATACCTTTAGAAGTCATCAATAATATAATGTACCTGCTGGATTTTCAAAACAGCTGTTCCTTTTTTATTTAATTAACTGGAGTCTTTCTGCCTTTAATGCATGGCATACGTAAGCGGGAAACGGAGGCGATCCTGCACGCTTAGCATGCCGAGCGTGGGGGGTTTTGTCGCAAAAGGTGAGAGATAGAGCTTTTTAATATGCATAGCTCTGTCTCTCACTTTACCGCGTCAACGCCTCCCGCGGGGTCGACAGAACTCCCGCGCGAGGTCAATCCCAGGTACATCGCGCGTGCGTGATGACATCCGGACGACACTAAAGAGCCCTAACAAGCTTAACGTAGACAGAACCACGCCTCTGCCTTCTCTTAAAGGAAAAGTTGTGACATTAGTAGAGTTCCGTACCCGAAGGGTGCCAAACAGGATCCTATTGCTAAGCCTCCGCTGTCCGTTTGTCTGTCAGTCCGTCCGTCAGCGGGCTGTATCTCGTTAACTGTATATGTAATAGTAAAAAAAATCACAAAATATTTATTTCTGTTGCCGTAGCGGCAACAATAATAGCAAAAAATAGTGAACTGCAGTATAATCTATAAATAAAAGGAGGTCCACAAACAAGGAGGCTTGTTTTATATTCCTGCCCCTGTGAATTATCTAAATATCATGATTTAAGTATCACGACCACGTCTTTGTCAGACATTTGTTTGTTTTGTTATTATTTAGTCCTTCTGTTTTCTTGTATGACGGTACGGAACCCTTCGTGTGCTAGTCCGACCAGCACTTGACCAATGTATTCAGTCTCAATAACTATATAATATAAAGTTCACCTGAGTTGGAGTCCCTGCTCCCCATGACCGGCGCTATCTGCGGTCTCTCTTCATCCAGCAGCAACACGCCGCTCGCCGTCCACACGGACAGCATCCGCGCCACGCACGTCACGTTCAGTCGACCCTGATGAAGAACGGACAGTCTTAAGGAGTTTCTTATTCAGTATGTTTTTTTTAAATCCCAGTATCCCATGATGGCAATGAAGACACTCCTCTTTATTTGTTTGGCGCTTGATGAATGTGGTAAATATGGGTGACGACACTTAAACTAATGAAAAATGGTGACACCCAAATGTGGACTGATGTTGTATTTATGGTTATATTTATGTTTTTCTAAGTAGAATAATAAATACCATTTATTTTATACAACAAGTACTTAAAGTATACAAACAATTGTTTGGGTAATATGGTAACCTAAAGTATCACGTTAGCGAGATAATTGGAACCAAAGATAAATATTTGAGAGCATAGATTATTTTATTCCAATTATCTCGGAAACGTGACTCTTTAGGGTAAGTATTTTTTGTTTGTTTACCACATTTACCACATCCGTCAAGCGCCAAAAGAGAAAATGGATGATTGTCTTCAGCGCTATCTATTGAAAATCTATTTTGAAAAATAAACCTGCTCAGAAATCATCTCAGTGAATCTCTTTGATACACTCCTTAGGGTGACGGCGAGACAAAACGATACTGGCGCTTAGAAAAACAAGACACAGTTAAAAAAATCGTGACTGCATTTTGTTACGCTATCAAACTATCACCTTGCCTTTGCAACTCCACCGTTTCACATTAGTGAAAGATTACCACCACTGAGTCTATTCTCCATCTCTGACATCTACTTCAGTAGGCATCGCAATTTCCGTGAAATTGTTATTTTGAAGGATGTTTGCTTATTTAAAATGGACGGTTGACCATGTGTAGTCATAGCATTTAATCCTGACATAAAGGAATTACAATAACTTTTGAAAAAAATACCATCATCGCATCATCGAACATCGCTAAACAAGCAGGGTCTTACTACAAAAAAAGAAACTCCTGTTCAACAGTTGTTTTGAGATAAAAATGTATGGGATTTGACGTTTGTTTTGAGGTTAAGTTATATTTAATATTTTGTAGGAACACGGGCAGTGTACAAAATGCCAGTGTTAGAGTCAGACGCTGTCATCTAAAGCGACTGATGAAGCCATTGATGGGGAAGAAACGAAACGGAATACGTCAAGAGGTAGAGAATCGAGCTGTTCTGGTTACCTGTCAGTGTCTCTTAAACACTTATTGGATTTGGTAAGTTTATAATTAATATCTCTTGAGAGTCAGTGATGGTCGCTGACACATGAGAAAGATTAATTTCTGCTAAACTTGGTCGCAGAGTGCATTTGCCACATGTCACAGGAAATGTCGAGAAGACCTTGTCAAGGGTAGGCAACGATACAGTTATAGCAAAATGTAATCAAGCATTTACAAACAATTACTACCGCTGAGGCAATTAATTGAATCAAGTTTTCATTGTTCGATGTCAATTTCGGAGATTAACTTTAATTTGAATTTATTCCTTCCTAATTTACTTTTGAAGTGTCCTCCACATGTTTATTTTTGGAATTTAATTTGCTCGGAGCAAATTAATGCAATAGGGAGGGATTTTTATTAACGTTTACTTTCGCTTTGATGTAAATAAAAATACTCAATTTCAAACACTCCAAAACACTTTATTCCTGCGCTGATTCCGCAATTACATTAAGCGGCTAAGAGTCTGTCACACAGTGGCTGTGGGGGATTAAGTATAAGTTCCTGAAGTTCTGGCTACCCCTTACTCGGAATAATGCCGTTAATAGATCAGAAATATAAAAAAAAGACTCACCTTACTGAAGTGTCCAGCTTGCACCCTCACAACTAGTTGACTGAACGACGCTGATTTATTACTCCTCTCCTCATCAGAACTGACGTTGAGTCTCGACTGGTCCAGTCTCACAGCGGGCAATATCTCCCCCTTATTCCTCCTACTTCTTCCTTTCTTAGGTAAATACCCGGGGATGTCAATGACATCTGTGACGGGGTCATCGTACCCCGTGATCGCGTCCCATGGACTGAATATGATTCTGTTGGCGTCCTCGAGAGAAGCCTCGGAAGGGCTCGGCTTCCGACGGAGGTAAGCGGTCTCTTGAGGGATGTCGAGGCCTTTTACCTGGTAAAAATTATAAAAAATGTATGTTTGAGCATTGTCTTATTCACGGTATTGTAGTAGGTGCTGTGAAAGTGAATGCTCCTACACGTTTAGATTCTAGTGCGCAGAAACAAGTAATGTCCTATAACTGCCTTTAATATATTTTTAAATGACTTCAAAAACAGAGAGGGGTTCTCATTTCGGTGTTATCTGCTCGGTATTGTTCAGAGAGTCAGCCCGCTCACTGTAGCCGAGATGTCAAATGAGAAAAACGCCTTAGTTGACACCAAAGTTGACAATTACCAGAATTTGACGCTTTAAGACGGCTTGCATGGGCAGGACACAAAATCGTACTTTGCAATATTGATGTGATGCCTATATACATTACATAAATGAAATTCAATATTATCGACTTTCATTTATGTAATGTGTACTATCTTATAGGATTATATTTTATTTATCCAACAACACAGTTTTTAAATTACTGTTGGGGAGTTGCCTAATTGTAATGTCAAATTGAGCAGTATTACCGCGATGCGTTTCATGTATTTTTCTTTTCCTCGTCATTTTAAATCCTAATAATACCGGGAAAACCTATAAAACTAACGAAAATATAGATACAATGTAAAGATAAACTCCTCTTTTATAAAGAATTAAAAATAAAATCGGTCGACTTTATAAATTTTATATAATAATACGACCATTTTAAATTTAACGATGAAACACGTGTCATTGCGATGTGAATACAAAGTCAATCATAACATTTATTTACCTCACTACACCTAATTACCTGCAATATAATTTAAAAATATAAGTATATTAGCTCCAAAATATATACTTAAATTAAAATTTAAGACTTTAAATTATGGGATGCGTGTCCTATGCGAATAAGTTCCCAGATCGGTCCGGAACATTTTAAAATATAACTGGAGAGTGGTTACTAATATGGAGCGCGCGCAACAGATTTTGATATTTTGGTTAGTAATTATGATACTAGATTTTTTAATGTGAAATAAAAACTATAGGTACTTATTTTCTTGTAAAGTATAAACGTCTCTATATGAAGAGTTGAACAAAACGCGCTAGGGTTGTGGAGCAGGAAAAGGTAGGAGACAAGATGACAGACATACGAAATGTGCTTTATAGCGTAGGAATATGAAACATCTTATTCATGGTTTTCTATAATTTTAATAAATTCAGTAATTAGAAATACCACATACCTATAATACAACTCACTAGAGGTCAGACGTAACACCGAACAGCTTCTGACTGTGTGTCGATTGTTGCGAGGCGACAGTGACTGCGTCGCGCTTGTCGGTACGGTATACGCGCTATTCGTGCCCAACAAATATACCCGCGCGCAGGCACCGGCACCTATTAGCGGGTGGCACGCACCGCACGGTAGCGCGCCAGCAGTCTCCGCTGGTGAGGGCGCGGGACAGTCTTAACGCTTTGTTGGCTGCGGAACCTCTGACTGATCTGTTTGGTGATGCATGGAGACATATTGTGCGAGAATGTGGAAGGTTTTGCGAGATGAATGTGTGATTGTGTTTAATTTGTTTAATTTGTTATATGAAATATTTAAATTGAAGTTTAAATTTATAGCTGACAGTTAGAATTAATTGACTACGTTGTCTTATTTGTAATTTGACTTATTGTAATTTGAATTTAATATTAAGTTGACATACTGATTGAACTGAAATGAACAATTTGTAATTTAGTTTCTTATATATATGTTATCATTGCTATCTTGTTCGGTGTATATAAAACGCATTAGAATTATTTATGTCATGTTGTACTAACGAAATTTAAAAAACCGGTCAAGTGCGAGTCTAAATCGCGCGAAATGAAGGGTTCCGTACCACCGTTCAATGGAAGCGATGGTGTGGAGTGAATAGTTTGGATTTTACACAGCAAAATATTGTTTACAAAGTTATTGGTGCGGTTACTTTCACACTCCATGTACGTAACCAGATGCATCCATAAGTTTGTATGTGGTATTGTTGTATGGGAGCCCCCTTAAATATTTATTTTATCCTGTTTTTTAGTATTTTTTGTTATAGCGGCAACAGAAATACATAATCTGTGAAAATTTCAACTCTCTAGCTAGCTAGGTTCTTGAGGTACAGCCTGGTGACAGACGGACGGACGGACGGACGGACAGCGAAGTCTTAGTAATAGGGTCCCCTTTGGGTACGGAACCCTAAAAATAAATGAATAAAAATAAAAAAATAATTAATGTAGCCTAGCATTAGATCTCACGATTTCCATTAAAAATCAATTGCGAAAAGTTTGGCATTTTTATTCTCTAGCGGCCATCAACTAAACCAAAAATATTGATGCTAGGCATCGTTACAAAAACAAAATAACAACATAGATGGGACGGGCTATAAGTTTTGTCACATACCTAAAACTTCGAATTTAGAACGTGAACCAAAAAAAGTTATGGGCCTGCAAAATACGAATCAAAGTCAAAGTCAAAGTAAGTACTTTATTACTGTACATATTTACATATACTTAGCAAACGTCATTTTTTGCCTCTTCTCTACATTGGACCACTGTTGGACTTCTCCCACAGAAGAAGGGCGTAGTAACTCCCACAGATAGATTTTTAGATCTCTTTTAAAGATAGGTTGTTCTTAACTATAATACAAATATGAAAAAATTTATTATTGTGATTAGTAAGCAGGAATAAATAATAAGCTGTGTTGAGCTAGATTAACCCCATACAGTCCTGTCATTTAAGTAATCTTGAACATTGTAATATCCCTTTTTCGACAAAGTCGCTTTAACATGCTTTTTAAATTGTTCAAATGGCAATTTCAAAATCTCCAGAGGTGTCTTATTATAGTAGAGAATGCACTGACCCTTGAAAGAATTGCTAACCTTCGCGAGTCTAAATCGAGGCGCACATAGTCTGTGATAATTTCTTAGGTTAACAATACAGCTATCGCTAAGTTTGAAAAATGTTGTAAGGTTCTTGCGTACATACATTATATTTTCGAAAATAAATTGACTAGCTACAGTTAGTAAGTCGATTTCTTTAAAAAGCTCTCTTAAAGAGTCTGTTCGTTTTAAATTATAAATTGCTCGAATAGCTCTTTTCTGTAAAATAAAAATAGTTTGAATATCCGCTGTTTTTCCCCACAACAATATACCATAGGACATGACACTATGAAAGTAAATAAAATATACTAGCTTAGATGTAGCCACATCTGTGCTTTGTCTGATGTTCCTAACAGCGTAAGCCGCAGAACTTAATTTACCAGCTAATTTATCAATGTGGGGTCCCCACTGCAATTTGCTATCGATGGTTATTCCAAGAAACTTCGTTTCATTTACTAATGCTAACGTGCTGTTGTCTAACAGTAAACTTGTCTCGACTTGCCTGACATTTGGAAGTGAGAATTTGATATACTTGGTTTTACCAGAGTTTAACAATTAATTATTAACTGTGAACCAATTCAAGGTGAAAGACAATACACCATTAACATCATCAAGATCTCCTTTTTGTCTTTCAATTTTGAAGACCATTGAAGTATCATCAGCAAATAACACTATGTCAATTAATTTCTCCACCATGAAAGGCAGAATGTTAATATATGCTAGGAATAAGAAAGGGCCTAATATGGAACCTTGTGGAACGCCATGGATTTGACGCCGTTAACTTCTGCATTTTGAATTCTTTTGCTTAGGTATGATCTTAGTAGATCCATCGCTTTATTTGTAACTCCGTAATGATTTAATTTAATTAATAGCGTATTATGTATTATCAACACAATCAAACGCCTTCGAAAGGTCGCAAAAAACTCCGATAGCATCCTGTGCGACCTCCCATGCAGAATAAATATTATTATTATTATTATTATTATTATTATTCTTTATTGCACAGAAATCTTAATAGTAAGGTAACAAAACATTTTATGAGCAAAGGCGAGCTTATCTCTAAAGAGAGATTTCTACCAGCAAACCTAGGCAGGACAGGAAAAATTGTGCAACAGGAGAGTCCTAGTGCGCAATAAAACTGTACACATCTAATTGTTTACAACTAAAACATAATAAATGATATAATAAAAAAATGAATGAATGAAAATAAAATAAATGATATAGTAAATGATTTAACTAAATAAAATACAAAAGCAAAAAATAAAATATATATCAAACATATACTACTTATATATACATATATAAAAGTACCTATCACGAAAGAGAAAGGAAATGCTCTTTCAATCTTGTCTTAAAAGTGAAAATTGAGGGACTATCTCTAATAGCGCAGGGAAGTGCGTTCCACAGTCGGATCGCCGTTAACCTAAACGAGTGTTTGTAAGCGGCATATGAGATATAAGGGTAATACCTGCATCCGTAGTCGATTTACCCCTAGTGAAACCGTATTGTTTGGCGTGGAGTTGTTTTGTATGGTTGAAGTGTGAGAGCATTTGATTGAATATAATCTTTTCAAATATTTTACTTGGTGTTGGAAGTACAGATATTTGTCTGTTATTTGAAGGATCACCCTTATCTCCCGACTTGAACATAGGTATCAAATAAGAGGTGATAAATTTATGTATTTTAAGAAATATTAAATACGCAATGAAAAGATTTCTTATCACTCGTTGCATGAAACTAGCAATTTTCAACTTATAGAAAACAGCAGGTGCAGCAGAAGGTGATGACGGCAAACGCCTTATGCGAGGGAGGAAAACACGTAAAGTATCAACTTAGCTTAGTCAGTAAAGCAACAGACAACACACACAAGCACACTGCGTTCCCTCCGTGGGCTGCTAGCTATCACCAAAACACCACCTAAACAAGGAGTCGTTCAATTCTTATTAGGACTCTTTACCAGGTTTGATACACCAGGTAAATGGTTCCCCCAGTGTGAACTATAAGTTCACACTGGGGGAACGCTGCAATATCACGTCGTGATTGGAGAAAGTTTATCCGAATCTGTAGCTTTAAAGTTTTATCCAGTCCTGTTGTTGTACAGAAGTTGTACAAACAAGTTTCCCAGGATTGTGACGAGCAGAGGAGATTTTGACCCCAATTCTAGACTTTGCTGTTAATTTTAGGTCCATTTGAATCTAATTCCAGCAATCGTATTAAATAATTAAATCTAACAGCAGTCTGTCATTTTAACAATCTCACCAAATCCAACAACACCTCATATATTAAAATATATCAAGCTACTTGGGCTGTAGCGTTTTAGCGTTTTTTTTTAAAGTTTCAACCTCATAACTTCGCCATATTGTAAAATTTCCAAAAACAAAATCGACAAAAAAATATATTTTGGTATAGAACCTGCTCACAAAAATTCACGAGAATCATATGAGAAATGCGGCCTGTAGAGGAGAACAAGCCGAAACACATCCGGACATACGAAAGCATTTTTCCCAATCCTTAAACGGAGACTCTTTGCTCGCTCGGTCAATAACATTCACATCAATAACAGGAAAAAAAACAGATCTTACTGGTTTTTTTTCCTCCCAGATAAAATAAAAAGGAAAACGGAGGAGTATTCTATACGAGTGTACTTATTTCCTGCTATGTGAACGAGGTCAATTGATTGATCATTTGACTCCTTTGATTTCAGGATTAATGACTAATTATTTAAAAATATTATATATACACGATACATTTTTAGTAGTCCATTTAGCAGATTAATTTAGGAACCGCTCCACAGAATCACACAACTTGCGAAATGTAAATACGTAAACTTTGACAAAGCCGTTTGGGTGAGAAAGATAAACTAAAGAACTTTTGCAATAATAACTGCGATTTAAGATAGTGCCTGAGTGCTTATTCAGTCATCTGAATACTTAAAACTATATATATATATATTTACCTAGTCGGTCCATAAGTTCTGTCACAAATATTTTGCCGCATAATAAATAATACCAAGTTTTATTTTATTTAATACTATATATGGTTTGATAGCTCATTAAATACTGATAAATTAGAACGATTATTAGATTTAAATGCTTAAATTCATATTACACAAATGCTAGTTTCTTCAGAGATTTTGCACTTTTTTACCCAATCAAAAATACGGACGTGATTCACTTTATCTTTTTTCCATGACTCTTAAAACCTTTCAAACTTACGTGAGATTTTAGTCAGAACCCTCCCTGAACCCGTTACCTTCATTTTGAAGCATAAGATAACTAAGTCTGGGTAAAACTAATTTTCATATTCACATTTTACGTAGTGTACTTGTTGCCCACAAGATCATTTTTATACGTTTTTCTGAAAACGTAAAAAGTACGTAAAGTTCTCTTTGGGAGCAGTTGGAACTGAAAGCTAACAGAAAATAAAATGCTAGTTGTTAAGCATGGTCTAAAATCGAGGTTTCAGAATAAATAAAAAAAAACTTGTTGGTTATCTGGAACACTGTTTTTTTATTAAATTCGTGGTAAGTGGTATTTTTGTCAGTTGCGGCGTGTTTTGGGTTCGCGATTGTCTCAAGTTATAAGGTTTTTTGTCATATTGCGATAATCGTACAAAATTATTGTATTGCAATTTGATTCGTATAAAATAAGCTTTTTAATCATGTATAATACGAATAAGAAAAAGTTTATTGCTGAGTTTTATCTATCAAAAACCTTGTGACAGAACTTAAGGACCGACTAGGTATATACTTTACACCTCCTACTACAGTACTTTACAGATATTTTTGTCCTCCGAAAGGGTAATTTTGGGAATCGAATATTCTTGGAAACGGACGTTGAAATCCGGAGGCATTTTGAGAAATGGACATCTCGGTCCTATATATATATGGCTTGCTATATCTATAATTGTATAGACAGCGCCAAGTTTATTGGGCTCTGAGCGAGCTGTGACCTCTCTTTTAGGTGGGATGTGAGAGAGAGATGACAGTTCGCTCAGATCCAAAGAAAAGTATTGTTACTAACATTACATCTCCAACATGGGAGTAAGGTGGCGGTCAGCGATGGTTTAACAGGATGACTATTGGTGGACCAAAATAGTTACAGAAAGCTCGCCACGGGGGGAGACATGGCCAATGGGCAGACGTTGTCATAAAGCCGAGATCCATTCTATCTCACGGGATGTGGTTGGTAGAGGACCGTGATTATTGGCGCAATGCCTACAGCGAAGACGCTTTAGCCCTGCAGTGGGTCAATGTGGGCTGTGAATGAATACCTCCTATCTATTGAGCAGCCAGCCAGCCAAGTCAGCTTGGCCGGCGGGCTGGCTGTTGGCTCTCAGCATGTCACCTAATAAGTACCAGCTCTTCTAAACCAGCACTGTTATGCTTGTGCAACGTGACTAAGGACTATCGGGATTAAGGAGGAAGAGTGGCGGGGTACTTGACAGGACAGGATGACGGAAGGCTATGATTGGTGCTTTGTAGAATAGGCCTTGGCCCATCAGTCAGTCGATGGCCTGAGATTAACCGTACCTCATGGCAAATAAGCAAACACGTGAAGTATGGAGGCGATCTGCATGTGGCTCTTAGCATTTCCCGGGATAAACGAATCTTATTATAGTCATTAAGGTTGTACCTCATGTCCATTGAGTAACCACGTCAGGTTGGCCGGCGGGCTGGCTGGTGGTGAGCTGCAGTTGGCTCTCAGCATGTCACCTGATGAGTACCAGCTCTTCTGAGCCCGTACTAGTGGCGCCGACTCTGGGAGCTCTGTTGAATGGAAGTGTCATTACAATAATATTCAATTAGACTATGGTAACAGAAAGGACTTGCCAAATTTTAAGGGGTTTTTGTAAAGAACTGGAATAGAATGATTTGAAATTAAATTGTTTATTGTACAGGTTTATTGTAAACGCTCTACTTACAAAACTACAGAGACATAATAAGGAGCATATCTGTTTAACGTAGAAAAGAAGGGATCTATAAAAACCCAAACTCGGTAGTCTAAGTGCCTCTCTGACTGTTTACATGTAATAGCAGCAATATATTCCTCAGTCGATTTTATGTGGTAATACAGGCGCAAAAACAAAACAGGAAAAGTACTTACAAGTAGATGTAGAATATCTTTATTTTATGAGAAAAAGAACATCCAAATATGTCAAGAGCCTTTTAGGGAAAAAAAATCTGAGCAACTTTAATTTTAAAACCGATTTGATATGAGCAACTTATTTAAACTTCTCCATTCAAATCAGTTAACCACCCGGCCTCAAATGTATTTAGAAATCAAAAATTAAGTTGCTTTGATCAAATCGATTTCTTCAGAAAGACTTCCCTTAAAATGTGACCATAATTTTCTGTTGCAGCCTATTTAATGAGCAGCTTCGGACGATTTGTTTGTTTAATTAATTTGTTATTGAGTTATGATGAAGCGTTAAGTGCATACTGTCAACATTTCTGTGGAATTTTGGTTGACGTTATGCCTCACAAGCTAGGGGTCATTTGTTCGAATGACGACCTTCCTTTCCTCAAGCATGTTTATGTAGTAATTAAACACTCCCTTTCACATGACAGGAGGCCAGCGCATCTCCGGTGTTTTGCCACTTCTCTATATACAGGATGTAACAGGTTTCTGTTAGATCTGTCATTATTTGTCAGTCTCCAGGCACAAAAAGTCTGGAGATGTAACGAAGAAAGTTACTTTAATCATATCACTTTCACAATTCATGTTGTCCAGAATGATGGCACTAACAGCCCCTTAAATCAAATATGGCATTATCTTATTGTTACAGTATAGAGAGCCCATCAGGCCCAAAGCTTTTTCTATTACAAGTATTAGCAACATCAATAATACCTCAAGCTCTGACGCCGACGCGTTAATGGATGTAGAGGAATCCCTTAATTACTATGCGGAAGTCAGATAAATCATCATAAATTACTGCGCTGACTCAAGCGACTAATTGTTTGTTTAAAACGACGTCAACCGCAAACATAACTTTGAAGCCACTATAGCAAGAAAAACTGGCTAAGTGCGTGTGCTGACTTACGGGCTGAGGGTTTCGAACACTTCTTTTCCATATACAGGCTGTTGATTTGTAAAGTGACGCGCGACTCAGCGACGATAGCTTACGTATCGCATGTAACTAAAATTTTGTTATATTTTTCCCTCGCATAGTGTTGATTATTCGCACAAAAATCTCAAACGCTCTGGTTACTGAGATCATTTATACCGACGACCATTGTAGCAGAATTTCCACCGGGCTATGACCCATTATGACAAGTCTTGCCACAAACTAGGCCGAGAGAAAAAAGACCAAGGTGATGGCTTTGGACATCGACGGTCACGAGGCGCTGACCAATAAACTTAGCGATGATGAGCTGAAACAAGTTTATTAGTTTCGTTGACTAAGGCAGTAGTTGCAGCTGCAGCATTCGGCGAGCTGGATGCCAAGGTCTTCTGTTAACCAGATATAACACTGCCTACAAAATCTCAGTGTATATGGCCCGTTGTCCTGAGGTGTTGCCTGACATCCTGTACGCAGCGGAAACTTGGACCGCCAACATAAACCCATGCTAGATCGATTCCACCTCAGATGTCTGCGTAAGACTATGAATATCAAATGGTCTGGTCGCGTGCGAAACACCGAATGCTGCGACGAGAAATCTGGGTGGCATTGAGGCTTACCTCATGCGGCAACAGCTTTCGATATGTGTCAAGAATGGAAGAGCAGAGGGTCGCCAAGCGCATATTTTACTTGGAACTTGAGGAGGTCAAGCGTAAGCAAAGCAGATAACTCCTCGGGTAAAAAGATATTCTGATGCGGCACGTCAAGAAGTGCGGTAAATAGTATTCAGTGGGAGAAACAAGCTTACAAAAGACTGGCGCGGAGGGCTTAGGTTTATAGCAATGTCCAGGACTTTGCGGAGAATGATCTCAAACAAGACAAAATTAAAGCCCGTCCACCTGCGCAACTTATTTATAATTGCAATAATGGGGTGCTCACGTGCCCGCAATGTGCGAGGATCTTCACAAGGAAGATTGGCTTTATAAACCAAATGCGAGCCCTCGAGCGATATCTACTGACGACAAGTTGAAGCTGTCACCATGACCAAAATTGGTTGGGCTCCATCATCTTCATCATCATCAATTTTGTTCCACAAATTACCATGTTAATTTATGTCAAAATAACCGCAACGTGCGGACACCCCCGGCCGGTTCACTTCTGCGGTGGTGGCGCGGCCCACCGCAAGAAAAGAATATTTGATAATATATATTCTTGCTTCAGTGTCCTATAAATAACCACCCCTAAGCCAGGCGTCACTTTACAAATCAAAACCTTCTACATGGGTCGGGCTATAACTTTTATCACATACATACACTTCGAATTTAGAACGCGAACCAAAAAAGTATAGGCGTTTGAAATACGAATATTTTAAAAAACTACATTCATTGATTTTCTGTAATGGTTTTCTCTATGAAAATTTCTATTCGAAAATGAAGTGGACGCGAAGACGATAGAGTCGCGGTAATGGCATTGCATGGCTGCGGTCACGCGCCAACTGAGATTTTGAAACTGCTGAAAAAATTTAAAATAATATCGAGGTTCATTTATCGTACTATCAAACGAATCAGGAAATATTTAAGATAAGAAGGTAAGCAGAGGAGCGGTCATCCTCGTACTGTTCGGACTCCAGCAGTGAAGGCGCGAATACAAAGAAAAACCGTTCGGAAGCAAAATCTGTTGGCTCTCCAGATGAGGTTAAGTATAACTACAGTTAACAGGGTATTGAATGAAGACCTTGGACTACGAGCTTACCGGAATAAACTGCACATTTTCTTTAGTCACGACTGATGAAAATCAGGTTCGATAGATCCCGAGATTGATAAAGCGATACGCGGGAAAAAATACCGCGAAATTCGGATTCCGGACGAAAAAAATTTGATGACGAGGAAAACTTAAACAGACAGAAAGATAGATTGTATGCGCATAATAGTGAAGAAGCGAGCATACGTAACCCACGTGTTCAGTGTTTTCACCATCCTTCGTCATTCATGGTTTGGCTTGGAATTTCCTATTCGAGCCCAACTGAGGTGTGTTTTTGTGAAAAAGAAGTTAAAACAAGTGCACTTGGTACCAATACACAATCTTAACAAACCTCGTGGAACCTCTTTCTTAGGCAATGTTCAAAAACAGACACTGGATATTCCAACAGGACTCTGCACCAGGCAAAAAGCACTCAATATTGGTTCTCCTCCCGTGGAATCGACTTTATCATGTACACGAAGACTGGCCCTCCTTGAGTCAAGACTTGAATCCATTGGATTATAAAATATGGCAATACTTATAGGAGAAGGTCTGCGCTAAACCTCATTGCAATTTGGTATCCCTTAAAGCATCCCTGATTAAAGCAGTGGTTTTGTGCGTGCTTCTATCGATGACTGGCCGCGCAGTCCAAAGGCTTTTATCGAAAATAAGTTGTTTTGAATAGTTGTAACTATTTTGTAACCTTTTTTTTGATATGGAAGTAATTGTTATTCAGAGATTTTTGTGTCATTTATTTTATTTAGTGTATTTGACAAAACTTATGGCCCGAACTAGTATAATGATCATACATTGTACTTGTAACAATCACGCGAAGCATCACGACTTTCCCCATACGAGATCACAGAGGCCCACGCTGTAATTCTATGTTTATATTGTGATTTAAATTAATGGACCTCAATCTTAATTATGTAACTTCATCGTTCAATGTTTTTTTAATGGGTCGCATAATGTTTTAACAAATTTGAGATATTTTCCGTACCCTGTATTTTTTCCAATCGATACAAAACTGTCTTGATAGACAAACGTCAAATAAAGTGATCCCAAGTGATTGCTACGTGTTCCTTGCCTACAGACCCCAAAAATTGCACGGCAATAAATCCACCCGAGGCGCAAGTTTTCAATGCGAGCTGTACCGTGTTGAATATTCATCTTTCATACGAGCTTCTATTTGAAGCCGCACAAATACTCGGAACTGTTAAAACGCCGAACAGACAAAATGGCCGAAGTAAAACACGCCGCGCTTTCCTTTGTTTTCCAGTGGCGCCCTCTGTAAAACCGCGCCGCAAAGTTTTAAGTGTTTACATTCAGTTCTGTCGCTTTTTGCCAATTCTACTTAATGGGAATGCGGAGTTCTGCACCTTGTTTAATTTGGTGGCTCTCGGCATATTTTAGTGTTTATTTAATATGCCAAGAAACAGAGCGCGTGTGGGTTTAGCAACTCGGTGCTGTTTGTAATGTAAATTATACTGTTATTACCGTAGGCTTATTACATAAACGGTGTTTTATAAACTCTTAGCTGCGGATATGTTTGCTTTGTATCCGGTTGTTTAAAATAATAAACTCAGTAATTACAGAAAGAGTTGAAATAACACACAAATTACAAATAAATCAGCACATGTTACTTATATTATAAGTATCTAATTACTTTTTTATTTATTTTAATTACTTTTTGGTGAGTATTGCAATGAGTAACAGTCATTAAAATCAGTTCTTGACATTTACAATATACACATATGTATCTACGTGCTATCTATATGCTGCGATCGTAGCGAAGTAGCGCTCGTTCGTAGCACTTTGGTGCTCTGCTACGAGATTGATATTCTAGCCCATTATTTACCTGACACTAAGATATGATATGAAACATGATATTCATTATTGAGTGGTTCGCCAAAACTCATCATATAGATTTTGTCTAATCAGCGGAATGACGATTACAAACGGCGTTTGAATCACTGGATAATCGATTATATAGTGGCTTCACTAAGCCTTGTAATAGAGTTAAAATAATAGTCCATGTAAATGGCCTGTATTTAGAATATTTGATCCGCATGAATGTAAAAAGGCTCGTGTGATGGTGTTATTCATATAAAAGGACCATGCGTTAGTTTGGGACCACTTTTACAAAATTATCCTACAGTAAGTGGGTGAATTTTCATTTTGACTTTTTTGATGTCAACGTGATATAAATCGAAAGCAGCTGCATCAAACTTTATTCTTATTAAACTTTACGTTTTGCGTTATTACATTAAACGTTATATCTATACTAGGAATAAATAAAACAATTCAAATTTTAAATCATATATTCTATAAATATTAGCAAAAGTTTTGAAATAGTTATTTGTGTCACAAGGGAGCAAAATGATGTATTTACGGCGAAGGCGGTACATTGAATCCAGAGTGAAGGGAAGGATTCTACGATAGAATCCTGAGCGTAGCGAGAGATTCTAAGTTAGAATCCTGAGCGTAACGAAGGATTCAAGCGTTAACGCCCATGACGAAAATAATTTTGCTCCTGAGTGACACATACAACTTTTCACACCGACTATGAGGAAAATTTAAATTAAATGCTCTAAATATATATATATATATATATATATATATACTTTGAATTATACTTACACCACTTTTACAGTAATCGAACAACGTAAACAAAACTTTTTTTATATAATGGCGGATTGTGAAGGATTAAGGAAAGGTAACCACAGATAAAATATTCCTGTATACTTTTACTAATGTGTAAAAATAATCGAATCAAATATTACAATGGTTTCGGATATCAATATTCATTATATCACAATAACAGTCATCGATAGTTTTGATTTCAGTAAAACATATAATTTATTGTGACATTTTTTTTAAATATTACGAAAAATTCATAAATTTTCATTTAAACTATATTCACTAAACAAGTGTAGGGGTTTAAATCGATTAAGCCTCTGTCAAAATGTATGGAATATTAGTGTAGGCCTTAGTGAATTAACCATGGGCAGTTTTGAATGAACTCTGGGCCCACTTTCTCCAACATTGTCCAAGAGTAATGAAACTTGAGTCATATGAAAACTATTGGGGTGAACTTCGTTTCATGTTATGGCAGCTATTTTCAAATCCAGCGCTAACATTTTGAATTCGTAAGTTATTTTTTTCTTAATATAAACATTTATTAAATTTTCCTAAATGGTCCAACAGTAATGAAGCTCGTGTCATCATATAACAGTTACTTTGTTTCATATCATGGCATTTAAGTTCAAATCCAGCACGATCGTGGTGTTTTGGTAGTTACGTTTTTAAAGATAACATAAATATTTATTATTTTTATGTGACTGCTACATAATGGAGGGCATTAATACTCGAGAGTGGGTTTATGAAACGAGCCGAAGGCGAGTTTCATAATAATATCACTCGAGAGTTTTAATGCCTAATTATGTACAGTTACATACACTAGTTTATCTACACACATATCATAAGCTCTCTTTGATGTGTTCAGGAACCGCAAGTTTGACCGGCATTGTGGCTATGCAGTTGTTTAGCTTGTTCTGTAGCACCAACTTCGGGCGTTCTAAATTTTAATGTCAGTACCAACTTCACAGACAAACTAGGGGCGGCATGCAGGCAGGCGTCGGCGTTCGAAATTTGAATGACATAATGTGTAGAAAAATTACACATTATTTTCATAATGTGTAATTTATCGGATAAGAAATGAGTTTTTACCAAGTAGTTTAACATTATGTTGATCGTAACGTGCAGTTTTTGTACTCAGTAAAGAGGGTTTATGATACGTGTGTAGATAAATAAAATTAAACGTTTAATAGCCTTACTTTTGGTTCCCACTGTGGTGCACAGATAACCAATATGAAAATATTTTATTATTAGGGCAACTGGCGATGTTCATCAAAAATTTCGATTCATATAATCGAGTCCAAAAGGAGGTGATACAAGATGTTTGGATCGCGAAGAAGTCAGGCACTCTGGCCTCCGCAAATATGCTCGACGCACTACAAAATAATTTTATTAGTAATATGAAGATCGCGTCATTAATAATAATAATAATCTTTTATTTCTTTTTAAAGGTTTAAAGTAGCTACTAAGGGCTAGAACTTCCTTTTAAGTATCGAAATTCCTGAACCAGGAAGCTCCGCTCTTCCACACTTAGACAGCACTTGTATTTTTTACTAAACAAAACCAATTTTCATTGATTAGCATCCCAATCAATCGATTTAATCGAATGCAACCTTACTTAATACAGGTACCAAGACAAAAGTAAAAGGAAACAACGGAAAATAATAATTATTATTATAATAAACAGAGCCGGTGTGTATCTGTATGTAAGTGTGTGTGTGTATTGATGTGAGGGTATGTGTACGAGTGTATGTATTTGAGTGTGAGTTTGATTCCATTAAAAAACACAATTTAATATATTTTAAAAACTGTCTACCTCTTCAAAGCTTAAACCTTTAATCCATTTGATCAAAACCTTTTTATATTCAAAATATGTTTTTTGGATACATATCAACTTTTCTGTTTATGTTATTGTATAAATGTGCAGATTGTTTCATCATTTGGCTGCTGCCAAAGACAGTTTTGGAAGAGACCGCGGGTACAACATTGCCATTTAGTTTCTTTTTGTAGGTATTTATGTCAAATACTAAGGTTTTTTGCGTTTTGAGAATTAGAACATAAAGTCGTCTTACAGAAAGCATACCACAGAGGGCATACAGGGACGCCGTAGAAAACAGAGTCATTATATTAAATACATAATATGCTATACGATCTTTTCGTATAGCGTGTCCAAAGTTGGCAGGTAGCTATAGATTTTGAAAATAGGCTTTAAACAACGTTATCTTGACTTCATCGTTGCATTTAGAAAGCCTGCCTGAAACACAGCCCTGCGCTGCCTCTTAATGTCTTCATCGTCAGTGAGATATTCTGACAGAATATGTCCTAGAGATTTATAGCTCTTTACTTCGTGCAAAGGCAACCTATTCAAACATACCGAAGGTATCCTCTCCAGACCTTTCCCCGATCTAAAGACTACCATTACTATCTTTTTTACAATTTATTTTAGACCATGCGTTTTGGCATAACGTACACAGATATCTTAAAGACATATTGACGCACACCACAGTTTAACCTGTAGTCACTAGACAATGTGCCGCCTCACCTCACAATGTTCCCAAAGTAAAGTATAATTTACTTGGTCGAAAGCTCAGCTCAGGTCTAGAAAGCATGCATATGCTGAGGTTCTTTGGGTGCACATTGATTCATATTATGGCAGATAAGATCAAATCTATATTTCTCAAGAGATTTCTTATGACATGAGTTTCAATATATCGGTCAATTGTGGAATTTCTGACATTTAACTGCGACAACTTTTATTTTTAATATTATAAAGGAAATTACCTTAAAATGTTTATGAACTAAGAAACAAAACCATCTATGACAACAATAAGTAAGGCCACTTAGGGACTAATTATTTTCTTAAAAGTCCACAAAAAATGTTTTTGGCATGGAAATGACGGTAGTTGCACCTAAGTGATGGCATACAGTTTCATACAATGTCGAGCTTATTAAAGTAAAGTGACACGATTGCGAGATAATAACATAAACATAAATAAATTTCCCATTGAATATTTAGGTTTTTGTTTGATTAAGTGTATTTTATCAATTTAAGTGTGTGATGCCAAATTGAAAAAAAATACAAAAAATATATTTGGACAAAATATCGACTCCCCTGAATCACTATATTTGGGGTTTTTGTGAATTATTGTTCCTCTACGTTTAGGTATATAGGCACTGATCATTCTACATATGTAGACATATGTAGAATGATCAGTGCTTATCTACCGAAGCTAATTATTATAAGACTTAAACTTTTTTTCTGTAAAAGATACCAGAAATATTCACCTACGAGGCTGTACTGCACACTAGATTTAAATAGTCTGGGTGTATCTGTTACTCCGACTATGAAATAACATGTCAAGCTCTAAATTAGTTTGAAATCAAAAAGTTAATTCGGTGGAGGTCATCGTCAGTTAGGTGGTGAAAATTGCCACAGAAAAGATGCCACGAAACTGATGGACAAATAGGTTTTCGATCTTAGAGACCAATTCTAAAATTTTAATTTAAATAAAACGTAATCAAAACTAAATCTCCACTCCCTTTTTGTCATGTCAATCATACAATACTTTTAAGTTTCTTTCATAAATCAATGAAAAATAAGCTACGGATTTTACAGAATCGCAGTACCAAGAGTCTCTTGGAAACAGTAAATTCTACATCCCTTTGCTGCATAAGGAGAAACACAACTAACTTATTTTAATATGCCTAGACTTCGGGTAACTAGAATGTATAATAAATGAGATATATATTCTTTTTAGGGTCTACCGGAAGCCCATCTAAGAGTGTGACAAACACGTAGTGACCTCATGACCTCGTGATATGTTTTTGCAATGTTTAGATAAAAAGTTCTAAACGATTTTGTTTCATCTATAGATTTCTTGTATTTTGGTAAAGAAAAGATATGATAAAATTTCTGGTAGATTAAGTTATGCGATTTACGCTGTTAGGTACACCAGACAAAAGACGGATGTGGCTACAGCAAGGCTAGTCTATTTTAGTTACTTTCATAGTGTCATGTCCTATGGTATCTTGTTGTGTGGGAAAGCAGAGGATATTCAAACTGTTTTTATTTTACAAAAAAAGAGCTATTCGAGCAATTTATAATTTAAAACAAACGTCCTCCTGAAGAGAGCTTTTTAAAGAAATTTACGTACTAACTACAGTTAGTATGTCAAACCTTACAACATTTTCCATCTTAGCGATAGCTATAATGTTCACCTAAGAAATATTCACATACTACTTTTAGTAGCACCCCGATTTCACGAAAGTTAGAAATTATTTCAAGGGTCAATGCATCCTCTTCTTAAACAGAGGTATCTTGTTGGACATTTTGAAATTGTCGTATGAGCAATTTAAAAACCATGTATAAAAACAACTTTATCAAAAAGTGATATTACAATATTTAAGATTACATAAATGAAGAGAGTGCATGTTGCATCTTACTCAACACAGAACTTGCTTAATAATTTTGTAATTATTTATTTCTGCATTTAATTTATATTATGTAATATTTGTACTAGTTAAACAGAACCTATATTTAAATGAGGTCTGTGGGAATTCCTACACCCTTCTCTCCCTCTCCCAAATTGGTAGATAATGGGCAAAAAATTACGTTTTCACACCTTTCATTCGGAAAAGTAAGATTTGCTCCACGACGAGAGGGAGCAAAATGCTACTTTTCTGTTCAAGCTACTTTTTTAATTTATTTATTGGCATTTCGCATTACCGCAATGTGCCAATTGAACACAGATCAAAATAATCGAATGTAATTATGAAATTACATTACAATTGACTACGATGACGTAGTCGATTAAAAACGAACATGTTTCAAGTTTTAACTTTATTAACGTTAAGTGACTGTACGGCTTCGGGCCGTGCACTCTTGATATTGATTGATATGATAAATGATAGAATCGATATGTTTAAAAGTCTTGTATTGATTAAGAACAATTAGTTAACACACGAATAATTATGATAGAATGATATTGATATGAGCCACACGGTGTGCTTGCTGTCCGTACGTGAACTGGTAATAATGATTGATAGGTAAAGCAGGCAACCCGTGTGACCTCAATTACTTACAACTAATGCTACGGTGGCAGTACACCGTACATGCTCCCGAGGGCAGAAAAGGAATAATAACACTTCAAAGAAAATTACTCGATTACTACTCTAAAAATGATATAATGCTAATGTTCCTATAATACCTATTTGCTTGATGTAGGTATGCAACTTGATATAAAGCTTGCTAAGAAATGATTTTATATTAGGTACAAACTAAGTTCATTTAAAACTAATCTCTACCTAAACATGAAATGTAAACTTATGTAAAATTATGATATAAAAACAAATTAACCAATGCTGGGTAGATACTTATACTACTAAAGTCTCATTGATAATGATTTTTTATAAGATCTAGTGAAAGTCGGTGACGACGCTTTGTCTGTTTTACTAGCACTCATTGGTTTTTTAACACAACTTTTCATCTCAATTTGCTCACTGATTTGTTTCTTAATATGCCTATCGGACTCATTAACACTGACACTCGCGCACTTTTCACACACACTGCTCACACTGCTGGGCCCCGGGGCGGGGCGGGTGGCGGGGGCGGCGGACTGAGCACCGAGTCGAGACTCGGGCGCCGCCGCCTCCTCTGCGCCTGCGCGAGGTCCTTGCCGGGGCCGACGTCGCTGCTGCTGCAGTCGTCTCCAACACAGCACTGCTACTACAGCGCATACGATACACACCAACACATAAATTGCTATATAGTGGTGTACTTCATGATAAGAAATTCTGCTTGATAGTTCTGAGTTATCCTTTATCATCTTGATATTGTCTTTAATATCCTGTAACTCCTGAATCGGTCGGCTATCCTCTGTTTCTTCTGCACTTAAATGGGTTGATATTGGTACGTTGATAATGTTGTTAATGGGTGATATTTGTGGGATCAACAAATTTACTTCAGCGTCTAATCTGCTGTAGTCCTGCTTATGGCCATGTAAAATGACCTCATTGGTTTTGATTATGCATCCTTGATCAATGCTAATGATCCCAGTAGCTGTCAGCTGTTGCGCAGACACTTGATCGCCGCACATGACTCTCAGCTGACATATATCACAGCAGAAATAAAGGTACTGATTCAGCTTATTCATTTCGACCCACTTATTAGAGCACGGGCTTGAAACGGTTTGACATGAATTTGAGAGCTGCTCTGCTACGCATAAATCTTGATCTTTATTCATTTGGCGAATCGGCTTCCTGCTCCGACATAAATAGGTATCTCTAAATGCTTGATGTAGACATTCCTTGACATCTACTTCCGAGATTGATAAGTAGGCGTCTTTCTTTAAATTAATTGCTAGGTATTCTGATATTGGTATGACGTTGACCATTTGTTGTTTAATTTTCTGTGGGACTGATATGCTTTTGAATATTTCGTAGGTATCTCTGTTTAGTAATGGGATTTTTATTTCCATTATGAGATACTTTTCCATCATTTTGGTTTTGACTGAGAGAAGCTGATATATTTGTCTCAAGTCTTGATTCTCTCCAGCGGGCAACGTCATGTCTGATGATAAGTGGCCAGATATAATTGTCAACTGTTGATGAAGATGATCTGGCGGCAATAGATGAATGATAGTTTTCCCCTTGTAAACATTTGTGGTAATGTCCAACAATTGTTCTTGAATGGCTTTTAGATTTGATAAGAAGTGGTTTGCTATAGAGAGCGATAGCCATAGCTCTTGGCTTCGCTCGACATTTTGGAGTTCTATATCCATTTTGCCTAATTTATTATTGATTTGATTTAAATGCTTATTGATCTGCTTGTGTTGCTTCTCCATTACTTGTTCTAAGCGACTCAAAACGCTATATTCTGCTTCGATAACCGATGTTTGATTCTTCCACATTGCTAATAAATGATTTTGATTATTTCGAATTAATTCTATGTCTTGCTGATATTGTTGGGCGAACCGGTCATCCAATACTCCGAACAGTGTATTTGTTAGATACCCGACACCATTGATAAGCCCGCGTCGCTGTCTAGGTAGCGACGCGCGCGTGCCGGCGCCGCCGGAGTGCTGCGTCAGGAGAAGTTCATTGTAGTATTGCAGTTCGGAGAATCCGTGTAGTAGTTGGAGTATTACTACGTCATAGCGGGAATCCCTGTCTGCTTGATATAGTGCACATGCTTGCTTCAAATGATCTTGGTAGGCACTCAATGCTTTAATGCCTTCCCAATACGGTTGTAAATCGTAGTACATGATGATTTTCCAGTCTTCTGTAATAAGTTGCATGTTCGAAACCTTGTCCAAATAAAGTCCTTGTTGATTTCTTAATTTGGTGACATTAGTCATGCACTGTGAACTTGATATCAGTGTCATAAACGTCATTAATGCCATTGCCAATGAAACGAAACTATACCCCTTTTGTTGCTTGATAGGTTTGTTTTGAAATGTGACACAGTTGGTTGTTTCGTTGATGGTGGTGGGTTGCGATACTTGATTTGATTCGCTACCATCAGAGTCTTTGCCTGTTGGCAGTACCGACAACTTGATAATCGGCCGCTTCATGTACCCATTCTTGGTTTTTAACGTGACGACTCTCACCAACGAATCCTTTCCACTATGTAACTCGACGACGCGCCCCATAGCCCACTTTCCGGTAGGTACATTGTCGTCGTGAATCAACACCACATCGCCGATCTTGATGTTGGCTTGTGGGTTCATCCATTTGCTTCTTGCAGACAACTGCGCAAGATATTCGCTCTTCCAACGCTTCCACAGATCTTGGAATACCTTTTGTGCTAGTTGCCATCTTGTCCGTTTATCTCGCTCTGTTTCAAATATTGATAATGTTGGCCCACCAGTTAGGAAATGTGCCGGGGTCAAATATTCAAGGTCGTCCGGATTTTCTGATAATGGACATAGAGGCCTTGAATTTAAGCACGCCTCCACTTCTGCTAGTACCGTTGATAATTCTTCATAGGTCAAAACTTGCTCTCCTATGACTCTTCTTAAATGATGTTTGAGGCTTTTCACTCCAGCCTCCATTAGACCGTTTGCTGATGGCCATGCAGGAGCAGTAAAATGCCATTGAATCTCCATTTCAGTGACTTCCTTAAAAAAATCTTGATTATATATCTGCTTTAACTCCTCATATTCTTGCTGGAGGATTCTGTTGCTATGAGTGAAGTTGGTCCCGTTGTCGCTGTATAAGTGGGATACTTTTCCTCTGCGCGCCGTCAGTCTTTTCAGGGCTGCCAGGAATGCTGATGCAGTCAGGTCGGATACCAATTCCAAATGAACGGCCTTGGTTGCCATACATACGAATACTGCAACGTATCCTTTCGTTGTCCTGATCGATCGGGCAGTGCTAGATCGCACTTTTATATGACCTGTATAGTCCACGCCTGTGTGTTCGAAAGGTCGTGATGGGTTGCACCTTGCTTGTGGCAGATCCCCCATCATTTGATGCTGCTTGCTAGGTGCGTGTCTTCGGCACTTAACGCACAGTCGAATCCATTTTTTCGTAGTCCTGATTCCACTGACAATCCAATATCGTTGCCTGATGAAACTCAAAGTTAGTCGCGCTCCTCCATGATAAGTGAGTTTATGTGCTTGATCTATTAATAACTCAGTGAAGCGGCTATCTTTAGGTATGACAATCGGATATTTCATGTCGTCACTGATCGATGCATTTCGCAATCGTCCGCCGACGCGAAGCACGCCGTTGCTATCCAAAAATGGATTCAAACTGTTGAGCCTGCTTTTTGCGGATACGTGTTGATTTTGCTGCAATTCATTTATTTCTGCTCCGAATTCTTTTTGCTGTGTATATTTTATAATAAATGTTCTTGCTTTATTTAATTCCGCGACAGTTAGGTATGATTTTGTTGGACCTTGATGCTTGCTATTTGATATGAACCGTAATACCCATGCTAGTACATTTACGACTTTTGTAAGCGAGCTGTAAGAGATCAACAGGTAGTTGATGACGTCACAATCTTGCTGAGTGACTGCATTCACCTGATGCTGTGTCGCCGGACTCTTGATTTCTTCCTGTGTCTCGTAAACTGGTTGCTCCTGTTTCTCTGCTTGATAGTTTACTAGCCACGCCGGTCCATTCCACCACAGGGAATGCTCATTTAGTTGTGTGGCGGTTACACCTCTACTGGCGCAATCTGCTGGGTTTTCGGCTGATTTGACGTAACGCCAGCACGCTGCAGGCATTACTTTGATTATTTGCTTCGTCCTGTTTGCGACAAATGATTTCCATCGCCCTGGGTCACCCTTGATCCAACTCAGGGCTACCATTGAGTCGCTCCAGCCGAACGTCTTGATACTGTAACTTGATAGAGACTGCGTAACTTTCTCCATTAGTCTTGATAGTAGATGTGCACTTAAAAGCTCTAGCCTTGGTAAGGACACATCTTTGCTCACTGGTACGAGCCTTGCTTTTCCGACCACCAGCACGGTGGAACCTTGTTGCTCCCCGTTTCTCACGATTTTACAATAAATAACGCACGCATACGCCTTGATAGATGCGTCGCAGAATCCGTGTAATTGTATTTCATCTTGCTCTTTTGTACCCAACCATCTGGCAAGTCTTACCTTGTCGATGTTATGGATATCTGATTTTATTTTGATCCACTCTGCTGTAATATCTTCCGGAAGTTTCTCGTCCCACTGGAGCTCCGATTTCCAAACAGATTGGAACAGGATTTTGAGTTTGGTTGATACCGGTGATAGCCAGCCCAAGGGGTCGAATAACTTCGATATTTCCGACAGAAGAGTCCTTTTGGTATATTTTGCTGCTGATGATTCAATCTTTGATAAAAAGGTGAAATAATCTTCCTGAGGGTTCCATGATAACCCCAAAGTCTTCGTTGATTCCGCCTGCTTGAAATCGAAGCTTTCATTGGAGCTAACATTTTTCAGGAGCTCTTTCGTGTTTGAGCTCCATTTCCTTAAATTGAATCCTGCGAACTGCAGTAGAGATATCAACTCATTCTGTAGATCCTGTGCTGCTGCTACCGAGTGCGAGCCATGAATTAGGTCATCCATGTAGAAGTTTTCCTCGAGAACTTTTGCTGCTACACTCTCTGGTTTGCTCTCTTTCTGCTCGTGAGCTAAATGCTTTAGAGTCATCATGGCCAAAAATGGTGCTGCTTTTGTGCCATAAGTGACTGTGGATAGAGCGTATTCCTGTATGCTTGCTGACGGGGACTCTCTCCAAATGATCTTCTGATACTTTTGATCTTGCTCATTGACCCAAATCTGACGGTACATTTTCTCAATGTCCGCGGTGTATGCAAACTCGTACTGACGCCACTTGATAATCAGTGCTTGCAAATCCTGCTGCAAATTTGGGCCCCTCTCCATCAAGTCATTCAAACTTTGACCCGATGACGTCTTCATACTTGCATTGAACACAACTCGTAATTTTGTAGTCGTCGAATCGGCTCGAGTTACATGATGGTGCGGTAGGTAATATTCCAATTTACCGCTACCTACTGCCGGCGTCATATGGCCTAGCGATAGGTATTCCGCAATAAATAATTTATAATCTTTTGCTATATTTTGATTTCGGTCGAATTTGCGTTCGAGACTACGAAACTGGGCAATCGCTTTTGATTTTGATGAGCCTAGATTCTCTTCAAAGTTCGGTTTTAGGGGGAGCCGAACTTCATATTTTCCATCCTCCCGACGTGTGGTGGTAGACTTGTAGAAGTCGACGCACTGTTGATCACTTGATGATAAACTTGATGGCTCTGTGATGTCTTCTACTTCCCAGAATCTCTGAATGTCCTCGATGTTATTTAGGACGACGTTACACTGGAACGTTTGGACGTTTCCGCATAAAATCCACCCCAAGCGCGTCTGCTGAGCTATGGGCTGGCCTTGATCTGCTCGACATATACCTTCCATGATGATATGAGAGTATACGTCCGCCCCAAATAAAATATCCACCGGGCGACTAATGTGAAATTCCGGGTCTGCTAAACTGATGTTGTAGATATGTGACCACGCCGGCTTGTCGAATGTAAAACTAGGCAGATTGTTAATGAGAGTTTTCATAATGTAAACTTCCGAATTAAAAGTGTATTTGCTGTTGATGGCTTTGCATGCTATGCTCATCATCCCCTTACAGCTGCTTTCTTTGACTCCAACTCCTGATATCACCCCTTTGCATCTCTGACGTCGCAGGCCTAAACGTTGAGCTGCATTTTCCGTGATAAGGGATGTTTGTGAGCCCTGGTCGAGAAGGGCCCGCATGATATGATAGTTCCCGTCCGATCCTTGAATTTGTAACATCGCTGTGGTCAACAAGACTTCAGGAACTTCTCGTTGCAATGATACATGTGTGTTACTTCTCCCTTGCTGTGATTGATCATTCGTAGGGCCGGACGAGTTGTTATGGGCTTGCTTGAACGCTTCACAAAGAGTGCTATTATGAAACCCACGGCAAGTTTGGCATCGCTTTTCCGAGAAACATGTTTTACCTCCATGGTCATAAAGACAATTTTGGCATAAATGTAGTTTTTGTACCAAACTGCGTTTCTTTTGTGGCGTCAACTCTAAATAATTCTTACAAAAATAAATGCCATGTTCATTATTCTTGCAAAGTGGACATTTGAACTGTTCTAGATTATATTGAGAGCGCTGCTTCCCATGTTGCGAAACTGTAGGCACTCGACTACTGCTAAATGCTTGTTTGTTAACTCGATCGTATTTTTGATTGTGATATTTTGATGATGATTGATGTCCTTGATTATGAATTTGTTTCTGCGAAGAGTTTTCTTGCTTCCTTCGGGAGAATTCCAGGCTGGTGAACTTTCCTTCCAGGAACTCCAGAAACTCATTAAGTGATGGCAGCTCCCTTGGGGCCTTGATGTAATCGATGTAGTCATCATGCGTATCTGAGTCCAACTTTTCTGATAATATATAGACAAGTAATATGTCGTTGGCTATGTCACCACCCAGGTTTTTTACGGCATTTAGACACTCGACCGTTGTGTCGTGCATGCGTTTGATAGCATTGACTGAAGCTTGCTGTATGACTGGCAAACTCATTAAAATTTTGACATGAGAGTTGACAATTTTCTTTTTGTTATCATATCTTGCAGTCAAAATGTCCCAACAGGTTACATAATTTTTCGAGCTTATCTGGAGATGTGAGACTAATCTCTCCGGCTCGTCTCTCAGCTTGCTCCTGAGATACTGCATCTTTTGTGCATTGCTAAGTGATGGATTATTATGTATCGCTTCCGAGAATAGATCCTTAAACGGTATCCATTGATTAAATTGGCCGTTGAATGTCGGGATGTCTATCTTCGGGGTTGATCGCTCGCGGTGCACCATTGACCACAGTTTGCTATTGATTGCTCTTTTGATGTTATTGTAGATAGTTTCCGACTTCGTGAACGACCTCTCATAGTCTTGATCTATGCCCTCAAGTTCACTATCTAACTCCCAGTGAACTTTGTCGATAACTTTCCAACGCTCGCCGATGGTACTAAGCAGATCTTCTAACTCCCACTTTTCTGATACGGTCTCCAGATTGATGTTGGAGACAGTGCGCTGGAATGCTCGGAAGTTACTTGCTTGCTTCCGCAGCATCTCATCCGTCTTGCTGTTGCTTCCTGTTGATATCATCGGCTCGCCAAATTGATCTTGGTTTTGCTCTCCCCCCGCCGCCGCTGGTGCAACTTGCTTCACCACGTCGGCTTGTAAATCTTGATAATTTTCCAAGATGTCCTTGATGCTTAAGTACTTTTGCCTGACTACCTCGTAGTAATTTTCTGAATAATATTGATGGGTTTTATCGGTTTCACCACAAAGAGTAATATGATTTACTTGGAATTCATTCCAATAGTCAGATAAAGTGTTAACGCGCTTTTTTAAATAAGAAGAAGTTTTCCTATCGCGACCGTCCTTTTTGAAATTTTCGAGGAGCTTATCCATAGCTCTCTCTAA
Source organism: Argyresthia goedartella (assembly GCA_949825045.1). Classification (NCBI taxonomy): domain Eukaryota; kingdom Metazoa; phylum Arthropoda; class Insecta; order Lepidoptera; family Argyresthiidae; genus Argyresthia; species Argyresthia goedartella. The sequence continues at coordinate 21,732,594 of OX463815.1, forward strand.
TTCCTGCTGCTTGCTGATCAGATTCATGGTTTCTGCGTCCATGCTGCTTGATAATAAGAGTTAAAATTGGAAATCTCTTACTTGATCAGACGAGATAAGATGAAACGATAATCCTGTTATCTTCGCTCCTCGTCTGCTGCTCCTTGATTGAGTAGCTGGAACGGGCGCCTTGCTGCCTCCGCTCCCTGATAGCGGCAGCTCCTTGATTGAGCCGGGCCGTTGAAGATGCTGATGTGCCGGAATGAGAATCTACTGATCCTCGCCCCACTGACAGTAGCTCCTTGCTTGAGCTAGCCCGTCGCACTTGATTGCTATTGATTATACGATTCGATTCCTTGCTTGAATCGAACGCGCACTGATAGTTTAATAATCCTTGATAGTCACTTGATTCTGATCCGTCCACGCACAATCACTATTCGTATTCACAAATATGACGTACGCTTTTACACGCCGGAGGTCCAAAGTATGTCAAATGTTCCACGCGACGCGACGGTTTCGAAGGACCAAAAAAGATGTACGGCTTCGGGCCGTGCACTCTTGATATTGATTGATATGATAAATGATAGAATCGATATGTTTAAAAGTCTTGTATTGATTAAGAACAATTAGTTAACACACGAATAATTATGATAGAATGATATTGATATGAGCCACACGGTGTGCTTGCTGTCCGTACGTGAACTGGTAATAATGATTGATAGGTAAAGCAGGCAACCCGTGTGACCTCAATTACTTACAACTAATGCTACGGTGGCAGTACACCGTACAGTGACCATAAGTGTCAGTCAAGTCCGTGTGTAATATTGTGTACACAATTATGAAATAAATGTTTTTCTCTCTCTCTCTCTCTCTCTCTCTCTCTCTCTCTCTCTCTCTCTCTCCAAACCAAACATAGTAAATAAACCAATTTTGAAGTATAATCTACAAAATTAAATCCGCAGTAATAACTTTCTAAATGTGCTCCCTGATGACATAGCACTCCATAACATGACTAAGCTGAAGTGAACTTAATAAAAAATCTCTTGCGAGAAAATGCAACATCTCGTCTTCATTCTAAATTGAATTAAGGAAAAGTGATTACTCCACCACTTAAACTGGAGTCCCTGAGTAGAGCGTTGCCCTCATTAATCATTTGAGGCGATATTTACATAATTCCACGTCAGAGATATCTATGTACCTATATGATGGTAAAAGGGTAGTAAAGGAAGTTCATATTCATATCACAACTTTAGTCGTATATGCGAGAATCATTGTCAATCATGAATATAAATAAATAATAGTTTAAAAAAACTAAAAAAACACGCTTTTATAGCTAACCGAACTAAAAATTAGAAAATAATTTTTAATTTCAGAGAGTTTATAATACAGTAGTAGAAGATCGAACAATCAATCAGAATTTATCACCTCAAAATAAAATTATAATAAAGTTTAAGTAATTAACAAAAGAATTCAATTCAGAGTAAACAGCGTGGGGTGCTTGATAAAGTAAATGTTACAACCATTCTATTGGCAACTATCTATGAGAGGAGAGTTATGGAAAGTAGTAAAATGCACCCCACGCTTTTTACTCTGAATTGAATTATTTTGTTCATTACTTAAACTTTATTATAATTTTATTTTGAGGTGATAAATTCTGATTGATTGTTCGATCTTCTACTACTGTATTATAAACTCTCTGAAATTAAAAATTATTTTCTAATTTTTAGTTCGGTTAGCTATAAAAGCGTGTTTTTTTAGTTTTTTTAAACTATTATTTATTTTTCATTTTTTAGTTCGATTTATCAATTAGTTATTTGTTGACATGTGGTATGGAAATTTCTCACAAATTATTTCGCAATCTCATCAATTCATTCAAAGCTTCACTGTTGCATGGGGTTTTTCGTGTTAACTTAGAACAATCGAGTTCTTCAATCCGAATACCGTCTAAAGATCTTACACGACTAAGTGCTACATAAGCTTGTCCAGCAGCAAACAGTCGCGAGCCTAGATAAATGACTGCATGATCGACTGTACAACCTTGCATCTTGTGGACGGTCGAAGCCCAACTCAGGATTAATGGCAACATTCGTCTCTCAGCAGTTCCATAACTGTATTTCGCTGGGAACTGTATCGATATTGGTTTAATCATGTGCACACCATCTGATCCGAAATCGATACGGACTGACGGGATGTCTTCCGCGTATAGTTGGCCTCTGCGAAAATTTGGCCAGATAATTTCTGTGATAAAACCCATATTGCCATTCACTAAACCTTTCGACACGTCAATGTTTGTCCTCAACATCACTTTAGCTCCTACGAATATTTTCAATACATTCGGAAGACCTCCGGTTTTATTAATATCGCTAGGTATCACAGAATCTAAGTCCTTGTTACCTAGATTTCGAGTAGCATCAATGAGTTGGTCTTGTGCTTTTATTGTATAACTAACTGTCACTTTATTCTTAAAACTCTGGAGAACTTTTTCGTTGTGTCTAGCAACCTGATCATTCGTTGGGTAAATTCTTAATGCACTCTCGATTGAGAATTCATTAGTCGCATCTGTTGAAACTTTTTCAAGTAGAATTTCAAGATGCCTAGACGTCATTTCTCTAACTCTAAGGGCGTTAAGCACATCTATAAATGTCGTGTCTCCTTGTTGACGCATATTTTGTTTAAGTTCAATCGGACCGAACTGTCGCCACAAATGTGTAGCTGGCTTCATGTGTTCTGGTTGTTGAAAAACTTGATGTCCTCGAACAGGTGGTAACTGCATTAGATCACCAAAGAGAATCACGTTTATGCCTCCAAAACAAGCGTCAGAGGTTTTCAGCTGTCGCAAACGAGTTAAATCAATATGTAAGGGGGCGTTGATACAATAATTCTTTCAATACCACATACAAACTTATGAATGCACCTGGTTACATACATGAAGTATGAAAGTAGTCGCACCAATAACTTTGTAAACAACATTTTGCTATGTATTAATCCTGGCCGTCCTAATAAGGATAATGGGAAACTGTTATCAAATTATTGCATTGTCATCGGTCCTTGATGCGTATGCAAAGTTTCAAATTAATCAGACTTCTGGAAACTGGTGAAAATTAAGTTCAAAGATTCCGTTACATACATAGATACATACATACATACAACCCAAGCTAAAAAAGCGTGTTAAAAACAAGTCCTGAGTGACTGATTCATCATCGCAGAGGGTAAACGGCTAAATCTAGAAAGCCGAAAATTTGAGGGTAGTTAAAGAAATCGGACTCTAAGGGGATCAAAGACCCGTGTTACCACAAATCAAACAGCTTTTAACCTCAAAACCTCCAATCCCATGCATTTTTGTTTTCAGACAAGTATTGAACAGTAGTTTTTTTTTTGTGGTAAGGCCCATAAAGTTTGTATGAGTTGTTTAAATTAACTGATTAACTGGGATGTGTTCCTAAGTTGAATCATCGATTTCTTCGAATGATCCTTTAACAGATACTTAGAAAACATCTGAAACCTTCATGTGGCCATTGAACAGAATGGAAAATTCTAAATATCGCGGTAAGTCGGTAAGTGATTTTTTTAAGTGGATACTCAGGACATCCTTCTGAACATCCATTCTAAAATAATACAGTTGCTCAGATTAAATCAGTTCCTAACTGAATAATTTCATTATGTATTTATCGCACACAAACGAGATACAGAAAAAAAAACATATAAATAGTGTATAAGGGTGAGCTTTAAGTTCATAAGCTTATTCAAAAATCAAATGATGCATTTTTGTTTTTTAACAAAATCGATGTCATAGTTCCTAACAATAAAAACTTCTATAACGTATAGTTTGGGATTTCACCCTACTAATGCTTCGAAATGGGTCAACCTGTTCATACATATATCAATCATTAAGCGCATGACTTTGACTATAGGTTGTCTGACATTAATAATAGATTCGTCCGGTTGGATCACCACACATACGCATGTGTTCGGGGCCTACACACGGCCACACAATGATACAAAATTAACCAAGATAAAGCCTTAACAAAACATCCCTTGTGTTCAATTCGCCACATTTATTGGCGCACAATATAGTTCTGATTTACGGTTTATGTTCTCGCAGCAACTTCATTGTTTATATTATTTGCTGTACAAGGTGTAATACAATGTTAAGGGGTATTATAAGCTAAGGGATTTCACATTTGCCAACGAAATTAATTACGTGATTTTTAACGGCGAATTTCAAAACTTACATTTTTGGGAAGGCATTTATTTTTTCATTAAACCTATATATGTGGGGTAAGATATGTCTTTGAAAATGACGTTGAAGTGTCTGAAACCATTTTTCCTCAAAGTAAAACGTTAAAGAGACAAATCCTTCCAAAATGGAAAAAAAAAATGTGTCCGGACCCATTTTTTAAACTTTTAAAGTAAGAGAGTAAAAAATAAAAATAAAAATTTCAAGGAAAATTAGTTTGAACAAAATAAAATAAGTAGTTTTTTAAGATATTTATTAATTAAGACATTTATTAAAAACCGCAAATATAACTTTGTCATTCATACAAACACTATGAAAAACAAAGTAATTATTTGCTGGTGAAGAATGATACTGATATTAGTATTTATATAAGGACGATATTCGCATCTCGACCGGGGAGGAAGAAATAGGGCTTGCAATTGATGTTGTTTTTTTTTAAGTTTTCAATTCGGTAAATCATTTTGCTGCACGAATCAAATGACTGCCCAGCCCAAAACGTATAGAGAAGTGTATTCTCTACACGTTTTAGACCAAGCTGACAAGAAATTTGTAGGTACTGCAAATTTATCGTCCCATTAAAATTTGGCTACACCTTTCTCTTACACCTAGTACAACTCGCATTTCCTCTACAATTGTCGGTTTGTGTAACTATGAGTTCCGTATTTAATGGCAAAGCGCTGGAAGTGCCGATTGAGAGATATCTATTTAATTTCCGTAGGTCCCTTCGGTTGGTTATCCTATTGTTTACGGGGTAAAGTGAGCACATAAAACTGTCACCGCAGCTACAAAGTTTTGCGACAATAAGACCGATTACCGAGACGCCACAACTATATTAACCAACGTTATAAATACGAGTTTGAACAAAACATACGGCAACCGGATAAGAGAAGATAAGAGCTATCGGATTTATAGCTATTAGTTTGATTTGTTAGTAAGTTTGACGATTTGAGATTATGACACAGTAACATCTTAATAGTTGCAGCGATGGGCTAGCCCTTATCACGCAACATTGTCTATTGATTGTTTTAAGGCTCTTCTGGCTTAAGACGATCGGTAATGCAGCGTTATTATTGCTAAAGGAGACACTTTTAAAATCCAGAAAAAAAACATTTTATGAGTACATCCCTTTCCTTCAATTGTATTATTTGAAAATAACACTTAATAAATATTTTTTCATCTAAAACGTGTTATCTCTTGGTATCTGAAAAAAATGTTTATATGGTTCATGCGTCATAAAAATTGGTTTTTAAAATATGTTAAAACGTGGTATTTGAAAGTATAAAAATAATCTCTTGTATTTGAAAATGGCTTGTGCTTAAATGTTAACCAAAAACGCACCTATTTAACTACCAATAAATTCGAAATCATTGCCAGAATAGGTTAATGAACACCAAATTATGTTTGGATAAATGATGTTTCACTGCACATACTTACTGGGTTGGCTGGAATAGATTTCTTTTAGGAATAAGCCCGCCTTTGTACATCTTATTTCCCACTGCGTTAATTGTTTTCACTGTTTTTTATGCAATAAAGGATATAATAATAAATAATCACCAAACTTCTTTTTATGATTTGTTTATGTTTTAAGTATTTTTGTTGTTCTTACATGTTCAACCTAACACGAAGGAAAAAGGGGGCTTCACTTTGCTCACCCCCTTAATCCTTCACCTGATCTACCGCAGTATTTTGCCCTGATATTTTCTGCAACTTTTGGTGAACATTTACCCATTTTGGTAAGAAAAAAATATTTTGGTGGTCATTTGAATTGTTCTCTTTGAAAATTAGACAAAAACATACAATTTTTGCTCTATTCTGCCGCAGGGACTGACATAACAGCCATTGTTGCAGTGTGTTTTTTTATGAACTTGATTCTAATATGGTTAAGTCCAAAATTTAAAGGCTTGTGTTTAAACGATTACCAAAAACGCACCTATTTTACTACCAATAAATTCGAAATGACTGCCAGAATGGATAAATGTCCACCAAATTGTGTTTGGATAAATGATCACCAAACTTCTTTTTATGTTTTGTGTACTTAAGTTTATGTTTTAAGTATTTTTTGTTATTCTTACATGTTCAACCTAACACGAAGGATAAAGGGGGCGTCGCTTCGCTCACCCCCTTTACCCTTCACCTAAGCTACCGCAGTATTTTGCCCTGATATTTTTTGCAACTTTTGGTGTTCATTTATCCATTTTGGGTAGGAAAAAAATATTTTGGTGATCATTATATTTGTTGCCAAATAAAAAACCAACACGAATCGAGTTGATAATTTTACCGATATCCGAGCTTCAACGTGGGCACTGCTGTGCCTCAGACACCCGTATGGGAATTGGCGTGACCCCATTTTATTTTCGTTTTTAGGGTTCCGTACCCAAGGTATAAAAACGGGACCCTATTACTAAGACTCCGCTGTCTGTCTGTCTGTCCATCTGTCAGCACCAGGCTGTATCTCCAGAACCGTGATAGTAAGACAGTTGAAATTTTCACAGATGATTATTTCTGTTGCCGCTATAACAACAAATACTAAAAATCAGACAACAATACAACAATTCTTTCAATACCACATACAAACTTATGATCGCACCTAGTTACGTACATGGAGTGTGAAAGTAGCCGCACCAACAACTTTGTAAACAACATTTTCCTATGTAAAATCCAAACTATTCACTCCACACCATCCTTACCATTGCAAGGTGGTAAGGAGCCCTTGACCGGTTTTTTAGTACTAAAACTCACCCACAACCCGCAGAGTGGCGCTCTTGTAGACGGTGTGAAAGAAGGGCGCATCTGCGGAGACCTCGCACCGGTACCGACCGCTCAGCGATCTGGTAGCGCCTCGCAACACCACCTGCTGGGCTCCCGACCTGGAGACCTGGAAGAGAAAGGCAATATTAGAAGGTCTCTAAAATAAACCTGTGAAGTCAAGAGCGCATCTACGAGGAGGAACGAGGAGCCAGTTTAAGCAGACCGTCCGGTATACATCTGTAATAATAGTCTAATCAACAAAAAAATGTAGCTCATATCGTAGAAAATGATTGGTAACGAGTAGTATGTGTAGAATCAAAGTTGTAGAGAATTTTATCAACTTTCAACAAATTTTCCTATGACGCGTTGTTTTCGAGATGTAAGCAATAAACCAACACACTAGAACTTATTTATGACCCTTACCCCCACCCCTACTAGGACTCACCTCAGAGGGATTAGGACTTTAAGTGAATCTGTCTCCTAACTAGACCCACAAAGTTCCAAATTCAAACTTTCTGCTTTCGATTTTTCATCTACACCCCCCTAGTGGCCCATTTGAGCAATTTAAAAACCATGTTAAAGCGACTTTGTCGAAAAAGGGATATTACAATGTTCAAGATTAATTAACTTATGGTTTTAATTTTCTATTTAAGACGTAATATGAGATGTACATACATTTAAAAATACTTTGTACAAAACTTAAATATGCAAAAACATACACACACACACACACAAACACACTAAGAAAATAAAGCGCCCCGGACCATATCAGATGCAAAGGTCCCCATCACGCTGGCGGCGTTTCCGCGCTGCACTGCGAGGGAGATCCTCTGCATAAGATAGGACCCGGAGCGGCGGTCATAGCCACGGTCCCTCAGGCGGCGCCCTATTTCCCTAATGAATGCCTTGCCCTGCACTCTCCAGACCCCGGTGGTTTCTATGGCAAGCGGGACGAATATATACTGGCCCAAAAGCACAGAGTACTTTTGGGTCTTCATCCTCGCTGCCTCTTCGGCTGCGGCCCCCGGGGTGGTCACGGTCGATGCCAGGTGGGACGGAGCGAATGTGCAGACACACGTTGCATCCCAAAGCAATGACCGTCCCCTCTCCCACGGGATCATGGTCAGGCCATCCGGGCGTTTCCCATCGGTACGGCACAGCCCCGCGGGCTCCAATACACAAGGTATATTGGCTGTTACAAGAGCCCGCTTGACGATGTCATTGATAGAGGAGTGCCGGGAAAGCCTGCCCGCGCTTCGAACGCAGTGAAGGCCGTGCCGACCATGAACGTCCACACCCGCACCACACACACAGGTATGAGACTGGCAGATGTCACAGCCAAGGCGCAAGGCCACAGCCACGCGCAACGTGTCATTGTCCAGAAATGTTCCTAGTTGTGGAGAAGGCAAGGCGTGGAGCCAGAGCCCTGACTCTGGCTGCGAAACTGCGCGCAGTCGTGCCAGCTCGACCCCCGAACTCTGGTCCAATAACTCGTTAAGCGTGACTCCACACGATAACTCATCCCAATTACGTTGTGAGTGCGGGTGCTGGGGCGGAGTGCTACCAGGACACCAATCATGCCATAACCCTAATGCCTCCTCCGCGAAGGGGATACGAAAACCATCACCATGGATATTTAAAATAAGAGTGACAAGGTCTCGCACCCCATGCGACGAAGACAAGAAGGCCGGCAGCTCGGTGTCGCGCAACCGTCGAATGCCTAAACCACCGTGCCTGATGGGCAAAGCTGCTTGGCACCACTGAGAGGAAGTCATTTCGATATTTATAATCGATTCTAATGAGGTCTTCAGTACGTTATCATACTCAGTGGATTCCTCCCTACAAAGCCACGTCGGAGCCGTACGCAACGTGTATGTAAGCCTGGGAATTGACAGACAACTCCTCAGGATTGTTAGTGCGACGTGGGCTGGGAGTTGTTGTAAGTGATCCTTGGATGCCAAGAGAGCTCTTGTTTTGGCCGATAAGACACCCGGGATACCCTCGGGGAAGACTGGCGCACCCAATAAAGTAAAGTTGGATTTATCCAGTAATCTTAACCCTGGGGCTACGGAATAGACTTCTGATAGCACTTCCGGGGAGACCTGGCTGGAACAGGGGTATAATTCGCATTTCTGTGGATTCACTTCAAGCCCCAACCTCGCTAACCCCTCGACAAGTGCTCTCAGATCCTCGATCACTACTTCCGGGCTGCCTCCGATGGTACCGTCATCCAAATACCATACGTTTAGAGGTGACCGCAAGGTGGACACTACATTCTGAATTGCGAGGCTAAATATTAAAGGTCCCAAAGGATCACCTTGCTGCGCCCCCACCTGAGACTCCACCAACTTGTCTCCTAAAAATAAGTTACTCGATCTGTAATAACATTGGTGTAGAAACGGGTACAATGCAGGAACTTTCTCCTTTATCATGGACAAAATTGAGTCGCACTCAACTGCATTAAAAGCGTTGCGAAGATCGACCTTTACTACAATATTATTTGTATCGGCCTCATACAGGGCAAAGGCCCGAGTAGCATGTATAGCCGCCTCGCAACCCAAGGGTACGCCAAAACCCAATTGGCGGGGCTGCAGAAATGAAGCCATCTCCTCTCTTACGGCGCGGCACCCTAGCTTAGCCACTAAGCGACGGATCACACTGCCTATGGCAATAGGCCGTAAGCCTCCATCCTTTTTTCGAAGGGCACACAATGAGGCACCGTATAAAAAAGGACAAACTTCCCTATTTACCTCGCCTTTTAGCATGAAATTCGCCAAACTACAAACTGAGGCCAAGAGTTTTCCACCGTTGTCGCCCGCAGCAGCCGACGTCAGCTCTTTAAGGTGTTCAGGGCGCAGCCCGTCCAAGCCTGCCGCGGAACCATTAGAAAATGATGCGACAGCCTCGGAGACGTCCGACACTTCCACAGAAAGGAACTTGTCTGAGGAGGTCGGCTCTGGTGGGAAATCTAAAGAACGACCCGGAGAGGGATGTTTGAGGCGCAAGGCTTCCAATGTCTCCTCACTATTGTCAGCTACTGAGCAGTCAGACATTAAGATCCTTACCGCTCCACCTAGGTCCCCATCATAAACCTTCGTTTCCACGGCCCTATAAAAGGATCGGCGACTAAACGCCCTTATACTGGGCCGCGGATCTGACGTGACCAACCCTTGCGTACCCTGTGTGCTGATATTGTAAATATTTTCTCTCACTTTGGAAGTCAGCGACTGACTCCGATTGTCGGAGGAAGGGACTCTTAGGCATTTGAATGAAAAAGTTAGAAGGGCAAACCAGTCCTCCGTCGAGTTGTTCTGAACGCAGTGGTCAATCAATTGTGACAACTTCCCGGCGGCAAGACTTCTTGCACCCTTAGGAATATGTTTAAGGACCCTTACATTCGCCCTCAACAATGGTAACTGACCAAAAACTGGAGTGAGCACTTCACCATCACCAAGAACAGCCTGAGACTGTTGCGAATGCAGACCCCTGTGTACCCTACTTATATGCACGTTCAAGCCCCGGGGAAAATTAAACTGCCTTGAGGAACCGGGACAATGAGGACACAGTGACAGAGTGGGCATCTGGAACTAATTAACTAAACACAAATTGTAAAATAAGATTAAATGATACAATATTAACTTAAATAACGGGACTGTATGGGGTTAATCTGGCTCAACACAGACCTTGCTGTTAATAATTTTGCAATTATTTATTCCTGCTTAATAATTATGATAATGATATTTTAATATTTGTATTAGTTAAGCACAAGCAATTTTTAAAAGAGATCTAAAAATCAATCTGGGAGTTTCTACCCCCTTCTTCTCCCACAGTGGTCCAATGTAGAGAAGTGGCAAAAAATTACGATTGCTAAGTATATGTAAATATCTACAGTAATAAAGACATTTGGAATTTGGACTTATTTACTAAGCTATTGGGTTCGGGGCCTATACACCTGGAAGGTAAAGATTTTATAAGCAGGTCTACAGAATATGTGTCCAGTCAAATAGGTGTTATGTTCCAAAAGTGGACTGTATAGTCACGAGCGCATATATCTAACCATAACTATTTGATACAGATTCTATAAGCTTGAGGTATACATTCTCGTAGATCGTGTAATCTCTGTTGTGTATAGTTCCTAGTTAGGAAAAACGAGTCGGGCTCGCGCACCAGGTTTCTGTACACACTTGTAGATATGTGTATTTTTGTTATGTATATTTAAATAGTTCGCTCATCACGTATTACCGACTCTCACGTTTGTACAGTGTGTACAGCTGTATGTACAGTGTGTGTACTTCACCCATATTTTATGTACTGCAAGATTTTTTTGCTATTACATCTTGCTTCGTGAGAAATTTCACAATTCTAGGTAAACGGGAGTACCCTATAGGTTTTGATTCCCTGGCGAGCATTAACCACATTCAACAAAATTGAGACAGACACGGCGTTAACATTTGATACCGTTGACCTATCAGTTTTTTTTACTAGAAGCTACACATCTGAGTAATTGATATTAATTTCAACTTGATACCTCCACGTATTCCTTGACAGACAGACAAACAGACAGAAAGACAAAAATTTACAATTTTAAGACGTTTCCCTTTATGTTTACCGTAAAACCTCTAAACGTGCCAATTTACATGATTTCCAGGCGATTATCAAGCAATTTCAGGAAAATTGTGACATAAATGGCGGTATCTTTGAAATGCATTGACCTACATAAATATGTACATATTACACATATGTGTAAGTTTGATTTTTTCACAACTTGAAGAGACTACATGTATATTTTTTAACTTGACCTTTACGCATTTCTGAGAAAAAGCATCTTAACCGATGGACACGGACAGACAGACAGACAGACGGAATTAACAGTTTACCGAGGTTTCCCTTTATTGTGGTATAAGACTTTGCTTCTTGCCAAATTTCATGATTCTGTGAAAAGTACACTGGTTTTGATTCCCATGCGAATATGAAGCAATATCCGCAAAATCGAGACATACATATAAGTTTGTTTTTTTCACAACTTTAAGAGACTATCCGCACGAGTAATCGATATTAATGATAACTTGATGCCCCTACGTGTCCTTTGGAAAAAGGTCTTAACAGGCGGATGGACAGACAGATAGATAACGAAGTGATAACGAAGAAAAAAAAACAAAAACAAAAAACAGTGATCCTGGGGTTTTTTTTCCTTTTGGGAACGGATTCCTAAAAACACCTCCAAAGTTAGTCGGCTAATTGGCAGGAAACAAATTAACTCCCAAAATTTATTTTTTATAGCCCGATCCTTTTGAAGGTTAATTGATTTAGTTAACAAGCAAATTCTCTCATTTTATTTCATGCCGTTAACATCCAGCAACCATAATTATGTTAATATTCAAAGTTAACATCTTCCACAATCATCCAACCGACACGACCAACATGGCCAAACATCAATATTCGACTACAAGCGTTATTTACACAATGTTGGCTAACACTGAATCATGCACACAATAGATGTAAGCCACGATACACGCCGTCCAACATTAGCGCTCTATCATAATCTGGCCAGCATTGGTCACGAGCAAGGAATGGAGCCACCAATATCCCTCTGGCAAAGCAAACGGTTTTTGACCTTTTTCGTGTGTGTCCACAAGTGTATGACAAGACAAAGAAAAGACAAGATAAAGGCCACGCTTGCATAGCATGTCCTTTTGAGTATCCAATCCTTCAAGTCTGTTTGTGTAGATCATGCCGTGCGAGCGTGGCCTTTGCCTGTCTTGACTTTGTCTTGTCGCCTCAGTAATCTTGTAATATGTCCACTTTTTCACGAGAAAGAAAGCATCTGTAGTTGTTATCTGTATTTATATATAAGTTTTCAGTCAGGGGATTTCATTGCAAAGGCGGTTCCTATCATAATTATTCTGTGGACACTAGTGTTTGTCAGGTAACAATGCAATGTATCACGAGTCGGGTAGGACACTCGCTGACCGCCTGCTAGAATCCGGTGGCACGTAATTTATACGTGAGCCACGTAATCCTGTAACAAGCAGCGGCTTCGTATGTAGTTGTGAGAGCCGGCTCAGCTAAAAGCATCGATCCATCTTTACGGAAAGTCGGTCCACTTTGAGAGACCGCCGATCTAAATCATGCCCGAGACATCTGACCCGATTTTCAAGGACCGTGTGCGAAGAGCGTAAGTCATGTCTCGATGCAAACTTGGAGTGTTCGTTATGCCCCGGAATGCTTTTTAATGTATTATTTTGGCACAGTGTTATAACAGCGGTGGCGCGGTGCCAACGGCTAAAGGTTTAACATGCCCGCCGCTCAACAAGATTCTTAAGTGATTTTTTGCTGCGAGCATTCTCGGAGCACCCGCTAGCTCCTAGCAAGATGTCGAGCCATTGACCCATATATAATCACAGTTTATGACGTTGTTTATTATCTTACCGTAAGTTAGCTCATTCGTGTTTCCTTTGTTCTTTTATAGCGGCGAGTTAACATTTTAAATGGATTAAGTAGGGAAGGAAAATGGTCGTTCAATTTGTTTAATCTCTTAGTTGTTTTAATCTTATCGTAAGAATGAGTAAGTGTATTTGCTTGCCCGGGGATTTGTCCCCGGGCGGGGCCTTAGGGACTTTTTATCAGATTATTCGCTCAAGTTTAGTTAACTGGCCTGTTAATTCAGAGTATTAATACTATTTATAGTATATGTGGGTAACTTTCATTAACTATGATTATGTTTACCGTGGATTGTTTATTTTGAATTTTACGTCTGTCTATGAATTTTAATTGTATATAAATTGTAACCTGTATTTATATTGTAATTGAATTGTAATTATATCTTGTAAACTCCTTTAGCATTATGTATATTTGCGTCGATCTGGCATTCGCTGTAATGGCTCAAGGAAATAATCTAAACAATAAATAATTGTTGTTATCATTGGTTGTTAGGCCTAAATCAGCGGGTTCGATTTCCGATTTTCATTATTCCTTAATGATAATATTTTGACTTTGAAGAACAAACACATTGTATTAGGAAATATTAAGAGACTAAATGCTTGTACTCGTCTGTTATACCTATACATTATAGGTATTATCGAATCTGTGAGTAACTTCGACCGACCTATATAATAATTCTACCATCTACCGTACAGAAACTTGGTAAATCTATACAAAGTTAGGTTTTGTTCGCACATATGAACCAAAAGTTATGATTCATTCTAATACCGACTTGTGTGCTTAGTTTTAGGTTTATATTTGCCAACATTTTAAATATCATATGCTATTGCTGCCGGTAAACATGCTATTGGGCGCTAAAATGATTTAACCGCTCCTAAATCACACTACGTGAGGCGAGCTTTCATGAAGCTTTCGTATAAAGCGCTTTGATGCACAACTCCACGTCCTTCGGCTTTAGCTAATGAAATACCTGCTCAAGGAGCTTGAAAATACTAAGAGCAAGGAAAATGTTTGTTTTCTACACTTAACTAACTGTAGAGGAGTAAGAACTTACTTATATCTTTTTTTTAGATCAGCTTAAGTAATTGGGAATAATGGTGCTAGTACTGTCTGTCTAATGTCAGAGCAGAGCTAACAAAGCTCGTCCCATAAAAGTTGCACTTTGTGTGTGTGTATGTGGTCCTTTAACTGCAATACCTTTATACTAGGTACATCTCTTAACTTTTTCAAGAAGTACAAAAATCTTTAGAAAAATACCTGAAATACCGGTACACCACTATACGCGTGATTATTTTAAAATACCTAGATAATAATTAATTCAAAATTAAATTAAATTAATTAAAGTTAAATTCTTAACAATACGGGTCCATAATATTGTACTCTCATTCTCGTCCTCTTTTCGATTTCAAATTTTCAGTTTATAGTTTCACTTCAAACAGTGTACTTGAATCCAAGTGTTGAAACTCACATCAACACTAATCCCAGTCTGCGAGAACACCCTCGTGTTGGGTAGCTCCTTGGGCACGAATCTGAAGAACTCCTGCGCACCGTGATACCACTTCACCGTGTAGAGCTGCTCGCCCGTGTCCAGTGCCCAGCGGCACCCGAGGGTGGCACTGGCCCCGGTGCCAACCGCCTCGGGGACGGTAAGCTGGATGTCGCGGAGGCCGAAGACACCTGCGGATGAAAGTACGCTATATAAATAAGTGCGCACGCAGATTTACTGCCAATATTGGCTGTCTAAGATTTTTAAGGGCACTTAATCAGACGCCCCACACACCAACAAGGGACCTCATAGAACATTCGCAGTGGCCGAAACCGGATGGAAGCCATTTAATATTTGTTGATGTTTCACAGCATGTATAATAAATTCAAATAAAATAACAATGATATAAATGTGGACAAAGCGGTAATAGAATGGCTACCTAGAACCGCACGACGACCAGTGGGCAGACCACCAGCCAGATGGACATATGATATCATCGCCATAGCGTGTAGGCAGTGGATATGTGGCAGGCAAATTGTAAGATTCCACATTTTACAAACGGCGTCGTCCGCTTACAAACGCGCGCTGCTATGTAATATGCCGAAGGCAAATTGCAAATTGAAATTAAAATAGCAAATTCTCAGGGCAAAACGCTGCGGTAGCTTAGGTGAAGGGTAAAGAGGGTGAGCGAAGCGAAGTCTCGTTTATCCTTCGTGTTAGGTTGAACATGTAAGAACAACAAAACATACTAAAAACATAAAGGAGTGTCAATTTGCCTTCGGCATGTTACATAGCAGCGCCCGTTTGTAAACGGACTACGCCGTTTGTAAAATGCTGAATCATACAAATTGCCTGCAACAGATACAGGAAGCTCAGGACCGGAGTAGACGGCGTGGTAAAGAAGAGGCCTATACCCAGCAGTGGGTGAATGTGGGCTGATTGATGATGATGATATAAATAGGTAATTATATATACTTTATTGCATATACACATTAGTGGACAATTACAAACATAGGTAGTATACAAAGGCGTGCTTATCTCTATATAGAGATTTCTTCCAGCAAACCCAGGGCTGACAGGGAAAAATAGTTTCATGCGAAGGGATAGACCTATTATGCACAACATAACAAAAAACTAAACATCAGAGTGACTTTAATATATTTATAATAAATTACTTAGATATTTACACATATAAATAAATGAGAACCTACGTAATAATATAATACCTATAAATACTATATATAAATATCAATAAATACCTATACAATATATAAATAAAATATAATCTACTACAGAAGAGAAAGGTAATGTTCCTTCAAACTACTTTTGAAGATGTTAAGAGATGGACTGTCCCTGACGGTGCTGGGGAGTTTGTTCCAGAGCTTGATAGCCCGGAGTCGGAACCCATGTTCATATGCGACAGTTTTATGTTGCGGTGTTGTGAGCAGCGACCGAGTGTGAGGTCTCCGAGGCCTATCTGAAGAAAGAAAAGTGAACGAATCACGTAAGAAGCCAGGGTAATGAGGATTATGTAAAATCTTAAAGAGAGTGAAGAGGATGTGGGAATCCCGGCGAAGACGGATTGGAAGCCACTTCAGATCCCTGCGATACTGAGAAACATGGTCAAATTTGCGCAAACCGAAAATAAACCGAATCCCAAGATTTTGAAGTCGCGCGAGTTTGTCCAGTTGCTCTTCGTTTGCGCTGATCCAGCAGACATCTGCGTAGTCAATGAGGGGAAGTAACAGAGATTGGGCGAGTGTAATTTTGGTCTGAAGAGGTAAGAAGTGCTGAAGTCGTCTGAGAGAGTAAAACGTAGCGAAGACACGCCTACTAACCTCGCAGACATGCGCTGACCAAGACAGCAGGTTATCAAAGATGACTCCGATATTTTTGGCCTTGGAGCTGTAGGGAATTACGATTCCATCGAACATTATGGGTGCAGTGGACATATGCTGTAACACTTGGAGAGAGTGCCTGGACCCGATAATCATTGACTGCGACTTACAAGGATTGACGAGTAGCCCGTGTGACAAAGCCCAATCCCTGATACACTCAAGATCAGCATTCAGCAAGGCCACAGCAGAGTTAACATCACAGGGAGAAAAATGACGGTAAATTTGGAGATCATCGGCATAGAGATGATAAGAGGAAGAGAGAGTATCTGAGATAGAATTTATGAAGACAGAAAAGAGAAGAGGGGAGAGGATACCACCCTGAGGCACCCCTGTAAAAAGGTCGCACCATTCTATTGAAGTCTCCTCGGACCTTATACGCTGCTGACGACCTCTCAGGTAGGAGTCGAACCAGCTGGCTGAGGCCGGGGAGACATTCAGAGACTTCAGTATCTCAACGAGGATGTCGAAATCAACACAGTTGAATGCGCTGCTGAAGTCAAGTAGCGCTAGTACGGTGAGCTGTTTCTCGTCCATAGCCAACTGAATGTCGTCAGTGACTTTGAGTAAGGCCGTAATGGTACTATGACCCGGCCTGAATCCCGACTGGAATCGATTCAGCAGACAGTGAGACGTAAGGTAGGAGGAAAGCTGGGAGTGGACAATGGATTCTAGGACTTTGGAAAGGATAGGCAGGATAGAAATAGGACGATACTCTTTGAAAGAGGAGGGGTTTGAGGATTTGGGTAAAGGTATGACTAATGCTTTTTTCCACACATAGGGGAAAAAACAGCTAGAGAGAGAGTGATTTATAATATGTGTGATAGCGGGAAGAATATAATCGAGCACGTTGCTGATCATATTAGAGCAGATGCAATCATCACCTACAGCTTTCGATGAGATAGCCAGCACCGCCTTCTTAACTGTGTCAATTCCGACTGGACTGAAGTCGAAAGGAGTGGAGGTCAACGCCGGCCTGGAGCGGAGCCCATGCAGAGTGGCATCCTTAACGATGGGATCCATAACGACTGGGGGAGCCGAGAAAAATCTGTTAAGACCGTTGAGATCGACGTCACCAACCATTTGATTCTGGGGCTTACCGACACCTAGAGATCTCAGGAATTTCCACACTTCGGATGGGGTGTAGTTTTGAATGCACTCAAAGATGTGGCGGCGCTTGGCATCACGGCACATACGGTTACAACGGTTCCGGAGGCATTTGTAGGCAGCAAAATTATCGTCGGTGGGTTCCTTTTTATGCTGATATTTAGCTCGGTTCCGTTTAGCCATCAACCGTTTGATGGGGTCCGTGAGCCAAGGCGCAGGAAGGTGTTTTACTTTGACCTTTTTGATGGGTGCGTGTTTGTCAAATAATCCCAGAATAATTGTGATGAAATGGTGGATCTTGTCGTCAACGGCCTCACTAGAAATGACAGGTGACCAATCGATTGATGATGCATCAGATTGGAGTAACGATGGATCAATGCCCTTAAAGCTACGAAGAAAGATAAATTTGGCTCTGTTGTTGGGAGACTTGACCTTATAGGAGAGATAAACCAGGTCATGATAAGAAAAAGGAGAATTAAATTGACCGTGGGCAGCAACTTTGTCTATATCAGATGATATCATGATATCAAGGAGAGAGGGAGTACAATGTGGTTGACAATGAGTCGCATTTAGAGGGAGAATATGCAAGTTGAATGAATTGACAATAGACCGGAGTTGGGCCGAGCGGGAATCATTTTTAAGAAGACATGTATTAAAGTCGCCGAGGATTAGGACATCATTATAAAGAGGAGTCAGCTCATTGAGCAGGGACTCGAAGGAATCGAAGTAATTGATGAGAAGCGAAGGACTGTAGAGAACACCGAGCAGAACTTTACTATGGTGAAGACAGATTTCAAGGAAAAGATGTTCAGCAGATTCAGAGTACTCACTCGGGGAGACACTCACAACTTTGCAGGATATGTCCGAACGAAGGAAAATAGCTACACCACCACCAGCTTTTCCAACTCTATCGTTCCGATACAGCTGGTATCCAGGTAGTGAATACATGGTGGAAGGCATAGAAGGTTTTAGGAAAGGTTCAGAAATAAGTATACCATCCACATGTTTTGTGCTGAACGCTTCTAGAAGGTCTGGGTAACTAGAGTGGATGCTTTGGGCATTGATATGAACAATATTTAAGTTACCCTCCAGGCCAACAAAGACAGTCCTCAGTTTGGCGGATAGCGGTTCCACCACAAAGGAGTTATCGCTCAAATAATGGAACCTGACCCAGCCCCTATCCACATAGGAATACTGGAAGAAATCAATAAGTAAACTATAATAGCTCTTCATAGGTACTTAAGACATTGGAAAATACATACTGCACATCGGGATGCACATCTTGACACAGGAAGAAAACAAAATTAATTAAATAAATCTAAAGTGAAAAAGAAAAAAAAAAAAAAAAACTCGAGTACACATTTCGCGACTCGGAATTAGCCGGAACATAATCAGTGTTTAATATTTATGCTTCGGAAACGCACCGGTTTTTTGTTGCGCGAATCGATCGCGAGTAGTCGGCACATCACTAAGCGGAAACGGACCGCAGATGTCACTCGTACCGGAACGAGATGTAAAATTGGAGGTTATCTTTACTCTTGTCTCGTCGGTGAGAACAAACATGTCTGCTCATAGCGTCGGGCTATTGATTGTTTCGGTGTAACAATTCTCTAATACAGGTGTCGGACCTGGTCGGAGTGTAAATCTACCACATCGTCGGGAAATAAGTAGATTCGCGTCAGCGGTTAAGCGATCCGTGTAGATTGGACAACGTCGTATCGGTAGCGGCGACTCCACGTGACGGCAGGCAGCACGCCGGCGACAGCGTCGGCAGCGACGATACTGGTTCGGTTCCATCTCCTATCCCAAAACTGTCTCCTCTCCCGCATTCCTGTCTCGAATCGAGCTACCACGATCTCCTGTCTACGGTGACAAGGTCAGTAAAAATTCATTCACTTCTTTTCTCTCACGTGTTGGCAAAAGCACACTCCCTATGGATTCCACGCCGTTCGGTAGGCGTGGAAAATTAAACAATCAGGAATAAGAAAAAAAAACACGAACATGAACTCAGCCTTGTGACCGATGACAGATGAATTAAAAATATAAAGCTAGTTAAATGTACCTACTGCAAGAATTTACAAAATTACAATTACCTACGAAAGACAAATTGAAAAAACCACATAAAGTGCTGTAACGAGTGAAGTACCTATATTGTATTGCCGACTGCCGACGAGCCGGCACAATGCACACACATTATGCAAGACGAGATGATGAACGGGGAGACATCACAATAACCTCACTTCGCAGGCAACTGGCCTCCTCTCCTGGTCACGACGCCTCCGCCCTTCTTGGCGTTAGCAGTTGCGCCTGCGGCTGGCTTCTTCCCCTTGTCTTGCGATGGCTGGGTGCGGTCCATGCTCAGGTACTCGGATGTCAGCGGCTGTAGATCACCCCAGGACTCCACCTTACGACGGGACTTGTCTGGCAGCACGATTATGATCTTGCCTTCTGAGGTCCAGGCGTTGTTCATACCGAAGTGCTTGCGGGAGGCCACAAAAACGTTGTGTCGAGATTTTGTTAAAAACTCAGTGACAGTCATGCCCGAGCCCTTGAGTCCCTTCTTCAGCCCCCACACCTCACTGCGGGCTTCAAGAGTTGTGAAACGCACAAGCAGCGGCCGAGTCTTTGTATCCTTGATGGGACCAAGACGGTGAACCACCCTGATTGCACCGAGGCATTCGGCGGACACTTTGAGTTGGTTGGCGAGCATTGTTTTGAGCACCATACCCGTCTGCTCATCGATCTCCTCCTTCACTCCGTGCACCAACAACACCTTACGCCTCGCCGCAGTCTCGTGCCTGTCTAGGCCCAGCGTCAGGAGCTCTAGCTGTTATCTTAGCATGCTGAGGCATTTCCAGATGAGCGACTTAAACTCCAAGAACTCACTCGCCAGGCTGGAGACGTTCTTGGGAGCAGAGGCCTGTATCTCCTGCTCACACTTCTCCACCCTCTCGCCGAATGACTTCACAATGGACTCCATATTGTTTGCCAGCTTAGTGTAAATATCCATATTGTAAATAATGATGAAATACTTATTGATTTATGTGATAATTGATTGAAATTGATTCGTGGATGGTTCAGGTCAGTATATTTTATAAATAAATGTTCATTAAATGTTAAATTGTAATTTTAAATTGAAATAAATAGGGAGCTAATTACTTAGGCTGCTGTTTGTTAGGACTACCCTCCAAGAAAAAAAGGTAATGCCAGTTACTCCGCCGAGATCGCCCAACCAGTTCCCATTCGCAGCCACCGGAACAGCGACGGGCGCTCGCGCTGCTCACTGCTGACCAAGTATGTTATTTTGTCCGTAACGTACCTCCGTATCGTATTTGAGACGCGCCGTACCACCGTACCAACGTACCGCACCGAACAGGCGTCCGGCGGCCGGGCGCCCAAACTAGCGTTCTTGAATCGCGACGCTGTCTGATACGAAACGGAGGTATGTTACGGACAAAAGAACATGTATGGATCCACCTTTAACTACAGTAAAATAGGTATTCTGCTGTCTAAATCCAATTAATAATTACTGGTGACATTACCCTGTTCATTTTACATAGCTATTCTTGTTTTGTTCATAGCGAATATACACATACCTAGTACCTAGTAGTATTGTAGTCTTATTCTTAACAGTTTATCGAAGAGCTCCGTGGTCTAACAGATCACGGTCTATTAGGGTTTCACGCTTGTCCTCAAACAGGAGTTGCAGGTTCTATTCCTGACCATATACCAATGAGATAATTAATTTATCTTAAGGAAAATTTTGTGAGGAAACCTTCATTACTCCATAGCTGCGGCGATGGGCTAGGCCCCTGTCACGCAAAATCGAATATTGAATAACTGGCTCAAAGTTGGCACAATTATGCCTCTG
Source organism: Argyresthia goedartella (assembly GCA_949825045.1). Classification (NCBI taxonomy): domain Eukaryota; kingdom Metazoa; phylum Arthropoda; class Insecta; order Lepidoptera; family Argyresthiidae; genus Argyresthia; species Argyresthia goedartella. Next base: position 21,754,358 of record OX463815.1, read on the forward strand.
CCTCCCCGTATAGGAAAAAGGCGTGACGCTATGTTAGTTTATCGAACCCAGTCTGCCGTATACCTACATAGACTTAACTTACCTAATGAGAGGCGTAGTTAGATGTGAAAATTGTTTATTAAAATAAAGTGAGCAAAATAATTGTTTTTTAAAACAAAGTGAGCAAAGAAAAACATAGACCCCATGTTGTTCTCCCCTCACAACTCTTTTTGAAAAACAATATTCCAGTATTAACTGCTAAATTGTATTGCTTTAAGGTACATATAACCTAGAAAAAAAAATACACTAGGCTAATATACAAAGTGACATTTAATTAGCAGACCATATTTTGGGGAATGATAGTACCCATCAATATGAAAAATATTTCCAAAGAAACATATGGTTGCAAATGAAAAAAATTGTTCGTTCCTCAGTACATTGACTCGATCAGCTGATTAGAATAGAAAAGAATAGAAATAAATTTATTCGGACTACAAAACACACACAACATTACATACAAAAAGAAACAAAAGAACATAAACAGGTGAAACATACAATTAAAGGCAATATTAACAGCAACTTAAAAAACAGAAGAGAATAAAAGCATGCACAACAAAGGTATAACAACATTTTTTTTTTGTTCAATAAATAAATAAACATATTATGTGTAAAATTTACATTTAATACGCAAGATTAAATTTTGCGGCTACATTGACGTCGTGCAGTGTGTGTCGAATCAGCGAAAAGGTTCTGACTCAGCATGTGTCACAGGGCCTACAGGTCCTGCAACGCTGGTATTCTGTCGGCACCTTATCAAAGAGGGGATGATAAAATAAGGGTGGGTGTTAATAAATTACTTTTTATTAAATCCGTTTACATAATCGTAAATAAATTACGAGGAATGTTAAATATGGGGGTAAGGAAGAAATATGCATTAATAAACACTTAATACTAAAAAAAAATGGCAGAGAATAGAAGGGATATTGAGTAATAATGAATGTATGACATGACATGTAGATTGTTGAATGACTTGACCGATTCAAAAACGTGCTTCAAAAAATAAGCTTTGGCTTTTTTAATGGCAAACCCGGGAGCTCTTCAGGGCAGAATCAGGCATCTGACTTCTGCAAAAGCAGCAGGTGTTGTTTGCATGCAAGTTTGAAGCGGGCAACAAACTTGTGAACTCGAATTGGTGGTGGCAGGTTGTTCCAACACTTCGTCGCCAAATACCTGAAACTGCCCCAAAAGGCAGCTGATCCATGTCGGGGGATTGTCAGAATACTGGTTGTGGATCCTATTGATGTGGTGATGCGGGTCTCCGCCATGTAAGCTTTTCAAATAAATACTCTGGTATTTGTTGCCGTATCACACCAAACAAGAGAGAGGCAAGATGAAGTTGCTGCCTGCCGTGCATATTGAGGATATTGGTCTTGTTAAGGTAAGGTGTAATATGACTACGCGGTGGGATAGTAAAACTGAAACTGGCACATGCCTTCTGAACTCTTTGCTGCAACCGGTGAGTGCGTTTGAGCAAACAATGCCCGTAGACTGTGATACCATAATTTAATTTGGAGAGAACTAACGACTCACACAGTGACATGCGCATCGGTTCGCTTAAAAAATTTCGTATCCTATACAATATGCTTAGTCTATAGGATCAGTTTTTCACCAACTCAAGAACATGCTTCTCAAAGCGTAATTCATTATCCATGACAAGACCAAGATTACGGGCCCCACATACACGATCAACAGAGACACCAGCTATAGTAACTTGAGGATTTAGGTTACTCAATGTTTCTATTTATTTTTTTGACCCTAATATCATATATTTGGACTTAATAGGGTTTAAGACCAAGGTGTTCCTCATAGACCAGTTGCTTACTCTATCCAAATGATCGTTATTACGTCTTACGGAATCGACAAAGTTATCTTTATGCAGACTAATATAAATCTGCAGGTCGTCTGCGTAGATAAGATACTTACAATGATTAATGCATTTTGTAACATTGGCTCTGTAGATTATAAATAATAGTGGTCCCAGGATTGAACCTTGGGGGACGCCCCTGTTAATACTGATAGTTTGTGATTGCTCGCTACTACCATCGGTCTTCCTCAGTCCACTTGCTGGCTACGAGCCCTAAGATAGGTTTGAAACCACCGCACCGTGGCAGCATCAAAGCCGTAGTAGCACAGCTTAGACAGCAACAGACTAACATTGATGGAATTGAAGGCTCTTGAATAGTCAACATGCTCGTAAATGACCTTCTCCAAAATATTAGAAAAAAAGGAAAGTATGCTAATGGGACGTAAATCAAATAAGGTTTGAGGATCGGAAACTTTTGGAAACGGTCGTACCACAGCATTTTTTCAGGAGGTCGGAAAGGTGCTGGTGGCAATCGATCTGTTAATAATTTCAGTGATAATTTTAAGAGTGTGCGGTATCGTCAGAGTTATCATGCTCATAGTGATATTATCTGAACCACAGGAGTCAGGTCCCATTCCACAAATGACCTTTCCGATGTCGTACTCATTAATAGACTGAAGATAGAATACTGCCGAACCATGCCTATGAAACTCAAGGAAAGTAAGATCCGATATTGTAACAGAGTTGTCCCTAGGAGCATTATTAAAGTGTGCATTAATTTCGTCAGATTTAGCGAAAATATCAGGGATATCTATGGATTTCTTGTAGTTGGGTATCGCCGTTTCTCTTAGATTTTTCCACAAAAGTTTAGGTTTGTTTATGTTTTTGTTTATGTGATGTTCAAAATAAGCTTTTTTTCTGTGTACATACTGGCATTCGCAAAATGCTTTAGCGATTTGTACTCCTGGCGATGAGCAGGTAATTTTGTCTCCTAACAGGTCTTGTGAGCAATATACCGGAGGTGCAGTATGTACCGTTAATTGCTTGTCAGCCAAGGCATAGGTTTTTCCTTAGTGGTAGTCATTTTGATGGGCGCATGTTTATCAAAAAGTGCTGCAAGATATATACTTCGATGATACTTCGAAAGTTCTAAGCATGTCATCAACATTTTCGTACTCCAGAGCTGAGTCCCAGTTAATATTATGTAAGTCGATATCGAATGTTTGGTGTTTTTTATTTTTGATCGGCCTGTACATAACTTTACGCAGTGTATATTTCTCCCGTTTAACCTTTATTGTGACAGTTACAAACGCGTGTCACCCGAGGTGAGGAATGTGATCGACACAGACTTGAGCTACACAGGCATTAGTGCAGAAAAGATCTATCAGCATTACACTGGTGTCGGTGAAATGCGTTGGCTCCGCTACATAATTTGCAACTGATGTTTCATATCATTCCTTGGACCATGTAAATCAATATTAAAGTCACCAGTTAATACAATGCGGTCAAACTTAGAGAATGTAGCTATCGAGTCAGTCGGTGCGTCCAAAAAGTCATCTACTGCCATCCACCGAGGACGATAAGCAGTTCCTGCTATGATTTTGGTTGATTTTATATTCAAAGATAGCCACATTTGCTCAACTTTGGACTCGGATAGTGGATGAGGGTAGATTTTTGCATTCATACCTAACTTGACATAAAAAGCAATACCTCCGTTGCGCGCGCGTCTAACCTCCATTGAGTGAGCAACATGACGCAGTCTGTATCCGGGCACCGTCGGCGCACGCCCAACTTCACTGTCCCTAAACCAAGTTTCATTAATTGATACATTATCGGGTGGTCTTTGCAACATAGCTACAGTGAGCTCATCATGCCCAATATTCAGGGAGCCGCGTTCCAGAGTGAAATTTTAATTAGTTTATTGCTAAGCTCTGTTGTAAAGAGGAGTGTAGGCTTAATGTGAATCGATATAGGTCGTCGGAAGATATGTTGTTATACATAAAATAGTAAAATCGTAGTGCATATACAAAGGATTACGGCAATAATAATGAATGAAGTGTATCGGTTCGCTCCCAGAAACCAGTTTCATGCGAGTCTTTACCTCGTTCGTCGCCGCGTAAACACACAGCAGTGCATCTGCAGCACAAGATGTATAATATCCGGTAATCACAAACCGAAATGACATATTTTGATGTGAGTCGAACCCGTGCGTGTGAACAAAATGACATACTATAACAACATTTATCAAAAGATACAGTGAAAATAAAAGTGCAAATTAAAAGAATACAAAGTGAACAAGATGTAAGAATCGCAATAATGCTAGCTCATTAGACGTTGATAGGACTTGAGTGACTACCAAAAACACGGTCAAGATCAGCTTCGCAGCGAATGTAGCAAATTTTAGAGGATTTGGTAAACCTGGTTTGGACGAGACCATCTTTGGTCCAGATAAACTGCCACTGCTTTAATACTGCGCGGGCTTTGGCAAATAGCTGTCGATTTTCTTTAGTCAGGCGCTCGTTGAGATGCATCTTCTTGGATGCGTGGGGTGGGAGGCCCAGCCCATCAGTGGTAGCGCCGCGCCGCACCTTCGCGCACTTTAACAGCTCCTCGCGGACGGATCGCCGAGCCAGCCGCACGACGATGGGCCGCGGCCGGATCTTGCGGGGTTCCTGCTTCCACTCGCCTACGCCTCTGCTACAGCTGTGGCACCCTCGTTCCGCGGAGAGCCGACGCGCGTCGCGTTGCCTACCTCTCGCTCATCTAGCGACTTACCAACCTTCAGCGCCGCGGCAGTCACGATGTGCAGAACTGATTCTCCCTCGTACTCTAGAATACAGGTGAGCTCGACGTCGTTTAGTAGTGATGCCTGGTCACGTTGTTTTGCCGCCGCCCTCAGCTCATTAACCGACTCCTGCAGCTCGGCCACTGATGAGGTTTTCAGGCGATCTTTTAACTCTGCCAGTTTATATCTCAGGGCTGCGTTCCCGCTCTCGACTACATTTACTCGGTCCTTGAGAACAGACATATATCGGCTGATGGAGCTCGTTGACACGGCAATATCCGTTTTGAGGATATTAAGGTAAGGGAAGATCTCATCTGCTCTAATTTGCGATCAATTAATACCTCAAATTTATCCAGCGAGATCACATCCGGCGAGTCGCGCAGAGAAGATAGCAGCTTGGTATCGGCGATGTCGTCACAATATTCGACAACGTCTACAGGCTGTCCATTACCCTGCTCATCCTCGAGCGATGAACTCCCCTTGGAGGTGGCCACATTCATATCCGACTTAATCACACCTGGCCTCTGCTTGCTGCCCAGTGGAGTGTTGTCGTTCCTCCCTCGGCGCTGAGCAACACTTGTGCAGGACGGTTTTGGGCAGCGCCAAGAAACCTTCAGGTCGGCGTTGTTATGTGCGTATATATAATACATACAAGCAGCTCCGTACGCACGACAGTTTTACGGCAACTAATACAATCCATTATGAAACAGGTGGGCTTCAGTGACAAGGAAACACGCACTATGGTTGCCTTAGTTTTGACAACTTAGTTTTAATTTCTGTGCCCAGCGCTGACGGGCAAGTGCTAGTCTCTGGCTATACTTAGTTCGGTAGTGAAGTATAGGACCAGAATCAATTGAATCGGTAAACATGGTACCTTCGCCCTTGACGGTACTGCGGTATGGTGTCCGTGAGGAGATGAGATGGCTCGCCCATACTCATAAGTATGTGGAGCGACCTGACATGGACGATGTCCTGCTCAAGCGTGTGGAGGACGCAATGACACGCGTCGAGAAGGTGTGTCGGCTGGCTGCGGAGACTGAAGCTCTCGGGCTTACGGATGAAGCCTCGGTGGCTGCAGTGAAACAGCTCTGCGCGGATGCTGACCAAGCAATGGAGTGCTTGGGCGACATCGAGCGTCGCGCGGAAAAAATTAAGCGGTCGCGACGGAATGACCGCGGGGAAGGTAACGGAGACCCACCCCCGAAGGGTGTTGTTGGACGGCTGCCACACCTGGAGATTCCGGCCTTCGGTGGGGCAATTGATGAGTGGCCGGCATTCATTAATTTATTCGATAGTTTGGTCCACGGTCGGGACGACCTGGACAACGCCTACAAGTTGGCCCAACTATTGATGGCACTGCGGGGTGAACCGAAGGAGTTGGTCGGTCACCTAACGGTCACGGCGGGCAATTATGAGATAGCCCGGTCCATATTGTTTGACCGCTACCAACACAAACGTTTGAACAGCTGCATGGGGGCAGTAGCTCGGAACTGCCCACGCTCGTCCAATTGATGGATTTTTTGGAGGGTGAATGCAGGCGATGTGACACACTGGATACGGAGGCCAGTGTGCAGCGCCAACCCGCGCGGATGCGGGAGGGGCCGCGCCCCCCGCCCCCACGGGGGGGTGGGCGGTCGAAACAGTTTGGCGTTTTGAATGCCGCGCCGTCGGGTGACGGCTGTGTGCACTGCGACAGTGCCGGTCATGAAGTGACCAGTTGCGCCAACTTTAAGGCGCTCGGGGTAGCTGCCCGCAGGAAGGTAGTCTTCCGCCACCGATTGTGTTTCGGTTGTTTGGGGCCGCACCCGCTGAGCGAGTGCTCGCGCGCGTTTCCCTGTGAGTGCTGTGGTGGCAAGCACCACATCGTGTTGTGCCTGAATCGGTCAGGCCCTTCGGACGGTCACCAGGGCCGGACTCAGGTTGGTCGGCCACAGGGCCCAACCAGGGCCGGACCCAGTCCCCCTCCGGGCAACGGGAGTCACCAACGGGGTGACTGGGGTACCCGCGGACGGGACCCCCCCCGAGGGGAAGGGGGCAGCGCGGGGGGTAACATGCGGGATAGCCGGGGTTCAGTCGCCGCTGTCCAGGGTCAGCGAGGACTTCGGGCCGCTGGCTCACCGCGTGTTACGGGCGGGTGTCAGATGGCACCTATGAGTGGCGCGAAGGCTGGGAGCCCACCACCTTCTGCGCCACCCTGCCCGTCGCTCTGGGAGGCGAACAGGGAGGCGAACAGTCGGATGTCGCCCCCATTCCTAGAGCGCCCCAGGTTGGATCCGCTCTCCCCCCTCCATCCACGGTGGCCACCAGGCACACCGTACACCGCCCGGTATGGTCGGATACCGGGACAGCGAGGGGCCTATTATGCGGGTTGGGACCCCTGATGTACATACGGTCTGATATGCCACCGGCATATCAGCAGCCGAGTTACCAGGCCGACGGAGGTCTCAGCGGGTTCGGATCCCGCGGAGGTTCCCGCTAGGGACACGCCGCCCACTTACAGGGTGTCGCCACTCCACAGACGGTCATGCTCCCCACCGCCTCTGTGATAGCGTGGAGTTCGGACGGCAAATCATGTGTGGCACGAGCACTATTGGACTCGGGGGCCCAGGGGTGCTTAGTCTCGTGCAACCTTGTAAGACGGTTGGGCATTTCGGTAAGGGAGTATCCACATTCCATTCGGGGAATTGGGAACACGGAAGTCGGTTCCGTTAAGGGAGGATGTCGGATTACTCTCTCGTCACGGGTAGATTCATCGGTGAATCTGACGGTCACGGCATTAGTCATGCCTAATGTGATGGGCTCACACCCTCACGTACGGTTGTCGCCCTCGGTGCGACAGTTGGTCGCTGGGTTGTCACTGGCTGACCCGGAGTTCGATATTCCGGGCCCAGTAGACATTTTATTGGGTGTCGATGCCTTGGGATACCTGTTAGTGCCAGGTGTCCACGTGTTGCAGGCGACTGGTCTGGTTTCGGTCAACACCAGACTGGGCCATGCGGTAATGGGTCCGGTCATGCCGGCTGCCCCACGCCTAGCGACTCGTAGTCCCTTATTCGGTTCTGTACTCTCGGAGGTGATACAGAAGTTTAGGGAGGTGGAGGAACCACCTACGGTCCGCCGGTTGGACCCGGTTGAAGAAGAGTGTGAACAGTTTTATCGAAACAATACTGGTCGCCTTCGGTCAGGTCGATTTCTCACACATCTTCCATTCCGGAGTGATCGCCCACCGCTGGGCAGTTCACACCATGCAGCCGAGACGTGGCTTCTGTCGATGGAACGACGCATGAAGCGTGACGGGATTTTCCGGCAGAAGTACGTCGACTTCATGCGGGAATACGAGTCGCTCGGCCACATGTCGGTTTCGGGTATCGACTGGAAGCGTGAAGACCACTGCTTCCTGCCTCATCACGCGGTCTTGAGGACCCCGGAGGGCAAAATACGGGTAGTGTTCGATGGATCGGCATCCACATCTAACGGCATGAACCTGAACCAGTGTTTGCATTCAGGGCCGAAGTTGAACCATGACATCGCGGATGTTATCACACGGTTCCGTCGACACAATGTTGTGTTTGTAGCTGACATCCGGATGATGTTTAGACAGACGGTCATTCACCCTGACGATAGACGGTATCAGCTGATACTGTGGCGAGAGAGCCCAGATCAGCCCATCAAGGTGTACGAGCTGAACACCAACACGTACGGGCTACGGTCTAGTCCTTATTTGGCGATTCGCACTCTGCGGGAGTTAGCGGATCTAGAACGGTTAAATTTCCCTAGAGGAGCAGCGATCCTGGAGCAGGATCTCTACGTGGACGATATCTGTACCGGTGCAGATTCCGTAGAGGAGGCGCTTGCTCGACGGGACGAGCTAGTTGAGCTCTTACGGGGTAGAGGTTACGAGCTCCGGAAATGGATATCGAACTCTCCAGAGTTACTGACTGGTCTGCCGGATGACTACCAGCAGGATCCCCACATTTTTGAAAATTTGGAAAATCCAAATATGTTGTCGGTATTAGGCGTCCAGTACCAGCCGGTGTCAGAACATGTTTTCGTATCGGGTCGAGTTGGACTCCCCGAAGGTCTGGACGAAACGGAACGTCCTTTCAACGGTGGCTAGGACATTTGATTCAAACGGGTGGATCACCCCGGTAACATTTCAGCTCAAGTGTTTTATGCAGCAATTGTGGTCTGTTGAGCTGAAATGGGACGACCCGATCGGCGGGTCATTGAGCTCAGAGTGGGACTCGTTCTTTTCGACCCTCCCTGGCATCAATCGGATTTCACTGCCACGGAGGTTGGTCCCCACCAAACGATACACCGCCACCCTGCATGGGTTTTGCGATGCCTCGGAGAAGGGCTACGGAGCTGCGGTATATCTGCGTACGGTCGACTCCTCGGGGGAGGTTGATGTGCGGTTGGTCATGGCCAAGAGCAAGGTTGCGCCGTTGCGCACTCGCCTGACCATTCCCAAATTAGAGCTTTCGGGAGCGGCTCTCCTGACTCGTCTGCTCAACCACACGATGACGGTTCTTCGTGGGTCAATAGCGTTAGAAGATACGGTCTACGCTTAGACGGACAGCCAGATCGTGTTATGATGGCTGAAGGCTTCAGTTCACAAGCTGGAGATTTTTGTGGCGAATCGGGCTTCGCAGATTTTTAATTCGGAGGTTCCCTTAATCTGGAGACATGTTCCAGGGGAGATGAACCCAGCAGACTGTGCGTCTCGTGGGTGTCACGCTCCGGAGTTGGTTGGACATCCCTTGTGGTGGGGTCCAAAATGGTTGACTCAAGCCGAATCGGATTGGCCAATGAGACCACGCGTTACCTCGGCGAACGGCGCCTTGACAGTCGGTGTCTGTATGACGCAACCAGAGCCGGAAGAGGAGTTCTGCCTGCTGGAACGGTACAGCTCGCTCGACAAGCTGGTCAATGTGACCGCCTGGATCTTCTGATTTGCGCGGAATTGTCGCAATTCTGAGGCGCAACGGGTGCGGACACAGGTCCTGACACCACGGGAACGGAACCATGCGTTGTTCGCATTGGTACGGAACGTGCAGACGGTGCACTTTAAGTCCGAATTGGACATTCTGAGACGCGGACGCGTCCAACTGAAGGGAGCTGTGGCTCGGCTCAACCCGTTTATTGACCCTCACGGATTGCTGAGGGTAGGAGGTCGGCTGCGGAATGCCAACCTGCCTTATGCGGCTCGCCACCCGTTGTTACTCCCTAGGAAAGGGAAGTTGGTCGAACTGTTGATACAGGATCGACACATTCGGAATGGGCATGTCGGATGCCACGCCTTGATGGCGTTTCTCCAGCGCGAGTTCTGGATTCTATCGGGAAGACGCTTGGTGCGTAGCGTCGTATTTCGGTGCCTGCCTTGTTATCGGGCCAAGGCGGCTACGATGCAGCCCCAGATGGGCGATTTGCCCTCGGATAGGGTTAACGAAATCCGGCCATTCATGGTCAAGTCTTCACAGCTACGGAACGCCAGATTAGTGAAGGCATACCTGTGCGTCTTCGTGTGCTTGGCCACGAAGGCAGTCCACTTGGAGGTGGTCAGTGACCTCACTACAGAGGCATTTATCGCATGTCTAGATCGGTTCGTCTCACGAAGGGGCCTCCCGACATTAATCCGTTCGGACAACGGCACAAATTTTGTCGGAGCCAGGCGATATCTGCAGGAGGTCACTCAATTCCTGAACGGTAACCAGGACGCCATCGGTACGGCTTGCTCCCGACGAGGGATTGAATGGGTTTTCAGTCCGCCGGGATGTCCTCATTGGGGAGGAATTTTGAGGCTGCGGTTAAATCGGCTAAGTCGCACCTGACGAGGATCATCGGTGAGACCTCTCTACGCTTTGAAGAGCTTGCGACGCTGTTCTGTAAAATTGAAATGACACTGAACTCGCGTCCGTTGTGCCCGCTCAGTTCGGATCCAAATGATTTAGAAGCGTTGACGCCGGGTCACTTCCTGATAGGTCAGCCCCTTAACGCCCTGCCAGTATACCCATTCGGTGATGTTAAGTTAAGTCGGTTAACTAGGTGGCAGATGTTGCAGCAGATGGCTCAAGATTTTTGGAAACGGTGGTCCCTTGAGTACTTGCACATCTTGCAGCAGCGCCTTAAGTGGACTGACCAAACGAGCCCCCCTCAAGTCGGTGATTTGGTGCTGATTAAGGATGCGAACCTGCCATCATTGAGATGGAGACGAGGACGGATCGTCAATTTGTACATGGGTCGGGATGGCACGCCTCGATCAGCAGAAGTCAAGGTGGTGGACTCGGTCCTCAAGAGAGCGGTCGCAACACTTTCTCGCCTTCCTATTGATTAGGGACAGGTTCGGGCCTGTCCGGGCGGGTGACTGTATAATATTTATGCTTCGGAACGCACCGGTTTTCGTTGCGCGGATCGACCGCGAGTAATCGGGACATCACTAGCGGAAACGGAACTGCAGCTGTCACTTGTACAGAAACGAGATGACGAATTAGAGGTTACTTTCTTGTCGTGAGAAAAAAATGTCCGGCCCAAGGCGTCAAGGTCAGTACCACTTGCGATACTCCCTGTGCTGGTGAAAACCACCCCTCAAGATTCCACGCCCGTTCGGTTGAGGCGTGGAATTAAACAGGTACTATCATTCCCCAAAATATGGTTGGCTAATTAAATGTCACCTTGTATACTGTATACTGTACATGATAACTTAAGAAATAAAGATCTTTAACAAATGAAATCAATGCCAGTTACGCAACATTTCCACATCACATCATAGATAAAATCAATACAATTTATTCGTAAGAAAATTTGGTGTTAATCGCACCTAATTTAATTGTAGACATGAATTGATTCAGGTGTATTGTAGCATGGTTCTAATAACATGAGACACTCAATTTGTACTTGCTTAGTTGAATACCTACCATACTCATAATAATACCTAGGTAGACTTCCAATTGAATATAGGGTAGTTATGAATTCGCTATTTATGGGTTGTCATCCCTATATGCAATGGAACCACGCCCATTCCTCTCAAGCTGTTATCACGGCTTTGTTAACATTTTCACATGAATATAGACTTCTTTTCCAAGAAAATCGAAGTAGCGAAAGTTGTTATCTTTTTCTAATGGAGCCGGATACGGAACATTTCAAAGGCAGATAACATGATCATAGCATTAATAAAATAACTAAGTCAACATGGCCCCCGATCGAATGATAAAAATCTGCTTTTGCTCTAAGGGCTAGGGATGTCGCTTAGCGCCAGGCCAGGCCGTGTAAAGTCCAGGGCGGGCGCTGCTTTGTCGTTAAAATGTATCTCAGATAAACTCGTATATCTTGTACAGTGATCAAATCCTCACCGGTCTATTAAAGTAAACCACTTTTAGTGTCTGAAAGTATAAGACAAACCTTGTGTACTTTATTATATTTCAAACTTATGAATGCAACTGGTTACCTACAAGGAGTACCTAGTGGCTGTGTGTGTGCGGAAGTGCGCGCTCTTTTCTATGAAGATTTCTGGGCTTGACATTATGTTCGACTGACGTGATATGATTCTAAATGTGAAATCATAAAATATGGAATCTATTATCTTTATCTCTATTAAGAGCTCCGTGGTCTAGTGGGTTTCAGGCACAGCTGAGGGACACTCTTTTCACGGTTGCTTCTCACGCAGAAGATGCTGGTTCAAATCCGGTGCTGACATGTACCAATGAGATAATGATTTTTATCTTAAGTACATCAGACGTTCCGTGTTTCGGATGTTAAGCTGTAGGTCCCGGCTACTATCGCTACTCAGTAGTAGTCGTAAAATCCCTTCATCAACCTGCACTGAGCCAGTGTGTTGGAGTAAGGGTTACTCTTACTCGTATCTGGGAAAAAGCCCATTCCCCTCGGTGAAGGCATTAATGGGCTACATTTAAAATAAATGAGTCTTTCTGTTATCCGGGTAAAGGCATGTGCATATTATCTTTGTGCCTCATTTACAAGGTTTTCCACACGCCCCGGCAAACGCCAATTTTCAAACAACGCGGGAGCAACAATAAACTCACGCGAGACAAAACAAACTCATCGTTTACAAATGTGTGCTTGGCAAACCTTGACAAACGTGTAAATCAAGCATTAGAGGTACACTCAGCAAAGATCTTACGTGATCTAGGGTAACACCGCTCGCCTCGCTCGGGGATGAGGATTCGAAGCCCGCTGCTTACCAATAAGATACTGTAAGCATCGTGAGGTATCCACTACACTACAACCAGTAACGATCTAATGGGGAAATGGAAGACGCATTGTTGGTTTTGTTTATAATGTTATACTGGTATGTAATAAATCACATAAACCCATTAATCCAAATCCAAATTTGAATTTACTTACAAAATCGTTCACTAAGTAATCCATGAATGATTAAACAACTCTGGGTACGGCAGGAAGCCTGTAATACAGATACGTCAGATGATATTTGGTATTTGATATAATACTTGTGTGATGTGTATTGTTACAGTCAATAAATTGATATTCTATTCTATTCTATTCTATTTAATTCTCAGATTACCCAGAGATAGCGACAGCGACAAGAATTAGTAGGGAATCATTTACATTTTCGTAAAATAAAGAATAGTGGAATCGATACCCAATAATGTAGGTATGTAAAACAAAAACCTCAAGACAAGACCCAAGCAGGTCATTGCACCGGTTCTGTATAAGGTCTGTAAACTTTGTCTGCAACTAACGTCTCTTACGTGCTACCGGGAACTTAAAACGGGGCGAAAACTGTTCCGACTATTAGTATAAATCAGCCCTAACTTGAAGTCTTGATCTAACTTTATAAGGTATGTCTCACTAAGATCGAATTTACTTGTTACTTGCGGCGGGCGCTACATGGAACTTATATTTTTAACTGGACGAAACCTTCACAGTAAGTGTCGGTTTTATGTAGAGTTTTGTTTTCCTAAGCTAGCTAGTGGAAAACAGAAGCAAGGACACTTTATAAGGTGGCAACGAGCTTGGAAAAGAGATAATAGAGATATATAGATCTTTGTTCTTGTTTATTTATTTTGTAAGATTGTTATTTTGAGACATCTTATTTGCAGTTATGGATACGATGTTATAATATTGACATTAGATTAAATATTTTTTTAAATCGTACATTGTGTAAAAAAAATATACAATAATTTTGAAAATTACATCCCCTTAGAGTTTCTTGGTGCTATCTTCTCTGACGGGCATATTTCCGAAGCACTGGTAGAGTTTATGGAGTTTATTTTTCTTGTGCGAGGTTCAGCCATGTATCACCACTTGAAGGAGAAATTTCCTTCTCCAAACTCAAATCAGTTATGTACTCATTAGTTTAGTTGATCATATTTGATTATTTTTTTTATTTTTTTCATGTACATGTGACTTAATTAAGCGTTTGACTTGTAAAAGTGCATTATTTTGCCTACTTGCAATAAATGATTTGATTTATCGTTAAAGCGGCGCCTAGTACAGAAAGTAATAAGAATCTACCAATAAATCGCTGCTGTTATTTAGGTAGTCATTGTAATCAAAGGTATTTTAGGAGAACAATAAGGCAATTAACCTTTCGAGTACCGTAATTAACTTCTTTTGTTGAATATTGTTCTTGTAAATACAGAGAAAATGTTATTTTAACCAAACAATCACAAACCTAATAGAAAACCAATCCATTTTATCTTAGATTTCTTGCAGTTGAACGAACCGTCGAGCGCTGCATCGGTAACGTGTTTCTAACTGACCTACTTATATTGTTGTTTATCTTTTATCTATATTCCATTGGAATATTCAAAACACATCCCGCGTCTAGGTCCATTTATTTTATCACCTGGAGGCTAATTTAAGGGGCTCATTCTCTCACTTTTCATTCCTGCTTATAGTAAATAACTCTAAAATACAAAGTTACTTTTTGTACGCGGCTCGATCTCACAACTCCGAATCCCACTTCGACGTAAGTAATCAAATCTTGCCCTTCAGGGCTCGAGCTTACTAAAGGTGGTCGGAATACATAAATCAAGTGAATGGGACGTGATCGAATTCAAGATCAGGGCAATACAGAATTCCACCCGCCCGTCAGTCGTCGCCGACATACAATCATTACAACGCAACCAAATTCAATTTCCAACGTCGTCATATTTCAGCCCACTCGGGGTTAATAAACGGTGGAAACTCATTCCCTTCGGCGGGCTCTCAAATAAGAACGAATGTGTTTTTGCCTCGTTGGGCACAAAATGGTTTAAGGTTGAAGTAATAAATTGATGTCTGCTCCCATGAGCAGTAAAGTCGGTGTTATGATTAAAATGGGCAACTGTCCGCATCATAGGTAGGTAGCTGCAATGCAGTGTATCGAATGTGAAGAACGCTAGTACAATATCATACAAATTACGGTTGAAATGGAATCAGATTTATTTTTCCTGTTGAACATGCTTTTCTTAACGGCTTATGTTTAAACGATTACCAAAAACTCACCTATTTTACTACCAAAAAATTCGAAATGACTGCCAGAATGGATAAATGTCCACCAAATTGTGTTTGGATAAATGATCATCAAACTTCTTTTTATGTTTTGTGTACTTAAGTTTATGTTTTAAGTATTTTTTGTTGTTCTTACATGTTCAACCTAACACGAAGGATAAAGGGGGCTTCGCTTCGTTCACCCCCTTTACCCTTCACCTAAGCTACCGCAGTATTTTGCCCTGATATTTTTTGCAACTTTTGGTGTTTATTTATCCATTTTGAGTAGGAAAAAAATATTTTGGTGATCATTATATTTGTTGCCTTTCTTAACTCGATGTAACACATAACTCCATCGATGAAGAAAAGGAAAAAATATTTCCGTGAAAAAGTTTTGGTGCACAATAATAGAGCAACATTTCATTACAATAATCTTGGCACAGCGAAACTTGAACAAAACTGGAAGAACTGCAATTTCTGCAACATTATAGTGGAACGTAACTTTCCTATTTATCGGTATTCACAACCCTTCAGATAATAAATTTAAGCGAAAAAATAGGTTTATCGCAGCCATTTCCGGGTAATAAAAAACTGTCGGCATAATGTTATTCTATTCTGTAAAAACCAAAAATAAGTCGCTGACGTTGACGTGACGTCAACAGAACGTTAAGTAAGTAGAACATAATTATAGGCACGTTGATTATGTTTTGTTTGGGATATGTGCTGTACAATATTTCATATAGTCTTATCTACATTGGAGTAACTATAGAATTGTTACCTATATGCTACAGATACAAAATATGATGAAAATTGGCATGCTCTAATTCGTTTAAAATGTTGCAAGGTTCACAGATTAATAAAACGTTATTGTTTAGCCACGCTTTTTCCTCTACGGCAGATTGGCGCTCAAGTTTTGCCAGTTGTTTAATACCCCATTTTGAGTGACATGGGGCTAACCCATCACAGCAGCTACGGATAAGATGGATTCCCATGAATCCTACGTGATAAGCGAAACTAATAGAAAATAAAAAGTGCTACTCTATCAGAAAGCGCAGCTTTGTAAGGGCGCGCGAAAGGTAAGTCCCTTGAGAACTTGTCTAAGAACTGCAATTATTATTGAACTGTAGCGCTTGCGAAACTTACTACAGTACAATTATAATAAACAGTACAGTATATATATAGCGAAACGCATTACAGTACAATTATTATAGTCCATAAAAAAATTGTCTTTAATTTTTGGAGTTTAGAAAATAACACTTCAATGATATTCGTGAAAACTAAACATACGAACTTAAATCTCAAAGCCGTAACAGTTTCTTTATAAATTGTGCCTACCAAATGATGTGCTGGATTGTGGCCTAGTATAGGCTTGCTTCGCTTGCCTTATATTATAACAAATGTTCAGTGTAAAAATGTAATTTTGGGGTAATCTTAAAATATCGTGGTCCTAAAATACGGAAATAATAGGTAAATATCATGCTAAAATTGAAATATGTTAGGTGGAATCGAAAGTACTTATCATCGAAAAAATAAGTCACACAAATTATATTATCTTCTTCAAATAATATCACTATGTAATAGAAAACGGCCACTGTCCTATAAATTTGTATGATAATTATAAATAAGAGTATAATTATCAAACAGAATGCCAGTGCCACCGTATTTATATGGTTTTCATTGTTTAAATGAAGAAGTATCTTTGAAAATACGACGAGGACCCTTCATGTAGTATGAAACAATTATGTTCTAGTTATAATACGCATAATTTTTTATATAACAGTCATATTATTTTATGTGATTCTTACTAAAATACGATTACAGAATCTTCTTATGTTTAGAGTAAGCATCAGTGTTGTAAGGTGTTATCTTATTCAAGTCATATTATTTTAAGTGAATCATACCAAAATACCATCACAGAAACTCATTTAGGAGTAGCGAGCAATTTTGTACGATTCCAAAAAAAAATATGATGACAGCACCCTCCACAGTTCGTCATCCGCTAATGGTATGGTTAATTTAATTCCGTCTCCCTACTCCCTCTCTCAGTCGCTACATACCAGTGACAGTGAGAAGTATTATAGTATCTGTGCAGTGAGTGAGTTGGCTGGTTAGTAACGTTTGACAGACCACGGTCACGTCGGTTCATTAAATTTTTGGAAGTTTGTGCAGTGTAAAATCTGTGATGGACCAACTGCATGATTTTCTTCGCCGGCTACCGACGCAGTCGCTTAGGAATGTATTTCTTAGAACCTTTAGTTTTGCATATATTTATGTTTATTAACAAAACAATTTCCTTTTTCTTTTCTATTGTATAACTGTATAAATCATTAATTAATAATACGTAAAGAAATACCTCCCATTGGTGGGGGTTTCTGTTTTAGGTTTTACAGGCACTAATCTGGTTTTTTCCTGTTTACTTTACTTTACAGGACCATTTTTTATTCATAGACAATCGCATTGCCAAGGTACCTTATTACTTCTTCCCATTTTTTCACGCACTGCCAGTTTTTTTATAGTTTCCGTATAGTTCTTCAGTATTTTTTAAATATTGAACTTACACAAATGGAAAGAACCATTATTGGATCCTTAAAAAGAAGAGGGTGACGTTAGTAAAATTATACTATGATAGTAGTTTATGTGACTGATACATTATGGAGGGCATTAAAACTCGAGAGTGGGTTTATGAAATGTGCCGAAGGCGAGTTTAATAATATTATCACTCACATACACTAATTTATCAACACATATATCATAAAGCTCTCTTTGATGTGTTCAGGAACCGCATGTTCGACCGGCATTCTGATCATTGTTCTGCACTTGTTTAGCTTGTTCAGAATACCAACTTCACAAACAAACTAGGGGCGGCACGCAGACGGGCGTGGGCATTTGAAATTTGAATGGTCATAATGTATCAATATTCAGATAAGAAATTAGTTTTAACCAATTAATATATCATAAAGCTGGTCGTTACGTTCGTCGTAAAAAAAACCGTAAGTCTTGTAATCGACACTGATTCAGACAAAAGTTGAATTAACAGTGTCAATAACATACCTTACGGATTTTTTTGGCAACCTTTAAATTTGCTAAGCACAGCGCCATCTAGGTTTTAGATAGTATTTACATGGTCATTGTCTATTCTATCCCTCAGAGGATCTAACGATAAATATAACGTAAAGTAATGAGATATAACCAGGGATATGAGAAAATTGTAGAAAAAATAATAGCATCTTACCTGAAATCTGAGGAAAGTATAATATAATCGACAGGAAATAACTAGAGACACGAGGAAGTCATCGATGAATAGTAGGAAACTATAAGGCCCTAGCCGAATATATGAGGAAGTCATCAGATAAGATGGAGATATGATTATGGAGAGCAGCATATATAAATACGATATTTGTTTTACAAAAAAGGGTGACCAGGGCGATATATCAATAAGAAGCTAGGGAATCATTCAGATAAAAATTCAAAGAAATTAATATAATTACGGTTACCTATCAATTATACGAGAATATTATGCATGTAAGAAAAAACGTAGCTTTATTTAAAACTGTAGGTGATAGCCATAAAATTAACACTATAAATAGAAATAGGTTAGCACTACTATTATTTAGATTCTAAATAAATTAAGCATATCATTCACAGGGCACTGCATTCGCTTATTAAATAAAATCCCACAGGAATCATTGATCCTTCTTGAAAAAATATTTTACTATCCCACCGCGTAGTCATATTACACCTTACCTTAACAAGGCCAAGATCCTCAATATGCACGGCAGGCAGCAACTACATCTTGCCTCTCTCTTGTTTGGTGTGATAAGGCAACAATTACCAGAGTATTTATTTGAAAAGCTCACATGGCGGGTCTCCCATCACCACATCAATACGATCACAACCAGTATTCTGACAATCCCCCGACATGGATCAGCTGCCTTTCGGGGCAGTTTCAGGTATCTGGTGACGAAGTGTTGGAACAATCTGCCACCACCGATTCGAGTTTACAAGTCTGTTGCCCGCTTCAAACTTGCATTCAAACAACACCTTCTGCTTTTGCAGAAGTCAGATGCCTGATTCTGCCCTGAAGAGCACCCGCGTTTGCCATTATTAAGCCAAAGCTTAGTTTTTGAAGGACGTTTTTGAATCGGTCAACTCATTCAACAATCTACATGCTAGCATTCATTATTACTCAATATCCCTTCTATTCTCTGCCATTGTTGTATTTTTTGTATTAAGTGTTTAGTAATGCATATTACTTCCTTACCCCCATATTTAATAAACATTCCTCGTAATCTATTTATTTTATAAATTTTTATGACTTTGTCTTTTTATTTACGATTATGTATTCGGATTTATTAAAAAGTAGTTTATTAACACCCGCCCTTATATTATCATCCCCTCTATGATAAGGTGCCGACAGAATACCAGCGTTGCAGGACCTGTAGGCCCTGTGACACATGCTGAGTCGGAACCTATTCGCTGCTTCGACACACACTTCACGACGTCAATGTGTTATTTTGCGTATTAAATGTAAATTTTACACATAATATGTAATACTTTTGTTGTGCGAGCTTTTATTCTCTTCTGTTTTAAATGTTGCTGTTAATATTGCCTTTAATTCTATGTTTCACCTGTTTTATGTTCTTTTGTTTCTTTTTTTATGCAATGTTGTGTGTGTTTTGTAGTCCGAATAAATTTATTTCTATTCTATTCTATTCTAAAAGAAATTCAAAAACTATGTTAAAAAAGAGCTGATAAGAAAGTTCTATTAAAGCAGTAAGGAATACTTGGATGACAAAACTGCATGGTCTATACCATCTCAGCGCACAGAAATTCCACGAGGGGGCGACGGATCAAGTCTTAAACTCGCCTGCGAATTTGTTTAGACCGAAATCAGTACCTGTTATGAATCACTTGTGAGTCACTTTCCAAACAATAAGGTATGAGAGATGAGTGAGGTTTCTTGCCGTTTCTCTTAACCCCGAGGCCCACCTTCCGAAACGGTGTAGTCACTAGATTTTTTAAACAGAAAAAAAATACTTGTATTTAAGTAAGTATAATTTAGACTTTGAATTAGGATAATGTATTTATTTATATTCAATAAAAACAAAATCTGAATCATCTATAAATAGTGGGGAAAAAAGACATAACTGGACATATAAGGAAGTCATCGATAAATAGTAGGAATAATAATTGTACGTTACAATTTTATTTTACTTTATTAGGACTCCCAACAGAAGTTACAATAAATTTATTGTGGGAACATGCTATTCTTAAGAACTAATTGCACTTCTAATTATAGGGAACCACAGCTTGCAATATGAAAATCCAGCCCATAAGATTAGGTTTGATGAAAGGAAACATAAATAGTAGAAAACATAATCATATAGGTAACTTATGCTGGACCTACTGAACCAATGGTGGCATGACATCTTAAGCGCCGTTATCATCAGTATCTTTATCTTACTTAGGCTGAATTCCCGTCATTTATGATTACCAGTTTTCTTAGTGATTGTTAAGCGTGAATAGGCGTTTCTGATAGTGTTTGAAAATTTAAAAGTCTGGCCAGATTACCTGATACATGTAGATAATGCTTTTGCATGCAGAAAAAGGTGAAGTCATAATAATGATACATACATACATATACACAGTCAGGTCATAAGTTCTGTCATACAATAAAAACTTTTGAATTTAGAACGCTGGCCACAAAAAAGTTTATTGAATTCGAATTTCGAATTTTTCATGAAAATATAAATGTGTACTTTTTAGAATTTTCCTCATTTTTAAATATGGAGTGGACACTTAAAGAAGACCGTGTCGCAGTTATTGCGTTGCATCGTTGCGGTTACGCGCCAATTCAGATTTTCGACTTACTAAAAAATTTGAATATAACCAAAAGATTCGTTTATCGTACCATAAAACGATACACTGAAGACTCTAGTGTAGATGACAGGTCAAGAAGTGGTCGCCCTCGCTCTGTTAGGACTCCAGCAGTGATAAAAGCTGTGAAGGCGCGAATTCAAAGAAATCCCATACGTAACCAGAAACTGTTGGCCCTTCAGATGGGGTTAAGCAGGACCACGGTGAAAAGGGTGTTAAATGAAGACTTAGGGCTTAGGGCATATCGAAGAAAAACAGGACATCGTTTGGACGCTCGTTTAATGGACCTGAGACTGAAGAGATGCCGCGCTTTGTTGAAGCGGTACGCGGGAAAAAAGCATCGGGAAATTCTTTTTTCGGATGAAAAAAATTTCACCGTGGAAGAGAGCTACAACAAACAAAATGATAAGGTGTACGCACACAGCAGTGAAGAAGCGAGCAACCGTATTCCGCGTGTCCAACGAGGTCATTTTCCATCCTCGCTCATGGTTTGGTTGGGAGTCTCTTATTGGGGCTTAAATGAAATACATTTTTGTGAGAAAGGCGTAAAAACGAATTACGAAAACTAAAAACGCAGTTGTGTATCAAAATACAGTCCTCAAGAAACTTGTGGAACCTGTTTCTCATACCATGTTTAATAACAGGCACTGGGTATTCCAACAAGATTCTGCGCCAGCTCATAGAGCGAAAAGCACACAAGACTGGCTGGCGACGAGTGAAATCGACTTCATCCGGCACGAAGACTGGCCCTCCTCCAGTCCAGATTTGAGTCCGTTAGATTAAAAGATATGGCAACACTTGGAGAAAAAGGCCTGCTCAAAGCCTCATCCTGATTTGGAGTCACTCAAGGCATCCTTGATTAAGGCAGCCGCCGATACTGACATGGACCTCGTTCGTGCTGCGATAGACGACTGGCCGCGCAGAATAAAGGCCTGTATTCAAAATCGCGGGGGTCATTTTGAATAAACTTTATTACCATAAGAATCTATGTTTTATTAAGTTCATTTTTCTATATAAATGTTTACATAAATAATAAACATGTCTAAATTATTTCATATTGCACATGTGACAGAACTTATGACCTGACTATGTATAAGGGGTTTTAAGGGAAATGATTGTGACCTTCTCTGCTATAAACCGGCTTAACCATCTGCATGTTAAGTGAAAGTTAAAGTTGCTCTGATTAAACGGGAACCTTATATATATCGCCGTAAGATAGTGAAAAACCGTTAGTTGATAAACTAACGCGTTAGTTGATCAACTATCGAAAGATAGGTAACCAGACCGACAGGGTTCAGAATTAACGTTTATTTTGTTCTTACATGTCAATCTAACACGAAGACTATTCGGGGGCTTCGCTGCGCTCGCTTCCTCTAGTCTTCACCTAAGCTACCGCAGTGTTTGTCTTGGTATTTCGTTTGCAATTCAGTTTTAAACCAGTTTATTATTTAACGGTTTTAACCGACAGTTTATCAACTAACGCGTCATTTAGTAAGCATTACGCTACAGTTTATTATCTGTCGATAGTTGACCAACTAACGAGAAAAAAAATGCTAGTTTATCAACTAACGGTTTTGACAATCTTACAATGTCATATATAATACGTCACGACTTTACCAGTGACAGAGGCATAGTTTTGCCAACGTAAAGCCAGTTATCCACTCAGCTGTGGCGCCATCAACAGATGATTGATTAGCTTTCGTAGATTTTGAACATTAATATCAAGTATTAAGGTTCAAAATCGCGAGCCATTTTTGATCTACCCAAAGACGAGTGGCTAAGCAATAGTTTGTTTTTTATAACACAAGGCAAGTTTATCATTGTATGATGTATATGAGATATGAAAAATTTCTAAAGATGTTCCCTAACCGTTAGAATAACGGACTCATTGATAAACCGCTTAGCGCACTGGGCTTTGAATTTTCGAACTCGCATCTCCTAATCCATACAATTAATTAAATATACTGTATTGCACAAAAAGAGTTAATACAAAAAAAACATTAAAGATATACAAAAGCGAGCTTATCTCTAATAAGAGATTTCTTACAGCAAGACTAGAATGGAGAGGACAAAAAGAAACGACTGTGCACAACATCAAATAACATGACAGATGCCTGCGTGACAGGTGAAAAAACCTGCCTCCATCGTCAAATCTCCTCACGACACCTACGTACATACATACGACCTTATTGGCGTAAATATACAGACCGGTGCGTACAGCGAACGTACCTACCCAAGCAATAACTCCTCATCTCTGAGCCCTGAGAGACCGGCACTTTACACAATTTTCCGCGTCTCGGAACATCCGTAGGTTGGCGATAATCAGCTTTACTTAGGGGATTGGGTTCGAAAACTCGATTGTGGCCCGAGTGATTTTAATAATTCATCACTCCAGATCAACGTTCTTGGAGCGGCATAGGGGACCGGCTGGTCGAATCGCTTTTAGATTTTCGCAGAAAATTAAAGATTACGTTCGCTGGTAAGCCTTTGTAATTAAAAGTGTAAATTGAACAATATATATACGTCATCGTAAGATAGTCAAAACCGTTACTTGATTAACTAACGCGTTAGTTGATTAACTAACGCGTTAGTTGATTAACTAAGGCATAAGTTGATTAACTAACGCGTCAGTTGATCAACTATAGACAGATAGTAAACCAGACCGACAAGGTTTAGAATTTACGTTTCTTTTGTTCTTACATGTCAACCTAACAAAAAGACTATTCAGTGGCTTCGCTGCGGTTGCCCCCTCTAGTCTTCACCTAAGCTACCGCAGTGTTTGCCCTGGCATTTCGTTTGCAATTCAAGTTTAAACAATTTTACTATTTAACGGTTTTAACCACAGATATCGAGAGATAGGTTGAGGGGCGTGGCACGTGCGAACAAATGTAGCTCCGACAGGTTAGATATTAAAAATTCTCGGTAGTCACCGGGCGACCGCAGTGACGAATTCATTTCCGTTGTTTTTCGAAAATGCCGACCTGTGCAATACTCACGTGCAAAAATAGAAGCGAGATTGTGAACTCCAAGAACGCCGGTGTCACATATCACTTGTAAGTCTCATTCCAACTATTATTTCTTCTTAAAACACAAGAAATAAACATTATCACGAAAATAAATCATTCGAGGAAAATTCGTCACGAATTGACATTAAAGTGTCAATGTAATGTTGTTCTCGCTAAGTTTACTATACATTGCTTGTTTTGTATCTTAATTTCACTACTTATTGCCAAGCAAACACGCAATGAATATTTCACACTTATCTAAGTACGAAAGCAAAGATGCATTGTGATACAGAGGCGAACTGTTACACGCACACAGAGATGACATATAGTGATAGGAGAATTATGTTTTTGAAGCGATAGATCTTATCATTCCGCAATTACTAATATAGTTAATGTATTAATATAGTTATTTTATTGCTCATAATACGTAATTTTATTGTTAGTTATTCCAATGATTGCCAAACAGGCAGTTTAGATTTTAAGTTTGTTTAAAACCTCGCCCGACGAAGGATATTGGGGTGTTATAAGTATTGATCGGAAATTCCGATGCTTTCAGTCAGGTCCGAAGAGTTCACAGTTATTCTACCTTCAGAAAACTCTTTGCCTCTCTTTCTAGCTGTAAGGATTCTGTTGAAAAAAAGAAGAGAGGCAAAGGGGTCTCGTATGTCGTATGTCGTATAAATATGTAGTATTTACAAACAATTTACTATTTTATTTATAGAACCCGGCATTGTATACGACTGTCTATACCAGTTTCTAGTAATTATAATCGATTGATGATACATGCTATCCTTGCATTGTCCCAACACTAGCTCTACTAGCTAGTATACCTGCGGTAGTATGGGTGTGTTCGGACGATAGGTGCATGACATTGCACTGACCAATAAAAGCGGAGGGATTGATGTACGAGTGGTGTAAATGTATGCGTGTTCTTAGTTTTCGGCGACACTGGTTCCGATACAAGCTTAGCGCCAAGGGCCTATCTCTCGATATCTGTGGTTTTAACCGTTAGTTTATCAACTAAAGCGTCTTATAGTAAGCAGTACGTTACAGTTTACTATGTGTCGATGGTTGACCAACTAACGAGAAAAAAAACGTTAGTTTATCAACTAACGGTTTTAACAAACTTACGGTGACATAGACAAATAATTGGTACAATTAACAAACAAATGTTATTGTCTGCCCATTGTCAGTTCATCGACTCGTGTATGTAAAGGGTAACGTATCAGCCCTCAGATAAACGACCTAATTGCTATGCTAGTAATAGATTAGCCACCGCGGGCGGCACTAACAGAAGTGGTCGGACCAGAAAAGCGTGACGGAATGGCCATTTTTCTGAAAGCTCATAAAAAGGAAGTAAAGTAGTTCCGAATTTGTCATTAGCTGTCGTTGGAGCTCCGTGGTATAATGGGTTTCACGCTTACTTCTCACACAGGAGATGCAGGTTCGATCCCTGACCATGTACCAATGATCCAGCTTTGTGGAGTATGGCTTAATCTTACTCGTATCCGGGTACATGCCTGTGCCCCTCGGTGGGGACATTAATGGGCTACATTTATTTATTTATTTTCGTTGGCTTGACTTATTTTTTTGTCGTGCCCGTTACCAGATCAAAAGATGTTGGCAGGATAAGTCCTTGTCGGGAAATGCTATTTTGTTGGTGAAAACTTTCTCATCGCCTTATCCTTCGATTTGTGATTATTACTATAATTGACCTTAAACTTTTTGGTTATGACGACCATGGCAATTTTTCGGACCTTGTGAAAATTTTCCTCGACTGACTTTGGTTTTTTCTCGAGCGAAAATAACGGAAATCATGGGAAATAAATCATCATTATTGCGGCGTTAAATTCTGTAAAAAAGAGGCTCACGTATTCCCTAGTGATGAACGTCGAAGATTACTATGGGTTCAAACAGTTGAACAATAACAGACCGTTCACCCTTTCACAGTTATTTTACCTGTGACATGTAACATCTGTTCTGTGCGCTAGGTTGTCATCACTTGCCGTCAAGTGTATTGGACGCTTCGTAAAGTTTCTCTGATTAATTATTTTGTCGTTAATAATGTCAAAAAGGATTCAAGCGGCAGCAGAAAAATTTTGCTAGCCGTGAGTTAATTATGTGAAAGGGAAAAAGACCTCAAAAATCAAATAGTCAAACATAGGTATACTCGGCGCCACGACTAAAGAGCTTTGTCCTTGAATGCGCAATAGTCACTTTTCACAAGTGTTTGGCGCGGGGAAGTGAGGAGCGACGGGGGCGGTAGTCAGCGCCGGCACCTGATTCGTTGATCAGTCGCTTCCCGATGCCCGCACCGAAAGCACGTCTCGAAGCTTCTTGAGTACAGTCGCATACAATATTACCCAACGTTATCTTTCGCCCCGGTCGAAAATGCCGAAAAATAAAGTACTGACTAGGCAAGCTAGAAAAATGGTTTACGATGTGAACTGTTATATCAAAAAAGAGTCTGATGAAATACTGATGAAGAAGTCTGATGAAAAACTTAATTGTGGTTTGATTGTTACAAATTATTAGTCAGCGGGAAGAAAAGAGTGTGCAGGACTATTACTACAAGTATCTATATTCACTAGGCCCTAGTGACTAGGGGCATTCTATGCTAGGGGGTTATTTATATATAGGTTTCAACCTTGACGTTAACAAATGTTGTCAATAGAGAGTACCTATAGTTTATTTGACACAAAGTCCATTATTTACATCGGCTAATATCCCAATCAACAAATATCAAACTGAGAAAAAATAGAAGTGAAGAAAGTCCTGAACACTCATTCCTTCACACTAACCCTAAAAACGCACTTCGGAATTATGCCGCGACTGTACACATGCGCAGTAATCCCCGCCAGTTTCTCCGAGAGCTCTTTATTCGTGGCGCCGAGTATACAATAAGATATTGTAGTAATTATTAGATCTCTATGTTTTGCCTTAGGGCATATAAATATGTCATAGATCTAAGTATAGTACATGCGCAGCAGCATCTTAATTACTTTATAAATACATTCATATGCATTTATGTATTTTGGAACAAGCTTTAGCTTAAAAAAAAAAATTGACTTTAGTCATTTTTTTTTTATCGCAGTGATGGGTCATTCATAAATTAATTTATAGCGTAAGTCTTAATAATAAGTAACTTTTTCGATTCTTTTATATTTTCTATATTAAGGACACTTTCCGGCAACTTGTTATAGATTATTAAAACATAACATAAACATAAACATTTACCACAGGCACATACATTACTTCAGGCCTCACACTAGGATACCCTGTGTGGTGGGAACCAGAAACAGCGACGTCACATACATATAAACATCAAAGACCGGCGTTTTTATTTCTTTACCCCCAGCTGGGAATCAAAACCGCGACCTCTCGCATGCTAGGCAGAGCCACAGATAGACAGACAGATATATATTTACTAGACAGACAGTGTAGTAAATATATACAATGTGATTCTTCATAAACTGGACATATTAAATAGGGTTAAAGAAGACCCTAAATTATCGACAGAAAAATGTTTAAAAAATCCCACCCCTCCCCTATTTTTTTACAGGCTTACAATTTTGATTATAAATTTTCGTGGACCATGCACCAATTGCAAAAAAATATATAACTTCGGACTGAAAAGGTTTGTCGTGGTCAAATCAACTGGATTTTAATTATGAAGAGCAGGTAGTACTGCCAGTTACAAAAAAATGCTGAAAAATTGTTAACTGCTTACTAAAATTACGCTTTGTTTTTGAACAATCGTGATTTTTCGACTACTTTTTTTTAGTAATTGCAGTTTAATTCAGAATTTGGTCCCCAAAAAGAACTATGTTATGACGAAATATTATTTTCCATCTCAATAGCTTTCCAATAAATAGTACCTACGTTATGTTTCTAAGTTAATCACTTTTTTTATATATAAGACCGTATCACTTTTCGGAACTAAGATTAATCCTAGCCTAATGATACTTCCAGTGGATTAATGAGGTGAGATAAATAAATCTAGCCCATGAATGTCCACACAGAGGGGCACAGGCCTTTAACCGGATACGAGTAATATTGAGCCATACTCCATCACGCTGGCTCAGTTTGGGTTGATAGATGGGTATTACGATACATACTGCCAAGTAGCGATAGTAGCCTTGACCTGCGCGTGAGAAGAAAGCGTGAAACCCACTAGACTAGACCATGGAGAGCTAATTTAATAAAACAATAAAAAATAAAGGTGCATTGTGCCTACAGGCAAAAAAACTACACCTAGAAAAAAAAGCAACAAAAGAATCTACAGTTAGATAGATGATTGTGATATTTGTGTAATATAAATAAAATAAACTTTATGTGCACAGTCAGAAAAGAAAAGAGGTTCCGACTTTTGGAAAACTATTAGCTGAGCGCCATGGATAGCAGTAACATCTTGCCATGGCTTGCCATCTCACGATGACTGCTTCACATACAACACAAGGGTTGTTTTTAGTCCGTATACTACACGAACTGATGTCCGCTCAATGGGTACGGACCTGGACATAGCAGGGAGGTCTGACTCCTAGGCATGAGTGATTCCATTTTTCCCCAACAACAATAAAAAAAAACTATTATCTGAGTTGAAAACGGAAATTAGAAATTGGGGTCGCGCTACATTATGGAATATGTGGTCCGACCGAATAATTAGATTTCGATTTAAAAATGTGGCTCTAAAAGAAATCTACTTATGGAACGACATGATATTGTAGCTTGGAGATATAAATATTTAGGGCATATTGAAAGTTTCTGGATTCTAATAAATGGAACCCGCTATGATACTTATGATGCATTTATTGCTATTCAAAGTATATTCCCTTGCAATTAATGCATTATGCATTCGCTGGAACCATTGGGAAAAACAGTTAGACCAGTCATCCTTAGGTACCTCTTGGCTTTGTTGAACACACTCACCGCCGCTTCCGGGCTCGTAAATCATACAACTCGGAGCTTATCTTTTATTCTTGGAATTAAGAAGAAAACGCAAGGTGCTAGGTCTGGACCTAGCACCTTGCAGACTGTATGGCGGATGTGTGACCTGTTCCACATTTGAAGCTTTCAAAAAAGGCCTTCGTTAGCTTAGCGGAATGTGCGGACGCGTTATCGTGATGAAGGACTACATTGACTTTTGACTACTTTTTCCGTACTTTTTCTATCACCTTGGGCAAGCAAGAGTTGACATACCAATTTGCAGTCACTGTCTTTTGAACTTCGAGTGATACTATTGTGTAATGTTCTGTTTAGCCAAAAATAGTAGCAACCATTTTTTAACGGCTTTTCTTTACTTTGGTCGGCAAATCTTCAAAAGAAAAGACCCATTCTGCCAACTGGCTTTTTCTTTACGGTTCAAAGCAGTACACCCAGGTTTCGTCCCCTGTCACAATATTATATATGTCACATATTTTTTATGTGTACTTAAGTGTATTTATATTGTACATGTCTTATTGCCTAGGACCGTTTAGACAACTCGTTAAACGTTTCGTTCACTCACTCGTCTGACGGAACTTTAGCGACTTGGTTAAACTTCGGTCTTTAATTAACGGTCTAGGGTATTAGTTATGTGTCTGATTTAACCAACTAACTGTGATATATATAAAATGAGTGCGCCATTTTACTAATTTCTTGTTTATTTTATTAATACATTGCATGATGACTATATTACACGTGTACGTGCGAAGGATGATTTCCGACTTGTGTCGACTCGTCAAAAATGCCACTTGTCAGAAATCATCATTTTTCCGCACTAGTAGAGAAAAACTAGGTTTTTTCTTCACATCGATTAAATGAAACAAAAGTCTTACACTTCGATTAACACAAGATTGACATAAATGGTTCTAAATGGTACTATTTTAAGGCTTTGTGTCGATCCATCAAACCCCTGTCTACCATCATCATCATATTATTTGGCATTGTACTTCTATGTATGAACTGCAAGGTTTGAGAATACAGTAGAACTCATCAATTATTCATATTGGAGCGATACAATTATCGTCATCGGGTAGTCGTTAATTGTAAAAGTAAAGCCAAAGAAATCATTTACAATTTTACGTTATTATATTATGGAATTGAATTTATTTACATCAAATGCACGTGTACAAATTCATTCGTATCAAATTGGCAATTCGACAAGATTTATTTTCATAGCCAAGTTTTTTATTGTTGAAGATTCAGAGCTCCATGTAATTTGACATTTCAGCTAAGTATGTTAAAAGGTGGTATGTAAAGATATTGTAGGCCAATAACGTTCCAGTCAGAGGCCTTTTCTCAAATTTAAGTATGATTGTGCCATGTACTGGCTCATAGCTGGCTGATAAAGGGGTGTTGGGCTAGGAGAAACCAAATTATATATTTATTATTTTTTATTGAATATTTATTTTATAAGGAGCCCCATGGTCTAATGGGTTTCAAGCTTGCTTCTCACAAAGGAGATGCAGGTTCGATTGCTGACCATGTGCTTATGATATAATTAATTTATCTGAAGTAATTTATTTATGTATTTGATACACCAATGACACAGTAGACTATACATTAAAACAACTTCTAACTATACTTCTCGCTCTCGCCTACGCGTTAATACCAAATTCCAAATTCCAAATGTCTTTATTACTGTAGATATTTACATATACTTAGCAATCGTCATTTTTTGCCACTTCTCTACATTGGACCACTGTGGGAGAAGAAGAACCTTTATTACTACATAGCTGCGGTGATAGGCTAGCCCCCTGTCACGCATTATGGAATACTAGACTTATGTAGGAATATTGCTTTGATACTTATTATGTAGTATAATTTTGTCTATTTCTATTGATATTATGTCTTTATGTACATATTAGTAATTAGTTTATTATTTTAATATTTTAACATTGTGCGCATTGGTCTACCTGTTCTTTCATGTATCCTGTCTATATTAGGTGTGCTGGAAGAAATATCTTTTTAGAGATAAGCTCGCCTTTGTACACCCAGTTTCCATTTTGATGTATCTGTATATTCTGTCTTTGTGCAATAAAGTATAATGGAATATTGAATAACTGGCTGAACGTGGGCACAATTGGGCCTCTGCCGCCCGCTTTGGGAAAAGGCGTGACGCTATGTGTGTGTATTTTTATTTAAATAGAGGATAAATGTTTTGCAACCCAAGCGAGAGGCAACTCGGCTGGGAAGAAAAAAAAACAGGTTTTGGATGTTTATATGTATGTGACGTCGCTGTTTCTGGTTCCCACGACTCTTGTAACATATTTACTTAAGGCTAGTGGGGGCCAGAAGCAATGTACCTGTATGTAATATAAGTTTGAACACAACTTAAGTACAAGGCTGTCAAGTGAAGTAGTCAAGCAAGGCTAGGTTATTGCCTGTCAGCCAATTTAACATGGCCGTGTAGTAATTAAGTTTTAATTAACCATATACAGGGTGTAACAGAAAGGTATAAAGGGGTTGTTCGGGACATCAT
Source organism: Argyresthia goedartella (assembly GCA_949825045.1). Taxonomy (NCBI): domain Eukaryota; kingdom Metazoa; phylum Arthropoda; class Insecta; order Lepidoptera; family Argyresthiidae; genus Argyresthia; species Argyresthia goedartella. The sequence continues at coordinate 21,785,782 of OX463815.1, forward strand.
CATGAACACCTTTAACAATGAAACCGATTTGATCAGAGCATCTTTATTTTTCACTTCTCCCTAGTAAACAGCTGATCGCCCGGCCTTAAATGTATGGAGAATTGAAATTTTAAAGTTGCTGAGATCAAATCGGTTTCATAGTAAACGCTGTTCAGAATAATGTCCCTAACAACACCCTAATATATGACTACACATTTCTGTTATATCCTGTCTATTTAGTGGCTGTCAAAAGCCTGGTGCAAGTCGGCCTATGATACCCAGACAAGATATTTGCCGTTTGGAGAATCTTTTTAGGGTTCCGTAGAGAAACTAGGAACCTTTATAGTTTCGTCAAGTCTGTCTGTCCGTCCGTCCGTCCGTCCTTATGTCACAGCAACTTTATGCAGAAACTATTGGGACTACACAGTTGAAACTTGGTATGTAGGTGTTTTCTGTAAACCGCTTTCCGATTTTTATACAAAAATTGAAAACATTAAATAATTAAAGTTCCAAAGGGGAGCCCCCTTTGGAACTGAAACACATTTTTTTTTATCAAACCTGTATGTGTGTCTATAGATAAGCCTTTAAAACTGACGTTCCTGGAACCATTTTTCCCAAAAGTGAATCGTTAAAGAGACAGACCCTTCCAAATTGGAAAAATGTGTGTGTGTGTGTGTCCTTTAACTTTTAAAGTAAGAAAGAAAACAATCTACAAAAAATATATGCTGTGTACAATACAATATATGTATAAAATACACACTTACAACGAAAATTGGTTTGAACAAAATAAAATAAGCAGTTTTTAAGATATAAAACATTTATTAAAAATCGCACTATGAAAAACAAAGTTACAACACAAACATCTAGTCACATAATGCCTTGTTACAACGGAACCGTTCATGGGCGAGTCCGACTCGCACTTGGCCACTTTTTTTTTAGGAAATAAACGGTGGAAAGTAAGATTATTGCTAATGATATAAATTAGTTATAAGCCAAAGACAAATGGAGACAAACCCACAAGACCGATAAAAGATAACTAAAGTTGAACATCATCGTCGCGTCATTGTCAGTGAGCGTTCATTGTCTATCGGAATCGGGCCCCAGTAGGTACTTGTATATATCAGCGTAAGATTGTCAAAACCGTTAGTTTATAATCTAACATTTTTTTCTCGTTAGTTTACAAACTATCGATAAATTGTAAACTGTACCGTACTGCTTATATGACGCATTAGTTTATAATGAAACCGTTAAATGGTGAACTGGTTTTAACCTAAATTGCAAAGGAAATACCACTGCAAACACTGCGGTAGCTTAGGTTAAGACTAGATGGGGCGAGCGTAGCGAAGCCCCCGAATAGTCTTCGTGTTAGGTTGACAGGTAAGAACAAAAGTCGATAGTTAACAAACCAAAGCTTTAGTTTATAAACTACAGGTTATGACAATCTTACGGTGACATAAACAAACAGTACGAAACTAAATGAATTTGGCCGGTCTACATACTTAATTACCTAAAATATTCCCGGCATTCGCGGTAAGTAATGATAAAATCTAAACTGGGTCATATATAAAAATACGCACAAATTGAGACGCAGAATCGTGAAGACGTTGCATCGCAGTCGTATCGATAGTATCAGTTACTAGAGAAGTTTGCAAAAGCTCATGGATATTTCTTTTTCTGGGCGACGTGGAACGTACCTCTTTTGTATGTTTGTACTCATGTATGAAATATGTCACATTACATTCAAGCTCTAAGTAACCGGGAAACAACTTAAAAATTATATACTTCCAAATAATAATAACCTATTAATAATAAATAAATCTAAAATACATAAAACTACACAAATAAACCACCCCAGAACGCTCCCGGACCAAAGGTACCCATCACGCTGGCAGCGTTGCCGCGCTGCACAGCAAGTGAGACCCTCTGCACCAGGAACGCTCCGGAGCGGTAGTCATGTATACGAGTATCATACAGTACTCATGTATGATAATCGTATCAGTTTATTCACTGAATGTTGATAGGAGTGAGAAGCCTGTCGTTCTATCATATCCGAAAATGATCAGGAGCAGCTCTTTGTATGCAAGGATGGTAGATAAGTTACATCTTGGCTAAACAATTTCGCTTTGGTAATATGAAATATACGCTTTTTCACGTTTAATTTCAAAGTCTTCTAAGTTTCTTACATGGTCTTAAACCAAAAATCCACTCCTCGTGTTCAACACTAGTTTAAAGTCAAAAATGTATGGGATTTGACATTTGTTTTGAGGTTAAACTTTGTTTAATTTTTTTGTAGTAACACTAAGAGTTTAAATTGATACTGAATTGCATCAAAAGTGATTTATATTAATATATAAATTATATCAGTTGTCTCGAATACAAGTCACCGTAAGATTGTAAAAACCGTTAGTTTATAATTTAACCGATCAATCCGTTAATTGGTTTATACTTGAATTGCAAACGAAATACCAGGGCGAAATGGTAGGTTAGGGTAGTGAAGGCTAAAGGGGGTGAGCAAAGTGAATCCCCCTTTATTATTCGTGTTAGATTGACATGCAAGAACAAAAGAAACAAATATTTTACACCCTGTCGGTCTTGTTTACAATTTGTCGATAGATTACAGTCTCACGCGTTAGCTTTTAAACTAACGGTTTTCACAATATTACGGTGACATATAGATATGTCTACAAATGTGCTTTTTTGTAATTATACACGAACCTTATAATTCCTTAAGTAGTTTGTAGTTTCCTTCACGTCGGGTGGGCCTAATGGGTAAAGTACCAATTTGCGTTATGACTAAACTTCATATTAAGTTAGCGTTGTGTCTATGACTTATAGTCTATTGAACTTTTTGCTTACTTCGTATTGCAGCTAAATCTGTGTCAGTCTAAATTTTCCTCAGCCTAAATCTCGCTATTCCTAAATTATAAGTGGCACATGCAACTTCGTTACTGTAGGGAGGTATCTTGTACGAGTACTTATATTATACAAAACCGTCATTTATTCATAGTTGCAGCAATGGGCTAGCCTCCTGTCATGCGAAATGGATTATAAGATAACTGGCTAATCATGGGCATGACTGTGTCTTGCCAGTCAGTATGGGAAAAGGCGTGACGTTGGTGACGTATACGATCACATAGCCTGAGTAAAAATCATAATAAAACGTCTTAAGCAGAAAATCAGAAGGTACAAGGATCACATAACCTCAGAATATTAGCATTTGATATCTCTTGGAAAGTCGTGTAATCTTCATACATATAAGAATTCTTAAGTTTTAAGTCTCACAATTTTCAACCAATATTATTCACAACATGTCGTTTTGTGACTTTAATGAAGCGAGTCTATAAATCTCGTTGCCTTCCGCTCTTCTAACCTTTCCCGCTTTAGGTCTAACTATCTATATCCCTTATTTGACTTATTAATAGTCATAATGCGATGTAGTTTTATATACGCTAAGACTACCCTAGAATGGTAGTTTGTACCGACTTTGCATCGTGAACACTCGCCAAAGCAGCAAAGATCAGAAAGAGTCGAACACGTTACGTTCCTGTCCGTCGCTGAAATTAAATAAACGTTTAGACGGTCGCCCTCTTTGGACGACCCGTACAACATGCACGCGGCAAAACAGATTGCGATAATGGATTAAAAACTTACTTCCGCCGAGCCACAACAGAATGGCGGCTAGCCGGGACGCCATGTTGGGGTCCCGGCACCAGAGTGGGTTCCTGCACGTCATGTTGTCGGCCAGCCGGCTTTCCCGCGCACCCTCACAGCCTCTTTCATTTTTAAATCGACAATCCAAATATTGGATTCCTTCCTGTCATGCCGAAATTGAGTTACCCCGACGACGAAAGGCGCCCAGTCATCACGAGGCGACCTGCAACAAAGCAAAGTAAAGTCAGGTAAAGTTGAGGATGAGTTATGTTGGGAATTAATGAAAATGGTAACGCATAGTTTTGGTGGGCGCCGTTAGTTCTCATTAAGCTCGAGAGCGTTCGAGTTCGAGAGATACGACAGAAACTGAATGCGCAATAACGGCAACAGCTTCGGACAAACGTTTATTACAATTTAGAAGATATTGCTCCAGAATCGCACAAACGTTGCTTTCAGTAGTAATAAAACAGAGAGCAGAAGGATCTTTTCATTAAACGTATCGTCGATGCCTGCGATTTATCGCCTCGCGAGACACTCCATTCACGGCGTACGTTTTGTTGTGCCCAGATCGATTGGCTCCGAATAAAATACATTCACCAATTGAATGGCTGTGCCGGCTCGGGCAAGGCGCGGGCTCGCTCCGCTATGTTTCAGAGGCGACACTTTTTCAGGCGAGCGGCAGGACTAATGGCTTCACGCGCTGCCCTCCGACTTTCAATAAATGCTCGGCCCTCCCGAGTCTCCCGCTCGGCTAATCTATCGGACGAGAGATATTTTTGCGTTTTTTTCCTCTGCAAAAAACTGGGGGTTCGTGAGCTTTGGATCGCATATTTTCAGTATTCCCATAAAGTCGCGTCGTTTACATTGTGACGCGGGCTGTCATTGTTTATTTCCCCGTAAACGCTCGCCATTAGCATCATTGTGTTGCTCAAATGAAGTTGATGAGGTCGACGCTGGCACTGTTTATTGCAAATATCATTACAGTGACCGATGAAGTTCGTAACAAATATTAAACATTTATTACAACTATTCCTCGTCAACAAGTTTGTAGATAGTGTTATAGCCTAAACTAGAGTGAATACCTCCTAACTTTATATGACGATATTGTTGCGCCCAGATACAAATGTAAGTCATATTTTTATTCCTTTTCAAACCACCAGAATGAAAATTCTAGGCCCAAAATATCTGAGCCAGCAGCTCTACGAGTATAATATCTTCCAAAATGTGCTTAGAATAAACGCATTCCCTGCTCTCGGCATCGTGGCCTAAGTATAATGTGTCGACATAGTAAATTAATGCTAGATTTTCGCCACGCCAGGTAGGCTAGCAGGTAGCAGGTGGGTGTAATGCCTAGGTTATATATTCATATAGGTAGAATGCAGGGAGATTGTGGCGTGCAGAGATGCAGGCAAATATCCAAGGAACGAAAGCGTGGTTTTAGGGGACTCTAGAGGAGGTATAATGTGAGAGGGTCTGTCTTCTTATTGATAAACTGACTGCATTTTTGTTATGTGGGTAAACAAGAACACTTATGTATCTAGTAAGTAATTAAATATATGGATACCTTTATATGCAATGAAATGCAGAACTCATTTTGAACGGCTACATTCGTTAATTTGACCTCTTTGCGTTACATATGGCGAATTTACGAGGGTTTGAAAATGCGACGAAACGCTTTGGTAACAGATAACTTTTGTACTCCTAGTACCACTAGATTTTTGAGCATATCAGCCATAATGTCGAGTGTCTATTACAACTGCGCTAATAACGCTACAAGTCTATGCTATTAGCTGCGACGAGGGGCTAGCCATCTATCACGAGAAATGGACTATTAATTCACTGGTTAAACGGGGCACAGTTGTGCCACTGGGAAACCCTAAAAATGCATGACGTGAGTTATGTAATAATTTATAAGGAATGGTGTCGGTCTGTTTTTTTATCTACTTGTTCATATTTTCAGTAATCTCTACTATATTTATCTGTATCTCGGGCTATATTACCACTGTATCTCCACTACACCAGCACATGTTTGGCAAGCTTCTAACTAATTGGCACGTAACCGGGGCGCACTGCCCGCCGAGCCTTCCGACTACTGAGTTACAGAGCTCAAGCTCACTAGCTCAACTAAAGGGGGCGATACAACAGAGGGCTACGTGACTATGGGATACTTGTGCCATCCTGCTGCTCCGACAATGCTTTGTTGTAAATAATATGGCCGCGCGAGTGTCATCTTGCGAGGGTCTTGCAGGCCTTTCGATGGCAACCCCATATATAGGTATGTATGGGGTTGCCATCGAAAGGCCTGCAAGACATACATACCTATGTATAATATGTTTTGCACGTATTATAAACCCTCTTTACTGCGTCCAAAAACCGCACGTTACGACCAGCGTAATGATATACTACTTGGTAAAACCTCATTTTTTATCTGAATATTGACACATTATGACCATAATATTTTGCAAATTTCGACATCCAAATTTCGAACGCTGACACGCCCGCCTTCGTGCCGCCCCTAGTTTGTCTGTGGAGTTGGTACTACTGAACAAGCTAAACAAGTGCAGAGCAATGATCAATGCCATAATGCCGGACGAACATGCGGTTGCTGAACACATCAAAGAGAGCTTATCATATGTGTCTAGATGAACTAGTGTATGTAATTGTACGTAATTAGGCATTAAAACTCATGATATTATTTTTGTGAAACTCGCCTTCGCGTCGTTTCATAAACCCACCCACGTTTTAATGCCGTCCATTGTGTATTAGTCACATAAACTACTATGATGCCACAGCAAATTGTTATCAGTTTAACAACTATTGAATAAATACCTTGAATACTTTGAAATAAAGTAAAGAAAGCTAAGGGACCTCCCACACAACACGTTGTGTGGGAGGTCCCTTAGCTTTCTATTACCCACCACTTTTCTATTTGCATTTGTTGTAGTATCTAAGTTATTGAATTCTGAAGGCGTCAAAAACAAAACGTCTCAAATTACGATAACACTTGTGAGGTTACCGCAGGTTCAATTTTCAAATTAATTTTTGGAGTAAAACTTCATAGGGCCCTTTGAGAACTTGTGATGGGAGTAAACATTATTTAACCTATCAACAATAAGTAATTCATAACATCGCTTTGCAATTGTTTTTGGCGGATTCCACCATTCCCACAGACAAGGTTCAGAATATGTTGCGGACGCACAGTTGAAGGCTTTTTAAGAAACGCATTGATTTGCAATATGCTTTTTAACAAATCAGTTATGGGAATAATGAAGTCGTAATAAAGAATGGCTTATAACCGAGTCAGAGGTAAATGTTATAAACGATAAACACAAAAATTTATAAAATTTTGTAACAAGCATTCTGTCATTCGAGTTCCTAAATTACGAATACCGTCAAAGTCAAAAGATGGCGGACGGGCAGGTAAACCCAACAAAACAACTAAAATTGAATGTATCGTTTTTGCATAGCATTTCAGTCATTCGTCGGTGGTCCGTAGTAAGTGGATGAAAATCAAATGATTGTAAAACACTTTTGTAAAAGCCGTTGATATTTCTGGTGCGAACTTGTAGAACTCTATGAAGGTTAGTTTGGTTGTTTGTGGATATTTGATAACAATATCCACTCCACTATGTACCTAAATAGAACTTGAGAACCATGAGCAATGACAATTGCCTCTGATGAATCAATTGTATAGAACCATAGCAGTCTGCAGCAAGGAAAATCTGAACTTAAAACATTCTTAGGAAGCGACTATGATTTTACAACCACCTTTGAACTTTCTGAATAATCTTCAGAATCATTCTGAGCAAAGGATTTCAGAAAGCCGGCCATTTCAGATGCTTTTGCTGATTTTTTCTGTGCTTTATTAGTGGATTTATAGATGATTTCAAAATACGCGAACCGTCGGAAATAATTAGTTTTCGAGTATTTTTTTTTAAAGGCCATTTGAAGCATTCAGGTCCGTGCCGTTTTTTGACGTTAGATGTCGTTCAAAGTTCATTGACCCGGTGGTCATTGACCTTGAACCAGACCTTTTTTATATTTCGCAGACAATTCTCAGTTTTGCCATTTTTTACGCTCGATGTGGTTCAAAGTTTGCATATTTCGGGGAAATTTCTCAGTTTTGCCATTGCGGAATAGAAAATCTGAATCAGGGCACCCCACTATCATAATCATAATCATTAATTCATAACAGTATGTTACATGTGAAAGGCTAGTATTTAATCGCACATCAAAATACTGATTTGCATAGCAAAAAAGGATCAGCAAAAACACTTTTTATGTTTTAAGTATTTTTTGTTGTACTTGCATGTTCAACCTAACACGAAGGATAAAGGGGGCTTCACTTCGCTTACCCCCTTTACCCTTCATCTAAACTAACTCAGTATTTTTTTAATATTTCCCCATCTGAAATAGATTAATTGATTGACGCACTTAAAAATGATGCCAATTAGATAGATAAACGTTTATTGCATCAAAGCAGCACACATACAAATTAAAAGTGATACGGAGGTGCAACTATAAAATAACTTAATTGAAAGCAAAGTTATAAAAAAAAAACTCATAAGATTATTACTAAAACAATAAAACAAAAAGAAGAATATAGGTCGGTATGTAGGCGCGCTGCATTGACGCGAAAAGGTCAAAGCTCAGTGTTTATTGCTCGTTAAGAGCAGCACTGGTTTTCAGCCCTCACCTAGGAGACGCAGAGACTCAGCAGTTACATCCGAATGTGAATGTGAATGAAAACAATAATAAAAAAGTGTCAGAAATAGATATATCCTTACAAGTGTTTAAAGATGTGGAAATAAATACATACATTGCACATAAATATGTTTCAAAACTTTCATGAGTAGGATAGTACAAAATATACATGAAGATTAAATAAATAGGTATATAAGTATATTATGCCACGTGAGTAGTGAGTAGCAGAATGGGTATAGTGTGAATATGTTTACTAAAATCATAAGATATCTAACTAAAAAATATATGAAAATGGCAGAGGTAGCCCGACTATCCAATGTTGGAAAGAGAAATTCCTAGTTTTTGCTTTTGAATCAGGTGCGACTTCATATGTGTTTTGAAGGTGTATTTGGAGGTTAGATTTCTTATGGGCGGCGGAATATCATTCCAACATTTGGTAGCTTGGAAGCGGAAGCTACCTCTAAATGCCACCGTGCGATGAATATGACCATCAAGAGGTGCTCGAATATCCCTCATGACATATCTGGGGTGAGATGTTGCCACCTTTAATTTTAGGTACAGGTACTCAGGTTTTTTAAACTTGATGACATCAAACACTACACTTGAAAGGTCTAAGTGCATACGCAGTTCCATTTTGAGCATTCCAGCAGAGTTTAAGTATGGGGTGATATGACTACGAGGTGGTACATCAAAGCAAAACCTACAACAGGCATTTTGTATGCGCTGCACTAAACGCTGAGTCTTCAATAGAAGACGCGGACCATAAACTATATCTCCGTAGTTGAGTCGAGATAAAATCAGTGACTCGCACAGAATAATACGTGCCCTTTCGCAGATAAGGTTACGGATTTTGTACAAAACCCTTAAACGATACATACAACTCTTCACTAAATTCAAGACATGAGTTTCAAATCGTAGGTAAGTGTCAAATATGATTCCCAGATTCCTGGCCTCGTCAACACGCTCTAGAGTCTGGCCTTCAAGGATTAGCTGAGGATTAGAAATGAGATTTTTTTTAACTTGAACTTTACTCCCAAGCACCATAAACTTTGATTTCAAGGGATTGAGAATCAAGGAATTTTTATTTGACCAGGCATCTAACCTGCTTAGGTCTTCATTGATGAAGTTTGTCATGCAGTCAATATTAGAAGGCACATCAGAAATGTAAAGTTGAAGATCATCAGCGTAACAATGGAATTTGCAGTGCTTGATTTCATTCACCAAATCTGCTGCATATATAATAAATAATAGAGGCCCTAAGATGGAACCCTGTGGAACACCCCGCAAAACTGGCTTTGGATCCGAGTACAAGGCACCACCACTGTCATCGGTCAGCTTAACATATTGGAAGCGTTGGTCGAGATAACTTTCAAACCATCCCACAGATAATGCATCCAGCCCATAGTAACGCAATTTCGACAGCAACAAGGTCAGGCTAATGCTGTCAAATGCACGGCTATAATCTAGCAGTGTAAGAATAGTAGCCTTACCTACATCGATATTGCTCAAAATGTTATATATGTTATGAGCAGTATCATTCATTTTGTCGAGATAAAAAGATTGCGTGTCGAATGAAACATCCACTTGATTTGTTTGGAGACCCTGTGCACCCCGCCGAACCGTCACACCATCCGCTGCCCGTACTGGAGTGTTGGTGTTGTCAGTCTTCGCTGGCTACTAACACACATGACACACTTCCATGTATCCCTAAGCTCCTTGGTAAAGTTGTGCTCAGGAACATTCGCACAAATTAAATCGTAGTGCTTCCAGCATGTATTGCAGCAAATATAACGAGAATCAGTTATAGCTTGCAGGCATCCGGAGCAGGCTTCTTTAACGTAAGAGCCAGGACCATCTCTATTAGCCATAGTAAATTCAAAAATTAATGCCAAAAATAAAAATAAAAATATTTAAAGATTTATGGAGATTTGAACCCACGAACAACCGTAATCTCACGTCAAAGAGCCGTCGAAGTTCCCACTGAGCCAAATCGGCTATACCGAGCGGCGCGAAATTGTCGAACACAAGTTAGTAGGCCACAGATATGACTCATGGGTTGAACTCGGTTCAATGACACCGGAGTTGTAAACACCACACAGTTACAATTAGCGGTCACAGTTAAATTTTTAATTTCGTATCCACACAGTAACCACAACACACACAATCAATTGCGATACACCAAATTAAAGCGCAGAGGATAAGAAAAGTAATGATGCAAAGTTATTTCCAAAGAACGCGATTTTAGCACCAAAAAATATTTTACGAAACAGAGAGTAACAGATACACGTGTAGTAGCAATACCGCGTCCCGCGTGTCTGTGCGGTTTATTGCAATTAAATAGGCAGTCCTGTGACAAGACTCTTGAGTATTTTTATGAACCGGAGGCGCGGAGGGGCGTAGGCGACTCGGCGTTCCGCCTGAGCCGAGCGTGCAAGCGAGAGCGCGGAACAAACGATAGAGTGGCACGATCGGTCTAAGCCTTTCTTATGACTTTATCACGTAAAATTATCGTTCGTAAATCGACTTTATAGACTACTAACTTTTTTCAAGTTCCAAGAGTTCAGAAAATACGAAAATGTAAAATAATGAGAAAAAGAGATCATGTTTGTATTGTTGTGAAGATCAATTTAATGTAAGTATCTTTATGTAACATTTCTATAGTTAGCATGGTGCAAATTCGTAGTATGGTCCGAAGTAAGTTTTGCTTAGATTATACTTAGTTACCTGCTTAAAACCTAGTTCTAACGACAAAACTTTCGATTTGATACTTACAATTTTTATAACTGGAAAAATGCACATGTTTTTTATCTATGGTAGTGTTAACATAAGTATTATTGAATTTATTTCAAGTCAAGAGGAGACAGAAAATTATTTTAAATACAATTTCATGAAAGAACACGGGTAAAAAGTGACACTTCGGCGGAAGGAGTTAGAAATAGAAATAGAAATAGAAAATCTTTATTTGTAAAACATAGGTTACATAAGTTTGGTAAAGATACAGAATAAGTGTAGTACCTGTAAAGAGTTTCGTTCATCTGAGGCCGCGCCCCGGCTGCGGTCGTAGTATCTGACGTCACATCCCTTTTCGACCAATTCTGATGCGTTTCGCAAATTTTTATTTCCAGTCCTCATTTGGGAATTTAAATTTACTATTTTAGACAATTAAATGGAGACTAAATAACTAGTAGCTAACTGTGAGAACAGTAGACCTCCCTTGTTTAAAATTTCAAGCTTGTAGTCCTACTAGAAGTGCATTAGAATTTTGATGATCAATAATGATTGATGAGGCAGTCAGTGACAAAATTACGGAACGGAATTTAAACTATGGCCTATTAGTCACAGATAATTAATTTTTTCTATTACTTAGTGACCCCCTGTGTGACAGGAAATTTTAATTTCCAGTCCACATTTGGGAATTTTAATTTACTATTTTAGACAATTAAATGGAGACTAAATAACTAGTAGCTAGCTGTGAGAACAGTAGACCTCCCTTGTTTAAAATTTCAAGCTTGTAGTCCTACTAGAAGTACATTAGAATTTTGATGATCAATAATGATTGATGAGGCAGTCAGTGACAAAATGACGGAACGGAATTTAAACTATGGCCTATTAGTCACAGATAATTAATTTTTTCTATAACATAGTAACTCCCCCCTTTCGCATTTTTATTTTGTAACATCTTGTGTTGTGAAGTCCTTAGTGTGCCTATCAAGTTTGATTGAAATCCGTAGATAAATAACTCTACAGCAAACTGCCTCCCTTTCCCCCTATTTTTTCCCCATTGATCGACTAAAAAAGTTAACTAAATCAAGTAAATTGTGTGCCAATTTTCGGCAAAATCGGTCAAAAATGTGATCTTTAGGCGAGAACAGACATACGGACAAAGGCGTTTTTGTCCAAAATCGAACCTGGACGAATTGTCAATAAAAATATGTTATACATAGGTTGTAAGGACGATACATATTCAGAAAAATGTCATTTCAGCCAAATTTTTACTATATCGATATTCCCTATTAGTGGCAGTTAGATTATGACATAGTGTGCATTTCAGGTAGGTATTTATAATAACAGAATTTTAGAATAAACAGATTGCAGCTCAGATAGTGCAGCTTAAATGTCATAGCTACCGGCGCTGTAAGTTCCCGAGCGAGAGAAAGTGGCAGCATGCGTTTAAGTATAAGAAAAACAAACATAAAAATGTACACACAGGCACATACATTGTTTCTGGCCCCACACTATGATACCATGTGTCGTGGGAACCAGAAATAATGACGTCACATACATATACACATCCAAGATTGGGGTTTTTATTTTTTCTGTATCCCCAGCCGGGGATCGAACCCGGGACCTCTCGCTTGGTAGGCAGAGCCACAAGCGCAGCGCCACAGAGGTCGTATCCAATCAAACCCCCTATTCCATCTATCCCTACCATGACATCCCCCCTAGTATAAATACGTGGAATATTTTTCCTTTCTTCCCCACCGGTTGGGATATATGGAAATAATTTGTCCACCTATCCCTCCTGGCCCCCGCTTGTAGGGATAGGAGGAATTTCTTCCATCTTTCTCTACTAAGTGCCCCCCCCCCCAGTAGGGACAAATTAGAATAGAGTGGAAAAATTAGAATTTTTTCCACTCATCACTACAGTTAGCCCCCCAGGTTAAAAAGATGGAATTTCTTCCACCTTTCTCTATTGTGCGTATATAGTTGGATTTTTTTCTCATCATCTCTACCAGTTAGGTTTCTGATAGGGGCACATGACCGTCTGAGATCAACCCCTCTACTTTTTTAGTAACCAACATAATTTATTAGGTAATCAAACAGGCAATGATTTATTTGGTAATAAATAAAATTGTACTCTTTTTATAATGTGTAAATAAAGGCTTATTTTTAAGCGATTACCAAAAACGCACCTATTTTACTACCAATAAATTCGAAATGACTGCCAGAATGGATAAATATCCACCAAATTGTATTTGGATAAATGATAACCAAACTTATTTTTATGTTTTGTGTACCAATTTATGTTTATATGTGTTTATGCTTTAAGAATTTTTTGTTGTTCTTACATGTTCAACCTAATACGAAGGATAAAGGGTGCTTCGCTTCGCTCACCCACCCCCTTTACCCTTCACCTAAGCTACCGCAGTATTTTGCCCTGATATTTTTTGCAACTTTTGGTGTTCATTTATCCATTTTGGGTAGGAAAAATTTTTTTTGGTGATCATTATATTTCTTGCCGTAAATAAATTGTTAATAGGATTTGAAAGGCCTTCGATACAGTAAGCCTTAAACTCAAACTCAAATTTATTGCAAATAGGCACTTAGTAATGTTTGTTTGAACTGGAACAAAATAACAACGTTAAGGTCGGGTAAGCCAAACAGCCATCTTTATCACACTTACATTTACGGCTGAAGGAATTGCCATATTTTATTTCGTTGCATTGATCCAAACTTGATTAAATAAATGACATTTGCCTATCAGGCCCTCATAAACCCACTTCTTACTTACTAGCATTATTGAGATCCATCGGTGTTTTCAAAACATTAAGTAGTAAAGTACAAAATTGCGATCCAATTGTTATAAATAGCTTAATAAAAATATTAAAAATGCTTACTTTACCACAGATAACACTTAACGTAATTAGTGAGATTGAAATTGAAACTCTTATAGTACCTTGTTAGATTAAATTAAATTTAAATGCAAGCGGTACATACCCGCTTGCATCCGGCTACCCACTCACCTTTACTACTACTACACATTTAATTAGACCCGCATTTATTATCTGCTGAGTCTTATCTGTTTGTTTATGCTTTTTAGTTTACTGCAGTCGGGCTTTTTTGTATTTCTAATAACGATATTTATTTCCTGCTTTTATAGTTATTTCCTGCATTTTAGAAAAAAAATAAGAAAAATCTTTAGATGTTAAGTTTACAACAAATGTTTATTATTCATAGCTTGTAAAAGATTAGTATATATTTCCGTACTCGACTTTAAAAGCCCTTTATTTTGATACCCCACTCGAGAATCTTGAGAAATGTTTTTTGGCCCGCACATTTTACCACACAAAATCCAATGTATTTAATTTAAAAGCACCCAGTGATTCTTGCGCAATATATGATCAATACGAATCTAATAAAGTATTATTTAATAAAATTGGTCAATCCGTTGAGTAGTTACATGGGACTCCAGGAACAGACATATCAAACACACATACAGGTCAAACACATAACCCTCCTTTTTTCGCTGCACTGCAGTCGGGTAAAACTCCAGTAACATCAGGCTTCAATAAACCGTTTTATTTCAGAAGTCAATACGTTAACCTCATAAAGTTAGACAGAGTTACCACATTTATACCTTTGGTATTCGCAGTAGGATATTTGTGTTTTAGATTAATTAGTCCTTTGACTCACGTCTAATTGAACCAGTGTTTGTGTCAATTTGTGTCCTTTGAGAGCAGGGACTGAATTTGGTTTACTATAACTGTTGTATACCAGTTAGACCAACCGCTTTTTGAATGTGTACCAAACAAAATCCAACCGTACGGAAATCCGACCCTTTACCCTTTTAGATTTTTATTTAGCCTGGGTGGTATCCCACGGCAGGGAAACGGCAGCCCCTATCTCAAAAACCTCACTGTCCCGATCCATCTCCGCCCAGTTCAGCCACAACTTGGACAGGTTGTCCCGCTATCGACGTCTCGGCCTGCCTCTACGCCGGTTTCTGTCCGTGGGCACCCATTCGGTTGCAAGTCTCGCCCATTTGTGGATGCATGCGGCACAAGTGTCCAGCCCAGTCCCATGTCGGCCTAGCGGAGTTTACGCCAACGACCGCAATGCCGGCGATGGGGCGCAGTGTCGGTCAGCCTGACACCGGTTATACTTCGCTCCATCGCTCTTTGGCAAAACTTGAGTTTGGACTTCTGGTTTTCCGTCAGCGACCAAATTTGAGCACAGTCATACACATGTCGACGAGTTTACACATCAGTGGCAATGGAAGGTTGCCATTCTTCACCTCCTTCATGGACCAGTAGCTCTTCCAGGCTTTTGATATGCGTCTATCGATTTATTTTTTTCTAGCTCAAGTAGATTCATCGAAATAGTGTATTTCCAGCCAATCAACCTCGACCCTCTGAGCTGCATGATGTCCGATTCATCATCAGATATCATGTAATTCTGAAATCTAAAAATTTCAATCCCTTTTGAAAATTTACCAATCTGTAGCTTTATCATGTAATATACCCTAGTCATGGTTGTTTATCTAGCTATAAAACAACTAAGCGCATGACAGGTAAGCGTTAATTGTAATAACGGAGGGAAAACCGGAACGGTGATTTATACCATATAGTACATTCTTAGTACATGCTAGTGACCTATAGTTACTTACGTATTGTAGAAGGGGTACAGGCACCGAAACCGCAGTCGAGTCATGCGCCTAGTTGTGTTGGCCACCTAGTAGGAATTTCTATCGGAAACCCACAGAGGGAGGGCTATTTTCCATGAACCAAATTAATATAACGATACCCTTTACTCAGACGACCGTTTTACTTTGTACGAAAGAAACCAAAATAGTTTTGACAGGACAGGTAGGATCATTTTCGCGTATAGTTTCAGTTATAACAGGCGATGGGGTAAGTATCGAAGTAATGATAGACAGTTTACCTACTTTCTTTATCGATATTTAAGGAGACTGGTATTTACCTTTGAGCTAATGATCACTGTTTAAATAATGTAGATAAACAAAGTCGAAGTGAAAAATTATTTATATACTACGAAATAAATAAACAAAGTCTTTATATGTAATTATATGGTAATACACTGAATAACCAAATTCAAATACCTTGGCAATACCTGATTATCTAGTCATAGAGTGGGAGCGCAGCGCTTTGGCTGTTCGGGCAAATATGTTGGCTCGTAGATTTGCACGTTGTAAAAAGTCAGTAAAAGGCACACTGTCAATAATTCTACACCTGCAGACTATGGGTCAATTATACCCAAAATACTCTAAACAGCCTGTTTACTGTAGAAAGACCAATAGAGGTATCCTGTGTTGAGTTGGATAGCCATATTATTGTTTGTGTCTACAGACCTCCGAGGGATGAAAAAGGCCATGGCAATTTTGAAATATTCGAGAAAATTATGGAGGAGTTAAACTTTGTAATTACAGAAAAAAGTTAATTACTTGTGGCGATCTTAATGTAGATCTGTTTTTAGTTACAACACTGAAACGACGATTAATGACTCTGTTCAAATCAGTTAATTTATGTCATGTATTTCTGGAGCCGACTAGAATTACACTTACAATATTGTTTACAAAGTTATTGGTGCGGTTACTTTCACACTCCATGTACGTAACCAGGTGCATCCATAAGTTTGTATGTGGTATTGTTGTATGGGAGCCCCCTTAAATATTTATTTTATCCTGTTTTTTAGTATTTGTTGCCAAGTGTCCCGTCAGAGGGCCACGGCTAGGGGTGTAGGGTCCGCTAAGGCGTCAGTCATAGCGGAGGGATGGGTCATGCTGACGGGGTAAGCTTCGGTGACTACGGCGGTGGGACCATGTCGCTGACACCTTGGTTCCCATCGTCCACAGAAGCGAGCTCCCGATGTCGCGCCAAGTACCAGCCCTATGCTCCTATATCTACTCGGTACTCCTTGCGACTGAAAGCTGTTCCAAGCGAGTAGGCGCGCCCAATTGTGCGGGCTCCGTGGAGGGTGGGAAATCGAGTAGACGAATCTCTATACATTTGGCCATGGATCGTGTCAGGTCAAAAAACCCATCTGGAACGCTTCCAGCGGTGAAAACCGCAAGCGTCTCCAAACAGGTGCGAGAATCTGCCTCGGCAGATCCTCAAGCCTCAACTGGGCGCACTGCCACCATCAGTGACCTACCGGTGCAAACCGGTAGTGATTCCACTCTGGAGGTTAGCTGCAAAAAGCCCGAAAGTGAGTCGAGAGGCAGGGCCACGGGGCAACCCGGTGCGCGGAGCCATTCGACAAACATCGCCGAGCATTTCGCCAGCGCCTGGACGACGGTTGGTCGAAAGGGTAAACCACCCAAGCAATCTTTGCAAGGGAAGGGCCCATCGACTAAACGTCCAGATACGGTGCAAACCGGACCAGGGCGTAAGGCGAATCGTCGGTGGAAGAAAAAACAGCGTTTGGCTGCCACATCGGCCGCTGCCGGCGTAGATGGGGTTCCATCTGCCACGGTGACGACCGATGGCGGTCCCGCTGTTAATACAGCTGGAGCTGCGGGTAAGGTGACCGGCTCCCGTGGTGTCAAAGGGGCAACCCTAGACTCAAACGGGGCTAAACCTACCGTAGCGTTCTCTGGTGGTCCAACTTCTAACAAGAAGTTGAAATCTGCCAAGAGATCCGGCAAAAACGAGCGCGCGGCTGCTAAGAGGGCTCGACTAGAGGATAGTATTTCTCCTCGAGTGGAGCCTAAAAAGCAGTGCACGGAAGCGCGCAGAGCT
Source organism: Argyresthia goedartella (assembly GCA_949825045.1). Taxonomy (NCBI): domain Eukaryota; kingdom Metazoa; phylum Arthropoda; class Insecta; order Lepidoptera; family Argyresthiidae; genus Argyresthia; species Argyresthia goedartella. The sequence goes on from OX463815.1 coordinate 21,803,595, forward strand.
GGGGTCACCTATGCTCAGAAGGTGAAATCTGACCAGTACATCGCCGTAACTGACGTCGCTACTGGTCATATTTCACAGGATCTGTCAACGCTCATCCTCAACGAGATTGATGACAAAATCTTGAGGGAAGCGTTGGCGGATCCAAGCAAGGAAAACCCCAAATTCGGTGGCAAGCCTCGTTACGAGAACGGCCACCTTAAACTGTTCGTGGAGGACGAGTACTCCCTGAACTGGCTGCGGGAGTGTGTCTCCGGTGTGTCTACACCATCCAACGTACAGTTGGTGGTGAAACGCCAATCGGAGATGGTCCGCAGGGTTCGATATGGGGTGCTCATACCCAACGAACGAGGCAAGTGGAAGTCTGCGCCCGACGTCGGCGTAGTCCTCCACTTTATGAACAAGTGGGCACAGGTTGACCGATGGCTCCTCCAGAAAGTGGATGAGCAGCAGGACAACCTGTTTCTCATCACAGACGTCCCTGAAGATGTGGTGCCGACCCTGCTGGGAAGGGGCAGACAGCTCCTTTTTGGTAGTGGTTCGGTCTACCTCAAATTTCGGGGACTCGGTGGGAAATTTGTGAAGGAACCACCGGTGGTAGCGCAGACCAGCTCTAAGCTGGTCATCACTGGGGTTTCATCAAGAACAGCCAAGCCCCAGAGTTCCACTCCAGAGCGGCAGCAAACAGGCCCCGATGCAGTCGGGGAAAGTTCTGCTGCTCAACCGCAGGACGAGCACGCGCACTGGGAGGCCATGCTGCTTGGTGAAGGCGATGAGCCAGAACCAGCAGTGGTGCCCTCTGAGGGCGAGGAGCTGTCCATGCGGCTGGAGGAGGAACTCGTCTTGGAGGTGGAGGAGGGGTTGACCAAAAATGGCGTCCCTCTCCCGCGATTGTAAAATCCTCCAAGCCAACCTCCAACACAGCCAAACTGCAACGGCCCAGTTAAGACGCTGGTTAGGGGCAAACAGCACTGCCGTGGCTCTGATCCAGGAGCCGTGGATCAACCGCGGTAGCATTCGAGGGCTCGCCAATTTGAGAGGTAAGCTTTTCGGTACAACTGATCACGATAACCCTAGAACGTGCATCATAACTACTAACAACATCCCAGCACAGCCATTAACAGAGTTCTGTTCCAGGGACCTGTGTGCCATAAGGCTGCAACTGCCCGACACAGCTAGGTGCCGCGAGCTCGTGGTGGCCTCCGCCTACATGCCTGCGGAGGACAACCCGCCTCCACACGACCTGTGCCGGCTGGTGGACCACTGCGAGAAGTCGGGCCTTCAGCTCATCGTTGGGGCCGACTCGAACGCGCATCACCCACTGTGGGGCATGCCAGATATGAACAGCAGAGGTAAGACACTTGTTGAATACCTATTTACTACAAACCTCAATGTGCTTAACATAGGTTCTGAACCAACTTTTGTTACCAAGCGGAGCAAAACTAACGTTGATATTACCCTGGCAACGGCGGACATATCCGACGACGTTGGGGGCTGGCATGTGTCCAACGAGGCGTCATGCTCTGATCATCGATGGATACGCTTCGAGATCAACGCAGTGTTCTCCCCAACTGTCCCTAAGAGAAACCCACGCAAGACTGACAGAACCAGGTACAGAGCTATCCTAGGTGAAAGACTTGCTTGGGCTGAGACTCTACCAGATCCGGAGGGACCCGAACAAATCGAACAACAGGTAACAGATTTTACAAATAGACTGCTACCATTCAACTTGCCCGCTTAGCACACCAGCGCCTACCAACATCAAGGGGCAGCCTTGGTGGGGTCCTGATCTAGATAGGATGCGTGCTAAGATCAGAAGACTGCTAAACAGGGCGATGAACACCAGTGCTGATGAGGATTGGGACAACTATAAAGATGCCAAATCCAAGTACAAGAAACGACTACGGTTCAAAAGCAGCAACTCATGGAGGAAATTCTGCAGCGACATTGAAACCGTTGATCAAGCAAATCGGGTAAGGCGAATACTAGCTCAACAAGGCAACTCCAGGCTAGGGTCGCTTAAAAAACCCGATGGAACATATACCTCTTCCACCACAGAAACACAGTCTCTTGTTGGAAACTCACTTTCCCGGAAGTAGAACTATTCAAGAGATTGTGTGGCCGGAAGAGGTTCACCATGAAGCTGTCGACCACTTAGACATAACTAATAATATTATCACTGCTGACAAGGTGAGATGGGCCATTAAGCTTTAAACCTTTTAAATCAGCAGGACCAGATGGAATCTTCCCAGCACTTCTACAGTGGGGTGGGGAACCCGTCATCAATATAATGGTCCGAATCATGAAAGCATGTCTTAGATTCGGATACGTTCCCAAAAGGTGGAGAGTAGTAAACGTAATTTTCATACCGAAGCCAGGAAGGAGCGACTACACTAACGCTAAATCTTTCAAGCCGATTAGTCACACCTCGTTCTTGCTTAAAACTCTCGAACGTTTGTGCGAGAGACACCTGAGAGATGCAGCGTTAAAACATATACCCTTACACAAGAATCAGCATGCATATAGTTTGGGTAAGTCTACTGAATCGGCTCTCCATGCAGTTGTATCCACAATTGAAGAGGCGATTCAAAACAAATGCATCTGTCTTGGAACTTTTATTGATATAGAAGGTGCCTTTGACAAGACGCAGTATAGCAGTATAAGTGCATCTCTAACAAGGCATGGGGTGTCAACAGCTGTAAACAACTGGGTCACAAACATGCTTAACAAACGTATCGTGCGTCTAGCTGGAGAGTCCCTATCGGCGGAGGTAGTGCGGGGATGCCCGCAGGGAGGAGTGCTCTCCCCGCTTCTGTGGAATCTGGTCATTAACGACCTGATTACCAAGCTTAACGCTAATGGATACTACACCGTAGGATACGCCGACGATTTGGTAATCCTCATCACAGGTAAATTTGCGAGCACAGTATGCAACCTTAAACAAACAGCTCTTCGCATCGTGGAGCGCTGGTGTTTAGGATATGACCTGGCGGTTAACCCAACAAAAACGGTAATGGTCATGTTCACTAACAATAGGGCTCTTGGTAGGTATACCCTACCTAAGCTCTTTGGAACGGAACTCCAGCTAGCAACTGAGGTGAAGTACCTGGGCATAACCTTGGACAGCAAGCTCAACTGGAGTAGCCACATCGACAACAAACTAAAGAAGGCGAGTATTGCTTTCTGGCAGTGTCAGAGAATGGTGGGGAAAAAGTGGGGACTTTCTCCCAACATCATTCTTTGGCTGTACGTAACGGTGATCCGTCCTCTTGTCTGCTACGGAGCTGTGGTGTGGTGGACCAGGACCAAACTAACCACAATGGTAAGCAAACTCCAAAGCTTCCAAAGGCTGGCCTGCATGGCTATCACAGGTAGTATGAGAACTACTCCAACAGCAGCAATGGAGGCCATGCTGTGTCTTCCGCCACTCCAGCTGTATATTAAGCAGGAGGCCGCGTCATCTGCGGTGAGACTCAACACCTTAGGACTTTGGAGGAAAAACAGGACCTCACACACCGCCATCCTAGGGGAAGTTTACAAAAAAATTCCCATCTCTATGGCTTGCAGTGACAGAATCCCTAAACAATTTGTTTTTGACAAAAAATACAATATACAGTTACGTGAAGACCATCGGGTTGAGGGGCTCGACGTTAAAGAGCTCAGAATTTTTACCGATGGTTCAAAAACTGAAGCAGGCACTGGTTCAGGCACCTTCTCGGAGGACCTAAACATCAAGATAGCCATTCCACTGGGTGCCCATAATACTGTCTTTCAAGCTGAATGCATGGGCATCATCTCGGCCGCTAATGCCATAGCATCGAGAAAGGTAAGAGATTCCTCCATTCGAATCCTCTCGGATAGCATGGCCGTCCTACAAGCCCTAAATAGCAACACTATTAACTCAGGGCTAATCTACGAGTGTCACAAACGACTAATGGAGGTATGTCAACACAACCGCGTAATCCTTCAAAGGATAAAAGGACACAGCGGATCAAGAGGTAACGATGCAGCGGATGAGTTGGCGCGTAAAGGATCTAGCTTGACAGCGTATGGTCCCGAACCTATCATCCCTCTTCCCTTCAAGATGGTACGCTCATTTCTGAGAGAGTCGACCAGGAATGATCATGCCACTCTTTGGACAAACCATGAGGAGTGCAGGCAGGCTAAGCTGGCCTTGCCGTCCCCTAGCGCTAGGCTGGCTAAGACCTTGCTTCGACTTAGTAGGCCGCGCATGCGACTGGTAACTGCAGCACTTACTGGCCATGGTTTTTTTAATAAACATCTATATGTCCTAGGTGTTACCGACAGCCCCCTTTGCAGAGCCTGCTTGGAGGCAGAAGAAACGGCTGCTCACGTCCTCATGGAGTGCACAGGAGTAGCGGACTACAGGGCTAAACACCTCGGTCAATCGAGGGACCTTCCAGGGATAGTCGGTAACGTAAAGGGCCTACTGGCGTTCCTGGAGGAGTCGGGTTGGCTCGAATGATGTCGCATTCCCACCCACACGCAAAGTAGGCGCTTTCGTCGTCGAGTTGCGGAAACCAGCCCGTCTTACAATTGAAAATTGACAATAGTATTTGTTGTTATAGCGGCAACAGAAATACATAATCTGTGAAAATTTCAACTCTCTAGCTAGCTAGGTTCTTGAGATACAGCCTGGTGACAGACGGACGGACGGACCGACGGACAGCGAAGTCTTAGTAATAGGGTCCCGTTAGCTACAAGTTTTAACGAATATTTTTGAGAAACGGTATTACTGTCACACGTGTAAATAATAACTTGTGATTGTTAATTTATTTGTGATTTGTATTCTGGGCTTGGTCTAAGTGCAGTTTTGTATAAGTTTACTGGTATACAAGCGTTACTATGCTTACTCACTTGTATTACAGGGATTGTATCTTTCGTGCAACGGCCCCGCGTGCGCCGCGAAGGCGGACGGCGAATGCGTACATTTTTGGATTCAAATAAAAAAATATTTTTTTCACACCTTTCATTCTGAAAAGTAAGTTTACAACGACGAGAGGGAGCAAAATGCTACTTTTGTGTTTCAGCTACGTTTTCAATTTATTAATTGCCATGTAGCATGAACACAGATCTTAATAAAATCATCGATTGTAATTTCATCGTTATCGATTAAAAACGAACATGTTTCAAGTTTTAACTTTAACAACGTTATGTTTTTTTTTTTTATATTTAAAAAATTTACACTATATATTATAAGTTTATTAAAATCAAAACTATCGATGACTGTTATTGTGATATAATAAATATTGATAACCGATATCATTGTAATATTCGATTCAATTATTTTTACACATTGGTAAAAGTAGCACAGGAATATTTTATATACCTTGCCCTAATCTTTCACAATCCGCCATTATAAAAAAAAGTTTTGTTTTCGTTGTTCGATTACTGTAAAAGTGGTGAAAATATAGTTCAAAGTATAGTTATTTCATTATTTTTAGAGCATTTTATTTCAATTTTCCTCATAGTCAACACAGAAAAGTTGCAAATGTCACTCAGGAGCAAATTATTTTCGTCATGGACGTTAACGCTTTAATCCTTCGTTACGCTCAGGATTCTAACTTAGAATCCCTCGCGTCACTCTGGATTCAATAAACTGCCCTCGCCGTTAACACAACATTTTGCTCCCTTGACACACGAATAACAATTGTAGGTCGGTAGCTCGATCACGCGACACCGGAACATTAAATTTCACCCTTTCGCGGATATGTACACAACCGACGAAGACGGCACAAGTTCACCTCACTTGTATCATTAAGCGGCGATTGTTCTATCACAAAATAAATTTCATTTCATTTCATTTCATTTATTGATTGCATACATGTGGTACATAAGATGTCAAATAACAAATAAAGACCCTAACATGTGCCCTGCTAGGGCATTGCAAACATAGTTTTAAAATAAAAACTTAAACATAAGATAGTAATCTACTTCCTATGGTACAATATCTTAATTTTATAGAAATCTTTCTTTTCTTTATAACAAACTATAAACGTAGTAGAAATAAAAAGTTTATAAAATTTTAACATTTAACAAATTTTACTATCTTTCTTGGGTAGGTTCGTTATCATAGAACTCTTCTAGGTTGTAAAATGTATTGGCTATTAGGAATTTATGAAGTGTGTTCTTAAACTCTTTAAAGTTATCTAGGTTTTTTATAGAAGGTGGTAAGTTATTATATATTTTTACGCACATGTTGTAAGGGCCTGATGATATAAATACTAGATTAGAGTCTGTGGCAGCTAATCTAGGTCGAGGTCTAAGGTTTGCTGGGCGTTCGCGCGGAACATGTGTAGATGTTTTCTTACAAATAATGATAGTTCTAAAATATAGATCGAAGTTAAGGTGAGGATTTCGTAGGTTTTGAAATATGGTCGACAGCTGGTCATTCGGTCTATATTAGCTATAATTCTAACACACTTCTTTTGTAGAACAAAGATGTTGTCTATGTCGACACTCTTTCCCCACAGTACGATGCCGTATTGAAGACGAGAATGTGCGTATGCATAGTAAGCTTTCAGGGCGGTTTCTAGATCTGTGCTTTCTTAATTTCGTATAGGGCGTATGAAAAGCTAGATAATTTAGATTTCAATTTGCTGATATGATGTTTCCAGTTGAGATTCGAATCAATGTGAATTCCCAGGAAGCAATAAATGTTCACACATTCAATTGACTTGTCCCTAAATGAAAAGTTACAACAAGTTAAAACTAATACAGTTTCATCCGTAGATGAAACTGTATTAGTTTAGTTTTATTAAGGTTAAGTTCGAGATTGTGGTCTTCGAGCCAGTTGACGATAGTATCAAATGTGGAGTTTAGATGGTTATTTAATGAGTGGACGTGATTGCCTGGGATTAGAACAGAAGTGTCATCTGCAAATAGTGTGCACGAGTATTCGATAACTTTCGGAAGGTCGTTTATATAAATCAAAAACAGCAAACATCCAAGAGAGCTGCCTTGTGGGATTGATCTGTGCACGATTTTAGTTTTTGATTTTACTTTAGAAATCTCACCTGTCTGATGGTTGTAATGGTCTACTTCTACATGCTGTGTGCGTTTATCTAAGTAGAAAGCGAACCAATTAAGGGCTATGCCTCGCACGCCGACTCCTGAAAGTTTTTTAATCATGATATTGTGAAGAACCCGGTCATAAGCTTTGCTCATGTCGAGAAAAATGCCAATTCCGTTTTTTCCATTATTAATAACGTCTAAGACATTATTTATGTATTTAAAAACTGCTAGTGTAGTAGACCTTGCTTTTCTGAATCCGTGTTGATTATCATTAAAAACATTAAACTTTTCTCAAAATATGTAAAGCCTGTTATACATTGCGATTTCAAAAATCTTAGCAAATGAAGACAAAAGGGCGATTGGGCGATAGTTATTGGTGTTTTGTTTAGAGTCTTTTTTGTGTAACGGTCTGATTATCGACTTTTTTAACAAATTAGGAAAACAGCCGGTATTGAATGATTGGTTCATCAGGAATTCTAATGGCGTGTAGTCCATCTCATCTAATAGCATCAGGCACACGTTTTATTACTGCTAGTGAAGATCTAGGATTTGACATGGCTGAAGTGATAGGTGCTGAATCTTTCATTAGAAAGTATGTAGAAACAATATCTCTCGTAAACGATAAAAGATCATGGGGCGGGCCGTTACTTTTTATTGCAGCTGGAGATATTTTATACAGCTGAAAAGCGTTATTTACTGAAACATTCAGTGAAAACATGAACTGCAAGTACCATCTCTTCAGACGAATTGCGATTCGATAACAACCCACATTTTGATCAAGTCGATCCACGCCGCCCATAAATTTATTATAGTTTACGCAGCAACGAGGTTGGTCAACATCTTTCTTCTGTTTATCACAGTAACGTTTGACTTTGCTTATGGGTTCAGAACCACATTGAGTCAAGGCCAGTGTGACAATGTTATTGTCATTATATCTAACAAGAGTGATATTAGATAGTATATCAGTACATTGGTGATGAGATCCTCTGCTTGTTTTCTTCATTTCTTTCGGATCTTTGAGAGGTGCTTTCTCAGTTCGGTTAGCTCGTATAGTCCCTGTTCCATCGTGACCCATTTTTTGTAACTCTTCAAGCAGCGGTAAGGATGAAATAAAATTTTCGAAATAAAAACTTTAGCTACCTTGTGGCAGCTTTGATATTAGATCCAGAACAACTGAGGCACCAACACCTAACTCAGGATGTAATTTTTATTTCTAAATACGTATGACGACATGATAGAACAATACTATAACATGTTTATAAACCCTAAATTGTCAGTAGTATAATGTAAAAATCATGATTACTTACATTTTTCTGTTCGCCATATTTTTCACTCAAAACTTACAAACACAATTATGTTTTCTAGATCAACAAAACCACGCGATGTAAAATGACATGTGTTCATCTGACAGCTAGAAATGTCAGTAATACCAACATAAAAACTTTACTTTAAAGACGCGTTCAAAAATTCGAGTAAAAAAGTAACCGTTTTAAAAATGGAACACTAGGATGATAAGGGCTAAACGACTGCAGAGCCACAATGCCGGTCAAATATGCGGTTCCTGAACACATCAAAGAGTGCTTATGATATGTGTGTAGATAAACTAGTGTATGTAACTGTACATAATTAGGTATTATGTAGCAGTCACATAAACTACTACTAAGATTGCACAACCAAGTAGCACAAAGCTGCATTATATAATTCCACACAAGGTTCACATCGGCTGTTAAAGCACTTTTAACGACTTTTTAGTGTTCACTGGGACTGCAATAGCTGCATAGGAAATAACGAGACCATAATATGTCTCCATAAATGTGAAGTCCCATAATAATGCCCAATGCTGCTTAAACGTGCACTTTTGCGCCATAACGCAGCTGATAGAGTATACTCGTATATCAGCATTCATTGCAAGTGTCACCTTTTTTGCAATTATACAGCAGCACACTGCTATAAATTTCTACACTTGTGCCCTTCAATTCAGACCTAGGCTGAATAATGGAATTTATGTCGCCATTTTGAGTCAAAATTTACCATAATTAGCCTCGCGCGGATATTTATACAGCAGTTAGCATTAAATTAAAGTTAACACTGACCACTCATTTATCCGCCATTTTTGAGTACGTGATACGTATTATTGTGAAGATTATTACCTATAAAAAATTAATATTTATGTTTGTAGACCTGTTTAAGCAAAATCCTCTTTAAACCTTAATGAGCGTTTTATGTTTTTGTTATATATTAAGTAAAACGCTTATTCTTTTAGGGTCTGTGGATGGCGGCTGAAGGAAGAGAATCCGAAGCCGTAAACTTAATAATAATAAAAAAGTGCCCAAGTGCGAGTCGGACTCGCCCATTAAGGGTTGTAGCAAGTAGTTATGTGACTGGATGTTTGTGACTTTGTTTTTCATAGTGTTTGTATGAATGTCAAATTTATCTTTGCGGTTTTTATATCTTAAAAACTGCTTATTTCATAATTCATAATTTCTTTATTGCACACAACTAATATATGGACAACAAGACTTACATAAAAATAGTGTACAAAGGCGAGCTTATCTCTAATAAGAGATCTCTTCCAGCAAACCAAATTAGGATGGGAATGGTCGATTGCTGAGCAGGGGTTTTTTTTTGTTCAAACCAATTTTCGTTGAAAGTGTATATTGAGATACAGCATATATTTTTGTAGATTTTCACTCTCTTACTTTAAAAGATAGAGGGGGGGGGGGGAAGGGGGGGTTCTACTTTGGAAGGGTCTGTCTCTTTAACAATTTACTTTGAGAAAAAATGGTTACAGAAACCTCAACTTTTAAAGACATATATAGACAACCCACACATAAATCGTAAAGCGGTTCACAGAATAAGTCAAGTCAAGTCAAGTCAAAGTACTTTATTACTGTAGATATTTACATATACTTAGCAAACGTCGATTTTGCCTCCTCTCTACATTGGACCACTGTAGGAGAAGAAGGGCGTAGAAACTCCCACAGATTGATTTTTAGATCTCTTTTAAAAATAGGTTGTGCTTAATTAATATAAATATGAAAAATTTAATTGTTATGATTAATAAGCAGGAATAAATAATTACAAAATTATTAACAGCAAGGTCTGTGTTGAGCCAGATTAACCCCATACAGTCCTGTCATTTAAGTAATCTTGAACGTTGTAATATCCCTTTTTCGACAAAGTCGCTTTAACATGCTTTTTAAATTGCTCAAATGGCAATTTCAAAATATCCAGAGGTATCTTATTGTAGTAGAGAATGCACTGACCCTTGAAAGAATTGCTAACCTTTGCGAGTCTAAAACGGGGCGCACATAGTCTGTGATTATTTCTTAGGTTAACATTACAGCTATCACTAAGTTTGGAAAATGTTGAAAAGTTCTTGCGTACATACATTATATTTTCGAAAATAAATTGACTAGCTACAGTTAGTATGTCAATTTCTTTAAAAAGCTCTCTTAAGGAGTCTGTTCGTTTTAAATTATAAATTGCTCGAATAGCTCTTTTCTGTAAAATAAAAATAGTTTGAATATCCGCTGCTTTCTTTTTTCGGCTGGCAACCCCAGACCGAATAGCTGACGATTTAAACAGCTCTGTAGTTTTTATTTCAATTAAATTAGTCAAAATTGCTTTCTGCACGAGTAAACTTAATTTAAGTAGAAATTAGGGTTGGAGTGTAGATAAGGGGGCGCCAAGGAAAACTTCCGCCCCCTTATCGACACTCTGACCGTAATTAGTGATTAAATAATGTGTAGATAAGAAACAGCTGTGCAAACATACAAGCTTTGGAAAAAACAAGACCGATTGTACCGGCCGATTGAACTGTCAAAATCAGTTCAAATAGCAACGACGTAAACGGGGGAAGTATCGTTTTATTTCTGTATTTATATCAATAATCTCACCTTTCACACCCGTAACAAACTAAACAAACCTTCATATAAGTGAAACACTTGCCGTACACTCACTCAGGTACCGTTTTGTCTCTCTTTACTTGGCAAAAGCGGAAGCAAAGTTGAAGACGCAACATTCTGCCACATTCAACAAAAACACACACTTAACACCTTCATTGTGCAATAAACTCCCTAGTGTTCGCTAGTATTCCACCCGGTCATACACTGACACCTTTTCGCGGTTTTTTTTTCAGGCGAAAAAGGGTGCAATGCTGACCCGAAGCAAGATGAGCACACGCGATGTGGAGTTGAAGCTGAAAGCGACCTTGCTGGAGCTCAAGAAGAGCCAAGAGCTTTGTGAAATACTTCTACGAGAGCGAGATGAGTGTGAAGAGGAGATAGAAAAGCAAATTAAGAAAAATTCGGCGCTAAAAGAAGAGCTCAGTGAGTTGGACATCCAATGCCAGGATCTCAGTGCCCAGAGAGATGAACTACAACACCAAGTCGACTCATTTTACAAGTGTCATGATATCCACCACGTAGCATTGCAACACATAAAATCACTTGAACAAAAGCTTGCAGAGGCACACCACGAGCTTCAAGTTTTCAGCGAGCGGGAGGAACAGCGAGACAGTGCTACAACCAGGGCCTTCTATAATGAGGTCATGAGCCAAACTGGCATACCAACTATTGACCTAACAGCTTGTGATCTCACGTGTGATAGTCCTAATAGATCGCAATCAGTAACCACTATGAGCTGTAGTAAAAATAAATTAAAGAAATATGTTAAATTTAATATTTATACAAAAAAAACACAAAAACTAGCTAATAGAAATAAAATATTTTGTAAAAATGTAAATTGTAGCAAGGAACGTGTCGAATTAATTAAGGAAATCGATGATTGTAGATTATGTTTGGAAAAAACTACAGAAAAGTACGAATGTGACACACGGCGACTCCAGTCAGATATGCATATTTTAAACTCATCATTACAAAGTATTACACGTAAATATGAGTCAGCACAATACGAAATTAAGGAACATGTGTCGGCTATGAATAGTTTGTTGGAGACGTGTAAGTATAATTATGACACTTTCATATCTTTGACCGACAATCACATCTGTGATTGTAAACAAGTTCCAGCGGACTGTTCCGTGCCGACCGTGTGTCCCGCCGAGCAGCCGGCCGAACAGCTGATACTGACCCAGGCGCCGCCGTCAGTCGACTTGAGTACTAATAGTGTTATCAATAACGCCTCGGACAAAGGATAGGTATATAATGTACAGCGATGAACTTGGAAAAAATATGGGTTTACAACTTAGTCAGCGCGTGGGCCAGGCAATATTAAATAACTGTATGCCTGGCGCCACATATTCACAAATATTAAACAAAGTGTTGTCATCGCAGTTTTTAGAACCAACCACCCTAATTATTTTAATTGGTAGAAGGGAAAATGTATCTAAAAAACTAATTACTAAATACTTTTCCAAATTAAATTCTTAACAAAATGTAGATAGAATAATCTTGTTTGCGTTTCCCTTCAGCCAATCTTTGTCACAACATGAAAATCATATAAGACATGATTATAATACATTTATACACACATTGACATGTCGTCATACTGAAAAATTTCATTTCATAGACACCAATATTTGTATTGGAAAATATTTTTATTTGACTAAGGATAGGTATTACCTATCTAGGTTTTATACAAAACAGATAGCACAGTCACTATCTTATTTTATTTTGAACTCAGTCAAGTTTTTGACTAATGAAACGCCTGCTTCTATTGAGCAGTGTAATAATAATGACATGTACTCCTTGGAATCTGTTCCAAGCTCTTTAAATTAACCCATAGGACAACAGAGAGTAACTCTGGCAGTAATATTAATATTTGTATAAATATACCTTCATCTTGCCCATTAAATCAAGTTACTAGTAGTGAAAAATGTAAAAGTAAGAATATTTTAAACGTGGTTCATCAAAATATACAGGGCATGTTAAGTAAAGAACTGGAAATTGAGTTATTCATGAACTGTAATAATATTGATATTTTATGTATAACAGAGCACTTTTTAAAGAGTTATCAGTTCATGTTCAACTTTAATAACCACCACGTTGCTAGTTCGTTCAACAGAAAAACAGCTGATCGCGGTGGCTCCTTAATACTTGTAAATAATAGTTTTAAATATAAGGAACGAGTTGACATAGTGAGCCTGTCTGTTGAGCGTACCATGGAAATAGCCTGTATTGAACTTGAACAACTTATTGTAATGAGCGTATACAGACCACCAGATTCATCCTTTGATTTATTCGAAAAGAAAATGGATGAAGTGTTGATTAAAATCAGCGATAAAAACAATTTTTTTATAATTTGTGGTGATTTTAATGTTAACCTGTTAGAGGATAATAATATTTGTACTAGATTAAAATCTTTATTTTTATGTCACAACATGAACTATCTGTTTTTGGAGCCTACTAGAATTACTGCAACATCTGCTACCTGCATTGACAATATATTTACTAACATTACGCCCATTTTCAAATCGGTCATCAATAAATTAACCTCTGATCACTCTGGTCAGATAGGTATATTCAATATTAAAATAAAAAAGGACCAAAAAGAGGATATTACATGTGTGCCCGTTAGTGACACTCGGCTTGAACACTACAGGAATAATATTTTAGATAAACTATGGGAAATACCATACAGTGACGATCCAAATTTGTTGTACAACTCAGTATTTAACCTTGTCAAAAATGAATATGATACGGTATTTAAATCAAAAACTATAAAAGTTAATAACAAAGCTTTGTTTAGTGATTGGGCGACAGTTGGAATTCATAGGAGCAGACGAAGATTATATGAACTCTATGAAGAGAAATCATATAACAAAAATACGGCCTTTCTAGATTATGTTCGTAGTTATTCAAAAATGTTTAAACGCGTTTGTGCCGTAGCTAAATCTAATTTCATTAAAAACAAAATTGAATCTAGTAGCAATGTAATGAAAACGACTTAACAAATTATAAACAGAGAGACTGGAAAGGCCAAAGCTACACATAATAACTTCAAGCTTAAGATAGATAATCAATTGCTAAGTACAGACCTAGAAGTAGCAAAAGCTTTCGAAAATTTCTTTACGGACATTCCAGTTTCAACAACCAAGTCTTTAAATTCATCTCCCGCTGCTGCTGAATCTATACTTAAACAAAACTTTGAGGAATGTAAAACAGATTTTAAATTTAGGCACGTAAATAATGAAGACATTGTAAAAGCGTTTCAATCCCTGGAAATGAAAAAGACAGCTGACGCCCATGGTCTATCAGTAAAAATTATTAGTTCCATTGTAGATTGTATTGCACCTCACCTTTGTTGTATATTTAATCAATGTATAGATAGTGGTGTGTTTCCTGACTTGATGAAACTAAGTAAAGTTATACCTTTATTCAAAGCTGGTAGTACATCAGACCCCACCAATTTTAGACCCATATCGATACTACCAACGCTTAGCAAAATATTTGAAAAACTCATACTTAATCAATTGCAAAGTCATTTTTATCTCAATAATTTAATTCATATTGCTCAGTTTGGTTTCACAAAGGGTCGTTCAACAGCCGATGCTGGTGTTGAACTAATCGACAATATTTTTGATGCCTGGGAAGACGCAATGGATGCAATAGGTGTCTTCTGCGATCTATCCAAGGCTTTTGATTGCGTCCATCATGACACTCTTGTCAGGAAGTTACGCCATTATGGTGTAAAAGATCAGGCACTTGGCCTTCTGGAGTCATATCTAACAGATAGGGTTCAGATGGTCGATGTTAATGGGAAAAGATCACCTGGGTCTTCAATAAGTATGGGCGTACCGCAAGGTTCAATTCTTGGTCCTTTCTTGTTTTTAGTATATATTAATGATTTACCTTACCTTGTTAAAGCAAAACATGGGTTAGTATTGTTTGCCGATGATACTTCTTTGATATTTAAAGTTAAAAGACAGCAATCAAATTATGACGAGGTAAACAATGCTATCTCTAGTATAGTGAACTGGTTTACTGTTAACAATTTGTTACTTAATGAAAAGAAAACTAAATGTATTAAATTCGTGTTACCCAATGTGAACCCGGTAACTACAGACATATTTATAAAAGGACAGAGATTGGACCTTGTGCAGTCGACTGTCTTTTTGGGCATTACTTTAGACGCCAAACTACAATGGGATCCTCATATAAATAAATTGTCGAACAGACTGAGTTCGGCAGCGTTCGCAGTTAAAAAAATTAGAGCTCTTACCGACGTAGACACCGCTAGACTAGTCTACTTTAGTTACTTTCATAGTCTAATGACCTATGGTATTTTATTGTGGGGTCACGCTGCGAATGCTAATAGTATATTTATTCTGCAGAAACGGGCTGTTCGTGCAATTTATAGATTAGGGCCTAGAGTGTCACTGAGGGAAAAGTTTAAAGAAATCAATATTCTGACATTTGTGTCTCAATATATCTATGACAATCTTGTGTATGTAAAAAGAAATATAACTAATTTTCAGAAGTACAGTGATATACACAATTTTAATACTAGAAATAAAGACAATTTGGTTGCTTATGTAAGCCGACTACATAAAATTAGTAATTCTTTTAAAGGCAATTGTATACGCTATTACAATAAGGTCCCTACTGATATTAAAAACTTACCTTTAGACAAGTTTAAAATAATAATAAAACAGAAATTGTATAAAAAAGGTTACTACAGGATATCTGATTACTTAGAGGACAGATGTCCATGGGAATAGATTGTTTGAGTAACAGGCTGTTTCGATATATAATTAGCATTCATTTTGTAATTTGACAATATTTTATTTAAAAAAGGAAACGCAAAAGATGCGACGACTGTGGAGTTTCTTCGGTGAGCTCTTCTCCACAGATTCCGCCATTGGGTTAGTGAACTCACCCAAAAAAATGTAATGACGGATCTAAGTGATGTAACAACATCCTATGGAAATAAATGATTTTTGATTTTGATTTTTGATTTTGATTCCACAACAAGATACCATAGGACATCACACTATGAAAGTAACTAAAATATACTAGCCTAGATGTAGCCATATCCGTGCTTTGTCTGATGTTCCTAACAGCGTAAGCCGCAGAACTTAATTTACCAGCCAATTTATCTATGTGAGGTCCCCACTGCAATTTGCTATCAATGATTATTCCATGAAACTTTGTATCATTTACTAATTCTAACGTGCTGTTGTCTAACACTAAACTGGTCTCAACTTGCCTGACATTTGGAAGTGAGAATTTGATACACTTGGTTTTACCAGCGTTTAACAATAAATTATTAACTGTGAACCAATTCAAGGTTACAATACATCTACATACCAAGTTTCAACTGTGTAGTCCTTATAGTGTCTTCATAAAGTTGCTGTGACATAGGGACGGAAGGACGGACGGGTGTCTACCCGTCCGTCCGTCTGTCCGTGCCGTCAAGTCTTTCTAGACTTGACGAAACTATAAGGGCTCCTTGTATCTCTACGGAACCCTAAAAAAGGTCTATTTATGTGTCAAAGTTTACTCTGTGTTCCAACAAACAAAAAAACAACCAACTTAAATTCTTAGATAAACAAAACTCTTTGCTTAATTTCATACATTGACAACTGATTGGCATTTGCTTTTGGCATTTGGCAAACACCTAAGAGAATATAATGTGCTTAGACTAATAACACATAATGTGTGATAATGCCCAAAAAGGGCTTATCGGACAGTTATAGAAGGGTCTGAGCTACTTTTAGTTGTAGAAGGTTTATAACGAAACTAAAATACAGCGTTGTTAGGTGACAGATCATTTTGACGATCGGACTACTTTTTTGAGGACAAACCTATTATTAAAAAAATTAAAATATCAAACATTTTTTTAGAATAGGTACATATTTAAAATCATATGGTGATCCATATTTCTTAGGAGCTGATATATTAATTAGGGTATTGTAGTTTAGTGACAAATCTAAATTAAGGTGACAGAAAATAAACAATTAAACATTAACATACAGGCACATACATTGCTTCTGGCCCCTTACTAGGATACGCTGTGTCATGGGAGCCAGAAATAGCAACGTCACACACATCGTCAGTTCAACGATAAACATCCAAGATCGGGCTTTTTTTCTTTATACCCCAGCCGGGGATCGAACCCGGGACCTCTCGCATGGTAGGCAGAGCCACAACCGCTTCGCCAGAGAGATCGTCAAAATTGTTACCTTATATAAATAGATCGACGATTTGTAAAATATTCTACGCAGACTATTTCGATTTTTACTTGGTTATTGTAAATGAGTACCCACTAAATAGCTGGTGACTTGCCATTTTCATATCTTATGAGTATACCAACTCTCTACGACTTAATAATCGGTGAAGGCTGATGCTGACAGGGAAAACAATTTACATATCGACACCCGCGACGCAACCCGCAATGACACACGCTATCAATAAATTGTCTGTTTGAGTCATCGGCGTCCTCGCAGCGTTGAAACGAAGCTCACGAAGGAAACCGTCAAAGCATTAGTCTTATTGTGACTTGGCGAGTAGATAACAGTAAAAAACCCGTCTGTCTCCATTTACAGTGCTGCAACGGACTTTATGCAGTTAGCCATAGCCGTGGTTAAAGAGCGTCGTCTGTTCAACGATAAGTTGAGTTAGTCATAACAATATGCACCTGATAAAACAAGTGCAAGGAACTTGGGAACGAAAGTTGAGCCAATGTTAAAAGTATGATTTCGCGTCTGTCAACAGTAGGGTCTCCCTTTCTTTTCTAAGCAAAATAAGGAGAAGAAAACTGACGCACGTAACGAAAGGTTTCTTGGCGCCTGAGCGAGGCCATCATCTCTGTCTTGCCCATGCATATTCTCTCTTGTTCCCATGCGCCGCTATCCCCTCCAGGTGGCACTAAGGGTTCCAAGAAACTTGGGGGCAGGTACAGCTCTGTGGCTACTGTTAACAGATGTCAATTGCAACTTCTAAGAATGTCTTCACTTTAATTGGAATAACGAACGATACAAGGATCATTGCAGATGGTAGAAACTACATGTTATTCAAATCAGTTTGTCAAAAATAGTGACACCTGTCAAAAAATATGGTTTGTTACCAATGTGAACTTTTGTCTCTGCCACCCCATTTAAGAAAAACATTTTATTGTGACTTCATTGTCTTGCTGTCTGTGCCAACGTGACCCCTTTCGAATATTAAGGATTAACCTGCTGGAATAGTCTATTGCCCTTGTACGTTATGGAAAGTTGAAGGAACGACGAGAGGGTGTACCACGGGTAGATTTTTTTACCTGTGGAACTACTGGACCGCTTGGTTGTTCCACTGAACAGTGTGTCACTAGAGCCATTCATATTATCGGACAATGGTTATAAAAATGACATGTGTCAATGGAACTGCAAGTGTGTCACTAGTTCAATAAAGGGAGAATATCTTTTGGAATAACGAACGATAAAGGATATTTACAGATGGTAGAAACTACATGTTATTCAAAATAGTTTTATAGCTTGGCAGGGGTTCGAACCTACACCTCTGGTATTTAGGAAAAAAATATAATGGGACTTTGATAACTTTTGTCTCCTCCACACGGGCCACAAACATTGTCACAATCTGCTCTCCGTTTTTTTCTTATCGAACATTTCTGCTGTTTTTGTTAAATTCAAATTGGCCGCAACTTCGCCAGCCCATTTATTCACAATCTAAATCGACCGACGACCAACAGTTATTGTCAAAATGTGACAGTACAACACTCCAAAACCTCAGATAAATGAAACTCTACTTAAATAGATGTAGCGTCTTTTTTGGATTGCGTACACTTTTGTGCGTACGGTTTGGTTTCTTTTGGTTTATTGTTGCTCTACAGAATTAGGTAGTACTCGCCATATGTATAGTTTGTCAGACAACAACTAACTCTTCAATTGCATCGAACAGCATCTGTCATAGCTATAACAAAAACAAAGACTGAACATTTCAAACCGAAACTTTCGGGAAACGTTATTTTAATTATAAAAGTGATCTATCAGTGAGATAAATTATAAAATTGTATCAGAAAGTCATTTTCCATGTAGTCTGCTATCATACAGAGTAAAATTTAGATGAGAAATCATGAAAACTTAGGCGAATTCATAGGTTACCACAGGTAAATATTCATCGATATTATTCGTAGATTTTCTTGTATTTTATTGCATATATTATGATAGCGGAGCATTTCCCAAATTATTTCGGCCCAGAAATATCAGAAATACGTTTATAGTAGCGTATTTACAATAATTAATCCATTACAAATTTGCCCAAGAAATATCGAGTGATGAAAAAAATTATTATCGACAGATTGTATAGTACGAAATAATAGTGCTTAATTGCAATTATTTTATGTGTATTTATTACACCTTTTACACAAAGTAACATTGATGTGGGAAAATTAATGTGTTATTAAATACTACCCTTATAATTTTAGATTGTAGGCTGTGGCTTACCCCGGTATCTCGCGGATCCGGCTGGGCGGCAAAGCTACGCGCCAATTCTCAAGAAGATTTTACTACAGAATGGTTTTACCAGCAATAAAAAAATGCAGATTTATACAAACAACTAAACACTAACCTTCCATTCACATCTGTTAGTAGAGTAAGAGCTCATTCACACGGGTTACGTACGGCATTTACGATTCGTCAAAATATCCCAATAGAAATTATACTCGTAAATGCTGCTGATATTTTTCCATATATTTTACTGATACTGATACACTCGGCGCCACGAATAAAGAGCTCTCGGAGAAACTGGCGGGGATTACTGCGCATGTGTACAGTCGCGGCATAATTCCGAAGTGCGTTTTTAGGGTTAGTGTGAAGGAATGAGTGTTCAGGACTTTCTTCACTTCTATTTTTTCTCTGTTTGATATTTTGTTGATTGGGATATTAGCCGATGTAAATAATGGACTTTGTGTCAAATAAACTATAGGTACTCTCTATTGACAACATTTGTTAACGTCAAGGTTGAAACCTATATATAAATAACCCCCTAGCATAGAATGCCCCTAGTCACTAGGGCCTAGTGAATATAGATACTTGTAGTAATAGTCCTGCACACTCTTTTCTTCCCGCTGACTAATAATTTGTAATTCGACCGGGGCGAAAGATAACGTTGGGTAATATTGTATGCGACTGTACTCAAGAAGCTTCGAGACGTGCTTTCGGTGCGGGCATCGGGAAGCGACTGATCAACGAATCAGGTGCCGGCGCTGACTACCGCCCCCGTCGCTCCTCACTTCCCCGCGCCAAACACTTGTGAAAAGTGACTACTGCGCATTCAAGGACAAAGCTCTTTAGTCGTGGCGCCGAGTATATGTAGTATGAAAATAAATGATCACTTCGACTTCGTCACGGTACGTTAAGGGTATTGTTGAATCCTGATTAGCGATCTATATTAATTAATGGTGTGTAAATGTAAATGCGTGTTTAATTTGTAAAGATATTTGTTTATTGCTACATAATTGTCGATTTAATTACCTATATATTTTTTATTTATAATAATAAATCGAATAAAATTATTTTTATTTCGGAGCACAAAAGGATCCATATTTTGTTTGTACCAGACAATCTACTTAATCTTTATTAGTTTCTTGATATCACATTCAATTCAAAATATTTCATATAAATAGGCCTGCCTGTGGCACGGCTCAGTTTTCCACACACTGTCACAAACAGCCACAGCACTCACACGTGTTAGAGTATTGGGCCGTCAAGCCGACCTGCAAGGACCTCTAGGATGCTGTTGGTGCTGCCACGCGTTCTGCTTCAGTAGGAGGCCGTTCTCTTACGTATGATGGCATGGAATCCATCAGTACGTGCCTCAACAAACATGTCTGATGCACTACAGTAGCGTGGTAGAACCAGCAACATCCGTATGTAGTATGAAAATAAATGATCACTTCGACTTTGTTTATCGATATTATTTAAACAGTGGCTCTTAGGTAAATACCAGTCTTCTAAAATATCGATAAACAAAGTAGGTAAACTATCTTTAATGTTTGTCAATAGCCGTACTTCTATCGATACTTTCCCCATCGCTAGTTGTCAATAAAATTGTACGCGACAAAAATCCTACCTGTCCTGACAAAACTATATTGGTTTCAGTTATACAAGTAATACGGTCGTATGAGTAAAGAGTGTCAGTATATTAACTTTTGTTCATGTAAAATAGTCCTCCCTCTATTAACTTACTTTTTGTGTTTAAAACTGATCAACTTGCTGAACAGTGGCGAAGATTTCTATGCGCATTATATATGTCACCGGAAAATAATACGATCCGCAAGTTTATAAATTTCCTATTTTTTTTTCCGCAAGTTTATAAATATACTAGGTTAGGTATATATATAATATAATAGGCTAGGTTAGGTTAGGTTAGGTTAAACCTAACCTAACATAACCTAACCTAACCTAACCTAGCCTAATATAATCTAGAAGGAAGTTTATAAATTTCCTAGGAAATTTATAAACTTGCGGATCGTATTATTTTCCGGTGACATATACACATGACATTGACTCCAATTTCTTTCGAACAAGGTATAAATTGCAAGAGAAATGTTAAGAGCTCATACGATTATACGATTCGGGTGTTTTCGGGAATACGACAACTGGCGAAGATTTTTATGCGCACTATCAGTTGTGGAGTACTGTACACTAAACGTCAGTTTGACACAAACTTCGTCGATTTCGCTGTGGTGTGGATTTCAGTCTGATACAACTACTTGCACAGGCATAACTAAGAAGCTCAGAGATAAATTCACCATACGTCATCCATCACTCCTGTGCTATCAGTAGAGGGTGTGATTCACAGGTACAAGTAACATATGTGTGATGACGTTTGGTGAATTTGTCCTTGAGCTTCTTAGCAATATCTGTATAGTTTGTATAGCGGATTGGAGTAACGCGGCGGATGCCAACGCAGGCAGACCGTACCCCAACTGTTCCGTAGATAAATAGTGGGTGCCCGCGACCCGTGCTTGGCTGCCGATACGTCACCGACGACAGTTCGCCGTGTGCCAATATCCTCGTGACACTTTATTTTATTACTTGTTCATTCGCCGCGCGCCCGCCGCGCGCTGACAACCGACGGAGCCTGAATAAGAATTATGGGTATTTTAGAGTTGAGTGATTTAAGCCCTACTGTTGCCAGTTATCACTTCTGCAATAGGGGGTTTCCTGACAGATAATTAAACAATAAAATGAATCTGAATTCTGCGGTCTGTGATAAATGAATAACCAAAGAGCATTTACAAGATTAGTTCCAGCTTAGCCGTTCGCAAGCCAATGCATGGTGTAAAAAGTCATCGAGTAAGTAACGGCGGTCTCATCGGTCGCCCTATCAGCAGCCGCCAACCGTCCAACGTAACGGCGGCGGCTGCATTGGCCGGTGCGTGGGCGGTGGCTGAATAGAGCGGCCGAATGTTCGCCCAGTATAGGTGTAACGACCACGCAACCCACGCGCAGTTGCACAAAAGGCGAACCCCACACCGCGACTCTCCCCGCGCGGCTACCTAGCGACTCTTCCCTCACCGCACAGCCTGCACTATCAGCCGCACATTCCCATATTTTGCTTCCAGTATTCTCCCTGCAAATCGGTCTCAAGGTCTATCAACGTGGCCGAGCGCATTCTCGTGATTTCCTTCCACCATTCCACCTGCAATTCAGTGTCAAGGTCTACCATCCTGGCCGACGTGCATTCCCGTAGATTCCTCCTACCGATCTCCCTGCAAATCGGTCTCACGGTCTACCATCCTAGCTGACAAGAAGTCGGATGCTCCCGTGACTCTTTCCATCCTCATGTCATAAAGGCGTAGTAACGAAGCCTCCCCGTTGTAGTAGTCTCACGACCCTTAAGGTCTGCGAAGTAACATTGTTAGCGTAGTCCACCTCGAGGCCCATACCCGAGTTGACGTATCCTCCATTCCTCCATAGAGTAACTATCTTGAGGTTGCCATTAGCGTGGGGAAGTAATCAACTACGCGCCGTCGTGGGGTAGGCTCATCGCCGGACAACCGCCATCCGTGAATAAAACCGTACGTCAATGTACCACCGCGATCTTAGAGGTCAATAGCGTTATAGTCGTTGATAGGCTCATCGCCGGACGAACGTTATCCGTATCATAAAATAGTACATGCGTAAACCACCGCGTTACTGTGTATCAACAGCATTGATTAACTAAGGGTAGGTCCAAGGAATTAATTCATATGTGTGATTGTATGAATAAAAGCGGTGTAAAATATAATCCGTATTATTACCTAAACGATCTCTAGAAAGGATAGCTGGTCAGATCCTATATATTGAGATAGCTAGGTTCATTGCAAAATGCAAAGATCTTCGTGGACAGGGTACAAGTAGGTAGATATTGTAGTTTCTGGATCAGTTAGATATATCAGTTCTACAAATCGTTTCCCACACTAGGCAATACGCTGATCCAGAACCGGCTAGTGGAATTGTGAATTCACAGCGGAAATAACTATATATAGATGACCTACGTACGTATATATAGGTACGTAGTATCCACTAAAGAACCAACTCTAGTTGAAAGCAAATCTACTTTGCATTTTATCTCCTCGTATCTCTGCACTGAAATGACAGGAATTGTTTTTTAAAAAACTCTGCAACCTTGGTAAATCCTAGTTCCATATTTATTATCAACCATTATCTATATTGAAATCTCTATTAAACTTAAAGAAACAACGACTATACCACATAATTAATAACAAAGCACGATTAGAGTAAACAACCAACGACGACAAGTAATGCGCGGCGGGACGGGCGATTGTGACACGAGACGTTTTCGCATGTGCCGCGCGGGCCGGCCCATTTTTTTATACTCCCTTTTTAAAACTTTATTACACTCGGCGCCACGAATAAAGAGCTCTCGGAGAAACTGGCGGGGATTACTGCGCATGTGTACAGTCGCGGCATAATTCCGAAGTGCGTTTTTAGGGTTAGTGTGAAGGAATGAGTGTTCAGGACTTTCTTCACTTCTATTTTTTCTCTGTTTGATATTTTGTTGATTGGGATATTAGCCGATGTAAATAATGGACTTTGTGTCAAATAAACTATAGGTACTCTCTATTGTCAACATTTGTTAACGTCAAGGTTGAAACCTATATATAAATAACCCCCTAGCATAGAATGCCCCTAGTCACTAGGGCCTAGTGAATATAGATACTTGTAGTAATAGTCCTGCACACTCTTTTCTTCCCGCTGACTAATAATTTGTAACAATTAAACCACAATTAAGTTTTTAACACAAAAAATATTATTCATCTGACAGTAATGATATTCCTTCCATTAAATCATCCTGCGATAACAGGATATAACAGTTCACATCGTAAACCATTTTTCTAGCTTGCCTAGTCAGTACTTTATTTTTCGGCATTTTCGACCGGGGCGAAAGATAACGTTGGGTAATATTGTATGCGACTGTACTCAAGAAGCTTCGAGACGTGCTTTCGGTGCGGGCGTCGGGAAGCGACTGATCAACGAATCAGGTGCCGGCGCTGACTACCGCCCCCGTCGCTCCTCACTTCCCCGCGCCAAACACTTATGAAAAGTGACTACTGCGCATTCAAGGACAAAGCTCTTTAGTCGTGGCGCCGAGTATAACATTGTCATTTCTTGATAGATTTGAGTAATCACTGACTCACTGATGATCATTAAAATTCTTAGGTACTTCCTTAAGTCCTACAAAACTGAAATTTGGTATGAAAGCTAGTATTAGTATACAAACATTTTTTTTGTCTTAAACTTGAAATTTGTACCCCCCAACCCCTTCAACTAGAGGATGGAAGTTTGTATGAGGCTTCCGCAAATTTTAATGCTAGAGGTTTGAAAATTTATATAGAGACTCCTTGTTATAAATAATGAAATACATATTTCAGGATTTTTAGTAAATCAACCCCCATCCTTTAAATTAGGGGATGGAAGTTTGTTTACGTTTTCCGATACAAACAGAATTTCATGCTAGATATCTAAAAATTATACAAGTACACAGACTTCTTATTAAAGTATATTACAAATAAGAAAATATGTGTTTCAGGCTTTAAAAAAACAATCCCTCAACCCCATAAAGTAGGAGATAGGGCTCTCGTCAGGTTCCAGAATAGTAGTACATAATTATAGGCATAATATTACTTTACTTATGTGCTTCCTTAATTAGTACACAAACAACATAAAAAAAAAACTTGAAATTTTTACCCCCTACCTCTTAAACCAGGGGATGGAAGTTTGTATGAAACTTCCGTAAATTTTGATGCTAGAGGTCTGAAAATTGATGTAGGGACTCCTTGTTTTAAATAATAAAACACATATTTCAGGATTTTTAGTGAATCGCCCCCCAAATTTAAAATTAGGAAATGGAATTAAGCGCGCGCCAAACGCCTAACGTGTACTCAAACTTCGGGCTAATAAAGTTTTCAAATCACGAGTGCCGTGAATTAGAGGCCAGTGATACGTTGTTGGGTATCCCATCCCGCTGCTCTCTAGACGACAATTAGGTGGCTAGATGTCAACATGAACCGCAATCGAAGAGTCAAGTCTAAAACAGAAATGACAATGCTGAATTGTCAATCAAGTGTCTTAATAATTCCAGAAACATATATTAGGAATCGGGAAAAAGGGACCTTACAAAAAGAAGTCAAATCCCACCAAAAACATTTTCATGTAAAATGTTGCCAAGACGAGACCATACGGCTGGCACTGTCAAAAAGTTATCAGATCTCTTGTAGAGCCAAGCTTCTTTCTCGACACACTTTAATTCTACAAGCCCCAAATTCACAAACTCTAAACCTTCGTCAAAATATGTGGCTTGGCCGTTTTGTTACTGCCACATGGGCGTAAGGTGAAAAACAATAGTTTTTGTATTAAATATGAAAAATATTTGTTTATTCATACCTAAAAGAACTATACACGTTACTACAAGAATGCATTGTATGAATAAATCTTGTTGCTGCTAGAACGGATTGAATGATTCGAAAATGAATGAAAGGTTATAGTAAAAATTGACATTGGTCGCCGCTGCGATCACAAGAGTAGTGTAAAATTCGGGCGGCTGATCCTGCGGCCGTTGCTGGTTATAACCGGTGTGTATGAAACTTTAGTAAATTCAAGCTTTACTTTTTTAACTGCTTGAACTCATGGTATAATCTTTGACGTTCATCACTAGGTGAAACGTGAGTACTTTTCTACTGTACGTATCACTTTTTAGAGAATTCAACGATGCAACTTCATACTTTTACTTATTATTCCAATATTTTATCCATGGTTTTCATTGATTATACGCGGGATTTCAGTTTGAAGACTAAAGTCAGTCGATGAAAGAAGTCACAAAGGTCCATAAAATTGCCAGGGTCATCGTAATGAAAGAGTTTGAGGTCAATTGTCTTAATAATCACAAACCAGAGGACAAAATGAGGAGAAAGTTATCGATATCAAGGAAAACCACAACATTGTGTTTTGTTTGTCGTTGTCAAATGACAGGAATTGTTCTTCGGTTTTGTCACACACCAGCATTGCCTAACTCAATCACCAAGAAAATAGCATTTTCTGCCAACTTATACATATATTTTAAACTGGCAACTGGCATGAAAAAACCACGACTCGCCAACGACATCTAATGACAGGAACTAATTTATTTACTTTTTTATGAGCTGTCTGAAAATTGTCCATTGCGTTGAGGTGACAGGACTTGTAAAACAGGTAAACCTACAACAACAAAAAATATAACATAGCATCACGATTTTTTCCATAAGGGGCGGTAGAGGCACGATTGCCCCACGTGCCCACCTAATATATACTCGAAATAATATAAAATCCATCAAGATTGCTGGGCGCCCGTGTTTGAGGTTAGCGCATGACCGTTATAAATGGCTTCATGTAGACCTTAGCGCTCAGCGGTAGGTATATACAGGTGCTGAATATTTTAGGGTTGAGTGATTTACGCCTTATTACCTATTACCAATGCTATAATTGCGTTAAGATGAAAGGACTTGTAAAGCGTATAACAATACCTAATCGGAATCTCCAAGATGCTGGGCACTTGTAGATGTAGGTGCTGTAAGATATAAGCTATCTGCTTCTTGAATACGTGTTTGGTAATCTATACTCATTAAAATAAATTGCTGTACATTATTCTTACTAAATCATAAGTTTGTATAATTCCTATTTGTTATATTCTCCTCCGTCCAGAGGTTTACATAAAAATAAAATTGCGAAAAATAAAAAAATATTTTGAAAGTTCAGCCTCTTTCGCTAGATGGCGTTGGTAGCCATAGATATTGCACCACTCAGACTCCTTCGTCGTTATTTAATTAATTTACTATGTTCAACCTCTTTGTTGGTAGCGCAACGTATGTTTGACAGCGCGATGCATAAGGTTTGTAAGCAAAGAGTTTCATTAATCTGAGGTCTGATGCGTATTATGCTCAACAACGGGCCGATAAAGTCGATATGGATTTAGAAGCCCATGAAGGTGCCTCCAAAATAATAAACGGATAGTTTTATGACAGGGAACTATGAGAATACGAAAAACGCGGTGCGAAGCCGCTAGCAGCTGTACATAGATATAGTAAAAGGCGACACTACCTTTAACTTTAATGTAGTAGTATCTAAACTGTGATTATTGCAAAAATAAACGAACAAACTTAAGCAACAACAGACATACATCACTCAGTAACGTTGTTAAGGGATTTAAACTTCCACTGTTATTTTATTCGCCATTTTCGGCTAACCCAGCTGGAGCGGTCGAGTTCGCGTCCAACTTTATTTTATTACAAGTTTAACTGAAGTTTGGCGTTTCTTGAAACATTTCCTTTGGCAACTTTTGGACATGTTCGACACATCTGCTTGGGGGAATTTGCGATACACTCCCATCTTCCGTCTCGCGCTGACAAGCGCCGTCAAAACAATCCGGGTAGTGCAGAAACTATATTTACAACAGGATGTAAATGAAAGGGGTAATTGAATTCCGGGCGTAAACTTGTAGGCAAGATCGTGGCCGACTACAGAAGATGTGCTGCTTGAGCGTGTGAGCGCCTTTGCAATGGCGTAAACCTAGAGGTGGTAAAGACTGAAATCATATCATGAGAAAGCATAAACTCCAGAACCATTAGAGGTTGCCAACCTCAAACAAAAAATTGGTGGAAATTTCTGATTGATATCCCTAAAAAAAACATCTTTGGGAAAATCCGCCATCTTGAAAAAAACAAATTTTCAACATCAGCGGCTAAACCGGGCGTCTGATTGTATTAGTTTTTGCGCCAAATTGCTTAATTCAGGCCGTGTTATCTTCCAAAACACCTACATTTATAAATATATACCAATTTTGATGCTTGGAAAATCATAATATTTATTCAATTGCGACAAACAAAAGTTGTTGGCAAATGTCAAAAACATGACGATGAAATGCTATAAGCGTTCCTTAAATGAAAGCTGGAATCAAGATCGATCAAGCCCCGGGACGACGCGGAAACTGTCATAGTGAATTCTGCTGTGCTAGCCGATAACAATGGTGGGGGTCAGTGATAGTAGGCGAGGACAACGATCTTCTCATCCTGTCGTGAGCTACAATCAGCCCAGGGACCAATGTTCAAATGCTGATGCCGGGGAGAATTTATAGTGCAGGTGCCCGAATCTTCAGTAGGTTGATCTCTGGTTCTTAGTGACTGACAGACAAAGTACAGTCTAAGCCGGTGGACCGAAAATTTTGAAACTTTGTACAAGGCTTACCTAAGTAGCAAAGGGTAGCTTATTTAGGTAGATTTGGAGAAATTCATCCTCTGGGGGAAATGGGGGGTTACAGTTTCTATAAAAATCAAAAACTACTTATAGGTAGTTTATATATAGCTGCCAACCTCAGTAAACAAAGAGATCTTTCAAAATTTTCCCCACTAATAGAGGCGGATGGGGTTCGAAATATTTTATGAAAAAAAATATACTCGACCTAAGCATCTGAAGTTTGGCAGATAGGAAGTTTAAAAATCTAGGATGTAAATTCAGTTGTTTTTCACAAGAGTGAAAAAAGGGGGTTAATGTTTGTATGAAAATCAGAATCTGTTCTTTCAAGATAGCCTTTTTTTACCAAGATGGATTGTTTGGGACGTTTAAGATTTACATTAGAACACTATTCTTTGATGTTACCACCGATTTAAGCCTGAGGTTTTAAATGTGCATACACATTTATTATTTTTTGGATTGACTTTTTCCCCCTTTAGTATTGTTATATACGTATGTATGTTTGCTGCATAAAGTGCAAGTCAGGTCTATACCGATAAATTAACGAATGGAGCAATACCAATGCAAGAATCGTGATTAAAATACCATTCTCGCGGTCTATGGCTGTCACAACAAATAGCTAATCATATGACCTACACCAACAATAGCCCCCAACTTGACAATAATAATAATATATTTTTATTTCTGAGCACAAGGGAATCCATATTTTTGTTAGTAACAGATAAAATTCACCCAGTGTTTGAGTATAGGCCCATCGCATCGACCCGCGATGACCTCTAGGATGTTGTTGCGCTGTTACCTTACCTGTTTGAGGCCCTTATCTTACGTATGATGGCGTGGAATCCATCAGTACTTGCCTCGACAAGCATGGCCGATGCTCTACAGTAACGCGGCATCTCCAGCAACATTCTCAAAGCATTTTTGTACTGGATGCGCAGGGTATTGAGAGACTTTTGAGAATTGTTGACCGATACGTTGCACGTGTAGAATGATTGACAATACGCATTGAAGAGTGTGATTTTTACAACGTGCCAACTTAAGAAACAACGGCTCCCACTCAATGTCTAGGTCGTCCCTCAGATCCTCTGTCACTATATGACCAAGGTATTCAAAATTTGTTACTCTATTGAGTGTGTTACCATTTAATCTCAAGGCCGGCACTACACTCGGTAGTTTATTACCGGCCTTAACCATCATAATCTCAATTTTTTCGCATTATGTGTTAGGCCGTGTCTTTCTGCATGCAGCTCACATTCTCCAAGTAGCCTCCTCAAACTCCCTGGCGATGGACTCGGCAGCACCATGTATTCTGCATAACTTAATAATATTTCAGTTTTTACCGTCGACATAGCATCCTGCATGTATGCTGCTGAGTTCACCGACCAGCTTCTTCACATAGAGGTTGAACACCTTGGGCGATATCAACCCCCTCGCCTCACTCCACATTCCATCCGATATGCATCCGAAAATACATTCCCCCATTTAACTTTGTTGTTTGATGCTCATACCAATATATAAAGATATTAACAATTTCCCCGGCCGGTTAGAATCCCGACACGAATCCCACAAGATATCATAATTTACCAGGTCAAAGGCTTTTGGATAAATTAATGCCGTACACTACGTACAGATTATTGCCCTGCGGTCTACAAAAGCTATTGCCCCCTCCCTCAAGTCTATGAAGAAATAATACCTTATATTACCTTTTGTCTTCATATTCGCCCACGGACAAGTTCGGTACGTGATAGTAATAAATGTGGGGGCGACGAACGATGGCGTGATGTGTTTATGTTTAGTATTTCTGTATAATGCGTGGCTATGTCCATATGACATAGACGTAGAAATTGTTTATTAATAATAATCATTACAAGTAAAAAAAAAATGTTACAAAATCAATCATAATATTATGTACTATATATATTTTATCATAAATAATAAAGTTTGAATGTCATCATAAATTATTAAGCTAAGTTGGATTGTAATAAGTCTGTGTTTTTAAATTAATCATTTATTAAATTAAATAAAATTCTAGCAATAATATTAAGTCAATATACCCATATTAATAATAATTTAATCATTGTACTCAATAAAAGGTTCAGTTATTTTAATTCTATAAATGTATCACAGCTGTAAAAGGAGCTCTCGACAAGCCATCCTTTCAATCTAACTTTGAATATGGACACACCCGATGCACCAGTGATAGCTTCAGGTAAATTGTTGTAGACAACCGGCCCCACAGAATGGATCGGGTTGCTTGTTTTAGCAAGCTTGTGCACGATTCCATCTAGTTTGTTTGAGTTCCAGGTCTCATATTGATGCCATTCTCCAAGTCGTTTGTATAAGTCAATATATATTGGTCTATATTCTCACGCACATAAATGACCACTTGGAATATGAGAAGATTAGGTAATGTAAGAATCTTTAGATGTTTAAGTGCGGTTTCGCGGACTCGTCAGTCCGTGGAAATTAAAGACAATGGTATTATTGGACATTTACAGACACCAACAGGTGTCTTATTATTACATTTTTACCCGAATGGCCGAGTCGGCAGTGACTCTGCCTACGAAGCCAAGGATCCCGGTTTCGAGTCCCGGTGAGGGCAAATATTTGTTTGATGAGAACGGATGTTTGTACCCTAGTCACGGTTGTTTACCTATCTGAGTATAATATTTATCTATGTAAGTATGTGTATCGTTGTCTAGTACCCAAGATACAGGGAATCCTAGTTTGGGGCTAGATCAATGTGTGTAAATAATGTCCAATGTATAATTATTACTATTATTATTATGTTCTGTATCGTATCCA
Organism: Argyresthia goedartella; assembly: GCA_949825045.1. Lineage (NCBI taxonomy): Eukaryota > Metazoa > Arthropoda > Insecta > Lepidoptera > Argyresthiidae > Argyresthia > Argyresthia goedartella. Next base: position 21,835,123 of record OX463815.1, read on the forward strand.
GATTATAAAGTCAATCACTTCAAGTAATAGTTGAATTAGGAACGTACATAAAATCATTTTTGCTGTGCACTGGCCTCATGTGAAAACATTTCACGGAAGCTACCGCAGTGTTTCGCAGTAAATAATTACGTCTCTTCAATGAAATTCAACCATAGTTGACCAAGTCATGGAAAGATAAATTTTAAGATATGGCCACGACATTTATTTAACCTAATGTCCTAAATCAAAGCCATAGAAAAAAACACACAGTTTTAGGTAATTGATTTATCAAATAATCGGAGAGCCATCTGGTGTAAGTTATTGGAGGTAGACATTTTATTTTTATTTTGTAAACGCTTCGGATTTTGTGATCATTGATTAATCTCCATCTCATCAGACCTTTCATCTGTCTCCTTCAACTATTAGCTCATATCATGCAACTATCATGGTCTACATTTATCTCGTCTGCTCGACCGAACATGTACCACATTTACACTCCCCATAATACGACTGCCCAGTAAGCAAGCATCTAGGCCATAGTGAAGCTCAATGACCTGTGCGACTACTAACAGCAGATACTCGTAGCACAAAGTACCCCAGAGTTGTACAAAATACACTGACGAGCAATGAAAAAGTTCCAGTGACATAGTACCAAATTACTCCTAAACGGGAAAGGCTAGCTTAATGACGCCGTCTGCAATATTGAAGTAGATGTAACAGCGCATCAGAATATTACCAATAAAAAAAATACTTTTTAATTTATGAAGCTAGGTTCTATGTCTCATTTTAAGGTGTTTGTCGGCATTTTGTGGGTGGAACTTTTTCATTGCTCGTCAGTGTAGTAAGAGCCAAAATATGAAGTTTTTGGTGCTACCGACCATCTTGTACGGCTGATCCTTATGGTTCCAATGATGCAAAAACAGAAAATCGTAGAGTATGGACTGATTACTGTTTACATCTTCGGTACAGAAATAGTAACCAGCTGTTCTATTTTGCTGGCCAGGTGGTACCATAACACGCAAGCAACATAGTGGTATAAAGAATCTAGATAAGCTTCACCCAATCAATATGTATATAACAACGTTGTTATTTTACGCGTCATAGGCACTAAAGTGTTGGGATTATGTAGACCGTGGAAGTACATGACTTATGTTTAAAATGCGGACTTGAAATCGGGTGGAAAATGCATTGGTGGGCTATTGCCTGTCAGGAATTCTATAAATGAAATTTCATATTTTTTTTACTGCACACAAATAATATACCTACCTGTCACCGTAAGATAGTAAAAACCGTTAGTTGATAAACTAACGGGTTAGTTGATCAACTATCGACAGTTAGTAAACCAGACCGACAGGGTTTAGAATTTATGTTTCTTTTGTTCTTCCATGTCAATCTAACACGAAGACTATTCGGGGGCTTCGCTGCGCTCGCCCCTGTAGTCTTCACCTAAGCTACCGCAGTGTTTGCCCTGGTATTTCATTTGCAATTCAAGTATAAACCAGTTTAATATTAAACGGTTTTAACCGTTAGTTTATCAACTAACGCGTCATATAGTAAGCAGTACGCTACAGTTTATTATCTGTCGATAGTTGAACAACTAACAAGAACGAAAAAACGTAAGTTTATCAAACAACGGTTTTGACAATCTTACGGTGACATACACACAACAAGACTAACATAAAAACAATGTACAAAGGCGATCTTATCTCTAATAAGAGATCTCTTCCATCAGAGCAAACCAAATAAGTATGAGAAAGGTCGATTGCTGAGCCCCCTGCTCAGCAACAAAATTTACCTAGTACATACCTGAGTAACTAATATAAAATAATATAAACTAAATATAGGAGTGCTTATATAAATATTATATGATATACTTGTTCAAGCTAAACATAAATACTATATATTTATAATAATAAATGTACATGCATGCTACTTATATCTCAAAGGGAAGGTAATGCTTCTTCACGCGACTTTTAAATATATTGAGAGATATTTATGTTAGTCAGCTTATCGGAAAGGTTGGAAACGGAAATGTTGCTGGGGTGTATACAACTGTTCATCAAATTGAGAAAAAAATCCCAAATTTACTAAATGTTCAATACAATTTTACACTTTATTTTATAGTAAACTACTTGGGGTTGCCTCACTCGGCTCCCCTTCGCTTCGGCTCCAGGTTGTATTATAAAGTTGTGACCTAACTTTAGTATTCAGATATAAAGTGACCTATAGCAACCAATACGGTTCTGTGAAGCTACATGTAGTGCTTTGGTGAATATTTAACGTATTTGATAGTCAAAACTTATATTGATAAACAATAAATTTGTTAACAATGTTAATAGTCTCTCTAAATTCCATGATTACTAGTACCATACTAATCTCGTTTTGTCCTTACGGACTTTGTACTGAAGTTTCCGGGGCCGGGGAGGCATAATAAAAAAGAAAAATGCTTGCGACGACGCAGTTTCTGGCTCGGGAAAGATGTCGCCATACAACAATATTTTATAATATTCTTCTATTTTCTTTATTATTAATCCACTTAGATTTTTCTTATTTTTAACACTTTCATATTACTTATTACATATCCAATACCGCAACCTTGTTCAAATTGGAAAAACCAAGTATTTACTTTGCTAATAGAGATAAACTACTTACCAAAACAAAATTCCAGGCCACGTCTCCGACCGATTTCATTAATACAAACAATTATCTCTACCTCAAATTTATTTCATCACTTATCAAAACTTAATCCCACTGTCTTAGGTCAACACTCGTAGTCGTTTGCTACAGGGCCGTTACGAGAACGCTACGGCGTAGACGCGCGGCCGTTACGAAAGCTCGGGGGCAACTGCTGCCGCTACGGGTTGCAAGCTTCGTCTTGCGCGGGTGGCACAATCGAGTATTGGTAAGACAGCTTTATGCATTATTAAAAATTATGATAGTTCCCATTAAATACCTTTAATTTCTGCTTTGTATTGATGAGCAGTTTTTATTGTTTAGATCTGTTTTTAAAATCTTTTACATTTTTATTAAACACGGTTTATTTCTTAGTTAAACGTTTCGGATTTAATAACAATACTCCTTCTCTATAAATATTCTAATAGGCAATTATTATTTATTAACAATATATTAATTTATAAACATTAAGATAATACAGGTAAGTTACTTTTGTCACAGACAGTTTAAAATCCAAAAATATTTTCTAGTAGTAACGCGGCGAAAAGGCGGATAGTTACAGTAATACATTCCATATTTTTACAGCAATTTTAAATGATAAGCCCGTCAAAGAACGTGCGCTATATATGTTATTATTATAAAGTTGCTATCACAGCGCCGGGAAACAAAAAAGAAACATAAAATATGCAATATTGAACCTAAAAACAAATGAAATTCCGTAACGATATTGAAGGAAATCCCCAAAGCTAACGGTGGCTTTATGAAAGAATTTTATAATAAAAAGCGGAATATTATCAAGTTTTTCGTGAAAAAGAAGGTGGTAAGGGAGCTCTCCCCACGCCCCCTACCTGAGGCTAGTCGAATTTATTAGCATTCAAATGATTTATAACTAGCGAGCGGCAGCTGAATATTTTCTGATTCGTCTTAAATTAAATTCTTTCATTCCTTTGACGGGATTTCATTAAGGGTAGCGAAATGCCGCGAGATGAAAAAGATAATCTTGATCGCGGCTGCTGTCTACCGGAACTGGGCTTTTGGCACTTCGGGCACCGGCCACGGCCAGCTCGAGGTGCAAGCGGGCCAAACCAGACGAGAGCATTATAGGCCTAAAGTTACATTCAGTTATATCCTATATTGTTTCTATAACCACTGTGGGTGCCATGTAGGCACGGCTATCGGCTGTCAATATGGTTGACGACCCAAATGGCTGAGTCTAAAGTGACCCTGCCCACGAAGCCAAAGGTCCCGGGTTCGAGTACCGCTGGGGGCAAATCTTTGTTTGATGAGAACAGATGTTTATCTATCTAAGTATCATATCTAGACAACTATACATAAACTAATAAAGATATAGTTTATGTATAGTTTTCTAGTAGCCAAGATACAGGGAATCCTAGTTTGGGAGATCAATGTGTGTAAATAGTGTCCAAGATAGTTATTCAATGCTTCATTAAACTACTCCGTACCGAAGCGTCCGTGGCCTTGCGGTATTCGCATATCGGAAACGATCGTGCAGGAAGCAACATCTGGACGAGACGGGCTCTAGCCGGGTGTCCGTTCTACGTGGCATTTGTTTGGGGTGCTTCCGTGTTTCGTATGACACGTTAAGGCTAATATCGCTACTCGGTGGTAGTAGTCGTATCGCTGTGTCAAAGGCCCTCATAGGGCAGCTTGAAAACTTCTGAAAGTCGGGTTGGCCACAAGCCCGACACCCCTCCATCAAGCCGCACTGAGCCAGCGTGGTGGAGTATGGCGCAATCTTACTCGTACACGGGTAAAGGCCTGTGCCTGTCGGTGGGGACAGTAATGGGCTACATTTATTTATTTATTATCAAACTATTGCACGAAACAATTATAAAGTAGACAAAAATAAATGGAAAATAGATGGAGATAATAAAGGCTTTTATTTAAACTATTCGCAGTTGATAACAGATGGAGAATGAAAAAACTGAATAAATAGCTGACGTCACGTGAAATTGCGCCTCAGATTCCCCGTATTAGAAAAACTGTGACGCTATCTTAATTTTTTTGGAGAACTAAACCATAATATGTACAAACCAGCATGTAAAAGAGGGATTTGGCTGGTATATAGATGTTTCGGTTAAGATATTTATCACATCTCTTTTGCAAGTTTGACGATATCTTCGGTGTAGCGGTCGAGGCAGAGCTTCCCAAGCGAGAGGCCGCGGGTTCGAATTCCGGCTGGGGAGGAAGAAAAAAAACCCCAGGTCTTGGATGTTTACATGTTTTGACATCGCTGTGTCTGATTCCCATGACGAAGAGTTTCCTAGTGTAGGGCCAGAGGCAGTTTATGTGCCTGCATGTACATGTTATGTTGTGTTTTTTTATTTATTTTTAGTTAAAAATCTATGCATTTTTAATAAAAAATACAAATTTCAAGTAACATCTCACAACACTTGTTTTAAAACCATCCATCAGATTAAGTGACGTAATAGTTGTTGTCTTCCTTCCTTCCCTTTTCTGTGCGAAAAAACGGAGAAGGAGATTAACGGATAGCTCTGTCCCTGACTGACAACAGCTATTACGTCACTTCCGAAGTAGGTCTGTTTTCGTGCCAATCTGTCAACTGGCAGTTTGCACCCGCAATTTTTGACATAAAATTATAGAAATTAATGTTTTTATATGCTCGTGGTCTATTTGAAAGTGAAATAAAAAAAGTCACGATTTCTATTGCAAATGTGACGTCATTAGAGGCGTCAGGGCGACAACGTACCGACATTCATCGTTTGCTGGTGGAGTGAAGTGTCTGCTTGTAGACAGACTTGTCTCGATCCGCGGCTCATTAACACCGAGCACTGAGAACTACGAATTCCGCTACACTTTTTAGGTGCCGTACCCGAAGGGTGCCTAACGGGATCCTATTGCTAAGATTCCGCTGTCCGTCCGTCCGTCCGTCCGTGTGATCTCTTGAACCGATTACGGTTACCTATTAAGGTAGATCCTTGTTTTCACAGAATGTGTATTCATAATAATAATAATAATAATAATAATAATAATAATAATAAACATTTATATACAGGCACATACATTGCTTCTAGCCCCACAGTAGGATACCCTGTGTCGTGGGAACCAGAAACTGCGACATCACAGACATATAAACATCCAAGACCTGGGGCTGTTTTTTTCTTTATCTGTAGCTTAAAAAAAACTGGCTAATTGCGAGTCGGACTTCGCACATTTAGGGTTCCGTAATAAATGTAGAATATATGCCAAAAATAATAAATTAGGAAGGTACTCACTTCACATATACCGATACACCTAGCCAAAATATTTGAGAATATAGACAAGAAAGACCATCCAACCCTTATCTCCGAAACTACTTAATCTAAAATTTTCAAAAATTCAAATTCACCGGAAAAATAATGATTAACATAAGGTTTAAATAGGGGGGCGGGAGCACAATAGGGAGGGAAATCAGAAAATAAAAATAAGTCTTTCAAACTATATCACATGTCAAATGAAAGGATTTGATGCAAGGATCTCATTTTTTTTCTCATAAATCTGACATGCTTTGTTAAAACATATTTAACAAAATAGGCAAAAAAACACCATAACCATCTTCGAGGCTACTGACTCAAAAAAAAAACGATATATAGGTCTTCAATTAAACGTAACAGGAAAAATATAGAGAAATGTAGGGTTTTAATAGGGGGGCACAATTTCATCCAGAACTACATACAGACTTAGAAATGCTCCAGGTTACATACATGAAGTATGAACGTAGTAAAATAGCTTTGTAAACAACATGTTGCTGTCTTATCACGCTGAAAAATTAAAAACAACAAGAAACATGAATAACATGGTACGGTAGTAGGGAACCCTTCGTGTGCGAGTGCAAATCGCATTTGACCGGTTATTTTTTTCTATTTTCATTCAACCTGATAGGTGCTCACTGGCAGGCGAGTGGGCTTACACGTCGCGAACCCACGCATTTCTAGAAAGATAACTAGATCAATATCTAGCAGTAACTTCCCGGTAATGGAGTTACGTCCTGCATCCCTTAATCTACCTCGGGGCCTTCTGCGCCGGTGTACGTAAGAAAAACATAAACATAAACAAACACGAACATAAACATGACCATGAACATGAACATGAACACAAACATAGATATTTATATACAGGCACATATGTACCTATGCACTAGGATACCCTGTGTCTTGGGAACCAGAAACAGAGAAATAAACATCTAAGACCTGTGGTTATTTTTGTTCTTTATCCCCAACCGGGGATCGAACCCCGGACCTCCCGTATTGTAGACAGAGCCACAACCGCAGCGTGACAGAGATCGTCTAAAACAAATAAACATGGCGTCACTTCTTTTCCCATACGGTGTGGCAGAAGCGCAGGGGTGCCGACGGTGATTCAATACTCTATTATTTCTCTAGGTGATGACCGCTTTCCATTTCGACAAATTTTAAATTTTGTGCCAGCGTAATAAGTTAAATTGGACCTAACGGCATTACTTGTGTGTATGATATTGCTATTTTACCACAATATTGCCGGCTTTTTATCCATCTGCTAACATATGTACTGTCGATGTCAAGTTCAATGGTGATTTTTTGCGAGGTAGTCGATGTTGGTAGTTACCAAAAAGGTACACGACAAAATTAAGGTTGAATATTTTCATCTTTTTATTTATTTATTTTTATTTATCACAATTTAAATAAAATATTTCCATCTAACATTGCAAGAAATACAGGAGTCTTCGTTCGTCACTGCATATGACATCTTCTGTCTGGGGTTTGATGGGAGGAGTGGAGGGGAAAGGGGGAGGGGGGAGTTTGCTGTAGCAAAGGTATTCGTTATAGGGAATTTAAGTTTTTGATATTTTTTCGGTAAATTTATACATAATCAAACTACGCAGTTCTCTCCGCCTTTACGAGACGAGCCCGAGAACATCAGATTTGACCTCCTAGGACTATTTTGCTCAAATATGTGCATAGTTATTGTAAAATTCATGCACCTGAAATACAATTGATAATCGGACTCTCTTTATTAAAAATATTTTTTTTTTTTGTTTTGCTTAAAGGTCACCCAACCCGTACTCAGCGATCAACCTCTTCCATGCTGACTTGGTTTTCTGGAAGAGATCTCTTACTAGAGAAAATCGGCTTTATACACTATTTTGATGTTAATGTTTATTGTTATTTGAATTATTTGAGTGCACTTAATAAATTATAAAATAATAAAAAGGGTGATCAAGATTGAAATCGATAAAACAGGGTCGATGCGCACTCGCAGAATTGACAAAGGCGACGCCGGGCGTTTGTGGGTATGCATAACGTAAAACCCTCCGCGATATCCTTTTTCCCCTCTGGCCATAAATCCTGACATGGACTTTAGCGCCAACATGATGGTAGTATCTCTCTTCGACACAGAGGACTTCAATGAAATTCACCATTCCCCATGCAATATGGCAGAGGTATCTTGGAATTCTGACAGCTAGTAATTATAATCGCTTTTGGAAAATGATCAATCTCAACACGATTGTTTGACATAAGCTATCTTTTATTGCGACTACTGGTTAATCTGATATCCTGTTTGATTATTTTTTTAAATAAATAAATAAAAATTCTGTTTGGTTAATTTTTCAAAAGAGTTTGAAATTCCTTGAAGTCTGACACATGATAATAACGTTCCTATATGTCAGGATTATATATATAGCGGCATATGTTTATATCTCTATACAGGCTATTCTAGTTTGAGGCCGGAAAGTATGGGGAAATGCACGTATTCAAATGATAATGTTTTTGTGATTCGTGACTCCATGGTGCGGCATCACAAAAGGGGCGACCGCGGTGTAATTAGAAGCTCGTTTCTGTCTCGGTGTCACACCACACCATTCAGTGGTCATTGTGGAATATTACTGGATGAAACGAGGCTGCTGGTTGACTGGAAGAAATTAAGCTCGCCTTTATGATCTAAAAGTATTCCAAATTATATGAGGAGTACATGCTCGAAAAAGAAAGATATTTTATTTAGAATGTTACTAAACTTCCTACTGCTAATAAAAAACGAATAATAGTTTAAACTATATTCGTAGTTTATTACATATTAATGATGCAATTTAGGAGATACTAAAATATAATTAAGTTCTGGAGTTTCCTAAATGAGTCTGAATATTAACTAGGAAGCTTGTGATATTAAGTTTTATATAGTTTTATATTATTAGAAGTTACCCTTAACACGTTTACAAGTTCCATGACATCACATGATAGAGTTAGTGACAGCATACTACAAAGTCTTAAAATATATCTTCTTCAAATAAAATAAATTGGATGCATTCCCAAAATTTGTTTCTTAATTTGTTATAAAAATACGCTTGATACCAATACCGGAGGTTGCTAATAGCCATGACAAATACAGACGCCTCTGCTCAAATAAAGCTATTAAATATTATACTGGTGCTGTTATTTACCGAGCGAGACACAGTAACATCACAGCATGGCTTTGAGTGTCATCAAATTTGTCCATGGGGCCAAAGTCTATCTTCACCCTCATATTTGTACACCTCTTTTCAGTTTTTAATGAGCATGAAATTTAATAAATGCTTGAAACAATGGCGTGTGTGGGCGACCATTGTGGCACTCTTTGTTCGAAGGCAAACGTCATTAAAAACTTTGCGGAAAAATATTTAATGAGTCAAGCGATATGTTAGTCTGCAGCCTAGCCAACGCTGAAGGTTTAATCCTTTAATTCGAGGTTTTGGTACGATAATGCACTATCTTAATATTTGAGTATTAACCTGCTATGGCATTAATGCATATTGGATCTGAAACAAACATAACAGAGATGATGATTAGTCAAATCAGATAATACGGTTATTTAACTCAGCACTTAATTTAGAAAATAGGTTTTTACCTTAGTCACTATTTTAGTTAAAAAATGCATTATTTCATGGTAACATTTTTTGTGCTTTACTTTACACTATTTATTTTGCGTTTACTTTACACTATTTATTTTGTAAAATAGTCATGAGGTCAACACAAATCCTCAAGTAGTAAGTAAGTAAAGTTTCATGTATCTGAGACTCCACCTAATCAACTAGACGCCCTGACACCCTGGCAGGCATCTTCCGTCTCAATCAAAACGAAAAATCTCAAGAATGTCATGACAAAAAAAAAACAGTTATAAATCCTATCTAAATCTTTATTAATCAAAGACCGATTCAATGTCCATGCAATTGCAAATTAGGGCTTCGTAACTTTAAAAGGAAAATCGGATCCTTTAAAAAATCCCTCGTGTGATCGTGTGAAGTATACTATACGACCGGATTCCGGACCGATTAAGTTGAAGGTACACTTACTTATTTATGTGACTCAAATACGAAAGTGTTACGTAAAATATATTTTTTTCCATTTTGGGGAGCACCAGGGTTTTTGGACAGGGACAAACCAGAAAAAAATGATTTTAAAACTGTTGCAAATAAAACGGCTTGTTGCGAGGACCTCAAATTTATATGATTCTGAAAGGTAAAAAAAATATTTTAGAAAATAAGCAAAAAAGACCATTTCCCAGTACCTATCACCAAAACTACTGATCCAAAATTTTCTGAAAACGTTATGTAATATAGGTATTTACCTAAATATTACAGGAAAAATAATGAGAAAAGTATGTTTTAAATATGGGGGCAGAATTAAAGGCCAACCAGTTTTTTGTGCAGTGGTATGGAAACCTTCGAGTGCGAGTCTAACTCGCACTTAGCCGGTTTTTTTGGACGGACTTTAGAACTTGACCTACTTACCTTGACCTTGAGGGGAGAGGGGGGAGGGGGAGGGGGGTAGATGTCCCCCCTACTACTCCCCACCCCCCCGCGGAAATGACAAGTTGCTGAGATATGTTTTTTTTTTTAATTTTGAGGTTATGTTGTTAAAATAAAACAAAATTTGGACAGACCTTGATCTTGAGAGGGGGGGGGGGGGGGGGAGAGCGGTAGATGCTCGTAGCGGAAGATGATAAATAGATATTATTAGAAAACGATTCCACATTTCCTCCTTTTTTTAGAGAATTGTTATCTTTTCAAATATGCGTACAGCGAAACGTTGGTAATGTATTTTGACCACAGACCAAATTTAAACATATTATTTGCGTTTCGTTACATAATTTTACAAGGTATTTTCAGATTTTCAAAAATTCATATCTCAAAAACTATTGAGTTCCGCAAACTGAAACTTTCAGGAACATGATCTAATGACCCCCCCAACTTTACGCTAAAAAAGTTTGGACGCCCTAGCGAGTAGGTCATCCGCTAAAGGTGAGCCGTTTTTTTCTTATCTTTCTTTCGTTTCTTTCTTATATACAGGGTGGCCCAAATACCGTGGATCAAACGAACCAGGGTGATAGAGGAGGTGATTTCCAACAAAAAATATTTCTACAGCATGGTCATAACTTAATTGGATAAAAAGTGATGATCATTTTTGGTTTTTTCAAATAAACTGCCGATTTTTTTACAATTTCATTAATACAGAGAAAAGTTGATAAAAAACACCAAAACAAAAGGTATTGTATTATGACCAGATAATGTATCATTACAAAAAAAAAAAGAATTGCAGCTCTGGGTACCTAATTTAAGAAGCAATTAATTTTTTCCCGTAAATTTTGAAGCATTACAAAAAAATACTACTCACTTTGAGAGCACCCTGAGTAAAAAAAATGTACTACAGAAAAGTGACCCTGTATTAAAAAAACTAGCCGATTTAATGCTGATTTGAATGAGGTATAACACTTTAGTGTCAGACTTTCAGTTCAGGTTTTATGCGAGTTTTTTTCATGTCAAGGAGCAAATTTGTTAGAAAGGAAAATTCGAATAAAAATTACGTAGTAATTAAAAAACCATCTTGAAATAAAAGAACAACATTTATGTGGGTTCACTCTGGAGTAGTAGTGTAAGTTATGGATGTTAAAAATTCCCATTCTTCTAAAACTTTATCATCGTTATCATAAACGGCTAGTTTTCTGTACGTTGGATTGCTAGAACTGCTCTGTGCTTGTCACACTTAGGATTTATGAAATGGAAAGAAACTCTTTCACACTAAACATTGAATGAACATTTTTTCTTTAATCTTTTATCGAAAAAGCGTCATAATTAAGAAACTATGCCTCTCTTTCACACTAACCATTTCAATCCTTTGTCGAAAAAGGTCAGAACGCCCGTCTTGGCGTGGCGTTATCAGTTCAGTTCAGGTAGAAGAATGCTGGGTGGAGCGGGGCTCTACGCAGGAAGCCAGTGATCAGAGAACTGGTTCTTTTCTCTGACATCTCTTGTCCTCTTCTAACACTGATCGATTTCTGAGGGGGGCCGGCGGGGTGGGGCCGGGGGAAGCGCGTGAGCATCTTTCTTTGTTAGTAACTCGCTTTCCGCCTGTGACTACGCACCCGTATTCTGCACTTGTGACCTTACCTACCTATCACCTACGCATCGTTATTGGACTTGTCTATGTATTGCCTACCTGTGACCTACGCTTCGTTATTGGACTTGTGTTAGATTGCCTACCTGTGACCTACGCTGTGTGAACCGGACTTTGTAATCGCTACGGATTGGCTAGATAAACGGAAGATGGCTGCTGCGAGGAGAGAGTACACCCAAAGGGAGTATGCAGAAATGCATTACCTTTATGGCTTCTGCGACGGCAATGCTCGGGCTGCTGCCAGGGAATATCAACAACGGTACCCTGACCGAGACCGTTTCCCCGACTACAGGGTCTTTTTGCGTGTGCATAATGCGTACATGGAGGGAGTCTTACCCGGTACGCATGCTCCGAGAGAGAGATTTGTGGTACGATTTGACAATGAAGAGCGAATACTGCGAGAGTTACGATTGGACCCCGGTATTAGCCAACGCCAAATATCGCGAAATCTCGGGATCCCACGTTCGACGGTGCAGCGTATTATTAAAAAAAACCGATATCATGCCTACCACGTGCAACGAGTTCAAGCTTTGCTGCCAGCTGACTATGAACCTAGAGTGAGATTTTGTAGAGAGATGTTAAGACTACACAGAGAGGATCCTCAGTTTTTCAATAAAGTGTTATGGTCGGATGAGTCAAATTTTAGAAGAATGGGAATTTTTAACATCCATAACTTACACTACTACTCCAGAGTGAACCCACATATCATCAGAAATGATCGATTCCAGCATCAGTTTGGCATTAACATGTGGGCTGGTATCATTGACCAGAAGCTGGTGCTACACGAAATGCCACCAAGGCTAAACGGTGCTGAGTATTTAAATTTTTTACAAAATGATTTGAATCCATTACTCAACGAAGCTGAAGTTCCGGAAGAAATAAGAGAAGAAATGTGGCTGCAACAGGACGGTGCCCCGCCTCATTACGCTCAAGCAGTTCGACAATACTTGAATGAGCGCTTCCCCGACCGGTGGATTGGTCGAATAGGAGCTGTTGCATGGCCACCCCGGTCGCCCGACCTTAATCCGTTAGACTTTTTTATTTGGGGCTATTTCAAAGAAGTGGTATATCAAAAAGAGAACAACACTGAACAAGAATTACGACGAAAACTCGAATTTGCAAAAGTACAAATTATGAATAACAGAGGTGCCTTCCGGCGATTACGTACCAATTTTATTAGGCGGTGCAGATTGTGCATAATGGTTAGAGGCAGGAATTTTGAGCATTTACTGTAAAAAAATAATGTAATAAAATTATCGACTCATAATTGTTGTTCTTTTATTTCAAGATGGTTTTTTAATTACTACATAATTTTTATTCGAATTTTCCTTTCTAACAAATTTGCTCCTTGACATGAAAAAAACTCGCATAAAACCTGAACTGAAAGTCTGACACTAAAGTGTTATACCTCATTCAAATCAGCATTAAATCGGCTAGTTTTTTTAATACAGGGTCACTTTTCTGTAGTACATTTTTTTTACTCAGGGTGCTCTCAAAGTGAGTAGTATTTTTTTGTAATGCTTCAAAATTTACGGGAAAAAATTAATTGCTTCTTAAATTAGGTACCCAGAGCTGCAATTCTTTTTTTTTTGTAATGATACATTATCTGGTCATAATACAACACCTTTTGTTTTGGTGTTTTTTATCAACTTTTCTCTGTATTAATGAAATTGTAAAAAAATCGGCAGTTTATTTGAAAAAACCAAAAATGATCATCACTTTTTATCCAATTAAGTTATGACCATGCTGTAGAAATATTTTTTGTTGGAAATCACCTCCTCTATCACCCTGGTTCGTTTGATCCACGGTATTTGGGCCACCCTATATATCTTAGCTAGGTCAATGTAAACCCATACGAATTGCATCGTGATTCGATACAAAGGGTGGAATCAAAAGGTCGGTCAACCGGAAACGTATTTAATCCGACGTTTCCGTCAACTACGTCATAGTGTGGCCCTTTCTGATTGGTGTACACTGTCACGTGACGCAATTCTTGCATTTTTTTAAAATCTGTTTTATCTGTAATTTTTGTAATAAAAAAATGGGTTCTTCTTATGTGAATACTATGATTGACCACTAGAAACTCTTATCCAACGGATTTGTTATTAGTGGAAAAAACCCTATTATCAATGAGCCCACGTGCATTGACCTTGTATAGATATAGGCCTCTTCTTAACTAGAAAAAAACATAATTTTGTTAGTGTGGCGTTGCGGTTGTGGCTCTGCCTGCCATGTGAGAGGTCCCGGGTTCGATCCCCGGTTTGGGATAAAGAATAAAAACCCAAGCTATTGTGTGTGATAGCGCTGTTTCTGGTTCCCACGACAAAGGGTATCCTAGTGTGGGGTTATGTTCGTGAGTTATAATTGACGCTTGATATCAAATGTTATTTTGCACAATAGAAAACAAGCATTTCTTTTAGTTTTGTTTCAATTTGCACGTATATCATGAAAATAATGATGAAAATGTTAAATACTATAATTTCTGCAGGTTCTAATTCGCAGTTGACGCATCGCCTGGAAAGAGAAAAGAGACTGACGTACTATTTTCTTAGAACTGTCAAGGTTTTGACAAAAAAAAGTCAAAACCAAAGTGAAAATTTCTTTATTACTGTAGATATTTTCATGCACTTAGTAAACTTCATTTTTTGCCTCTTCTACTTTGGGCCACTGTGGGAGCAGAATGGCGAAGAAACTCCCACAAATTGATTTTTAGATCTCTTTCAAAAATTGTGTAAGTCATACAAATATTTATATATTAATTATTATAAATATTATGCAGCAATAAATAATAACAAAATTATTAGTGAGTTTTTGTTAAATTAGATTAACCCCATTCACTCTTATCCCTTACGAAATCTTGAATATTGTAACGTAATATCCCTTTATAGACAAAGTGGTTTTACATGGTTTTTTAATTGCTCAAATGGCAATTTCAAAATCTCCAAAGCTATCTCGTTTTGGTAGAGAATGCATTGACCCGTATTTGAGAATTGCCAACTTTCGCGAGTCTAAGCGGGGCGCAACAAGCCAAAACTAAAACATATTCCATTACTCGTTACTTTAAATTAGTTTTTGCTTTGAAAATCAATACAAGTAAAATAACAACGTGTATAAAAGACGCTTTAATGTTTAAAGGTCTAAAATATTATTAAATGTGATAATTTAATCGAACATCAAAAATACTGATTTTAACAGCAAAAAAGGATCAAAAAACTCTGTTTATGCTTTAAGTATTTTTGTTGTTCTTACATCTTCAAACTAATACGAAGGATATAGGGAGCTTCGCTTCGCTCAGCCCCTTTACCCTTCACCTAAGGTAGCGTAGTATTTTGCCCTGATATTTGCTGTGAAAATCAGTATTATTGATGTGGAGTTTAATATTTTCCATCAATAAATATCGCTAATGGCGCTTCTCTTTTCCAATAGTTGAGAAACCAAACCACACGTTAAACCAAATGGTACTGTTACGGACAGTTAAAATTTTTGTTGTGTTAATACGCTGCTATATAAAACACAAGCATATTTATACATACAGGCACTTATATTATTTCTGGCCCCACGCTAGGGTACCTTTAGCCGTGAGAACAAAAAACATCGATGTCACAAACATATAAATATCCAAGCATGGCCGGACTCTTACCCGAAATCACTCAATTGTGAGCCAAAACCGGAACTTGAGAAAATTCAAATAAATTGCATTCTTACTGAATTTCCTTCGAGCAGAAATGCATGTCCATTCTATGCAATGTCGTTTTGTGGGAAGGTAGAGTCAAGCAAGCATATTGTAGCCTTCGTTTGGTGCCGCGATTACCCCTCAGAGGCCCACTCAGCAATTGAGTGGGAGGAGGGGGAAGGGGGGGCTAAGCAGATCTGAGAGTACAAATTCGGGAGGTCTACTATGCCATAAGGTCAAGCCGTAAAGGGGTACTATGGTTTCATAGTTATTTTAGGCGGTGGTGTAAATATAGGGATTTCGGGTAGTGTTATATTATTGTTAATAAATAATCGAGATGACACACATTCTGACTGGTACGGTTTGCACTCCTCACCTCGTCAGTATATAAAAAATTATCTAAATTTTAAATTTTGAAAAAACAGCCTATCCAGCTTACAGCTTACAGCACACTATATTACTCAACTCAGAAGCTAACATTTTTATTTCGTTAAAGCCTTTTTTATAATTAAAATACTTAACAGTGGTGTGTTTTTTAATCAACACGTATTTACTTACAGTAAATAATTCTTCCCGAAGCTCATCTTTCACACAATATCACATTCCCTATATTTTTTTGAATTGAACAACCAGACTCCATGGTACCAGGGCAACAGCAAGCTCTGAGGGTCGCGGGGTCTATCTTGGACAGCGGAAATAGTGACTGCCTCAGTAATTGGGACAGAACGGGCCAGACTACACTGCGTCCATGCACTCCTGGTAGTCACGGGCCTTCCGAAACAGAAATTGCATTACGCTACGTGCAGATAATGGGGTAGTTTTGGACACGCGGTACGTATCTAATCTAGGTACAGCTGGATTCATATCAAGCTTTACTTGTTCAGGGATTGTATACTTTATGTTGTTTCACTCGAGCAACAAAAATATGAACGATTTTATAGTTTATAGTTTATTTATTTCATAAGAAATAGTTACAGGGTTTTTCTCTAATAGCTTATACTAGGAGGGATGTTCTTATAATTAATTACAAGTTGCGAAGTTGACTTTTAAGTAGAAATGGACACGGTGAAGTCTGAACTAGTGTTGCTACTGTATCTCCGACTCCAGCGTCTTCCGACCACCAAAAGCTAGGTTCGAGGAACAGGTATTTAATTTACAACTTGTATTGTGCCTTTATACTAAGAACAGAAACAAAACTTATAAGATTAAGTGTAGGTAGGTAATTTAAACACTTCATTCTATGCACTGTACCTAATATGCGATAAGATACGATGAACAGTCAAAAGTACATATTGTACCTTACTTATGCATCTATAAAAATGGATCAAGAGAAAACAAAATCCATAAGATAAAGGGAACATTCATTATTGAAAAAAGAGAATGAAAATTGTAATTGACTAAGATCAGTTCGAATAACAAAGCCCAAAAATCGTGAGATGTATTTTGTAATGTCGATGTTGCCATCCTTTTTGTGTTAGTAAATAATAGTGATGTGACTGATCATCATAGTCGAAAACGGTAATAAGTTGATAAATCTTCATCTAAGGGGTTGTCGAATCATGTTTTTACACTGAGTAGGAAATACTTACATAGGCTCGGGGACGGTGGAGTACGAGAATAACTTGAGCTATTATAAAAATTACTTGAGATATTTCGAAATATCTAATAAGTAACAGTCATCAAACGACTCTCTCACATCAGTCTAGGTCTTAAAAAATACTAAAAATAAAACCTGAAGCGTAGCTTACCCTTAGAAAATTGTATATTCATGTCAGCTCATCTAATTTTATTCAATATTATTATATTCAAAGAGGGTAAGTAATATCGACAATATTGATTCTTATTATGCACAAGGGCCTGATGTAAAGATTCATTAATTCCAGCCTACCAATCCGACAAATTTATAGAGAAAAATCATAACTTTATATTATTATTAGAGAATTTAACTTTAGTTCACAACAAATTAATAAATAACATCTAGTAATGAACATACAATAAGAAAAATAATAATAAATAAACAAATAACAATGAAATAAAAGAAAACCATGCAAAAAAAAATTGGTTGTTTGTAAAGTAGGTTTACGATCGAGATGTTTACGTGATAAAGAGTGAGAGAGACGGAAGATCGGTCCACTCACTCGAACGCTATGCCAGCCTCCGCTCGTGAGGATTCCGCGTGACAAGTTTCACGGAATGACTGGCAGCGCTCGAGATGAGACGGGAGATCGGTCCGTCTCTCTCTCGTTATACCTGCGATCGCGCTCGTGAGGTTTTGGTGTGACACAAGTTTCTGAACATGTCACCCGACTAAAACGATTTTAAAGACGTTATCACGTCAAAAGGATTCCTGAATTTGCTTGATCATCGGATATCCATCCTCCGCGTTCGAACTGCATTTGAAAAATATTGTTCTTTAAACGAAAATAAAATTCACGACAAATTCATCACACTTTTCCTGTTCATCTACGGAGGAGTTTTCCTTGTGCTGCTCATCTACGGAGGAGTTTCTTGAGTGATGCTAAATCTACAAGTCGATCTGTACTTTATTGATCGACAAATGAAATGGCGGCCGGCTGCATTGATTAAAAGTAAACTAACAATATTTGTTAATCCCCTCCTTGCTTTATTATCTCTGCTTAAAGATTTGGCCAAACTCAGTCATTTTCCCACAGCGGAAACTGAGTTTATTGTTGTGTATGTAAAAGTCAAGTTGGAATCGTAACTCTACTTTTCCTTGCATCGTCTCTTTCGCAGATTCATGACGACCCTAAACTAGCGCTAGGCAGTCTTTGTCCTGGCACACGCATGGCTGGAGGCAGCGGAATTTTTAAAAAGAAATTACGTTCTTTGTTTAAAAAGCTCACGTCCCCGGCAGCACCGGCCAGCGGGTGTGAGTTACGAAATTCGAAATTCTAAACGTGAAATTCTAGGTGCGCGGTCCATCTAACTCGGGGAATACTTCGCATCGCCTTGCACTAGATCAGAGGGTTCCGTACTCAGGAAATAATGATGTCCGGTGAGCAACGGTAGTAATTGAAACATACCGCCCCACCGGCGCAGCGCCCGTGCATAACTGAATTACCGTACGATTCGCGTGGCGGAAATTAAATTGCGCGCTTACTTCGAAATTCTGTGCGCGGCGACATGGGTCAAATCTGAAATATCAAATGAAAGTGGCAGCCGGTTTATATAGCGAATGACGACGTAACTTTTTGGCCTTAATTGAATTTGGTGGCGAACAACGTGTAGTTAGCTTTGTTTTTCAGTTAGTCACTTTTATCCGGCATTGTCAGGATCGATTTATCTCAAAGCGGATAACAATAACTATGTAACAGGTGGGTTGAGAAAGTCTGTTGATATGAGCATTTATTTTTAATGTGCATGAGATGGTCCACAACTAACAAAAGTCTAACTGTGCTTTACAGAAGTATCAGAACTTTTTTCACGCTAACCATTCAGTCGATAGCAGACAGCTATGACTATGAGTTTGGCTAAATCAAAAATATTAAAAATATTACCAGCAGCGTTTTGAGTATATTTATAATCAGTGCATATAGCCGCCATTTCATTAGTCGATCAATAAAATACAGTCGAAATTTTAGATTTAGGCATGATGGTACGGATTCTAACTGGTCAAACGAATCACTAGCGTACTAAAAGTCCTCTTACTTGTGCCACCAGTCAGCTCAGGCAAGGCAAAGAGAATGTTAACATAAGACAAGGTCAACCCACTTTAGTGAGATTAACCATTGCTCACGTCCGCAGGAAATACTTAGATTCCACAGCCCTGCACGCTCCCCCTGGGTAGTTAGCGCTACTAAATCAACAACAAACAAATCAACACTCAAATTTTGAGGTTCTCAAAAGAGAACATGTCCAAATTGTCTAAAAACGTGATATTGGCAAATTAACTTAGTTGTTTGACCGCCATTAAGTAATAAATTGAAAACATCAGGAGGGTTTCGAAAACCTTTTATGTTTGTAAGTTTAAATTTGATTTAATGATGTATAGGTATATTTCCACTTTAATTTTGATTGAATTTATGTGAAAAAAATGCAGATATTGGTTGTTTCTGTGATAATATTGAAAAAATATATGCTTATCGATTACTTAAATTCACCAGATCATAATTTGCAAATTGATAAAATAAAAAAAATATATTAATAAAACTTTATTTCTTGGGTTAATAATGCCATGTTTTTAATTCATAATAAAACTATCGATATTACTCTGTTCTTGTGTTTTGTTTTGATAATTTAGTTTAGTGTCGTGTCTCATCGTTTAATTAGTCTACAGAAATACCTACGACGCACGAACCATGCCCACTGAAATCAGTAAAATAACTGGAAGCCCGAACCGCACTCAACGGTGAAGGCTTTTTTTCCTACATTATTGAAAATACACAACTTGCTTGTTTACGAAAAATTACGACACACAAATCGACCCCAGATCATTCGGATTAAGTTCAAAACAAGAACATCACCATAGTAACCATTTTTCCATTCCAATACGCCATAATTCGCTTTATTTACCCAAAACTTAAACTTGTTTTAGGACGGTCCTGGTTATTTTGCGGATCAGTTTAGACTCCATAACTGAATAGGAATAAGACTTGGGGTAACCCCCCTTAATTGTTAGTCTCTCATTTTCTTTCCCCTTTACGTTGTACTTACATTTAAGTTTAAAAATACAAGTACATTAGTAGAACCATAAAGTATTTTTAACGACATTTACGAACTGAAGTGTCCGTCGCCTAGCGGAATACGCACATCGGAAACGATCATGCAGGTAGCAACATCGGGCTGACGCGGGTACTGGATGGGTATCCGTTTCTATGTGTTTGGGGATTGGGGCATTTGTTTGGGGCGCTTCCGTGTTTCGGATGACACGTTAAGCTGTAGGCACCGGCTACTATCGCTACTCGGTGGTAGTAGTCGTCAAGCTGGTCAGAGGCCCTAATAGGGCAGCTTGAAAACATCTGACAGTCGGGTTGGCCACTAGCCCAACACCCCTCCATCAACCCGCACTGAGCCAGCATGGTGGAGTATGGCTCAATCTTACTCCTAGCCGAGTAAAGGGCTGGGCCCCTCGGTGGGGACATTTATGGGCTACATTATTATTATTTGGCTAAACGTGGGCCCAACTGTGCCTATGCCACCCCGCATGGGATAAGGCGTGACGTGACTCATGTGTACGAGTTTATTTAAATCTGCAGCAAATATAAAAATCCTCTCGCAATCTAGCACGGTTGTTATAAACTTCGCCAGGTTGTTCTCAAAGAAGAATTGTACTTGTTTGATTCAATGCAGTTTCCAGTCGGATATAAACTGATTTTGTTGCAAACTGAAATTGAGGAAGAACCTACTCGTCTCGCAAAGTTTTGTGGCGTGTGTCTAGAGGAGCTTGAGTTTCTAAGACGGGGGCAATCAAGATATTCACTCTATTCATACTCTCGCATTTTATGGTACTAAAGTTAATACCGCAGGTTTCAAGCTCTTTCGCGGACGGTATCCAAATGGGGCGTATTACGTTTTGGATACTATATATTTTTGTATTGGAACACATGTAACGCTAGAGAAGTCGTGTCCATTTGCAGGCTATAACACACGTGTCACGTATCACAATTACTATTAGTTAAGCAATTGTGACACGAATGCTATAGAAGTCAAACGCTATAGCCGTAAACTGAAGGAGCAAGCGAGAAAGAACTATCCAAAAAGTGCTTAAATATGACACTAACCGACCTGTGGAAATCACAAAGAGTACCGATAATTGCAATGGAAATGGGAATTCTCTAGAAGTTCCGTCCAAAACAGCGAATCCAAAGACGAACTCTATAGCATTTGCGTCATTCTGATTTTTTCATTGATTGATTGATTGATTGATTGATTTTAGCATTTGCTGACCGCGATAGTGTTAAGAATGTAGAATATAGGTTTGTGACATGTATTATCATCCGTTTATAATAACGAATTATAAATTATGAAATTATGAATGTAATTTGAAGATTAGAGGCCAATTGATAAGCACTTACACGAATAAGTAAATGACAAAAAAAATACTGATTTGTGTTGTGGTGAGTTGGCTGTTTTTCTTAATATAACTGTAGCCCATTGATGTTCCCACAGAGGGGCACAGGCCTTTACCCGGATACGAGTAAGATTGAGCCATACCCCATCACGCTGGATCAGAGCGGGTTTGATGGAGGGTTTATATGACTAGTTGTCATACCACCAAGTAGCGAAAGAAGCCGGGACCTACGGCTTAACGTGTCATCCGAAGCACGGAACGCCCGATAATGTACTTAAGATAAATTAATTATCTCATTGGTACTATCAGTAGCAGAAGTTGAAGCCCACTTCAAAACTAATTTCCCTTGCAGCTAGTGTGGCGGTAAACCCTGGCTTTTGTTAAACTTTTTGTCGAATTTCAAAAACCATTTGTTTTGTTTTGACTTTTAAGTGTTGGGCTGCATGGGAAAAAAAACCTTACAGTGGTCTTCCACAACTGCTGATAATGGTATATATGTTACGGCTAAAGCTAGGTGTGAAACTAAACTTAAGTTTAGCCGGCTAGTCTTAAGATTAATTTCTAGCCTCAGCTAATGTCCGAAATAATGTTCATTGCGATAAATGATTTCAACATTAGTCGGCTAAACTGCAGTTTAGCCTCAACGCAGTTGAAGCTAAAGATGGGTGAGAAAATATGGTTGACATTAGCCGACTAAACTTAAGTTTATTTTTCAGTATACCTAATGTTGAAAAATTACCGTGTTAATCTGGAATAAGTGATGATAATGATTTGGTAGCCGTAAACACTGCGCTAGCTTAGGTGAAGGATAAAGGGGGTGAGCGAAGCGAAGCCCCCTTTATCCTTCGTGTTAGATTGAACATGTAAGAACAACAAAAAATACTTATACTCGTCTTATTATCGTTTTTGTTGTTCTTACATGTTCAACCTAATACGAAGGATAAAGGGGGATTCGCTTCGCTCACCTCCTTTACCCTTCACCTAAGCTACCGCAGTGGTTTGCCCTGATATTAGAAATAGTTTTCTCATTTGAATAAAATTACCTCGCTCCGCTCCCCGCAATCGCACGAATACTTCGTTTTCAACATTAGCTAACTAATGTCCAACATTAGACGAAACGCATCGGCTAATGTGCAGTATAGCCGATTAAAGATGACATCCGTTATCACAAACGAACATGACTTCGGACATTAGCCGAGGCTTGAAATTAATCTTAAGACTAGCCGGCTAAACTTAAGTTTAGTTTCACACCCAGCTTTAGCCGTAACATATACATGGTCAGGAATCGAACGCGCATCTCCTGCAAGAAAAGCAAACGTGAAAACCACTAGACCACCGAGCACACGTTTCCTAGTAAAACGTCTTTAATCACATACACGAACTTGAACGAAATGGTTATTATTTTTCAACTCGTTTTTACCACCCACTAAGTAGAGGATCTATCTATATAATAACAAACAAAATAAACGGTATTTCATCCATCAAATCAACTTAAAACATGCAGTTACCAAACTCGATGAACAGTGTTACGTATCTGTGATGGTGCCGCACTCATTTAGATAAAACTGCCGATCGTATAACCTCAAATCGTATAACGAACGAACAGAGATCCTTGCACCCGTCTTCATCATAAAGCTAGTTATGCCCCCATAAAATTTGTCACAATCAAAATCGGCTTTGAATCTACTTTTTATAAGCCATAAAATACTTTTGCACTAAAGCTAGATCTTTGTTGTTTTATGCCAGTTTGCTCGTTAAGCTAACGTGTCGTGTGTAAGCACCCTAACTAATAATGATGCACCATAAAGTTCGCGATATGAACTGTTTTGACGAACCGTAAAAAGTTGAGGGTATAGTTTTGGAACAACTGCTCGGCCCTCTCCGTCCCGTGCGCTTGGTCGAAAATGTATGGAGTAAAAGATATAGTTGCTCCGATCGAATCGGTTTAAAATGAAAGTTGTTCAGAATTATGTCCCTTGAAATGTGACTAAAGAAAAAATAATATTAAAGAAAGTCATAAAGGAAGAAAGAAAGAAATAATGTAGAAAGAAATAATTTATTGCCAAGTATTAAAAAAGTGCTACAAGTGCTACACCTTTCTGTTAAACTCTATGAGCTACATTGTTCCTTACCTAATGACGTCACTTTAAATATGTCACCGAAATCTTTTATAATCTAACGTTTTTTTCTCGTTAGTTTACAAACTATCGATAAATTGTAAATTGTACCGTACTGCTTACTATATGACGCGTTAGTTTATAACAGAACCGTTAAATTGTGAACTGGTTTAAACTTCAATTGCAAACGAAATACCAGGGCAAACACTACGGTAGCTTAGGTGTAGACTAGAGGGGGCGAGCCCAGCGTAGCCCCTGAATAGTCTGCGTGTTAGGTTGACATGTAAGAATAAAGGAAACGTAAATTCGAAACCCTGACGTTCTGTTTTACATTTGTCGATAGTTTATCAAACTAACGCGTTAGTTTATAAACTTACGGTTATAAACTATCGCGCACGCACATTATGTATGTATTTATATAAATTTCTTAGGTATCAGTATATAGTAGATGATGTTATTTCTCAATTAGCCCCGGTATCCATTTCAGCTCTCGTTGCTCTGTAAAAGCTTATGCGGGTTCTATGTAACCTCTACCTTTTTAGACCATTCTAATTTTATAATACATTATGTCTAGAATCTTACAGAGATGGTGTAGCTTAGCTCGAACATGAGTGTGGCAGATCGTGACATTCATCGCCATCCGAGGATCGTCTACGAGTGGTTTTAGATGGGAGGCTATTTGTTTTTTTACCTTATTCGATTGGAACAGGCCGCGGAAATATGACGTATAGGTGAGATCCATTTGATATAAAATGACGTCCCATACGAGCTAAAAATCAAGTAATTTTATGAAGTAGTCAATATCACGACGCTTTCTTTATGATCATCATCATCATCATGATCATATTGATAATCGGCAGACTGTTTCCGTCCACTGCTGGGTAATCCTTCTCCGCTTAGTGCCAACTTATCCGTACCTGTGACAATCAAGTCCAGGTTTCCACGCAATACTGGTGAAATTTTCGTCGTCGGGTTCTTTGAAACCAGTTAATTGTAAACCTCATCAATCAGATTAACCCACACAGCCTTACCTCGAAGGGGACCTAACTCTCCCTAAAGGATTTAAATTTTCCTCTCGCTAGTTTTATTAAACGAATCTACCTAAATATCTTTCTTATCTCGCGAAGGAAAACTGTTAACGACTTAATTTGGTTTCTGCAAGTATAAGAGCACTTAAGCACCAGTTAGCAGAAGACGGTACTATGATTATGCGTTTTAGACTCTGTTAAACCTTAAGACTGGGCAACCCAACGGAAGAGCTTAGAATTTCTCGCTCCGCTTACATTTTACGGAATAGGATTCAAATGTGAAAAAGGCCATAACAGTTCTATAGAGGCGTACCCGAGCAAGATAACTTAACATTTTTACAACGATTAAATAAATAACAAGAACATAAATTCAATAAAAAAATAGCAAAAATATATTCTGATTATGTGATAACTTCGGGAGACTTTTCTATCGAGCAAAAATAATCAATTTGCGTTTATATATGTCACCATAAGATCGTCAAACCGTTAGTTTATAAAATAACGCGTTAGTTGATCAACTATCGACAGATAATAAACGAGACTGACAGGATTTAGAATATACGTTTCTTTTGTTCTAACATGTCAACCTAACACGAAGAATATTTAGGGGCTTCGCTGCGCTCGCCCCCTCTAGTCTTCAACTAAGCTACCGCAGTGTTTGAATATATGTTTTGCTCGCTCAAAACATAAACTGGTATTTCGTTTGCAATTAAATTTTAAACCAGTTTACTATTTAACGGTTTTAACCGTTCGTTCATCAACTAACGCGTCATATAGTAAGCAGTACGCTACAGTATACTATCTGTCGATCGTATACTGTAGCGTAACAGTAACAGTTGATCAGTTCACGAGAAATAAAACGTTAGTTTATCAACTAACGGTTTTGATAATCTAACGGTGACATATACGTTCACAAATCCCTGCTGACACTCAGGATCAACAAGCTTGTATAGAGAAACGACTGATTTAATACTCCTGTTCTATATTTAATACTTCATTCGGCTCATTGGCTCTCGTAGCAGATGCACGCGTCTTATTAGAGTGCTGGTATTATCAACAACAATGTAGTAGTGTGCTTACACACACAAGTACCTAGTGATGGAGATAACGGAGTATCAATATCGAATATCGAGTATCGATGGTGATTAAATAACCATTATGGAAAAATATTTGATCCCTAGAACCTCATCTGGTGAAAGCTTTGCAGCAAAAAGAATACGAGATGATACCCATTCAAATAACTGGAGTCAATCAAAGTGAGTAGCGCATAGACGCACGCCACCCGCCAACCAGAAAATCCCACTAAGCAACCGCTATAAAGATGTTGCAGATTACGTCGAGGACGGCAGCTCAGTTGACACCCCAGTACTATTCGCAAGCTACGAAAGAGCCAGATCCAATAAAGTCCCTTCCATATTTATTGAATTAAAGGAAGATTGGACCCACCAATCTGTAGTATGAATGATATAATCACATGCTAAACGGTACCAATTACGATACAAGAGGAAATGGAAAGGTAGCAATTATTTGTTATACTAATGAAGCTTATAAATGATGGACTTACAAAAGGTAATTTGTCCTTCTACACGTATACTCGTAAGGAAGAGAAATTGCCTAAGGTGGTCAACCATGGACTACAATTATACACAGTGTTGGAGAAGAATTAAATTGACTCGGATTCCAGAAAGCTTTCAGCACCGAACTAAGGCGAGCCTCTGGAGAGGAATCAATGTTGCCACCAATAATAGTCCAACTACCACCTGGGACGGACATCGTCAAGGTACTTTAAGTGAACTATTTGTATAACTGCTCAATCCAAATGCAAAAGTACAGACCTAACAGTACAACCGGTACCCAATGGTAGCGATGCCAAAGATTTGGTCATGCTTCAAAAAACTGCAAACTACCCGAGAGATGTGTTAAATGTATGGAAACTCACGTGACAAAAGATTGCCTTAAGAAGGACCGCACAACTCCAGCACTTTGTTGCAATTTTAATGAGAACCACCCAGCAAATCATCGCCAGTGCAAGGAACGACTCAAGTATCTTCAACAAATTGACACCAAAAAAGCTCTTCAATATAAGACCCCAAAGCTATAACTCGACCGCATGATGAAAGTTCTTGGGCTGATATTACTAGTGGCAAGAAATCGGAAAAGTATATCTACCGCTTAAACTCATGAGCCCGCAGTTAACAACCAGTGCCCAGAGAAACAAAAACCAGATGATCCTGTCATATTGGAAAAACTACTAATCTTATCCATCATTAAGCGCGTCAAACGGGAATTTGTATCCTTGGAAACCATGTCAATTAAAGTTACTCTCATTGTTTCTCACTTGGGTAAATATGTCTTTATAATGTAGCCCAGTAATGTCCCCACCAAGGGGTACAAGCCTTTACCGGAAACGTGTAAAATCAAGCCATACTCCACCACGCTGGCTCAGTGCGGGTTGATGGAGGGATTTAACGACCACTACCACGTAGCCATAGAAGCCGGGACCTACAGCTTAACGTGCCATCCGAAACACTGAACGTATGATAATGTACTTAAGATAAATTAATTATCTCATTGATACATGGTCTGGAATACAACCTGCATCTCCTGTGTGAGAAGAAAGCGTGAAACCCGTTAGACCACGGAGCTCTACATGTCTAGTAAAAGTAAATTACCCATCATACACTGGAACGCAGATGGTATCCGTACTAAAATTGCCGAATTGGTTGACTTGTCATCACACGTATTACTTTCTGACCTGATTGCAATTTTGGAACTAGGCTGGCTGCTGATGTTTGCAATACCCCGGGATTTTTCTATTATCGTCAAGATATTAGTGGCGGTAGATAAGTCGTAGCGCTTCTGATAAAGCTGATAAAGTGTGATATTATTTACTCAGCGTTGAAACTACCTGCCACAAAAAAACATCTAAGCAGTAGAAGTTTCGATAAATACATCTAGTCTAGAATACATAGTGTTATATATTTTTCTCAGAATCTCCCTTTATTATCGCTAGACTTGGATTTACTTTTAAGTTTGGGGCCTCGAGTGATACTGGCGGGTGACTTTAATGCAAGGCCTCCATACTGGTGTATGAGCAGCTCAAACGGCAACGGGAAGACACTTTTCAAGCACATGCTAAAGAAAATTTCATTATATTTGCTCCATTAAACCAACTTTGGTCCATTATCGGCCAGAAAACCAGCACAGAACACCCGACTTGATCATTGCCCACAATGTACATACCATCAGTGACGTGGAAACCATAACCGCGCTATCCTCTAATCATCTCCCTGTCTTCTTTATCCTGGATGGATCCTACACTCAAACTAATCGCACCTTCTTTAGGTATGCTAAGGCTGATTGGGTTGCATTTCGAAAATGACGAGCAATGAAAAAGTTCCACTCACAAAATGCCGATAAAAACCTTAATGTCTACGTTTACGTATTTCGTTTACAATATTTGGTTTTTAATTGGTAATATTCTGATGCGCTGTTGAATGTACTTCAATATTGCAGACGGTGTCATTAAGCTAGCCTTTCCCGTTTAGGAGTAATTTGGTGCTATGTCACTGGAACTTTTTCATTGCTCGTCAGTGCATTGCTTGTCTAGCAAAACCTATAACTCGATAGAAGCAGTCGATAATGCAGTTACTGCTCTTTCTAACATCCTAATCACCGCTAGGGATAAATATGTACCTGTGTCAACATCTGTCAGTAAGCTTAAAACACTCCCTCGTTTCATACAATAATTCATTAGAACGAAAAATCATCTGGCATTCAGGAGGATCGCAATTTCAATATTGCCATTCGCAAAGAGATGAGGCGGAACATAAATAGCCTCCAAAATAGAATTAAAATTGCTATCATAAAATTCTATGATGCAGAGTGGAGCAAAAAACTGTCTAACGTGGAAAACCCTAGTGCTGATCTCTGGACGGTTGTTAACTCAGCTTAGGGCCATCAACTGATGATTGATTATTTTTCATAGGGTTTGAACTTTATTGCCAAGCATTAAGGTTTAAAATAAGGGGCCATTTTTTATCGACCTCAGACCAGTGGTTAAGTCACTGAAAATAAAACCAGCGACCATGCCGACGCTGACCAAAAAGATGGCAATAACAAATAACACCCAGGAACAATGCAACGAGCTGGTTGAAGCCTTTTACAAAAATATGTGTCTCACGCTGGAATGGTGTGTTTCAGATAATCGTATAGTCAATTAAGTCACCTCCTCAATAAACAACATAAACAACTATTCCATAACTTCATAACAAAATCCAGTCTTTCCTAAAGAAATTTGGAAGTACATACGGTTGATAAAGGTTCGTAAATTTCCTGGAGTTGATACAATTCATAACGCAATCTTAAAAAAATATCCCGCAGCGTTGATTAGTCCTCCTCATATATTTTTTATTGACTGCTCATTACTCGGTTACTTTCCTGAATCCTGGAAGACTGCGAAAGTGATAGCACTAAAAGAACCAGGCAAAGAAGTCACGATATCACTAAATTACCGACCTATCAGCTTGTTACCAACTTTTGGCAAATTACTAGAGCGCACCATCAGAGATCGTATCAATAAATGAATCAACCACATCAACTTTAAAACGAGCAGTTTGGATTCCGTGGCAGTCACTCAACCATTCAACAACTTGCCAGAGTATGTGAGCAACACTACAGGAATGTTTCTCCTGGATATTGAGAAAACTTTTGACGCCGCCTGGCATGAAGGTATCTTGCAAAAGCTTTTAGTCATCGGCGTATATCTGGATCTCAATAACATATCCGATTTGCATTCCATTCCTGCAGGGGTTCCACAAGGTTCCATCCTCGAGCCTACACTCTTCCTCATATATCTTAACAATATGCCTAAACAGACTTGTACGCACTTAGTCTGCTTCGCTGACGATACAGCATCGTACACTATTGCCAACGACGTTGATCTTATTGTTGGTAGTCTACAATTATCAATGGCGTTGTTGTCTGAGTATTTTCGTAAATGGAAGCTGAAACTTAATTCAACCAAGACGGCAGCTATAATGTTTACCCCAGGGCGGAGACAACCTAACAAGCAACTCATAATAGATGGCCACCATATGCCTTGGCAGAAGTTGGTCAAATATCTTGGAGTCCACATTGACGATAAGATTAACTGTCTCAGCATATAAATAAGCTCTGCCTAAAGGCACTCAAGCCTTAAATGCACTTAGTCCCGTTCTTAGCAGAAAAAACAGTTGAAGCCCAATGACAAAAGTCCGTATATATTGCATTCTAGTTCGGCCCTGCATAACGTACACTTCGCCTGTTTGGAGCAGGACTTGTGAGTCCAGCTTTAAAAAGCTTCAAATAGTCCAAAATAAAGAACTTAAAACTTTTTTTAATGCCCTATGCTTCTATACGATTTTAATGTCACTTCAATAGATTATTTTTATCTACCAAATATCAAAGATTTTATCCTTAAACAAACTAAATCTTTGTACGGAAACAAAATTCCAAGTCATCCAAACACTTAGATTTCCAGTATAGGGCGTTCGCGGTGGCGGGATTTAAAGTATATCGACACTTACAAGCAATACCGTCTATTTATTATACCGCATCACTATATTCTTGGTTGCGAGCGGGGCTAACCATCACGTCGGCAATAGTCGACATTGTCTGAACTAGCTAAGCTGTGTGCAGTGCACCTCGCAATCACTAGGCAGACCGGCGCTCCCGCGCCCGCCGGCCTAGCAAAAGAAGGTATCTGTCTAATGTACCAGTTCATTGCCAATAATCGCCGACATACTTCGAGCAACACGGCCTCAAGGCAGTGCTGCTCGAAGCCGACATATTTACCCAGTTAGGTATAACGCCGTGCTTTGTTAAATGATAACCATAATAATATAATGGTATCAATATAACTAGTGGCCCGGCCCTGTGGGCAGTAGACCTCGCTAACAGGGGGGACTGTGAACCAATTTATAGGTAAGTATTTTAGATTCAATCAAAATCAAGTACTAAAGTAGCTACACCAATACGTACGAAAGCAAAATCGGCCTCCGATCTTGTCGAAATGGTCCCTTTGCTCACTTCGCTCGCTCGGTCAATTAAATATTGCTCATGCTTTTTCGTATTTTGGTGCGAAATTAATTAATGTAGCCCTTTAATGCTCCCACCACGGGAAAATAGGCCTTTATCAGGATACGAGTAAGATTGAGCCATACTCCGCCACGCTGGCTCGGTGCGGGTTGATGGTGGGTTTTTGCGACTACTTCTACTAAGTAGCGATAGTAGCCGGGACCTACAGCTAAACGTGTCTACCGAAACACGAAACGTCCGATAATGTACTGAAAAATTATTTATCTCATTGGTACATGGTCAGCACCGTATTCGAACCAGCATCTTCTGCGTAAGAAGCAAGCCTGAAACCCACTAGACCACAGAGCTCCGTTTACTTATTATAGTTATTTATACGAATTTTAATTAGGCTCATATCGGCCCTGGACCCCACGAAGGGGTAAAGGTACCTGAGTAATTAAGTAATTCCCATTCTATTATGTAAATTGCAAACCTTTTATTCAGGTAATTACGACCCTTAAACATATGTTATTGGAAATTACCCCTCTTTGTGTTTCCTAATTAAATATTTAAAGTCACGTCTGTTTTAATGGGGAAGAAAACTTCAAAAACTTTTAACTTAATTCGACGTAGAGGGTGCTGAGACAGAGTAAGCAAAGAGGTTCGTTCATCCGAGGTTACTATTAAGTAAGTAAAGCAATTATAAGCAAAGAGTTTCAAAATACAATTCAAATAAAAAATAGGTACAAATGTGATATTAAAATTTGGATAAAACTTAAATATTACAATTGTGTACATGTTGTGTACCTCAGGGAAGTTCCTTCCCCTAAACCATCCTAAACTAAGTAAAACTTGAATAGTAGGGTGGCAGTTTATCTCTTCAGCTGTTCTTATAGCTCTTAATATTGCTAGATTGTATTTAAGTGGCATACTAAATTATATATACTATATACCTAAATTGGGACTTGAGCAACTTACGTCTTGTAAAATAGTTGTGTAAAATAAAGATTTTCATTTTCATTTTCATACATTATTATATTTGTTCGTTGTGCGGTTACAAATAAATTACTGTGTAAGTATTTACGCTTTTGAAGTATTTATAAAGATTTTTTTTTATAGCTCTATTACGCTATTACTATTACTACGCTAAATATTGTAGGTATTTTGAATTACAAAGGTACACAGTAATTTTGAAGGCTAACACGGTATAAATTACTGAAACATTTCAAAGAGTCATCAGAAAATATAACATCACGGTATTTTAGAATCGAATTAATTGATACATATCTTAATTGTTATTTGCATAATGTAATATGTATCTTAAATACATATGTTCATGGTTGTAGCCCCAATACCGAGCAACTACAGCCTCGTTAAAAAAACGTGAGGACGATGGGTATTGTCAAATGCTCATCTTTGAAGCTTTTTCTATTCCTTTTCTTTGGTATTTTCCTCTTTGTCTTTTTTTCTCCCCTTTGGTCCCAAATATATGATTTATGTTTATCGTCATATAACCCAAAACAGGTATGCAAATGATACATTTACAAATCGTAACCTCCATTTATTAACTTATCTACATGGGAAATTTGTTACTTAATTATTTTATAAATTAAAAATTTCTGGATCTACTTAATATGTATTTATTTTTATTTTTATAAACGAACTTAGAGAATATTATATTAGGATACGTTTTTACGCTTTCGAAAGCCGTGGGCGAAGTCGAGAATGAAGCGGCAAGAAAACTCAGGCCGGCCCAATAACTCTTGCGAGTCCGGTTAGCAATCCATTCTTCATCATTCAAGCATTCAGGCAAGTTTGTCACTAACCATAGAACTTTGCTGTGGACAATGTTTGAAAAGTCTCAGACACAAAGTGCCATCAAAACAAGTTTTGGGTAAATTCCCCCACAAACCTCACTTTCCTTTAAACCTACTCGATAGAGCGTCTCAGTTTTATAACATCATACAAAGCAAACTTTTATATAGAGGTAACGTACATTACTTTAGGCCCCACACTAAGTTACCCTGTAACGTGGGGACCAGAAACAGCGACGTCACAAAGATATAAAAATCCAAGACCCGGCGATATTTTGTTTTTGCCTCCCCAGTCGCGATTCGAACCCGGAACCCTTCGCTTATGACTCAGAATCTCGGCCCCTACGCAACAGAGGTCTTCAATTATATATTCCGTTGGACTTTATATATATTGTCCATCCTGATTGACTCCTACTCCGATCTGAGCAGAACACGACACACGACAAAGCAGCGTAATTGAACACCACAAAGCCATCAAGTTTCTTGATTGTCCTCACCCCAGGGCTTCGATTCCACTGAATAAATTTTGGCGTAGTGACAGTGACTTGAGAACAGTGGTTCAATTTAGTTTTCTATCCCGTAGAACGTGTGGGAGATCTCTTGGGAAATTAATGATAACGGACCATTTGGTAGTTTCTATTAACTATGTTGTCCAAAAATTTTAAGATAATGCAGACCAAAAGAACGTAAATGAAAATAAGCATAGATCATATAGTTATCTAACAAATAACAAACCACAAATATATCTCATGTTAATTTTGTATTCAACTAATACTCAACAACGCTAATATATTATTACCCGACTGCGCCAGAAGGAGGGTTATGTTTTTCGAGTGTATGTATGGATATTTTTTGGCACACGCTGAAGCCTAAACGGCTTGATGGATTTCAGTTTGAGAGGTGTCGTTAGATTTTTCTCAACTGTGAGAGTTACACTGGGTATATCAAAATAAATGAAAAATGCGACAAATTAAATGCCTTAAATTAATATATATTTTTAAAACCTATGAAGTGGGGTCTCAAAATAAAGGGTTCCATAAATAAATCAGAAACTGAAATATTAAAATTGCAGCCAGGTTATTTGTTTTTATAATCATTCCACTTGTTATAACAGTGTTTTCCGTAACAATCAAGTCCCACGACGAAACAGTCGAACGGACACTGATAGCGCACACGCCGCAGGTAATAACAATTTATTAATTAAGATATTTATTACACGGACAATTATTCACGAATATAAACGTCATGTCACGGACGCATTAACTCTGTTAGCCCGTAAACATGTCGTGACGTTGATTCATTGCGTTAATTCAACGATACGAGCTGCAATTGTTTAGAATCAACCGTTTTGCTAAACGACCGTGACATTCATTTGTTTTACTTAGTGAGATGAAATGAGTTTCAGCTTCTTCTGTTGTTTATGTCGTGTTATAATTCAGTTACTGAAATTGGAAGAATTCAAATTGGCCAGAGAAAGCGTTCGTAACTTGAAATGTGCTACCAATCTATGTGAGTGCGCACAGTCGAGCAATTTGTTCCCTAAATATCATTATTTTTATGCAATTTATTATATGTAAGAGAAGTAGGCGCCTACGTGGCCTAGCGATAGTCGCACATCGGATCCGATCATACGGGTAGCAACATGTGGCCGAGAATGGTACTGGATGGGTGTCCGTTCTATGTGGCATTTGTTTCGGACGCTGCCGTGTTACGGTTGACACGTTAAGCTATAGGTCCCGGCTACTATCGCTACTGGGTGGTAGTAATCGTAAAGCTGTGTCAGAGGCCCTGATAAGGCAGCTTGATAAATTCTGACAGTCGAGTTGGCCATAAACCCGACACCCCTCCATCAACCCGCACTGAGCCAGCGTGGTGGAGTATGGCTCAATCTTACTCGTATCCGGGTAAAGGCCCGAGCCTCTCGGTGGGGATGGGGTACATTAATGGGGTACATTTATCATAAAATGTAAGATTGTGTGCAAAGTATTCTTGGCTCATTGTTTTCGCAATTACCGCATTTTTTACTTCTTGTACAATATATACGTAAATACTTATTAAAAAGGAAAAACCTCATTAGTTTACGAGAATCATATTGAAATCACTCGTTCTAGACTGAATATTATCTGAATAAAAAGACCAAGTTAGATTCTTCTAATAAATCCCCATTTACGATTTTATAACAGCACAAATTGAAATTCCCACCGGAAGTTAAAAATTTAATTACCTTGAAAAAGCCGCGGTTGTCAAAAAAATCAGCACTTGTTATTTTATTCAGACGTAATATTCCCAAACACGACCCGAAGGAATTTGCTGCCCCGCCGCGATTCTCTCAGCATTTTACTTAGCTCGCCTCTGGAATTCTAATTAAAATATCAGAAACATTGGTTCTAAGCAAAGACTTTCTTATTGCGTCAATATTCCTCACAGGTTGGAGCATAGCTTGCAGATCGCATCTTTATCTACCACATTATAATAGAGTAAGTAATTGCTCCCATCTGTCAGGAATTTCGTGCAATAAAAAATACACTCACTCCCGCTACAGGGCAATTTCGAAAAGCCGAAAAATGATTCTGTGGGAAAAATTTAATTCACAAAACAAAATCGATTACATCGCCCCTTGGGGCAAAGAAATGCCATACATCAACGTCAGCGGGCCCACAGAGGGGCACGAGTGATTGCTGAAATGAATCCCGCTGCGTCCAAGAATTTTAAGTTACACACAGACCTGAGAAATTCGGCAGAGCGGAATGCTCAACATCCTCGAGATCAAGGCAAACTGTGCGGATACCTGGGGGTGGTGGGAAAGATCGGCGTGTGAATAACGCTGGGAGCCTTTTCTTTTATTTGACGATATTGAACATTACACTGAAACATTCAGAGCATTTAATCTCACTTTTGCCTTTATTTTGTGGAAACTGGGGATTAATATGAGCAACCACATCCACAACCACAAGATACAAGTCACAGATACATATCATTGTTTCTTAGTTGTAGTAACGCATTTATTTTTGACGACCCGATTGGCCGAGTCGGCAGTGACCCTACCTACGTAGCCAAGGGTCCCGGGTTCGAGTCCCGATGGGGGCAAGTATTTGTTTGATGAGAACGAATGTTTGTACCCTAGTCATGGTTGTTTATCTATCTAAGTATAATATTTATCTTTATAAGTAAGTGTATCGTTGTCTAGTTTGGGGCGAGATCAATGTGTGTAAATAGTGTCTAAGGTATTATTATTATTAAGGTATTATTATTGATCCCTCTATTATATGTGTAGGTATGTTTCTAAGTCTATTGCAAAGTCATTTATACATAAAGTCCATTCGTGTAGTTGTATAGTGTCGGTATACCCGTACGCAATTGTAGTTATTATGTTTACATGTTTTAAAAACGCCCGTTTTGTTGTTGGTTCACTTAAAGTTTCCTGTCGTGGACCCAAAGATGAAAAATATGGTCGGTACCTATATGTAGTAGAGTCAACAAACACAACCTTTCATTATGGTGCTAAACTCCAATTTCACTTGCAAGTGTACGCCACTCGCGGCGCGTTTTATAATCCATTGCCAAGAGGCCGCACATGCCAAGATGGCGCGATCAAAGGCGGCGGTAACAAAATGAATAAACTTTATCTAATACCTAGTCCAGTTATAGCACAGACAGACAAGACAGAGGTCAGAACTTTATCATTAAATAGTTAGTGTACATACCTTTGGATAATAGTTAACAACAAGTCTATATCGGAATATCCACGAATCATTTCTGATAAATTGGTCTGTCGATATCGATTCCAGATAATACCGTATGTCGATGAAACAATAGTGTAGAGTAAAATACAAAACATTAACAACTAGAACCCTGAGCATGCAGTCAGAAATCCGATGTGGAACAAGTGAAATACCAGACAGTTTATCGAGAAAACATTTTATTTGCGAGCGTATAGATGACCTCTATTGACCTCAAAGGCATCTGTTTATTTTTTAGGCTAAAGTTCACTGCTCATTTCAAAGAAATTCACAAGTATTCTTACCCAATAAAGGGATTTTACTTGTTAGGACTAAATAAACACGTCACGCCTTTTTCCATACTGTAGCTTTATTCTGTACTCCGAAATCAATCTCAATTCTAATTTAAAAATGGACCAACCTCATCGCCCAACCCGCTCGTGTAAAATAATTTTTATCTGATTAGTCGATTTATCGATACGGTATTTGACTGGTAGTCAGAATAGATACTTTTTGGAACTGTCAAAACGGTTGTTCACGAGTTCTATGAAATAGTAGCATGTGACGTCATAGTCAAATGGTGTCTTTTTAACACAAAATTGAGTTTATAATAATAATAATAATAATACCTTGGACACTATTAACACACATTGATCTAGCCCCAAACTAGGATTCCCTGTATCTTGGGTACTAGACAAAGATACACATACTTATATAGATAAATATTATACTTAGATAGATAAACAACCATGACTAGGGTACAAACATCCGTTCTCATCAAACAAATATTTGCGCCCACCGTGACTCGAACCTGGGACCCTTGGTTTCGTAGGCAGGGTCACTGCCGACTCGGCCATTCGGGTCGTCCGTCGTCGTTTATAAGAAATAACTGCTGGAAAATAAAGTTATGACATTGTCAAACGTTTTTGTTAAAATAGGTTCAGCTTGAGACACGTTTCTAGATTTATTGGACTACCTTGTGAAATACCGTATTGTACAAGTATTGGGTGGCAGAGGCACAATTGTGGCCATGATTAAATATCCTTCTGATATTATTACTGCGAAAGTTTGTGTGTGTGTCTTTATATGTCTGTAACTCTTTCACGCTGAAACGGCTGGATGGATTTAGATGAAATTTGGAATGTATTTAGCTTATACCTTGACCTTACATATAGGCTATCTTTTATGCCGAAAAATTATTACAGTTCCCGTAGGATAATCATTGGATGAAATTGGGAAAGTATATAGCTTACTAGCTTTTATCCGTAATATTCGGTTTAAAGTCATGCTTTGGAACGTGCCAGAAAAGGCAGTACATACTTAATTTTTTACTTAGGTAGTAAGTCGATTTTTGGATCTCCATACATTATATTTTCCGTGCTAAGCATATCACAAACAGTCCTGAAATCATTTACAGGGAGTAAACAACTGTTTGTGGAACACTTATGACACATTCCAGAGCATTACGTAAAACTGAATTCTACGGCGGAGCCGCGGGCCAAAGCTGGATTGATAATAATTATCTTGCAGAGAAAAAACTAAAAACGCTAATTGTACCCTAGAGCAAAATGTATTATTGAATAACTGGTTAAAGATAAGCCTAACTGTACCTGTGCCAACTCTCATGGGAAAGACTTGACGCCATCTTATGTTTCTTGTTGTCCTCGAACAAACAGACAGTACAGTACACGACGATACGGACCATAATGGGAAGGGAAGAGTTTTCTGAATCAGCTATTTATGTGTACCTTATCTTACTTAGAATCTTACTTATCCTGACATTTGTTTGTACTTTTTCACATAATATTTCCTCTGCTGAGGTCCCCTTGGGCGATTACATAAACAGGATTCAACCACGGGCTTAATTTGGCTAATAAAGTTTTACGAGGGACCCTCTCCGGGCTCGGTCCGAGGCGACAATGCTTTTATCTTCCATACTGGTTGTTTTCTTGAAGAAATGGCCGTGACTCGTTATAGGTGACTAATTGTCGATAATTAATCGACTGTGAGTAAGTGAGTTATGATTCTGCTTTGATCGATAATGAAGCATTAGCATGTTAGAGGGTAGTTAATTTAGATGTACGGATTGATTTTCAAGTCAGTCTTAAACCTAATCAATCTTCGCCTTTAGTACAATATGAAACCGAACTACCAGTTAGTTCCGTTTTACTTAGTGTAGCCCAATAAGTTGCAGACTATTTTAAAGTCTCTATAATTTCGGCCAGATAAACATGCAATAAAGGACATTGAAATTATAATACTAGTTTATGTGACTGCTACATAATGGAGGTGATAGTGATATTATTATGAAACTCACCTTTGGCTAGTTTAATAAACCCACTCTTGAGTATTAATGCCTAATTATGTACAGTTACATATACTAGTTTATCTACACACATATCATAAGCTCTTAAACCTAATCAATCTTCGCCTTTAGTACAATATGAAACCGAACTACCAGTTAGTTCCATTTCACTTAGTGTAGCCCAATAAGTTGCAGACTATTTTAAAGTCTCTATAATTTCGGCCAGATAAACATGCAATAAAGGACATTGAAATTATAATACTAGTTTATGTGACTGCTACATAATGGAGGTGATAGTGATATTATTATGAAACTCACCTTTGGCTCGTTTCATAAACCCACTCTTTTCAATGTCCTTTATTAATGCCTAATTATGTACAGTTACAATTTATCTACACACATATCATAAGCTCTCTTTGATGTATTCAGGAACCGCATGTTTTACCGGCATTGTGGCATTGATCTTATCTCTGCAGTTGTTTAGCTTGTTCTGTAGTACCAACTTCACAGACAAACTAGGGGCGGCACGCAGGCGGGCGTCGGCGTTCGAAATTTGAATGTCGCTTGTGTGGGGATGCGACTTGTGTCGATACTTTGGCACAGTCCCACATACAGGCGATCGCCCGAAAGGTTGGCGCAGCAGCGACCACCGCAGAGGGGATCAAAAGGCGCAAATATGCGGAGAGGGTTACACATTTGTGCCTTTTGGAGTAGAAACCCTCAGTCCATGGGGTCCAGAGGCGCGAGCGCTGTTCAAAGAGCTTTCCTCGCGCCTGGTCGACGCCTTTAATGACCGGAAGGCTGGAGCCTACCTTAGGCAACGGCTGAGCCTCGCTGTACAGCGAGGCAACGCCGCCAGTCTTCTGGGCACCTTGCCCAGCGACAGCGGGAGCGATCTGGCCTAATTTTATTACCTGCTTTAATACTTCTACTTTTTCATTATTTTTCTTTGTTTAGCTGTAATGTTTAATAGTTAAGGTTTTATAAAGAACTTTGAATTACGCACACGGGAACGTAATTGTAAGAAAAAATCTCTATTCGTTATTCCAAGAAGTAAAACTTGTTATGCCAATAATAGTTTCATAAGACGAAGTTGTAAACTATATAATGATGAATTGTTGGACGTAGATATTTTAAATTCTTCAATTAATTTCTTTAAGAATAAATTAAAGCTAAAGCTTTTTGGTCGTGGATAAGTAAGTGAATTTCTGTAAAGTTTATCATAAATTGTTATTATTTGCACCTACCCGACACCAGTTTCGCTCATTGCCGATGTCTGGCTGACACCATCTTTTTTGTCTTATTAAATATTAAAATACTAAATTAACTTAAAATAAAAATAGATACCTACATAAAATACAATTAAATATTTCTATAAATAGTCATAGGGTGAGATTTCCGTGTTGTTGCATGTCGGCTGTCGTCACTGTGTTGAAATTGTTTAAATTTAGAATTAAGGAAACTGTAAGTCTACAATTAGAAATTGATCAGCATGTCGGTATACTCGTATATTTTTGAATGTGACTATTTGTTTCTTATTTTTTTTAAAAACGATAAGAAATTTATTAAGCAAAAGATTCATGAAAATAAGTACAGAGAATATAAATAAGATATTCATTCTAGTTCAAGACGTGTGGGACTGCCGCTCCATCCTCATATAGGCCTGTGCGATTCCACCTATGGCGGGTGCCGCGGATGCACATGCTGCTAGCCCTGATGATGGCGGTTTGAATTCTTGCTCGTAGCCAGCCCATTATTGTGGCAGGGGTCCGGTTCCAGCGGTCCGCCAGTGTTTCGGCGAGGTGTTTAGTGAATGATATCATTTGTGGAGCAAAAACTCCGTCGACAGAGGTTACTAAAGGGGTGAAGGTGGAGTGGCGCGTCTCGCATGGGTCGCAGTACTTCCTTTTCTTTTCTTCTTCAGCTGAACGAAGGACAGCCGCTACGGGGCGTGATGCGTGGGAGGGAGCGTCGGTGTCTATGACACGGATATCAAATAACGCCTCCCTCTGGGCAATCCATACCCCCCGACAAGCCAAGTCTCCGCGCAGCCCAGTATCGCCTTCGGAGATGACTGGCTCTTTCGTGACGTTTCCCCAGGCTTGCTGGCACAGTTCACAGAAAAGATCTCTTATTTCGTTATGTCTGCGTGTGATAAGGCCACCTGTTTTGCAGCACAAGGCGTGGTCCACGTTGAAGTTGTCATTGCCGCAGCCGTCGCAAGTCGCAGGCATGGAGATTGGTGTGCGGTGGTATCTTATGGCCAGGGCATCTCTAAATTCGTGGGGTGATAAGTCGAAGTTGTCTTTTCTTGTCGGTATTACTGAAAGCCATGTTGATGTTTTTGTTTTCATTTTTGTCGCTATTGATCTTTCTATTGCTCTTTTCTTTTTGGATGGTAATTTTGTTAGATGCTTTCTAGAGTTTCGTTCTCGTATGTTTCTTTTTCCTTGTTTCCTTCCTTTCTTGCGTCACGCAAAGAATTGTAGTGTTCAGCAAGGTTTATGTCTTTCATCTCGGTTAGGGCTGTTGAAAGTATTGTAGATCCCTGTTTTGAGATTTGGTATGCACGGTTTGGTGTGTTGAAGGGGTCAGAAAGGGCAAGTCCGCCTTTGTGGACTGGGAGGGTAAATAGCTGGGTTTCAAGTTTTGTGATTTCGCCTCCGATTAGTGTTGCTATGAATTTGTCGTGTAATGTGTTAGTTAAGGGTTCAAAAAGTTCTTCTGAATTTTTTAAGACACGTAGTAGGAAGGACCATTTAAACTGAGCTGCTTTAGTTAGGGCAGTGTAAGCGGCTTGAGGTGAGTTTTTGCAGATTGTTGTGAGTTTCTCGATGATAGATATCCATTCGGTTACATTCTTTTTTACGAAGTCGTCCCCTCCTGTCCCTATGTAGCCTCCTAGGAAGCGGGAGCCGGTAACTATGGAGACGTTGGTACCGGAGAACGTCTTTTCTGCGGTAGACTTGTCAGTTTCTGATACTATTAGAAATGATTTTTTACCTTGTGGTAAGTATCCGTATGCTGGGCCTGTTTTGTTTAAGTTGTCCCACCATTGTCGTAGGCTTTGGAAAGTGCCTTGCGCAGAGGAGTCATCGGCGTACCAGCATTGTGTGACTGTGTTTTCGGTTTTAAGTTTGTTAATTATTGGTAGTGTTGCAAGCGCGTACAGTGGCATTGCGAGTGGGTCTCCTTGGGTTACGCCTTCTCTGCTATATAGTCTTGTATCAGAATCGCGAAATACCAATTCAGCGTGGCCATTGTAAGTATTATAAAGAAAGCGGGCGCAGTGTAGCCAGTATATTCTTGCTTGCCAGAGGGCTAGTTGTCTATTCACGGCGTTAAAAGCATTGTTCGCCTCAACGAGGAGCATTCCCCAGCTTGAACCAGGTTGGCAATCTCTTTCGAAGACATCGGTCATGGCATGAATGGCGCCTTCGATGCCACTGCCCAGTCCACTGCAGAGCTGTGACTGGCCGCATGCTTCAGTGACTTCAGAGCCTGTTGCTAAGATCATGCATTTGGATAATATTCTTCGTAGGCATTCGCCGATGCCGATAGGTCTTACGCCTGGGCATTTGTCTAAAGCAACAAGTCGGCTTGACATTAATGCTTGTATTTGGGTCCAGGGTATGGTTTCGTTGCTAAGTTTCGTTGTGAGCTGCGCTACGGCTTCTCTTATATGGGCGCTTGCTTGGCCAAAGCGGAGTAGGAAATCTCTCCAGTTTTCGGCTGTGCATCCAGTGGGGCCTCCGCCGCCGTGTAGTTTTCTCGCAACTGTTTCAACATGGTCACAAGTTATTTCGATTTCAAGGAGTGGTGGGAGTTTTGTGACGTCTTTGGGGAGAGTGAATAAAGCGGGATCTGGAGTATTAGGCGGGGGGTGCTTTTCTCTCAGCACATCACTGACGGTTTTACCGGATGGATCAACTTCAGTGTCTGGGTTTAAAACTTTGCTCGTGTCTTTTGTGAGGAGCCAGTTGAGCGCTTCCCGCGTTTTTCCATGTAGTATCAGTCGTGTGAATAATTTTGTTTCTTGGTCATTGTTGTTTTGTTTCCGGTTTCTTGTATTCCATATAGATTTATCTGCTTTGGTGGATTCCGTGATGAGTTCCTCGAAACGTTTGTCTGCCCAGAGTTTTAGGCGCCGATCGAGTAGTCTCAGTATATCTTTCATTTTTCTAACGTTTTTGTCTCTTTGCAGTATGACCGCAGCAAAGGTTAATACGCGTTCAGAGGGGTAGGTTGATTTGGTTAGATACTCAATTTCGTCGGCCAGAGTGTGTACGAATTTTCTACTGGCAGTACCGCATGGGAGGTCGTATAGCTTGCCATGAAGGTTACAGACGTTGTCCCAATGCCTTTGCCAGATGCCAGACTTGGGTTGGATGGCATTCAGGAATGGGGATCCGAAGGCTTCTTCCAAAGGTGACATTGGTGTTTGCCCATCGGTGGTTGTTTTAAGAGTAGCGGATGCTGATTGGTTTAGTACATCGTTGTGTGCTGATCTCATGTGACGCTGGAGCCCATTTTTCTTGAATTTCCTGGGGCATAGCGGACATTCGGTGTCAGCTTGTGACATATGGGTGGGTATTTACTTACTTGAGCTATTTGCACTATAATTTTGTTGTTTAGCTCTCGGATAAGGGTAAGATTAATAAAAACAAGGGATTTTGTTGATAAATAAATGGGTCTAAAGGAAATAATATTAAAATGAAGTATTTTTGTGAAAAATATGTCTATTTGACGTGACAGCTGACCATAGACAGTTTGTTTCTTATTGAATTAAATAAAAATAAAAAAATAAAAAATTACCCTGTAACATACTAATATTATGAACAAACCACATTCAATTGTATCTAAAAAAAATACATGTGAGATGACAGTTCAATCATGCATCCCTCTCGCAGAACCTGCCACATTCTCGCACAAAATCCTTCAATGCATTACTAAACAGATTGTTCAATAGTGCTGCAGACAACAGAGCGTTGAGGCTGTTTGGCGCCCGCACTAGCGGAGACTGCTGGCGCGCCACCGTATGGTGCGAGCGCGCCTGCGCGCGCCAGCTCATCGTCGACCAGTTGTATACTTAGACGAGACATACTATATACATTCCTCATATACCACTAAAAAATGCTGGCAAAGTCAAGAAACAGATGAAGTTCTATGTAGAACCAGTATCTAAAGGGCAACGTTTTATTATTGTTCATGCCGGAGGAGAAACGGGGTTTGTCCAAAACGCAGATCTTATATTTAAATCAAATACCAAAAGTGGGGACTACCACAACAAAATGAATAACATAAACTTCAAAAAGTGGTTAACCGAAAAATTACTACCCAATCTTGAAGAACCATCTTTGGTAGTAATGGACAACGCTCCAGGTTGTTGGCCGTACTTCTCGATCGTGACCAGCGAAACCAAACCTCTCACTCTTCTAAGCATTACTACGTCGCTCTGAGAGCCTAGTACTTTTAAACTCAACTATGGTTCTTCGTACCCCTCCCCCGTCACCGGTGAAGG
This sequence comes from Argyresthia goedartella, assembly GCA_949825045.1. NCBI lineage: Eukaryota > Metazoa > Arthropoda > Insecta > Lepidoptera > Argyresthiidae > Argyresthia > Argyresthia goedartella. The sequence continues at coordinate 21,879,465 of OX463815.1, forward strand.
CTACCGGCAATAACCCGCCATCTGCCGGGGCGACCGCAAGTATTTCCACACTGAGTCCCGGCGCGTCGGCCATGCAACATTCTTCATCAACTCCTAATCTAGCGTCAACTCTAGGCTTACAAATGGACTCTGTCAACGCCATACCAAGAGGTTTTAAACGAAAGCACGACGGATTAGACAATGCGGATGAATTCCGGGATTTTGTTGGCACCATGCGTGGAATGTTCGCATCATTTTCGAATGACATAGAGTCGCGACTCAATGCACTTCAAGAGAATATTACTATTATAAGAAATCAAAATAACGACATTACAAAAAGCGTAGAATTAATGTCTGAGAAACATGACGAACTGATAAAACGGATTGATGTCCTGGAGTCGGAAAAACGTAAAGACCGACAATATATTAACTCTCTGGAGGATAAGATAGAACTCCTAGAGCGGAAAACACGATCTTCCTGTGTTGAAGTGCGAAATATTCCCAAAATCACCGATGAAATTAGTCACGAATCAAAAAATCACCTGTGTAAAGTACTAAAAAACTTGGCAGATTTAGTAAGACTACCAATCGGTGATAGTGAGATAAAGGATATATATAGAACAAGTAACACAAAAGATTCTGCAAGACCGATCATTGTCGAGTTCAGCTCAGTACTAAAAAAAGAAGCCCTGATATCAGCGATTAAAACTTTTAATAAGAATAAACCAAATGCTGATAAATTAAATACCACACATCTGGGAATAGCAGTACCAAAAAAAGGTATTTTCGTCTCGGAAACACTTACACCGAAGACTCAACGCTTGTTCTACTTAGCACGCGAATTTGCAAAGGAAAACAATTATGACTTCTGCTGGACCTCACGTGGCATAGTGTACCTCCGAAAAAGTGAAAAGAAGCCTTTCAACCGTATTATCAGTGAGAATGATCTAAGCAACTTGAAAAATAAGGCGTGACTAATACTTTTTGTTTTTACAAACCTTCTATTCCTGTACTTAAGTAAGAAATTCACATTTAATACAAATTTTAATAGATTCAAAACAATGAACAAACAAACACCCTCATCACACACACATCAAACAACTTCATACATAATAATTTCACATAAATACACACGACAATCACATCTTAAGTCATTAAAACCAACAAAAATATTAAGGTCTCTCCACAAGTTGGAGGCTAAAAGTTAAATAGCCATAATATTTTCCCATTATAAAGAAAATTCAGACTTAAAACTAAAATGGTATATACGTAAATCTCGTAAATCATTTTTAAATTTTGTAAAGCTTACCAGACCAAATACACTAATTATTCACATTCGATAATGTCCAATTCATAAAAGACCTTGATAACATATTGGTCTCTAAATCATTTCTCACTGAAACCAATAAATGTGTTAATTATGTCCCTACATCACATACCTATCTAAAAATCATCACTCAAAATATGAGAAGTATAGACCGAAATATGGATGAATTTTTGGTTTTATTACATGAACTAAAAGTTGATTGTGACATTCTTATTTTGACAGAATGTTGGCTATCCTGTGCCCCTATTCTACCCTTGGTACAGGGCTATAAGCATTGCGCAAATCGGAATCATCGAAATCAAAATGATGGAGTGGTGATATATTATAAGAATAACCTGAAAATCACAATTTAAGAGCCCAATTTTCAGGAAGGAAATTGTCTTATAGTGAAACACGAAAAAGACACGGCAGTTATTGGTGTCTACCGCTCACCTAGTTATAAAAAAATTGATAATTTTATGGAATCTCTATGTAGTGTTTTACAAGATCTATCACCATTTCCAAACATATTATTAACAGGAGACCTTAACATAGATATTAAGCCAGAAAACCATAATCCAGATGCCGATATTTATTTAAATAGAATTGCCTTTTATGGACTCCTTCCTGGACACACTTTTGTGACTAGAGACCAAAGTAACACATGCTTTTAATTTCACGGGCTTCCGAGCTTCAGATTGTATTACACAATAACATGTCCAGCAGCTTTGACGAGAATGTGACCGCGACATTTAGTTTGAGCACGAGAGGATTACCATGAGTTAAAGAAATTAAGAAATATAGCGCCCTACCACAAAAAATAAACCACTGTTCAACACTTGTTTGAAAATGAAAATGTTTGGGATTTTACGTTTGTTTTGAGGTTATTGTGGTAACACGGATATAGTTTGTTAGACCTTTTTTATTATAAGGTGAAACTCTTATAAAAGGAGATAGTTTAGCACTCGTACATTAGGCTACCGTTAAATATGTGTACATGTGATCTTAAAATACTTAAATAATAAATAAATCTAAAATACATAAAACTATACAAATAAACCACCCCAGAACGCTCCCGGACCAAAGGTACCCATTATGCTGGCAGCGTTGCCGCGCTGCACAGCAAGTGAGACCCTTTGCACCAGGAAAGCTCCGGAGCGGTAGTCATGGCCTCGGTCCCTCAAGCGACGCCCAATGTTCCTGATGAAGGCCCTACCCTGCGATCCCCACACCCCCGTGGTCTCGACGGCCAATGGAACAAACCAATAACTCCCCATCAGCTGTGCGTACTTACCGCATTTCTGCCGCGCCGCCGACTCCGCAGCCGCACCAGCAGTCTGCATGGTGGAGCCTATATGAGATGCCGCGAAAGTGCAAACGCACGTCGCATCCCACAAAAGGCTACGGCCCCTCTCCCAAGGTATCAAAGTGACACCGTCCGGACGTTTCCCGTCGCTGCGACACAAACCAGGCGGCTCAAGAACCGCCAGTATGTTAGCCGAGACGAGAGCCCTCCGGACGATGTCATTGATGGAGTGATGACGAGACTGCCTCCCTGCACTTCTGACGCAGTGTAGTCCGTGACGCCCCAGCGAATCGACTGATACACCGCAAACACAGCGGTGTGGCTCGCAAATGCTACATCCCAACCGAAGCGCCACGGCCACACGCAGGGAGTTGTCATCTAGATGGGTGCCTATATGAGAAGACGGCAACGCATGCAGCCAAGCACCAGATTCCGGCTGGGAGATCGCGCGCAGACGAGCAAGCTCCGCTCCCGAGGACTGCCCCAACAACCCGTCAAGTGTCGACTTACATATCTCCTCATCCCAGGAGCGCTGCACGCCCGGCTTCTCCGGAACGTCTCCCGCCGGGCAACGTACCCGCCACAGCTGAAGAGCCTCGTCCGCAAATGGGATGCTGAACCCGTCACCATTAATATTCAAAATACGAGTGACAAGCTCCAACACCCCCCGCGAAGAGGCTAAGAAGGCGGGGAGTTCCGTGTCCCGAAGGCGACGAACGCCGAGACCACCAAACCGTATAGGCATCGCTGCCTGCGACCACTGTGAGGGAGACATATTAACGTTTAAAATAGTCTCCAAAAGACACTTAAACGCCTCGTCATAAGCGTCTGTCTCCCCTCGGCACAGCCAAACCGGAGCAGTTCGCAAAGTATAGGTTAACCTTGGCTGGGACAAACAACTCCTGAGAATAGTAAGAGCCACATGCGCGGACAACTCCTTGAGATGTGGCTTAGCCCCAGCCAGGGCCTTCAACTTTCCTCGCAGAACCCCCGGCACGCCTTCCGGAAAAATGGGTGCGATGGGTGAAATCAGGTTTATCAAGATCTTTCAGCCCCGGCATCAATTCCTCCAGCTTAGCTCTGGAACCTTGTGCCAAGTCACCAGAGGAAGAAAACACCTCACACTTCTCTGAGTTCAGGCGGAGACCCAAGTCCCCTAGGCCACTGATAACCGTTTTCAAATCAGCCACAACAGTCTCTAGTGGTCCCCCGATGGTACCATCGTCTAAGTACCAGACGTTCAAAGGGGAACTCAATGATTTAACAACGTCGTGGATGGCCAAGCTGAATAGCAGTGGGCCCAGGGGGTCACCCTGTTGCGCACCCACCCGCGACTCCACCAGATTTTCACCAAAATACAGGTTGGTTGGGCTTGAGTAACACTGGTGGAGGAACGGATAGAGGGACGGAACCAGTTCGTTGACCTTTCCCAGAATGACGTCTCGAACAACTGTATTGAATGCATTCTGGAGGTCAACCTTCACAATGACGCTGTCGGAGTTTTCCCGATCGTACAAAAACGCTCGGGTGGCGTGGATTGCGGCCTCGCAACCTAAAGGTACTCCGAACCCCAACTGCTGCGGCTGAAGAATAGATGATGCGACTCCCCTGGCTGCCCTGCATCCGAGTTTGGCCACTAAGCGCCGAAGGACACTCCCCACTGCTATGGGACGAATCCCCCCGCCCTTCTTATGCAGAGCACATAGGGAAGCGCCATAAAGAAAAGGGCACACTTCCCTATTGACCATTCCCTTAAGCATGAAGTTCACTAAATTAACTAGTGAACGCAGGAGAGTCGCACCGCTATCCCCAGCCGCCACTGAAATCAACTCCTTCAGTATGTCGGGGCGGATCCCATCCAAGCCCGCTGCGGACCCGCTATTGAAAGACGTGATTGCCTCCAACACGTCAGCCGCTTCAACCGCCAATGTTTCGCTTGAGAGGGCGGGTTCCGGAGGGAAGTGGAGGTCACGTGACGGTGGCGGGTGCTTTCGCCGCAGGGACTCCAAAGTCTCCTCAATGTCAGCTGCCACAGAGCAGTCAGACAGGAGGATCCGAACAGCACCGCCAAGGTCGCCATCGTGAACCTTGGACTCGACGTACTTGTAAAAAGCACGCTGGCCAATATTACCTCCCTTCCTTGAATAAACATCCGATGGCTGAAGGCCGCCCAGAGCTAGCTGTAATGTTGTCTTTTACCTTACTGGTAAGAGACCGGCCCTTGTCATCGGACAAAGGAACCCGGAGGCATGAATAAGCATAGCTTAGGAGATCCTGCCAATCGTTGCTCTCATTAGTCTCCACACACCTCTCAATAAGCTCCGACAACTTCCCTGCGGCCAGACTTCTGGCCCCCTTGGGGACGTGTTTTAGAAGTCGGACATTTCTTCTCAAGGAAGGCAAATCACTGAGCGTCGGCGGTGGCGAACTACCGACCACATCAGCAGGCGAAATACCAGCGACATCTGCAGGCGCATTACCGCCCCGTCGCTGTGACTGTTGCGGTCGAACAATATTTTTGTGCACCTGCCCAATGTGAGACTTCAAACCACGCGGAACAATAAATTCCCTTGTGGAACCGGGGCAATGAGGACATGTTGCCTTAGTTACACTCATACTTGCCTACTACATTTCTATTTTCCAACACACATTTAAAAATTTCCACCATAGTACTAAATAATAATAATAATTAAATTTTTGCCCAATAAATTAATTAGAAATCTACAGTCAATAATAATGTCAAATATAGCTTAAATAATCCGCATTCAATTCAGTCATAAATATCCCTAATACTATTTATTGTTATTATAACACTATTAATTATTATCAAACAATATCAAACATTAAATTAATTGTACTTACAACAAAACATAAGTGGTTCCAATGTCAACTACATACTTAAAACATAGAGAAAAAAAAAATATCAGTCAAAAAATGTTTGTCTTAAAACATAAAATTAAAATAGTCACAAAATCAAAAAATAAAAGAATTAAAAATCTAATTCTAAAACAAAGCAAAAAAAAATGAAAAAATAATATAACTGCTTTCTACGTTAGACGGGTTTCGAACCAGAGCAACCTCTTCGTTGTATATGTTCTCGGCCGAGAGCGAGGCCCGCTGAGCCACCAACGTTGTGGGATTTCTTGGCGAAATAGAAGTATCGATGCAGCGTTTTTTATTTCATAAATGAGCGGTACTTCGAGTTGGCATAATATTTTCGCTGGACACCCACTGTGCCATATGAACGTTCACACTGAATGTAGATTTTTCACTGATACTCGACTGAAAATCACTGTTCTTCTTGAAGAAACCACGCACAACAAAGCAAATGGGTGCACTAGCCCGCCTGAGCGTTTTGTGTCGTTTAGTTTGTTGATTTACTGCCGCTTGGTGTCCTTGTCACTGTTTTGATGAATTGTCACTTTTCAGGTTGTGATAACACTCCTGTAGGTCAATTGTCACTTGTTCTTTAAGTCAAAAAAAAGAATCCAGGTATATTTACACGAATTCTATTTTAAATTTGATTGAGATGTAGATCGTCTTCAACATGCTTAGATCACGTGTTGCTTAAAACGAAAAATGAAGCCGTCACAATAGTAATTCACTCATCATTAACAGACCATAAAGCGGTCCTGTTATGTCTTAACTTAAAAAAGAAAAAGCTGTGTCCACCAACGACATATTCAGTTTTGGACACAGAGGGGCTATCAAAATCCCTAAAAGAAACAAATTTTGACTTCATTTATAAAGTCCCGGACCCAAATGATGCTATGAATTCTTTTATAGAAATTTTGCAAAGTGCCATTAACTCTAATACTAAAACTCGCAAAGTTTCAAGTAGGAAAAAGATTTTTAAACCGTGGATGACTGCAGGACTTCTGCGTTGCATACGAAATAGAGATAACCTGCATAGTAAATTAATGTTAGACCCTGAAAATAAAAACCTTAAATTAACTTACAAAAGATATAGGAATTTTTGCAACAATTTGTTACAAAAACTTAAGACAGACTTTGAGAAATCGCAGATTAGTCAAGCGGGCAACAACAATAAAGAGCTTTGGAAGGCTATTAAAATGATTTCCTCGACCACTCAAATTAAAGACAAACCTAAAGAACTTTTAACAATCTTAAATTCCCCGCAATCATCAATAGAAAGTGTTAACGACTATTTTGTTAATGTAGGAAGGAGTCTCGCTGAGGCAATAAATTATCAAAAGAAAACGATAAAACCCACGCCTTTGGATCAAAACTTCCAGCCTAATTCTTTTTTATTGTTAGAAACGGACAATCAAGAATTCGAAAGACTTATAAGTAATCTTAAAAATGAATGTTCTATTGGCTGGGACAATATATCAAATTTGATTTTGAAATCAAATAAAGATTATTTTGTACCCATTCTAACCCACGTCTTCAATTTATGTTTGGATAAAGGGATTTTTCCCGATACTCTCAAAAAATCAGTTGTCCTTCCAATTCATAAGGGCGGTGACCGCGATCGTGTTGAATGCTACAGGCCCATATCTATCCTCCCTTCTCTTTCAAAATTGCTCGAAAAAATAATGAACACAAGGCTGATAAAATATCTGGAAAAACATTGTCTACTAGCGGAAAATCAATTCGGTTTCCGTGCAGGAAAATCTACATCTGACGCTGTACACGAACTAACCAGCAGCATATCCGAAAACCTTGACAATGGCCAACGCTGTTTGGCAATATTCCTCGATTTAGCCAAAGCATTCGACACCGTCTCGGTCAAACTCCTCTTGAAAAAACTAGAGATCATGGGAATAAGAGGGACCCAATTAGAGCTCTTTAGAAGTTATCTGACAAACCGAACTCAATGTGTTAAAATTGGGGAGTTCACGAGCAGTACACAGTTAGTCCATTGGGGAGTCCCACAAGGCAGCATTCTTGGACCTACCTTATTTCTCATTTATATTAATGACCTCTGCCGACTCATATTACCTAAAGCCAAAATTATAACTTATGCCGATGACACGGTGTTACTCTTTGCAGAAAAAAATTGGGATGAAGTTTTTGAAAGTGCTCAAACAGGTTTCAATCTTGTCTCCTCTTGGTAACATGAAAATATTTTGACGGTTAACACTGAAAAAACTAAATATTTAACTTTCTCGATCACTGCCTCAACACAACCAAACATTGAACACAAAAGTATATGCTCATACATGCAATATTTTAGAAAATAATGTTTGCTCATGTAGAGTGCTAGAAAGGATTTCTAATATCAAATATTTAGGTATAGTACTGGACAATAACCTAAAATTTGAAAACCATATTCAGAGTCTCAGCACTAAAATTAGAAAATTAATATATATTTTTAAACATCTTCGACATGTAGCAGAGCTATTCATTATGAAACGCATCTATGTGGCTTTAGCCAAATCTCTCATACGCTACTGTATCTCTTGCTGGGGCGGTGCCCATAAGACTACACTTTTACGCGTCGAAAGAGCCCAGCGTGCTGTGTTGAAGGTTTGCACATTCAAACCGTACCTTTTCCCTACATCAGAACTCTACAATTATTGTGATGTTCTGACTGTCAGACAGATATTCATTCAGATCACTATACTTAGACAACATAATATACACTCATCAAGTAATTATAATAACTATACAATTTATTCAAAAAGACGAAAAGATAAAGTATGCCCACTTATAAAGGTTCGTACTAATTTTATGCAAAGGTTTTTCAAGTTTCTGGGACCCTTTTTATACAATAAATTGAGTAAAGCAAGCGAAATTTACAATAAAACTAACTTTGAAACAAAAAAAACAATATACCAATGGCTTAGATCCCAATCATATGAAAATACTGAAAAATGCGTAACTATTTTATCCTAATAAAACTCATATTATTAAGCACATACGTAATAAAGTAATACTGGTAATTCCAAATATTATTTTTTAAATATGGACATACTCATACGACTCTCACACACACACCCTCACTCATACACACACACCCACACACACCCACCCACACACCCACACACACACATACCCACACACACACCACACACACGCACACACACACACACACACACACACGCACACACACACACACACTATACATTTTATTATATTTTTCTAAATAAGTTAGTAATCACGATGTCTAGATAAAAAACATACTACCTGTATACATTTAATCACTTAACTATTTACTGCTAGAAAACTGTTCTTTTTACTCTGTTCATTTTGTAAAATTGTTAAGTGTCACTTACTGGAGGGAAGTGCTACTACTTAACCTATACCACAGGGTTCGCCCTATTTTAGGGAGTAGTGATCATCCCTTGTTACTTACCTAATGTAATAACAAGATTTATGTTGTAAATTTTTTAAGAATAAACGATTATTATTATTATTATTAGTATTATTATTATGCCATAGCATTCGGGTTAATAAGGCTCCAAGTATAAACACAAACAAACCCGAAATTCAAAAGTGGTTAAATGAGAATCGTTCTCGAACTCGAAATTCTCATCAGAAATGACTAAACCACAGTTGCTGGAGATTGTCAAACGATACAAACCTGACCCTGTATATGAAGTTGATAATTTATTAGCACAACATGGTCACAAATGTTTACGGCTGCCACCCTATCACTGTGACCTAAATCCTATTGTGATGGTATGGAGTTCAATGAAAAGGAGTGTAGCAGAAGTAAATATAGAGGACAAAAATGAAAATATGCCGAAACTAGTAACCGAAGCGTTCAGTTCTATTGATGCCTTACATCGCAAAAATATTGTGCACACGTGCATAAAATTGAAGAGGATTATCGACAAAACGACGCATATTTAGATAAGCCCTTTATAGTCAATTTAGACAGTGGCTCTGATAACGATAGTGACAGTGACTCAGATTTCGAGGAAATTAGTGGAATTTATCCACTTGACCATACATATGGCATTAGTGCATATGTATGGTCAATATCACCACTTACAGCAAAGAATTTTCCGACGTGGATTTATTTTATAATAACCTAATATCTTTCAAGAGAACTGTTTCAAAAACATGTAATAATAAGTGATAAACTTTTTATGTAAAATAATTTTTAAGCTTTAAAAATTAACTTTTGTAAAAATATTGTGATGCTGCTTCAACTTAAAGTGTTTATTTTGTAGTTTTAAGTCCAAATACATTGTTAATATGAATACACCTTTTCAAATTGATGCAATCTGATTCCAATTGCTGCTGTACTATTAAGCGTCTCTGTAGCTCATTTATGTTTAATATAAGTTGAAATGTACTTTCGGCACTGTAAGGTCTATAATAGATTGTAAGTTTGGAATGGAGCCAGCGCAGAGATTTTGCGACTTGTATACATATCCCTGTGTCAGTCGGTACTGGGCTACTGCATCTCGATCTGGGGAGGGTCTTGCAAAACAAACATGATCGCCATCGAAAGAGCTCAGAGGTCCATATTAAAAGTTACGTACAGGAAGCCTAAAATGTACTGCACGGAAAGTCTCTACAAAGAATGCAAAACATTGTCGATCCGCCAACTATTTATTCTTAGAGTCTCCCTTAACATGCATTGGCAAGCACTCTGCTCTACCTCTTACAATGACATGCTTAAACGTCGCATATTTAAACTCCCAGTAACGCGTACAAACACATCTTTCGCGCAAAGATTCGGCCCATTTTTGCATCCGCATATTTACAACAAGGTTGCTCAAGCTTGTGACATCAAACACGCCTCACCATCTGAAGCTAAACACAAAATACGTCAATGGCTTCTCGGCATGAACTATAACCAGACTGAGGACTTCATTGGAACACAATTATAGAAAGACTCTACCTGTACTTATTTACTTATACAAAAACACATACCATACATACCACATACTCACGCACACACATCCTCACGCACACATACACACACCCTCACACACCCTCTCACGCACACCCTCTCACACACGTACACACACATTTGCAAAATTAATTGTAAAGTGTAAATTTGTGTAAATTTTGTGCTGCTCAATCATAATGTTATCATAATGCTTCGTAATTTTAATTTATCTTGTTTAAATCACCTCTTATTAAAACACCTGATTTGCTATACACCTATCTTAAATTGTTTTAACCTGCTATCATTATGTTATACCAAACATTATAAGCAGTAGAGGTTCCCGCGATACAGGCTGTGCCTAGTGCGGGAGCCACAAGTTAATCATATTTTGATTCCCGTGCCTATAAGTTTTACCTCAGATGTTTTACTGTATATAATTCGTGTAATTTTAGGTGAAATAAATCATTTTGTATTTTGTATTTTGTATTTTGTATTTTTGTTTATTTTGATATTTTTTTCTTTGTATGTATGACTGTTTGTTGCCATAATAAAGATAAATAGATAAATAAATAAAATAGTGCACATACTTCGGCTTCATTAGATCATAATTACTGTGTGAAAAGTTTTCAATAAAACGAAAATTTTAAATGCAATGTGTCAGCAATTATATTTTTATAAGTAATATTTATACTTAATCATTTGTCGATCGTACGGTCTGGTCGAGTAGACCTCTTGTAAAATACGTATTTAGATGTTAAAAGTTGTGATAAGGGTCAAGTGCTTTATATTGTGGATTTTAGTTATTAATAAATGTTATGTACATATGTATATTTTTATTTGGCTAACAAAACGGCTATATTTATGTATCAATCCTAAATTAATAAATCGCTAAAAAATATCGTGTGTTACATCACACTATTTGCACCGATTGTAGCAATTTTTGTAATATGTGGCAACCCTTTTCGATGGTGGCGTCATCCCTTCATTCTACAGATAAGTTTGTGGCTCTGTATAGCTATCAACAGTTCTGTCAATTTTGGTGGTAGAGTAGCAGAAGTAAATATAGAGCACAAAAATGAAAATGTGCCGAAACTAGTAACCGAAGCGTTCAGTTCTATTGATGCCTTACAATGGCAAAAATACTGTGCACACGTGCATAAAATTGAAGAGGATTATCAACAACACGACGCATATTTAGATAAGCCCTTTATAGTCAACTTAGACACTGGCTCTGATACCGATAGTGACAGTGACTCAGATTTCGAGGAAATTAGTGGATTTTATCCACTCGACCAGCCATATGGCATTAGTGCATATACTTCGGTTTCATTAGATCATAATTACTGTGTGAAAAGTTTTCAATAAAACGAAAATTTTAAATGCAATGTGTCAGCAATTATATTTTTATAAGTAATATTTATACTTAATCATTTGTCGATCGTACGGTCTGGTCGAGTAGACCTCTTGTAAAATACGTATTTAGATGTTAAAAGTTGTGATAAGGGTCAAGTGCTTTATATTGTGGATTTTAGTTATTAATAAATGTTATGTACATATGTATATTTTTATTTGGCTAACAAAACGGCTATATTTATGTATCAATCCTAAATTAATAAATCGCTAAAAAATATCGTGTGTTACATCCACTATTTGCACCGATTGCAGCAATTTTTGTAATATGTAGCAACCCTTTTCGATGGTGGCGTCATCCCTTCATTCTACAGATAAGTTTGTGGCTCTGTATAGCTATCAACAGTTCTGTCAATTTTGGTGGTAGAGTAGCAGAAGTAAATATAGAGCACAAAAATGAAAAAATGCCGAAACTAGTAACCGAAGCGTTCAGTTCTATTGATGCCTTATAATGGCAAAAATATTGTGCACACGTGCATAAAATTGAAGAGGATTATCGACAAAACGACGCATATTGAGATAAGCCCTTTATAGTCAATTTAGACAGTGGCTCTGATACCGATAGTGACAGTGAATCAGATTTCGAGGAAATTGGTGGAACTTATCCACTCGACCATACATATGGCATTAGTGCACATACTTCGGCTTCATTAGATCATAAAATATCATGAAAATTTTTCAATAAAACGAAATTTTAAATGCAATGTGTCAGCAATTATATTTTTATAAGTAATATTTATACTTAATCATTTGTCGATTGTATGGTCTGGTCGAGTAGAGCTCTTGTAAAATACGTATTAGATGTTAAAAGTTGTGATAAGGGTCAAGTGCTTTATATTGTGGATTTTAGTTATTAATAAATGTTATGTACACATGTATTTTTTTTTTTGGCTAACAAAACGGCTATATTTATGTATCAATCCTAAATTAATAAATCGCTAAAAATTATCGTGTGTTACATCCACTATTTGCACCGATTGTAGCAATTTATGTAATATGTGGCAACCCTTTTCGATGGTGGCGTCATCCCTTCATTCTGCAGATAAGTCTGAGGCTCTGTATAGCTTTCAACAGTTCTGTCAATTTTGGTGGTCAAATCTCATCAGTGCATGACCCAACTTATCCATTTTTGAGTATTGCAAAATTGCTAAATAAAATGAGGTTGACATGCACAACGTCACACAATGAATCAACAAAATTGAAATATAACGTAAAGCATTAGACAAAACCGACTTCAAGTTACAAAATATACCAATTACGTGTGTACATTATAGTACATGTACATTTTATAAATACATCGAACATCGCAAACGTGCATATATATTCGATTTTTAACGGTTCCGTACCTTACAAAGGAAAAACGGAACCATTATAGGATCACTCGTCTGTCTTGTGTAAAAGTAATATTAAAGGACGGCATTCTGAAACGATTGAGAATTGAAATTTGTTACACTTATGTATTTTTGTTACCCAAATACGATCGTGCTACGTAAGCAAATACAATTTAAATTTGGGGGTAATTTTGGGGGGAAATCAGAAAAAAAAAATATATAAATCAAACTAAGGATCTCATTTTTTTTTTCATAAACTTAAAGGCCTTTGCACAAAAAAAAACAACCGTGCAACACTGGTTGAAAAAAATAAATATGGGATTTGACGTTTGTTTTGAGGTTAAATGCTGTTTAATATTGTTTGTGGTAACATGGAAAATGCTTAGTCAAAACATATTTAAGAAAAAAACAATAAAAAAAAATGTAATATAGGTCTTTACTTAAAGACTATAGGAAACTTAATTAGAAATATATAGTTTAAATAGGTTGGGCACAATTGAATGATACCTATACAGCATTTGGAGGTATTTATGATATTCTGGAAATACTTTTATATTTAGAGACATAGGTGCTGTATGGAAGATTTCATTGACGATATTATTTTTTTAGATGCTTGCACTAGCGTCTAAAACCATGCGAAGCTTTGTAAAGACTTTATCATTCCGTAGGACTCTATGGTGTGGTATTACTTGTCCACTAGGACTGGCGTTTGATTCTACAGGAGCTACATACCCTTGTCTAGATATCCCTCGACTACTTTATCGTACTCAATACGCAGGAATGGAGTCGTTGAATTAGCATCCTAGTTCTGGATCTGATTCAAATAGCAACGCCATAGAGTATCTGCCTGATATTTTTGCATTGTGGTAGCCGCATAAGACTCTTCACACTCCTTAATCAACTTAGCATTGGTAGAAGATGGTACTTTCTCTATTTTCCAAAATGTACTCATCCCTTCATTTATTGATGATCTATGCTTATCTGTCAAACAGCAAAGTGATATTGTTTGTTTCTGAATGAGAAAGTTAGCTATCAAAGCCTGCCCCATTATAACAAATTCAAGAGTAGTTTGTATAGCATCAAGTGCAGACGGGGGACCCTTGACAAGACCTGTCAATAGTAATCGCTCTGCTCCGATTATCAAATCTATATCTCCAGGCAGGTGGTACTTATCATCGGCAAGAGGTAATCTGTTAAGGTAGTCAAGAACCAATGTATTGATTAGCGATGTCGTTAGACTTTATGTTCTTCGTTTGACGATCAACGGCCGCATATCATACATAACGTTATCATCTAGGTGTCGATAAAACTTCACTTCAGTAACTCCTTGTATTGCATTAGGTAATCCCCCAAACCCATAGACTGAAGCTTACTCAGATAGATATTTAGTTTGCAGTGATAAAGGCGTTCTACACACTTTTCTGTTAAAAAATATTTTGTGATCGCACTATCAGGCAACGCACAAATAGTGTAACATCCTAGTAATCGACAACTTTTACTCGCGCTGTGGATAGTAGGAACATCTCGTCGCGGACGTCGAAATGACACTGTCACATGATCGCGCTCGTTGTGATTCATGAGAACACAGGGCTATGCCGGAAGCTTCTCCCATCTCTCCACATTCAAGTTCACATGTTGTACTTCCCACAAAAGCCGTTATCGCCTGTATTTCCTCACTTTCTTCCTGCACATGATCTTTACTTTGTCCATCTACTACTGACAGTGATGTGTTTTGAGTGGTTGTGAAATGTAGTAACGAGTGATGGGCTTTTGATCGACACGTATCGCATGAGTTTGTTGATTTTCAAGCAGATACTTTATGCGACATACTTAGTCAGCTTACTCAGTCATTTAAACCTTTTATTATTAGAGTATATATATTAAAAGAGTACCTATCTTTCGGAGATAGTCGCAAAAAGCTAGGATACCGAAGTATATGTTGGTATTTTTGTCTACACATAGCGGACACTCCGACGATTTCTCACTTAACGCTACGAATGTTTGGGTGTTCCTGACTGACGATTTAGTCTTGAGAATTGAGGATTGTAAGCAGTTAATGGTTAGCTTGTTCCGGTATAAGTATTTTAGCTTCTAATTAATTTCATTAAAGCTTCTATGTGGCCTTTTCATAGCAAACGCTACCTATCTACGCATACGCATCATTTCCACATCTATAGGTAGTTTGTTTATTGCAAATGCAAATAAATAAAGTCTAATTAATTCGCGATAGCTAATCTATCAAACATATAGAAATAGCAAATGTTTTTCTAAATAAAAATGTATTTAGCCCTTCCACTGTCGGCGCTAATAACTTTTCAAAATTTAGTACCTAATCCAGATAATAATAATAAAAAGCGAAGATGACTAGTGCCAAAAGTTATTTTTATTAAAATTAATTTCTTGCGAATGTGACTCTGTAGGCCATTAAAACGAACAAAAAATTCATGCAATATATTATGCGCCACCAACTTGAAGAAAAATATTGAAGGTGCATTATGTATGAGATATCGTCGTTGATATCAAAAGATAGTAAATAGCCAAACACATTTTAAAAAGATTTGCGCGAAAAAACCTCTTCTGGTTTTTTAAAGTAAATAAATGTGTGACTTACTATAGAAAAAGAATTATTACAAGCCAGGGACAGTACAAAAGCGATTTGGAAAATAGTTAACAAACACAGAAATAAAAATTGTACTAAATCAGGTAATGTTATTTTAAAATGTAACGGTAAAATCGGTCATTGATGATGACTCTAATGACATTGTAAACATATTTTCCGAAAACTTTAAGTATCCTAAAATATAGGAAATGCATCAACAGAACCAGCTGTCGCCATAAAACTTCTAAAAAATCACTTTGAAGTAGTTGACAATGACATGGAGCTTAGATTTAAAACACTACCAGAGATCATTAAAGTAGTTTTGTCTATGGACAACAAAACCTCGGCGGGTTGGAACGAGATGTCTATCAATATAATTAGGGAACTTCTTGATCTTCTGGCCTTACCATTGATATAATTTTTTAAGAACTGCTTTGTCAGCGAACAATTAACTGATCAGTTTAAGTTAGCAAAGGTGTTACCAATCTATAAAAAGGGTTCAAAAACTGACCCTAAAATGTACCGGCCAACCTTCTTTTTCCAAGATATTTGAGAAGCTGATTCAACATAGGCTAAACACACATCTTGCTTTAAATAAAATCCTAAGTAGAAGACAATTCGGATACAGGAAAGGCGTGAGGACTTCGGAAGCAGTGGGCGCATTAATTGATTACACAATTAGACTTTTAACAGAGAAAAAAAGGTCGCAGCACTTTTCCTTGATCTCAGTTCTGTATTTGACACTGTCGATCATAACATATTATTAGGAAAATTGGAATTTAATGGAGTGAGAAATGCTTCACTTGAACTGATGGAAAGTTACTTATCACACAGGAGGCAATATGTCGAGATGAAAAGTAACAGTGAAGGCATCGAACAAATTGCGCATTTTAGCGTCACTAGAGTCAAGCGTGGAGTCCCTCAAGGCTCTATATTAGGAACGATTTTATTCACTTTTTTCGTGAACGACTTTAACACGAACGACACTAACGCTATTATACATGCAGACAATTTATCGGATCTAAATGACAAAGTACAAACTGCTCTTTTAACTTTAAACTCCTTGTTTATTATTAATAATCTCAAACTTAACATTAAAAAAACCAACGTTATGTTATTTAAAATAACAGCAAGAGAGGGTGACAAGCTTCAGATAACACTTAAAGGTTGCGCAATTGACGAAGTTTCTTGGTATTACTTAAGATTCTAGAATAAATTGGAAAGCAGAATTAGCTGCTATCGACAAATACTTAAGCTCTTCCTGCTACGCACTTAGGAGTTTGAGAGATGAAGTGTCCCAAAAACATTTTATCTCTGTATATTTTCCTCTGGTTGAGTCTAGACTGCGCTACAGCATACAATTTTGGGGAAACGGTTTCCAATATAATGTAAACAGGGCGTTTGTTTTACAAAAGAGAGCTATGAGAACTATAGTTAGAATACCGCCATGGGGATCGTGTAAGAATCACTTTAAACAGATAGAACTATTAACAGTTCCATCTCTATATATATGCTCTGCTATCTGACCTTGCTAAACATTTATCTAATCTAGAAACAGCAGATGATAAAATAAAAAGATTAAAAATTAGACGTCAGGACGTTCGTGTCGATAAAATTCGGCCAACTATGCGAATTGCAGAGCATAGTCCCAAGTATCAAGCCGTAAAGCTGTATAATTCTTACCTATGTCTTATAAATTAATTGACAACAGCACAAAATTTAAGACTGAACTAAAAAAATATTTATTAGAAAACTGATTTTATTCTGTGAATGAATTTTATAATCGACATTAATTATGATTTTCGAACTTGTGGACCTTGATGGCTTTTAATTTTAATTTCGAACATTTTGAATATATATCAATCACTAAACTTTTTAACATAATAATTTTACTTCTACTACTAGATTAAATTTAAGTGTTGTAAATAGTAGTTAAGACTCTGGTGTATTAATGTTCACATACAACTATGTTGTTTAATGAATAAATGATTATGATTATGTGAATAAATGTAGCCCATTAATGTCCCCACCGAGGGGCACAGGCCTTTACCCGGATAAGAGTGAGATTAAGCCATACTCAAACATAAATACCATTTAAATACGGTCAATAAACCTTGCTTAAAGGCAGAGGAAACTTCGGCTCACCAAGATTGACCGAAATGTTTATAAACTGTTTGTACCTACACTATCTTCACGTTTTAAGGTTTTGAATCGATCCTCGTCGTCAAGCGTTCTCATCTACAAAGTGGCCACAGGTCATGCACCCCTGGCTCGCTGTGACGTCACTCTAGCAAATGATGTGATAATTATGTTACTTAGAACATCTTATTTTTTAGTATGAAATTTTAAATTGTTTGTTAAGTCACCATCAATACATATAACAAAACAGTACCGGTGTAGCTCATGTGACTGTACCTTGAAGATAAGTGATTAAAAATAAAAGTGGGTCACTTAAGAACAGCCATAGAGCACCAAACAGCTGTTGTGTTCCATGGCTTCTTTATTCGTATTCTTCTGTGCGAGTCTTTTCTGCCTGGCTGTTTGTCTGTCTGTTTGTTCGAGGTTAAGTCAAAACTACTGAATTAATTTCCATGCGGTTTTCACAGGTAGATATAACATAATTAGAAACAAAGTTTTAGGCCTGTTTCTTTTACCGGACGTCTAAATATTTTTTCCGACATCTGAGCTAAAAATAAAACCTTCGCCTCTTGATTTTAGGTTCTCAGGCGGAAAAGTTTTATTCCTAACTCGTTCGAAAAGGCTTTTTACGATCCTCGCTACGAACCACGCCTTCGGCTTGTGCCGTAAACTTCTCGGTTAGTAAATAAAAGCCTTTGCGAACTCTGCACTACTGGACCAGCAGTGCAGAAGGGAAAAAAATACCCAAGGCACTACCAGTAGTGCGATTTAGTAGAGTGGTGGAGGGATCTTGTACATACATATAATTATAATTTCGTGTTCAACTAACTCTATGCAACAACATTCGATAATATTAGGTAAGCTACATGTTTTATTTCTTTGATTTCTTTATATTTATGATATTTGCTGATTACTATGGGGAAGTAATGAAATAAATAGTAAGATGGGGGGCGGTCCACATATTAAAACAGAAACAACGACTGCTGCTGGACAAATAAATTAATTGTAGCTGTTAACACTTACTGGCGTGGTGATCGTAATTAGTACTGAGTAAAAGTCGGGGATTTAGAGGGGAGGAGAATTGGAAAATATAATTTCAAGTACATAAACAATACATTTGTCAGACACGATGTTTTGTGTTGACGTGCGCTATTATGAAACCGGGTCGACATCACATTAGCGACAGTTTTGCATGAGAAATTAGCGACAGTTTTATTTATTTTTATTTTCTTAGGAAGCTTACAGCTGTAATTTTTACATATAATTGGAAATGGCATACTAAAAGCTAATTACAAGCATCCACATATGGTCATCTAAATAATAACAGCACGTAACTTAGTTCTTAAAATAGATTAAATCAATTCACACAGAAGGGAAGGTTTTAAGGATTATACTGCTCACGCACTCCTCCATCTACGTTACCACGGCTCGCTACAAACCTCCTAATGATAGTATTACCTAGTGATTGAACGCTGCTGTTAAAAAAATCAATGTCCTGATCATCATCGATATTAGTTTTGAAGAGACGATTAAATGTCGAGCAGGCTCTGACGAGAAATGAATTTTCCCTGTAGTTGCTATGAACCAAGGGTGGCTGAAATAGTGGACGTCTACGAGTACTACGACTGGGGACCTTAAAATTTAATTTTTTGAGAAGATTTGGACAGTCTACGGTATCCCTAGCAATTTTCATGAGGAATGCTACGTCGGCCATATCCCTGCGCAAATTCAGAGGAAGAAGATAGAGCCGTGAACATCGGTCTTCATATTCTAATTTAGGCAGCTTGAATTTAAATCCGAGATACCGAGTAAACTTTCTCTGAATTTGCTCAAGTCTACCGCTATAATTGTCATAGCAAGGGTTCCATACCTGAGATGCGTATTCAAGGTGACTACGTACATAAGTACAATAAAGAACTTTGACAGTTTTCATATGATTGAACAACTTCGACAATCTCATAACAAATCCCATAGCCTTCAAGGCTTTACTAACGATGCTGTTTATGCTGGTCAAACATCAGTCTACTATCGTGAATAACCCCGAGGTCCTTACATTCATACAGCCTAGTCAATGGCATGTTTTTTTATATGATAGTTTGATGTATATGGTTTAAGCTTGCGAGTAAAAGTCACAAAGAAACACTTTACAACATTAAGGTCAAGTTTGTTTGTCGAACAGTAGTTGTCAAGCCTGATTAAATCCTGTTGCAAAAGAACGGCATCCGAAGCCTTGTTAACTACTCTAAAAAATTTCATATCATCGGCATATAGTAATGCATTTGAATTAATAAAGCTTAAGTCGATGTCCTGTACAAATATAATGATAATGAGTATAATATAATGAGTGTTCCCTGGGAAACACCGGATGGTATACTTGCCCAGGAAGATCTAAAACCATTAAGTACAACAGCTTGACAACGTTTTGATACATACGATTTTATGTATTACAAACACTTGCTACAAGTGGGGCAATGAACGCACGTTCATCTCTCACAAACTATACGATAAACGTACGGAACCTTCTCTGTGTTTCGCTTGAAAAATGGAAGGGAGAAACGCATCGTTCTGTCCCTTATTTTCATAAAAACTTTAAAGACGCCCATTGATCAAGTAAAATATAGAATTAACGTGATTATTGTCGCAACTTAGTTTAACCTGCCACAGCTCAAAGTAACCCGCTAATTGATTCAGACTATGTAATTAGCTGTATCTGAGCTGCGGGGGCCCGATTCTGATAGCAAAATGGCGGTTTAGGCTCAGGTTCGGACAAACCCCTGAAAAGCGCTGTGCGAAAAACTTTTTTTTATTATTTCTACTGAATTCACCTGACTAAAAAAATACTCAGAATGAGTTGATCTAGTTTAATTTTGATATCATTACGCGATTGAATTCATTTGCTCGATTATAAAATATTGAACATATATAGACGGATATCCAAAAAAAAATACATATAAAATTACTGATTTTTCTCATAAAGTGTTACCTGGGTACCTACATTTTCCTCTTTTAGAGCTCCAAATTATTCTAAAGTTTCATCAATTAACTTCAGCGGGGGAATACGGCACCCTTACCTCAACAGCCAGAACTGGGCCTTAATTAATGTGTGATTATTGTAGATCGTTTATTTTATATATTTTAATCTGAATGATTACTACATATTGTGATTAATTATTTAACAATAAGCAATTAAAGGTAGATATTATGGAAAATTTCAATCATATGAATCACTTTTTCATCAAAGGCAAGCTCTATGGAAACATCCACAGATATCGAGAGATAATGAGTTGAGGGGCATTGCACGCGCGAACAAATCTAGCCCAGATAGTCTTCATATAAAAAATTATCGGTAGTCAGCGGGCGACCGCAGTGACGAATTAATTTCCGCTGTTTTTCGAAAATGCCGACCTGTGCAATACTCACGTGCAAAAATAGAAGCGGGATTATGAACTTCAAGACCGGCGGTGTCACATATCACTTGTAAGACTTATTCCAACTATTATTTCTTCTTAAAACACAAGAAATAAACATTATTACGAAAATAAATCATTCGCAAAAAATTCGTCGCGTATTGATCATTAAAGTGACAATGTCATGTTGTTCTTGCTAGGTTTATTATCCATTGCTTGTTTTGTATCTTAATTTCACTACGTATTGCCAAGCTAACAACCAATTAATATTTCACACTCATCTAAATACGAAAGCCAAGATGCTTCGTGATACGGAGGCGAACTGTTGCACGCACACAGAGACGACGTATAGTTTCTTCCTCTGTGGTATAGTGATGGGGGTAGTGATAGTGAGAATTATGTTTTTGAATCGATAGATTTTATCATTCCGAAATTATGCTCGGACTCTTACATTCATGTAATAATATAGTTATTTTATTACTCATAATACGTAAGCTTGTTGTTAGTTATTCCAATGATTGCCAAACAGGCAGTTTAGTTTTTAAGTTTGTTTATCTACCCACGTATCATAAACCCTCTTTAATGTGTCCAAAAACCGTACTACGAATATTGATAAATTATGACCATAATGTACCAAAATTTGTCATATTATGACATTAAAATTTCGAATGCCGACGCCCGCCTGCGTGCCGCCCCTAGTTTGTCTGTTAAGTTCATACTACTGAACAAGCTAAATAAGTGCAGACAAAATAAAGGTTAGGGTTAAAAATCTAAAACAATCATTAATGTCTAAAGCACCACCCTGATTCATTGGCATGAATCTTTTCAGAGAAATAGATTTTTACCAATTTGAACAAAACCCAATGGATAATCATCTAATATTACTGATAAAAGCTGTAATGGAAAGATATACCATTATAAGACTGCATTACTTGGCAAAAAATGCTACGCCTAAATTGTCAAAACGGCAAGTTCTTAATAAATATTTACATTTTTCTGGTCAATAGGTAATATTTAACTGTACAGAATTTTACAGAAAGGGTATATATGCCGAAAGACGGTTGTGAAGGACATCATTTTGAACATCTTTCTCGATTAAACTGATTTGATCAGCATTGTTTTTCACTTTTCAGTATATTTTGGGCCGAGCGGTCAGCTGATTTGTACGGGGAAGTAAAAAATTAAGTTGCTCTGATGAAATCAGATTAATAGAGAAAGTTGTTCAAAATTATGTAGCAAACAACCCTTTTTGGCTTGTCACCCCGAATCTGTTACATCCTGTATACATAGTAATAGGTATTTCTTGTAAAATAAATATGTTGTATTTACAAACAATGTATTATTTTATTTATACAACCCGGCATTGTATACGACTGTCTATAAATTATAATCGATCGATGAAACACGCTGTCCTTGCATTGTCCCAGCACTAGCTTGGCTATCTAGTATACCTGCGGTAGTGTGGGTGTGTTCGGACGATAGGTGCATGACATAGCATTGACCAATAAAAGCGGAGGGATTGATGTACGAGTAGTGTAAATGTATGCATGTTTAGTTTTTGGCGACACTGGTTCCGATACAAGCTTAGCGCCAAGGGTCTATCTCTCTATATCTCTGGAAATATCAGATGAGGTAATCTTAACTGTCATAATGTTAACAGGATCGAAGCCCAGCAAGCACCCCGCTCAATGAAGACGCATCGTTTAGCATAAATTGTAAATTGTCTATCTACCACTACTTAGTGGGAGGAAGTTTCTTAAGACGCGATTATTTCTGTGGCGTAGCGGTGGAATGTCTGCCTCAGAAGTAAGAGTTTCTGGGTTCGAATTTCGGCCGGGCAGAAAAGTATTTTTTTTTGTATGTTTGAACATCGCCGTCCATGGGAAACGTATGCAACGATGAGTCTTTAACGATGATAAATGTATTATACACCGTGAATTTTTTTTCATTTTGTTCCCGTGGCGTAGAAATTAGGTTGGAGCACTATTACGGACGATCTGAAACGGATACTTCCCGTGAATTCGGTTCGAAGCGGTTCATAGGTGGAGTGTGAACAACAAACTCCTATTTAATACTGCCAAGTGTTATGTAATTTTCTTTACGCGCTCTTCTCAGCCTATAATTATAGAATTATTTCTGTAATGTTATACATAAGAAATTTGACAAATAAATAAATAAAAATTACTTGTTCTAACAATTTCGAGTTTGTATTGTAAACTTAGGGATTTAATATGTGGTATTTTTTTTTATAAATATATTGGTACAAAATCGGTCGCTAAAAATAATATTTCGGAAGTTGCACTGTCTCACTTGACTGTACTTATTTCTTAACTACGGGGGAATCAAACATATACTACTAAATTATAATGAAAATAAATCAATGTAAAGAATCAGTCAACTGCTTTGTACAAAACTTAAATATGCAAAAACACACACACACACACACACACACACACACACAAACACACTAAGAAAATAAAGCGCCCCGGACCATATCAGATGCAAAGGTCCCCATCACGCTGGCGGCGTTTCCGCGCTGCACTGCGAGGGAGATCCTCTGCATAAGATAGGACCCGGAGCGGCGGTCATAGCCACGGTCCCTCAGGCGGCGCCCTATTTCCCTAATGAATGACTTGCCCTGCACTCCCCAGACCCCGGTGGTTTCTATGGCAAGCGGGACGAATATATACTGGCCCAAAATCACAGAGAACTTTTGGGTCTTCATCCTCGCTGTCTCTTCCGCTGCGGCTCCCGGGGTGGACACGGTCGATGCCAGGTGGGAGGGAGCGAATGTGCAGACACACGTCGCATCCCAAAGCAATGACCGTCCCCTCTCCCATGGGATCATGGTCAGGCCATCCGGGCGTTTCCCATCGGTACGACACAGCCCCGCGGGCTCCAATACACAAGGTATATTGGCTGTTACAAGAGCCCGCTTGACGATGTCATTAATAGAGGAGCGCCGGGAAAGCCTGCCCGCGCTTCGAACGCAGTGTAGACCGTGCCGACCATGATCGTCCACACCCGCACCACACACACAGGAATGAGACTGGCAGATGTCACAGCCAAGGCGCAAGGCGACAGCCACTCGCAACGTGTCATTGTCCAGAAATGTTCCTAGTTGAGGAGAAGGCAAGGCGTGGAGCCAGAGCCCTGACTCTGGCTGCGAAACTGCGCGCAGTCGTGCCAGCTCGACCCCCGAACTCCGGTCCAATAACTCGTTAAGCGTGACTCCGCACGATAACTCATCCCAATTACGTTGTGAGTGCGGGTACTGGGGCGGAATGCTACCAGGACACCAATCATGCCATAACCCTAATGCCTCCTCCGCGAAGGGGATACGAAAACCATCACCATGGATATTTAAAATAAGAGTGACAAGGTCTCGCACCCCATGCGACGAAGACAAGAAGGCTGGCAGCTCGGTGTCGCGCAACCGTCGAATGCCTAAACCACCGTGCCTGATGGGCAAAGCTGCTTGGCACCACTGAGTGGAAGTCATTTCGATATTGATAATCGATTCTAATGAGGTCTTCAGTACGTTATCATAC
Source organism: Argyresthia goedartella (assembly GCA_949825045.1). NCBI lineage: Eukaryota > Metazoa > Arthropoda > Insecta > Lepidoptera > Argyresthiidae > Argyresthia > Argyresthia goedartella. The sequence goes on from OX463815.1 coordinate 21,904,306, forward strand.
TCAGTGGATTCCTCCCTACAAAGCCACATCGAAGCCGTACGCAACGTGTATGTAAGCCTGGGAATTGACAGACAACTCCTCAGGATTGTTAGTGCGACGTGGGCTGGGAGTTGTTGTAAGTGATCCTTGGATGCCAATAGAGCTCTTGTTTTGGCCGATAAGACACCCGGGATACCCTCGGGGAAGACTGGTGCAGCCAATAAAGTAAAGTTGGATTTTTCCAGTAATCTTAACCCTGGGGCTACGGAATAGACTTCTGATAGCAATTCCGGATAGACCTGGCTGGAACAGGGGTATAATTCGCATTTCTGTGGATTCACTTCCAGCCCCAACCTCGCTAACCCCTCGACAAGTGCTCTCAGATCCTCGATCACTACTTCCGGGCTGCCTCCGATGGTACCGTCATCCAAATACCATACGTTTAGAGGTAGGTAGTTTGTATTATTTTAATAATCTATTTTTTTTATTGAAGTCCGTAATTTCGTTCAACCTTACAAATCGATGGTACTCCTGATACAAAGCGGCTAAGCTTCGGAAACAAAATAAAAAAAACCGTTGGTATCGTCCTGATCTCTGAAATAATTCGAGTTTAAAATACAAATTATTGATATTTTGGGTTTTACCAACACTGGAAGGGAGCATTGAATTAGATACGGGAAATATTAAACTGCACATCCATAATTCTGATTTGCACAGTAAATATCAGGGCAAAATACTGCGGTAGCTTATGTGAAGGGTAAAGGGGGTGAGCGAAGAGAAGCCTCCTTTATCCATCTCATTAGGTTGAACATGTAAGAACAGCAAAAATACTTAAAACATAAAAAGTGTTTTTGCAGTGAAAATCTGTATTTTTTATGTGCGATTAAATACTAGCCATTAGATTATATCTAACAATTGTGCTTCCAATCCTAGGTAGAAAAGGCAAAAAGGTACTGTTCGATTCCAAATCGATATTCGATCGATGGTTTCTGAACGGCCATTTTGAATTTGACGTTGCTGCCAACCTAGCAGTTTTTTGACAACTGACAGACGAAAGCCCTCGCAATGTAAACGCGTTTTGGTTAGGGTATTGAAATTAAATCGCAGGCCATCCTGAATGTATTCGGGTTTCCCTCAGGATTGTCTATATAGCTGAGTGTGTTGTGGTTCCCCGAACCAGATAAAGTTCGCATTTACGTGGCCGATTGATTTTTACCACGTAACATAACCTGTGTTGGAACACTGTGCTCGTTGAAGCTGGCCCGCCAGTCATAGGAGGTTGGCTGAAGAACCTGTCTACCAAGAAGAGCCTAGGGTGCACCCGGGCCTTGCAGACAGACAGGAGGTTGACGGGACCGAAGCACAGACCAGGTTAGATCGACCCCAATTACTTCAGCTCGGTGAATTGCCGACGTTCACGCTTCTTGGCAACTGATCGTTACGCTACCTCGTAGCTGATGGGCCCCTACGAGGTCATTAGGTGCTGAGAAGCCTGAAGATTTTGGTAGCTAGAGCATGGCTTCCTGAGATTTGCAGCCGTCAAGGGCTCCAGGAAGGCACGATTTGGGACTATCAATCTGTAGGTATAGGCGGTTACTAGGTAACTTGGTTGTGTTCCTATATCCAGATAGATTGGTAGTATTGTAAGCTATAGGTCTATTGCTGGTAGTAGATAGACAGATATTGAATTGAATTACCAGTTAGTCAATCTATTAGTGGTCTAGTAATGCTATTGTGTTTTGGTTAACATAGGTAGTTACATCTATTGACAGCAGGCTATTACATTGTTTTCAGTTTATAGCAATTTATAACTTGAACTAATATTGACTATCTGTGTGTGTTATAATGATAAAGGGAAACTAAATTGTATTTACAGAATTTATATAGATATAAAACTCGGTTCCTATTGTTTAAGGAAAACAACATTGTTTAAGTTGTGGTTTAGGGTTCCCTCGTTTGGGTTGTAGACTGGAGGGTCCAATAAAATTGAGTTACTGCAAATTGTGAGTAAGTATCGTTCCGATCATGTCGTTATCTGAAATCCAGAAGGGTGTTTCTAAGGAACTCAGATGGTTTTCCTCCGCACACGGTCTGATAGACCGTTTAGATAGGCATGATGTGGTATTGGAGCGGTCTATGGACGTTAAGGAACGTTACAATAGGGTGCTCGAATTGTCCGCGCAGGCGGAATCAGTTGATGGCTGCGCACCTGACAGGCTGTCACGGTTGATAGGGGATGTCGACCAATGTATGGAGATGGCAGCTGCTATCACGCAGAAGGCTGCGGACATACGTAGACAGCGCGAGTCCAGCCATGGTGGTGACATTGAAGCACCTCTGCCGCTTCACGGTTCGGGGTCCAGGTTACCTGCCATAACTATGCCTACTTTTGACGGAGTGTCCGGTGAATGGATGAGCTTCATCAATCTGTTCGACAGTTTGGTGCACATGCGATCGGACATTACCAAGTCTGTCAAGATGGCTCAGCTGGTGGCAGCATTGAGGGGTGAGCCTAGGGAGCTGGTCGCTCATTTGACAGTTACGGAGGGTAACTATGAAACGGCCAGACAATTGTTGGTCAGATGTTACCATAACAAACGGAGGTTGGCCGATGCCCAACTGAACCGTTTGTTTAGTATCCCGGTTGTGAACAAGGTCGGGGCCATACAGACGGAGGTTTTGAACCCATTGTTGTCCGTCACCAAGGCTCTAGAGAATCTTGGACTTCCGGTTGGTGAATGGTCGTACCTACTGTTGTACATTGTACTTTCCCGCCTACCCGCTGACGTGCAGACTCGTTTCGAACAGTCTCACGGGAGGTCGGCCGAGGACCTGCCCGCCTTCTCCGACTTGGTCGGATTCTTGGAAGAGGAGGCTCGACGGGCAGAGAATTTGGGGTTGACGGTCACCCATCCTTCGGAGCCACAGAGAGCTGCCGGGAGCGCTGTGAGTAGGGGCCCTCCGACGAGGAAGGACCGCACCAACCGGCAGTCGTATGGGACTGTGAGCGAATTGACCCCACATGGTGAGACCTGCCCATGTTGTAGGCAGATTGGCCATGCTGTGGCCAATTGCAATAAGTTCGGGGAACTTAGGATTCAGGGACGGCGCCGGATGGCCAAGCAGCGGAGCTGGTGTTTCCTGTGCCTCGGGCCACACATGGCTAGGGACTGCACGCGCACAAAAATGTGCGGATATTGTGGTGGGGCCCACAACAATCTGTTGTGCATGAACCGGTCCGGCCAACAGCCTCCACAGGGCCGTATCCAGGGTGACACGGCATGGGGCCCTGAGAATTCGTTTGCGACTCGGAGCGCAACTCAGGGGCCAACGTCCCCACGTCCACAGGGCCGTACCCAGGGTGACACGGCATGGGGCCCTGAGAATTCGTTTGCGACTCGGAGCGCAACTCAGGGGCCAACGTCCCCACGTGCACAGGGCAGTACCAGGGTGCAGGGCCGCACTCAGGACCATTACATGGGGGGCCCTGAGTTTTCGGTTGCGACTCAGCATCCGACCCAGCGGGACATTGGGTGTGTCGAGCAGGCCGTAACGGGCGGGTGGCATGGGACACCTTCGAGCTATGCGGGTGCGGTTCGGACGCCGCCTCAGTTGTCGCCCCGCTCGTCGCTTCGTCCTCGTCGGTCACATGTGATGTCCCCCCCCGCTCATGGAGCGGCCACGGTTGAATTCACGCCCACCCCCCTTTACGGGGAATCGTAGGTTGGGAATGGAACCGGCGCGTGGGCCATTTGTACAATGGGACCCTCTGGCGTATAGCTGCATACCTGATCGGTTACAGGCACAGTGGGGCCCCGGGGGTCCTCGCTAGGAATTTGCGGCCCAACCATTGGTTGCCCCCCAACCGGAGACGGTGGTGTTACCGATCGCCTCTGTGCTTGTTTGGGATTTGGCGGGCAACCCAACATACGTTCGCACCCTATTAGATTCTGGAGCTCAGGGCTGCATTGTATCGAATGATTTAGCAAAATGGTTGGGCCTCAAGGTAAATAGGTATAATAAATCAATACGGGGCGTGGGGAATGTTACGGTTACGAATGTAGTTGGTCAATCGGTGATCACGTTCTCTCCACGTTATGACATTTTGACAAAAACATCCGTGCAAGCTTTAGTAATGACGCATGTCATGGGCAGACACCCCTTGGTGAAGTTGAATCCGGCCGTTCGATTCCTGACATCAGGACTCAAGTTGGCGGATCCCGATTTTGACACTCCAGCCCCGGTCAACCTGCTACTGGGAGCAGACGTTCTGGGTAGGTTTCTGTTGTCGGATCGGCGAGTTCTTCAGCCGGACGGGTTGATTGCTGTGGATACTAAGTTTGGTCACGTGATCATGGGTCCGGCATTGCCAATGGTTAGGCCTGCCGAGTCAGATGGCATACTTATTGGCTCAGCGTTGTCAGACGCTATCCAACGTTTCTGGGAGATAGAGGAACCTCCCACCGTTCGTCGAGTCGACGCAGACGAAGAAGAGTGCGAGTTGTTTTACCAGAATAGTACTGGTCGCCTTGGTTCTGGTCGTTTTGTAACTCGACTGCCTTTCAGGGCCGATCGACCGCCACTAGGAGAATCTAGGAAGATGGCTGAGACGAGATTGATGTCGATGGAGCGTAGGATGACAAGGGACGCCGTATTTAAACAAAAATATGTTGATTTCATGAGGGAGTATGAGTCGTTAGGACACATGTCGGTATCGGGTGTGGACTGGAGATCTGAGGATCATTGTTTCCTTCCACACCATGCCGTCCTACGAACCCCTACCGGCAAGATTCGAGTTGTTTTTGATGGGTCAGCACCTACCTCGAACGGGATGTCCCTGAATCAGTGTCTGCATTCGGGACCCAAGTTGAGTCGTGATATTTCGGATATTCTCACGAGCTTTCGGAGGCACCAGATTGTATTTGTCGCAGACATTCGGATGATGTTTAGGCAAACGGTAATTCATCCGGCTGACAGAAGGTATCAGTTGATACTTTGGCGTGAGTCCACGGCCGAGCCAGTCAAGGTCTATGAGTTAAACACGAACACGTATGGGTTACGGTCTAGCCCGTATTTGGCGATGCGTACCCTGCGGGAGTTGGCGTCGCGTGACCGTGTGAGCTATCCTAGAGCCGCCGCTATCCTGGAGCAAGATTTGTACGTCAATGACGTCTGCACAGGGGCAGCCAGTGTGGAGGAAGCTCTGGACCGACGTGACGAGCTCATTCAATTGCTGGAACGAGGCGGCTATGAACTACGCAAGTGGATGTCCAACTCCCCTGAGTTGATGGCTGGTCTCCCAGATGAGTTTCAACAAGACCCGCACGTTTTTGAGAATCCTGACAACCCTAACATGGTGTCAGTGCTTGGAATTCAGTACCGGCCCGTCCATGATGAGTTTACCTATCAGGTGGTTTTAGAAACACCGAAGGCCTGGACGAAGCGGTCAGTACTGTCAACGATTGCGAGAACGTTCGACCCGAATGGATGGATTTCTCCAGTCACCTTTGCTCTCAAATGTTTTATGCAAAGGCTATGGGCGGCTCAGTTGACCTGGGACACCCACCTCTCAGGTGATTTGTTGACTGATTGGACGCGAATGTTCACCTCGCTATCGGACATAAATAATGTATCGCTGCCGAGGAAATTGATCCCTGCTGGGGATTACAGGGCAACCCTTCACGGGTTTTGTGATGCCTCTGAACGAGGGTTTGCGGCAGCGGTTTATTTGCGAACCGTCACCTCCACCGGGGAGGTCGACGTGCGTTTGGTTTTGGCAAAAAGCAAGGTAGCGCCTATTCGGACAAGGATGACGATTCCAAAACTGGAACTGTCCGGGGCTGCTCTTTTGACCAAACTTTTGAATCACACTCTAACAGTGTTGCGTGGGTCAGTGGTTTTAGAGGATACGGTGTACGCTTGGACGGACAGCCAGATTGTTTTGTGCTGGCTGAAGGCTTCGGTCCATAACTTAGAGGTTTTTGTTGCGAACCGTGTCTCCCAGATTGTGTCGTCTGAGGTCCCACTGACCTGGAGACATGTACCAGGAGAATTGAACCCGTCTGATTGTGCATCCAGGGGATGTCGGGCTCCTGAACTCGTTAGACACCATTTGTGGTGGGGACCACCCTGGCTTGCAATCTCCGAGTCGGTCGTCGAGCGATACGGACGTGTTTAATTCGCCTGTGTGTCTCTGTCTTGAGTCAAGTTCATAAAGTGCTAGCAAAAAACCTGTCTCAATAGTGATGGGTCACACTCAACTTCGAAGAATTATCGATAGTTTCGGGTAGGCCGTATCCACCTGGTGATGAAACCTTCTAACCCCACCATGGATAAATTTCTGGTAAGATCAAACTCCAACCCAAATGTAAGCGGCAAGCGTCCTGGTGAGCCCCTGGATAACGAATGGCGGACTCCTAAGCGTTCGGCTCCAGCAGCAACTCCACTGAACAAGCCAATTACTCCGACCAGCAATAGATTTGAAGGCCTCCAAAAAGAGAAACCACTGGAACCAAACCCACCAGAGCTACGAGCCGCTTCAGAAAGAAAGAAGTCCGGGCATATTCCTCCAATCCTGTTAGATCTTCAGCCTGATTGGACCCACAATAGTGTCAAAGACATCATCTCAAAGTTGAGCAAGAATTTTCACCTCCAGTATCGAGGAAACAACAAAGTTGCCATCCACTGCTACTCACCTGACGTTCATCAGCTGATTAAGACGGGTCTCCGTGATGAAAAAATCCCCTTCTTCACTTTCTCGCGACGTGACGAAAAACTCCGCAAGTGCGTGATTCGTGGCCTGCCTCCAATAGATGTAAACGAACTATCGTCCGAGCTCATTTCTCTCGGCTTTAATGACACCAAAGTCACCCGCATGGGTGCGAAGCCAGATAGTCCTTTCTACTGCCCCCCTACTTGGTCCAGTTGCCAGAGGGTGAAGATATTCTGCGATTCAGGAAGATAAAATATATCTGCAACTGCTCCGTTGAAATCCGCAAATATAAGCCTAACTCCTCTGCAGGGACCCAGTGCTTTAGGTGCCAGGCATTTGGGCACGCGTCCAGAAACTGCAATCTCCCAGCAAGATGCGAAAAGTGCACCGAAGCTCATCCAACCAGCGAGTGTACTAAGAAAGATAGATCCTCTCCCGCGCAATGCTGTAACTGTAACGAGTTCCACGCAGCCAACTACAGCAAGTGTAGTGCTCGTACAACGTATGTCCAGCGACTGGCGAAACAACGAAATAAACAACAGATTGTGCCCATACAACCTCATGCTGCTAATTCAGGCACCATCCAGTCTTCTGGTCCCTCCTGGGCAGACATTGCATCCTCGCAACCTGAACCTATTCGCAAATCCCAGCGTGAAAATCCCGGTGGCAATCACCAAGATACCACTACGAACGAAATGCTCCAGATTTTAAGTGCTGTTAAAGTTCTCAAAGAACGGTTTTCATCATGTGTCACCATGGTTGACAAGGTTATCCTAATCCTGACATATCTAGATAAGCATTTTTAATGAAAATAAGCTACATATCCTCTACTGGAACGCCGACGGCGTCCGGCCTAAAATACATGAACTTTTACATTTAGCATCCTCTGATCTTTCTATCGATATTATAGCCGTCAGCGAGACCAAGTTATCTGGAAATTCCACGCTAAGCACGCCGGGTTACACGTGCCATCGTCAAGACAAGCTGTCGTCCGGTAATGGTCAGGGTGTTGCAATACTTGTTAAGTCAGATATAAACCATTCTCCGATTCGTATCCCGAAAACAATTTGCCTAGAAGCTGTGGGAGTCGAACTCACTATGTCAGACAAGAAAATCACACTTATTTCTTGCTACCAATCCCCTAACAAAACTTTCTGTTCCCAAGATCTTAACTCCTTATGCAAACTAGGTCCCCATGTGATCATTATGGGTGACCTCAATGCCCAACATAGACACTGGAAGTGCCCAAAGACCAACCTGCACGGGAAATTCCTATTTAACCATATGCTTTCAAATGATAACCTCATTCACGCCCCGCCCACTCCTACTCTAGTCCACTACAACAAGGAATATATGCCGACGACTCCTGACCTAGCCCTCAGTATTAATATTGATTCGATCTCAAATATGCGTACCATCCCTGCGCTTTCGTCTAACCATTTACCTGTTCACTTCTGCTTGTATGGTTCTATCCCTAGAAAGAATCATACCTTCTATCGCTATGGTGAGGCAAACTGGAAGGAGTTTCGATCCTATCTGGACACGAACATAACACTTAGCTCCCAAACTTTCAAAAGTTCCTCGGATATTGACGAAGGAATACAGCTGCTAACCAACGTTCTGACCGTAGCCAGAGAAAAGTCCGTCCCAAAAGGGACAACAAACTATAAAACTACTCCCCTGCCTCACGAAATACGAAAGCAAATTAAAATTAAAAACAGGCTACGCAGACTTGAACAAAGCGAACCTAACCCTATCATTCGGCGCCATATTCGATCAAAAATCAACTGCATCCAAGAAAACGTCAACATGTCCATAAAAAATCACAATGACCGCATCTGGAATTCGAAACTAGCTAAAGTTGATCACCCCTCATCTGACTTGTGGCGCCTAGCTAAGTCCTTGCGCTCCAAGGTTACTTCAATTCCCCCACTAAAAAGAGATACCAATACCTACAGCCTAACAAAAAACACAGACGAACAATGTGAAGTCCTGGCAAAAGCATTTCATAACAACATGTGTCTAACTAAAGACTGGCAAAGCGGCGTCACGGAATCCACGGTGTCATCATCTGTCAGAAAAATTCACGACTACTTACCAACGTCTCTTTCTTGCCCTATTCGCCCTAATGAAATCGTAAAACACCTTCGATACCTTAAGCGACGCAAAGCACCTGGCCCTGATAACCTTCACAATATTCTTCTAAAGAACATCTCCCGAAAAACCGTTGTTTACCTCGTCAAAATTTTTAATGGATGCCTCATGCTTGCATATTTTCCGAATCCCTGGAAAGTAGCTAAAGTTATCCCGGTACTAAAAAATGGCAAGGACGACTCCGTTGGCTCCAGCTATAGACCCATTAGTCTCTTGTCCTCACTTAGCAAGCTCTTCGAATCTCTAATATACAAACGCCTACAGACCGCCACTACCCACCTGATAAGAAACGAGCAATTTGGTTTTCGTAAACACCACTCTACGACCCAACAACTCGCCCGCGTTGCGGATCATGTTAGTCACCACCTCAACCTTAACCAGTCCACCGGGATGTTCCTGTTGGACCTGGAAAAGGCATTTGACACCGTCTGGCACCATGGCCTATTACATAAACTTATATTGTATGATACTCCCCTTCCCCTAGTCAAGTTAATACACAGCTACTTAATAAATCGACAGTTCTTCGTTTCGATCGGTGATGTTCACTCTGGTTATCAAATTATTCCTGCTGGAGTCCCACAGGGCTCAATTCTAGGTCCCTACCTCTTTCTTATGTTCATAAACGACATCCCGGTACAAACGCGTACCAAACTCGCTTGTTTCGCAGACGATACTGCTTCCCTGACTTCCTCAAGTGACATCGATCTTGTCATAAGCAGGCTCCAACTCTCACTTATCGGCCTACATGACTATTTTACTTAGCGGAAACTAAAGCTCAACGAAACAAAAACAGAGGCGATAATGTTTACAAGGGCACGAAAACCACCCGACAGACAGCTTCTTATATGTGGCCATCCTATTGAATGGCAACCCTCGGTTAAATACCTAGGGGTCCATCTAGATACCAAACTTAACTGGTCGAAACATACCGGGATAACCCGGTCCAAGGGTATCAAAGCCATGGGTGCTCTTAGTCCCATCTTCAACAGAAAAAGCTGCTTGAGCTCAGCCACCAAGCTAAGCATATACTGCACCCTTATCAGGCCATGCTTAACCTACGCTTGCCCTGTCTGGAGTGGAACCTGCAAAACGAATTACGCGAAACTTCAAGTCTTGCAAAACAAAGCTGTAAAAATCGCATTTAATACTCCCTTCTGCACTAACCTAACCAAACTTCACAATCGAATAAAACTGCCTTCCCTAAGTGACTTCATACTTAAACAGACGAAACGCTTCTATCTTCACAAAACTCCTTCCCATGAAAATGAACTTGTCTCGCTGATCGCACAAACCCGCTACCATAATCTCAACTACATCGATAGATATAATCGATACAAGTTGCCCCATCACTTGATCCTGAGCGAGCTATGACGCAGCTCTTTGTTCTCGCGCGTCGCTTGCTCGGCCCGGGCGCCGCCGCGCAATTCAATATGTAATATTGTTCACTGGGTAATAGTGCCCACTGTTTATGTTATGGTTAATAATCTGTATAGTGCTATATCTTGCGGGCATATCGTACCAAATGTCTAAAACGTAAGCCTAGCATTCTGTGCGTCAACTAGTGATTGTGGCTCTGTGATTTGCATGGGCCCTTACCCGCCGGTATTGTGTTATATTCATATATCACGCGCATGCGCATCACCCGGCCACAACACCTAGCTTTCCCCACGATTATAAAAGATATTTCTCCTACAAAACCCAAGTAAATCTCCAGTCTAACTAGTCTGAAGAGTGTATTTAGTTTAATTCTTGGACGCCACAAAATGAACAATATACGAAATTGTCATTATCTAAATGTACCCTCATCGGTCACCAACCAGAATTTTGTTAAGATTCAAAGAGACACATATACATACCATTTATTAAGTCTTAGAAGGTGTATTTAGCCTGTAGCACATAATTCTACATTTATGTTAGGTGTCACTCTGTATTCTGTGCGCACAAATCTGTAAATTGCATTTAAATAAACGAACTTTTAAATTGAATTGAAACCCTGGCTTGCCAAGAGAGAATCGGACTGGCCGCACAGCCATGTAGTAGTATCTTCGGATCATGGCCCCAGAGCGGCCGTGCATGTTGCCCAGAAGGCTGAGGACCCTGACGCCGGGTTTCTGCTGGACCGGTATAGCTCACTTGACAAGTTGATAAACGTGTCCACTTGGATTAGGAGATTCGCTCGAAATTGTCGTACTCCTCGCGATCAGCGAACGTTGAACCCTATTCTGACTCCGGCAGAGCGAAACGAGTCGCTGTTGAATTTGGTCCGGTTGGTACAGTCCTCGAAGTTTGGGGCAGAATTGGAGATTATACGAAGTGGACGTTCGAAATTGAAGGGAGCCGTCGCGCGTCTCAACCCCTTTGTTGATTCGACCGGGTTACTTCGGGTAGGAGGGAGATTGCGCAATGCGAATCTGTCGTATTCGGCTCGTCACCCACTTCTGCTCCCAAGGGGGGACAGTTAGTTGAATTGCTGGTGACTGATCGTCATATTAAAAACGCGCATGCCGGCTGTAACGCGTTGTTGGCCACGCTCCAGCGGGAGTTTTGGATCTTATCTGCCCGCCGTGTCATACGGAACATCGTGTTTCGGTGCATGCCTTGTTATCGACTTAAGGCTGCCACGATGCAACCTCTCATGGGGGACTTGCCCCCTGATCGTGTGAATGAGGTCAGACCGTTTTCAGGTGTTGGTACGGATTTTGCAGGACCGTTTATGGTGAAGAGTTCACGATTGCGTACCGCTAGGCAATACAAGGCGTACCTATGTGTGTTTGTTTGTTTATCCACCAAGGCGGTACATCTCGAGCTCGTTGCTGATCTCTCGACAGAGGCTTTCATTGCTTGTTTGGATAGGTTTGTTCCTCGAAGGGGACTTCCAACTTTGATCCGCTCTGATAACGGCACTAACTACATCGGTGCGGAACGATACTTACGAGAGATAGTCAACTTTTTGAATGTAAATAAAGTGGATATTGGAACGGCCCTCTCCCGTCGGGGTATACAGTGGACCTTCAGCCCACCGATTTGCCCCTACTGGGGTGGGATTTTTGAGGCCGTAGTTAAGTCAGCTAAGACGCACTTGGGGCGTATAGTAGGTCAGACCGCGCTGACTTTTGAGGAGCTCGCGACATTGTTTTGTAAGATCGAGGCCGTTCTCAATTCGCGACCGTTGTGTCCGCTCAGCTCGGATCCAAATGACCTGGAGGCTCTGACCCCAGGCCATTTCTTGATAGGACAGCCACTTAACGCGTTGCCCGAGCACCCCTTCGAGGGAGTGAAATTGTATCGGTTGTCAAGGTATCAGATGTTGCAGCAGTTTACTCAGAATTTCTGGAAGCGTTGGTCGCTCGAGTATCTGCATATCTTACAACCTTAAGTGGACTGACAAAACCAGCCCCCCTAGTGTTGGTGACCTCGTTCTGGTTAAGGATGCTAACCTACCGCCACTACGTTGGCGCAGGGGGCGCATTGTTAACTTGTTCCCTGGCAAGGACGGGACCCCCCGGTCTGCAGAGGTTCTAGTAGGAGGCTCGGTTCTAAAACGAGCGGTAGCAACGTTGTCTCGGCTGCCCGTAGATTAGGGGACAGGTGGGTGCCTGTCCGGGCGGGTGATTGTTCGATTCCAAATCGATATTCGATCGATGATTTCTGAACGGCCATTTTGAATTTGACGTTGCTGCCAACCTAGCAGTTTTTTGACAACTGACAGACGAAAGCCCTCGCAATGTAAACGCGTTTTGGTTAGGGTATTGAAATTAAATCGCAGGCCATCTGGAATGTATTCGGGTTTCCCTGAGGATTGTCTATATAGCTGAGTGTGTTGTGGTTCCCCGAACCAGATAAAATTCGTATTTACGTGGCCGATTGATTTTTACCACGTAACATAACCTGTGTTGGAACACTGTGCTCGTTGAAGCTGGCCCGCCAGTCATAGGAGGTTGGCTGAAGAACCTGTCTACCAAGAAGAGCCTAGGGTGCACCCGGGCCTTGCAGACAGACAGGAGGTTGACTGGACCGAAGCACAGACCAGGTTAGATCGACCCCAATTACTTCAGCTCGGTGAATCGCCGACGTTCACGCTTCTTGGCAACTGATCGTTACGCTACCTCGTAGCTGATGGGCCCCTACGAGGTCATTAGGTGCTGAGAAGCCTGAACAGGTACTTTTAAAAAACGGTTACAGAAAGTCAACTCTTTACCCCTCTTTAGTTAATGATTACGAATGTTTGGATACCCACTGCGAGATTTCAGTATAATAGCATGTCAAGGCGAATCTACACACGACAGTAGTGCTCGCAGTTAGTCGCGGTTCGGGTAACCCGTGCGGATACCCGTGACTTTTCAGCACAAGAAAAAGTCATTCTTCATGCCCCAATAACTAACTGCCTGGTACTCGAGACTGTTCTGCAGCACCTATCGAAATTTATGTTAATATTCGTTGTACTACAGACTGATTAGTTAGTAGTAGTTAAGTTAGTGGCTAGTAGGGAAAATTAATAAGTTGTTAATGTATTTTTTGGTTCTTTTATATATTGACTCTGTGTAACATGCTCTAAAGACCGAAAGCGACATGTCAATATTGAATGGAGTTGAGTGCTAAGTTGTTGCTCTCTCTCCCATTTTAAACTACCCGGTTTATTCTAAATTCCAGTTTGATTTTAGCACTTTCCTCCGGGTACCCGCCATCTTACAAATACTCGTTCGTCGGGTATTATAAACCCTACTGGTGAGCAACGGGGCCGACAGTGACAAGTGATCCGTCACAGGACCGCGTCTTACATGGGAGACGTCGCGGCTTACACGGATTTGAGCAGAGCCCTGACGTCACCAGTGACTGATAGTGTTGTGCCACGCAGATTTTCTATAGTAATTAAGTCGGTCGGCATTGGAACGGGTACAGTTTGATATATCTCCGGTTTTAGATGTTTATATGTTTTTGACGACGCTGTTTCCGCTGTTTTCGACGGTATAGTGCCTGGAGTACCTGTTTATACTATACCTAAAAATGTTGATGATTGTTTTTATAGATTTTTTTGCGGTACTTTATGATATTTGGGTGCGACTGCATGACTGCCGATTCAAAGTTTGAGTAATTTACATATAATTAAAGTTAAGTCTCTAGGTCTAAGAGGAGCAATACAATCATTACGTTTCTGATATCAATCGCAATATCATGCCAATTTATTGATTAAGTCGAACAATCACATCGCTAGAAAAGACAGCTCGTGTAAAATAAACTTGTCCTGGTTGAGCGCTTTTTCAATTTGACAGGTATCGCCATTGATATCATAAATACATACTATGAACTAATTTCAGGGAAAGCACCAAACCAAGCATACATATTTTAAAATAAAATCATGACCAAGTCAACAAAAACAATATGTTGATGTATTTCTGTCGTTATTTTCGTGAGCACTCATTTTAAATTTCAGCTACAAGCATCAAGCGCGATATCGTACATTGTATTGTGAAAGTCTGAACGAACCATCCTTTGCAACGAAGCATATATTGTCCTTAGTTTTTCAGTAGAATAAAACAGAAGTTGTTTATGACTTTACGTACAGGCTAATCTATAGTTGCAACTTTGTACCCTGACAATAAAACAGCAATACTCTCCTCATAGCTCTATCTCTTTCTCTTAGCGCCATTATTCGACCGCAGGGTCAATAAACCGTTCCTCGAAAGCGATTCATTTGAGACACGTTGGTTTATAACAATAGGTTTTATTACAGGTCAAGACAAAGGCGAACGTTATGTTGAATTCAGCGTCTTATCTTGAAACAGATATAACTTTTATTTTCAATGCGAAACGTAGACTTGCTGGCTACGTGCTTTGCACTACAAACTTGCAATCTACAAAACGATTTAATACATTATCGGATACACCTGGAATCTAATACTATTTTCACAGGTAAGTCCACAAAATTAAATAATAATAAAAAAATAAAAAAAGACGACATCAAATTACTCGTAACTCAAAAGTAAGAAATATCATTTTTATACATACACGAAATAAACTAGCCAAACCAATTCAAACGTAGGTACAAAAACATATTTTTTAGTTAGGTGCCAGGCAAGTTGTAAAGTTTTACCATAACATCATCATCATCATATATTAATGGGGTCTTGTCGTCCCCTGTCGTTGCAGCAACCTCCAGTACTCTCTGTCTTGGGCCTTGGTCTTCATCTCCTGGTACGATCCACTAAGGCTCCAAATCTTTAGTTGGTCTGTATATCTTCCCCTAGGACGCTCTCGCTGGCGTTTGCCCTCAAGCTTGCCCTCTTTAATTGTAAGGAGGAGTCCTCCATAACACCAAGCACAAAAAAAAATATTCGACGTTTGAAGTTAATTCGTAAATATGTTATATATTACTTTTCAATTAATTTGCAATTGACTTATTTATTTTTTATAATTTTTATTTCGTAATTTTTAGTTTTATGCAAAGACAGAAACATCTAAACAAAATACAGAAACATCTAAACAATGAAAGTGTCACAATGATATTAACATCCTTTGTTGAGTAGCTTGCTTGCTCATATATGCCTGATAATGTGTAAAGTATTTGTAAAAGTTTTTGATTACCAAAGATTACCAAAAACGCGTCTATTTTACTACCAATAAATTCGAAATGACTGCCAGAATGGATAAATGTCCACCAAATTGTGTTTGGATAAATGATCACCAAACTTCTTTTTATGTTTTGTGTACTTACACACTTTGTGTGATAAAGGGGGCTTCGCTTCGCTCACCCCCTTTACCCTCCACTTAAGCTACCGCAGTATTTTGCCCTGATATTTTTTGCAACTTTTGGTGTTCATTTATCCATTTTGGGTCGGAAAAAATAATTTTGGTGATCATTATATTTGTTGCCAAAGTTTTTTTTCATTTTACATGTCTCCTAACCAACTAAAATATTAGGAACAACTTACTAACTTTTAGGAGCACTAATAGATGGAGCACTATGGGTTATCGCTCCATCTCGTTTAAAACCCAGCTTCGTTGGTTGCTCACAAAAACTTGGACTCCCGAAGATGTCACTATTAAAGTTTGATCAGTGCAAAAGTTTTAATTGCCAGTGAACACGACGTAGACATCGGTACAGATATTACCCGCGCAGATTAGGAGAGAACTGGGACTGGGAGCGAAAACGCATTATATCATTATCACCGTGGCCAGCACACGTCGACCCACTGCTGGGCATAATAGACCTCTTCTCTTCATCCCAAACATATAAATATCCAAGACCCAGGGTACTTTTTCCTTCTTCCTCGGCCAGTCTTCGAACCCGGGACCCCCCGGTGAGACGCAGAGCCTCGACCTCTACGCCACAGAGGTTGTCGAGTTACAGGATTATATTAATAAGAAATCTATATTTAAAAAAAACAAACAAACAGAGAGGCAGTAGAGGCACAATTATGCCCATGTTTATAGTTTCCTGACCATGTTTTCCATATCCAAGATCTATGATACAACCTGATTTTAACATAATTTTGCTGCTTTGTGGTCCCGTCTCCGATCCCAAGTCTACCTTTTTGCAGGGCTAAGCAAACACACATACACACTCACTGCATTCGATGTTAATATTATTTATTAAGATATATTTTTATAATTCTATTTTTAGACTCCAATTAGTTTGTTGATTCTTCTCCAGATCTAAACTTACAGCGAGATGGTCCCTGACCTGTGCAGGAA
Organism: Argyresthia goedartella; assembly: GCA_949825045.1. Lineage (NCBI taxonomy): Eukaryota > Metazoa > Arthropoda > Insecta > Lepidoptera > Argyresthiidae > Argyresthia > Argyresthia goedartella. The sequence goes on from OX463815.1 coordinate 21,920,843, forward strand.
TTGATGTAATAGTTTGTCCTAAACATAGAACTAATCTACATTAGATAAAAGAAAATCTGTAATTACTATTTCAAATAATAAACACTTTTGAACTTTGAAGTTAGGGTGGTGTCTTTGGGACCTGGTTCTCCATTCTTAGTTCCAAAGCGGTGATGTACTCCAGAGTGAATGCCTGTCAAACGTGGGAACCCCTACCCCACACACAAAAAGCGCGGTATTTCTAATCGGGAACGCAGAGGCACAGATCGGTGACACGACGCTGGATTACTTTATCAACTTATCAATCTCCGACTGAACGGACTATAGGAAACTTTCCTCAGAGCGCATCGGGAATCATTTGAAGTAAGGTAAACTGCTCCTTCGTTGGGCACCTGAAAGAGGCACTTTTGTACTTGTGTTGTGTGCCTTGGTGCACATTGCCGACAATATAAATGAGTGAGTACGGACGGCACATTCTCTCTAGTATAAGATCCATCCCTATTTACCTCTGGGTCTCTACTCACCCCATCTTACCGTACCATTAGGATTTGTTAGTATATTTTCACAAAAGCATTTTTTGCGCAGTTAGTGGAGTCATTTGGTAGTTTGTCTAGAAATTTATCTGGGACTTTTGAAAATCAATGATTTTATAGAATGATAAAATAGTTTTTTCACCTTTTTAGCATATTTTTCTTATTAGTCTTTTGACGAAATGTACTGAAATATCCTATAATTTCTTGTTTGAACCTGTTTTTGTGAAGTTAAAAGTGTCGCAAAGTCATGCATGGCTATTAAAACGCCACCACGCGGTAGGAGTAAGCAGCGCATTTTTTATGCTTCCATAGCTGAGGTGCTCAATGGGACTTTTACACTAAGTTTATTTTACTCTTTGACTGAGCCTTTACTGTCCGTCCGTCCGTCTGATGGTCCGCCATTCTGTTCGTTAGTCCGTTCTTACGTCTGCTTATTAGCGGGTTATATCACATGATCGTAATAAGTAGATAGTTGAGATTTTCAGAAATTGTGTATTTTATTGCAGCTGTAGTTATCAATTACCACCCACAAGCGATTTCAAAAATTGACGGGACACGCCAACAGATATGTATTTTTTACTTTTTTTCTCGTACGCGATGTTTTTCTTGATGTTACTAAAATTTACGGTGACTGATTATTTTCATTACTTGTGTTACGAATACCTTGCTTCTTGCCGAAGTTCATGGTTCTAGGCCCATGGAACCAGTACTCTAAAGACTACATTTTATGTTGCAGTATGCAGCAATATTGTGACATATCTTTCCATCGCGTTGACTAGAAGTATTTTTTTTACATAAACAAGTAATTTATATCAGCTTTAATTTTATACCTTTACTTGTTCCTGAGAAAATAGTCTAAGTACGTTAGATTTTTCATACACTAAAAAAAATATACATGCCATGTATGATTGTATGTATGTATATGATATAAAAGCTGTATGTATGTTCGGGTCAAATCTTTCGGGAGTCAGAGTCATTTTATTTTTATTTTTTATTGAATATAAATAAATAAATTATCTTATTCAACGTCAAAATTATACTTACTTATAACTAAAAGTCAATTTTTTTTTATATAAAAAAAAGACTACACCGTTTCGGAAGGTGGGCCTCGGGGTTAAGAAGAAACGGCAAGAAACTCCCCCATACCTTTTTTTTTTATTTTTTCGGGTCAAAATTGACCCACTGCGCGATTTCCGATTGAATTGAAATTTAGCTTTTATCTAAATCGGATGTCAATACAATATTTTATGATATGGAGCTGATCTGATGAACTCTGTAACAAAACAACTTTGGGCTTATTTGATTCATGTTCGCATGAACTTTAGTTTAAAATGATATCCAGGGTCTGATGTTGAATCCGGAAGGTGGTCATGGGAACTCTGTAATAAAACGACGCAACCCTACCGAGTTTGGGCTCTTTTAATTCGTCCTGACAAGTACCTCTGGTCCTAGATTAGATTTTTAGTCATAGCTATTGTTCAGGCTTCTCGGCACCCAATGACCTCGCAGGGGCCCATCAGCTACGAGGTAGCGTAGCGATCAGATGCCAAGAAGTGTGAACGTCGGCGATTCACCGAGCTATTAATTATGAATCTATCTGACCTGGTCTGTGCTTTGTTCCCGTCAAACTCCTGTCTCTCTGCAAGGCCCGGGTGCACCCTAGGCTCTTCTTGGTAGACAGGTTCTTCAGCCAACCAGGTATGGCTGGCAGGCCAGCTTCGACGAGCACAGTGTTCCAACACAGGTTATGTTACGTGGGAAAAACCAATCGGCCACGTAAATGCGAACTTTATCTGGTTCGGGGAATCACAACACACTCAGCTATCTAGACAATCCTGAGGGAACCCCGAATACAATTCCAGATGGCTTGCGATATAAATTCAATACCCCAATCAATACGCGTTACATTGCGAGGGCTTTTCGTCTGTCAGTTGTCAAAAACTGCAAGGTTGGCAGCAACGTCAAATTCAAAATGGCCGTTCCGAAACCATCGATCGAATATCGATTTGGAATCGAACAATCACCCGCCCGGACAGGCACCCACCTGTCCCCTAATCTACGGGCAGCCGAGACAACGTTGCTACCGCTCGTTTTAGAACCGAGCCTCCTACTAGAACCTCTGCAGACCGGGGGGTCCCGTCCTTGCCAGGGAACAAGTTAACAATGCGCCCCCTGCGCCAACGTAGTGGCGGTAGGTTAGCATCCTTAACCAGAACGAGGTCACCAACACTAGGGGGGCTGGTTTTGTCAGTCCACTTAAGGCGCTGTTGTAAGATATGCAGATACTCGAGCGACCAACGCTTCCAGAAATTCTGAGTAAACTGCTGCAACATCTGGTACCTTGACAACCGATACAATTTCACTCCCTCGAAGGGGTGCTCGGGCAACGCGTTAAGTGGCTGTCCTATCAAGAAATGGCCTGGGGTCAGAGCCTCCAGGTCATTTGGATCCGAGCTGAGCGGACACAACGGTCGCGAATTGAGAACGGCCTCGATCTTACAAAACAATGTCGCGAGCTCCTCAAAAGTCAGCGCGGTCTGACCTACTATACGCCCCAAGTGCGTCTTAGCTGACTTAACTACGGCCTCAAAAATCCCACCCCAGTGGGGGCAACTCGGTGGGCTGAAGGTCCACTGTATACCCCGACGGGAGAGGGCCGTTCCAATATCCACTTTATTTACATTCAAAAAGTTGACTATCTCTCGTAAGTATCGTTCCGCACCGACGTAGTTAGTGCCGTTATCAGAGCGGATCAAAGTTGGAAGTCCCCTTCGAGAAACAAACCTATCCAAACGAGCAATGAAAGCCTCTGTCGAGAGATCAGCAACGAGCTCGAGATGTACCGCCTTGGTGGATAAACAAACAAACACACATGAGCTATACCGGTCCAGCAGAAACCCGGCGTCAGGGTCCTCAGCCTTCTGGGTAACATGCACGGCCGCTCTGGGGCCATGATCCGAAGATACTACTACATGGCTGTGGGGCCAGTCCGATTCTCTCCTGGCAAGCCAGGGTGGTCCCCACCACAAATGGTGTCTAACGAGTTCAGGAGCCCGACATCCCCTGGATGCACAATCAGACGGGTTCAATTCTCCTGGTACATGTCTCCAGGTCAGTGGGACCTCAGACGACACAATCTGGGAGACACGGTTCGCAACAAAAACCTCTAAGTTATGGACCGAAGCCTTCAGCCAGCACAAAACAATCTGGCTGTCCGTCCACGCGTACACCGTATCCTCCAAAACCACTGACCCACGCAACACTATTAGAGTGTGATTCAAAAGTTTGGTCAAAAGAGCAGCCCCGGACAGTTCCAGTTTTGGAATCGTCATCCTTGTCCGAATAGGCGCTACCTTGCTTTTTGCCAAAACCAAACGCACGTCGACCTCCCCGGTGGAGGTGACGGTTCGCAAATAAACCGCTGCCGCAAACCCTCGTTCAGAGGCATCACAAAACCCGTGAAGGGTTGCCCTGTAATCCCCAGCAGGGACCAATTTCCTCGGCAGCGATACATTATTTATGAGGCCCAACCATTTTGCTAAATCATTCGATACAATGCAGCCCTGAGCTCCAGAATCTAATAGGGCGCGAACGTATGTTGGGTTGCCCGCCTAATCCCAAACAAGCACAGAGGCGATTGGTAACACCACCGTCTCCGGTTGGGGGGCAACAAATTGTTGGGCCGCAAATTCCTAGCGAGGGCCCCCGGGGCCCCACTGTGCCTGTAACCGATCAGGTAGGCAGCTATACGCCAAAGGGTCCCATTGTACAAATGGCCCACGCGCCAGTTCCATTGCCACCCTACGACGCCCCCCGAAGGGGGGTGGGCGTGAATTCAACCGTGGCCGCTCCATGAGCGGGGGGGACATCACATGCGACCGACGAGGACGAGGCGACGAGCGGGGCGACAACTGAGGCGGCGTCCGAACCGCATCCGCATAGCTCGAAGGTGTCCCATGCCACCCGCCCGTTACGGCCTGCTCAACATACCCAATGTCCCGCTGAGTCGGATGCTGAGTCGCAACCGAAAACTCAGGGCCCCCCATGTGATGACCCTGAGTGCGGCCCTGCACCCCTGGGTGGCTGCGCGCTTGTGGCCCCATTGCCCGCTGAGTCGGATGCTGAGTCGCAACCGAAAACTCAGGGCCCCCCATGTGATGACCCTGAGTGCGGCCCTGCACCCTAGTACCGCCCTGTGCACGTGGGGACATTGGCCCCTGAGTTGCGCTCCGAGTCGCAAACGAATTCTCAGGGCCCCATGCCGTGTCACCCTGGGTACGGCCCTGTGGTGGCTGTTGGCCGGACCGGTTCATGCACAACAGATTGTTGTGGGCCCCACCACAATATCCGCACATTTTTGTGCGCGTGCAGTACCTAGCCATGTGTGGCCCGAGGCACAGGAAACACCAGCTCCGCTGCTTGGCCATCCGGCGCCGTCCCTCAACCCTAAGTTCCCCGAACTTATTGCAATTGGCCACAGCATGGCCAATCTGCCTACAACATGGGCAGGTCTCACTATGTGGGGTCAATGCACTCACAGTCCCATACGACTGCCGGTTGGTGCGGTCCTTCCTCGTCGGAGGGCCCCTACTCACAGCGCTCCCGGCAGCTCTCTGTGGCTCCGAAGGATGGGTGACCGTCAACCCCAAATTCTCTGCCCGTCGAGCCTCCTCTTCCAAGAATCCGACCAAGTCGGTGAAGGCGGGCAGGTCCTCGGCCGACCTCCCGTGAGACTGTTCGAAACGAGTCTGCACGTCAGCGGGTAGGCGGGAAAGTACAATGTACAGCAGTAGGTACGACCATTCACCAACCGGAAGTCCAAGATTCTCTAGAGCCTTGGTGACGGACAACAATGGGTTCAAAACCTCCGTCTGTATGGCCCCGACCTTGTTCACAACCGGGATACTAAACAAACGGTTCAGTTGGGCATCGGCCAACCTCCGTTTGTTATGGTAACGTCTTACCAACAATTGTCTGGCCGTTTCATAGTTACCCTCCGTAACTGTCAAATGAGCGACCAGCTCCCTAGGCTCACCCCTCAATGCTGCCACCAGCTGAGCCATCTTGACAGACTTGGTAATGTCCGATCGCATGTGCACCAAACTGTCGAACAGATTGATGAAGCTCATCCATTCACCGGACACTCCGTCAAAGGTAGGCATAGTTATGGCCGGTAACCTGGACCCTGAACCCTGAAGCAGCAGAGGTGCTTCAATGTCACCACCATGGCTGGACTCGCGCTGTCTACGTATGTCCGCAGCCTTCTGCGTGATAGCAGCTGCCATCTCCATACATTGGTCGACATCCCCTAGCAACCGTGACAGCCTGTCAGGTGCGCAACCATCAACTGATTCCGCCTGCGCGGACAATTCGAGCACCCTATTGTAACGTTCCTTAACGTCCATAGACCGCTCCAATACCACATCATGCCTATCTAAACGGTCTATCAGACCGTGTGCGGAGGAAAACCATCTGAGTTCCTTAGAAACACCCTTCTGTATTTCAGATAACGACATGATCGGATCGATACTTACTCACAATTTGCAGTAACTCAATTTTATTGGACCCTCCAGTCTATAACCCAAACGAGGGAACCCTAAACCACAACTTAAACAATGCTGTTTTCCTTAAACAATAGGAACCGAGTTTTATATCTATATAAATTCTGTAAATACAATTTAGTTTCCCTTTATCATTATAACACACAAAGATAGTCAATATTAGTTCAAGTTATAAATTGCTATAAACTGAAAACAATGTAATAGCCTGCTATCAATAGATGCAACTACCTATGTTAACCAAACATTCATTAGCATTACTAGACCACTAATAGATTGACTAACTGGTACTTCAATGTAAATTTCAATTCACCTACAATGTACCTAGGTTGAGTACCTACTATTCTTAGTCACATCTCAGTACAACTGGTCATTTAGGGAAAACTGTTATATCTGTCTGTCTACTACCAGCAATAGACTTATAGCTTACAATACTACCAATCTATGTGGATACAGGAACAACACCAAGTTAGCTAATAACCGCCTATACCTACAGATTGATAGTCCCAAATCGTGGGTTCCTGGAGCCCTTGACGGCTGCAAATCTCAGGAAACCACGCTCTTGCTACCAAAATGTTCAGGCCTCTCGGCACCCAATGACCTCGCAGGGGCCCATAGCTACGAGGTAGCGTAGCGATCGGATGCCAAGAAGCAAGAACGTCGGCGTTTCACCGAGCTAAAGTAAATAGATTCTATCTGACCTGGTCTGTGCTTCGTTCCCGTCAAACACCTGTCTCTCTGCAAGGCCTGGGTGCACCCTAGGCTCTTCTTGGTAGACAGGTTCTTCAGCCAACCAGGTATGGCTGGCAGGCCAGCTTCGACGAGCACAGTGTTCCAACACAGGTTATGTTACGTGGGAAAAACCAATCGGCCACGTAAATGCGAACTTTATCTGGTTCGGGGAATCACAACACACTCAGCTATCTAGACAATCCTGAGGGAACCCCGAATACAATTCCAGATGGCTTGCGATATAAATTCAATACCCCAATCAATACGCGTTACATTGCGAGGGCTTTTCGTCTGTCAGTTGTCAAAAACTGCAAGGTTGGCAGCAACGTCAAATTCAAAATGGCCGTTCCGAAACCATCGATCGAATATCGATTTGGAATCGAACAGCTATCGATGGACAGAAATAATGTTCTCATATCGAGAATGTTGTGTGATGTTCTCCGGAGTCGAGAATCTATCATCAAATTTAAAGAATTAAAAAATGTCTGGGTGCTGCCTTTTCTTTATAGCGGCCATCAACCAAAACATAAATAATCGATCCTCGATTACGTAAGTAACAAAACGTACGAAGACCCTATTGCATACTCCAAAACTCAATCCAAACTGAGTTATGGAGGATTGAAGTGAGGTATGTGATGACGATATTTTTTGGAAAGTAACTCATTGTTGCATAAATCTAAGCACAAGTAAAGCTTTTATATCATATAAATTGTGTAATATAATCAATTGATGGGTTTGATTAGATTTAAAGTTTATTTTCTTGATTTTTAGAGCTTGGAAATATAAGCTTTTTTATGTTTTTACTATGATTTTTATTCGATATGTACTCATACTATATTTATTATTTTGGAATGTTATTTGTGGCGGTCTTATATTTATAACTTTTATATACGCCAATTCATAATTAACAAATAACTAAATTTCCGGCAAGCAAGGATTAGATTGACAATACAATAATATCGTCTCTGTGAATTTACAAAATGTACACATCTTGCAGTCAAGCAATGTTAGCATAGCAGTACCTAAACGCATATATCTAGGCATAGCTATAAATATGCCTAGATAAATGCGATTGCTGGCAAACAATTTGGATCTACAATTATTATTCTTTAGTAATTTCGCTACATTTGTGTTTGTATATAGGGTACATATTTTGAAGATTAATATAAAATTTTATACAAATTAACTTAAAACCAGGTAAGTTGGCACAAAGAAGGAGGCTTATACTCGGCAGAGGGTATGTATAATGATGCTGCTGTGCCGATAATAGGTGAATACAAAACAGATTTATTCTCATTTTTTAATGAATCCTCTGAATAAAGACGTGTGATGGTTAGATTTATTCTACTTACTAGTACTTGCAGAGTAAATACACTGCGGCATAGACATAAATAATACCAAAAGCGCAAATGGAAAAGTTTTCGGGTTAACAAAACTTCCCAGTTAATGTTTCTGTTCCACAAACCACTTAGCTGGTGGAATTAAGTTCCTAGTAGAGAATGGAAAGCTAAATCCCTACTAGCAAGCAGTTCCAGTAACTACATAGCAAGAGAAGCTCCTTGATAATGTCAGGGAAAGTATGAACATGAATTTGTATGTGTGATAAATAAATATGTATAGTACCCAAGATTGAAAAAGTAAAGAATATATCAATTGTGTTTTTGTTGAAAATTATATTTATTCCTGCAAAAAAGATATTAACGTAAAGCTAAGAATAAAAAGCTACCACAGCGCCTAGAACAATTACTAATATTCATATTCCTTACTACACGGTTAATCTATTTCAAAGTTACCTGGAAACTTATTTGCAAAGGCGAGCTTATCTCCAAATACTGATGAACGACACCTCAATTTTTATTCTCATTAAATAAACGGGTTGTTTCCACCGCATTGCCCGCATGTGTACGTCTAAGGATACGTAACCTAACCCACATTCGATTTGTATTCAGAGTTCGTTAACTCGGAACCCTGATTGCCCTGTGGCGCACTCGATTCTAAGGCGTACTTATGTCGAGAAAAACCATTAATATCTCAAGGGCCTCGTCGTTGGACGGAAGTCGGAAAAGTCGAAACATACCTGAGGAAAAATGAGTATGCTTTGGTAAATACATTATTTTTTTCAACGAATTAAGGAAAACAAAATTAAACAAACATCATGTCATGCCATATCTCTTACTGGCCAGTTATATTAAAGTAACTCCATATTACGTAAGAGGCCAAACCATCACCTCAGATATGGAGAAAGAAATGTTTTCTCACGATGTTGTCCATCACTGATCAAAATTACAAGTATATTACGGCTAGTATTTAATCGCACATCAAAAATGCTGAACACAGCTAAAATTGATAAAAAAAAAACACTTTTTTATGTTTGATATATTTTATGTGTACTTAAGTTTATGTTTTAAGTATTTTTTTTGTTCTTACATGATCAACCTAACACGAAGGATAAAAGGGCCTTCACTTCGCTCATCCCCTTTACCCTTCACCTAAGCCACCGCAGCATTTTGCCCTGATATTTACTGTGCAAACCAGTATTTTTGATGTGCAGTTTAATATTTCCCTTATAGTACTAATGTACTAGTAGGTATTTCGAACCGACCTCCAAACCGTTGGTCATTCAACCGTTGAACGTCGGATAGACGTTGTTGCAGCAAACAGTTCTGTAAATATCTATTATCTGGACCATTAGGGCGCAGAAATGTAGTGGACCCGACCGCGATCCCCTTCCCTTCGGTATTGTATTTCTAGGTACCTACGCGGACCGTATTCTGAAACGCCGCTGAAAGTTAACCTAATTTCAAAATGGCGCTTCAACATCATAATCGTGCTATCGTCACATTTTTAAGGCTGCGCACCCCGACAGCGGAACATAGAACTTTAGATTTAGGTCTTCTACTTTTAGAGGAATACGATTTAAACGTAATCAAGTGAATAACTTCAAAAATTGTAGAAAAGAGAATGAAACCGATAACCATCGGACTAGCTAGTAATAAAAAAATGTAGGCCATTAATGTCCCCAGCGAGGGACAGCGGTCTTTACCCAGATACGGAGTGGAAGAGGCATAGTTATGCCCACTTTTAGCCACTTTTATGTAATTGCAACAAATAAAAAATAAGGGTTTATGTTTAACTATTTATCAAATTGAATAAAAAGTTAGATCCAAAAAAACGCTATTATAAAATATACACCCTATTTTATACTAAACAATATGGGATCGCCTCGCCTTGCTCCGCTTCGCCTCGGGTAAAGGTTTTATCATAAAATTTTGACTTAACAAATCTAACTATAGTACTCGGACAGAGAGTTACCTTTAGTAACCAATACGTTTGTGTGAAACTTCATGGGAGCTCAAAATATTTATTAAATAAACATTTAATAAATTTTGTAGTAAATCATTATTTGTAAACAATACATTTGTTGCTAAAACAAGTACATTCAAATACGGTGTGAAATTGTAAAACAATATATAGAGATTTTGTGATAACTTTGGGAAACTTGTCTATCGGACAAAAATAATCAAATTACGTTCATACGTTCACCAATGCAAGCTGTCACTCATCAACAAGCTGGTTTAAAGAAACAAGTGCTTTAATACTCCTATTTTGCATAACTTGAAATTTACTAAAGGCTGTTGGCCTAATGCGTGGCCTTAACCTTCGCAGATTTTGTGATAGTTCTTGAACATCCTTAACAGCAAAAGCAAGCATCTTTACAAAAATTTATTTAAGTTACTGTTAACATTTTATCTGTGGGAAAGTTCGTCCATATGCCCATAGAGTAAGTTTTATTTATGAAGTATTATGGGCTCACCTCTCGTTTTCGCCGCCTCGGAAGAGTGGAGAATACATTCTGTTCAAGAGAATACCCATAGGTACAAGGTCAAACATAATAAGACTGGAAAAATTATTGAAATAATTTCGCGTTAGCAGATGCGGGCACTTTGATCGCGCCATCAAAGATTCCTTTGACACTTTCTCAGGACGCCCGAGCGCTGAACTGAAATAAAATCCAACGGAACGTTTAGTAGATAAACCAAATTAATCATGGTTAGATAAATGAGTCTCATGGAATATACCACGGTTTGTGAGACCCTCCCCCGGGGTTACTTCCGAGGCTACGAGGCTGCTCATAAAATTTTACGGCATACCCCGTACGAACATTATGGTTCTTCTCCATGTCGCATCATTGTGTCTAACGTAGTTTGTAACTCGTTTACAAATTTCGTAATAAATATAATATCGTAGATATGGGAAGATTGTGTAGTCGCTTCTGATAGCGCGGGGTCTAAGATAATTCTTAAAGTAAAACTTATGTTAGTTAGAATTTAACAAAAAGTAGCACGAGTATACTTGGTTTCGTTTAGTAATGTATGATCTAAATTCCCTTACGCTTCGTACTCGACAGATTACGCCCGGGGTCTAATTAAAACTTGAATATGAGTATAGCACTTCCCTAAAACTTTTAGTTTAGTCCTTTCCCCTCCAACCCAAAACAAGCAGCGAAAAGAACGTGTGTCGAACTTAAATAAACTGATTTAGCGCTGGTCGTAACTCTCCTACATCTGCTAATTGCTTCGGAACTTGTTTTCCGCATAATTTCGCCTAATTGCCAGATGCAGTCGGCACACGGCCAAGCGAGAGGCTAAGGGACTTTACCTTAAATCAGGCACTTCTGTAACTGTGCTGCATTAATTTGTTTCGAAGAACAAACGAACAATCGAGGCGGATTGATCGCTTAGTTTTTAATGGAAATGAGGTGAAATTGGATGATTTAGGGAAACTCGACTGACTTGTTGTTAAATAGACACCGGGAAATTTAAATGCACTAAGCTTCACAGAAACCGCACAGCGTTTCAACAGACTCAAAATATTTGATACCGGTTCTATATTTACAGTTTAGTAATTAATGAGGCTAATTGTAATGGTAGCATGTACATACGTACGTGTATAATAACAATACAAAGTCCAAAGTGTAATCAGTGCTGTGTCTTTGGCAGTAATAAGACTAAATAGCGCCCAACCGCTGCACTTACCCAACCAACCCGACCTTTGTTAAACGAAATACAAAACTGCTACCGCACGAACAACAGAAAATGCCTCACGAAGATTTCATGCACTTGCATTTCTGCGGGAATTTGCTTTGAGATTCCCGCTCGAAATAAAGTGTGCAGCACAACACCTCTGTAGAGCTGCCGTTGTTCCCACGGAGATGTCGAATATGCAGATGCAGGGATTTCATATTGTGCGATCCCATTGAGACAGATATCGATTTGCAGCGTTCGTTCGCCTATTTGCTGGATATCACAAAGCGGCGATACTCTCTACAATATTTATGTATAAGTAACTCAAGCGAAGCCATATTTAATAGCGTTATGAGTTATCGCTTCACTAAATTGGCTATTCAGGATACTAATTTACTTTCTAGACTACAGACTCAAAGTGTTTATTCTACAATGCTAATTTATACTAGTGTTAGGGGGTCTTCTAAATACACTCTTGATTAATTCACTCGTCTTGTGAACAATTTACGGAACACCTGTTCCTAGCTGAGCCATGTGTACCCACCACATAAGCTGAACACGGGGTTATTTATAATAATAAATGGTACAGTTTATTTCGTATTCGCCCCTTTTCCACGGCCGAGTTTTTGCTCGGTTCGAGTAGCAAAACAGCGATCGTCGGCGAGGCCATGTTTTGATAACGCCCAGCCGTGACATTGTTATCTCGTTTGATGAATGGACTTTTTGTTACAAATGGACACTGTTATTCTGCTATGAACTCTCTCTGAGCACCCCTCCCACCTCCTCTCACACAGATGAAGGAAGAATGCTCGTTCAGTTCGCAAAAGAGGAAGGAGACTGTAAAGGAAGTCCTATTCGAACATTCATTGTAACCTACAGATGACGCGGTCACGGAAGACCCAACATACTTTAAAGTGGCACAGACGCCGATTCCAAGTTAAAACTGGCATGCTAAAACTTCACTTGAACAAAGGATTCCTAGAGCGGAAATGGAAATTGTTGAGGAAGTCACAGCATCAAAGTACTCGTTGAAGACGGCACAGTGTCACATTGCTTTCTTTGAAATTGGCGCAGTCTTTTGTCGCCTGTAGGTAGGAGTCGTTGCGAGTAAAATTAAACCTTTCACCATATAGCAGTAAGTAATTATTCAATTGCCTTCGCTTGTGATTAAAGCGACGCGAGTGACTTGACCAAGGCCACTCGGTGGAATTAAATTCTGTTGAAGCCGGCTGATGAACATTCTACAGTCAGCATCAAATAATATCTGAGTCCGCCAGTTACTCAAATAGATCAACACATTATAAACAATCTACGCAGCGAATGTCTCCTAATTATGTCAACATCGCATATATCTGATGCTGTAAATGCCTCTATGTATCTGAGCAGTTCGAATATAGTGGACCTTTCGGAGGATAATCAACCAAAACATTGGAACAGTATACCTTTATTTAATAAAGTAAGAACGAATTCTTGTACAAATTTAGGATACTCTTCTACGTTGTTTGCTAACTCAAAGCCAGAGAAAAACCTTTCTGTCAAATGCCCCGACTCAAGGAATTCTATATTTTTATTGTCACAGATCCTAGCGAATCCAAGGGGGTGTGGTTCGCCCTGTATACTCTATCCCCCACGCATACATACACATATACACTCAATCCACCCTGACAGCTGACAAATCGCACCGTTCCGTCCGCGCCAATTCCGATGACAAGACCTACATTAACCTTGAGGGCCCTCTGTCACCGCCCCTGAAGAATAATCCCTGTTCAAGAATAAATTAAGCTCTTTGTGATCCAAAACGGTGTCCCACAAAGGAGCTCTCAGTGGTCTACCTGCCAGTGACATGACAATATCACAACATTTCTACGTTGAAAAAATACGCAAATTTGGTATGTAAAAGACTTTCAAGGGCATCAAACTGAGAAAACAATTTCAAGATAATTGTGTTATTAAATAAATGGCGTTATTCGTGAACGCCTGCAAAACTTCAAAAGGCAAGAACACTACTTAGCCACCGAATTTCGCATGAATTCTTTTTGATAAATAATGAACAGATCCTTCATTTTACATGCCTATACACTTCGTTTGCGCAGGGTCTGCATAGCCCCAACAATATCGCAAAATTTAATTAAACTCGGAATTGTGTCCAGGTTGAAAGTACCTGCCGACTGAACTATGGGAGGAATAAAAATCTATGGGTTGGATGTTTATGCATCATACTCAGCCCACATCGACCCACTGCTGGGCGTAGGCCTCCTATCTTAAGCTCAAATCTCCCCGGTCCTGTGCCAATCGCACCCAGTGGGATCCCGACGACTTGATGATATCGTCGGACCATCGGGCTGGTGGTCTGCCCAGTGGCCTTGCGAATGGTCGCAAGGCCACTACATATGGATGATTTTGAGGAAATTTGTTATTAATTCATTCCTCGAAATATGGTCAGCTAATCGAATGTCACCCTGTACATATTTCTTACGTTGCTGCGACTGGTCCACAGTGTGGGGCCAGAAGCGATTTATAGATAGGCGCGTGTTTATTTGCATGTATATTAATTTGAATATAATTGTTTAATTTCCCACGCCTACCGAACGGCGTGAGAATCCTGAGGGGGATGTGCCTTTGCCCACACGTGAGAGAAAAGAAATCATGAATTTGTTACTGACCTTGTCTCCGTAGGCAGGAAATCGGAAGCTCGATTCGAGACGGGAATTCGGGAAAAGGATATGGATTGAATCTTGCCGTCGCTGCCGACGCTGTCGCCGGCGTGCTGCCTGCCGTCACGTGGAGTCGCCGCTACCGATACGACGATGTCCAACCAACAAGGATCACTTGACCGCTGACGCGAATCTAATTACGATCAATAGCCCGACGCTATGAGGTAGATTTACACTTCGACCAGGCCCGATGCCTGTATGATAATTGGTACACCGAAATACCATCAATGCCACGGGGCCCGAGCCGCCATGTTATTCTCCCGATGAGACAAGAACCAAGAAGTAAAGAATAACCTCCAATTTTACATCTCGTTCCGGTACGAGTGACAGCTGCTAGTCCGTTTTCGCTAGTTATGTCTCGATTACTCGCGATCGATTCGCGCAACAAAAAACCGGTGCGTTTCCGACGCATAAATATTAAACAATAATCCATGTTCCATCCATTTGTTACGAACTCTGGCGTACCGATTTTATACAATTAATCTACTCCAAGATTTCCACAAACTCGTAAAAATTGGATATAAGAGAGCGCGTTCCGAAGTGACCAATCATTTCCCTCCCCCCACTTTATGAACGCCATCGCATCTGGATATAAAATTTTCGGCGCCGGGCTTTTATGCGGATTTTTATGACATTGTCTTCTCAAATGTTGTCCGAGTTTTATTTTTATTGGTCCATCAAAATAAAAAGACCTGCAAAATGGCTTGTATCAACGTGGCTTTGTATATTACAAATATCAGAAATGACGATATCAACATGGCGTCACGCGTTTTTACATACGCAAAGTAAAGTAGGCTAGGAAAAGTAGCGCACACGCCTACCATATACTGTAACTGTACATTAATAATTTTCCTTTTGATCTTCTTCATCTTAAATGCGGAATGTCAATGACGGCATTATAGATATATCTAAAACGATGGTGTGCCTTTCAAGCTGTATAATAGAGAGATTTCCAATGAAGCAGTATGCCTGAAATGTAAAATTGACTAAGAAACAGTTTACCATAATTACCTCTTCAGTAGTTTGCCTGAAATACAAAGACTGAGGAAGCTGATATGAAGTTATTAGCAAGTTGTAGGAGCAAGCACGTCGCGGTCACTACGTCGGTTGTATATAAGTAGTTTTAAAATACACACCGTACCATCAGGGATATGGCCAGGGGTACGTACGGTGGATTGAAGTAAGAAAAATTTATAAACCCAAATCTCTAAAACAACTGAACGGATCGGTACGAAAGATAGATAACTTAATATAAGCGGGATTTTCGAATTTTCTCACAGTAACTATGATGATTGATGTAACTACTGAATTTTTTTCATAGAGATTTTGAAACCTCATTAACTAATTAATTAATTTAAGGTAACTAGATCAAAAGGGAATCCGTCGGCCCGTTAGCCCTATATTAATTGTTAAGCTGATACATTTTCAGGTACGGAACTGATTTTAATAAACATATCTAAGAACCATCACAGAAAAGTCTACAAACAAATACAAAAAAAAACATATTAAAATCCGTCCACCCTTTTGACTACAAGTAATACAAGGTTAAGCTGATAAATTTCGAACTACTGAGCCGATTTTAATACAACATATTTCAAAACCATCGCAAGAAAGTCTACAACCATTTAGAGTCCAAATCTGTCAACCCGTCGGACCACTAGGGTGCCACGGACAGACATACAGACACTCCGACACACCGACGGACAAACGCGTCAAAGTTATAACACCCCTCGCAACGCTTTTAATGTCTTTGCTTTTATTCTGTATTCGTGCTGAGCTGTTATTATACAATTAATATTGCACAAAACGTTATTGCAACCACATCGCTGGCAGTGACAAGGGAATGAATTAAGTTTAAAAAACCAACAAGCTAACAGCTAACTGTAAAACTTTTGTACTTTATGCTCCACTGCGCGTTGAGTTCAGTTGTGTCAAAAACAATTCAAAGTATTATTGGGTTACATAATACGTAAGATGAAGGCAATGGGGGGCGACAAACACACTTGTACCATGTCTTCCCCGAGTGCCATCCCAAACTGACGCGAACTATAATTACTATAGCCTTAAAAGTGTCTGAAGGAACTCTACATAAACATTTATATACAGGCATATACATTGCTTCTGGCTGGTCCCACACTATGATACCCAGTGTCGTGGGGACTAGAAACAGTGAAGTCACATACAACATCCAAGACCTGGGTTTCTTTTCCTTCCTCCCCAACCAGGATTCGAAACCGGGACTCTCGCTTGGGAGGCAGAACCTTGAACCGCAACGTACTTAGTAGAATAGGTCCCTAAAAGCTATGAAAGCGACGGAAATAGATTTATTATTGTAAATTGAGAGTCATACTAGGTAATTTAGTATGCAGCAGGCCGTCACCGCTACATAATTGACGACCCGTATGGCCGAGTCGGCAGTGACCCTGCCTACGAAGCCAAGGGTCCCGGGTTCGAGTCCCGGTGGTGGCAAATATTTGTTTGATGAGAACGGATGTTTGTACCCTAGTCATGGTTGTTTATCTATCTAAGTATAATATTTATCTATATAAGTATGTATATCGTTGTCTAGTACCCAAGATACAGGGAATCCTAGTTTGGGGCTAGATCAATGTGTGTAAATAGTGTCTCAGGTATTATTATTATTATTATTATTATTATTATTATTATTATTATTATTAATTGAACACCACTGTGGCGCTGCGGTTGTGGCTCTGCCTACCAAGGTAGAGGACCTGGGTTCGATCCCCGGATGGGGATACAGAAAACAAAAATCCCAGGTCTTGGATGTTTATATGTGCGTGATTTCGCTGTTTCTGGTTCCACGACACAGGGTATCCTAGTGTGGGGCCAGAGGCAATGTATGGGTATGTGCGTAAATGTTAATTATATTTCTTATTGCAAAGTCGGAGAAAACAGAAAAAGCATGAGTTTACTTCCTAATGACTATGGCTGCAAACCTAAAACTATTGCAATCATATTTACGATCAAACATTTAAGACCCCGAAAAAGGTTTTTACCGTACTTACCTCCGATAAGCATATTGACCCAAATACATGCTCTCTGAAGGTTCAGAAGGTATATTTACTTTGTACCCTACTATTTTCATTGCTTTCATCGCCCAAATAAGTTCATGTGAAACGGATACCTCAATCGGTCATTAGCAAAGTGGAAACTCGTTATATACCCCTGAGATGTACAGCATAGAGCACTTTACTCTGCATTCATTAAAGTAGGGAATTTCAAAACAGCCAGAGGTCTGGCGGCGTTGATGAATGACTCCACACAAATGCTGAATTATAATTGAGATCACGGGATTAAAACAAGACATATTCCTGAAGGCACAGAGTCGGTAATAGCTCAACGGGAGAGTTACCGCTGAGTCCACTTTTCTATTATAACGGTTCTCAGTATTTACTCCGGGCTCAGGAGCGTTTCGCTGCCAGTTCAGAATTTCCCAAGTGTCTCGTCAGTAAGCCTGCACATTATATTCCTCAAACTGCTATATTAAAATTTTTAGTGGATAGATACCTCCATTATAGGTACATTGTGACAGGTAAAAAAAAAACAGCCAAGTGTGAATCAAATATAATATATACTAAGGGTTCCGACAAATGACATTTTACCTTGTGAAGGAACTATAAAACTATTTACGATTTTTTTCCTTTACTTGTCTGACAAATTTGCGAGTATCACGCAAATTATGATAGTTAATATAATACGTTGGACACTATTTACACACATTGATCTAGCCCCAAACTAGGATTCCCTGTATCTTGGGTACTAGACAACGATACACATACTTATATAGATAAATATCATACTTAGGTAGATAAACAACCATGACTAAGGTACAAACATCCGTTCTCATCAAACAAATATTTGCCCCCACCGGGACTCGAACCCGGGACCTTTGGCTTCGTGGGCAGGGTCTCTGCCGACTCGGCCATTTGGGTCGTCAAATTCAGCGAATCTTTTGATTTCGTTGACCTAGAGGTTTGATTTTTTCACAGCTACAAAGGACCACAGACTTGAGTAAATGATATTAATTTCAACTACAAACCTTCACGCCTTCTTGACAAAAAGGGTCATGCATGCATGACAGACGGACAGACAGACAGACGGGCAAACAAAGTGATCCTATAAGGGTTCTTTTTTTTTAGGGTGCCTGAGCGACTACCTCCTAGTGTGGGGGTGCTGAAGTGATGCAGAAGGATACGTCCGCCTGCATAACTTCTGCTTCCTCCTGGTGCACCCTGGTAACAGCGGCTAGTGACTGGTCCCCGGACCTCTTACTAGCCGATGGCTAAAAGTAGCTCCAGTTCTGTCGGTTAAAGTGAGTGTACCCGGCAGACTATCTACACTCACCTGCGTCTTGTGGTCTGCGCAGTTGACCACCGTAGGCCAGGATGAAGGGGTCCTGGGGGGTTGAGCCGAGCGTTGCTGTGGATTTAGCTTCGTAAGGCAACACGCCCTCTTTGGCCTGGATTTCAGGCAAAACGGTAGCCTCGCCCGTAGCCGCGGGTTGGGGTAACGGCCAAGTGTCCCGTCAGAGGGCCACGGCTAGGGGTGTAGGGTCCGCTAAGGCGTCAGTCATAGCGGAGGGATGGGTCATGCTGACGGGGTAAGCTTCGGTGACTACGGCGGTGGGACCATGTCGCTGACACCTTGGTTCCCATCGTCCACAGAAGCGAGCTCCCGATGTCGCGCCAAGTACCAGCCCTATGCTCCTATATCTACTCGGTACTCCTAGCGACTGAAAGCTGTTCCAAGCGAGTAGGCGCTCCCAATTATGCGGGCTCCGTGGAGGGTGGGAAATCGAGTAGACGAATCTCTATACATTTGGCCATGGATCGTGTCAGGTCAAAAAACACATCTGGAACGCTTCCAGCGGTGAAAACCGCAAGCGTCTCCAAACAGGTGCGAGAATCTGCCTCGGCAGATCCTCAAGCCTCAACTGGGCGCACTGCCACCATCAGTGACCTACCGGTGCAAACCGGTAGTGATTCCACTGTGGAGGTTAGCTGCAAAAAACCCGAAAGTGAGTCGAGAGGCAGGGCCACGGGGCAACCCGGTGCGCGGAGCCATTCGACAAACATCGCCGAGCATTTCGCCAGCGCCTGGACGACGGTTGGTCGAAAGGGTAAACCACCCAAGCAATCTTTGCAAGGGAAGGGCCCATCGACTAAACGTCCAGATACGGTGCAAACCGGACCAGGGCGTAAGGCGAATCGTCGGTGGAAGAAAAAACAGCGTTTGGCTGCCACATCGGCCGCTGCCGGCGTAGATGGGGTTCCATCTGCCACGGTGACGACCGATGGCGGTCCCGCTGTTAATACAGCTGGAGCTGCGGGTAAGGTGACCGGCTCCCGTGGTGTCAAAGGGGCAACCCTAGACTCAAACGGGGCTAAACCTACCGTAGCGTTCTCTGGTGGTCCAACTTCTAACAAGAAGTTGAAATCTGCCAAGAGATCCGGCAAAAACGAGCGCGCGGCTGCTAAGAGGGCTCGACTAGAGGACAGTATTTCTCCTCGAGTGGAGCCTAAAAAGCAGTGCACGGAAGCGCGCAGAGCTGGGGTCACCTATGCTCAGAAGGTGAAATCTGACCAGTGCATCGCCGTAACTGACGTCGCTACTGGTCATATTTCGCAGGATCTATCAACGCTCATCCTCAACGAGATTGATGACAAAATCTTGAGGGAAGCGTTGGCGGATCCGAGCAAGGAAAACCCCAAATTCGGTGGCAAGCCTCGTTACGAGGACGGCCACCTTAAACTGTTCGTGGAGGACGAGTACTCCCTGAACTGGCTGCGGGAGTGTGTCTCCGGTGTGTCTACACCATCCAACGTACAGTTGGTGGTGAAACGCCAATCGGAGATGGTCCGCAGGGTTCGATGTGGGGTGCTCATACCCAACGAACGAGGCAAGTGGAAGTCTGCGCCCGACGTCGGCGTAGTCCTCCACTATATGAACAAGTGGGCACAGGTTGACCGATGGCTCCTCCAGAAAGTGGATGAGCAGCAGGACAACCTGTTTCTCATCACAGACGTCCCTGAAGATGTGGTGCCGACCCTGCTGGGAAGGGGCAGACAGCTCCTTTTTGGTAGTGGTTCGGTCTACCTAAAATTTCAGGGACCCGGTGGGAAATTTGTGAAGGAACCACCGGTGGTAGCGCAGACCAGCTCTAAGCTGGTCATCACTGGGGTTTCTTCAAGAACAGACAAGCCCCAGAGTTCCACTCCAGAGCGGCAGCAAACAGGCCCCGATGCAGTCGGGGAAAGTTCTGCTGCTCAACCGCAGGACGAGCACGCGCACTGGGAGGCCATGCTGCTTGGTGAAGGCGATGAGCCAGAACCAGCAGTGGTGCCCTCTGAGGGCGAGGAGCTGTCCATGCGGCTGGAGGAGGAACTCGTCTTGGAGGTGCAGGAGGGGTTGACCAAAAATGGCGTCCCTCTCCCGCGATTGTAAAATCCTCCAAGCCAACCTCCAACACAGCCAAACTGCAACGGCCCAGTTAAGACGCTGGTTGGGGGCAAACAGCACTGCCGTGGCTCTGATCCAGGAGCCGTGGATCAACCGCGGTAGCATTCGAGGGCTCGCCAATTTGAGAGGTAAGCTTTTCGGTACAACTGATCACGATAACCCTAGAACGTGCATCATAACTACTAACAACATCCCAGCACAGCCATTAACAGAGTTCTGTTCCAGGGACCTGTGTGCCATAAGGCTGCAACTGCCCGACACAGCTAGGTGCCGCGAGCTCGTGGTGGCCTCCGCCTACATGCCTGCGGAGGACAACCCGCCTCCACACGACCTGTGCCGGCTGGTGGACCACTGCGAGAAGTCGGGCCTTCAACTCATCGTTGGGGCCGACTCGAACGCGCATCACCCACTGTGGGGCATGCCAGATATGAAC
The DNA here is from genome assembly GCA_949825045.1 of Argyresthia goedartella. NCBI lineage: Eukaryota > Metazoa > Arthropoda > Insecta > Lepidoptera > Argyresthiidae > Argyresthia > Argyresthia goedartella. Next base: position 21,942,296 of record OX463815.1, read on the forward strand.
AGCAGAGGTAAGACACTTGTTGAATACCTATTTACTACAAACCTCAATGTGCTTAACATAGGTTCTGAACCAACTTTTGTTACCAAGCGAAGCAGAACTATCGTTGATATTACCCTGGCAACGGCGGACATATCCGACGACGTTGGGGGCTGGCATGTGTCCAACGAGGCGTCATGCTCTGATCATCGATGGATACGCTTCGAGATCAACGCAGCGTTCTCCCCAACTGTCCCTAAGAGAAACCCACGCAAGACTGACAGAACCAGGTACAGAGCTATCCTAGGTGAAAGACTTGCTTGGGCTGAGACTCTACCAGATCCGGAGGGACCCGAACAAATCGAACAACAGGTAACAGATTTTACAAATACTTCAATAGACTGCTACCATTCAACTTGCCCGCTTAGCACACCAGCGCCTACCAACATCAAGGGGCAGCCTTGGTGGGGTCCTGATCTAGATAGGATGCGTGCTAAGATCAGAAGACTGCTAAACAGGGCGATGAACACCAGTGCTGATGAGGATTGGGACAACTATAAAGATGCCAAATCCAAGTACAAGAAACGACTACGGTTCAAAAGCAGCAACTCATGGAGGAAATTCTGCAGCGACATTGAAACCGTTGATCAAGCAAATCGGGTAAGGCAAATACTAGCTCAACAAGGCAACTCCAGGCTAGGGTCGCTTAAAAAACCCGTTGGAACATATACCTCTTCCACCACAGAAACACACAGTCTCTTGTTGGAAACTCACTTTCCCGGAAGTAGAACTATTCAAGAGATTGTGTGGCCGGAAGAGGTTCACCATGAAGCTGTCGACCACTTAGACATAACTAATAATATTATCACTGCTGACAAGGTAAGATGGGCCATTAATAGCTTTAAACCTTTTAAATCAGCAGGACCAGATGGAATCTTCCCAGCACTTCTACAGTGGGGTGGGGAACCCGTCATCAATATAATGGTCCGAATCATGAAAGCATGTCTTAGATTCGGATACGTTCCCAAAAGGTGGAGAGTAGTAAACGTAATTTTCATACCGAAGCCAGGAAGGAGCGACTACACTAACGCTAAATCTTTCAGGCCGATTAGTCTCACCTCGTTCTTGCTTAAAACTCTCGAACGTTTGTGCGAGAGACACCTGAGAGATGGAGCGTTAAAACATATACCCTTACACAAGAATCAGCATGCATATAGTTTGGGTAAGTCTACTGAATCGGCTCTCCATGCAGTTGTATCCACAATTGAAGAGGCGATTCAAAACAAATACATCTGTCTTGGAACTTTTATTGATATAGAAGGTGCCTTTGACAAGACGCAGTATAGCAGTATAAGTGCATCTCTAACAAGGCATGGGGTGTCAACAGCTGTAAACAACTGGGTCACAAACATGCTTAACAAACGTATCGTGCGTCTAGCTGGAGAGTCCCTATCGGCGGAGGTAGTACGGGGATGCCCGCAGGGAGGAGTGCTCTCCCCGCTTCTGTGGAATCTAGTCATTAACGACCTGATTACCAAGCTTAACGCTAATGGATACTACACCGTAGGATACGCCGACGATTTGGTAATCCTCATCACAGGTAAATTTGCGAGCACAGTGTGCAACCTTAAACAAACAGCTCTTCGCATCGTGGAGCGCTGGTGTTTAGAATATGACCTGGCGGTTAACCCAACAAAAACGGTAATGGTCATGTTCACTAACAATAGGGCTCTTGGTAGGTATACCCTACCTAAGCTCTTTGGAACGGAACTCCAGCTAGCAACTGAGGTGAAGTACCTGGGCATAACCTTGGACAGCAAGCTCAACTGGAGTAGCCACATCGACAACAAACTAAAGAAGGCGAGTATTGCTTTCTGGCAGTGTCGGAGAATGGTGGGGAAAAAGTGGGGACTTTCTCCCAACATCATTCTTTGGCTGTACGTAACGGTGATCCGTCCTCTTGTCTGCTACGGAGCTGTGGTGTGGTGGACCAGGACCAAACTAACCACAATGGTAAGCAAACTCCAAAGCTTCCAAAGGCTGGCCTGCATGGCTATCACAGGTAGTATGAGAACTACTCCAACAGCAGCAATGGAGGCCATGCTGTGTCTTCCGCCACTCCAGCTATATATTAAGCAGGAGGCCGCGTCATCTGCGGTGAGACTCAACACCTTAGGACTTTGGAGGAAAAACAGGACCTCACACACCGCCATCCTAGGGGAAGTTTACAAAAAATTTCCCATCTCTATGGCTTGCAGTGACAGAATCCCTAAACAATTTGTTTTTGACAAAAAATACAACATACAGTTACATGAAGACCATCGGGTTGAGGGGCTCGACGTTAAAGAGCTCAGAATTTTTACCGATGGTTCAAAAACTGAAGCAGGCACTGGTTCAGGCACCTTCTCGGAGGACCTAAACATCAAGATGGCCATTCCACTGGGTGCCCATAATACTGTCTTTCAAGCTGAATGCATGGGCATCATCTCGGCCGCTAATGCCATAGCATCGAGAAAGGTAAGAGATTCCTCCATTCGAATCCTCTCGGATAGCATGGCCGTCCTACAAGCCCTAAATAGCAACACTATTAACTCAGGGCTAATCTACGAGTGTCACAAACGACTAATGGAGGTATGTCAACACAACCGCGTAATCCTTCAATGGATAAAAGGACACAGCGGATCAAGAGGTAACGATGCAGCGGATGAGCTGGCGCGTAAAGGATCTAGCTTGACAGCGTATGGTCCCGAACCTATCATCCCTCTTCCCTTCAAGATGGTACGCTCATTTCTGAGAGAGTCGACCAGGAATGATCATGCCACTCTTTGGACAAACCATAAGGAGTGCAGGCAGGCTAAGCTGGCCTTGCCGTCCCCTAGCGCTAGGCTGGCTAAGACCTTGCTTCGACTTAGCAGGCCGCGCATGCGACTGGTAACTGCAGCACTTACTGGCCATGGTTTCTTTAACAAACATCTATATGTCCTAGGTGTTACCGACAGCCCCCTTTGCAGAGCCTGCTTGGAGGCAGAAGAAACGGCTGCTCACGTCCTCATGGAGTGCACAGGAGTAGCGGACTACAGGGCTAAACACCTCGGTCAATCGAGGGACCTTCCAGGGATAGTCGGTAACGTAAAGGGCCTACTGGCGTTCCTGGAGGAGTTGGGTTGGCTCGAATGATTCGCATTCCCACCCACACGCAAAATAGGCGCTTTCGTCGTCGAGTTGCGGAAACCAGCCCGTCTTACAATTGACAATTGACAAAGGGTTCTTTTTTATAAGCTTTATTAAGTTTTACCCGTCCCGAGCTCTCCGGTTTCCGATTGAGCTGAAATTTTGCATGCAAATGTAATTCGGATGACAATACAATATTTTTATGACATGGAGCTGATCTGATGATGGAGCCGGAAGGTGGCCCTAGGAACTCTTAATATAAGGACACAAGCCCATCGAGTTTGGGCTCGTCGGATTTGTCTTGACAAGTTCTCTGGTAATAGATTAGTTTATTTCTTTCTAGGGTTCCGTATTATTATTTTATTATAGAAGTACAAAAATACAAGTTATGAATCCGCCAAACGCTTCGTCGTAACTTAACTAGAGAAAATACAAAACCAAACATCTATAAAAATAACACTCCCCCCCCCCCCCAAGAAACGCCATTCCGTATTTATTAGTTCTCTTTTACAACTAATAAACGCTTATTCAAAAAAAAATTGCTTGTTTCCTTTTAAGGAACGAAACCCTAAAAGGACGCACCTCACAATAATCTAGAAACCATAGCGTCTAGTGCGGTAATGTAAAGTAAAAAGCAATAGCGCAATAAGCTCTATAATGAACCTAAATGCGTTGCCATAAACAGTCACTTGAGAAACAAGTGCGTTGAAAAATCTAAAAAACACTCGTGAGTAATACCTGTTCCACCCGGCGAGTGACCGAAACACATATTTGGAGCAGCTATCTGCCAAGCTCCAACAGTGGATAGGCACTGGACTATGAGAAGAACAATACAGTATTCTAGGTCAAATTCCCTTTTACATTAAAAGGATAGTTAACGACTTTCTTGGCTTGCGTAGGTGACTTGGCCTCAAGCCAGCAAGCAGGTCGCACGAGTGCATATCCCCCCCCCCCGGATTCCCTCTCCCCTCTACCCCCCGCGACGCGACATACACATCCCTAAATTTCACGCTTCCGTTCCTACAAATACCTACGCATCCTCCTGAATCCGAATGACACAACTCGCGCCTTTGTCAACTCCCTCAAACTTGGCGTGATCCCAAACGACGAACAATATAGATACTCCCCGCGTACAAAGAAACCCATTTTACATTGACTGCCGACGACAAATAATAGACTTATTATGGGAATTCCGGCTGAAAAACATTGTGAGGATACCTTCATATCTTTGACGACGATGGACGAACTCTATGGCGCCGCGGTTGTCGCTCTGCCTACCTTGAGAGAAGTCCCTTGAGGGTTCGATCCCCGGATTGGGATACAGAAAAAAAAAACAGGTCTTGGATGTGTGTGACGTCGCTGTTTCTGGTTCCCACGACGCAGGGAATCCTGCTGCGGGGATAGAAGCAATGTATGTGCCTCTATGTAAATGTTTATGTTTATATATTTACGCGACTGCGGCGATGGGCTAGCCTGTGCTTTTGCCTCCCCGTACGGGAAAAGGGTTGACGCTGTGTTTTCGCATTTTTCCGACCGGAATATAAAAACAAGTCCGCGCGCTTCCCTTTGTTATTGATGATCCAAAATAAAAACGTTGATGCAATTTTGTTGTGTAAGAGCCATCTTCACTGTCTTTTGTTTCCTATTTTGGTAAATCGCTAATCTTAAATCATTTTCGGTCAATCACCGGGTCTCTCTCCATTATTTACTAGGTATACTCGTATATATTTTTTTATCCAAAAGAAAATCTAAATTAGTTATAGACCAAAAAATGGATGGTAAAACATTTATCGGTAGCGCCGAGTTATATTAATTGTTGGTTTTGATTTGTCACTGGATGTTTAATATTCTGTTGCGTTAGTAAAGATGATGAATTAATTCAATAGAAGCTGTTCACTTAACTCATTGCATTGATACAGAGCTATTTACTCAGGTTAATCCAGATGTTACTACCGATCGCTAAAACGATCAATTTTGTCTCATATGATTTGAACCTTATCTTAAAGTGTTAAAGTTCAAAATCGCGATCCAATTTTCAAAAATCTAGTAACATCTGGGTTAACGAAACTCTTTGCTCATTGAAACCGGAAGATAGAAATTCAGCAACTTTTTAACAGAAATAATATCAAATATCATTCAAACATCAGTATAGTTCGAATAAGCAATTATTAATGGTACAAAACTCAATATCTGCAATTAAAGATCTTTTCCGCTAAGATCGGGAGAGTCCAGTTTTCACTGATAAACAGATAAAACAAAATGGCTATGGAAATGGCCATACCAATAATTTCTTGGGTTTTAATTCCTAAAAACCGGTATGTTTCATTATTTGTTGTTATAGCGGCTATAGAAATACAGCCTCTGTGAAAATTTCAGCTCTGTACCTCTTTCGGTTGATCCTGTAGAGCCCGGTGACAGACGGACAGACGGACGGACGGACAACAGAGGCTTAGTACTAGGGTCCTGTTTGGCACCCTTTGGGTAAGTTGCAGGTGCTAAAGAAAACTTTTGATATCCCATTTAAAACAACCAACGATTGACCGATACTTCCTACATAAATATTAAACTGCAAAAAATACTGTAACAATTTTCCTAGTCTTTCTATTCTATTTGTAAACAAACTATGTTTTATCGTTAGGTAGAGGAATATTTTCTCCTATGATAAATTGTTGTAATTTCTCGTGGTGGCAGTTTCTCCCGTAATTGGTGCCTCGATGACAGATTAAGGGCGCAATTCTAGTGACGCAATTGACAGCACAATCTGGTCTGTGGTCATGTTGATGGATTTCAGCACATCGTATGGAACAAGCGCGGTTAGTGTGCAATTTGTGAGATATTCTGTATTTCCGTCATTAATGGCAATATCTGTCAAAATGGAAAATCGGCCAATCAGAACACGATTATTTCACTCGAGCTGTCTACACCATTAAATAAATGAAATAGATAAATATTTATATACAGGCACATACATTGATTCTGGCCCCACACTAGGATACCATGTGTCATGGAAACCAAAAACTGCGACATAATAAATAAAAATTTAAACGTTTACAGCCTTACCTATAAAAAATAACTAATTTATGTTTGTAGACCTGTTTAAGCATAATCCTCTTTAAACCTTAATGAGCATTTTATGTTTTTGTGATTTGTAAAAGTACAGCGAGTCAGTTTTAACTAAAACTCTGTTGTGAGTTCGTTTATTCTTTTATCTACACATAAATTTATCTATCATAAACCCTCTTTACTGCGTTCAAAAACCGCACGTTAGGATCAGCATTATGTTAAACTACTTGGTAAAAACTCGTTTCGTATCTGGAAAACTACACATTATGGTCATTATGTGTAGTTTTTCTACATATAATGACATTCAAATTTCGAACGCCGACGCCCACCCGCGTGCCGTCCCTAGTTTGTTTGTGAAGTTGGTACTGACATTCAAATTTCGAACGCCGACGCCCGCCTGCGAGAAGTTGGTACTACAGAACAAGTTAAACAATTGCAGAGCCACAATGCCGGTCAAACATGCGGTTCCTGAACACATCAAAGAGAGCTTATGATATGTGTGTAGATAAACTAGTGTATGTAACTGTACATAATTAGGCATTAAAACTCTCGAGTGATATTATTATGAAACTCGAGTTTTAATGCCCTCCATTATGCAGCAGTCACATAAACTACTATTATCTACACATAAATTTATCTATCATAAACCCTCTTTACTGCGTACAAAAACCGCACGTTACGATCAGCATAATTACACATTATGACCATAATGTATAATTTTTCTACATATTATGACATTAAAATTTCGATCGTCGACGCCCGCCTGCGTGCCGCCCCTAGTTTTTCTGTGAAGTTGGTACTACTGAACAAGCTAAACAACTGCAGAGCCACAATGCCGGTCAAACATGCTGTTCCTAAACACATCAAAGAGAGCTTATGATATGTGTGTAGATAAACTAAACTGTACATAATTAGGCATTAAAACTCGAGTGATATTATTATGAAACTCGCAGTTTTAATGCCCTCCATTATGTATCAGTTACATAAACTACTATTATGGTCTGTGGATGTCAGCTGAAGGAAGAGAATCCAAAGCAGTAAACTTAATAAAAAATAAAAAGGTCTGTGTGTGTGTCAAAGTTTACTATGTGTTTACTTTGTGATTTACTTACTCCCACCTAGCACCGATAGAAGCCGGGACCGCAGTCTTAGGTGCCATCCGAAACACGGACTCGTCCGAAGCAAATGCCACATAGAAACGGATACCTATCCAGTACCCGTCTCGGCCAAATGTTGCTACGCGCACGATCGTTTCCGACGTGCGAGCACCACATTAGGCTGCCACTGAAAAATAGCTAAAATATTTTTTTTCTTTCTGCATTAAACACAAACGCCCTACAACAAGTGGCTCTGTGCGATGTTTTGCGATCTAAAGTCCAACCTATTAACTTTGCTCTAAACTATTTAACCCATCTCAATTTCACGGTATAAATCTAGCGACACCTCATAGGTCAAAATCCGTATAACCGCTTGGGCTGCAGCGTTATTTTACATTTTCAACCCCGTTTCTTCGCCATTTTGAAACAAATCTAAAAACTCAATCGTCAAAAAAAATCTTCATCAGAAGGGCCACGGGCCCTTGGGAAGGGCCTCAAAACCCCGCCCGATACCAGTGGAAGTCAACCGAGTTCTACGGACTCAAGACAGATGAAGTAAGATTTAGCTTAATGTTTATAAAAGTGCTTACTCATTATTGTAAGCACAATTTGTAAGAAAACATAGGACAAGCTATGTGTTCCTTAGTACGCTTTTAGTGTAATCTTTCACCGGTATATCGCAGGGAATTAGGCTGGCTCCCGATCCGACTTCGTCGTGATATGCACATTCTCTCCTTCCTCTTCAATATTTTGAGAAATCCGCGCTATCCCGCATATCTTTGTGAACATTTTGAGTTTCTTTTCTCTGGGGATAGACTTCGGAGATCTCACACGGTGTCACTTTTGTCAATTCCTCAGCACAACACTGTTGCTTACGAGCACTCGTTTAGGTTAAGGGCAATACATTTGTGGAATGCACTTCCTTGCGCTATTAGGGATTGCACATCCTTGTTCTCTTTTAAGAAAAAGTTGAAACAGCATCTCCTCTCTTCCGCATAGTGGGTATCTTATAGTATGTATGTGTATCTATGTATTTATTGTATTCTATTAATTTATTTTATAGTATGTGTAGGATGTATTGTGATTTATCTGATAGTATATTGACTTTATTTCTTTCTTTTAAATCTTAATTGTACACTAGGACTACCTCTCTATAAATATTTTTTCCTTTCCTCACAGGTTAGCTGTAAGAAATTTCTTTTTAGAAATAAGCTCACCTTTGCATATTGTTCGTTGTATTTTTTCCATTGTGTTTTCTGTGCAATAAAGAATTATAATAATAATAATAATAAGCAGTAAGAAACGATTCTCGCGGCTCGCCTCAGTGTCTCCTAATAAAGTCTATAAAAGCTCCAGTCCGAGACAACCCTCTATCTTAACGTAACAGTTCTCGACACGAATAACGCGAGAAACACAAACACCGTTATACGCGCACTTGCAATATTAACATCACGAAAGGTAATCGAAAGACCATTCAGTGATCCTAGAATGAACGCGTGACTCCAACCCTAGTATTAACACTCCCGGATTGGTCTTGAACCTGTCTCATTTCTCACGTCAGCTACCGCATATCGACCGATATTAACCGTCCGGAAAAACCCCTGTCAAACAGTTTTATTACCTACCCCAAGCCTTCAAAATTAGGTTATCTCAGAATTACATTCCCACAATTTTAGAAACGCTAAAAAAATGCAGGGTATTATTTATGATTTGTTTACATAAACTCAGAACAAAACCCAGGCACTTGAGGTAACGTTAACGTTATAAATAACTTTCAAGTAATAAACTAGAATACACAAATCAACACAAAATATGTATACTATTTGACCTGCCAACCTATATCGTAACTTAACACCATTACGTATGAGTTTTGTGAACAACAAGACAGATTTGTGAAATAGTCATAATTCAATATCCACTTAAAGCAACGGTGAAGTTAAACCACATTCGTTCAAATATAAGTCCACTTATACATATAAAAATAATGATTCATAATTAATTCCATAGACGTAAAAATATATCCACATTTTGGAGAGTGTTTAAACAAATATATTTTTACCTACGAAGAAATAAACCAAATGTTTGTTTCGTCACATATGAAAGCATTTTTGCCCAAGCTGAAACGGAGACCCTGCGCTCACTTGGCTCGCTTGGTCAAATAGCATTTTCTCGGCTCCCCGGGTTTAAAGATAGTTGTAATAGAATAAAAATAAAATATTCTCCAGGGAAATTTTATGTTGCACGTCTGTCGGGATTTAAAATAGCGGGCCGGTGTGTATAAAACAATTTTCACTTCGCTTCCATAAATTCCCGTCGTCCTCTGCCATCGACGGGACTATAACGGTAATAGAGATTCACGGCTCCATTCCTCCACCATACGTGTGGCTAGAACAAAGATTTAGCATCACTCAAGAAACTCCTTCGCTATGGTATACCTACCTAAACAGGGTTTAAACAAAGGTGTAGTCATATTTTGGGGGTTGTCAGCTAACCGCCCGGACCAAAATGTATGAAGAGATGAAAATGTAGTTGCTCTGGTCAAATCGGTTTCCTAGTGCAAGTTCATATTCATATTCATATTCATATTCATATTCTCTATTGCACAAAAAACATAAAGATACAGACAGTTACAAGAAGTATAATAAGCAAAGGCGAGCTTATCTCTAAAGAGATATTTCTTCCAGCAAACCTAGAAAAGACAGGAGAGTTTATAAAACATGACAGTCCTAGCGTCCTAAAAATATGTACATACGAAATTTACTTTCAAAATATAAATAAAATAAACCTAATAAATAAAATATATACCTCAATTGTATAAAATACTATAGATATAATGCACATATATAATATAAGGTCCTTACATATGAAATTGGCGTTTTGCATGGGAGAAACATAGTCTTTTTTTTTTATATATAATATATTTATTTTATCAAAGTATGTAGCATTGCTATCTATTCACTTTTCCCATCTCATAGGTAGTTCTTCGATCCCTTTACTAAAAAAAACTTTCGGAAGGGAATCAATAAAATCTTTGAAGGCGGTTTGGACTGCCCCATCGGAGTTGAATTTTTTCCCTTTCAAGAAGTTATCCAAATTTCGAAAAATATGGTAATCTGTTGGAGCAAGGTCCGGAGAGTACGGTGGATGTCTTAGACATTCCAATTGAAGCTCCTCTAATAATATGGTAGCCGTCTGTTGTGCAGTGTGTGGTCTAGCGTTATCATGAAGCACCAGTGGCCTAGAGCGATTGACCAGCCTCGGTTGTTTAGCAGCTAGCTTTTCCATCATGATTTGCAGTTGCTTACAATAGACGTCTGCCGTAATCGTCTAGCCAGATTTAAGAAAGCTGTAGTGAACGACACCAGCACTAGTCCACCAAACGCTCACAAGTAACTTTTTTGGAGTCAATTTTCGCTTGGGGCATGGTTTGGCTGGTTCGGCAGGGTTCAGCCATTGCGATGAGCGCTTCCGATTATCGTACAGGATCCACTTTTCATCACAGGTAATGATCCGATTTAAAATCCTTCAATTCTTCATTATCAACTTTGGTCTCCGGCCGTCCACGGGGCTTGTTCTGAAGGTCTAAATTTCCAGAACGAAAACGTTGGAACCAAAAACGCACTGTGTTTTCTATTGCGGCACCGTCGCCATACACATCATTAATCCTTCGAGCCGTTTCTGCAGCACTGGTGCCACGGTAGAACTCATACTCGTAAATAACGCGATATTTCAATTTTCCATTTTGTAAGCTGAGTGACGCAAGAAAAAAAAACAATTAAGGAAAAAACAAATGAATTGTAATTTTAGAAACACAAATATATGAGTAAATAGCTGTATAAATTTGAATTTGGAATTCCTAACCATAGAGGAGATATTAGAGATCAAAGTGGCCAGTACGGCGAAACGCCAATTTCATATGTAAGGAGGATATAGGAGAAGGGGGCGTTAATTTGGCCATGCACAGCAACCTTGGATATGTTAGAAATGATCATCAGATCTAGAAGAGAGGGGGTGCAGTGAGGTTGAAAGTAGGTGGCACCCAGGGGAAGGATTTGTAAGTTTAAAGAACCAACAAGAGATTTCAGCTTTGCTGAGCGATAAAGTCACCAAAAATTAGGGTGGTGTCATATAGAGGGATTTCAAATGAGTAAAAATAGTCAATGCCAAGAGAGGGGCTATAATATTCACCTGGGGGGACTTTATTGTGACGCAAGCAGATCTCCAAGAATAGGTGTTCAACTGTACCGGGGTACAGGCTTGGCGACTGGCTGATGACTTTGCATGGTACGTAGGTTTATAGCTACACCATCATCAGCCTTGCCCGTCCAATCGTTCCATTAGATATAGAACCCTGGCAGAGCATCTATGGCACAAGCAAGTGATGGTTTGAGAAAAGAAGAAACGAGAATACCATATTTGTTCTGATCGTTCAAAGAAACAAGGAGGTCAGCAAAGCTGGTATTTGTTAGGTAGGTTTGAAAACACCCACTTCAAGTTGTACGGCAGCGAGTCAACCGCTGATGACCCAACACTTTTTGCACTAACGGGAACATCACTATCAGAGCAAGAGAAGAAGATATCACCAAAGTTATAGCTGTTATAGGTATCCATATACTAGATGTAATATAATAAATATAAATACAAAAAATATAATAATTAAAAAAAACCTGTGTCGATACTAAAAAAACTAATTAATTAGCCTGAACCCAGTATACTGGGCTTGCTAAAAAAGAAATTGGACAAAATAACTGATACAAACATACAAAAATTTAAGTGAAAAACACAAGCTAGACTTTAAAAAAAAAGTAAAATAAACGAAACACAGTAAGAACACAAAACACAATTTACGTTTAAGAACGAAACGAACATGCCCATCACTCCAACATTACACCAACCACACACACTGTGGCAGCTCAACTTTGGATACATTTTGGGACAATGTTGGGGTCTTACTTGACAGACAGATTGACAAGAGAGAAAACCTTTACAACAAATAAAATAGGTATATAAAAACCTACGCAAAAGAAGTCTATGAAATATTTATGTAATACTACCGTGTAAAAGTAATGAGAATTATAATATTACCCGTCCAAATTGCGAGAACAAGAAAAACAAATAATAGTTAAGTACGAGGTGATACTTCTTCGCTCCCGCTAGACCAGCGCGCCTGGCGCTGAGTAGACGCTTGCCAGGGGCAGGCACCGAAGAAGCCGTTACAGCACCTGCAGCCACCGCAGCCGGTTTTGTTCAGAATGATGCCCCTAACAATCCATTAAAATACGACTACACCTTTCTGTTGCTCCCTGTAAATCTAATTAAATAAAGACGACACGTTCTAGATAAAGATTCATTAAATTAAGCATTATACTAAAAACTACGGGTTCTTGTGAAGTAACTAAATTGTAACAGTTCAAGCAGAGGTGGCTAATCTATACTATTATATATTAAATTATGTAAATACATCAAGTCCAATACCTTACGTGGCAGTACAAGAGAGGTTATATTAAATTTGTTCATTTTGTCATGGTTACTAGTAAAATCACGGCCTGTATTACTACGGTACGATAACACACTCAGCAGTTTGTGTTGGACCCCGTTCTACGCTCTGAGTATTGATAGCATAGATTTTTGTTCACTAAGGGCATGCGTCATAGCGCAGTCAACAGCGCACGTGAGGCATGCCCTTAACGCATGCGCGATGACAGTTGAAAGCGAAGCGCGCGCTGTGATGAACCCTATCCGGCGTCGGGTGGTTTTCTGTGCCTCATTGCGTTCAACATCAAGATGGCGGACGAAGAAAAAGATTTTACATTAAAGTTTATAGAAGATTACAGAAGCTTTCCACAACTTTGGGATCAAAATAATAAACTTTACACAAATAAAGTAAAGAGGAACGATGGTTTGCAAGTTCTGGCTTGTAAATATAACATTAATATCGATGCAGTTAAAAAAAAGATTAAAAGTCTTCGCTCATATTTTTCCAAAGAGCATCACAAAGTCACCAGGAAAAAGAGCGGCGCAGGATCCGATGAGATATATGTTTCACCGTGGTTTGCTTATAAACATCTCTTGTTTACTGCTGACTCGCTGACGCCAAGGGAAACTAGAGAAACTAGTACTGAGGATGAAACGGTATGTAACTTATGTAAAACGCAAATTTATTTAGGCAAATCAATTTATTACATTTTCTACAAAATAAAGTTATTAAGGATCGCGCACATTAGGACGGGCCGCAACGTGCCGGGGCGGGGCGGGCCGCAACGTGCCGGGGCGGGGCGGGCCGCATCGCAGCAAACAATCATGCGGCCAGTTGCCCCCCCCCCCCCCCACCCCCCCAACCGACACAGTGTACGATAGTGCGCTGCGACCCGCCTTGCTGCGGGCGCCTGCGGCCCATCCTATATTAATAGTTGTGCGCGAACCTTTAATATTATACATAAGTTATTATAAGTATCGGCTTTGGAACGGTAATGCTCCAATATCTGACATGAAATAATTCATATATTCCTCTCGTATTTGGTGCGATGTATTTGATGACCTACGAGGAATTCTTTGAAGTGCCCTGTAACCACTGTCATCTGCAGTTATTGCTCTCCATGACCCGGGAATAATTTCTCCAGTGGTTACATCCTCATTATTAAAACAACCTGCAGGGCAGTTATCACGCGTAGAATCTGTCTGCATTCGTAGAAAATTGTGTATGTAAACACAACTCAAAACAACATCAATTGCTGTACTGTCTACTTTTAATTCAATGGGCTTACGAAATATTCTGAATATAGATGCGAGCAGCCCAAACGCATTTTCAACGATACGTCTTGCCCTTGATAGCCTGTAATTATACACTCTCTTTGGTGACCCCACATTTAAATCGGTTGAATACGGTTTCAGAGTATAGTTACATAGTGCAAATGCATCGTCAGCAACTAATACGTAAGGTACTGACATCGTTCTACCACGTAGTGGTTCATTATTCGGTAAATTCAATTCATGTTTTTCAATTTTCTTATAAAACGAAGTGGATTTAAAAACACCACCGTCCGAAATACGACCCTGACAACCAACATTAACATATGTAAAACAATAGTTTGCATCTACGATTGCGAACAATACTATGCTATGTGTTCCTTTGTAGTTATGAAATTCGCCCACTGTATTTTCTGGTCTTTGGATGACCACATGTTTTCCATCCATGGCGCCAATACAATGTGGAAAGTTCCATCGCTTATCGAAATCATTCGCAATCGCTTTCCATTGCTCCTCGTTTGTTGGTAACTGTAAAAACAAACAAAAAAAAACGATTTAAGTACCTTGTAATTTATATTGTTTCAGGATGCGCCATCTGAAATATTAAATGAAGAAAGCTCAGCAACTTCGCAGTCTTCGTGTATGTCTGCAGATGAGCATGAATTTACCATACCACCAATAAAGAAGAAGAGAAATATTAAAAGTACAAAGATTGACGACAAAGAGGAGGAAGCTTACCAATTTATGAAAAAAGCTAATGAAGAATTAAGTAAAAAAGATGAGTTCACTACTTATGGACAATTGGTAGCTCATAAAATTCGAAACCTTAATGCAATAAATCAGCTATTAGCTCAACAGCGCATAAATAATATACTCTTTGATCTAGAAATGCAACAGATAACTGGTGCAGGCGCAACGCAGAATGATACTGAGATGCGGAATGTGACTGAAATACAGAATATGACTGAGATACAGGTTACTGATGAGATGTTGAATAATACCGAAATGTCAATTAACTCTTCGGCTGAGACACAATTAATAGATATTACTAATATTTCTGAATTTGTTACATTTAATAAAAGTAAATACCTACCTAAGTAAGAAATAAATGAAACTGTTACTTACCTTAATATAATCCTTACATGTTGTGTTATATTTAATAAATGATTATGGTTGTGTTATGAAAGAAATTAAACTGTTAATAACCTTAATATAATCCTTTAGTACTTTAATTATAGCTTTTAATACATCTGGTAGCATTGCTGATATGAATTGTTTCGATACCTTGAATAAGAACGAAAGAGACATGAAACTGTCTCCAGTAGCTAAAAACCTGAGCGTTATTGCTAACTTTATTTCACTAGGTATAGCTTCACGTAACTTGGTTGACTGCATTGTAATTATTGGTTCAACCAATTTCAAAAGTCGGTCGAAATTTCTTTCGGACATGCGTGTAAAATTTTTAAAAAGAATATCTTTATCTTCTCGTAGTTCCCTCATAATCACGTTCTTTCGATTATTATAATAATCTCGTATCCAAAAGTTTCTCCTGGTTCTTTTTTTTCTGGAATTTCTTATGACCAAGTATGCTGCACATATTCCACCAAGTAAAATATTATCGTCGCACATGTTTCCAAGAGATGCTGTGGACTACGACTGAACTGGGTGTTGCGTTCAATTAACGCATTCAATGTTGAATGCGCCAAACGAAAGTTGAATAGAAAGATGAAGACGAAAGTTGAAGATGAATGAGGCACAGTGTGGACATAGCTAATGGCAACCAGCCCTGACAGCTATACTCAAGTATATTTCTGACAAGGCTATTGTATAGTTGTATGAGCCTACATCATACATAGGTCATTTGAAGTCTTTGATAGTCCTTATTATGAAACCCAGCATTTGTTGAGCCTTCTTAATAATGCTATCATAATGGGAACGAAAAGACAATTGTTCATTAAATTATACTCCCAGTTTCCTCACTAATGTTTTACGTAACAATACGGTATTCTGTTTATGGTTATATGTCATCTAATTGAACTTATTAGTAAAGGTGATACCATATCATTTGCCAACGTTGAGTATATGAGATTAGACTCGCACCATTCAGTTATAAGATTACTAGTAGTAGATCTGGGGACTGATTCTCTTACAATGCCACCACTCGATAAATGGCGGATATCAAGTGATTCCCATATTAAATCACTCGATTTATAGTTTTCGATGAGATAAGGCTTTCTGTGACTATAAAGGTAACAGTAAGCAAGAGAGCAACAATTTTAGCGAGACATGAAAGTGTACTAATTGGCCTGTAGTTATCGCATTTAGATTTGTCTCCTGTTTTAACCGGAACTATATGCGCACGTTTCCAAGGGATAATGCACCTAATCTGAGTAACCTATTGAATATGCGCAAGTATGCCATGTCGCAAGGAATTGAGATGGCTACAGATCCGCCTTCTTCGTGATATGCACTTTCTCTCCTTCTGCTTCTCTTCAATATTTTGCATAATCCCCGCAATCTTCGAAAACGTTTCGAGTTTATTTCCCCCAGAGATAGCAACCGGAGATCCCACACGATGTGTCTCCTTTCAACTCCTCCGCATAACACTGCCGCTTACAAGCACTCGTTTAGGTTAAGGGCGACAGAGCATTTCTTTTCTCTTTCGTGATAGGAACTTTTATAAATGAAAGTATATGTTTGATATATTATTTATTTTATGCTATTGTATTTTATATAATTTATAATAATATATGCTGCGGCGACGGGCTATCCACTAAAAATGGATTAATCTATAATTGGCTGAATGTGAAAGAAAATGTTCCTCTGCCACCCCGTACGGAAAAACTATGTATATAAGTAAATTGTCGAACGCCAGTTCATATATTATTATTATTTTATATTATATATTAGTGACATATCTATTTATTAGGTCTTTGCATTATTTCGACCTATGGTCAAATTGGGTTATTTAAATCTGAAAGTTCGGATGTTTGTTAGAGAAAAACGGCTGTTTGTTTTCTTCGAACACTGGTATTTTATGATCTGGATTAAAATTTTACATGATCATTTTTATTCCGACAAATGTTAATTCCGAAGTCCACCCAGACGAAATTGCTAGCAATTGACAGCAAAGCTGGTAATTCAATATATCGATATCGATCTAGTGGCGTTCGACATGTTAACTTTCAATATTATGTGCTAAAACCCACTAAACGTACTTTTAGCGCAAGACGCTGATCGATCTAGCGATGGAAAAATGTCGGGGTAATTCGCCCTGTAACGGCATGGATACCAAATTATGCAGCTGAAAAATAAAGTGTTCAAAGTCTATGTAAAGGTATTATTAGGTAACACTCAAGAAACTCTTTAGTTTTAAGAATAGTTTTTTCCGGTGAATCTAATTTTCTGAATTACTTAATTAAATGTAGGTGTTATTTAATAGACAGTCTCGTGCTTATATTATTACAAGTACGATGGTGGTAATGGCTTGCAGGCTGATAAAAGGAACGAAGAAATAATGCGCAATTTTTTTTATTCCCAATAAAAAAATAGGTACCAACTATGCTCAAACTATTACCAACTATGCTCAAACTATATCTAGTTAATTATCAGAGATTAGGTCCGGGCCACATTCGTCGGGCCATAAGTCTTCTCAAACGTTCGTGTAAGTCCTTTATCCCTGCCGAGTCGCAGTTTGAATGAAGTTTCATTTGTTCCTCGCAAGAAACCCCACTCGCTGAAGCCTGTAGCCGCCGACCACATTCCTAAATCTACCAGATTAAGTAAAAACAGATTTCCTTTGTTGCAAAAAATGCGGGAAGGGCGTTATTTCGATATCTTAAAACATATTCTGAATTCTATCTTCAATTTGGATTTCACTATAGTTCTATTTTACCCGAATTAGGAAATCTTCCTATTAAAGATAGCCGTGGTGCGGCTTCGCAACGTATATATAAACAATACCTAAACATGTATATACAGGCACATACATTACTGTCAGTGTTGTGGGAATCAGAAACAGCGACTTCACACACACATAAACAACCAAGATCTGTTTTTGGGGTTCCGTACCCAACGGGTAAGAACGGAACCCTATTACGAAGACTTCGCTGTCCGTCCGTCCGTCCGTCCGTCCGTCTGTCACCAGGCTGTATCTCAAGAACCTAGCTAGCTAGAGAGTTGAAATTTTCACAGATTTTGTATTTCTGTTGCCGCTATAACAACAAATACTAAAAAACAGGATAAAATAAATATTTAAGGGGGCTCCCATACAACAATACCAAATACAAACTTATGGATGCACCTGGTTACGTACATGGAGTGTGAAAGTAACCGCACCAATAACTTTGTAAACAATATTTTGCTGTGTAAAATCCAAACTATTCACTCCACACCATCGCTTCCATTGAACGGTGGTAAGGAACCCTTCGTGCGCGATTTAGACTCGCACTTGACCGGTTTTTTTTTTCATCCCCCGCCGGGGATCGAACCCGGGGCCACTCGCATGGTAGGCAGAGCCACAACCGCAGCGCAGAGGTCGTCAACGTGTTTTTGGTATTCTCATGGTTCCCGATCAGAAAACTGAGATATGATTCGCTACAAACGACATCTAGCGAAAGAGGCTGAACTTTCCATACAAAATAAGTTTAGATTTTTGGTTATTTTTGACGTACACCTTATTTTCTTTTCGTTCGTTCCTAAACCTCCTCCGGACTAAGAAGAATAAAACAATAAAATAAATAACAAGAGTTTTAGTGGGACGAATGCAAAGCGATTCATTTTCTGAGGTAAAGATAAATAGATAGATTAACCCTGTCGACTGAAATTTGGCCACCTTTAGCCACCACTTGGATACCGCGCTGGACAATCTGCTTTCTCGCTCCCGCCCACCACAAAAGATCCTCCATTGCTATTTCTGTTTTGGGAGTAACGAAGTTTAAACAGATTTTTCGCTTATCTTCATCGGTAATTTTGTTTCTGAGACAGAACAACGTAGTTGCAAACCGGAGAAGCCCTGTAACACGGGCTACAATAAAATATCCTATAATTCAATTCCTAACCGTTGCCAGCAAATCTCAGCGATTCCAAACCACGGTAATTAAGTTGACTCGTACTGTGCACAATTTCGTTTGCAACAGCTGTCATTTTGTGATAATCTGAAATTGAATCTGCTCTCAACTTACTGCTGGCTGGTGAGACCTCTAAACATGAACCAATGGATAACGTGGAATAGGAAGTTCTTTGGAAAATGTTCATGCATAGTACATGAACAAGGATAAACAAATGATAGGCAAACGACACAAACTGAAAAATGTTATTCTGATCAACTTTCTATTGTAGTCGAGATTTGACCAACACAGGTGTGATAGGGACATCATTCCAAGCAACTTTCTCTATGAAACCGATTTGTTCATCATAATCACCAACTGGATTCATCATTTCCCCATACAAATCAGCTGACCGCCCTGGCCAAAAAGTATGAAGAAGTAAAAAATATAGTTGCTCTGATCAAGACTATTGAATAGTGAAAGTTGTTCAGAGTTATTTATTTTATTTACTGAACAAAATTCCACAGCCATGCATGAGGTTACAATAAAAATGTAGGTTACACAATTAAGCCAATTAAGGATTTCACTATATGTATAGTGAGTGAGATAATAAGTGACAGCAAATAAAATAAAAAAGTCAAGTGCGAGTCTAACTCGCGCACGAAGGGTACCGTCCCACCTTACAATGGTAGGGATGGTGTGGAGTGCATACTTTGGATTTTACATAGCAAAATGTTGTTTACAAAGTAATTTGTGCGGCTACTTTCACACTCCATATACGTAACCAGGTACATTCATAAGTTTGTATGTGGTATCGAAAGAATTGCTGTATCCCATAGAGCAATTTTTTCTATACCACATAAAGCCCCCTTTAATTTTTATTTTATTCTGTTTTTAGTATTTGTTGCTATAGCAGCAACAGAAATCCATTATCTGTGAAAATTTCATCTGTCTATCAACTATCACGGTTCATGAGATACAGCCTGGTGACAGACTGACGGACGGACAGCGAAGGCTTAGTAATAGGGTCCCGTTTGGCACCCTTCGGGTACAGAACCCCAAAGAATAAGGGTAAGTAGGTAAATCAAAACAGTGAAAATCAGTGAATATGTGTAGGTTGGGTATAATAGTCATGTGAGTGGTGTGGTCTGTATGTATGAGTATACGTGTGTGTATGTGATTATATGTAAATTATACAACTCGACGTCATAGATAAAAAAAAAATTATAAGTATTCTTTTTCACCGATGTTTCACCGTTTAAGTAGACCCCGCCCGACTATAGAAACCCATTGGCGAAATTGGTCAGATTTTTTAGGCAGCTTGTTATGATATTTTTAAATACGTATATAAACAAAGGTATACCTGTGCCAGCGCATGGGATCAAGAGAGATGCATACATGGGCGAGAGAGAGAGATGGCGGCCTCGCTCAGGCGCCAAGAATCCGTGCAATATCTGTAATATGTATTTTTTTTTATTTTTTGTTGCTGGATCCCTTTTATAAATAGATAAAATAGATAGTGCCTTCAGGATTCTATAAAAAACGACGCTTTTATAATAACGAGAGTGCTGTCGATGTCGTCGGCCGTTTGTCAAATTCGGCACATCATAATGTGCCCCGGCATACCATGATATGGCGGCATTTCGTGATCCGCCATGTAAAATCCACCTTATTGTTTCATGCCCAACGTTCGACAATCTTCCAGCATAACTCGGCATATCGAAAAGTATGGTGACAATAGATTTTTCTCGGTAGGTTGGGTTAGGTTAGAACGTATATGTGTAACCAGCGGAGCGAGCTTTCGACTGAAAGTAATGAAAAGCCAATTTTGGCTTGAGTAGGGTATTTTGGCTAAATTTAAGTTGGGTTATAGGTTAGATTAGGATAATAAACAAGTAATAATAAGGATAATAAAAGCCTCTAAAACTAGGATACCCAATAGTAGTCCACCGACTCCCGTGTGATGGCCATCCTACTTTTCTTGATTTGGTTTATAACCTAACAAATATATAGAAATAGTCATCTAGCATACGTAGAACAACAAAATAATCATTGCAAAAATGAAATAGATTTTTTATTCGTAAAATTTTAACTAGTTAACGATGTGACGGTTTATCTTTTGACCATATCGTGATGTGGCCAAGCGTTTAAATGGGAATATAAACAAAAGTTTGGTTCTCATCAATCTGCCCGATTTTGGTTTGGGTACATCATGATGTGCCCCATAGACAACGGTGTATTTAAAGAAACGTCGCCTTATCTTAATATGGCGCAGCACATCATGATGTGCCCAATTCTACAATCGCCCGCCGACATCGACACAAAATGTGCAATTATTTTTAATTTCGCCCGAGTACATTGTATGATTTTGCTACTTTAATAAGTAAATTTGATAGATAAAATAATAACCTTATTACATAATTCTGATATGAATCGCAATTGAAAAATGGACTTATCAGAACACGATTATTTGACATTTTGCTCGACGTCCCGCGTTTTGATTGGTCCACTAATCAATTCAGATTGACATCAAAAATGTATAAAAAGGCTATACCAGTAGCTTGAATCTCTATCCCTGATAAGTATTGCGACTTGTCCTTTTAAAATGACATCCATCAAAATAGCGACAGCATTCTAGTTCATTCCAATACTTCAAAAATGATAATTGGATTGTAATCAAGATTGATGGCAGAGATAAAAAAATTGAGCAACAATACAATTAGAAATCTGCGGCATAAGGAACCGAGATTGGGGGGCATCCATTAATTACGTTAGGCATTTTTGACGATTTTCTGACCCTCCTCCTTCCCCTGGTGAGATGTCGAGAGATTTGGCTCCCCCCCTTATGTCATAAAAGATTTTTCAAAATTGGTATTACTTTAAGGGCGTTGGATTAATTTAGAACACTTTTTTGAGGCTAGAATTTTGAATTTTAAAGTTAAGAAACACGTTTTACTTTAATAGAACGCGATTCAAATATTTTCCGAGGCCCCCCTCTCCCTTACGTGAGATTTGGTGAGATTCGGCTCGAACCCCTCCCGCCCCTAAACACCTCACGTAATTAATGAAGGCCCCCATTAGTCGTGGGAAAAACCGATGGTGCAACATGTAGGGCCACAGACAAAGCAGTCGATCCCTTGTTTCTTGGTCGACCAGATCCGAAGTTTGTTAACAAGTTTCTGGTTCCAGTTGTACGCGGGTTTGCAAACGGAAGTTTGGCCCCACTCGCCATACAAAAAGGTTTCGCAGATAGCAATTGGGATTCGAAAATATAGGGATCAGAATCATCTCAGAATCCAACAGATTGCGCTGAAGTCACGCTTTCAATTTTTTTCCTTTAGCGCTTATGCGCAATGGCATATATCTACCAAATGCAATGACGTATGGTAGATGTATGACAAATATAAAAATATTAACGGTAATATGGTACCCTAAAGTTTAGTCTATGGAATAATTATCAGTTCTCAAATATTTGTCTTTAATAAATATAAAAATAATAATTGAAATATGGTACCCTACAGTGCCCTATGGTAGCCTAAAGTCTATGGGATAATTATAAGTTTATTTATCTTTACTTTCAATCATCAGATTTTTGTTTGTTTCGTGAAACTTATATTTATTTATTTATTGTATGGGAAAAGTCGTGACGCTTTCTTTTTTTTTGTTTCGTACAACTTTCACCAAAGATGAGCGATCTACAAGACTGTCATCAGACCGGTGGTGACCTACGCGTGTAAAACCTGGAGTCTGACACTGGCGGACGAACAGAGACTGGCTGTGTTCGTCCGCCAGCGTCAGACTCGGCGGGACTCAGAATGTCAGCGGGTCACATTGAGAGGATGGGAGACACCAGAGCAGCAAAGGTCCAGACTGGCTGGACACCTCAACAGGAATGTCCCCGAGGAAGACCGAAAAAGAGATGGACCGACTGCATCGAAGAAGACCTGAAAAGAATGAAGAAGAAAACATATTGGATGACAGAGGCACAGAACAGAGACCAATGGAGAAATATCGTAGAGGAGGCCAAGACCCGTAAAGGGCTCCGCAGGAAGTAAGGAAGTAAGTACAACTTTCCCCAAGAACCTGGTTGGAAACTACGTTAGTAATTTGGAATAATAATATAGCTAATCTAGATTAGCTTACCATATTTTGGGGAATTATAGTACCCCAAGGGGAAAGTTGTTCATAATTATGGAATTATGATCAACTTTCCCCCATAACATATGGTCGCAAACGAATAAAAAATATTGGGTCTCCCATAGTAACTTGTAATCAGCTGATCGGGTCAATTTACTGACAGACTTTTTTTTCATTTGTTATGTATTTCATATTGATGGGTATTAACATTCCCCAAAATATTATCAGCTAATTAAATGTCAACCTGTATATTTCAATACCATCAAAATTCGAAATAGACCAATCACATCGCTGGTAAACAGCTCGTGTAAAATAATCTTATTCTGATTGGTCGTTTTTTTATTGACTTGCATTGCGATTGATATGGGAAATACATATTAGAGCTACAGAACAAGAGCCGGCAAGCAAAGTTGCAATAAAAGACAGCTATTTAAAATAATCATGTTCCGATTAATCATATTTCAATTACTATTCATATCTGAATTACATATGGATACGGGAGAATGCGTTGAGAAACTATATTATATTTTCATTTACGTCAGTATGTTCCACAGAGAAAGTTGTTCACACTCATCATGCTGAGTGTAGTTCCACATTGGGTCCGCTAATTAAAATCACGGTAAA
Organism: Argyresthia goedartella; assembly: GCA_949825045.1. Classification (NCBI taxonomy): domain Eukaryota; kingdom Metazoa; phylum Arthropoda; class Insecta; order Lepidoptera; family Argyresthiidae; genus Argyresthia; species Argyresthia goedartella. The sequence goes on from OX463815.1 coordinate 21,966,159, forward strand.
TCGTTACCGTGTTACTACAAAAAAATGTTACATGCAATTTAACCTCAAAAATAATGTCAAATCCTACATATTTTTGTCTTTCAACAAGTGTTGAACAGCAGTTTTTTTTTTGTGGTAAGACCCTATCCGTGTTACCACAAAAAATATTCAACAGCGGTTAACCTCAAAACAAACGTCAAATCCCATACACTTTTATTTTTAAACAAGTGTTGAACAGGTGTTTATTTTTTGTGAAAGGCCCTTTAGGTTTAAGTCCTTTGCTTCACGTTACATAGTAAAGAAGTTACACGTCATCTTTTCATAAAGTATATCTGAATCATGATGTAATTTTTTTTAGGTTTACAATTACTTTAATAATTTTAAACATTTTCACAAAAGCCTTGATGCCCGATACCAACCACTATTTTACGAGTCCATTTAAATTCAAAATGTCAATATTATCTGTTCGCAAAAATCCGCAGCACACCCAACACTTTAATGTCCATTGGCGAAATTAAACTGGCCGGGAGGTGAAATAACCGAGCCATAAAACTAGTTTATACAGGTTCTAACAGAAAGGTGTATCATTCTGAGCAACTTTCATTATGAAACTATTTTAATCAGAGCAACTGTACTGTACAAAATGTAAGGAGAAATCAAAATTATAGTTGCTCTGATCAAATCGGTTGCATAGTGAAAGTTATTCTGGATGATGGTCCTAGCAACCCCATTAAAATAGAAGTACAGCCCATTCTGATCATTCGTATGCCGGATACGCCACACACCGCAATCGTAAAATCCGTCTTTTTGTGAAGTTATTTCTGATACGACCTGTAGAATCCTCCTTTCGCAAAAACGTGAGTCTATAAAGTTTATAGACATGCATGCCATTTAATGGCACAGTTTAATCCACCAGCTGATGTTATTACAGAGTGTAACAGAAGTTTCTCAGATCCAGCAAGTTCTATCAAAGGTAAGGTCCGATATCTCGGTCTCGGCGAGGCGAGATACTCGGCAAGCGCCAAAACTATGATCCACATATGAATCAGTTTTTTGTTATTTAATGAAATATAGTACAATACAATGTCACATATCCGCCAAACGCTTTTTCATAACGTAAGTAAAGAAAACTTAAAATAAATATCTATAAAAATAAAAGACTCCAAGAAACGCCCGCCCAAACGTGTCCGTTTATATTATTTCACGGTAGATGAATCAGTAGATTTCAATGCGTTTGCGGTTCACTGTGCCTCCGCAGGCAAATGAAGTTATAATATTGAATATTAGCCTCTCAACCAGGTTTTGAATTTTATTACCGTTTGCATGAGGTTCAAAATCGCGATGCCTCATAACGAGGTTGGGTCGTGACTTAACCTTTTTACTCCCGACGCAATACCAAGGAATATCTTCTCATTATCTGACAGACAACACACTAAACTAATGCAGCACGAACCATGACACTACATGTACTAGGGTTGCTAATGTAGCATATAGGAGCACTAAGAATAGATTTTCTCCCATAAGGGGGGAAAAGGGGTATTATAGTTTGTATGAAAAACTAAATCTACTTGATATTTGCATCAACTGACCATTTTACACGACTTTTCGCGTTCTCTCCGTAAGAACCTTCCTAAGACCTCAAATAATAGTTTAAAAAACGTTATCCAACTATGTCGAATAAATTACTAAGTCAATACATAGTATTTTATTTGGGACGAGTCAATGGTTTGCATCAAGACCTATTTTGCGAGTTTCGCCTTTACCAAAACATTATGTGATTTATTTTTATGCATACGGGGTGTAACAGAAAAGTGTAGTCATATTTTAAGGGGTTATTACTTATTAGGTACATCATTCTGAACAACTTTCATTATGGAACCGATTTCATCAGAGCAACTATATTTTTCACTTCTCCATACAAATCAGCAGGCCCCGGCCCACAATGTAGATAGAGGAATCAAGAATAAAGTCGCTCCGATCAAATCAGTTTCATAGTAAAAGTTGTTCTGGATGTAAAAGGAAACATTCCCGATGCAACCTCCTTTCGCAAAAACCTGCGCACTGTTTCATACACCCAGTAAGTTCTGTTAAACACGACGTTGGCGAGGAGAGCTGGAATTCCATAACAATAAAAAGGTTGTAACAGAAACGTTTGGTCATACTTTAAGGGGTTGTTAGAGACATAATTCATAATTTCTTAATTGCACACAAATCATATTTAAAAATCAAGAGTTAATTGTTTACAAAGGCGTGCTTGCCTCCAATAAGAGATCTCTTCCAGAAAACCAGATTAAGATGGGAAAGGTAGTTTGCTGAGCGGGGGTAGACCTAGTGTACAACAATATACGAGTAACGAGTACTTAAATACATATGAATCAAAAAAATATCTATAATTCTAAAGAGAGAGGTAATACTTCTTCACAGGCCTTTTAAATGTATTCAGAGTAGGATTGTTAACAGCGGAAGTGACGTAATAGCTGTTGTCAATCTCCCACGCCTTTTCTGGCATAGAAAAGAAAATGGGGTGTTTTAAAACCCCATTTCCTATTCTCGTTTTGTTTGACGTTACTTTAAATACCTTGGACACTATAATAATACCTTGGACACTATTTACACACACACACACACATTGATCTAGCCCCAAACTAGGATTCCCTGTATCTTGGGTACTAGACAACGAAACACATACTTAAATAGATAAATATTATACTTAGATAGACAAACAACCATGACTAGGGTACAAACATCCGTTCTCATCGAACAAACATTTGCCCCCACCGGGACTCGAACCCGGGACACTCGGCTTCGTAGGCAGGGGCACTGCCTACTCGGCCATTCGGCCAATAAACAAAAACTTGCCTTTTATGTTCTAGGTCCCGAATATTGTTAAATTTGATAAATATCATGGACGAAGCCTATCTATTACGTTAAGTCTTATCTGTTTGTTTTTTATTTTTAGTGAACCGCAGTCGGTTTTTATTATTACGACATTTACTTCCTGCTGTTTAGTACAAAATTTCGGAAAATCTTTAAATGCATGGTTTAAAACTAATGTGTAATTCATAGGTTGTCCAAAATTTTGTAAATCCATAGCCCCTTTATTTTGATACCCCAATCGAGGGTGTTGAAAAAAAATGAAGAGTCGGTCACTTTCCTGCCCCGAGGAAAAGTCACGTGGCTTTTTGTTCTCGAATGTCATATTGATCTCTTAGGTTTGCCTTTTACAAAAACAGGACTGAATCTGATAAAACTAAATATGAGAAATTCTCTAAACTATTAAAATAATGCATCTTAAAGCCCCAACACAAAGCAAACAATAAATATGTAATTAAAAACAAATGTAGGGCATCCTGGAATGTGGAAAAAATTTAATCGGGAAGTGATCAAATCGCTTACATTTTCTCATTGACTGCAATCAGCGGCGGTCTTCGTTGTCTACGGCGAGTGATTTTAGCGAATTGCATTTTGTCTAGGGGGGCTGTTACATTAACCATAAATCAACCCAGGGGAACATGGCCGTGGATCCAATTGGGCCAAAGGAAGTGTAGTCTATTCACTCGCAACATAATATTCCAAGATATTTCGTGGGAAGATTGTTGTATAGACTCAGATAGAGGTCTGCTGTGGAAATTCTGTTTTTACTGCACAAGTTGGACGGAAAGGGGAAGCAAAGACAGTTGTAGAGAAATTCATCAAAAGTTTTGATTGTATTACAGATCCGGACGCTACCTAATTCTTCTCTCTCGGGTTTTGGCTACCGTTGTTTACTTACGACTTACCGCATACCTAGGGCCCTATTCTGGTAGACAATGAAACCTTAACATATATATAAATCAATATATATATATATATATATATATATATATATATATATATATATTTATTTATTTATTTATTTATTTATTAACATAATTGACAGCCGAGACCATCAATATGTCATCAATCATAAATCAATTAAATTATTTTATAAAAAACCAAATTCGATGTTATAATTTGACATTACTGTCATTCCATCATCTCGCAGAACCTGCCACACATTCGCACAATGTCCCTCCATGCATCACCAAACAGATCGTTCAGTGGTGCTACCGCCAACAGAGCATTCAGGCTGTCCCGCGCCCGGACAAGCGGAGACTGCCGGCGCGCCACCGTGCGGTGCGAGCCGCCCGCTAGCAGCTGGTGCCTGCGACCGCGTAGGTAATTGTCAGGCACAAATAACGCGCATACCGCACTGACAAGCGTCGCGCAGTCACTGTCGCCTCGCAACAATCGACACACAGTCAGAAGTTGTTCAGTGTTACGTCTCACCTCTAGTGAGTCATATCCAAGCATACCCAATATAAAAGCGGTTGGATAGAGAAAAGGGTAGTACCCAAATTTCCTCTTATATAGGTATCGTAAAAAAGCTTTTTGTACCTTCTCGAGCATAAGGACGTATGAGCTTTCGTGTGGATTCCAAACAACCGAGCTAGATTCCAGTTTGGTTCTCACTAGGGCAGTGTAAAAAAGCTGTACCACACCCAGATTACGGAATCCCTTACTATTCCGAATCACAAACCCCAATCTTTTAAAGCATTCCTTGGCTAAAGTGCTCATGTGCTCATGGAATGTAAGTTTAGGGTCAAATGTAACACCGAGATCGTTCATCGAATACACTCGAGTCAAGGACTCCGCGCCGAGTGTATACGTCACGCTAATAGGCCGAGGAGAGCGCGTGAAAGACATTATGCAACATTTTTCACTATTGAATAGGAGTTTGTTGCTCACACTCCATCTATAGACCGCATCTAGATCTTCCTGTAGTAGCCTACAGTCATTTTCTGACATTATGGGAAGTACTAGTTTGAGGTCGTCCGCGTACAGTAGGCATTTAGAATATTTTAGCACAGATTCTAGGTCATTTATCATGATGATAAATAACAACGGACCAAGAAAAGAGCCTTGGCTAACACCCGATCGCGTGTGGTACGGCTGGGACTCAAAGCAGCCATGTCGCACAAACTGTTGGTGGTTTTTCAAGTAGTCAGCAAAGAAGACCAACAGCCTTGGGGAAAATCCTATGGCGCACAATTTCTTCATTAGGGCATCGTTATCAACTCTATCGAACGCCTTACGGAAGTCCAGATAGGCGACGTCCACCTGACATCCCCGATCCATGCTCTCTGAGACCAAATCGACTAACGTCAGTAAGTTGGTGGTTACTGAGCGACGACTCCTAAATCCGTGTTGCGAGTCGCACAAATATGGCGCTATCTGTGGATAGATTTTACCTTGATTTTAGACTGACTCGAATAATTTTGCCAATGAACTCAGGATCGCAATCGCTCGATATTGATTTATAGAGGTAGTATCACTAGTCTTGGGTACAGGACTGACTCGAGAGAGCTTCCAGCTGGTGGGGTACTTCCCTTGCTCAAAAGCTAGGTTGAAGATACAACCTAAAGGCAGTACCAGCTGATCACTATAGGCCTTTAAGAAGTAAGGAGGGACGTTGTCCGGTCTAATTGCGCTCCTTGGCCTTAGTTGCCTCAGTCCTTTCCTAACACTCAGAAAATAGCAATAATAATTAACAATAGACAGTGATGCACTATTCATGTTGAGGTCACCGAAAATAATAAGGTTTCCGTTTAAGGTTGACCTGTTTCCTTCCGTTTTGGTGAACCAGCTTAGATATTGGGCATCTTTTTCCGCCTGTGAGATTGGTTTCCCGTTCTTCTTTTTACTGGGGTCCACATAGACCACACAGAGTGTGAAGTGGAAACCATCCAATGTGAAGTTGGCCCAAAGATCTTCGCCATGATCTGTTTCGAGGTCCCGGCATCGGCGTAGTGTAATGCCGAAGCGGTCTGCGAGCAGCACGCCTCCGCACGCGGTGGGGCGATCCCGGCGCAGCACGCTCCAACCTCACGCCGTTACCTCAGCATCTCCAACGGATGAGTCCAGGAATGTCTCCGTTGCAGCGACGAGGTCCTGTCCTAATGAAGGAAGGTTATTACGACAGTATTCTAGCCTGCTCTTAATACCTCGAACGTTCTGGTACATAATATCGAGAGTCATCCCTGTGCTGACTCGGAGATTATCCCCGAGTGCCAGTCTTCGGTTGAGCTCCTCAAAAGGGTATCCAGGCTTTCACTCTATATATATATATATATATACTGGCCCATACATTGCTTCTGGCCCCACACTAGGATACCCTGTATCTTGGGACGGTTTAGTGACAATGACGAGACGATGACGGTTAACTTTAGGTTCCTATCCATTATCTGCCATTCTTAGGGTTCCGTACCCGAAGGGTGCCAATCTGGCCCCCTTTTACTAAGCCTCCGAAGTCTGTCTGTATCTCTGTCCGTCACCAAGGTCTATCTGATGAACCGTAATAGCAGAAATAACATTTTCACAGAAAGTGTACTTCTGTTGCTGCCATAGTAACAAATAATGAAATACGCGTGATTTAAAAAAAAAAAAAAAAACATTTATTAATCCCAATTACAATATTTATAACTTATACTATATAGCCACTACGCAAGCCAGTAGCTTATCTGTAGTGGCGAGTGTTACTTACATAACAACAATGTTTTAATTATATTATTTGGAAACAGAGTTTTTGATGAGGAACTCTTTTATCTTATGCTTATACTTATTGCTATCGCTATTAATATATAAATGTTGAAGGTCGTTTGGAAGTTCGTTGACCATATCCGGCAAGAAGTACATCCATGTTCTAGTTCCATATACATTATTATATCTAGGTAAAGTAAATGATGGCATAGAGGTAAGGTTACGTAGTCTAGAGGATCTTTCCTTTTTTTTCAAGAACGTTTTGTTAATATCTTCATCGATTAGTGTATGTAATTTTAATTTGTCGTATACATCTAGTATTTTACAGTATTGGAATAGGTTAATTTTGGTTTTCTTATCTCCAGAAAAGGCTTTTGTTGGAACAATTACTATTAAAATACTTTTTTGGAGTTTATATATCTTTTCTAAATATGTTTTGTATGATCTTCCGTAGCTACTTATACCATATCCTATAATTGCATCGGCCATTGCCATATATATTAGTCTTAGTATTTTAAACGGTACTTTATATTTAAGAATCGCAAATTTACCCAATAACGCTCTCAGTTTATGACACACATGTTGTATGTGCGGTTCCCAGTTGAAGCGCTTATCTATAATCAGTCCTAGATACTTGTGTTGTTGGACCACCTCTAGTGATGTGTATTTACAGTTTGTATTTTTTGCGTGAAAACATTGATGCTCATGTGCTACGATGCTGGGTTGGATGTCGGTGCTGTTGTGAGATGAGTGAATGTGTACTACTTTCGTCTTGTTTGAATTGATAACGAGCGCCGCGTCATGCGCCCATTTGCATAAAAGGTTGTAATTTTCTTGCATAATCCGTTCCGCTGTTTTTATATCACTGTGGGCGACAACCAAGCATGTATCATCGGCAAATTGGTAAACCGATCCTTCTGTTATAATATTACACATATCATTGACATAAAACAGATATTCTAAGGGGGCTAATATGGACCCTTGAGCAGATCCTACCTCAGTATGAGTCAAGCTACTCAGCTGTTCTGCTATTTTTACTGTTGTGATCGAGCTGTGATAATTTTTTATCCATTTTAGGAATGGGCCCTATATACCATTTTGTTCTAATCTATTATATAATGTTTCATTTTCTATGGTGTCGAAGGCCTTACTAAAATCGATAAAAATAGTTAGTACATGTTTTTTATTATTTAGGTACTCGTTAACTTCGTTAGTAAATTTTGACAAAAGCTGAGTTGTACTTTTATTTTTTTGAAATCCGTATTGATTGTTATTTATGATTCCATTTTTTTGTATGTAGTTATTTATTTGAATGCCGAAGTATCTCTCGATGATCTTATCTATACTAGATAGAATGGTGATTGGTCGATAATTGTTGGTACCTGTTTTACTTCCATTTTTGAATATTGGTCTTATGATACCTATTTTTATTTGGTCAGGATATATAGTTGTTTCTATACACTGATTTATCAGGTGAGTGATAATTGGAACAAGCTCATTTGATATAATTTTAATATCACATACTCCAATGCCATCAATGCCTGGACTATTTTTTGAATTCATGTGTTTAATAATTTTTTCCGTGATTTCATTACTGGCCTTGTATATTTTCATATATCTATCCGTGATATTTATATGATTTTTGTTATCAAGAAGTGGCCTTTTGCAATTTTGGCATATTTTTTTTACATTATTGCTGAATTCTTCAGCAAATATATATTAGTTAAATTAGTGACATTCGTGTTAAAAGCCTTACATATTATTTCATCTATCGATTTTGTAAGTTTACCGCATAATTTATTTATTATTTGCCATATCTGTTTTGTGTTTTTAAAGTTATTGATTATTTCTTGTATAGTATAATTGTTTTTTATTAAGTTAGTATAGGCAGTGGTTTTGTTCCTGTAATTATTATAAATTAATCTATTCTTCGCATTGCTTTGGTCCTTTTTCCAAATTTTGTATAGTTCATCTCTTGTCTTGCACATAGTGATTCGTTTTTTGTCGATCCACTTAAATTTTTTTCTTTTTCCTTCACTATTATTTTTGATTTTGTACTTACATTTTTTATATGTTACATTAAATTTATCGATTATAAAGTTTAGAATATCGTTGGGGTTTTTCATTTCCAACGCTGATCTCCAATCAGTGTTTTTAAGTGCGAAATTAGTTTCTGATGATTTAGTTTAGTTGAGACCTTGTTTACGAGAGGTGGTTTGGTAAGGGACCTATTGTCTTTTATCAAGTAACCGGTTATGCAATGTTCAGCTGGTGCTATATTGATAACGGTCGTGTTCACGTCGCGGTTACCTACGCAACGCATAAAGATGTGATCACTACAAGATCTCGTTATAAGATCACCCTTTTTTTCTATTCGTGTACATTGCGTAATACCGCTTTCAAGTCCAATTTCGCTTAGTTTGTTTAAATACTGCATCCTGTGTTCATTATACTTTGTTGTGTCAATGTTCATGTCTCCTATAATCATGTAGTCGCTTTTTATTGCATATTTTTTATTTAAAATAGAAAGTTCTTCAATAAAACGTGTCTTATTTTTATCCGGCGGCCTATATACCGCACATATTCCTATTTTGTAGTTATAAGATGTTTTTATTTCGCCTGTTAAGCATTCAAAATTATAGGTACACGAGTCTGTCCTGTAAAATTCTATGCTTTTGTGTATGTATAATATAATGCCACCGCCCTTTCTATAATTTCTAAGTTCTGTGTACATACTATAGTTATCTAGCTGAAATAATTGTTTACAATTTTCGTTTATATTAGCTTCCGTAATCACAATAATATGAATAGTGTTTTTACAGTTATGTATAGTGCATTCTACCTGGCTGAAGTTTTTTACCATAGATCGTATATTTACATGAAGTGTTAGTAAACATTGCTCAGTAATTGATTGCGATCCTACAAAGTCATTCCAGGTATCAAAGTTTTGTTCTATTATAAATGACTCATTAGCCATTTATGTAAAAAAAAAGTTGGCAGTTAGTACGACAGTATATTTTAACTTAGGAGTATGGTGATACCTTGATTAGGGGTGATCCTCAATTTCGGCGACAATCCTCTCAATGTCGCTCTGGGACCTAATCACAAAGTATTTTTCGTTTTCCGATTTGCGCGCCATTATGTTCCCGTTCTTTATCCATACGAACTTATACTGGTATTTATCTTTCAGCTCCGTTTTTGTTTTCCACAGTAGGAATGCAGTTGAGTGTGTGAGCGCCTCTCGTACGTATATCTTGTCGTCTCCGTCGATGCCTAGGTCCTTGCTGTAGATGCTAGTATCCCTCGACTTGTTGATCCATTGGTCCCGGCAGCCCTCCTGCAGGATAACTGTGATGGCGGAGTGTTCCCGTTTCTTGTTGATATTTTTATTGCGTGATTTCTTCCGAAATACTTTTTTTATGCTATCCGGTTTTTGTTGCAGCTTGGAACATATGACATTTAATATATTTGTTAGATTCTCATCTTTTTCTTCTTTGATTCCGCATATCTCGATGTGATTGTTTATCTGATTTTGTTCCATCATATTGATGCGTTGCTCCAACACGTCATTTCGTAGGTTCATAGTATTTAGGTTGTTTTTGAGTTCATGTTGTTGTTTTTCCATGAATTTTCGCTGATGTTCATATCTGTTTATCTTCTCTTCATACTCATCAATTTTGTCCGAGAAAAAAGATAATGCTTGTTGAATTTCTATGCGTATTGTTTCGCGTACCTCCCTCCTTATCTGTGCTAACATTTGTTTGGTGGTGTCACTAGTAGTTGATAGTTGCTGTTCCGAGTCTGTAGCCTCTTCATCGTCGGCGTCAGGCATGATGCATGACAGCCGCTTGGGTCGGACGCTTCCGATGCAGGGCCGGCATTTCCAGTCCACGAATTCGGTTAAGTTTAGAGCACTGAGCTGTTCGGCATTAATCGATGCATATTGCGCATGTACCCATTTAGAACATTTGCTGCACTGCAATCTAGGACACTTTTTGGTTACCAGTTTATTACATTTGGCACATTTTGCCATTGTAGGTATCTGAGGGTAGTCGTATTTCGCGTTAGAAAAACAAATCGTGCGGTTGCGCGTCCACTCTGTTTCGCATCGAGCGAGGCACTGAAATGAAAGCGGGTCCCCATACAAATATTCATAATGCTCATAATTTCTTTATTACTAATTTCTTAATATTCTTTATTAAACAACATATAAAAAATAACCTATAAATAGAGCGAGCGAACAAGAGATCTCTTCCAGCAAACCAAGTAAGAATGAGATGGGTTGATTGTGGGGCAGGAGTATATCTGTGTACAACATACAACAGTCGCCTCTTTGCCTCCAGCATCTAAAACATTGAGGTGACGGAATTCAAATTGAGTTCTAGATTTCCCTGAACCTTAAACATGTGTTAGTTTAAGATTTGACATTCTCCAAATGTTACCTATGTGTTTCTTATGGAAATAAACTCTTTTTGATTTTGATTTTTTTTGAACATAATTTACCTGATATTTAAATAGTAACTATAATTAGTATAAACCAGAGACACAAGTACCTACTAGTTTCGCTAGTTTTTATTGTCAGAAAGTGTGTCGAATGATAACCATTCGAGAAGCTAAATCTTAGCTAGATTCAGCTGTTTGCCTTCGTATTGTAATTGAGAGTTTTCTAACGTTAGGTAGGTTAGTGTTAAGCCGCGAATAATTGTATGATGGGATCCTAGGGTGTTATAATTTAAGTTTTTTAAGGTGCATGAAACAACAAATACATAAAAATGCATGATACATACATGCTAAACATAGATTAAACCTAAATATATATACCTGAATAGAACATATTAAACCTGAATGTTTAAGCGACTTAAATATATCGAGAGTTAGACTGTCCGTGATGGTGCAGGGGAGTGCATTCCACAACCGACTGGCCCAGATTCGAAATCAGTGCTCATAGGTCGCGGTGTCATGCCGAGGAATTGAGAGCCTGGATGCTATATGAGATCTCCGAAGCCTGCTGGAAGACAAAAATTCTAAACCGTCATGTAATAAGCTAGGGTAGCGTGGGCTCCGTAGGATGTTGTAAAGGAAATCGAGGATGAGAGAATCCCGGCAAAGACGGATCGCCAACCACTATAACTCCATGCGATGCTGTGATATATGGTCAATCTGAAGATGAACCGGATCCCGAGATTTTGAAGTTGTTTAATTTTATTCATTAGTCATTCAAATATAATCGATAATTTCGCGTCATCTGCAAATTGTTTCGGTGACGCAATGGACGAAGCTTACTAAATAAACGTAGTGCTTTTTATTTTATTAAATTTTATTATATTTTAAGAAACTAATTTGGATATTTCGAGTATTTGATGTCTAACTAATTTTCAACCTTTCAATCTACTTCAAAAAGGTGGAGGTTCTCAATTCGACTGTTTTTTTTTTGTATTGTGTATAACGTCATACTTCAGAGGTGGTCCTTGATAAATTTTATCAAAATCGACTCAGCGATTTTTGATAAAATCATTAGAAACAAAAAACAACCCACCCTCTCCAAAGTTCTTGAATTCATTGTCCATACCCAGCTCTCTTATTATATTACCTTCACTCAAACAATGTGCTTAACAAGTACCAGTCAGGATATAGACCGGGTCATAGCATCGTCATGGCTCTGCTGAAAGTCACAGATAACATCCAGCTAGCCATGGACCGCAAACAGCTCTCCGTGCTGGATTTACTTGACTCCAGTAGTGCCTTCAACTAAGTAAATTTCGAAATTCTCGTTGAGCTTCTCAGATCCCTGAACGTCTCCTCCTTCTCTGCCAGCTGGATCGGCTCCCATTTGAGGGATCGGTAACAGCGTATCAAATCAAATCAAATCAAATCAAAAATCATTTATTTCCATAGGATGTTGTTACATCACTTAGCTCCGTCATTACATTTTTTTGGGTGATTTCACTAACACAATGGTGGAATCTGTGGAGAAGAGCTCACCGAAGAAACTTCACAGTCGTCGCATCTTTTGCGTTTCCTTTTTTAAATAAAATATTGTCAAATTACAAAATGAATGCTAATTATATATCGAAACAGCCTGTTACTCAAACAATCTATTCCCATGAACATCTATCCTCTAAGTAATCAGATATCCTATAGTAACCATTTTTATACAATTTCTGTTTTATTATTATTTTAAACTTGTATAAAGGTAAGTTTTTAATATCAGTAGGGACCTTATTGTAATAGCGTATACAATTTCCTTTAAAAGAATTACTAATTTTATGTAGTCGGCTTACATACGCAACCAACTTGTCTTTATTTCTAGTATTAAAATTGTGTATATCACTGTACTTCTGAACATTAGTTATATTTCTTTTTACATACACAAGATTGTCATAGATATATTGAGACACAAATGTCAGAATATTGATTTCTTTAAACTTTTCCCTCAGTGACACTCTAGGCCCTAATCTATAAATTGCACTAACAGCCCGTTTCTGCAGAATAAATATACTATTAGCATTCGCAGCGTGACCCCACAATAAAATACCATAGGTCATTAGACTATGAAAGTAACTAAAGTAGACTAGTCTAGCGGTGTCTACGTCGGTAAGAGCTCTAATTTTTTTAACTGCGAACGCTGCCGAACTCAGTCTGTTCGACAATTTATTTATATGAGGATCCCATTGTAGTTTGGCGTCTAAAGTAATGCCCAAAAAGACAGTCGACTGCACAAGGTCCAATCTCTGTCCTTTTATAAATATGTCTGTAGTTACCGGGTTCACATTGGGTAACACGAATTTAATACATTTAGTTTTCTTTTCATTAAGTAATACATTGTTAACAGTAAACCAGTTCACTATACTAGAGATAGCATTGTTTACCTCGTCATAATTTGGTTGCTGTCTTTTAACTTTAAATATCAAAGAAGTCTCATCGGCAAACAATACTAACCCATGTTTTGCTTTAACAAGGTAAGATAAATCATTAATATATACTAAAAACAAGAAAGGACCAAGAATTGAACCTTGCGGTACGCTCATACTTATTGAAGACCCAGGTGATCTTTTCCCATTAACATCGACCATCTGAACCCTATCTGTTAGATATGACTCCAGAAGGCCAAGTGCCTGATCTTTTACACCATAATGGCGTAACTTCCTGACAAGAGTGTCATGATGGACGCAATCAAAAGCCTTGGATAGATCGCAGAAGACACCTATTGCATCCATTGCAACTTCCCAGGCATCAAAAATATTGTCGGTTAGTTCAACACCAGCATCGGCTGTTGAACGACCCTTTGTGAAACCAAACTGAGCAATATGAATTAAATTATTGAGATAAAAATGACTTTGCAATTGATTAAGTATGAGTTTTTCAAATATTTTGCTAAGCGTTGGTAGTATCGATATGGGTCTAAAATTGGTGGGGTCTGATGTACTACCAGCTTTGAATAAAGGTATAACTTTACTTAGTTTCATCAAGTCAGGAAACACACCATTATCTATACATTGATTAAATATACAACAAAGGTGAGGTGCAATACAATCTACAATGGAACTAATAATTTTTACTGATAGACCATGGGCGTCAGCTGTCTTTTTCATTTCCAGGGATTTAAACGCTTTTACAATGTCTTCATTATTTACGTGCCTAAATTTAAAATCTGTTTTACATTCCTCAAAGTTTTGTTTAAGTATAGATTCAGCAGCAGCGGGAGATGAATTTAAATACTTGGTTGTTGAAACTGGAATGTCCGTAAATAAATTTTCGAAAGCTTTTGCTACTTCTAGATCTGTACTTAGCAATTGATTATCTATCTTAAGCTTGAAGTTATTATGTGTAGCTTTGGCCTTTCCAGTCTCTCTGTTTATAATTTGCCAAGTCGTTTTCATTACATTGCTACTAGATTCAATTTTGTTTTTAATGAAATTAGATTTAGCTACGGCACAAACGCTTTTAAACATTTTTGAATAACTACGAACATAATCTAGAAAGGCCGTATTTTTGTTATATGATTTCTCTTCATAGAGTTTATGTAATCTTCGTCTGCTCCTATGAATTCCAACTGTCGCCCAATCACTAAACAAAGCTTTGTTATTAACTTTTATAGTTTTTGATTTAAATACCGTATCATATTCATTTTTGACAAGGTTAAATACTGAGTTGTACAACAAATTTGGATCGTCACTGTATGGTATTTCCCATAGTTTATCTAAAATATTATCCCTGTAGTGTTCAAGCCGAGTGTCACTAACGGGCACACATGTAATATCCTCTTTTTGGTCCTTTTTTATTTTAATATTGAATATACCTATCTGACCAGAGTGATCAGAGGTTAATTTATTGATGACCGATTTGAAAATGGGCGTAATGTTAGTAAATATATTGTCAATGCAGGTAGCAGATGTTGCAGTAATTCTAGTAGGCTCCAAAAACAGATAGTTCATGTTGTGACATAAAAATAAAGATTTTAATCTAGTACAAATATTATTATCCTCTAACAGATTAACATTAAAATCACCACAAATTATAAAAAAAATGTTTTTATCGCTGATTTTAATCAACACTTCATCCATTTTCTTTTCGAATAAATCAAAGGATGAATCTGGTGGTCTGTATACGCTCATTACAATAAGTTGTTCAAGTTCAATACAGGCTATTTCCATGGTACGCTCAACAGACAAGCTCACTATGTCAACTCGTTCCTTATATTTAAAACTATTATTTACAAGTATTAAGGAGCCACCGCGATCAGCTGTTTTTCTGTTGAACGAACTAGCAACGTGGTGGTTATTAAAGTTGAACATGAACTGATAACTCTTTAAAAAGTGCTCTGTTATACATAAAATATCAATATTATTACAGTTCATGAATAACTCAATTTCCAGTTCTTTACTTAACATGCCCTGTATATTTTGATGAACCACGTTTAAAATATTTTTACTTTTACATTTTTCATTACTAGTAACTTGATTTAATGGGCAAGATGAAGGTTTATTTATACAAATATTAATATTACTGCCAGAGTTACTCTCTGTTGTCCTATGGGTTAATTTAAAGAGCTTGGAACAGATTCCAAGGAGTACATGTCATTATTATTACACTGCTCAATAGAAGCAGGCGTTTCATTAGTCAAAAACATGACTGAGTTCAAAATAAAATAAGATAGTGACTGTGCTATCTGTTTTGTGTAAAACCTAGATAGGTAATACCTATCCTTAGTCAAATAAAAATATTTTCCAATACAATTATTGGTGTCTATGAAATGAAATTTTTCAGTATGATGACATGTCAATGTGTGTATAAATGTATTATAATCATGTCTTATATGATTTTCATGTTGTGACAAAGATTGGCTGAAGGGAAACGCAAACAAGATTATTCTATCTACATTTTGTAAAGAATTTAATTTGGAAAAGTATTTAGTAATTAGTTTTTTAGATACATTTTCCCTTCTACCAATTAAATCAGGTCAGAGGAGACATCTACTGAATGGTGTGATCTCTTTACATGCGTCCCTCAAGTTAGCATTCTTTCTCCAATTCTATTATCATTAACTCCATCTCGGACGTCCTGTCTTCTTCATATAATCTTTAAGCTAATCATCTCCAGATTTATCACCAATTCTCTCCTAATGAGGAAAACTTTGCTGTGGAGGCAATCAACACTGAACTCGAGGGTATAAGAAGTTGGGCTTCATCCTTCGGACTGGTCGACCCGATCAAGTCCTAGGTCATGATTAAAGGTACCAGACCTTCTCTTAACTTGTTGCAGCAACATTCCATTCCACCTGTCACTTTTAATAGTACCACAATCGTTTATAGCGATAAAGCTAAAAAACTGGGTCTTATCTTTGACAACCAGCTGTCCTGCATCGCATGTCAATGAGGTTAGTCGCCGTGTTTTTTGCTACTTTTCACTCTCTCAGGAGGCTTCAGTACGTTTTGTCTCGACAGACCAAAATCACTCTCGCTAAGTCTCTCCTTCTACCCCTCATCGACTATGCTCATGTATGCTGGGTAAGTGCTAACTAAAAACTACTGAACACACTCGAACGACTTCAAAATCTCGGGATTCGGTTTATCTTCGGGCAGCGCAAGTACGACCATGTATCACAACATGCAAGAATTTAATGTGGCTGCCGATCCGTCTTCGCGGGGATTCTCACATTCTCTATTTTCTCCACAACATTTTACGGAATCCACGCTAACCAACTTTCCTACGAGACAGTTTTCACTTTATTTCTTCCAGCAGGCCTCGGAGAACTCATGCATTTTCTATGCTCACAACTCCACAGCATAACACCGCGTCTTATGAGCACGGGTTTAGACTCCAGACCATTGGGTTGTGGAATGCACTCCCCTGCACCATCAGGGATATTCCTAATCTCAATATTACATTTAACATTAAACATTTACATACAGGCACATATATTGCTTCTGGCCTCACACTAGGATACCCTGTGTCGTGAGAGCCAGAAACAGCGATGTCAAACACATATAAACATCATAGACCTGGGGTTTTTTCTTTTCTTCACCCCCAGCCGGGGATCGAACCCGGGACCTCTCGCATGGTAGGCAGAGCCACAACCGTTGCGCCACAGAGGTTGTCCATTATATTTAAAAGTCACGTGAAAAAGCCTGTATGCATGTAAGTATTTATTAGCGCAAACATATTTAGGTATATATACCTAAATATAGTAGTAGTATTGTATTATAAGTATTTAGTTTATAATTATAGTAATTATATATTTTATTTTATTTATTAATATGTCTGCAAGTACCATGTAAGTACTCGTTTATTTCGTCATATTGTTGTACACATAGGTTTACCCATGCTCAGCAATCAACCTTTCCCATCTTAACCTGATTTGCTGGAAGAGATCTCTTATTAGAGATAAGCTCGTCTTTGTACATTACTTTTATTTAACTTTTTTATATCATTTGTGTGCAATAAAGAAATTATGAATTATGAAAACTCACGATGATTGCTGCTGATATGCTAAAGATTTTAGGTGGCCTAATCCTCCCCTGAGTGGACCTTGAAAACTTTATTACACTAGGCTTGATTGCCTTATTAAAATCTTAGGATTTCACTAAGACTTTATTTTAATCTGAGATCCCACCACTTTTGAGAACTAAAAATTGTATAGGTACTTATTATCAATATTTGTTTACATTCCGAGTGCCAATTAGGGTATTGAGTTGACGGGAAACTATTGACATTTCACAGTTTTACTGGATAGCCAACTTAAGGGGCCTCTTTACCTTCGGACGGCATCCATTCTAGGTATAACAGCGTTACTCACACAACAACCTGCGCGGTCACGCACACCTACACACCACGCAGTGGGGCAAAACCCGCACTAATTCCAACTTAGCACTGAAGTGATCGAAACTCCGTGTCTGGTACAAAAGTGATCTGGAGTGAGAACTAACTACTGCTCTAAACCAGTTTAGTATACTTTATAAATGAATTATTCGTTTTTGATTTCTGAAAATAATTAAGAGTATTTGGTTCACAGGTAGGATTTCTTCAGTCTTTAAACATAAAATTATACACAATCTACATAAAATGATCACCTGGCTGAATGAAAAGTATTAGATACAAATGACGCTGTAATGATTATAGGAGTAAACAGTCGTATATATGTAATGTCTTTTCTGTTTTTATACGTAGGTATATGATTATTTTTCATATTATTTTCGTTATTCAAATATAATTCAATATTTAGTACCTATATAAAAGGATAAAAGAAAAATAAAACCTCAGGTCTTGGATGTTTATATGTGTGTGATGTAGCTGTTTCTGGTTCCCACAATACAGGGTATCCTAGTGTGGAGCTAGAAGCAATGTACGTGCCTGTATACAAATGTTTAATGTTAATGTATATATATTTTCTATGAACGGAGACAAATTCGTTGCCGGAGGAGATCATAATGCCAAGCACCCCTACTGGGGTTCAAGATTCACAACTACCAAAGGGCGTCAAATGTATTTCGATCTGAACTCTTTAAAACTCAGCCCCATATCATCAAGTGAACCTACCTATTGGCCAACATACACAAATAAGATCCCAGACTTATAGAGTTCTACTTAATAAAAGGTATTAAATCATACAAATTCACCTGCAAAACACTGCTGGAACTCTCCTCTGCCCTCTCACCGGTGCTGCTTAATCTGAATTCAAGAATAGATCATATTTCGATACCATGAATCCTTTGCAATCACAAAACGGACTGGGATCACTACAGGCATGGATTTAAAATTGATATTGATCTAAAAACATCTCTAGCGAAAGATGAAGAAATTGAGAAAGCAGTAGAGCACTTTAACCATGTACTCCAGACAGGTGCATGGGAAGCCATTCCTCTAGTTGAAAATAGCTAAACTACCACCTGCTCCACATATAAGGAAGAAGAAGCGAAAAATGTCAACCTAGGAAGATATGGCAAACAAATAGATATCCCAGTGACAATAAAAAGCTAAATGCCATTACTAATAGGTTAAAAATATTACTTGAGGTAGAAAGAAACTCGGGAGTAAAAATAAATCTGAAAAACTTAGACGGCACCGCTGCAACCAATTATTCATTGTGGAAAGCCGCAAAGAAGCTCAAGAGACCCTAGTTACATCAACCGCCTCTCCGCAAACAGGATAACTCATGGACCAGAGGTGATGCACAGGAGGCTGATGTATTTGCAGATCACCTAGAAAAAGTATTCATGCCGCACCCTGAGGATGGCTCTACTAAGCTGGACTTTGTGACACAGTCGCGACTACTAATCAACTTGACATTCCATTTCAAAAATGCTAAAGAAATTAAATCCGGACTGCAATCAAGAAACTAAAAAATCATTAAGCACCAGGATATGACTAAATAGCTAATAATAATAATACATTAGACACTACTTACACACATTGATCTAGCCCCAACCTAGGATTCCCTGTATCTTGGGTATTACACAACGATACACATACTTATATAGATAAATATTATACTTAGATAGACAAACAACCATAAATAGGGTACAAAAACCAGTTCTCATCCAACAAATATATACCCCCACCGGGACTCGAACCCGGGACCCTTGGCCTCGTATTGCAGTCGGCCATTCGGGTCGTCAAATGGACCAACTGCTCTTCTACTCAAACAATTACTAGATGAAGCCATCACGTTCCTCATATACCTGCTTCATGCCATACTGCAACGAACATACGTATCTAAACAATGAAGAGTAGCACAAATTATCATGATCTTAAAACCAGGAAAACCAGAAAATTATGTCAAGTCATACAGGCCTATAAGTCTTCTACCAGTAGCCCCAAAGCTATTAGAGACTCTGCTCCTGAAACGGCTCACTCCACAACTGATTGAAGCAGACATAATTCCTGACCACCGATTCGGGATCAAGAAAGGTCACAGCACCACTGAACAGGTACATAGACTCGTCGAAAAGATAAATGACACCGTTGCGAAAAAGAACTTTTATGCTGCAGTCTTCCTGGACATAGCACAGGCTTTGGATCGCTTCTGGCAGCAAGGCCACCAAGTAGGTCTTACCCTGATCCTGAATTCTTACCTAGAAGACAGATACTTCTTTGTCAAACAGCAAGACGAAATTACTAAAAACTAAGGCAGGAGTCCTACAGGGAAGTCTCCTGGGACCAATCATATATCTGCTCTACATTGCGGATCAACCGCTGAACGAAGAAGTCCATACGGAAATATTTTCGGACAAAACAGCTTTTCTAGCAACAGACTCCTGTCCAAAGAATGCCTCAAACAAACTGCAGACTAGACTCAACCAAATTTCTGTGTGGCTAAAAGACTGGAGAATGAAATCTAACGAAACCAAATCCGTACAAGTATCTTTTGCTACACGTAAAGAACTGTCCAACAGTAACGCTGAACAATATAGAAGTAACTCAAGCCGAGTCCTTCAGATATCTAGGTATATACCCTAGACAGACGCGTCACATAGAGAACCCATATATTCACGAAACGCAAAGCTTCAGGATAAAAACTACATAGTTTGTACTGGATGATGAATGGAAAATCACAAGCTTCCCTGGAAAGTAACCTACTTGAAGAAATGCATCTTGAAGCCCATATAAACGGCCTGCAACTCTGGAGAACAGCCGCCAAATCTTACATTGCAATACTACAAAGGTTCTAAACGAAAGCTCTGCGCATGATAGCTAATGCTCCGTGGTACATCACAAATGAGAACATCCATAAAGACTTGAAGTTTCCCTCAGTGCAGGAAGAAATCACATCCAGCCTTAAAAGATACAAAACTAGACTGGGAGGGCATCCAAACGTATTGGCTACAAACCTGATGGCAGAGACATCAACATTTAAGAGACACACACAAAATTAAAATAACCCAGGATGGGACTCTGGTTCCATACCTACAAGTTAGTCCATATAACAAAACTACTGATAAATTTCCCAGATGACAGATTGTAGTAAGAGAGAACGTCAAAAAAAATGTATTCTTCAAAAAGTGCAGCACGGTGACAAGTGTAAAGAATTTTAAAAACTGCAATGAATTTGTGCGCGGAATACCCATAGTATAATTCCTATACCCATACTCGACCTTGAAGGGGATAATAATACTAGAAATACATCGTAATTGCTTGAATGAGTAACCTTCTTCTTGTATAATTTTTCGTCTGTTGTATACCTCTTGGGATTTCCGTTTCCCCATTTTTCCTAAAACAAACAAAAAAGGGCAACTATGTACATGCATATGACTACATAGTAACTATACTGAACATTATAATTTTTTGGGTAGGTTTCACTTTTACTTACCGTCCCACTGTGCGACAGTGCTCAGTGTCCACACATAAATTTCGCGATCTCGCGCGCCGAAACAAAGCAAACGTGCTCCTCCTCCTCTGAACTCTCGTGGACGACTGATGAGACCTGAGCTTACTCACAGCGTTGAAGCCGCAGATTTGTATTAGAATTTTGGCCGGCAAATGTTTGAACATTTATAATAGGATAGTTATTCTATTATAAATGTTCAAACATTTGCTCTCTAAGTAAAGTTACTTATAAATATCGTTTACTGCTTGCTGCTGTTTTGCGGGAAAGTTAAGTTTTTAGTACAATTTAAGCAATTATTTTCTAAGTGACAATCAATTGCAAACTATATTTGAAAACGCTAGCTAGAATTCCGAAGAGTTGTGTTATATAACTCTTCGGAATTCTACGATATTTTTATAAGAGATAACAGAAACATATCTTAAACAAAATAATGATCATGCCAGAGGATGTTTTCCTACCATGGGCCCTTAACGACGAAGGGAATTCTACACAAAGAGTTTCGTTGTTTCACAAAAAGTCGAAAATGACTTGTAGAGGACAAATAAAGGAGATTCTGTTTTAACGGATATTTCAGTGTAATCCTTTTATATTTTATTTGGGATTAGTTTGCTCAACAACATAATCATCACGAAATGAATTTCTCAGTTTAGTGCCCTTGAAAATTCTTTACATAGCTAATTGGTTTGACGTTGGATTCAGTATCTGTAGGGTGGTTCGAAACCTTCAAAATTCGGTTAAACTTTCTTTTGTTTATTTTAATTTTATTTTGTCATTAAGTTGTCTTATACGATGATACGGGATACTTCGTGTGCGAGTCCAGCCCATACGTGACCGACTTTTGTAATTCGTGTCTATTTGGTTAGTAACTAAATAAGATAATAAGAAATCAAACGCCAAATATGGCCTAAAGTCAAACGTCAGACGTAGTCGCGTCATTGTCGCTGAGCCATCATAGTCTACCGGAATGGCGCCCCTGAGTTGAGATTCATCATCATCATTTCAGCCTGTTAGCGTCCAGTGCTGAACATAGGCCTCTCCAATCGCACTCCAGCGTGACCGGTCCGTAGCCACCTGCATCCAACGAGATCCAGCGATCCTCACCAGGTCGTCGGTCCATCTCGTAGGTGGCCGACCCACACTGCGCTTGCCAGTACGTGGTCTCCATTCAAGGACCTTTTTGCCCCATCGGCCATCCGATCTTCGCGCTATGTGGCCTGCCCATTGCCACTTCAGCTTGCTTATCCTACGGGCTATGTCAGCAACTTTGGTTCTTCTACGGATCTCCTCATTTCTGACTCGATCTTGTAGAGAAATACCAAGCATAGCCCTTTCCATAGCTCGCTGCGCGACATTGAGCCTCTGAAAAAGTCCTTTTGTGAAGCACCACGTCTCAGAGCCGTAAGTCATCACTGGCAACACACACTGATTGTACACCTTAGTCTTCAGGCACTGAGGGATTTTGGACGAGAAGACGTTGCGTAATTTACCGAACGCTGCCCAACCTAGTTGGATCCGTCTACTGACCTCTCTCTCAAAATTGGACTTACCTAATCGGACTGCCTGTCCCAGGTATATATATTCGTCAACAACTTTGAGAGTAGAGTTCCCAACAGTTAGTGCGGTGGGTGCAACATGGACGTTGAACATGACCTTCGTTTTGTCCATGTTCATTTTAAGACCCACTTGTTGAGAAACTCTATTGAGGTCATCGAGCATTTTTCCCAGATCTTCAAGCGACTCAGCCATGACTACTATATCGTCGGCAAATCGAAGGTGAGTGATGTATTCGCCGTTGATATTGATGCCTAGTCCTTGCCATTCCAGGAGCTTGAAGGAATCCTCCAGAGCAGCAGTAAACAGTTTCGGAGATATTACATCTCCCTGTCTAACTCCTCTCTTTAGGGGGATTTCCTTCGTGGAATGCTCCTGTACTCGAACTGACATGGTGGCGTTGTTATACAAGCACTTCAGCACTTCAACGTACCGATAGTCAATACGGCATCGCTTGAGAGATCTAAGCCTTCGACGGAATCGAAGGCTTTCTCATAGTCCACAAACGCCAAGCATAATGGGCGATTATACTCTTTAGTCTTTTGTATAATCTGCCGAAGTGTATGTATGTGGTCTATGGTGCTATAGCCCTTTCGGAAACCGGCTTGTTCGGTAGGCTGGAAGTCATCGAGCCTGTGTTCGAGACGGTTCGTGATAACTCTCGAGAACAGCTTATAGACGTGGCTCAGCAGTGTTATGGGCCTGTAGTTCTTCAGTAAGGTTTTGTCACCTTTTTTGAAGAACAGTACCACAACACCCCTGTTCCACGCCTCAGGCGTTTTTCCTTCGAGCAAGGTGGAATTAAATAGCTTCTGAAGGACTTTCAGTACCGGCGTCCCGCCCGCTTTCAGAAGCTCTGTGGTAATTCCATCCTCGCCCGGTGCCTTGTTGTTCTTAAGCTGTTTGAGAGCCATCCTAATCTCGTACAGGCTGATGTCCGGGATATCCTCGGTATAGTGTCGGGTTAGCTTGGCTCTGGGGTCCGTCGCAGAGCCAACAGGCTCAGAGGACACAGAGGTATATAACTGTCCATAGAACCTCTCTATCTCCCGTAACACCTCTGACTTGTTCGACGTTACGCTTCCATCCTCGATCTTCAGCTTTGTCAACTGGCTTTGCCCGATAGACATGTCCCTTGCGAACACTTTGGAGCCTTGGTTCCGCTCGATGGTCTCCTTAATACGCTGTGTATTGAAGGAGCGTATGTCGTGTCGCAGGGACTTCATAATCTGTCTATTGAGCTGCCTATAAGACTCAGCGTCATCGGAGGTTTGGAGCGTCATAGAACGTCTACTAGCCATGAGGTTTCGGGTGTGGTCTGATAGTTTTTGAGGTCTATTTTTACGGAGAGTTTTAAAGTACTTGGACCCTACCGTGTGGACAGTTTCTACCAACTTGCTGTTAATATCGTCCACTGATGCACAGCTGTCTAGCAATTTGAAGCGATTTGTTAGTTCGAGTTGAAAGCTCTCGGGGTTTTGGATATGTGCATTTGACGGTCGGAGCGTGGACTTCATCATACGCAACCTTTCAAGTTTGACATTGATATTCAATATGCCCCTGACGATTCGGTGATTGCTACCGGTTTTGACCTTGTGGATCACCGTGACATCATTGAATATCTGCCTCTTGGTGCTCATAATGAAGTCGATCTCGTTTTTTGTTACACCGTCGGGGCTCATCCAGGTCCATTTCCTATGAGGCGGCTTCTGGAAGAAAGAATTCATCATAAAGAGTCCTTCTTTCTCCAGAAAATCGGCCAGCCTCTGTCCTCTGGCGTTTCGCTGCCCATAACCAAATTGCCCCACTCTCAACTCACCATCGCTTCTACAGCCCAATTTTGCATTAAAGTCTCCCATGACAACAGTGAAGTGTGTCTTGGAGCTATGTATGGCCCTACTAATGTCCTCATACATATCTTCCACCTCATCATCTGAGTGCGTCGTGGTTGGGGCGTATACCTGTATGACCTTCATCGAGTACCGCTTGGATACTCTGAGTATAAGGCACGCTACCCTATTCGACACACTTCCGATGGACACAATGTTGTTCGTGAGTTGAAGTTGGAATTCATAGGAGCAGACGAAGATTATATGAACTCTATGAAGAGAAATCATATAACAAAAATACGGCCTTTCTAGATTATGTTCGTAGTTATTCAAAAATGTTTAAACGCGTTTGTGCCGTAGCTAAATCTAATTTCATTAAAAACAAAATTGAATCTAGTAGCAATGTAATGAAAACGACTTGGCAAATTATAAACAGAGAGACTGGAAAGGCCAAAGCTACACATAATAACTTCAAGCTTAAGATAGATAATCAATTGCTAAGTACAGACCTAGAAGTAGCAAAAGCTTTCGAAAATTTCTTTACGGACATTCCAGTTTCAACAACCAAGTCTTTAAATTCATCTCCCGCTGCTGCTGAATCTATACTTAAACAAAACTTTGAGGAATGTAAAACAGATTTTAAATTTAGGCACGTAAATAATGAAGACATTGTAAAAGCGTTTAAATCCCTGGAAATGAAAAAGACAGCTGACGCCCATGGTCTATCAGTAAAAATTATTAGTTCCATTGTAGATTGTATTGCACCTCACCTTTGTTGTATATTTAATCAATGTATAGATAGTGGTGTGTTTCCTGACTTGATGAAACTAAGTAAAGTTATACCTTTATTCAAAGCTGGTAGTACATCAGACCCCACCAATTTTAGACCCATATCGATACTACCAACGCTTAGCAAAATATTTGAAAAACTCATACTTAATCAATTGCAAAGTCATTTTTATCTCAATAATTTAATTCATATTAATCAGTTTGGTTTCACAAAGGGTCGTTCAACAGCCGATGCTGGTGTTGAACTAATCGACAATATTTTTGATGCCTGGGAAGACGCAATGGATGCAATAGGTGTCTTCTGCGATCTATCCAAGGCTTTTGATTGCGTCCATCATGACACTCTTGTCAGGAAGTTACGCCATTATGGTGTAAAAGATCAGGCACTTGGCCTTCTGGAGTCATATCTAACAGATAGGGTTCAGATGGTCGATGTTAATGGGAAAAGATCACCTGGGTCTTCAATAAGTATGGGCGTACCGCAAGGTTCAATTCTTGGTCCTTTCTTGTTTTTAGTATATATTAATGATTTACCTTACCTTGTTAAAGCAAAACATGGGTTAGTATTGTTTGCCGATGATACTTCTTTGATATTTAAAGTTAAAAGACAGCAATCAAATTATGACGAGGTAAACAATGCTATATCTAGTATAGTGAACTGGTTTACTGTTAACAATTTATTACTTAATGAAAAGAAAACTAAATGTATTAAATTCGTGTTACCCAATGTGAACCCGGTAACTACAGACATATTTATAAAAGGACAGAGATTGGACCTTGTGCAGTCGACTGTCTTTTTGGGCATTAATTTAGACGCCAAACTACAATGGGATCCTCATATAAATAAATTGTCGAACAGACTGAGTTCGGCAGCGTTCGCAGTTAAAAAAATTAGAGCTCTTACCGACGTAGACACCGCTAGACTAGTCTACTTTAGTTACTTTCATAGTCTAATGACCTATGGTATTTTATTGTGGGGTCACGCTGCGAATGCTAATAGTATATTTATTCTGCAGAAACGGGCTGTTCGTGCAATTTATAGATTAGGGCCTAGAGTGTCACTGAGGGAAAAGTTTAAAGAAATCAATATTCTGACATTTGTGTCTCAATATATCTATGACAATCTTGTGTATGTAAAAAGAAATATAACTAATTTTCAGAAGTACAGTGATATACACAATTTTAATACTAGAAATAAAGACAAGTTGGTTGCTTATGTAAGCCGACTACATAAAATTAGTAATTCTTTTAAAGGCAATTGTATACGCTATTACAATAAGGTCCCTACTGATATTAAAAACTTACCTTTAGACAAGTTTAAAATAATAATAAAACAGAAATTGTATAAAAAAGGTTACTACAGGATATCTGATTACTTAGAGGACAGATGTCCATGGGAATAGATTGTTTGAGTAACAGGCTGTTTCGATATATAATTAGCATTCATTTTGTAATTTGACAATATTTTATTTAAAAAAGGAAACGCAAAAGATGCGACGACTGTGGAGTTTCTTCGGTGAGCTCTTCTCCACAGATTCCGCCATTGGGTTAGTGAACTCACCCAAAAAAATGTAATGACGGATCTAAGTGATGTAACAACATCCTATGGAAATAAATGATTTTTGATTTTGATTTTGATTTTGAGAGTATTGTGGACGATAAACCCAACACCACCTTGGGACTTCTGTTCTCCCTCCCGGTAGTAGAACAAGTGGCCGGACTGTAAGGTTATCGTATCCTCTCCCTCTCTTCGGATCTCCGATAAACCAATAACATCCCAGCGCAACTTGTTTACTTCTTCTTCCAGCTCAACCAGTTTCTCGTCCAACCTCAGTGTGCGCACGTTGTGTGTTACCAGGGCCAGTTGTTGTCGTCTTTGGGGGTGGTAGCCAGATCTCTTCCGGAGATTTTTAGCACCCCCTGCCCCGCCGTTACCGTGGCCGCTACCGTAGCCAGGAATAGCGGGGCCGCCGGGGACTAGGGGCCTGGTTTTTGTTTGTGCTTTCATAGAGGTTTTTTAGCCTACTGTTACCACGCTGGCTAGACGGGTTGGTACAGGGTTTGTTTCGAGTTTTCCTTCTCTTGCACTGATGTTGTAGTGCATTTGTCCCTTAGTCGCCTCTTACGACTCCCTGGGAAGTGAGGGGGTGGTGACTAATGTATTCTAAAGCCGTCACCACACGGCCAAGTTGAGATTAAAAGAATAGATTTAAACATTGAAGGTTCTGTTCGATTCCAAATCGATATTCGATCGATGGTTTCGGAACGGCCATTTTGAATTTGACGTTGCTGCCAACCTTGCAGTTTTTTGACAACTGACTGACGAAAAGCCCTCGCGATGGAACGCGTATTGGTATAGGGTATTGAAATTAAATCGCAAGCCATCTGGAATGTATTCGGGTTCCCCTCAGGATTGTCTATATAGCTGAGTGTTTTGTGGTTCCCCGAACCAGATAAAGTTCGCATTTACGTGGCCGATTGGTTTTTCCCACGTAACATAACCTGTGTTGGAACACTGTGCTCGTCGAAGCTGGCCTGCCAGCCATACCTGGTTGGCTGAAGAACCTGTCTACCAAGAAGAGCCTAGGGTGCACCCAGGCCTTGCAGAGAGACAGGAGTTTGACGGGAACGAAGCACAGACCAGGTCAGATAGATTCATAAGTATTAGCTCGGTGAATCGCCGACGTTCACACTTCTTGGCATCTGATCGCTACGCTACCTCGTAGCTATGGGCCCCTGCGAGGTCATTGGGTGCCGAGAAGACTGAACATTTTTGGTAGCAAGAGCGTGGTTTCCTGAGATTTTCAGCCGTCAAGGGCTCCAGGAACCCACGATTTGGGACTATCAATCTGTAGGTATAGGCGGTTATTAGCTAACTTGGTGTTGTTCCTGTATCCACATAGATTGGTAGTATTGTAAGCTATAGGTCTATTGCTGGTAGTAGATAGACAGATATTGAATTGAAAATTGCATTGAAGTACCAGTTAGTCAATCTAGTAGTGGTCTAGTAATGCTAATGAATGTTTGGTTAACATAGGTAGTTACATCTATTGATAGCAGGCTATTACATTGTTTTCAGTTTATAGCAATTTATAACTTGAACTAATATTGACTATCTGTGTGTGTTATAATGATAAAGGGAAACTAAATTGTATTTACAGAATTTATATAGATATAAAACTCGGTTCCTATTGTTTAAGGAAAACAGCATTGTTTAAGTTATAGTTTAGGGTACCCTCGTTTGGGTTAAAGACTGGAGGGTCCAATAAAATTGAGTTACTGCAAATTGAGAGTAAGTATCGTTCCGATCATGTCGTTATCTGAAATACAGAAGGGTGTTTCTAAGGAACTCAGATGGTTTTCCTCCGCACACGGTCTGATAGACCGTTTAGATAGGCATGATGTGGTATTGGAGCGGTCTATGGACGTTAAGGAACGTTACAATAGGGTGCTCGAATTGTCCGCGCAGGCGGAATCAGTTGATGGTTGCGCACCTGACAGGCTGTCACGGTTGCTAGGGGATGTCGACCAATGTATGGAGATGGCAGCTGCTATCACGCAGAAGGCTGCGGACATACGTAGACAGCGCGAGTCCAGCCATGGTGGTGACATTGAAGCACCTCTGCCGCTTCAGGGTTCAGGGTCCAGGTTACCGGCCATAACTATGCCTACTTTTGACGGAGTGTCCGGTGAATGGATGAGCTTCATCAATCTGTTCGACAGTTTGGTGCACATGCGATCGGACATTACCAAGTCTGTCAAGATGGCTCAGCTGGTGGCAGCATTGAGGGGTGAGCCTAGGGAGCTGGTCGCTCATTTGACAGTTACGGAGGGTAACTATGAAACGGCCAGACAATTGTTGGTCAGACGTTACCATAACAAACGGAGGTTGGCCGATGCCCAACTGAACCGTTTGTTTAGTATCCCGGTTGTGAACAAGGTCGGGGCCATACAGACGGAGGTTTTGAACCCGTTGTTGTCCGTCACCAAGGCTCTAGAGAATCTTGGACTTCCGGTTGGTGAATGGTCGTACCTACTGTTGTACATTGTACTTTCCCGCCTACCCGCTGACGTGCAGACTCGTTTCGAACAGTCTCACGGGAGGTCGGCCGAGGACCTGCCCGCCTTCTCCGACTTGGTCGGATTCTTGGAAGAGGAGGCTCGACGGGCAGAGAATTTGGGGTTGACGGTCACCCATCCTTCGGAGCCACAGAGAGCTGCCGGGAGCGCTGTGAGTAGGGGCTCTCCGACGAGGAAGGACCGCACCAACCGGCAGTCATATGGGACTGTGAGTGCATTGACCCCACATAGTGAGACCTGCCCATGTTGTAGGCAGATTGGCCATGCTGTGGCCAATTGCAATAAGTTCGGGGAACTTAGGGTTCAGGGACGGCGCCGGATGGCCAAGCAGCAGAGCTGGTGTTTCCTGTGCCTCGGGCCACACATGGCTAGGTACTGCACGCGCACAAAAATGTGCGGATATTGTGGTGGGGCCCACAACAATCTGTTGTGCATGAACCGGTCCGGCCAACAGCCACCACAGGGCCGTACCCAGGGTGACACGGCATGGGGCCCTGAGAATTCGTTTGCGACTCGGAGCGCAACTCAGGAGCCAACGTCCCCACGTCCACAGGGCCGTACCCAGGGTGATACGGAATGGGGCCCTGAGAATTCGTTTGCGACTTGGAGCGCAACTCAGGGGCCAATGTCCCCACGTGCACAGGGCGGTACTAGGGTGCAGGGCCGCACTCAGGGTCATCACATGGGGGGCCCTGAGTTTTCGGTTGCGACTCAGCATCCGACTCAGCGGGCAATGGGGCCACAAGCACGCAGCCACCCAGGGGTGCAGGGCCGCACTCAGGGTCATCACATGGGGGGCCCTGAGTTTTCGGTTGCGACTCAGCATCCGACTCAGCGGGACATTGGGTATGTTGAGCAGGCCGTTACGGGCGGGTGGTATGGGACACCTTCGAGCTATGCGGGTGCGGTTCGGACGCCGCCTCAGTTGTCGCCCCGCTCGTCGCCTCGTCCTCGTCGGTCGCATGTGATGTCCCCCCCGCTCATGGAGCGGCCACGGTTGAATTCACGCCCACCCCCCTTTAAGGGGAATCGTAGGTTGGGAATGGAACCGGCGCGTGGGCCATTTGTACAATGGGACCCTCTGGCGTATAGCTGCCTACCTGATCGGTTACAGGCACAGTGGGGCCCCGGGGGCCCTCGCTAGGAATTTGCGGCCCAACAATTTGTTGCCCCCCAACCGGAGACGGTGGTGTTACCGATCGCCTCTGTGCTTGTTTGGGATTTGGCGGGCAACCCAACATACGTTCGCGCCCTATTAGATTCTGGAGCTCAGGGCTGCATTGTATCGAATGATTTAGCAAAATGGTTGGGCCTCAAGATAAATAATGTATCGCTGCCGAGGAAATTGGTCCCTGCTGGGGATTACAGGGCAACCCTTCACGGGTTTTGTGATGCCTCTGAACGAGGGTTTGCGGCAGCGGTCTATTTGCGAACCGTCACCTCCACCGGGGAGGTCGACGTGCGTTTGGTTTTGGCAAAAAGCAAGGTAGCGCCTATTCGGACAAGGATGACGATTCCAAAACTGGAACTGTCCGGGGCTGCTCTTTTGACCAAACTTTTGAATCACACTTTAACAGTGTTGCGTGGGTCAGTGGTTTTGGAGGATACGGTGTACGCGTGGACGGACAGCCAGATTGTTTTGTGCTGGCTGAAGGCTTCGGTCCATAACTTAGAGGTTTTTGTTGCAAACCGTGTCTCCCAGATTGTGTCGTCTGAGGTCCCACTGACCTGGAGACATGTACCAGGAGAATTGAACCCGTCTGATTGTGCATCCAGGGGATGTCGGGCTCCTGAACTAGTTAGACACCATTTGTGGTGGGGACCACCCTGGCTTGCCAGGAGAGAATCGGACTGGCCCCACAGCCATGTAGTAGTATCTTCGGATCATGGCCCCAGAGCGGCCGTGCATGTTACCCAGAAGGGGCAATACAAGGCGTACCTATGTGTGTTTGTTTGTTTATCCACCAAGGCGGTACATCTCGAGCTCGTTGCTGATCTCTCGACAGAGGCTTTCATTGCTTGTTTGGATAGGTTTGTTTCTCGAAGGGGACTTCCAACTTTGATCCGCTCTGATAACGGCACTAACTACATCGGTGCGGAACGATGCTTACGAGAGATAGTCAACTTTTTGAATGTAAATAAAGTGGATATTGGAACGGCCCTCTCCCGTCGGGGTATACAGTGGACCTTCAGCCCACCGATTTGCCCCCACTGGGGTGGGATTTTTGAGGCCGTAGTTAAGTCAGCTAAGACGCACTTGGGGCGTATAGTAGGTCAGACCGCGCTGACTTTTGAGGAGCTCGCGACATTGTTTTGTAAGATCGAGGCCGTTCTCAATTCGCGACCGTTGTGTCCGCTCAGCTCGGATCCAAATGACCTGGAGGCTCTGACCCCAGGCCATTTCTTGATAGGACAGCCACTTAACGCGTTGCCCGAGCACCCCTTCGAGGGAGTGAAATTGTATCGGTTGTCAAGGTATCAGATGTTGCAGCAGTTTACTCAGAATTTCTGGAAGCGTTGGTCGCTCGAGTATCTGCATATCTTACAACAGCGCCTTAAGTGGACTGACAAAACCAGCCCCCCTAGTGTTGGTGACCTCGTTCTGGTTAAGGATGCTAACCTACCGCCACTACGTTGGCGCAGGGGGCGCATTGTTAACTTGTTCCCTGGCAAGGACGGGACCCCCCGGTCTGCAGAGGTTCTAGTAGGAGGCTCGGTTCTAAAACGAGCGGTAGCAACGTTGTATCGGCTGCCCGTAGATTAGGGGACAGGTGGGTGCCTGTCCGGGCGGGTGATTGTTCGATTCCAAATCGATATTCGATCGATGGTTTCGGAACGGCCATTTTGAATTTGACGTTGCTGCCAACCTTGCAGTTTTTTGACAACTGACTGACGAAAAGCCCTCGCGATGGAACGCGTATTGGTATAGGGTATTGAAATTAAATCGCAAGCCATCTGGAATGTATTCGGGTTCCCCTCAGGATTGTCTATATAGCTGAGTGTTTTGTGGTTCCCCGAACCAGATAAAGTTCGCATTTACGTGGCCGATTGGTTTTTCCCACGTAACATAACCTGTGTTGGAACACTGTGCTCGTCGAAGCTGGCCTGCCAGCCATACCTGGTTGGCTGAAGAACCTGTCTACCAAGAAGAGCCTAGGGTGCACCCAGGCCTTGCAGAGAGACAGGAGTTTGACGGGAACGAAGCACAGACCAGGTCAGATAGATTCATAAGTATTAGCTCGGTGAATCGCCGACGTTCACACTTCTTGGCATCTGATCGCTACGCTACCTCGTAGCTATGGGCCCCTGCGAGGTCATTGGGTGCCGAGAAGCCTGAACAGGTTCTGAATCCCAAACTAGAGCAGAGCTGCGGAGTGATGCTTGTACTTTCTACTTATAAACAAACTCCGTCGCATTGAAGAGTTTGAGATCTTTCTGTTGTTCGATACTTAAAAATCGGTCAAGTACTATCATAGACTCAAAACAACCAATTATGTAAAAAGAAAAATTATCATACAGTAGGCATTTAGAATATTTTAGCACAGATTCTAGGTCATTTATCATGATGATAAATAACAACGGACCAAGAATAGAGCCTTGGCTAACACCCGACCGCGTGTGGTACGGCTGGGACTCAAAGCAGCCATGTCGCACAAACTGTTGGCGGTTTTTCAAGTAGTCAGCAAAGAAGACCAACAGCCTTGGGGCAAATCCTATGGCGCACAATTTCTTCATTAGGGCATCGTTATCAACTCTATCGAACGCCTTACGGAAGTCCAGATAGGCGACGTCCACCTGACATCCCCGATCCATGCTCTCTGAGACCAAATCGACTAACGTCAGTAAGTTGGTGGTTATTGAGCGACGACTCCTAAATCTGTGTTGCGAGTCGCACAAATATGGCGCTATCTGTGGATAGATTTTACCGTATATGACTCACTCGAATAATTTTGCCAATAAACTCAGGATCGCAATCGGTCGATATTGATTTATAGAGGTAGTATCACTAGTCTTGGGTACAGGACTGACTCGAGAGAGCTTCCAGCTGGTGGGGTACTTCCCTTGCTCAAAAGCTAGGTTGAAGATACAACCTAAAGGCAGTACCAGCTGATCACTATAGGCCTTTAAGAAGTAAGGAGGGACGTTGTCCGGTCCAATTGCGCTCCTTGGCCTTAGTTGCCTCAGTCCTTTCTATATATCCCTACGGGAAACATGTGTAATTTGGACGTAGTTAGCAGAACGCGAGTCAACAGATCTGTTTACCAGATCCGGTGCCAGCACCGGCTTGACACTGAGAAAAACCTCGGAGAAGTAGTCTGCAAATGCGGCTGCTGCTTCTTCTCCGGCACACTCTTGCCCCTGATGCATGACCCGAGGATCGAAACCACCCTTCGATCTGAGGCCGCTCACATGTTTCCAAAACGCGCATGGGTTGTATCTGATATTACCTTCTAAACTCACTATGTGGTTCATGTAAGCTGTAGCTATGCGGCACTTAATACTGGCTCTCAGCTCACTGAATGCGGCGTAGTCAGCTGGTCTCTTACACGACTTCCACTTACAATGTAATTTAACCTTGGTGGCTAGGTCGTGTATTATATCCCCAGTATACCACACTAGGTAGCGTCTAGTAGGTACACATTTCCTGGTTTTTTTCGGCACTGTCGCATTGAAAATATCGTATATGGTGTCGTAAAAACGACCAACTACCGTGTCCACATCCGGAGCTTCAGCAATATCGACCCAAGTGACGCTAGACATGTGTTCGTACAGGACTGTGTGGTTGCCCTTGGCAAAATTCCAGTCATTGTGACCGTCAATGTTGCTGGGATACAAGCGGCCGGATCGCTGGACTGCGCCTTGCATTGACGACAGTGGCACAATGATGTCGAGAGGCGGGTGGTAGGCGTCAGCGTGTGGCACCAGGCTGCCTGACACGGAGGTGCGCACGGTTACACCACGGACGCTCTCCGGCAGTAATACCACATCAAGCACGCCCCCGTGAGCATTCATCACCTCATTCGTCTCATACATAGAACAAACACTCAGAAGCAATAATAATTAACAATAGACAGTGATGCACTATTCATGTTGAGGTCACCGAAAATAATAAGGTTTCCGTTTAAGGTTGACCTGTTTCCTTCCGTTTTGGTGAACCAGCTTAGATATTGGGCATCTTTTTCCGCCTGTGAGATTGGTTTCCCGTTCTTCTTTTTACTGGGGTCCACATAGACCACACAGACTGTGAAGTGGAAACCGTCCAATGTGAAGTTGGCCCAAAGATCTTCGCCATGATCTGTTTCGAGGTCCCGGCATCGGCGTAGTGTGATGCCGGGGCGGTCTGCGAGCAGCACGCCTCCGCACGCGGTGGGGCGATCCCGGCGCAGCACGCTCCAACCTCCCGTCGTTACCTCAGCATCTCCAACGGATGAGTCCAGGAATGTCTCCGTTGCAGCGACGAGGTCCTGTCCTAGTGAAGGAAGGTTATTACGCCAGTATTCTAGCCTGCTCTTAATACCTCGAACGTTCTGGTACATAATATCGAGAGTCATCCCTGTGCTGACTCGGAGATTATCCCCGAGTGCCAGTCTTCGGTTGAGCTCCTCGAAAGGGTATCCAGGCTTTCACTCTATATATATATATATATATACTGGCCCATACATTGCTTCTGGCCCCACACTAGGATACCCTGTATCTTGGGACGGTTTAGTGACAATGACGAGACGATGACGTTTAACTTTAGGTTCCTATCCATTATCTGCCATTCTTAGGGTTCCGTACCCGAAGGGTGCCAATCTGGCCCCCTTTTACTAAGCCTCCGAAGTCTGTCTGTATCTCTGTCCGTCACCAAGGTCTATCTGATGAACCGTAATAGGAGAAATAACATTTTCACAGAAAGTGTACTTCTGTTGCTGCCATAGTAACAAATAATGAAATACGCGTGATTTAAAAAAAAAATATATAAACATTTATTAATCCCAATTACAATATTTATAACTTATACTATATAGCCACTACGCAAGCCAGTAGCTTATCTGTAGTGGCGAGTGTTACTTACATAACAACAATGTTTTAATTATATTATTTGGAAACAGACTTTTTGATGAGGAACTCTTTTATCTTATGCTTATACTTATTGCTATCGCTATTAATATATAAATGTTGAAGGTCGTTTGGAAGTTCGTTGACCATATCCGGCAAGAAGTACATCCATGTTCTAGTTCCATATACATTATTATATCTAGGTAATGTAAATGATGGCATAGAGGTAAGGTTACGTAGTCTAGAGGATCTTTCCTTTTTTTTCAAGAACGTTTTGTTAATATCTTCATCGATTAGTGTATGTAATTTTAATTTGTCGTATACATCTAGTATTTTACAGTATTGGAATAGGTTAATTTTGGTTTTCTTATCTCCAGAAAAGGCTTTTGTTGGAACAATTACTATTAAAATACTTTTTGGGAGTTTATATATCTTTTCTAAATATGTTTTGTATGATCTTCCGTAGCTACTTATACCATATCCTATAATTGCATCGGCCATTGCCATATATATTAGTCTTAGTATTTTAAACGGTACTTTATATTTAAGAATCGCAAATTTACCCAATAACGCTCTCAGTTTATGACACACATGTTGTATGTGCGGTTCCCAGTTGAAGCGCTTATCTATAATCAGTCCTAGATACTTGTGTTGTTGGACCACCTCTAGTGATGTGTATTTACAGTTTGTATTTTTTGCGTGAAAACATTGATGCTCATGTGCTACGATGCTGGGTTGGATGTCGGTGCTGTTGTGAGATGAGTGAATGTGTACTACTTTCGTCTTGTTTGAATTGATAACGAGCGCCGCGTCATGCGCCCATTTGCATAAAAGGTTGTAATTTTCTTGCATAATCCGTTCCGCTGTTTTTATATCACTGTGGGCGACAACCAAGCATGTATCATCGGCAAATTGGTAAACCGATCCTTCTGTTATAATATTACACATATCATTGACATAAAACAGATATTCTAAGGGGGCTAATATGGACCCTTGAGCAGATCCTACCTCAGTATGAGTCAAGCTACTAAGCTGTTCTGCTATTTTTACTGTTGTGAATCGACAGCTGTGATAATTTTTTATCCATTTTAGGAATGGGCCCTATATACCATTTTATTCTAATCTATTATATAATGTTTCATTTTCTATGGTGTCGAAGGCCTTACTAAAATCGATAAAAATAGTTAGTACATGTTTTTTTATTATTTAGGTACTCGTTAACTTCGTTAGTAAATTTTGACAAAAGCTGAGTTGTACTTTTATTTTTTTGAAATCCGTATTGATTGTTATTTATGATTCCATTTTTTTGTATGTAGTTATTTATTTGAATGCCGAAGTATCTCTCGATGATCTTATCTATACTAGACAGAATGGTGATTGGTCGATAATTGTTGGTACCTGTTTTACTTCCATTTTTGAATATTGGTCTTATGATACCTATTTTTATTTGGTCAGGATATATAGTTGTTTCTATACACTGATTTATCAGGTGAGTGATAATTGGAACAAGCTCATTTGATATAATTTTAATATCACATACTCTAATGCCATCAATGCCTGGACTCTTTTTTGAATTCATGTGTTTAATAATTTTTTCCGTGATTTCATTACTGGCCTTGTATATTTTCATACATCTATCCGTGATATTTATATGATTTTTGTTATCAAGAAGTGGCCTTTTGCAATTTTGGCATATTTTTTTTACATTATTGCTGAATTCTTCAGCAAATATATTAGTTAAATTAGTGACATTCGTGTTAAAATTCTTACATATTATTTCATCTATCGATTTTGTAAGTTTACCGCATAATTTATTTATTATTTGCCATATCTGTTTTGTGTTTTTAAAGTTATTGTTTATTTTATTAAGTAAGTATAGGCAGTGGTTTTGTTCCTAAAATTATTATAAATTAATCTATTCTTCGCATTGCTTTGGTCCTTTTTCCAAATTTTGTATAGTTCATCTCTTGTCTTGCACATAGTGATTAGTTTTTTGTCGATCCACTTACAATTTTTTCTTTTTCCTTCACTATTATTTTTGAGTTTGTACTTACATTTTTTATAAGTTACATTAAATTTATCGATTATAAAGTTTAGAATATCGTTGGGGTTTTTCATTTCCAACGCTAATCTCCAATCAGTGTTTTTAAATTCCGAAATTAGTTTCTGATGATTTAGTTTAGTTGAGACCTTGTTTACGAGGGGTGGTTTGGTAAGGCGCGTATTGTCTTTTATCAAGCAACCGGTTATGCAATGATCAGCTGGTGCTATATTGATAACGGTCGTGTTCACGTCGCGGTTACCTACGCAACGCATAAAGATGTGATCAATACAAGATCTCGTTATAAGATCACCCTTTTTTTCTATTCGTGTACATTGCGTAATACCGCTTTCAAGTCCAATTTCGCTTAGTTTGTTTAAATACTGCATCCTGTGTTCATTATACTTTGTTGTGTCAATGTTCATGTCTCCTATAATCATG
Source organism: Argyresthia goedartella (assembly GCA_949825045.1). Classification (NCBI taxonomy): domain Eukaryota; kingdom Metazoa; phylum Arthropoda; class Insecta; order Lepidoptera; family Argyresthiidae; genus Argyresthia; species Argyresthia goedartella. The sequence continues at coordinate 22,004,293 of OX463815.1, forward strand.
TAGTCACTTTTTATTGCATATTTTTTATTTAAAATAGAAAGTTCTTCAATAAAACGTGTCTTATTTTTATCCGGCGGCCATATACCGCACATATTCCTATTTTGTAGTTATAAGATGTTTTTATTTCGCCTGTTAAGCATTCAAAATTATAGGTACACGAGTCTGTCCTGTAAAATTCTATGCTTTTGTGTATGTATAATATAATGCCACCGCCCTTTCTATAATTTCTAAGTTCTGTGTACATACTATAGTTATCTAGCTGAAATAATTGTTTACAATTTTCGTTTAATAAGCTTTCGTAATCACAATAATATGAATAGTGTTTTTACAGTTATGTATAGTACATTCTACCTGGCTGAAGTTTTTTACCATAGATCGTATATTTACATGAAGTGTTAGTAAACATTGCTCAGTAATTGATTGCGATCCTACAAAGTCATTCCAGGTATCAAAGTTTTGTTCTATTATAAATGACTCATTAGCCATTATTGTAAAAAAAAAGTTGGCAGTTAGTACGACAGTATATTTTAACTTATGAGTATGGCGATACCTTGATTAGGGGTGATCCTCAATTTCGGCGACAATCCTCTCAATGTCGCTCTGGGACCTAATCACAAAGTATTTTTCGTTTTCCGATTTGCGCGCCATTATGTTCCCGTTCTTTATCCATACGAATTTATACTGGTATTTATCTTTCAGCTCCGTTTTTATTTTCCACAGTAGGAATGCAGTTGAGGGTGTGAGTGCCTCTCGTACGTATATCTTGTCGTCTCCGTCGATGCCTAGGTCCTTGCTGTAGATGCTAGTATCCCTCGACTTGTTGATCCATTGGTCCCGGCAGCCCTCCTGCAGGATAACTGTGATGGCGGAGTGTTCCCGTTTCTTGTTGATATTTGTATTGCGTGATTTCTTCCAAAATACTTTTTTTATGCTATCCGGTTTTTGTTGCAGCTTGGAACATATGACATTTAATATATTTGTTAGATTCTCTTCTTTTTCTTCTTTGATTCCGCATATCTCGATGTGATTGTTTATCTGATTTTGTTCCATCATATTGATGCGTTGCTCCAACACGTCATTTCGTAGGTTCATAGTATTTAGGTTGTTTTTGAGTTCATGTTGTTGTTTTTCCATGATTTTTCGCTGATGTTCATATCTGTTTATCTTCTCTTCATACTCATCTATTTTGTCCGAGAAAAAAGATAATGCTTGTTGCATTTCTATGCGTATTGTTTCGCGTACCTCCCTCCTTATCTGTGCTAACATTTGTTTGGTGGTGTCACTAGTAGTTGATAGTTGCTGTTCCGAGTCTGTAGCCTCTTCATCGTCGGCGTCAGGCATGATGCATGACAGCCGCTTGGGTCGGACGCTTCCAATGCAGGGCCGGCATTTCCAGTCCACGAATTCGGTTGAGTTTAGAGCACTGAGCTGTTCGGCATTAATCGATGCACACTGCGCATGTAGCCATTTAGAACATTTGCTGCACTACAATCTAGGACACTTTTTGGTTACCAGTTTATTACATTTGGCACATTTTGCCATTGTAGGTATCTGAGGGTAGTCGTATTTTGCGTTAGAAAAACAAATCGTGCGGTTGCGCGTCCACTCTGTTTCGCATCGAGCGAGGCACTGAAATGAAAGCGGGTCCCCATACAAATATTCATAATGCTCATAATTTCTTTATTACTAATTTCTTAATATTCTTTATTAAACAACATATAAAAAATAACCTATAAATAGAGCGAGCGAACAAGAGATCTCTTCCAGCAAACCAAGTAAGAATGAGATGGGTTGATTGTGGGGCAGGAGTATATCTGTGTACAACATACAACAGTCGCCTCTTTGCCTCCAGCATCTAAAACATTGAGGTGACGGAATTCAAATTGAGTTCTATATTTCCCTGAACCTTAAACATGTGTTAGTTTAAGATTTGACATTCTCCAAATGTTACCTATGTGTTTCTTATGGAAATAAACTCTTTTTGATTTTGATTTTTTTTGAACATAATTTACCTGATATTTAAATAGTAACTATAATTAGTATAAACCACAGACACAAGTACCTACTAGTTTCGCTAGTTTTTATTGTCAGAAAGTGTGTCGAATGATAACCATTCGAGAAGCTAAATCTTAGCTAGATTCAGCTGTTTGCCTTCGTATTATAATTGAAAGTTTACTAACGTTAGGTAGGTTAGTGTTAAGCCGCGAATAATTGTATGATGGGATCATAGGGTGTTATAATTTAAGTTTTTTAAGGTGCATAAAACAACAAATACATAAAAATGCATGATACATACATGCTAAACATAGATTAAACCTAAATATATATACCTGAATAGAACATATTAAACCTGAATGTTTAAGCGACTTAAATATATCGAGAGTTAGACTGTCCGTGATGGTGCAGGGGAGTGCATTCCACAACCGACTGGCCCAGATTCGAAATCAGTGCTCATAGGTCGCGGTGTCATGCCGAGGAATTGAGAGCCTGGATGCATACATGCTAAACATAGATTAAACCTAAATATATATATACCTGAATAGAACATATTAAACCTGAATGTTTAAGCGACTTAAATATATCGAGAGTTAGACTGTCCGTGATGGTGCAGGGGAGTGCATTCCACAACCGACTGGCCCAGATTCGAAATCAGTGCTCATAGGTCGCGGTGTCATGCCGAGGAGTTGAGAGCCTGGATGCTATATGAGATCTCCGAAACCTGCTGGAAGACAAAAATTCTAAACCGTCTTGCAAGAAGCTAGGGTAGCGTGGGCTCCGTAGGATGTTGTAAAGGAAATCGAGGATGAGAGAATCCCGGCAAAGACGGATCGCCAACCACTTTAACTCCATGCGATGCTGTGATATATGGTCAATCTGAAGATGAACCGGATCCCGAGATTTTGAAGTTGTTTAATTTTGTTCATTAGTCATTCAAATATAATCGATAATTTCGCGTCGTCTGCAAATTGTTTCGGTGACGCAATGGACGAAGCTTACTAAATAAACGTAGTGCTTTTTATTTTATCAAATTTTATTATATTTTAAGAAACTAATTTGGATATTTCGAGTATTTGATGTCTAACTAATTTTCAACCTTTCAATCTACTTCAAAAAGGTGGAGGTTCTCAATTCGACTGTTTTTTTTGTATTGTGTATAACGTCATACTTCAGAGGTGTTCCTTGATAAATTTTATCAAAATCGACTCAGCGATTTTTGATAAAATCATTAGAAACAAAAAACTACCCACCCTCTCCAAAGTTCTTGAATTCATTGTCCATACCCAGCTCTCTTATTATATTACCTTCACTCAAACAATCTGCTTAACAAGTACCAGTCAGGATATAGACCGGGTCATAGCACCGTCATGGCTCTGCTGAAAGTCACAGATGACATCCAGCTAGGAATGGACCGCAAACAGCTCTCCGTGCTGGATTTACTTGACTTCAGTAGTGCCTTTAACTGAGTAAATTCGACATTCTCGTTGAGCTTCTCAGATCCCTGAACGTCTCCTCCTTCTCTGCCAGCTAGATCGGCTCCTATTGAGGGATCGGTAACAGCGTATCAGGTCAGAGGAGACATTTACTGAATGGTGTGATCTATTTACATGCGTCCCTCAAGTTAGCATTCTTTCTCCAATTCTATTATCATTAACTCCATCTCGGACGTCCTGTCTTCTTCATATAATCTTTAAGCTAATCATCTCCAGATTTATCGCCAATTCTCTCCTAATGAGGAAAACTTTGCTGTGGAGGCAATCAACAATGAACTCGAGGGTATAAGAAGTTGGGCTTCATCCTTCGGACTGGTCGACCCGATCAAGTCCTAGGTCATGATTAAAGGTACCAGACCTTCTCTTAACTTGTTGCAGCAACATTCCATTCCACCTGTCACTTTTAATAGTACCACAATCGTTTATAGCGATAAAGCTAAAAAACTGGGTCTTGTCTTTGACAACCAGCTGACCTGCATCGCATGTCAATGAGGTTAGTCGCCGTGTTTTTTGCTACTTTTCACTCTCTCAGGAGGCTTCAGTACGTTTTGTCTCGACAGACCAAAATCACTCTCGCTAAGTCTCTCCTTCTACCCCTCATCGACTATGCTCATGTATGCTGGGTAAGTGCTAACTAAAAACTACTGAACACACTCGAACGACTTCAAAATCTCGGGATTCGGTTTATCTTCGGGCAGCGCAAGTACGACCATGTATCACAACATGCAAGGATTTAAAGTGGCTGCCGATCCGTCTTCGCGGGGATTCTCACATTCTCTATTTTCTCCACAACATTTTACGGAATCCACGCTAACCAACTTTCCTACGAGACAGTTTTCACTTTATTTCTTCCAGCAGGCCTCGGAGAACTCATGCATTTTCTATGCTCACAACTCCACAGCATAACACCGCGTCTTATGAGCACGGGTTTAGACTCCAGACCATTGGGTTGTGGAATGCACTCCCCTGCACCATCAGGGATATTCCTAATCTCAATATTACATTTAACATTAAACATTTACATACAGGCACATATATTGCTTCTGGCCTCACACTAGGATACCCTGTGTCGTGAGAGCCAGAAACAGCGATGTCAAACACATATAAACATCATAGACCTGGGGTTTTTTCTTTTCTTCACCCCCAGCCGGGGATCGAACCCGGGACCTCTCGCATGGTAGGTAGAGCCACAACCGTTGCGCCACAGAGGTTGTCCATTATATTTAAAAGTCACGTGAAAAAGCCTGTATGCATGTAAGTATTTATTAGCGCAAACATATTTAGGTATATATACCTAAATATAGTAGTAGTATTGTATTATAAGTATTTAGTTTATAATTATAGTAATTATATATTTTATTTTATTTATTAATATGTCTGCAAGTACCATGTAAGTACTCGTTTATTTCGTCATATTGTTGTACACATAGGTTTACCCATGCTCAGCAATCAACCTTTCCCATCTTAACCTGATTTGCTGGAAGAGATCTCTTATTAGAGATAAGCTCGTCTTTGTACAATTTTATATCATTTGTGTACAATAAAGAAATTATGAATTATGAAAACTCACGATGATTGCTGCTGATATGCTAAAGATTTTAGGTGGCCTAATCCTCCCCTGAGTGGACCTTGAAAACTTTTATTACACTAGGCTTGATTGCCTTATTAAAATCTTAGGATTTCACTAAGACTTTATTTTAATCTGAGATCCCACCACTTTTGAGAACTAAAAATTGTATAGGTACTTATTATCAATATTTGTTTACATTCCGAGTGCCAATTAGGGTATTGAGTTGACGGGAAACTATTGACATTTCACAATTTTACTGGATAGCCAACTTAAGGGGCCTCTTTACCTTCGGACGGCATCCATTCTAGGTATAACAGCGTTACTCACACAACAACCTGCGCGCTCACGCACACCTACACACCGCGCAGTGGGGCAAAACCCGCACTAATTCCAACTTAGCACTGAAGTGATCGAAACTCCGTGTCTGGTACAAAAGTGATCTGGAGTGAGAACTAACTACTGCTCTAAACCAGTTTAGTATACTTTATAAATGAGTTATTCGTTTTTGATTTCTGAAAATAATTAAGAGTATTTGATTCACAGGTAGGATTTATTCACTCTTTAAACATAAAATTATACACAATCTACATAAAATGATCACCTGGCTGAATGAAAAGTATTAGATACAAATAACGCTGTAATGATTATAGGAGTAAACAGTTGTATATATGTAATGTCTTTACTGTTTTTATACGTAGGTATATGATTATTTTTCATATTATTTTCGTTATTCAAATATAATTCAATATTAAGTACCTATATAAAAGGATAAAAGAAAAATAAAACCTCAGGTCTTGGATGTTTATATGTGTGTGATGTAGCTGTTTCTGGTTCCCACAATACAGGGTATCCTAGTGTGGAGCTAGAAGCAATGTACGTGCCTTTATACAAATGTTTAATGTTAATGTATATATATTTTCTATGAACGGAGACAAATTCGTTGCCGGAGGAGATCATAATGCCAAGCACCCCTACTGGGGTTCAAGATTCACAACTACCAAAGGGCGTCAAATGTATTTCGATCTGAACTCTTTGAAACTCAGCCCCATATCATCAAGTGAACCTACCTATTGGCCAACATACACAAATAAGATCCCAGACTTATAGAGTTCTACTTATAAAAGGTATTAAATCATACAAATTCACCTGCAAAACACTGCTGGAACTCTCCTCTGCCCTCTCACCGGTGCTGCTTAATCTGAATTCAAGAATAGATCATATGTCGATACCATGCATCCTCTGCAATCACAAAACGGACTGGGATCACTACAGGCATGGAGTTAAAATTGATATTGATCTAACTCTAGCGAAAGATGAAGAAATTGAGAAAGCAGTAAAGCACTTTAACCATGTACTCCAGACAGGTGCATGGGAAGCCATTCCTCTAGTTAAAAATAGCAAAACTACCACCTGCTCCACATATGTGGAAGAAGAAGCGAAAAATGTCAACCTAGGAAGATATGGCAAACAAATAGATATCCCAGTGACAAGAAAAAGCTAAATGCCATTACTAATAGGTTAAAAATATTACTTGAGGTAGAAAGAAACTCGGGAGTAAAAATAAATCTAAAAAACTTAGACGGCACCGCTGCAACCAATTATGCATTGTGGAAAGCCGCAAAGAAGCTCAAGAGACCCTAGTTACATCAACCGCCTCTCCGCAAACAGGATAACTCATGGACCAGAGGTGATGCACAGGAGGCTGATGTATTTGCAGATCACCTAGAAAAATTATTCATGCCGCACCCTGATGATGGCTCTACCAAGCTGGACTTTGTGACACAGTCGCGACTACTATTCAACTTGACATTCCATTTCAAAAATGCTAAAGAAATTAAATCCGGACTGCAATCAAGAAACTAAAAAATCATTAAGCACCAGATTATGACTAAATAGCTAATAATAATAATACATTGGACACTACTTACACACATTGATCTAGCCCCAACCTAGGATTCCCTGTATCTTGGGTATTACACAACGATACACATACTTATATAGATAAATATTATACTTAGATAGACAAACAACCATGACTAGGGTACAAACATCCGTTCTCATCCAACAAATATATACCCCCACCGGGACTCGAACCCGGGACCCTTGGCCTCGTATTGCAGGGTCACTGCCGACTCGGCCATTCGGGTCGTCAAATGGACCTACTGCTCTTCTATTCAAACAATTACCAGATGAAGCCATCACGTTCCTCATATACCTGCTTCATGCCATACTGCAACGAACATACGTATCCAAACAATGAAGAGTAGCACAAATTATCATGATCTTAAAACCAGGAAAACCAGAAAATTATGTCAAGTCATACAGGCCTATAAGTCTTTTACCAGTAGCCCCAAAGCTATTAGAGACTCTGCTCCTGAAACGGCTCACTCCACAACTGATTGAAGCAGACATAATTCCTAACTAAAAAAAATAAAACGAGCGTCAGTAAGGTATATTTAAAATTTCATCATGTATATCCCCAGGACATTGTCAAAACGTTTAAATTACTTAACTTAAAAAATACGGAAGACCTGTGGGGTATATCAGTCAAAGTCATTGGTTCAGTAATTCTAGTTATAGCCCCACATTTGGCTTATATATTCAATAAATGTGTTGACGATGGGGCTTTCCCAGACCTCATGAAACACAGTAAACTGATACCTCTGTTCAAATCGGGAGATAAGGGTGATCCTTCGAATTTCAGACCAATATCTGTTCTTCCAAGACTAAGTAAAATATTTGAAAAGATTATACTCAATCAAATGCTCTCACACTTCAACCGTACCAAACAACTCCACGCCAAACAATACGGTTTCACTAGGGGTAAATTGACTACGGATGCAGTTATTACCCTTATATCTCATATTTATTCTGCATGGGAGGCCGCACAGGATGCTATCGGAGTTTTTTGCGACCTGTCGAAGGCGTTTAATTGTGTTGATCATAATACGCTATTAATTAAATTAAATCATTACGGAGTTCAAAATAAAGCGTTGGATCTACTAAGATCATACCTAAGCAAAAGAATTCAAAAGGCAGAAGTTAACGGCGTTAAATCTGATGGATCGGGTGTTAAAAATTGGCGTTCCACAAGGTTCCATATTAGGTCCTTTCTTGTTCCTGGTATATATTAACGATCTGCCTTTCATGGTGGAGAAATTAACTGACATAGTGTTATTTGCTGATGATACTTAAATGGTCTTCAAAATTGAAAGACAAAAAGCAGATTTTGATGATGTTAATGGTGTATTGTCTTTAACCTTGAATTGGTTCACAGTTAATAATTTATTGTTAAACGCTGGTAAAACCAAGTGTATCAAATTCTCACTTCCAAATGTCAGGCAAGTTGAGACCAGTTTAGTGTTAGACAACAGCACGTTAGAATTAGTAAATGATACGATGTTTCTTGGCATAACCATTGATTGCAAATTGCAGTGGGGGCCCCACATAGATAAATTGGCTGGTAAATTAAGTTCTGCGGCTTACGCTGTCAGGAACATCAGACAAAGCACGGATGTGGCTACATCTAGGCTAGTATATTTTAGTTACTTTCATAGTGTGATGTCCTATGGTATCTTGTTGTGGGGGAAAGCAGCGGATATTCAAATTATTTTTATTTTACAGATAAGAGCTATTCGAGCAATTTATAATTTAAAATGAACAGACTCCTTAAGAGAGCTTTTTAAAGAAATTGACATACTAACAGTAGCTAGTCAATTTCTTTTCGAAAATATAATGTATGTACGCAAGAACCTTACAACATTTTCCAAAATTAGCGATAGCTGTAATGTTAACCTAAGAAATAATCACAGACTGTGTGCGCCCTGATTTAGACTCGCGAAGGTTAGCAATTCTTTCAAGGGTTAATGTATTCTCTACTATAATAAGATACCTCTGGAGATTTTGAAATTGCCATTTGAGCAATTTAAAAAGCATGTTAAAGCGACTTTGTCAAAAAAGGGATATTACAATATTCAAGATTACTTAAATGACAGGACTGTATGGGGTTAATCTAGCTCAACACAGGCCTTGCTGTTAATAATTTTGTAATTATTTATTCCTGCTTATTAATCATAATAATTAAATTTTTCATATTTGTAATAGTTAAGCACAACCTATTTTTAAAAGAGATCTAAAAATCAATCTGTGGGAGTTTCTACGCCCTTCTTCTCCCACAGTGGTCCAATGTAGAGAAGAGGCAAAATTGACGTTTGCTAAGTATATGTTAATATCTACAGTAATAAAGTACCTTGACTTTGACTTTGACTTTGACCACCAATTCGGGATCAAGAAAGGTCACAGCACCACTGAACAAGTACATAGACTCGTCGAAAAGATAAATGACACCGTTGCGAAAAAGAAATTTTGTGCTGCAGTCTTCCTGGACATAGCACAGGCTTTGGATCGCTTCTGGCAGCAAGGCCACCAAGTAGGACTAACCCTGATCCTGAATTCTTACCTTTTTTTTAAGTATTTTTATTTTCATAGGCTTAACCTAATTACATACATGCAACAATCACAAAAACCCTCAGGATTTCTCAGTGATTTGTACCTAGAAGACAGATACATCTTTGTCAAACAGCGAGACGAAATTACTAAAAACTAAGGCAGGAGTCCCACAGGGAAGTGTCCTGGGACCAATCATATATCTGCTCTACATTGCGGATCAACCGCTGAACGAAGAAGTCCATACGGAAATATTTTCGGACAAAACAGCTTTTCTAGCAACAGACTCCTGTCCAAAGAATGCCTCGAACAAACTGCAGACTAGACTCAACCAAATTTCTGTGTGGCTAAAAGACTGGAGAATGAAATCTAACGAAACCAAATCTGTACAAGTATCTTTTACTACACGTAAAGAACTGTCCAACAGTAACGCTGAACAATATAGAAGTAACTCAAGCCGAGTCCTTCAGATATCTAGGTATATACCCTAGACAGACGCGTCACATGGAGAACCCATATATTCACAAAACGCAAAGCTCCAGGATAAAAACTACATAGTTTGTACTGGATGATGAATGGAAAATCACAAGCTTCCCTGGAAAGTAACCTACTTGAAGAAATGCATCTTGAAGCCCATATGGACGGCCTGCAACTCTGGAGAACAGCCGCCAAATCTTACATTGCAATACTACAAAGGTTCTAGTCGAAAGCTCTGCGCATGATAGCTAATGCTCCGTGGTACATCACAAATGAGAACATCCATAAAGACTTGAAGTTTCCCTCAGTGCAGGAAGAAATCATATCCAGCCTTAAAAGATACAAAAATAGACTGGGAGGGCATCCAAACGTATTGGCTACAAACCTGATGGCAGAGACATCAACATTTAAGAGACTAAAAGAGAAGCTCCGTAAGACCTGATCTAGCCACACAAAATTAAAATAACCCAGGATGGGACTCTGGTTCCATACCTACAAGTCAGTCCATATAACAAAACTACTGATAAATTTCCCAGATGACAGATTGTAGTAAGAGAGAACGTCAAAAAAAATGTATTCTTCAAAAAGTGCAGCACGGTGACAAGTGCAAAGAATTTTAAAAACTGCAATGAATTCGTGCGCGGAATACCCATAGTATAATTCCTATACCCATACTCGACCTTGAAGGGATAATAATACTAGAAATACATCGTTATTGCTTGAATGAGTAACCTTCTTCTTGTATAATTTTTCGTCTGTTGTATAGGTACCTCTTGGGATTTCCGTTTCCCCATTTTTCCTAAAACAAACAAAAAAGGGCAACTATGTACATGCATATGACTACATAGTAACTATACTGAACATTATAATTTTTTGGGTAGGTTTCACTTTTACCGTCCCAATGTGCGACAGTGCTCAGTGTCCACACATAAATTTCGCGATCTCGCGCGTCGGAACAAAGCAAACGTGCTCCTCCTCCTCTGAACTCTCGTGGACGACTGATGAGACCTGAGCTTACTCACAGCGTTGAAGCCGCAGATTTGTATTAGAATTTTGGCCGGCAAATGTTTGAACATTTATAATAGGATAGTTATTCTATTATAAATGTTCAAACATTTGCTCTCTAAGTAAAGTTACTTATAAATATCGTTTACTGCTTGCTGCTGTTTTGCGGGAAAGTTAAGTTTTTAGTACAATTTCAGCAATTATTTTCTAAGTGACAATCAATTGCAAACTATATTTGAAAACGCTAGCTAGAATTCCGAAGAGTTGTGTTATACAACTCTTCGGAATGCTACGATATTTTTATAAGAGATAACAGAAACATATCTTAAACAAAATAATGATCATGCCAGAGGATGTTTTCCTACCATGGGCCCTTAACGACGAAGGGAACTCTACACAAAGAGTTTCGTTGTTTCACAAAAAGTCGAAAATGACTTGTAGAGGACAAATAAAGGAGATTCTGTTTTAACGGATATTTCAGTAATCCTTTTATATTTTATTTGGGATTAGTTTGTTCAACAACATAATCATCACGAAATGAATTTCTCAGTTTAGTGCCCTTGAAAATAGCTAATTGGATTGACGTTGGATTCAGTATCTGTAGGGTGGTTCGTAAACTTCATAATTCGGTTAAACTTTTTTTTTGTTTATTTTAATTTTATTTTTGTCATTAAGTTGTCGTATACGATGATACGGGATACTTCGTGTGCGAGTCCAGCCCACACGTGACCGATTTTTGTAATTCGTGTCTATTTGGTTAGTAACTAAATAAGATAATAAGAAATCAAACGCCAAATATGGCCTAAAGTCAAACGTCAGACGTAGTCGCGTCATTGTCGCTGAGCCATCATAGTCTACTGGAATGGCGCCCCTGAGTTGAGATTAAAAGAATAGATTTAAACATTGAAGGATCTGAATCCCAAACTAGAGCAGAGCTGCGGAGTGATGCTTGTACTTTCTACTTATAAACAAACTCCGTCGCATTGAAGAGTTTGAGATCTTTCTGTTGTTCGATACTTAAAAATCGGTCAAGTAATATCATACACTCAAAACAACCAATTATGTAAAAAGAAAAAGAAATTCCTGGAGTAAGTAGGTAGTAGTAGTACTTAATAATATAGATAACCTAACAAAAGATATCTACTTTGTTACATTTATACAATTAACAAATTAGCAAAAAGTAGGTACTTACTTAAACTTACTTACACTAACACCCGTTTACACTAAACATAAGAATCGCCTAAGTTCTTTCCTAACTTGTTTAGGCTGCTCCTAGTAAAAAAAAATGATTGCACTAACCCTAAGCCATTCCTAAGTCCCATTTGTCAGTGCATTGGTAGGCTGTTCTTAGGCTAAGGTGAATTTTAACTAGGACATGCCTAACTTACGTTTAGTGCAAATGGGTGTTAGACTACTAAATAAACTACAAAATGATACTACCTATACTATGCCTACTTTACAAACCTGTGATAAGAAAACGCAAAGTGCACAGGTAGGTATAGAAAATATTCAAACAAGTTTCTCAAAATAGCCTAGATTCATAAAATAAAATAAAAAGTATACTTTTTTCAAGTAAGACACAACTAGCGTTTGTAGCCATTTTTCATTTTCGCCGCAGTTATGGCGTAGTGAAGGTTTCCTCACGATGTTTTCCATCACATTTAGAAATGCTGTATAATTTACTTAAGTAAATTTTCATATTTCACTGGTACATGATCAGCACCAGATCTCGAATCTGCATCTCCTTCGTGAGAAGCAAGCGTGAAACTCACTAGGCCACGGAGCTCTTCCCGGACGACTATATTCCAATTATTTACAAAGTTGGGGAAAACTTTGATTTTCGACCATGGCTTTCTAGTATATCGCTTGATCCAATTATGAAGTTTTGGTATTTATTAGAAGCAAAATTGTGTGCACTCTAATTTGTTAGAAAATTGCTTTTCGCTAGAATGCACTGCTAGTACCAACATTTCGAAGTTTTGTAGCTGCCAAAAGTTGTCTCGAGATATCTTTTGTTACCATTTTTGATATTTACTTTGTTGCACTTATATCTACAAGATACCAAAAAAAAAAATTATGCACCACTAATGCCTCGCGTACCAGCCGAAATGCAGAATACTTCATCTATAATAAAATGTGTTATAATTTTTATGGAGTCTAAAATTAAGATAACCTATTTAAATAAGAAAAATCTGAATAATACATATGTTTCAGTCTAAAATCTACTTTAATCTTGCATATAAGTTCTGAATTAATTAAACAAAAAAACAATCATTTCCCAACTGCCCAAAGCAAATGAGTTCATCCACTCTAACCACGCACGCAAAACAGTTCGTTTAACACTTAGTAGTGTCTTCTCTACTCTCAATTTGGTATTGACTCCACCAGCTCTGCATACTCTTCAGGATTGATGGAATCCCAAACTGCCTGAAACTTCTGTTTTAAATAATTTTCTGATCGTAATGGTTATTTCTTTTCCACCATTAAATTCGATCGGGGACAGTTTGGACTGCTTGGTGGCCAAATCATCGTAGGAATTTCCTTAGAATTAAACCATGCCTGTGTTGTCCTTGCAGTGTTCATCGAAACCCCATCTTGTTGAAGAATTATGGTATCTTGATGTTCGAAAATATGAATAGCCGGTAATAGACTCGATTCTAAAATTGCATAGTAGTTTGTACCATTAACATTTCCATTGACAAATTACAGCCGACGCAAACCCTGTGCTGGCGTGCAATCCCATATAATTTCTGATCCTGAAAACTTCATTTTTCGCTTGATGCAGTCCTTATGATAGGCCTCACTTCTACTTCTGGTGATCTTTTTTTGTTCATCGCCAACAACAACCTCAAATTTCGATTCATCGTTCCATATTATTTAACGCCATTGATCTGGAAACAATTCTGATATTATTTTCAGAGTTCAGTACCCAAAGGGTAAAACAGGACCCTATTACTAAAACTCCGGTGTCCGTCCGTCTGTCACCAGGCTGAGTATCATGAACCGTGATCGTTAGACAGTTGAAATTTTTACAGATGATGTATTTCTGTTGCCGCTATAACAACAAATACTAAAAACAGAATAAAATAAATATTTAGGGGGAGTCCCATACAACTAACGTGATTTTTCGCCCGTTTCTGCTTGATTTTGATAACAGCAATGCTTGATTTTGATAACAGCTAACGCTTGAAATATACACAGAATGTTAAAATATATTTTCACTTTAAAAATAAATAATTTAATTAAAATAAAACAAATATTTAAGTGGGGCTCCCATACAACAAACGTTTTTTTTTGCTCGTTATTGCTCGATACTGATAATGGCAACAGGTAGACGCTTAAAATATTCACATAATATTGAGTTATATTATTCACTTTTAAAATAAATAATTAAATCAAAGTAAAATTAATATTTAAGGGGGCTCCCACACAAAAAACGTGAATTTTTTGCCGTTTTTATATATAATGGTACGGAACCCTTCGTGTGCGAGTCTGACTCACACTTAGCCGGTATTTTATTTTGCAGGGCAGTTAGTTTAGGCTTTTCTTTTGCGGCCTAAAACTCACACCCCATTATCTTGAGGACTCTCTCACGAAACATCTTTCTGGATCATGTCCCGCCATTCCACAGTGAGTTCTCCTGCTCGGGCACGACGAGTTTTCTTTATTATTTTCATCAGACCCCTTTTCTTTGCGTCACTTGTAACGCGGGGACGGCCGGTCTTCTTCAAACATGCTACTGATTTGTGTTTTTAATAATGCTGGATGGCTCACTGGATAGTAGTGGTAGTATTATTTGTAAATTTGGTGTGTTGACTTCCTGTCATAAGTATTAGAAATTATGATTTTTCGTACCTCTTCAGCAATTGGTTTACCCCCCCACCCGTGGTTGAATAGTAATGACAAGACATCAGTTTATTCTTCTTATTTAAACCATTTTTCAGCGAAACTGATGACAGTTTTTTATTTCTTTATTTATCAGGAATATAATAACAAAATAAAGTAAATTAACTACAAGGTATAACTAACTAAATTAAATGAAAAATTTCGCCCAGATCGCTGCCACGCGGGAGGGTGCCCAGAACGTTACCGCGCTGTATCACAATGTTGATGCGTTGAGCGAGGTATGTGCCAGCTCTCTGTTCCCCTGAAACTTCGACTAGCCGCTTAGATATATCTTCAAGGGCTCATCAAGCGTCAGGCCTCACGGCCCGAGGGTCTCAGAGCCGAATGGCACGAAATCATGGTCTTCGCCAAGTGTGGCGTACTTGCGACGTTTGAGATTCACTGCCGCTGCCGCCGTAGTGCCGGCCGTGGACGAGGTCATCGGTAGGTGACACGAAGCCAGCGTGTCAACGCAGGTCGCGTTCCAAACCAGCGACCTTCCGTTCTGCCAGGGAGTGAGTGTCATTCCGTCTGGCCTCTTGCCATCGTCGCGCGCCAGGTCGCTCGGTTCGAGAACGGCAGGCATGCTATAGCTGGCAAGGGCCCAACAGACGACGTCATTGAGGCTGGCATGACGGGACCAACGGTCGGCGCTGCGCTGACAGGAGAGGCCGTCGGAGGCTTGTTGGTTCTGACGTCAAGCCGCAGGCAGACAGCAAACGTCAATGTTGCTCGATCGAGCATGATGCCGATGCGCCTCGACGGGATAGCGTGCAGCCAGTGTCCAGATTTTTTCTCCCTGATTGCGAGGAGGCGAGCACGCTCTGCTGGGCCATGGGCCAAGTCCAGCAGGTCGTCCCGTGATTTGGTGTAGAGCGGCTCATCCCACAACCTTTGGGAGTTGCCAGGCTTGCGACCAGGCGTTCTTGGCTTCGGCCAGATATGCGACCTCTACATCGCCAAGTGATGGGTTTAAGATTTTACCATAGAGGTCATGCGTGCTGTGAGCCGAGACCGAGAAGGCTGGGAGCACCACATCTGAGATTTTGCGGATCCCCAAACCACCGTGTCTGATGGGAAGGGCGGCTTGGGTCCAGCTTCGGTCGCCAAAATTACAGGTGAGAATTTTAGTTAACGTGTTTTTTGTTAACTCGTTTAAAATATTAAGAAGAACAGAATATTTACAAAGAGGAGAACACATCGAAGAAAGTACGTAAATCTTGGTACGAAAAGACAAAAGTTGATAATGCAGATATGTGGATTTAGGTCGGCAAGTTTATCTGCAGTTTTGTTAAATTGAGAAATTTGTTCATCCACGAAGCTGGGAATTCCAGTCCTCTAAAACTGGAGCCGCCTAGGAGGCAAAGTGATTGTTTATTTTGAATTTTGATGTTAGGTGCAACTTGATTGAATTAAGATATTATAGCCTCTTTTTCTGTGAAGTTAATATTATGGGAGAGGAATATGAGGGGAATATAATAATTCGCACTTCAAGAAATTTTATTCAAGGCCTATTTTCTTAAATTCTGTAGATCTGTTCCAGATCTTGTAGAATGGTGTCAACTTTGCATTGGCGCATCCTGACCGCCTTGGTTGCCTTGTGGTGCGAGGTCATGTATCTTTTGTTTTCTGGCCTGATGTATCTTCAGACCTCTCTGTCCCTTGAACAGCCGCTGTTGCGTGCATTTCGGGCACTGCACGAGGTCTGCGAGCAAGGCGTCGGTGTTTTGGCTGAACCTGTTCACGGCCCGGCTGTTTGCGACATCGACGGAGGAACAACATTTGAAAAAGGAAAAAAATATCTTAATACATACCATGTTTTTAAACTAAATCACATCTATATAACAAATAAAATTTTAAAGTTTAGGTTTTATTTAAATTCAAATACAAATCCTGGTCCTTTTTTTGACTTTAACTGCGGTTTAACTTATCATAGCCGAAATTTTTGCGTTGATTGGGAATTAGATGAATTAATTTGTTTGTACCGCGACTAGGTTAAATCGCGATTGTAGAATAAAGAGCAAAACTGTGATGTAATATGTTTTTTATTGTATCATAAACCTGCCTACAAAATATTAAGGTTCGAAAAATCTTGTCTCTCGATGTACGACTAGACGCAGTATTCCGCATTTGGGGTCGTATAATGCTAATATGGAATTTTCGTATGAGTTCAAGAGGGCGGAGGCCAGGATAGACTTCTTGGATTAATTTTTTCCTCTAAATAAATAACGTTGCGGCCAGTTTACCAAACAGTGGGTCTGGCAATAGATTGTTCGGCTTTAATTCGAAATTTAAATATCATTTTCTATCTATGGAGGCATAACAAAACAATCTCAAAGAAAATGGCCGTAAAATATTATTATAAGCGTGCTGTAAATACGTATCTTGTATGGGAATAGTTTTTTTTTTAAACGCGTGTTGTTCATTATTTATTTTATAGAGCGGCAATAGAAATAAACACGCTGTGATTTTTTTTATTCTGCCGATTTCGGTTCATCAGATATAGACCGTAGAGGGACGGATAGACAGACGGACAGCGGAGGCTTACTAATAGGGTCTCGTGTCCCTGGTGCCCTTGGGGTATGAAAAAATACGGAATGTGGAACCGTAAAAATGAAAATGCAGTAACTTGCAAAACTTCTATGGCCACGAATTAAGAGCGCTGGGTGATGTTGGCGGAAAAAACTGCGAATATGTGCATTGAAAAGTGACTACTGCGCATTCAAGGCCACCGCTCATAACGTGTGGCGCGTCGTATGAATGCAAACCGATATGTAATTTGTATGCATATGTAACCGTCGAAACAGCTTTCAGTAGATAAGATTGAAATGCGCTCTAATTTGCTTGGGTTTGTGTAGGTTTACCATTGCCCGAGTGGTGAATAATAAAACCGTTTACTACAATGTATGTTCGTCCGTCTATCCATATGATGACGTCAGACTGGCGTGTAATGTAAAGGCTTCAGCACACCACCGGCGGGTCGATACCGCGGCGGGTGGCGGGTGTCAAATACAAGAACTCTATGATGACATGCTTTATAGAGTTCTTGTATTTGACACCCGCCACACACCAAATTCGAAAGCGGGCCCGCGTTGTTGACCCCGTGTGGAGGCCATTTGACTATAAATTTGACAACATTAAAAACCCCCCGCCCCTGTCTCGCACGTGATGTGCCGAAGCCTTTAGAGATTTCTGTCAGCGCAATTTGACATAGATTTGGCCTCGACTTACTGCATAAGGGCCTCCAAGTCCAGGGTAGCATCAAGGCTCGGCCCGGTTTAATTAATCTGGATTTGATGAGGATTAGTGTTAGTCGAGCCGCGTGACGGATCCGGACCGGTCCCGTCTGATGCGGTTTAAACCGGATCCGGCCCGACCGAGGCTCCGGTGTGCGTTGAGACTGTGGGACCTGCATTTGCTACTTCAAACACACGGGAAAATCAACACAGTTTATATCAAGTTGCCCTTAACCTATAATAAGGCGAGGGGATATTAGTTCCCACCGATTGGTTTTCATTGGTTTTGGTATTCATTACCTTATGCCTTGGTAATGAATACCAAAACCAATGAAATTTTTTGCATTCTAATGTCTTATTAGGGGTTCGAGCTCGAGATAGTGAATGGGGCTGGAGGCTGGAAACTTTCGGTATCTTCTGTATCCGGATTTTAGTTTCTATTCTCTTCACATAAACCAATCGTTTATTCATGTAAGGCCCTTCATGCATTCGGCGACAAAGGCAAGGGCACCACTCAGTATTTGTATCACTTTCTCTAATTAAAAGGTACCACATTGCATTTGATATATATTTTGATTAATACATACGAATATCGTACCAAACACATTTCATAGTATAATTTATCTCTCCCCACAAGCCAATGTGGTATCCCTTACCGAACGCACACCCATCGCCGTCTCCGTATAATTTGTACACCCAAGAAATGTTATTCCAGCCTTAAGTAACGCTAAAATATTAATCTTGTCTGTATTGCATGACCCACCTTTGTATGTCGTACGTAAGCAATTTTGAAGCCTCCTTGGATGAGCGTGTAAGCTTCACGCAATCATCATTTTCTCGAGTAATTGCACGCAATTTAATCTTAGTTATGTAAGTTATTGTGGTGTGTTATTGCAAAGTTAATTAAATATAAATAATTGGAGAAGAGAGGAGGAGATGGAGGGACGACCTGGATAAATTGCTGTCATGGTGGATCGATAGAGCTTCAGCTAGAGATGTGAGGGCTTGAACTGGTGAGGAATTTTCCCAGCAGTGGGACACCATGTAGGCTAACCACAAATAAAATAAATTGTTTGTGAGAGAGGATCCCTGGTCAAGTGGTTCCACGCTTGCTTCTCATGCAGGAGATGCAGGTGTGCGAATGCATTACCGTTTTTGTACCAATGAGGTAAGTGATTTATCGATCGTGTTTTGGAGGTTCCCGGCTTATGTCACTACTTGGAAGTCTATTAGTCGTAAAGCTGTGTCAAAGGCCCTAATAGGACAGTTTGAAAACTTCTGACAGTCGGGTTGGTTCGACTAGCCTGACACCCCTCCAATAATCGGCACTGGGCCCACAGACCTAAAATAAGATACTAACTCGGCCAGCAGCGTGTTGGAGTATGGTTCGATCTTATTCGAATCCGGCGAAAGACCCGTGCCTCTCGGTGGGGGGTATAAATGGGTAGGTACAATGCCATAGCTACTCGGTAAAAGTCTATACTCCAGCTGTGTCAGGGGCCCTGATAGGGCAGCTTGAAGCGCAATGTCCGTCAATCCATCACCCAGTAATTTACTCAGCCAATTATTTTATAGAGTTAAGAGGTGACTTTGTAGAACTAAACAAAAACCTTTGAAATTTTTGGAAGTTCTTTCCAACACGTTAGCATATAAACTATTAGCAGCTTATTCACGTTTACAAAAGCAGATTTATCGCTTACGTGATACTGATAATTTGACTGAGTCAATAAGATTATACGCCTTATCTTACATTTACACAGAACTCGACACACTCAAAGGGAAAGCTACAGAAATTCATTTCCACGTCCCTTGACTCAAAGTACCTTACACTGCATGTAAGCAAAGGCACTTTCAAGCAATTAAATGCCATATAAATAAGCGACGACGTTCCGAGTTCGCAAGAAGACTTTCCATTATGTTATGTAAAGTTGTCGAGATCTCGTGGTGGCGCAGTTACTATGAGCAGTGATGTGACTTTCTGAGGGCATCCCGATAATGTTCGGCTAAAGGTTAGGCAGTTACCCACTGGTTGTCATCGATTTTTTCGGTGACGCGTCTTCAAAACTGTTTCGTCCATAACTGCATGATGCGAAGATCTGCGACCACAGTCGGTATCGATGTTTGTAACACCGTGATTGAATTGACGACCTGTGAGGCGTTGCGTTCGAGGCTCTGCGTCCCAGGAGAGAGGTTTCAGGTTCTAATTTCGGGAGAAAGAAAAAAACCTTAGCTCGGATGTTTACATGTTTGTGACGTCGCTGTTTCGTTCCCACGACATCCTAGTGTGGGACCACTGTAAGTATGTACCTGTATGTTACTGTAAATGAATATCATTAATTCGTCACCCATACCCATCATTAACCATTTAACAATATCTTCTTAAAAAAGTATTCCACCAAATATATTGTTTTCCCCTAATAACAATGACGCGCGTGGGGGTTCTAACCGCTAGCCCGGCTCTAAGAACTATCCATCTGTTGTCCGAGCCACACATTAAACCGTGGTTTTGTGTAAGCATGAGGAACGCTCTGTTACTCAATCAACATAAGACTCGCTTTGTTAGGAGTGCATAAGCAGCTGCTTAAGTGAACAATTTGGTAATCAAATACGAAATACAAAAATATTTATTTCAGCCAAAAATACAGAAATACAGTGTTCAGTTCAGAAGACAGGCAGGGCTCTTGGTCTCTGGAATTAAGTTATGTTTTAGATTTGTGGTTCCCGCATTAGACAAAGCCTTTACCGAGGGATCTTTTTCTGAAATAATGAAAAATCATTAACGCAATATTTACCCACCATATTCCGGCATTATGTGTAAAAAGATACTTTTATGTCACACTTCACTACGAACAGTTCCGCCAGTTAAACGTATAAAAGCTATGTGTAAAATAATGGTCTTATTTAAATTGTAAAAATCATCCAAGATATCATCGGTAGGTGCTTACATTAAATCATATTACTTCTACTGGTGCAATCCATACAAAATCCTGAACCAAAACAACGCATGTATATCGGATTTATATCCGAATGTTTGATTTGTGGCCCGAACGTCATTTCCCCGTATGAAACTCGCATAAAACACGCGAGTTTACACTTTTAAAACCCTCCGCACACCCGAGAGAATTTTTAATGCTCAGATTACGCACGCTGTGAAAAATGCGATAAGTTACGGGACACGAAACAAAATCCATTACATTAATGTTAAAGAAGAGTACAATACGTCACTGTCAGGAGTGGAAAGCGGAGTCAGGAAGTGATTTCAGTGGCGGAATGCCCGGCACGTGATATGACTTCCGATGCCATTAGACTCCTGGACGGAAGGTTCCATTCGACCAGTTTTTATGATGCTGAAGGTAATGGAAGAGCGGAGTAAGCTTGTACTTGCAGGGGCGGAGGGCTGGTTAAGGGTCTATAATGATACGTGTTGGTGGTGATTAGGGATTTGGGTCCCCCGGTACGCAGGTTGTTACGATAGTTACCTTTCGTTTAGCTAGATAACCTGAATTTCCTTCCAGTTTGCGGTTATCTATTTTATCTACCTGTGTTATGTTCCTAACATGATTTTTGCAAAAACTTTGACGGAATATGTATAGAACAAAAGTTAACCTTTTTTGAGAGTTTAATTGCTTTGATTCGCTAAGTTTAAGGTGACCGATATAGTAAAGCTGGGCACGCACGAACTCATGAAAATAGTCTGACGACAATGGCAGCTGTTCCCGCCTTTGCTCCCGCTTGGTGGCGCTGGCGTAGCCGGGGGCAATGAGTTTAAACCATCTGAGATAAGGTTCAAAAATGCGTCACGTGATCATTCAAATACACTTGACACTTGCAAAATTAACTTCAAATGAGGTTAGCACGCCATATATTACAAGAAGAAGTAAAAATAATTTGACACCTTTGACAGATAATCGGTCTGCTAAACTAGCGCCATCTGCAATCAGCTTTTGAGATTAGGTGACTTTGGATGACGCCGAAAAGATTTCCCGACTTACTGGCGTCAAACTTGCTTTCATTTCTCGATATACATGGCGGCACGCAGACGTGCGTTACTACATATCGGGCTAGCAAATGTCTCACCGTGTCAGTTGCAAAAATGGATTTGGATTCTTATGAGAAAAATCTTCTTATTGCGGCTACTTATTCTACTATTGTTGCTATCTAATCACCAAACAACCCAAAAAATGGACGAAAGAGTGGCTAAAAAAATGTCATGCTCTTTGGGTTATAGCGCGTGCTATCCAAAGAGTCCAACATACTAAAAACATACTTAGACACATACGTGCAAATACTCGAAAATCATTTCGCTCCATCTGGTGCAGTCGGATAAAACAGATATCAACTATCTCATGTTAAATTGTTACATGAGTTATCGCTGGAACTATTTGAGAATAAATATAATGGAACCTTTATTCTACTGTTACTCAATGAACTAACTTACATATTTCATAATTACTGCATATCAAGCCGCAATCACGTCAAAGCGCATATTATTAATCTGTGGTCGAAGCCACGACTGAAGAAAATGGACTGATGCACGCACACACAAGGTCAGTTTTGGTCTGATGAAAACGGATCACGGTTTGCCAGAAAAATCCATACTTATGCTTATAAATATTGTTGTGAAATTTTTAACAGACGACATGATAAAAATTTCAATACAATATTTCACACTCACGGCCTGCTTTAACTTCAATCAAATTTTATTAGTTCAAACTGATCGTGAGTGCCCAGCTTAATCCAGATAAAAATAAGTCAACTACAATGGCATGGTGGTCGAGGTTCTGCCTCACATTCAAGAGGTCATGGGTTCAAATCCCAGCCCGGGAGGCGAAAAAGGCCCGGTTATTCGGACGTGTTTGTTACGACGCTGTCGGTGTAACTTTTAAATAAATTCTGAAATAAGACAAATAGTATTTTAATTCACCTTTAGTTTAAACGTGATTTCCACAATTTCCACCTGTTGTAAATAGTTTCGATGGTCTACTTTGTGTTATAGTTACAACACCGTTAATAATGCAATACCATACGTAGACATATTAATAAAATCTTCAGCCACGTTGTGGCTCCTCCTGTGAGTGATTCAAATTTCAAATTTGCGTCAGCTTGATGCTCACATTTATCGATATGAAAAATTGACTCGGTTGGATCCCATAGGTGCATATTGGGGCATCTTCTTCTACGTATGGTTGTGGAAGGTACCATATAAAACATACTAAAAACTCATTGTTTACATGTAAATACCATACATGGTAGAACGGAAAGGTGAACGCCTTATGTTTGACTTTCATTATTCATAATTTCTTTATTGCAGACAAATAATTGAAAAAACAAGAAGAACTTAAAATAGTACACAAAAACGAGCTTATCTCACATAAAAGATCTCTTCCAGCAAACAAAGTTCCGATGAGAAAGGTGAAACCGAGGAATCCGATTTTTATCAGAGATCCCATAACCTCTAATTATCTTTTACTTTTTAAATGGTTTTCCCAAAGGGTAGGGACACAAATAAAACAACGATTATCTAAAACACCTGTCTTACCGACAATTTTGAACCACCGACAAGAAACCCGAAATTTCCACACGTACTAAAGAACACTCGTATATTGTTATTTTCCCATTCAATTCATAAGTAAAATCGACTACTAGGAGGAAAAACCCGTGGAATAACAAAGCCATTTGGGGTCATCCGCCGAGCCATGTCTCACTGTCGGAACTGGTGCCGATGAGACGCTTATGACAGAGTGGACATGGTATGATTTTATCGATCACATAATAAATGCGATAATAAAGACAAATACGTATAGAAAGACACATAGTAAAGACGATAATCTAATAAATACTTAAAGCTTTTTAATAAATTTTTGATGATTGATCAACTCTTTTGAAGGCAAACCTATAATTAAGGCGATAGAAAAAAGTGATCCAGCTATTATTTAGAATAAATATTTAGAATATATTGGTGATTCATATTAAGTGATTCATTTTGACTAATAAGATGACAAATATATTTCTTAGGAACATATATTATAAATAAGGTAATCGCAGTTTAGTGACAAATCTAACTTGAAGTGACAGAAAATATTGTTCTCGTTTTACGTCCGGAGGTCAAAAAAACTGATTATTAATAAGTCGGTTGTTTTAAAGCAACGAAGGAAATTTTCTGTTTAAAGTGTCGAGGGTGCTTGTTTTGTGCTCAACGTCATATTGCCAAATAGATATATGCTATTTCTTGATTTAATTGAAAGTGTCGATTTTGTGTGCTGTAGGGTTTTTGATCGTAAACCACCGCAGAATATAACCAACACTTAAACAAACCTGATATTCAGACGATAGAAAAAAGTGATCCAACTATTATTTATATAGTTAGTGACAATTTTGATTTTTAGAAGACAAATATTTTTTTATGAATAGATATAATAATTAGGCTGTCATAGTTTTGTGACAAATCTAAATTTAGGTGAGAGAAAGTATTGTGCCCAGTTTTGAAGCTTTTAAACTGGAGCGTATTTGTTTCAAATGAGTCGGCGGTTGACTGTCAACTGAACTAGTTTTGTTTGGACCAATATATTGTTAGACTGAATATGGGACAGATATGGGTTGTTGCCGAGCAAATTCTCATTACGCAACACCGTAAGTGCTCACACACCCTGGGACCCCAGCTCCTAGTACCGTACTCAACAGTAATGTAGGCGTTTCACTAAAGAAAATTCAATATTCTTTCACAAATAAAGCCTTCTCTCCACAACACGGGGAGTATACCCCTGACGTTACTCCATCGCTAATTTTCTTGAGACACAGAACGTAAACGTGACATGGAATAATTCAAGACCAAGATCTCGCGGCCTGCTCATGAGCTCACGGCGAAGAATTTTATGCTCTTTATTATATACAGGGTTATGCCAATCGTCATTATTTGTGTTATGTTTAGAGTTCCGTATCTAAGGTAACCGATGAAGTATTGCTTTGGTGACTGTTTTGTATCAAAAAAGCATTTCGTAAGTTGAATTTTATATAAAAAAACGGCCAAGTGCGATTCGGACTCGCACACGAAGGGCTCCGTACCATCGTCCAAGAAAAAAATCAGGTTTATTTTATGGAGAATCCCGTTAATATTTTTAATTGCGTCTTATACATTATTTGTTGCTCTCTGCCTATCACAGTTCATGACATATAGCCCGCTGACGGATAGATACAGTCGGACAGACGTACAGCGAAGGCTTATTAATAGGGTCCCATTTGACACCCTTTGCGGGTATGGAATCCCAAAAACTAGAGATTTCCGTCCAATTCTGGATGAGCAATAAACGTACTAATTAAAATAGAGAAGTTTTACCTGAAAATAAAACGTTTATTAAATACTTACCATATTCAGGGCCTAATTAAAAACATGAGAAGACATCCTTGATTTTCAGTGCTAAACTAGTGACGTATATCCGGTCCGTCCGTTCCCGCCCGGATGTTCGGTTAAGCCGCGTGGTACCTTGTTTGCGCGCGCGCCCCACCACACCACCGAGGCAGTTCGGATTGTTGAATTCGAATTTCGCTTCATTGGATCTCTCATGTCCACCAGGCAGATTTAAAAAATATTAGGCCCTGAATATGGTAAGTATTTAATAAACGTTTTATTTTCAGGTAAAACGTCTCTATTAAATATCTTGACCGATATTCAGGGCCTAATTAAAAACATGAGAGACGTGTTTGATATCGCCTGGTGTTGGTGGACGCTAATGTGATTCGTAACCATACATATTTCAATAAAAGTAGGTATGTTTATGTTGTGACATACAGAAATTATGAATGATTCAGGAATTTTGATAAACAAGTAAGTATCTATCTATAATTTATTCGGACTGATCGATGATCCCTTAGGAAGAAACCTAAAGTTTACATGTACTGTATGTAGGTTAGGTACTATGACTTATGACATTATTGTATCTGTTCTGTATTGCTTTCTGTTAAGATGAGGTGATTAGTGTGGTTTAAAGAAATAAAATTAACTTGTAACTTATAAACAGGTATTATTATTCATCTTGATAGAACCTGCGTAGAAATGGTACCAAACCAGTAAATAAATTAGGTAGGTATTACTAAAATCAGCAAATATAAATCAAACTTTGGAATAAAGTATTGAACAATACATAATTGTCTTAATTACTCGACAGGGGAGAATAGGTTCGTAATCAATGACTCTCTTCTATCTCCAGATTTTACTTCTCTTTGATAAAAAATTTGGAAGGTCTTAGCAGACTTCCAGTTGCCTCGGGATAGTATGTCATCAATGGGAAAGTGTTCGATCCAGTTTTTGGATGCAACAGCTGATCTGAAACTGCCAGGCGTAGCATTGATGTTTGCATCTTGAAGTAGTTTCTTCAGCCAGCCCCCTATGATTGTACGTGTAGCAGCTTTGGGGTCGCCTGTAGTACTCACAAACAGATTATCGCACTTAGCAGCAATTCCCCTAGGTTTCCCCGACTCAATGAGGCAGCGTATCCAGTAGATAGGATCCAGTGACTTGTCCTAGGACTTGTTTTACAAGTGTATGTGAGCTTAGCTTATTACTTTCACTGGGATCACAAAGAGTAGACACTACAGATTTATGAACAAGGATAGTGCTGTATGAAAGGCCTTCCTTTTGATGTAGATCAGTGAGGAATCGGGCCAGGTCTGAACCTGTAGGTTTATGTGTATGTACCTTGTGAGTTATGGTCCAGTTTCGCAAACGGGTCCAAGCTGGTTTATACGTTCTAAGAGTGGATTCACGCCAGCTCGAACGGAGCAGAGCTTTTTGTTCCTCGCTCCAGTCACTTAGGTGTTCTTGCCAACCCCACATCTCCATATCTCCAGCGTCATCTCCGATATGTTGGGGGGCGGACGTCCCGTCGTTATATCGACTAGGACCTGCGACAGGTTCCTTATCGTGAATGGGGGTGACAATGCGCGGCTCTTCAGGTCTGGTCTCCAGTAAACTTTGTGCCATCTCGGGGCTACGATCAGGTACACACCCAGTGCATTGTTTAAGTGCGTCAATACTCTGGGAATGAGATAAGGCGGCGGGAACAGCCATGCCAACTTGAAATCCCACTCGCTGCCTAGAGCATCGTACATGCTCGCCTAGTTGTCGGTTCTGTCCAGTGTACAGTACGTTGGAACCACGTGAGCTCTCCTGGAAGCAAAAAGATCGATTACGGGGGTTCCCCACTTGGCAAACACGACATTTGTTATGTTTGACAGGAGATGCCATTCTGGTGGGTCTTTGAGACGTGATAAATGGTCTGCTTCGCAGTTTTAGTTCCCTGCTATGTGATAGATGGACATGTGAATGTTGTTTTGGTCCAGTACTTGTAGCACTTTCATTGCCAGCTCCGTAAGGGCTATAGATTTCGCCCCTCCCTCTTTTCTTAGATAAGAGACGACAGTTTTGTTGTCGCACTGTATTAGCAGCGACTGTGAGCCCAGGAGCTGATAATGATGGCGTAAAACATTTAATATGGCCAACATCTCGTTGTAGTTGCAATGAAGGTTCTGCTGTGAGGGTAGCCATGAGCCTGTTATTGAGATTTCGTTTAATTTCGCCCCCCCCAGCCGATGTCGCTGGCATCTGTTGTTAGGTAATGAGACGATAGTGGGACATGAAGTAGAGTACTCTTCTGACAATTCAACTGCCACCATTCTAACTCGACTAGGGCTTTCGCAACTAGAGGAAAGGTTTTTGTCATCTTTATTTTCAAGGCCTTGTTGGCCTGTAACTGTAAATACCGGTAATTTAGACGACCCCTCGGTACAGCAAAACTGGCAAAGTTCAGCAGGCCAATGAGACCTTGTAACTCTTTGACGGACGTTGTCCGTGTTGTCAAGATTTTGGATACCGTGCAATGTATTTTTGCTACTAACCTCTGAGGAACGTATTTCGCGTTCTGCCATGTGTTCCACACAATGCCCAGGTATTCCACTGCCTTCTGTGGGTTGCAAACAGATTTGTCTGTGTTCACTTGCCAGCCTAGGTGGGCTAGCGTGTTCAGTGTCAATGACACTTGATTTATGAGAGTGGCTTTGTTTTTATGAGCCAGCATAAAATCGTCGAGATACACGATAATCCGGATACCGTGATCGCGGAGGTATTGTGCTATCCAGTTGGTAATTGAGGCGAATATTCTCGGTGCTGAACAAAGGCCGAAGGGTGGGCACGTCATTTCCAGTATTTGTGGGTTTTTGTCGCCGTACAGAAGGCGGAGAAACCTTCTGTGGCCTTCGAATACAGGGACATGGAAGTATGCCTGGTGAATGTCCACTTTGGCCAACCAAACCTTGGGTTGTAGAAAATCCGTTACCCGATGAACATTTATTAGTCTGAAATGTCGAGTGTTGACGTATTGGTTCAGATTTTTTAAGTTGAATATGGGCCTCCATGTGCCGTCGCTCTTGGGGCGCAGGAATATCGGGGAAATAAAGCTGGGCGATGGGCGCACCTTTTCTAGCACACCCTGCGAGATCATGTTTTTCATTATTTTCGACATTTTTTCTGATTCTGGTGTTTTCACACTGCGACTGTATGGAATTTGCAATGGTGGTTTCAACACAAAAGGAATGCGGCATCCTTGTATAATTTTTAGAATGTATGTGAGAGCTCCCAACTGTTTCCATGGATCGTAGTACATGCGGAGTTGTCCGGCGTGAAATTTTGCATGCATGTGCATGGCATAGTCAATATTTTCGTTTATGGGTTTGGTGTCTCCTATCCCGGTGGGATGAAGGAGAACGTCTGGGTTGATAATCCCTTCCTGACCTGTCGGGGAGACCACGGCCGCGTGAACCCCGCGCGCCTCGCCCGCGAAACGAATTATTATTTATCCTGCCTCGGGCCGAAGTATGATACTTGCTTTGATTATGATATTGCGCGCGATTGTTATAAGTTGCGGCCTGTTTCTGCGTCTGACTGCGGGTAGAAGTTGAAGGCTCGTACTGTGGCGCAGTATTGTAGCGAGACATTCCTTCCACCCAAAACACATTTTTAACTCCACCCGCTTTTTCCAATAAAGCATTAAATTTGTCGGCTTCAAATAGATGAGAACCTGACGGCGCAATTTTGCGTAATGTATTTTTGTGGTACTGGTGTTTTACTGATGAGAGTATGCCTTCTCTGCGGTATTGAATAAGTTCAGCCCGGTGTCCACAGACGAGCTGGAGAGCGTCGTTTGAGATCTTGCTATACTCACCATTGGCCAACATTTCTTTGAGCTTTGTATGGATATCGTCGAATCGTAGGTTTTCGACCTGATGCGCCCAGGCTAGAAAGGCTTGTAATTCACTCAAAAGCGCGTCGCGCTATTTGAGCAATGCATAGGAAATGCCGGAAAAAGCCTTTTCCATGTTTAAGGTAGTTTTAGATGTATCGTACCTCTTTATCTCGTCATTAGCTTCAAGATTAGTGAAACCCGGCGCAAATAAATAGTGTTTTTGGACGTCAGCATATCGGACGTTAATCCAGTCCTGGCTATTGAATCGCTACAAATCTTTTAATTGTTGTGTTAGTTCGGGAGACGCCTGCGGTACAGCGGGCTCCTTGGTTTTTGTACCAGTAAAAATGTTAAGATCGACCTCGAAAGCCGAGTCAATGTTGGCGGGCTCGGACTCCTCAACATGACCTTCGTAGAGGTCTCCACTAACATTAGGGTTAATCAAGTCATGCCGTGCTTCACAATCATATTCGTGAAATTCCTGTGTAGCAGCAAGTTGGCTTTTAAGATCTTTAATCTCGTTGAAAAGAAGATCGAACTTACGTTCCTTGATGCGTTTGCGCCGTCGGTACCGCTTCCTGCGATCGTCGCTTTCCGAGAAACTCGACGAGGATGAACTAGAATTATCGGAGTCCGAAGAGCTCACCGGATTCCGCCTTTTCTTGCCTTTATCCTTACGCGCCGCCACGTGCTCCACACTGGACGGAACCTCCGGGGTTTCTTGCTCCATTTTACACAAACGAACGGTCACACCGTTGGGAATCTTTTATTTGCCTGCAATAAATCAGAAAATTCTAAGAAATTCTTTAACGAACAGTTGGTTATAATATGCAAAAGAAGTTCTCACGTCACGATGTATAGATTTTTGGCGGGCCGTACTCAGGAGCTGAGCAGCGACTGTGCCGTGCGAAAATCAAGACGCCAATGAAGCTAAATTCGAATTCCACAATCCGAACTGCCTCGGTGGTGTGGTGGGGCGCGCGCGCAAACAAGGTACCACGCGGCTTAACCGAACATCCGGGCGGGAACGGACGGACCGGATATACGTCACTAGTTTAGCACTGAAAATCAAGGATGTCTTCTCATGTTTTTAATTAGGCCCTGAATATCGGTCAAGATATTTAATAACGTATTAGAAAATATTACCTATGGGAAACAGAGAAGTCAGATTACAAGGAACCCTAAAAACTAAACGTTGCCTTCCAATTTTGGAGGAGTGACAACTACACTAATTAAAATAGCGTGGTTAAAAATAGTGCCTATAGAAACCAGACCACAGCACTCGTATTACAAGGTGCCAGTTTAGTGCATTAGCTATGACACCTCCAGATTCTGACCTCTGAAATTTCCCCCAAAAATAACCCTGTATAAATGGCCTGAGTACTATGGACTCAAAGTCGCGAAGGAACTCTCAAATGTCTTTATAACCCCTTCGGTGAAACTATAAGCACCGATCTAATTTACTTTATCGCCCTTCTCAGCTCAGGCGGAGTTTTCTATGATCTCCGTCTATTTTGAGCGCACCTAATAAGATTAAGCTATACTTTGTTTTCGGGAATTTCGACAGTTTGTTATACGGCTATCGAGGAAGATGTTTTTTGTCTACACGCAATGAAGTATAGTAACGGAAAACTTTATTTGTTTTTAGTTTGGAGTTTGAGGTTAAGTTAAATCCGAAGACAAGTCAAGAGGAAATGAGAAAACGCTGTCGCCTAAACATAGAAACGTCTCAGTATATGACCAAGTAGGACCGCGAATTTATCATATAGTTTTAACCTCACTAAAGCCACGAACGGAATTAAGAATAGAGTCCATAGTTTTGTTACCTGGAATCAATCATACACCATGAACACCGCCAGCTTCAAACGATAAATCCTTGAAGACAGCATTTCTTTGCTTCAACACAACACAGTTCAAACTATTTATTGTTATTCAGTCAAAGTACAACCGATTGTAATCAGGGCAAGCCATTTATATTCCGAGCGTAATCCTACGTCACTCTTTGATTATCTCCAATGAAGCTTAAGAGAAAAATTTAAATTCCTCCTACGTTCCCCGCTGCCTGGAGAAGACAGTCGCTTCGGACGTTGAAAGTAAATTTCTGAGCAACCTTTTATTATCAATTTTTATTAAATCACAACAGAGCTGATGCTTCCCTACTTCGAAAGCGTGGCGTTCGAAGATAATTTTTATAAGACTTTAAAATGCATGCAAAACTAAGAACTACACTTTTAAATTATTTTTTTTCGAAACTATAGAAGTTAGAAATTTTAAATAAAGAAGTTTTATAGCAATTTTTTTAACTTTCCTTGAAACGGTAGTGCAAAATTAAACTCTTTTTCGAGTCCTTTTTATTTTGAAAGTATATCTTGTGTTCTTAAAAAGTTATTGCAATTTTTAAAAGTATGATACTTAGTTTTGCAAGCCAGTGTATGTTTTTTAAGTAATTTCCCCATGGTGTTTACTTTTTATTTATTCATTTCGTCTATTCGTTTCTAATTAGGTAAGTATAAATTTATGGTTAAGAAGTTCATTTTGAAATACGTGTTCTATTTTTTAGCGACAACAAACTCAACAGAAAACTGCAAAAGTATAAAATAAAATGAAAATTGACGTCGACTAACTTTTTTAAAGGAATACCTTTTTTACTTTTTTCTTTTAGCCGTGATTCGAAAATCGGGAATTGCATGAGAATGAGAGATGTCAAACCAGTGGTGGCTTTTTTAGCGGCTATCAACCGAACCATGAAATATAATATACCAAAAAAACATAGTATGAGATGTATATCCCGAAACTCAGAGCGAATATTTTTTAAACTTGACTTCCTAATTTTTGTTTGACTTCAGTATGGGGTCAAGGATAACTTACTCTAAAGATAAGAAAGGCTTCATGGATGTGAATTTTTATTGTAAATTCATTCAATCGTTCCTATAGCAACTTTTTTGCAATCAGTACAATTTTTGTATATATAATAAAAACAAACCATTTGTACAAACCATTCCCTTCTCCTTTCATCTGACTACCTGTACGTATACGTTTCTATTATAACGTTAGCCAAAATGGAGTGATGATGTAGTAACAAAACGGTCAAGTACGAGTCGAACTCGCGCACGAAGGGTTCCGTACCACCGTACAATGGTAGGGATGCTGTGGAGTGAATAGTTTGGATTTTATGTGGCAAAATATTGTTTACAAAGTTATTGGGCGGCTGCTTTCACACTCCATCTACGTAACCAGGTGCATTCAAAAGTTTGTATGTGGTATTGAAATAATTATTGTATGGGAGCCCCCTTAAACATTAATTTTATTCTGTTTTTTAGTATTTGTTGTTACAGCGCCAACAGAAATACATCATCTGTGAAAATTGAATCGTCTAACTATCACGTTTCATGAGATACAGCCTGGTGACAGACGGACGGACGGACAGCGGAGGCTTAGTAATAGGGTCCCGTTTGGCACCCTTCGGGTAAGGAACCCTGAAAGTCAACATAGTTTTTATTTGCAGGATGGTATAGGTAATCAAATGAAAACGTCCATATTTCGGGCATTTTAGGAAAGCCATAAAAAATAAACTATTTACAAATCATACCCAATTCTATCCCGTGCTCAGCGATCAACCTTTCTCATCCTGACTTGGCTATTCACTCAGCTCTCGGATCACCAACCCGTGATGATTTATTTTTCATAGGTTTTGAACTTCATTACCAAGCAATAAGGTTCAAAATCGCGGGCCATTTTTCGATCTACCAACAGACGAGTGGTAATTTGAATTGTTTGTGCGCAATAAAGAAATTATGAATCATGAATTATGTCCTACTACAGTGAAGAGTAAGTCACAGTCCTATTACAATGAGAGTATCTGTGAAATCAATCCCGATAGTCGTCAATATATTGTTTTCAAAGCTGTTTGCCAACTACCAATTGACGTTAATAATCCTAACGTGATATGCTATTTCCCACGACCCGTCACGCGATTGTAACGAAGAAGGCATCTGGACAAATATTAAAATATATTATTAAGATATATAAGATATATTAGTTCGAGCAGCAGGCAGTAGGCGTATACTAGCACTATACAGAAGATTTTTAGCTAGCCATGTATGCATCCATGTACTGTCCCATTTCGCTTACAACCATGAACAAAAAGAGTTCCCCGTTTTAATTAAGTCTTTTGTCACCAACAACGCCACGCTAGCTCAGAGCTAGTCTTTAAGCTCTTAAATCGCAAACTAGTCTACACTTTATCCTCTTAACGAGCTCTTTTAGGAGGATTTACTTTAATTAATGGGATTTTGGGGGGAATAATTAAAATGTGTTATTTATTAGGAATTGGAATTAGCGATCCAATAAGTTGTGATTTATCGACTTAGCACGAGGAATACCTGAATCCGATTTTTTTTTCGTCTATCATCATCTTCATGTGGGTAACATGTATCTTAAAGCACTACATAAGCCACAAAGGTTTGTATGTAGTACGTACAAATAATAGTAAAAAAGTTCATATTTAAATGTTCCAAAATGAAGAAAATAAACTTCAAACTGAATCAAACCAATCAATGCATTATATTACACAATCAAAATGATATATTAATAAAACAAAAAATAAAAAAGAAGTCCGTTAATATGCCCAAGGGGATGCACGGGCCTTTACCGGGATACAAGTAAGATTGGGCCATGCTCCACTACGCTGGCTCAGTGCCAGTTGATGGAGGGGTGTCGGGCTAGTGACCAACCCGACTGTCAGACGTTATCAAGCTGCCCTTTATTTTATTTTATTTTATTTATTTGGTTTACTAACAGTTTGTGTGCAAGATAAACAGTTAGGTAGGTATAGTATAGGCTAAGTTAAAACTATGCTAGGCACACAAGCTACTTAAAAGTAAACACAACTTTAGTTGAGAAACTAGGTACTAAATACTTAAATAAACTATGCTATAGGTGCTAGTAAGACAACTGTAATTTTTGCTAATTGAGGATCAGAGTTTTGATTTTTGAGCATGCATCATGGAAGATGTCGATTTTGTCACTGTGGTGGTTTAGTAACTTGCAAAGGCGGGGAGTGGCTGAGTTAGCCCCTAGTACAGTTTTACGTAGGGGAGGACATAGTGGCGTGACAGCTAGGCGCGGGCGTCTGTGCGGTACCCTGATTGTAAATTTAGACAGCAACTGTGGGCAGTCAATTTTGATGTTGAGAATTTTATGCAAGAATGTCAAGTCAATGAAGTCGTATCTGCGTGTTAAAGATTTCATTCTGAAGTGCTTGAGTCTTCCTTCGTAGGTCGGTATTGACTTGGCTAGTCCTCTGGAGTACGCCAGGTGCCACATAAACCTCTTCTGTATGCGTTCTAATTTCAACATGTGCACGGAGTAGTGAGGACGCCATACAACACTGGCGTACTCCATGATACTACGCACAAGAGTATTGTACAGCAAGATTTTAGTGCTTGGGTTCCTGAACGTTTTGCTGTTCCTCATTACAAATCCTAGCATTTTATAAGCTCTTCTTACAATACCATCTATGTGCGGGACAAAAGTTAATTTCTGGTCAAAGAGGACGCCGAGGTCCTTGACCGTTTCGAGTAGGGCCTTTAAGGCCTCTTACACAGCTCAACGATACTATTAACGATAGTAGCCGGGACCTACAGCTTAACGTGTCATCCCAAACACGGAAGCGCATCAATTAACGTAACGTTTTTAATACTATACCATTTTTGGGAAGTATTTTAGATTCAATCAAAATCAAGTAGTAAAGTAGCCGCACCAATAACTTTGTAAACTACATTTAAAATACAACCTATTGACTTTTCATGAAAATAGTTATAGTCTATTTCACTTACTCTCATGGTCTTTATAGATCCTCTTTACTAATCCGTCGCCCAGTTCGAGGAGTCCAAACTTGGTATGTCTTGAAAATATTTCTTGGATTTTTAGAAAACAGGCGGCCGAAAGGTAATGGTGTAGTATATTTTTAGAACCGGCTCATGAAGCCCTTTAATTTGATACCCCACACGATAGATTTCAGAAATAAAATCCCATACAAAAAATTAATGACGTCATAACTCCCATAATTTCCGAAGGGGAAAATCGAGAAAAGCTCTAAAAAAATATATTTTGATTCAAGGAATACGAGGGCCAAGTTTTGTGAAGATCGCTTGAAAATTTTGGCCCCTAGACCGGGACTGACAGACATAGAGACAGACGAAAGCAAAATCAGCCTCCTATCTTGTCGAAATGGAGCCCTTCGCTTGCTTCGCTCGCTCGGTCAAATGATATAAAAAAATTGGCATAGATCCTGATGAGTTGGCAAGGAATGGCTCCTTTTATGCCCAGAGTGGGCGGATAGAAACTGCCGCTTATAATTAGGGGGCATGGTCAGATCAATCGTAGTATTGGCATTATTTTTCAGGCATATTTTCCATACTAGAGAATCTGTAAGAGAAACCAATTTAAATGCCAGTTTCTCCCCATTATCTCGCACTATTTCACAATTTCGTCCAACATTTTAAATGCAAAACAATCGGCAGTAACCAAAACAAGACCGGAGCGACTATCAGAGATAAGTAGATTGAACATAAATAAGTCTGTTATGTAGAGCAACGAAGGAAAACTTTTGTTTACAAGAGTCGAGTTTGCTAGGATTTTTGTGACATAACTTATTTTACCAAATATATGCTATTTCTTATGATTTAATTTAAAGTTCCGATTCTGTGCCTTAAAAGGTTTTTGATCATTAACCAGAGACGCCAGAATATTACCATTTTTTTGACAGGTGTCCATATTTTCGTCAGGTGTCACTATTTTTGACAGGTTTTACTATTTCGAGAGTTTTTTGAAAACACAACATATGCCATTCGACTCAACGCTCAGAAAATGCGATTTGACATTTGCGATCAAAATTGATCACGTAACTTTTCACGGTAGCGCCAACAAGCGGTCGTTATCGCCCGCCTTGAGAAAGACTGTTTTAGATTCAAAACCAAATGAATATCACAAATTATACCAATACACAAACAAGATACGCTCGGCCTAATGGTGCCTATTATTATTGCACTGGT
The DNA here is from genome assembly GCA_949825045.1 of Argyresthia goedartella. Classification (NCBI taxonomy): domain Eukaryota; kingdom Metazoa; phylum Arthropoda; class Insecta; order Lepidoptera; family Argyresthiidae; genus Argyresthia; species Argyresthia goedartella. The sequence goes on from OX463815.1 coordinate 22,040,692, forward strand.
TGCGTTACCGCACTGTACAGCGAGCGAGATCCTCTGGACTAGGAAAGTCACAGAACGGTAGGCAAATACTCCGTCCCTCAAGCGACACCCAAGTCCTTGATAAAGGTCACTAAGAAATTCTTCTTCTTTCGGCGGCGAAAGGTACAAACAGATAACTTCCCTTGTATGTACAATTGTACATATACAAGCGAATGGTAACTTCTATTAATTAAGTAAACGAGTATATGGAGCACTGTTTTGACGTTCCGGACTTCAAGTTAGACTTGCTTTCGGCTCTGCACAAAGGCCCCAGTATAATTTTAATGGCATACCCCAACGTTCACACCTCACCGGTATCTAACCTAATTCACTCCCCTATGTCCCACGCACCCTCGCACTCAAGCCTTTGAAGAGATCTCGTGTTCATGTCTGCACATTTAATATGCCAATTATCAATTCGAAAGAGATTTTTTTTTAAACATTTGTTATAAACATTTACAATGTTAAACATTTCTAAATTAACTAGCACGTGTACATAGGCCTATTTATTACATGGTACTTACTTGCTTGCTTACCCACATCAAAAGATAAACAAATCCTACGTAACTTCACAACATAATATTAATCAGAAGAGTAATTATCTATATATCTAGTTATCTAAAAAAATGTCTACATTGTTGAGAAATTATTTATTTAAACAGCAAAATAGCTTCCTTTCACATATGTTTATTTTGAGAGTAGCCAGCATGTAGCTTTAGCTTAATTTTGTCTAGTATTTTTATTATGTTTTGTTCTCTTTGGTTTTGGCAATAAAGACCATTTTCTTGTTTTCTTTCTTAATTAGCTTATGCTGGATTCAATGTAGTCAACTCAATTTTAAAGAAAGCGGGAGAGCTATACTTTTGGTTTTAATACGTGTAAACTCGCGCTTCTTTGTGTGTAGGGCGTCACTAACCGGTCGCGAATTTACGCACACAGAAACAATGTGCGTATATTATGGCTCGTTTGCTCTGTCGTCAGATAGAAATATATAAAGAGTGTAACAGAAAGGTGTAGTCATATTTTAGGGGGTTGTTAGGGATATCATTCAGAAAAACTTTCACTATGAAACCGATTTGATCTGAGCAACTTTGTTTTTGAATTCTCCATACAGACTGGGCCGGGCGATCGGCTGTTTTAATGGAGAAGTGAAAAATAAAGTTGGTCTGATCAGAGTGATGCCAATAACAAACTTCTAAAATATTACTACACCTTTCTGTTACACCCTGTATAGTGTACCGTTTCGGCAGAGGTCCCGGTTGGGCTGTTCACGTCAGAAGGCACAAAATCACCTCGAAGTCACTACGATAATGTAGAGCGATTTGGAAGGGCCAACGGAGCGTTGTAAATAACTTTCAGGCCCGCGGATTAAGTAGGGACCATATTTTATGTCTTTCTTGACAGACTATGTTATGGATGTATCATTATGATTGTGAATCTCTCCACGTTATCGTATATTTTGCTTTGGTGATACATTCCGAAGACAAGGCTGTATGTAACCATTAAGAGCTGCTGGCCAAAGGTCTACCCATGTTGCAACCAAAATTATCTATCCTGGACTAATGCATTCGTCCCTGGCAGAAGCGGTTGTTTGGTTTGATTTATTTTACCTAAATATATGAACAGGGTAAAAAATACAGAGGAATCTCTATCTATTTACTGCTATAACTATTTCACCTCGCCTCGCCAATCTCGCTGCAAGATTACTTCTTGGTTGGCGCAAGATTGCAGCTGTTTTGGTTACGAATAGAATAGTTGCCCGGGGTGACAATATTTACAAGTTTTTTGCTTTTTTGGGAGACTTCATTTATTACTGTGTAATTTTAGTTATAGCGATGGGTTGGGTTAGCCTGTTATGAAAATGAGAATCACTAAATGTGGGTGCAAACTCGTCCATTTGATTCCCGAAGTTTCTCCATCTTTTGTCAGTTTTTCACCTAACTAGCCAAGAAGTCGGCGAGCTTGTTTTGCTAAACATTGTTGTGAGAACCTTATGTGATCTTCAGACCTTCATAGATCAATAGTGGCGATGGGCTAACCTCCTGTCACGTAAAATGGAGAATGAGAAACTGGCTAATGGGGAAACAACTGTGCCTCTGCCAGCCCGTATGGGGAAAGGCGTGACGCTGTGTTTAAATAGTTGAGTATTATGCGAAGTAGATTCCCTAACTCAAGTCTGGTCACACAGTCAATGTAATTGATCCCGACAGAATGATGGATTACGGACTATGTGCTGCGGTGGCTGCCGGCGGATTAAGACGAATCTAAGTGCCGTTTCCGCAATACGCTTCCGCCCACCGCCCACCCCCCCGCTGCTTCGCTTGTATAATTTAAACCTATTTTGGTCTAAACATTTTGGTTATAGTCTGGGGTCTCTGGCTTACCCTATCACGTACACAATCGGCAATTAAAATGAAATCATAAGATATAGCATATATTTGGTAATAAATCGAAGATTTCCTTCGTTTCTATAAAGAACAACATTTATGTTAAATCTATCTGTGATTACCGTTTCCTTTTTTTTTGTAACTGCCTATGGTGTTGCATGTCAAATGACGGAATGTCGGACGAAATTGATGAATATTGCACGATACTGGGGAGAAACCATTTCATTGCAACTTATCAGGACCTATGCCATTTTCATATCATATTAATATGTTAATATGGGCGCTTCCGTGTTTGGGATGACATCGCACGTCCCGGCTACTATCATTAAAAATATATTATAAAAGGAGGAGCCTTTTTATGCAACTTATCAGGACCTAGGCCAATCAGCTAAGCTAGTATATGTTGCAAGCAAGCAAAAAAAGCGGTAAAAAGAAATTGGTCTAAGTAGCAACTCGTCTAAAATGTAGCTGGTCCAAGTAGTGACTCGTCTTAAATGTAATTGGTTCAAATCAGCCTTTGTCAAGGCGGGCGATAACGACCCTTTGTTGGCCCCTTGAGTCGAGTGGCACGTGGTGTGTCATTCATTATTTTGACAGGTGTCACTATTTCGACAGATTTTTGATAACAACTGTTGTAACCCCTGACAAATCGTGGCAACTGTCAAACATAGCGAAACGTCCAAAAGAATTACCTTGTTTAAATCATGTCACCTGTCCAAAATAGTGTTGTTTGTTTTAAATGGCTATGATAAGCCACCTTAGCCATGTTTTATTAAAATCACTTCAGTGGTTCTAAAAGCATCATAAACAAGGAAACAAACCAACCAAATTTAAGATTGAAGATTCCACATATTGTGTTGGGGTATTTGAAATTGTTAATTTATAGATATTATAGACAAGTTGAATTTTAGACGGGACAATTTTTAGACAAGTTGCAACTTAGACGAATTTCCTCGTCCTGGTTCTGGTTCTGAAGTCTCCTGGACTTCGTGTATTGGCTCGTGTAGTCCAAGCAGAAGGTATTCCTGCTTGTGACTACACCAGCGTGCCGGTTTTCTTTCCCTTGTTCTTGCACCTTCTATTTTTCCTTCCATTTACATAATCGTTCCATATACGTGCGTACATGTCCAAAAAAGTCCAGCATTCGGATTGCCCAGGATTCCGTTTAAGCTTTTCTATTAACATGATTCCCAAGTTACGTTTCCGACGAGTTGCTACTTAGACCAGCTGCATTTTAACCGAGATGATCAGGTCCAAAGGAACTACTTGGTTCAAGCTAACAAGCAACAAACCAATACTAAAGATGCCAGATTCTTGAAAGGTCCCCATTGCACCTGTCCAAGTACAGTGAAATGTTAAAAATAAAACTGGTCAAATACGAATAGGACGTCGGACCCGCACACAAAGTGTTCCATACCATTGTATACGGAAAAACGCAAAACGACAGTCTTTTGTACGAGAATACCTTTTTAATTTTTAATTATAAATATTAAATACTAGGTAGGAGTAGTCCTAGGTTTTGATGTAAGTCCTTGAATGTAGATTCAAGGACGTACATCAAAATGTTTAAAAATAATTTTGTGTATGTAGTATGTAAGTATTGAACTATGTACTCAGTTTCACGAAACTTTTTGCTTATTGAAACCGGAAGTAGATATAAATTGCGTAAGTTATTTACAGAAAGAAAATCAAATATGATAACAACCTTTATATTATTTATAATTTGAATGCTGATCATTCATTATTAATTTATAATGACAAATAACTAAGCATAAAACTCAATTTTCTGATAAGATCGGGATAGACCAGTTCAATTCAACGATAAATAAATAAAACAAAATGGCTTAGAAAATGGCCATACCAATAATCTCTTGCATGGCTACTACTTTTAATTCTTGAAAACCCGTATCTTTCATTATTTGTTGTTAAAGCGATAGAAATACAACCGTAATATTATTTGCATTTTATTTATTTTATCTACACACGTATCATAAACCCTCTTTACTGCGTACAAAAACTGCACGTTACGATCAGCATAATGTAAAAATACTTGGTAAAAACTTATTTCTTATCTGAAAAATTACACATTATGAACATAATGTGTAATTTTTCTACGTATTATGACATTCAAATTTCCAACGCCGACGCCCGCCTTTGTGCTGCCCCTAGTTTGTCTGTGAAGTTGGTACTACAGAACAAGCTAAACAACTACAGAGCCACAATGCCGGTCAAACATGCGGTTCCTGAATACATCAACGAGAGCTTATGATATGTGTGTAGATAAACTAGTGTATGTAACTGTACATAATTAGGCATTAAAACTCTCGAGCCACTCTCGAGTATTAATGCCCTCCATTATGTATTAGTCACATAAACTACTATAATAGCTTTTCTTCATGTTCATATAATATAGTGGTAAATTAAAATATGTAGGTTTATTAATTCAGTCCACAAAATGTACCGACAGAATATCAGCGTTGTAGAATCTCCTAGAGGACCTGTAAAACATGCTAAGACGGAACAACCTTCAAGCTGTAATCCTCACCATTGAAACCTTCATGAAAATGAAATTTTAAAATGCTAAAAAATAGTCCAGAAATAGTCCTAAATAGTCCACCAAGAAAGAAAATTAGTCCACTTATAGTTTCGAAGTTATAGCTATAAGTTGGTGAGGATTACAGCTTGGTAATCCTCATCTCTCTTGCAAGCAAACGGAAGGGCCTATTGACTTGGTTTCGGTTTCAAAAATTAGTCCAGAAATAGTCCAGACGGCATGCCAAATTTCAGAAATAGTCCTTCAACGATTCCAGAGTTATAAAGTCATCTTGATGAGGATTACAGCTTGAACATTTGATAACATCAAATAGCTCCGGACCGCCTACGACTTCTAGTTTGATATGTATGCCAAAAAATAGTCCAGAAATAGTCCACCGTAACAATAATAATTTCCACCTGGTTTACTTTGAAGAACGGCATTAAAAATGAAATGTTTTTTCCCATACATTTCAATCAATGTACAGTCGTGTACAAAATATTAACGGGGTAAACCCTAATAAACCGGTTTATACCAATTAATCTCCATAATCTAGTAGTTTTATACTCGCTTCTCACGCAGGAGATGCGTGTTCGAATCCGGTGCGGACCTTATACCAATGAGATAAGTTATTTAACCAATGTACATTATACAGACGTTCATAATTCATAATTCTTTATTGAACACAGTTATTTAAAAAAGATACATTAAGAGAAAACATATGTACAAAGGCGAGCTTATCTCTAAAAAGAGATTTCTTCCAGCAAACCAAGGCATGACAGGAAATTTTATCAATAAAGGGTAAGCAGTGCACAACATCTAAACAATAATAAAATACATATAAGTAAATTACATATCTATAAAATACGGTAAATAAAATACATACTCGTATCTAACAAACTACTAAATACGTATCAATACATACATAAACCTGTACATAAAGTTTACATATAATAATAATATACATACTACAACTATCACAAAAGAGAGAGGAAGTGCTCTTTTACCCGGTTTTTGAAAGCGAAAAGAGTCGGGCTGTCCCTTATCGCACAAGGAAGTGCGTTCCACAGTCGGACCGCCTGCAACCTGAAGGAGTGCTCATATGCGGAAGTGGTATGCCTTGGAGTGGCTAAGAGTGAGACCGTGTGAGATCTCCTGAAAAGAGATACTCAAAGCGGTCTCGAAGGTAGCTGGGGTAGCGCGGATTTTTCTATATATTGAAAAGACAAAAAATAATATGGGAGTCTCGGCGACGACGAATCGGAAGCCACCCCAACTCTTTGCGAAATTGAGAGACGTGGTCGAATTTGCGCAGCCCGAAGATAAACCGAATCCCGAGATTCTGAAGTCGTTCGAGTTTGTTCAGTAGATCTTCGTTCGCGCTCGCCCAACAGACATCGGCGTAGTCGATTAGCGGCAGGAAAAGGGACTGAGCAAGGGTGATTTTGGTCTGCCGCGGCAAGAAGTACTGCAGACGCCTGAGGGAGTGAAAAGACGCAAAGACCCGTCTGCTGACCTCGCTGACATGTGGAGACCAAGACAGCTGGTTGTCAAAAATAACCCCAAGGTTTTTCGCCTTATCTGTGTACTCTATTGTGATGCCATTATATGATACGGGAACAATGGGTTTTGTAACAAGGAAAGAGTGTGCCTGGTTCCTAAAATCATGGCTTGTGATTTATTCGGGTTTATTAACAGCCCGTATGATGAGGCCCAGTCTTTCACATTCTCGAGGTCAGCATTCAGTGCCTCCACGGATGAAACTACATCGCAGGGGGAAATGTGGCGATAAATTTGTAGATCATCTGCGTACAGATGATACGAAGAAGAGAGTACGTCGGAGATGGAGTTTATAAAGACTGAAAAAAGAAGAGGAGAGAGAATACCACCTTGAGGCACTCCTGAGGAAAGATCACACCATTGAGTTTCGGTCTCTTCAGACTTAATGCGCTGCTGACGACCTCTCAGGTATGAGTCGAACCAGCCAGCAGCGTGGGAGGAGACATTCAGCGATGTTAATATAGCGACAAGAATGTCAAAATCGACGCAGTTAAAGGCATTGCTGAAGTCAAGCAGGGCCAGCACCGTAACCAACCTCTGATCCATGGCTAGCTGTATATCATCGCTGACTTTTAAGAGTGCTGTGGTAGTACTATGCCCTGGTCTGAAGCCAGATTGGAAAGGATTGAGAAGTTTGTTTGATGAAAGGTAGGAGGTGAGTTGGGAGTAGACAATGGATTCAAGGACTTTGGAGAGAATAGGTAAAATAGATATGGGCCTGTAATCTTTGAAGGAGGAGGGATTGGAATTTTTGGGCAGTGGGATGACAAGAGCTTTCTTCCACAGACTAGACTACGACGTTCTTACGGTGATCGAAAACATTTTTAGGCAACCTTTTATCTCTATAGCTGCGGCGATGAGCTAGTCGCCTGCTGTAGGCACCTAACTACCTACCTTCCTACAAAGGTACTAATCAACAAGTTACAAAAAATATGAGGTTACAATTTTATTACCCCACTGCGCCAGACCGGCTGCGCTATACGACAACCAGTGTTGGATTTTGGCTCGTTGAAAAGGATAGCACAAAAATACAAAAAGTATATAGTAAAAGTATAAAGTACTATATATTAGTATTAGATACTAATTTAAAAATGATGAAAATATTTAAAATCAACATCATTTATTAGTAATTTTCAAGACTTTACTGCCACTTTCCATAATAATTGAACTCTACTGACTACTCGTTGGGTTAGAGATCTAGCAATTATACTTACTTTATTTTGACTGTTTTTTTTAGATATAATGACAAATCATAATTTATAAGTCCATTACATGTGACTTATATACAGGCGGTAAAATAAAAGTGTAGTCTTATTAGAGGTTGTTAGAAACATCTTTCTGAACAACTTTCACTATGAAACCGTTTTTATCAGAGCAATTTTATTTTTCACCACTATACAGGGTATTGTTATGTAAAGCCACCCCCGGGTAATGGACTATAGTACCAATCATTATGAATAACTTTCCCCAAGAAATATAGGCATATGGGTCTCCCATAGTAACATGTAATCAGCTGATTGGTCAATGTAATGAGAGACGATTTTTTTCCATTTGCGACAATATGTTTCTGGAGGAAAGTTGTTCATGATGATGGGTACTATAGGTGTAATTTTACAAAATAACAGCCTGTTTATTCATTTTTGGAAGAGTTTAAAAATAAAAATGCTCTGAAGATGTTTCATGACGAAACTATAATGTCCCTACATAATTATGTATATGTAGGGACATCATAGTTTAGGGAAGGGGTTAAACCCTTGAAGATTTGACTACACCTTTATGTATACTTATACTCGGGAGGTGCCAATTATTTAGACATAAGAACTTAATCAAATACCTAAAATTGAAATGATTAAGATTGTAATTAATCAAACAATGTTTGATGTTATGTGATGATTATACCAATGAACCGACTGTGATTATTGATATTAAAACAAAGTTATATATATAAATATGATATAAACCTATACATATATGTAACTATAATGAACATAAATGGATCTGTTCTTTTTTCAAATTATGTTTTGTGAGTACAGAAGCTAGCATGTTATCCTTTACACATTTATTATCAGTTCTTAACACTTTCCTCCATTGCAATGATGTCATTATTACAATTGTCATGTACCGATTGACGTGATTTTTAAACACTCGTGCCTTAATTTCCACCGAAAAATGCTTTAAGATGTCTTCAAAAGTTTCAGCAAAATCGTATTTCGAAGAAATTTTGCCAGCGCGTTCGCGATACCAATTCCGCCATTGTTGTTTACATCTTAGCTCAACTATATAAATATATAATATATATATTATAGCTACAACCGAAGCTCGAAGACCCGTTCAAAATCCAAATCGCTGTCACGCACTTATCTACAACAAAAAACTCATTTATGTTTCAGTCTTCTAAGGGCTTTTGATAGCCGTTAAAAACAGTTTAAATTAAACACAACTTAAGCACAACAAGCAAAAGGCGAGTAATGTACTCAAGCAGGCCAAGCTTATTGCCTGTCAGCCAGGTTGCCCCTAACCATCCGTGTTTTATTAAGGTTGTATTTAAACTGTATTTAGCGGTTATCAAAACTCTGGTGAAAGTCCGGCTAAATGGGAGAACATAAAAGTTAAGTGTCGTGAACGTGAAGGACAGAGCTATGCGCATATGCGCTTACTTTCCTACAATATTACAATACCGTTAGTTTACAGAGATTAAAAACAGGCCCTTTGATTGAATTAACCGATATAAACCGGTTTATTAGGGTTTACCCATTATTATTTTGTACACGACTGTACATGTATTGAATGTATGGGAAATAAAACATTGTATTTTAATGCACTTCTTTAAAGTTAACCAGGTGGAAATCATTATTGTTTCTGTGGACTATTTCTGGACTATTTTTTGGCTCAAATTTAAAACTGAAAGTCGTAGGCGTTCCGAAGATATTTGATGATATCAAATGTTCAAGCTGTAATCCTCACCAAGATGTCTTAATAACTCTGGAATCGTTGAAGGACTATTTCTGAAATTTTGCATGCCGTGTGGACTATTTATGGACTAATTTTTGAACCCAAACCAAGTCGATAGGCCCTTCCGTTGGCTTGCAAGAGAGATGAGGATTACAGCTTGACGTCAAGCTGTAATCCTCACCAACCTATAACTATAACTTCGGAACTATAAGAGGACTATTTTTCTTTCTTTGTGGACTATTTAGGACTATTTCTGGACTATTTTTTGGCAGTGTCAAATTTCATTTTCATGAAGGTTTCATCGGTGAGGATGACAGCTTGAAGGTCGTAAGACGGAGCCGTTTCGCCGTTGCGATACACACCGCTTGGCGTCGTTCTGCCTATTCCAATTTTGTTACTTTGTTTTGCCTTCATCTTTTATTTCCTACTTGTTTTTATTTATTTAGATATATCATTTTTCTGTGTCTTGTGTATTGTGACAGTTGAATAAATGTGTTTTCTATTTCTATTTCTATTAACCTCTGTGAAAATTTCAGCTACTATTCGGTTGAACCCGGTGATAGACGGACGGACAGACGGACAGCGAAGGCTTGGTAATAGGGTCCCGTTCGGGACCCTCCAGGTACGGGACACTAAAACGCTAAGCAATGGCGATATTTGACCCGTACAATAAATAAATACCGTACCGTAAATACCGTACCGTAAATGTCATGTTAACTTAATGTAACCTAAGTTGCTAGACCGCCATTAATTAAGAAAATAAATAAACGAGATGAAACCTACCAATTTATCGCTTCCAATCACCCCTTTCACAATAGTTTCTTTCTAAACCACTTTTAGTCTTATCTACCGCATTTTGTACACCCCATCGTAATAACTTTACAAGGTAAAAACAAACAGGAAAGCAAAACAACTAGTATAGAATTAAACACTACCGCTCATACCCCGCTCTTTCAGGTATACACAAGGGCGGTTACATGTTTCAAAAACATTTGAATTCGCCCAAAAAAACAACAAATCCAACTCTAGGTGCCACTGTACACTCATGAACAGACTGCGTTTCGACGCTTATGGACCATTTCGTATTTGGTTTCATTTCTTGAAATGCTCTTTTATCTCAAAACGGTTCTTGAAGGCAACAATTATATTATTTAGCAATATCTCTCATAAATATATTATTTACTCATAAATACAGGGCTTTGTTCACAAATTGCCGTGTTCAATTGTTTCGATATTACGAGCGCGGTCGCAAGCGATAGAAGTAAGGGAACAATTTAATGAATTTTGGTATTTTTCACTGGAAAAAAAATTGCTTCAGAGTCGTGGGACTAACCACGCTTGAAACGGGCATAACTTTGCAAGACAACACCCTGTATTTTAAATTTTTACCAAGTTTAGTGCCCCCATGTATTTTCACTTTGTGCCCGGATACTAAAGTAAGGTTTGTTAGTTCACAACTTTATTAAACAACCTAGAGCCGAAGCGAAGGGGAGCAGAGTGAGGCGAACCCATATAGTTTATTATAAAATAAGGTGTAAATGTTCGTGAACATTAAGCCAATTTGGGATGTATTTTTTTTGGGATGTTGCTTTTTACACAATTAGTTTGAACTCAAGCTATTCTTAAATAGTTCACTTCAAAAAGCATCGATTCTAAAACGGTCAAATGCAATGTGGACACGTGTGATTTGGACCTAACGCGAATGAGATCTGTTTTTAGTAGGCCAACTTAGGCCGATATAACCTATAAATAAGCATTTATTTAAATTTTACTTCCCCTATCACGCATATTTTACGAATCGAGATATCCTAATAGACTAGTACTAGATCATGTGCCACGGACATCAAGGTACCAAAATAGCTGTTACGCAATGAGCGTAAAAATATATAATAAAGTGCCTGATGAATTAAAACATCTCCCACAAAATCTCTTCAAACAAAAACTGTTCTCATGGCTACTGCAGCATAATTTTTATACACTGAGGGAATTCTTTTCTCACTAATAATTAAAAAGTAAGGTTATAACATACCTACAGTAAAATATTTGCATGCTATATAATATAGTTGATTAAGGAAGAAAATGACATGTTATATTAATTTAAGAACTTATGTAATACCTTATTCAAACGCAAATAAACAAATCATTATATCACTGATAAAAGTAACAGTTCAACTCGCTTACTTATTCGATGCGTATTTACTCGTCACTGGGGCGGGGCAGTAACTAACCTCGCTCGCGACTGTACGAACAACAAAATCTTGCCGGTAAATAAGAGCAGTGCCACTGACATCTCCGGGCATAAATATTCCCGGGCAAGTTATGCGCATTCTGCCGCAGAGTCCGCGACACAAAAACACCTCGCGAACGGCGCTTTGATTTTAAATTCTAATTTTATGACGTCTGTTTTGCATATCATGACGTAATTCACCAGAAGCCGAGCAGCTTCGGGATGATACCGTACCTATACATGTGTGTGATTGCGGAATTAAGGGCACGTTTAAACGAGGTCTTTTGTTAGGTTCTCCCTTTTAAGTGATTAGCTCGCAAATGAAAAACGCGCATATGTTTTGTGGTGGCTTAACTATGAAGTGGTTGTGTTAGAACAGTAGACTTCGCTTGTTTAAAATTTCAAGCTTGTAAGTCTGCTAGGAGTACGTTAGAATTTTGATGATCGTTGATGACTCAGTCAGTGACAAAATTTCGGCCGACAAAAACTTTGAACGGCGGTCGTTTCCATTCTTTCGTCTTCGTCTATTTAAATTGTGACTAAAAATTCACAGAAATCAAACAAATAATAAGTCAAAAAAATCAGGTGTCTAGATTTATCTACAACATAGTTACAGGGGGTCGAAAATACCCCGAAGTGCTTCCCCTCCTCTCTCCCCTTTTGGATTATTTTCGCAACATCTTCTGTAGAATGGGGTCCTTAGTGTGCCTCTCAAATTGGATTGAAATCCGTCGATAAATAAAGCTACAGCAAACTTCCCCCCTTTTCCCCCTATTTTCCTCCTTATCAAATTTGCGATCGACTAAAACATTTAAATAAATCACTGGGTGCCAATTTTCGTCAAAATCGGTTGAAAAATGCGTCCTGTACGCGAGAACAGACAGACGGACCAAGGCATTTTTTGCCAATCTCGAAACTCGACGTTTCGTCGCTCGGTCAATCATTACCGTCACATAAAGACCATGTTATAAAAAAATATTTTCCTCCATTATTGAAAAGCTAAAAGATAGGTCATGTTAACACCTCGGGTCAACTACCTCCCAAAGAATCGATAGAATGTTGACTCGACATTAGTGCGAAATCGCCATCTATCTTTGTGTCAATGAGCCCTTACTGCAAAGTAACTTCGCGTTATTTGCGCGAGTGCTCCTAATGTACGGACGTTTTTGCGTTTACATTGAAATCTATTTCGGTGTAGTGATTCGAAGTAACGTTGTGGTTTTATAAGAGAGGTTTTGCTGTTTAAATAAACCAAGTTAATGACTAACGCGGCGAGCTCAGTTGGAATACACTTAGTGAAGTAAATCTTACAGAAAAGTCTAGGGTAATCAGGTCTCAGACTTTAAGACCTATTAAAGATTTATTGGCACAAAGAATTTCCCGAATTTTTATTTTCTGCTTACATATCAAAAACATTGAATCTTATGAAATTTTGATGAAAGCTGACATTTTTTTATACAACTTTGATCAAAGAGAGCTTATGATACATGGTCATATAATTAAGAACGATTTGTAGTACCAGATATTTTTTTTCAAAACTATGCTATGTGTACCTTTAAGTTCCTTCTTAAAAGTAATTAGTTGTGTTATGAAATAGCTAAATCGATAAAGTAAACGGGATTAGGAGTAAATATTTAAAACATTTGCTATTTTTTTTACAAATTTAATTGATTATCGATAATTACAAATTCAAGTAGTAAAAATGCTGGACAAATAATTAAGAACGATTCTTAAGCTGCTCGAGAGTTGTTTCCGTAGATACTTAGATTTTACAAATCACATTAAATAAGACAGTGACAATGTTAAAAATTATAATTTAATACATTTTATTCTAAGTTAATAGTTTGTAGCGTGACCATGGCTTTTAATAACTGCCTTAAACCGACGAGGCATTGATTCTATCAATTTTTGTCATTTTTCAAGAGAAATAGAGCGCCATTCTTCTAAAAAAACGTTATATAACTCAGTTAGGTTACCACATCGTCGATTTGAAACCTTTTTCTTGACTTCGCACCAAAGATGCTCTATGGGATTTAAATCTGGGCTGTTCGGTGGCCATTCTAAGACAGAAACTGATTGAGATGTGAGGAATTCTTTAACGGTGCGTGCAGTGTGCTTCGGATCGTTGTCGTGTTGGAATGTCCAAATAATCGGAAGTACGTCTTCAGCTTAAGGTAACATAGTTTCTTCGAGTATATTTTTGTACTGGAATTCTATCAGTCTAACAGGTCCAACACCATGACCAGAGAAGCATCCCCAAATTTTCACATTTCCACCACCATGCTTTAATGTCATTTTTGTGTACTTGGGTCGAATGCTGTATTCGGAGGGCGTCGAACATATCGTTTCCCATCAGAACATACTCTGTTAATTTTTGTTTCGTAAGAGAAAAGAACATTTTTCCACTGTCTTGCTGTCCAGCTTTCATACCTCCTAGCAAATGCAAGCCGGGCTTGCCTATGGCACTGTTTCAATATGGGCACCTTTCTTGCTATCCTTCCGTTCAACTTCGCTTCTACCAATCGCCTTCGGATAGTGCGCGCTGAGATCGCTGAAGGGTTATTTTCACCAAAGTATTCTTTTTTTAACTCATTAGACCCCTTAAAAGGGTATTGTTTTGCCAAACGCACGATATTTCGATCGTCTCGCTGAGATGACTCTCTGTTTAGGTACACGAGGAATATTTAAAGTTGTTTGATGTGTGTTAAAATGCTTCACAGCGTGGAATATCATCGTTTTTGAGCACTGCAAATGATTGGCAATCTTTTTATATGAACAATTCATATCGCGAAGTTTTATTATTACTTCCCTTGTAGATGCATCACAATTTTTATTTTTTCCCATTTTTTTATTATGAAACGATCAACTTTTTGACTTTTACAGAACTAAATGGCGCCAAAATTACTCGAATAGTGGCCTAGTTACAGAGTGTTCTCTATTTAAATTTGAATAAAAAAATAAACGATCCAGCGTTCTTAATTATGTGGCCAGCCAGTAAGTTTGCAATAACATGTTAAGATATATTATATACAAAAAGTTTACTTATATAATAATATTGTTGAATTTATCATATTATAACTGTATGCTACGATTGTGTAAAAAAGTTTTACGATACCGAGAGAGATACAAAACGATATGCAATAAGTGTTATTCTCGTAAGTTTGAAAAAAGCTTGTTTTCAAATAGTCGTTCTTAATTATATGACCACCACTGTATGTGTGTACATAAACTAGTTTATGTAACTGTACATAATTGGGTATTAAAACTCTCGAGTGATATTATTATGAATCAGTCACATAATTTATGTGACTGATACATAATGGAGGGCATTCATACTCGGGAGTGGGTTTATGAAACAAGCCGAAGGCGAGTTTCATAATAATATCACTCGAGAGTTCTAATGCGTAATTTTGTACAGTTAAATACACTAGTTTATCTACACACATATCATAAGCTCTCTTTGATGTGTTCAGAAACCGCATGTTCGACCGGCATTGTGGCATTAATAATTGCTCCACACTTGTTTAGCTTGTTCAGTAGTACCAACTTCATAGACAAACTAGGGGCGGCACGCAGGCCGGCGTCGGCGCTCGAAATTTGAATGTCATAATTTGTCAAAAATTGATACATTATGGTCATAATGTATCAATATTCTGATAAGAAATTAGTTTATACCAAGTAGTATAACATTATGCTGGTCGTAACCTGCGTATTTTGACGCAGTAAAGAGGGTTTATCATACGTGTGTAGATAAACATCTATAACGTACTTGTAGCTGGCCAGCTAATTAAAGAAAATAAAAGCTGTGTTCAAAATTTTAAAGAAGAAAAAAATACATTTTGTTCTTATTTGTTTTGCCGCGTATTTTCAGGAAACTTATTATTAATTATAACCTATAAAACCTGCCTTTTTTCATTAGTATTAATGCGTTTTAAAAAAAACAATATGGGAAAAAACAAAAGTTGCGATTATTTTGAACTTTCATAAGAAATGTTGGTCATACAGAAAAATAGCAAACCACATGAACTGTATACTGTAAATACTGTGAATACTGTAAAACATTTCAAGAAGTGCAACACGACCGAAAACGTACTTAGAAAACCGAGACAAAGAAGAAAACTACTCTGCGGGAAGACTCTAAGATGGTATTGTTGGCAAAAAAAGATCCGTTCAGGGGATCAGAACTGATACGTTCGGAGTTGTTTGTTTGGTGCAGGAGGGTCGAAGGGTGTGTCTGCAAAAACAATTAGACGGAGACTATGTGAGGCAAACTTGTACGGAAGAGTGTCTTTTGAAAAAGCAAAATGTTAAGGCGAGAGTTGCTAAGAACACTGGACTGAACGAGAATGTATATGTGTGCTTTTTTCTGATGAAAAAGAAATATGGTTCAGTCCGGATTTAAATCCAATAGAAAATTTGTGGTACTGGTACCACTTGGGTGAAGAAAACAATGGCGACAAAGTGGACATCAAACGTCGATCAAGTTTACATTGCTTTTAGAAGCATGGGAGCAACTTCCGCTAGAAGCTTTTACAAAATTGACCGATTCCATGGCGAAGATATGGCGTGCTGCCATTTCTGCCAAAGGACATGCGACCAAATATTGATACGTACCGGAATGAATATGTTAGGAATTTTGTGGAATAAAGATAATTTCAATAATAACAATTTTTTTTTTATTTCTTCTAAGCCAAGTGTCTTTAATTATTTGGCCATATCTTTATGAAGTTGATACTGCTCGCAATGAGGTTAAACAGAATAAAATATTAGGAATATTTTGTTGATAATATTTCATTTTAACATTACACACTAATTCATAACTTCATAAATTCTTTATTGCACACAAATTATGCAGAAAAATAAAGAGTAACATAAAAAGTGTACAAAGGCAAGCTTATCTCTAATAAGAGATCTCTTCCAGCAAACCAGGTTAACATGGGAAAGGTTGTTTGCTGTGCAGGGGTAGACCTATGTGTACAATAAATTAAATAAATTATATTATAACTACAATAATATACTAAATACTTATAATATTGTATAAACTATAAAAATAAACTAATAAATACATACATGCATACCACCTATAATACTAAAGAGAGAGGTAATGCTTCTTCACACGAAATATAGTCAGAGTAGGACAGCCCCTGATGGTGCAGGGGAGTGCATTCCACATCCGAATGGCCCGGGGTCTAAACCTGTTCTCATAGAAAGCGGTGTTATGCTGTGGAGTTGTGAGCCTGGAAACTGCGTGAGTTCTCCGAGGTCTGCTGGAAGAAAGAAATTGAAAACTATCTCGTAGGTAGGTTGGGTAGCGTGGATTACGTAAAATGTTGTAAAGGAAATTGAGGATGTGAGAATCCCGGCGAAGACGAATCGGCAGCGACTTCATCTCCTTGCGATGTTGTGATACATGGTCGTATTTGCGCAGCCCGAAGATAAACCAAATCCCGAGATTTTGTAGTCGTTCGAGTTTTTTCAGTAGTTCTTCGTTAGCACTGACCCAGCAGACATCATCATAATCGATGAGGGGTAGAAGGAGAGATTGAGAAAGAGTGATTTTTGTATGTCGAGTCAAAAAGTACTGAATTCTCCTGAGAGAGTGAAAGGTAGCAAATACTCGGCGACTGACCTCATTGACATGCAATGACCAAGACAACCGGTTGTCAAAGATTAGACCCAGGTTTTTAGCTTTATCGCTATATACCTAGTCGGTCCAAAAGTTCTGTCACAAATATTTTGCCGCATAGTAAATAATACCAAGTTTTATTTTATTTAATACTATATATGGTTTGATAGCTCATTAAATACTGATAAATTAGAACGATTATTGGATTTAAATGCTTAAAGCCATATTACACAAATGCTAGTTTCTTCAGAGATTTTGCACTTTTTTACCCAATCAAAAATACGGACGTGATTCACTTTATCTTTTTTCCATGACTCTTAAAACCTTTCAAACTTACGTGAGATTTTAGTCAGAACCCTCCCTGAACCCGTTACCTTCATTTTGAAGCATAAGATAACTAAGTCTGGGTAAAACTAATTTTCATATTCACATTTTACGTAGTGTACTTGTTGCCCACAAGATCATTTTTATACGTTTTTCTGAAAACGTAAAAAGTACGTAAAGTTCTCTTTGGGAGCAGTTGAAACTGAAAGCTAACAGAAAATCAAATGCTAGTTGTTAAGCATGGTCTAAAATCGAGGTTTCAGAATAAATAAAAAAAACCTTGTTGGTTATCTGGAACACTGTTTTTTTTATTAAATTTGTGGTAAGTGGTATTTTTGTCAGTTGCGGCGTGTTTTTGGTTTCGCGATTGTCTCAAGTTATAAGGTTTTTTGTCATATTGCGATAATCGTACAAAATGTATTGTATTGCAATTTGATTCGTATAAAATAAGCTTTTTAACCATGTATAATACGAATAAGAAAAAGTTTATTGCTAAGTTTTATCTATCAAAAACCTTGTGACAGAACTTAAGGACCGACTATGTACAATTGTAGTACCATTAAAAGTGACATGTGGAATGGGATGTTGCTGCAACAAGTTAAGAGAATGTCTGGTCATATCATGGCCTGGGACTTGCTCGGGTTGACCAGGTGTCCGAAGGATGAAGCCCAACTTCTTATACCCAGATCAGCGTTGAGTGTCTCCACAGCAGAGTGTGCATCGTTAAGAGAGAAGTGGTGATAAATCTTGAGATTATCAGCTTAAAGATGATATGAAGAGGACAGGATATCCGAGATGGAGTTAATAAAGATCGAGAATAGAAGAGGAGAAACAATGCCACATTGAGGGACGCCTGTAAAGAGGTCACACCATTCAGTGGATCTCTCTTCCGACCTGATACGGTGTTGCCAATCCCTAAAATAAGAGTCGAACTAGCTGGCTGAGAAGGAGAAGACGTTCAGAGATCTAAGAAGCTGAACGAGAATGTCAAAATCTACACAGTTGAAGGCACTACTGAAGTCAAGTAAAGGCGGCACGGAAAGCTGTTTGCGGTCCATGGCTACCTGGATGTCATCTGTGACTTTCATCAGAGCCGTGACGGTGTTATGACCCGGTCTGAATCCTGACATGTTCAGCAGATTGTTTGAGTGAAGGTAATAAGAGAGCTGGGTTAGTACCTCCTTCTTGACCGCATAGATTTCAACATTGCTCAAGTTGAATCGTGTGGTGTCGGGTAAGGACTTAGAGCGCAGGCTCTAAAGAGTGGCTTGTTTAACCGTGGGATCCATCACAACACGTGGGGCAGAAAGGAACTGGTTGAGACCGTTGAGATCTACATTACCAGCATGAAGGTCCTGAGACTTACCTATGCCAAGTGTTTTTAGAAACTTCCACACCTGAGCTGGTGTGTAACTTTCAATACTCTCGTGGATGTGCCGAAGTACTTAATGCCGAATACTTACACAAATGTTTTTCAATTGTGTAGCAAGTTCCAATTAGTCTGATAAAAATATAGAGAGGAATATCTTAGTTATTTTAATATTCATTCAGTGTCTGTAACACTTTTTCCTCATATCAAGTGTTTTAAAGTTTATTTACGACAAAATTAAAAAAAGTGATTTCAAAAAATTAAGTCGACTTTAAATTAACTCAAAAGGAAAAAATAATCTTTTTACACATTCACGAAGTAAACCACTCAACCTTATTACATCCGAAACATATAAGGGGTCGATTTTATTTGAGGTCGGTGCCAGGTCTTGAGAAACTGGAAGTAGTTGTATTTTTATTCGTTTACGTCGGCACCTACCTCAAAAAAAAGAATCGACCCCTAATTTGTTAAGACCTACGTTTTAATTGGTTTGTTTTGTTATGGGTGATAAATAAGAAAACATTAACTGGCATTCTAAATTTTAGTCACAGAAAAGTTTCTGTTATCTAAATGTTATTTTAGTTACAAAAATTTTTATGTTTGAGTTGTTTTATGAGATTCCGCATTCAAATGTAGTTTGAAATGTATAATTAATTATAGAAAAGTATTCCTAAAATGGCACTAAATACGTAACTATCTCAAAAACTAGCATCGGGTGTCGTCGTATATTTTACTCCTTCCACAAAAATAAAATACCTGTTTACGTAATTCCAGAGAAGATTTACTTGGATCTTTTATTAAAAATTATTCAAACATTTACCGAGCGAAATTCCTATACAAATTTGCGACATCACCGCTGTGAGCTCAGTCGCCTACGAGACGTCGGAGTGGGAGTAACTCGTGCCCGTAAGTAAAAAGTGAATCCTTCCTGTTATAGTATTATTATTCCTATAGTATCTTTGAACCTACCTATGAAATTATCATTTTCAATTATGTTACAACCTACATAGCAAATTTTCGTTGACTTTTTTTTGTTTGCTTTAGGAAAAATGGGGTAAATATAAAGGTAAGGAAATTATCTTATTACAGTGCAGCCGCGATATTATTGCAAGTAATGTTAAATATGCGAGTATTTATTTTCCTTTTAATAATAAAATATAGGTAGCTTAGTCAAATATAGGTAGCTAAGTCAAATATAGGTAACTTCATTTCTTCGTCATATCTGATTTGTACGTTTAGTATATAAATATAAAGTATCGCAAATAAAAAGAATGTTAACATACTTGAAGATATTTCTTTCTTGGTTTTCTCGCCACGCTTAACGACGGGTAGCAATGCTACATGGGCCTAAAAGGATTAGTATCCAGAGCCGTAAAAAGCAATATTAAAAAAGACGTGGCGGCTATTTGCACACGAAACATGAGCAGTCGTAGCGCCATTTTACTGTCAAAATCATGACAGTCATGTCAAGATTTTGACAACCTATATTAAATTCTAATAATATTATTTAAAGATTTTAATTCCCTTTTACCTTGGTGAATTTCTTAAATGGCAATATCAAATTCTCTACTAGCGACGGTATCAACTGAACAGTAAAGATGGTGGAACTGTGCTGCTTTTTCTTTCATATTGAACCTATTAAGTCTTCACTCCTCCCTGTTTACAGTTGCAAGAAGAATCTTCTTCTGAGTTTGTGAGTAGCATTCAAATGTATTTGTTACCAAAATAATGATATAGTTTACACTTAATAATGTCCTGTTTCCGAATGTGCCGAGTTCACCACTTCCACTGCTTGTCGCAGAGCAGCAACCACAGGCTGCTGATAAGCCTCCTTATAATTGGCTAAGGCTACTTGACATTGAGAATTTTTTGTCTCAAATTAACGAAATAAGAGATCACTGCCCGAAATTTGGTTGCCATCTGAGCTTTTTGAAGATTCCATCTGGGTACAGAAAGGGTCTGTATAAAGCTTTAATTTAAATGCAGTATGTTTGATGAACGACTATGTGTGGATGTAAATCATAAAATGATATCGGGTACAATATCATGTGGAAGTGTTTGAAACTCATTTAAAACCGCTTCCATTAAGCCTGTTACTTCAAATAACCAGTATTAATATAATATTCCGATAATATTTGTATAATATCATCAAGTGAGGATTTCCAACCAATCACAAGACTGGTAGGAAATCGCAGCAGCAAATTCTTCATAATTTCATAATTCTTTATTGCACAAAGATAAATAAAAAGTTACATTTGTTGAAAACATATGTACAAAGGCGAGCTTATCTATAAAAAGAGATTTCTTCCAGCAAACCAAGGCATGATAGGAAAAATTACCAAGAAAGGCTAGGCAGTGCACAATATTCGGTTAAATGTTCCGAATAAAAGAACCAGGCACACTCCTCTCTTCCATGTCCCCCTATCTCGGTCTAACTATGCACAAAACTCAGTCATGAATAGGTGTCATTTAAATTACAACAAGCTTTCCAAAGATAAGGACCTAGACATTTTTAACACCTCTAAACAGGTTTTTAAGAAAAATATTATTTGAATTATTAAAACAAACAGATACATTGATGATGTATCTGCCGTGTCATACGAAAGCCTACTCACCTATACTCACCCTGCTTAGTGGAAATTCAATAGACACAGTCCCGATCCCAAGACCATCGTCGTCGTAGGGCTAAGCAGATACAGGTACAACTACACTCACACCACTACACAACACATGCAACCTACACTACTTACACAACCGGCACACCACATCTCAACTTGCAATAATATAAATTAAATTTTTAAAACTAAATCAACACTAGTTACATATATGTATAACTAGTTTTAGTTATAATTTCTATATATAAGTATAATCGCCAAGTACGTTTGTCTTATAATATTTAAACAAAAAAATGTAAATCCGTTATTGGCTAATGTTAAGATTATTTTTCTTGCCTTACATAATTGTATTAGCTGTGGATTTTTTAAGATCAATAAATAAATAAATAAATAAATAAATAAATCAAATAACTTATCTATAATAAATAATAAATAAATAAATTGAATATCTATAAAATATGTAAAATAAAATATATATATACCAAACTACTAAATAAGTACCAATAGATACATAAACCTGTTCATATAGCAATAATATACATACTATAACTACTATCATGAAAGAGATAGGAAGTGCTCTTTTACCCGGTTTTTGAAAGAGAAAAGAGTGGGACTGTCTCTTATCTTGCAAGGAAGTGCGTTCCACAATCGGACCGCCTGCAACCTGAAGGTGTGCTCATACGCCGAGGTGTTGTGCCTTGGTGTGGCTAAGAGTGAGACCGTGTGAGATCTCCGGTGCCGATCTCCTGAAAAGAGATACTCAAAGCGCTGTCGAAGGTAGCTGGGGTAGCGCGGATTTTTCAATATATTAAAAAGATATGAAAGAATATGAAATTCTCGGCGACGACGAATCGTTAGCCACCCCAACTCTTTGCGATATTGAGAAACGTGGTCGAATTTGCGCAACCCGAAGATAAACCGAATCCCAAGATTCTGAAGTCGTTCGAGTTTGTTCAGTAGATCTTCGTTCGCGCTTGCCCAACTGACATCGGCGTAATCGATTAGCGGCAGGAGAAGGGACTGTGCCAGAGTGATTTTGGTCTGCCGTGGCAGGAAGTACTGCAGCCGCCTGAGGGAGTGGAAGGACGCAAAGACCCGTCTGCTGACCTAGCTGACATGTGGAGACCAAGACAGATGGCTGTCAAAAATAACCCCAAGGTTTTTGGCTTTGTCAGTAAACTCTATTGTGATGCCATTGTACGATACAGGAACAATGGGCTTTGGTAATAAGGAAAGAGTGTGCCTGGTTCCTAAAATCATGGCTTGTGATTTGGTCGGGTTTACCAACAGCCCGTATGATGAGGCCCAGTCTTTCACATTCTCGAGGTCAGCATTCAGTGTCTCTACAGATGAAGCTACATCGCAGGGCGAAAAGTGGCGATAAATTTGGAGATCATCTGCGTACAGATGATACGAAGAAGAGAGGACGTCGGAGATGGAGTTTATGAGGACTGAAAATAGAAGAGGAGAGAGAATACCACCTTGAGGCACTCCTGAGGAAAGATCACACCATTGAGTTTCAGTCTCTTCAGATTTAATTCGTTGCTTTAAGTCGAACCAGTTAGCAGCGTGGAAGGACACATTCAGTGAGCTCAAAATTGCGACAAGGATGTCAAAATCGACGCAGTTGAAGGCATTGCTGAAGTCAAGCAGGGCTAGCACCATAGCCAACTTCTGATCCATCGCTAGCTGTATGTCATCACTGACTTTCAAAAGTGCTGTGGTAGTACTATGCCCTGGTCTGAACCCAGATTGGTACGGATTAAGAAGTTTGTTTGATGAAAGGTAGGAGGAGGGTTGGGAGTGAACTATGGATTCAAGGACCTTAGAGAGAATGGGTAAGATAGATATGGGCCTATAATCTTTGAAGGAGGAAGGATTGGAATTTTTGGGCAGTGGGATGACGAGTACTTTCTTCCACAGACTAGGAAAGGAGCTATCAGATAGAGAGAAGTTGATAATGTGGGTAATTGGAGGAAGCAACTCTTCAAGGACGCTGTGGATCATTTGATGGCTGACGTTGTTGCCACCAGCAGCTTTGGATGTGATAGCTAGCACTGCCTTTTTAACTGCGCCAATTCCAACGAAGCTGAAGTTGAACGGTGAGGTGCAGACTACAGCCTTTAGCCGTAGACGACGAAGGGTTGCCTCCTTAGCGGCAGGGTCATCACGACGGGGGGAGAAGAGAAGAACTCGTTGAGACCTTTGAGATCGACATTACCTGAAGAGGGTTGGCAAGTCCCAGGAGGATTCCTGGGACTTGCCAACACCAATGGTTTTAAGGAACTTCCAGACCTGAGCTGGGGTGTACATCTCTATACGCTCATGGATGTGTCGTCGCTTGGCATCGCGGCACATGCGGTTGCACAGGTTACGGAGGCGTTTTAAAGTTAGAAGATTTTCGTTGGTTGAGTCTCGCTTATATCGCCCTTTCGCACGGTTTCTTTTTGCCATTAAACGCTTGATGGAGTCGGTCAACCATGGGGCAGGGAGATGTTTGACCCTGACCTTTCAGTTAATATGTTAATTTCTATAAAAAGCTTTCTTAAGGAGTCTGTTCGTTTTAAATTATAAATTGCTTGAATAGTTCTTTCCGTTAAATAAATATAGTTTGAATATCCGCAGCTTTCCCCCGCAACAAGATACCATAGGACATGACACTATGAAAGTAACTAAAATATTCTAGCCTAGATGTAGCCACATCCATGTTTTGTCTGATGTTCCTAACAGCGTAAGCCGCAGAACATAATTCACCAGCTAATTTATTTATGTGGGGTCCCCACTGCAATTTGCTATCAATGGTTATTCCAAGAAACTTCATGTCATTTACTTATTCTAACGTGTTGCTGTCTTACACTAAACTGGTCACTGCTTGCCTGACTGAATGAAACCTATGGCTGAAGCAGTCAAGGAAGAAGTAGACTGTGCAATATATATTGGAAGTGTTGTCATTGGATAATGCATTCGCTTTTACTTTACTATTCAAAGCTAACCGACACATAAATTCAAAACGTTTATTAAAAGTAAATTATGTTTGAAGGGATATTACTCAATGTCAAATTATCTAAAAGGCGTAAATCCTTGGGGATTTACGTCTTAGGATTCGTACTACGTAACTCCTTTTACTTCTCGAAGGTAAAAACTTTCAAAATACTTTACTGTAGTCTTGTTTAATCTAGAATATGCCATACAAATATGGAATCCTCGATTCAGAGTTTTAATATAATTATTTAGCAAGCAACGACATCGAGTCGTTGCTTGCTAAGTAAAATAATACTTATTTATGTACTATCCTACTTAACGGAACTAAAACCTAAAATTCAACGTCCATAACATAGAAGAAAGTTCTAATGTTATCGAATTATTTAATTGTCAGGATGTAAATGCATTTCTCAAGCAAATTCCCATCCCTAGTATTAAACACCTACCATTATTTTGCTTACATGTGAATATACGGTCCATGATTCTTAACTTTGCTACGCTACTCCAAATTATAGATAACTGCCTGCAATTGCTCGATATTATAATTGTTACCGAGGCTGGCATATCAGAGGCTATCTCAAATTTATTCTATATCGATGGTTATACAATGCACACACAACTAAGAAGCAAACAAAAGGGCGGTGGCATAATTGCCTACGTAAAAAATTGTTTAAAATTCACAAATAAAGTTACCAAAACCCATCACTTTGAAAGCCTTTTAGGTACAATAAAAACTAGCTATGACGAAACTATCACTGTGTGTGCACTTTATAGACCGCCTGGTAAGAATAAAAACATGTTTATATCCGACCTGCGAAAGCTGCTGCTGGAAAACTCCACTAGTTCTCTTCTGCTTCTTGGTGACATGAATATTGACCTAAAAACGCACTCATCTTACAAGAGCTCGTATCTGAACATGCTGTCCGCATGTGGCCTCGAGTGTGGAGTCTCAGATTATACAAGAATCGAAATGCGTAATGGAACGGTAACTAAGTCATGTATTGATCACATTTTTCTGAGACTCCCCACGATGGTGCCGTATGCGGCCGCTGTCAACTCCGTACTGGCAGATCATCGTGTCACCGTTCTCGCTTGCAGCGCTGCAGCTGACTCACTCAGCTCGCGCATACAGGGTGATCGACCACTAACCTCGCCAACCGTCATAAACTATGATAGTATGAAAAATGAATTACTCTCCACTGAATGGGAGAGGACGAATGAAATGGATACTCCAGACCAAATATATACGTTCATTAGAGAGTCATTTAAAAAAGCGATAAGTACGGCCACTAGTATAAAAAAGGAAACTACAATTAGAAAACGCAGTACTGAACCTTGGATCAACGAAAACATACTCAAACTATGCAATAAAAGAGATGAAGTATTTGGGCTATGGTTAAAGGATACAAATAACTGCACACTTAGACTCTAATATAATAAAACAAGAATAAACTCAAGAAAGTAATACAATTCTACAGAAACAAACATTATAAAAATAAAATCATTCAGAACTATGGGAGCTCTAAAAACCTGTGGAAAATAGTCAATAAAATTAGTGGAAGACCTACTGAACCTATTCTTAAAGTATTCTCACCTCTAAGCGCGATAGATATTGCCAATAACTTTGCGAATGAATTCGATAATGCTGTGAAGAGAATACTCCCGAATTGTCAAATAAATCTCTTACCAAACTACCAGACTCCCCAAGCTCTCGTGATCGGCCTGCGATATCAGCCTGCGACATCTCGTAATATACTCAAAATCATCAAAGGGTTGAATAGTAACAAGGCACCTGGCCTTGATGGCATCAGAGTCAGTGATGTACAAATTCCCATAGTAAACGACCGAGTTTCCCTAGCAATATCTAATCTAATAAACACGAGTATAAAAACGGGTCTATATCCAAATGAACTAAAACAAGGGTGCGTGAGACCAATCTTTAAACGGGGAAAACGTAACGAGATGAGCAACTACCGTCCTATTACACTTCTTTCCTCAATAGATAAAATCTGTGAAAAATTTGTTTGTGGACAACTACATAAATTCTTCCATTATAACGACATACTAAATCCCAATCAATTCGGCTTTCAACCCAAAAAAAGTACGACTATACTTTTATCTAAATTTACGGACGACATCAACGCACATTTAGATGACAAAAAACAAGTCCTTGCTCTGTTTATTGATTTTTCGCGTGCTTTTGATACTCTGGATCACACCAAAATAGTGGCCAAACTAGACGCTTGTGGCATTCGAGGTCCTGTACTATGTTGGTGCACAAACTACCTAGAGGCACGTAAATATAATGTCAAAATCGATCATGTAGTGAGCGAAGACATCATTACTAGCCAAGGTACAGCCCAAGGATCGGTCCTAGGGCCACTACATTTTCTAACATATGTTAATGACATGAGCATCCCAATTGAACAGAGCACCACCTATCAATTTGCTGACGATACGTGTCTCATAGTGGCTGACAAGGACGTAAATGTGGCAAAAAACAAACTACAAGCCGATTTTAACATCCTGTCCAAATGGTGCCATGACGCGGGACTGGTTCTAAACGCCCAGAAGACCAAACTACTCCACATAAAGTCTCCCTACTGCAAGGACAAGACAGAGGTTAGCATTGTTGCCCACTCCCACGCCTGCATGCATAGTAGTTGCGACGCTGGAAGCTGCGACTGCGGTCTAGTGGAAAACGTCGACACACACGTATACTTGGGGCTGGTGATGGACAGCAAGTTTAACTGGGGTCCACACGTAGAACGCGTTTGTGATAAACTGAGATCGCTTTTGGCAGTTTTTTGGATCATAAGGAATCGAATACCATATAAAATTCGCCTAATGCTCTACAATACCCTAGGAGATTCAGTAATAACTTACGGCCTCTCCAGCTACGGACGTACTTATAGCACATACATTAGCTTAATCCTAAAACTACAGACTAGATTACTTAAAATAATTGCCCCAACTCAGATCACAAACAACCATGACGACGATGATCTCCGACTTTTTAGGCACTGCGGAGTACTACCAGTCACTGACAAAGTCAACTATTGCCTCCTCAAAGAGCAGTTCTTTGACTACAAAGACAGTCAAAAAATCAATCATCCTGTAGTGACCAGGCGAATGGCGCAAGGTAAACTGGTTACCGAGCGCGCAAACAATAGCTATGGCCGGCGGACGAGCTCATACATGATGACGCGATTAATAAACACCCTACCTCCCGACATTAGAGACTCGATCAGTCAAACTAATATAAAAACTAAACTCAAATCACACTTTACAGAAAAACTAGAAAGACGGAATAGTTCTTGAGAAATGTACCTACTAATTATATTGAATTTTAAAATTATGTTTTTGAATGTCATGAATACCATTGAATATTATGTAATTGATTTATTAATGATGTAATTGAATATTTAAAATAATGCTATTGCTAACTTAAATACGATAATTAATGAGTAGATCACACCACACACAAACCCCAGTGGTTTAAGTGGTGTTCCCATAATGAGTAACCATGTAAAATTTTGTGTAAATGAATAAATAAATAAAAATAAAATTGACAGGATTGAAGTTATTCAACGGAAATTCATAAAATACCTCTGCTTTAGGTCCAAATGCCCATATGAATCTAGCTAATTACTAAGTTTGTGTAGGAAACAACATCTATTTGTTTCTGAAAGAAAGAGATGTATAATGGCCTGTTAACATTTGTCCATAGATCTTCACCTGCCTACAGCGCCAGAATGGCGATAGTCAAATTGTCCACTTAATAGCCAACGTTTACTTTAGTAAACGTCGCCAGCAAGACATTACATTATGGTCATAAAGTATCAATATTCAGATGAAAAATGAGTTTTTACCAAGTAGTATAACCATAGATATCGAGAGATAGGCCCTTGGCGCTAAACTTGTATCGGAACCAGTGTCGCCGAAAACTATGAACACGCACACATCTACACCACTCATGCATCAATCCTTCCGCTCTTATTAGTCAGTGCAATGTCATGCACCTATCGTCCGAACACACCGACACTACCGCAGGTATACTAGCTAGCCGAGTTGGTGTTGGGACATTGCAAGGACAGCGTATCTATGCCGGGCTATAAAATTCAAATAATACATTGTTTGTTAATATGACATATTTATTTTACATAAATGACCTATTACTATGTATAAAGACTGTAACACATACGAGGTGACAAGCCGATTTTAACAGAGAAAGATGTTCAGAATGATGTCCTTAACAACCGCCTTTCGGCATATACTTAAACCATTTCTGTAAAATCCTGTACAGTACAATACTACCTATTGACCAGATAAATTTAAATATTTATTAAGAACTTGCCGTTTTGACAATTTAGGCATAGCATTTTTTGCTAAGAAATGCATTCTTATACTAGTATGCATTCTTATACTTCCATTACAGCTTTGATTAGTAATATTAGATGTTTCCATTGGGTTTTGTTCAAATTGGTGAAAATCTATTTCTTTCTATCGATTCCAAAAGATAATTCTCACTATCACCATCCCCATCACTATAGTCGTCTCTGCGTGCGTGTAACAGTTCGCCTTCGCACCATGCATATTTACTTTCGTATTTAGATAGTTGTGAAATATTCATTGCGTGTTAGCTTGCCAATATGTAGTGAAATTAAAATACAAAACAAGCAATGGATAATAATCCTAGCGAGAACGACATGACATTGTCACTTTAATAATCAAGTCGTGACGAATTTTTCGTGAATGATTTATTTTCGTAATAACGTTTATTTCTTGTGTTTAAGAAGAAATAATAGTTGGAATGAGAATTACAAGTGATATGTTACTCCGCCATTCTTGGAGTTCACAAACCCGCTTCTATTTTTGCACGTAAGTATTGCACAGGTCGGCATTTTCGAAAAACAGCGGAAATGAATTCATCACTGCGGTTGCCCGATTTGTTCGCCCGTGCCACGCCTCTCAACCTATCTCTCGATATCTGTGAGTATATCATTATGCTGGTCGTAACGTGCGGTTTTTCGACGCAGTAAAGAGGGTTTATGATACGTGTTTAGATAAATAATTGAGTAATTTTACATTTATTATTAGCAATATTTTATACTGTTGTATCAAATAGAATAGTACTTAATTATTTTCAAAGGGAAACAGTGTTACTAAAAGAAAGACAAACCAGTTTAGACATTTTAATATCGTAATCATTTTGATTAATTATACCGGCTGTCTCACTCAGTTATCTCGCATATTAAAGGGCATCACGGTAGGCCATGTCTTGTTCTATTACTTGGATTCTGTAATTTAAATTGGTATTGTACGAGGAATTCCTATGCTGTAATGGTAATCCTTTGTTAATAATAACCTGGTCTCTGTATTAGTAGACTCCACACAGGCAAAAGGCTAAGTGTAGGCACATCAGAACATAGTTCTGGGGACGGCCAGCCGCCAGTAATCATTCAATTTACACGCACTTACAGACAATAATGCAAGTGTTCTAGACATTAATGTTACAATTATACCGTCATATTGACGGAGAAGCTTTCCAGATTTGCTGCCACGAAACCTGATGTTGAACCTGCCCTGCCTCTCCATAGGGTGAAGTCGAAGGTCCCATCTGATCACCATTTTTCTATTCCCCTGCATTCTCCGGCCATCTTACCTCCCGCGGCATCTTCCGGAAGTCCCTCCATACCGTAAGCCCCCTCAGAACATGCAAAACTTACTGCAAACTTCCAAAAAAAACTTTATTAGTTCCCTCCATCTATCTGTCTTATTTCGAAATGATATCGATCGACTTAATATCGATTAAAATCAATGATTGAACAATTAATTATAGAATTAAGTTTTTTTTTATGTAGTAGTTTGTAGACGACCTCATTATTCGCCATTGTGTGGGATCAAGTCTCAAAATAAGTACATTATGAGGAATAGAATCATTAGCAATTAAATAATATTCGCTCTCGATAAGACGTGTAGGGCCATCTCATGGCAGACTGTGAAAACAAAAATATGCGTTTAAAAAGCCCGCTCGAGATGGAATCCTTTTAGTTTGGAACTACTATAGTAATTCCACAGGGAATAAGTAGGTTCCAGTACAATGTCACCATCATGGATGACGGGATCGATGGGATTTTTCTGTAGTAATTTAAACGAGTGCGGCTGTTCCCGTAATCTTAGCTTGAGATTTGCCTGGAGTGAGAACCCATTTCCCGATGTCATCGAGGTCAGTATTTATCGGAGAGAAGTTGCGATATATTTGGAAGTCATCTGGGTAAAGGTGATAAGAAGAAGTAAGTACGTCACCCTGCGGAACACCTTCGGAGAGATCAAACAAGATTATGACATATGTTTTTTCTAACAGATTTTGTTTTTGAACTTACTACCATCATCTCCTAACATTGAATCGTGCTTGGATGACAACGCTACTTAGAATTATTATTTATCGAACTTTCGATATGGAAGCGCCATCCGGGATAATCCATCTCTCTTCATCTTCAAAAAAGGTATTGTATTTTCTATTATTTTGTTATTTCATGAGCAATAAATATACAAGAAGCGATCCAGAGGCGTTGGTAAGTGAACTCAGGCAATTTTATGTTTGAAAAATATCGAATCGAATATCTATTTTAGTTTTTGGTGATCGTTTAAACATAAGCCTTTTTTAAATCTACATTGTGATAAAAAGCCGTATATATCGGTAAAATCTTTTACCCAGATTTTACCGATATATATACGCACAAGGAAGTGCGATATTATGAAAGGTTCTGGTGCTTATACCGAAACCAGTCTCGAACCCCACATTCAATAAAATTATACGGAGTGTAACAGAAAGGTGTAGGCATATTTAAAGAGTTTTACGGACATAATTTTGACAACTTTTACTGAGACACCGATTTGATCAGAGCAACTTAATTTTTCTTTCCTCCATACGTTTTCGCCCGGGTGGTCAGCTGATTTTTATGCAGATCTGAAAAATAAAATTGCTGGGTACCTTATTTTATTTTTATTTTATTTTATTTTATCAATTAATTAATTAATTTTAAATACTTTTCTTAACCGGGACTGAAAGAAAGGCTCTATTGTTTAAGAAAAAAATAACTGTGAATTAAAAAAAAGTCAAGTGCGAGTCTAACTCGCGCACGAAGGGTTCCGTACCACTGTACAATGGTGGGATGGTGTGGAGTAAATAGTTTGGATTTTACATAGCAAAATGTTGTTTTCAAAGTTATTGGTTACTTTCACACTCAATGTACGTACCCAGGTGTATTCATAAGTTTGTATGTGGTTTTCAAAGAATTGTTATATGGGAGCCCCCTTAAATATTTATTTTATTCTGTTTTAGCGGCAACAGAAACACATAATCTGTGAAAATTTCAACTGTCTAACTATCACGGTTCATGAGATACAGCCTGGTGACAGACGGACAGGCAGACAGGCAGAGGCGGAGTCTCAGTAGGGTAAAAACGGGACCCTACCCGTTTTTACCCTTCGGGTACAACCCTAAAAAGGAGCTGTTTGAAAGAAGCTAGTATTTTTCCCGTATTCTGTGCACTAGATATTATCTAATCCAAACATAAAATCTCAGGGGAAAAAATTGTTCTAATCATTGACATAAGACGAAATGATAGCCATTTTAGGATACGGTAGGATATCTAATTATTGATTACATATCCTTCCGTATGCTAAAATCGCTATCATTTCGTCTCATATCAAATGTAAGTAGAACATAAATCATGTGAAAGCCACGGTGTTGAATCGTCCCACTGGGGCCATTAGCTGATAAGCTGCAGAAGTCCCCACGCACACTTCACAAGTTGATGTGTCAAGCGTTAAGTTTGAATCGGCGCTGACTCTCGACAAAAGTCGATATAATTCCGCTGATTTCGCCTTACAAAACGTATTTCCCAGGGAGTTCGGCAAGTTGCGTAACTAATGAAGTAACTTGTGACACGGCCAGCGTCGGGATCGACGTAATCAAATTAATGAGAAAACTTCACTTCAAATTAGGGTTTCCTGTCCCAAATCTTGCGGATGTTTGGCCGCGGTAACATACCTGAATGGAAATGTAGGTGACCGATTGTGGCTTTAAAATGTTTGCGTTATACCCTCAACCAGGAAGTCATGACGTAACTCTGTAATTTTAAGGTGATACAAAAAAGGGGTTTTTTTCGAATTAATTTACTCCACCATAAAATCCATCTACAGAATAGGGTTCTAAGTTAACGTTTATTGAGTATTTGATTAAGATTCTCACTGAAGTTAAACGCGATCTGATAAAATTTTCTTGATAGAATTTAATTGCGAAAAGACAGATTTTTTTTAGATTTTTTCCTGTTATTCTGAAATCTTAACTAGTTTCATTGCGGAATTGAATTCAAAATGTGGAAATTATGTATTCGCAAATTCTCCTTGAAGATCTTTTTGACAAAATAGCGTAGTTTATTTTTGAAAATTATTTATTTGGTTTGGCGCTACGTTATTTTAGTTTGAGTCGAGAGCATTGTTTGCGCTCTCTATTCTTTCTTATGTGGAAGTAATTAACACTATATATATATATATATAGTGTTAATTACTTCCACATAATATATATAATATATATTTTTACATAACGCCTTAATATTGAAAGTATGAGATACCAAATTATCGAGGTACCTGCTAGCACAGGATCAAATGGTTAATGCAAGTGAGCTTTGTGGGCACCAGTTAAATCGTAACTCAAAATCACCGAAAATTTTAGTAATAAATAAGTAACAGTTTTCTCGTATACGTAATCCAATTAATATCATAAAATGAAAGTAGCGATGTTGGGATGTTTGTGAGTTTGCGTCTCAATCACGCTAAAACGGCTGAACGGATTTGAATGAAATATATTTTTCAAAGTCGATTGAATTTCCTAGATTTCAGAATTACATAATAAGGCTTCTGGATCGAGTAGTATACTGATTGGAAATATATAACTTTTCACCTATACTAAGAAAGATTTTCATAACATATTAAGAAGCTACTTCGAGTGAGTGCTCTTTCGGTTCTTTTGTACGCTCGAAATGGCAGCCCCGGCCGCAGTAACAGTATAAAAACAGGATCCGATAACCTTCTGTAATTGAATTCCAAAGTTAGCCGAAGCCCGCGCCACTCCAACTTCTAATAATAAATTACAATGTTATAACTATAAAATTTAACAAAGTTCGCTGTCACCTACAGAAATTGGCTTTATCCCGCTTCCCTATTTTTCTCTGCAAGCTTCATTAGAGGGCTGCTATTGAAACATTGTTATCGGTTTTCCTTACAAATGCATACTTGGAATGACTACCGGATTTCTTGTTGTATTAGTGGTATGTAGTCAATGCTTTACTTTCTTGTGTCAACATAAAATATTATCTTATTGGCCGCTTTTAGTTAACATGGACAAACATATATGTTAATGTTATATTATCCCAAAAACCATTCAATAACTTACATATCTGGTTACTCACGTAAACATGTTATACGTAGATAGGAGGATACGTAAACAGACGTAGCGAGAATAAGCCCCGTCCGCCCGCGCTCACATATTTAAAGCGCGCATTGAAGGGTGAAATTCAAAAATCAACTAACATTTTCTAAACCAGTGAATCAGTCGTCTCTCCCTAGTATGAAACTCACTTGAGACGTGTTCAACTCTCGCTAGAAAGGTTTCCCTTCAAATAAATTTCCTTGCAGCTGTTTATTCGGCAAATGTTTACACAAAAATCCTTTTTTAGCGATGTCGTAAATTCCGATTGTGTGTTTTCCGCATTTCAACCGCCCTTGTTTTTGCCGATGTAAATAAAGGACCCTCTCTCGTTTAATTAGTTTGAAGGGAAATAACATCACTCAAATAACTTTTTAAGGTGGAGACGAAAGTAATATGAGTTGAGTATTTTTCTTAATAAAAAATGTCTCGGAACGAAGAGTTTATTAAATAAATAAATTGTTTTTTTTTACACGAGAGGGTCGTATAGACTTTCTCAAATCTAAATTACAGCGTCACACTTCCGTTACGCAAGTTTTCCCATTATGGGGTGGTAAAGGCACAATACGTTATTTAATGAATTCTGTTCATAAAAAATAATCCCAAATAAAATCTATTCAGACTTCTTCAACATAATTCAATTTATCGAGTTCAAACAGAATTTGATAAAGTTTTTAAATTAAAGAAAATCGAAGACTACAACGGTAAATCTAAATTTAATGACTGGGCAACGTTTGGAATTCGTAAAATTAGAGTTATCTTGATCGTCATTTGAGAGTTATCACCTTTATGAACAAAAAACCTATAAATTTGATAGAAAATTTCATTACTATGTTAAAAAAAATCCAAAACCTTCAAGTTGGATTGTAGAACTGCAAAAACTTTACACATTAATAGAAAAATATAAAATTCAAATAATAGAATAAAAACAGTTTGGCAAATGTAAATAATAAACCGTGAAACTGGCAAAGTTATACCAAGGGATTCTAAGGATTTCTGCCTAAAGATAGATGATGATGTTGTTAAATCCAACGCTGAGGTTTGATGGAGTATTTTTTTATTATACTGAAAGTAACAAACGACGCCCAATGCCTTTGACGAAGGCCCTACCCTGCGAACCCCACACCCCTGTGGTCTCGACGGCAAAAGGAACAAACAGATAACTTCCCATTAGCTGTGCGTATTTAATGCATTTCTTCCGCGCTGCCGACTCAGCAGCAGCACCCGGGGTTACCATAGTTGATCTGATGTGGGATGGTGCGTACGTGCATACGCAGGTCGCATCCCACAATAGGCAACGACTTCTCTCCCACGGTATTAACGTGAGACCGTCCGGACGTTTCCCGTCGCTGCGGCTCAAACCCGGAGGTTCTAGAACTGTCGGAATATTGGCAGAGACAAGCGCCCTCCGGACGATGTCGTTAATTAAGTGATGGCGAGAGAGTCTCCCTGCACTCCGAAGACAGTGCAGCCCATGGCGCCCCAGCGAGTCAACCGCCGTACCACAACACAGCGATTTGGTTCGCAGATGTCGCAACCTAACCGAAGCGCCACTGCCACACGCAGGGAGTTGTCGTCCAAAAAGGTGCCCAACTGCGGAGATGGCAATGCATGCAGCCACGCGCCAGACTCTAGCTGGGAGACTACACGCAGGCGAGAAGATCCACTCCCGTACTCTGCGCCAGAAGCCCGTAAAGGGATGACCTGCAAAGGTCTTCATCCCAGGCACGCTGCGGGCCAGGCTGCACCGCACATCTCTCCCCGGGCAACGGACCTGCCACAGCCGCAAAGCCTCGGCCGCAAAAGGAATGTTCATGTCACCATTAATATTCAAAATGCGAGTGACAAGTTTAAACACCCCATGCGAAGAGGCCAAGAAAGCCGGGAGTTCCGTGTCCTGTAGGCGACGAACGCCGAGACCACCAAATCTGGATAGGAAGTGCTGCCTGTGACCACTGGGAGGGAGAAATCTTCACTTCGAGGTATATTTTTATATAGTTATAAATAATAGTATAGTATAGTATAGATTATAATTCTATTGCGCCTGTTGCACAACTTTTCCTGTCCTGCCTAGGTTTGCAGGTAGAAATCTCGCTTTAGAGATTTGCTCATAATTGTTTTTGTTACCTTACCATTAAAATTTCTGTGCAATAAAAAAGATGACTAAAATAATATGAATTATGTGTGATAAGTAGGTACTGTTTTGTTTTTGTTGAATAAACATTTTTTTTAATTTCAACTTCAATTTCATATGACAGTCTTCATTTTTAATTAAATTTAAACGCAGGCGGGACTAATTAAATATTAGGTTCCGCTAGCATTTTAATTTAATTTAATTTGACACTTGTCCTATGATAATTGTTTTGTTAGAAATTAAAAGAAAATAACAAGGTTCGCCTTAAAAAGTAATTTAATGCCGAATATGAATAATGAAAAATATGCAAGCTATGCATATCCGAACACGTCCGTCCCAGTCAACCACCACCATCGCCACCATCTTCGTTCTTTTTCCTCGCCATGTTTTTCACGTGATACCATCCTCCAATCCAAAGTGGTGTGTTTTCATATGATACCAGCAGCCAAGTGGGCACGTGGTACTTGAATCTCGTGACAGTATCGAATCTCAATAATTACGTGTAGTCTTATCTGCTTGTTTTGTGCTTTTTGTACCGCAGTCGGGTTTCTCAGTTTTTGCATTACATCATTTATTTATACCAGTATTACTTACAATGAAACGTAACAAGAGGCCTGGGGGTCAATCTTTAGCGATTCAGATTAGTTTCAAAACAAAAGTATCACCTTGGCAACCATTTACATTCCAATACGCCATAAGAGGCATCATTTAAGTGTTAACTTGCATTCAGTGTGGAACTCTTTTGAGTTCTGGATTCAGATAAAGTAACCAAAGAGGATGCACGAAGGAAGAGTTAGTTGCTGCTCTGAAATACATGTACAAGGAAGTCGACTTTCACTATGTTAAGATAATAGAATATGGATGGATAAGATAAACTGGTGGTAGTAAATTCGTTGAAGTGCCCGTGGTGGTAGGCAAGCGGTACTCGCACATTGCAAAAACGATCGTGCGGGTTAAGCAACATCTGGTCGAGACGGTAACTGGAGGAGGGGTGTCCCGATTCTAGTGGCATTTGTTTCAGGCGCTTCCGTGTTTCGGGTGGCAATATTAAGCTGTTTGCTGTTAGAAGTCGCAAAGCTGTGTCAGAGCCTAATAGGGTAGCTCGAAAACTTTCTTTTCTTAGGTTGGATACTAGCCCGATACCCCTCCATCAACCTGCACTGAGCCAGCGTGGTGGAGTATGACTTAGTCTTACCTACTGAAATTCGGCTAAAGGTCTGTGCTTTGGTGGGAACATTGATGAGCGGCATTTCTTTACTAATTTTACCCCTCGACGCTTCTCGGCTTTTTTATATCGTAACTGTTTTCAGATGATGACACCTCTGTGCCAAATTTCTTGTTTCCAGGACATCTTGATCACTTTCAGCGACTAAAACGAGAAGTGTCGAGCGGTCAAGTTAAAGTAATCGTACTGTACCCATATTTTACTTTCTTAGACCAATCAATATTCATGGGCAACTTTACTTTATCTTTATTGCACAAAAAACAATACAAATACAAAGTTGTACAGTTAAAAACGTATTCTCTCAAACTGAAATTAAACAGAAATGGTATTTGCGTTCCTTTTTACATTAATGAAATAAAGAAGTCCAAGTCGGACTTGCACACATAGGAATGCCAGTGAATAAGCAAAAAAAGCATCCGTAAGGTACGGAGCCGTAAAAGGGAAAAAAGGATCATAAGATTACTTTGTTTTCCGTCTTTTCGACTGTCAAAACATTTTTTCTCAGAAAAGCTTGTAGGGACAATTGTGACTGCAATCCCATGGAGCTGTGAGAAAATCAAACTTCTAATTCAACGCAGACATAAGATACGGCCGTTTATGTCGCGTTTATTGACACTTGCAAGGAAATCACATCCGTAAATATGTGACCAAGATGTGTAACTAAGCAGACGAAGTAGCGGGCTAAAACTAGTTCAATATATTTTGACAGGGCTAGCCCATTGTCGCAGCTGTGGACACAAAGGTTTCTTCACGATATTATCTATCACCGTTAGAACGTCCATATAAATAAATGTATAATTGAAAAAAAAATACAATATTAAATCTACAATCTATTATTTATAAGTAATATATTAAATTGCAAATTCTGAATTCAAATATTACAGATGATTTACTGAAGACTAAACAACGTCAAATTAACACCTATCAGAAGTTTCCGATCTCAGATTAGAATCGAAGGCAGCTTCTTGCTATTTTGCGGCTGCCCTGTAATGTCTCAGAAATATGCTGCTTCAGTACGAAAAAGGACGACCATAACCTATCCGAGAGCGCCATTGTGAAACAAAAAGTTTATGTTTATGCAAAACCGTCGCTCTCTGGGGGGTTATGGCCCGGCGATAGTTCGTGTATGTCCGTAAATGCGCTCTTCCGCGCTCTTATTTCCATTAAAACGCTTATCTTCGAGATTCATGGCAGCCCCGGCAAAAATTATGGTCGTTAAAGAAATTGAATACCCTTTACTCATGCTCCGTAGGATCGCAAACTCACCCCTCGACTTAATGACATTATGTCGTGATAGCTCTTCGTATCCAACGTTTTCTGGCAAACTTTTCGTTGGTAATTAATAGCAGCTCATTTTGGAAAAGTTGATATTATGTATAAGTACTCTTAAATACGTTACATAATGTACAAACGAATGTTATCTACCTAAAATGTTTGTTTACTATTGCGACTACAGATGAAGGCAAGTCAGCACCCTCTTTCTATATTTCGGTCACCTAAGATCATTAATAACATCGAATCGAAAGAAAACATGCTGCCTTTTTATATTTTGACAACACATGAATAAAAATGGGAAAATAAACACTGAGAATGGTGAACCACACACACAACACGACAACGCTTGACACTATATCAGCCAGTCATTTACAAAGAAATTCTCGCGTACATCTGGCCCAATCTTCTTGATAATAACAGCTTTTTGGGTCGGCATTTCCCCATCGAGATAAATGTTTAATAAAGGCGGCGCAATGTCTCCAACACATTATGGGAACGTTGACGTTGATACAGTGAAGCTCACTTTTCACTAAGGGATATATTGCAGTTTATACTTCGCATGCTCTAAAAGTTCGTCTTTATGTTGTGCGTAGGCGACATAAAGTCGCTTTTTATGCTGTATAGTCAATAGAATAATATCTTTTAAGACTAAGATAATCAGGCCCAACAGTCACGCGCTCAATAAAACGTCGCAGACTAAGGTCGTTACCTTATTTCATTTGCTTTAATTTATATCACACCCGCGTTTTCTATCGTTAATAAAAACAGATAAAATAGTTGTCATCATTTAAAAAACGCGAAGAAACGTATTTATGTCTTGCCAGTAAGAAGTATACAATTCGAATGACACCTATTGAAAATAAGAATTTAAACAATAATAAAACACTTTTTAAATGTTTCTTGGCGGGAATAAGCCATTCTCTTCTTAAATGTTGCAACCTTTTGTAACTTCAGTTACAAAAGGTTCAATTCATTGAAGTGAACAGTGAAAGTGATTAAACTAAATCAATATATGGAATATTCAAGTGATGACGTTTCATTTTCTTGTCCTGGTTACGGTAGACGTGTATGTAAATCTGTGTCAAAACACAAGCTGACGAATGAAACGACTGACAACGGACTGAGTGTGGTTAGTGGCTGACCCCAGTAAGAAGTTTACAAACAGCATTTTGAAGTGTTTTGTTGTACGTAGTGTAGGTAGTCGTATATAGTCGTGATCCAAACAAACAGTTATTCCAAAATCACTAGGTAAGTGCGTGTAATATCGTCTAAAATAACCCCACGAAATTGCGATAAAGAAAGCGTCTGTGACAGTCCTGGTTATTTGAGCAGCACACAATGATGCCCGTTCGTGCCACTCCTCTCTTCAGCGTTTGTTTGGAATACGATTACATTCGCTCGCTACAATTTTATGAAGCTTTTCAGTTTTAAAGTCTGCGATTATTATTTTGGCCACGCTCCGCCGCCATTCCGAATTTTTACGATTCCTTTTGTCGACTTTTTACTGGCGCGGGGAGAGGGAAAAGCATTCATTTGTGGAGATTTAATCTAAAGTTTTGATGACATAACTTTTTAAGTAGGTATTTTCATGATTCTTGCCCCAGTTGGTAACATGTTTTCATTGTTTTATTGACAAACAGAACAAAAATATAATTGTCAGTCGTCTAATAGTCACACTTATTAATTCTTAAATTGTGGCCCAAGTTATAAAATTATGGTTTTCTAAAAGCAGTGTTTAATTAATAATTACTGACCCAATGGATGCTGTATCCGCATCTTTTTCTAGTCGACAAGATATACATAAAATGTATTTATGATTTTAAGAACAGAATTAACTTTAAATTCTTTCATCAAATTGTAAAAAGCTAGTAAGTACTTATATAGTCCATTTATTTCGCTTTGACCTCGGTACCAACTAAAACTAGCCCAGTGTTTACTGGGTTTTAAGCAGCCCACAATTTTTAACAAAGTCAACCATTCTTCCACGGCTCAAAGGCTCCAGTCAGCAGTTTGCAGTCTCACACCAGTACACTAAGCGCATTAAAATATTTTATTCAAGTCAGCGAAGTGGCTGATTTATCTTCAGCTATATAAAGTTCTAGCGTTAAGGCGTTTTAGCAGGTCTGTTGCTAAGCACGCGGTAAGTCCCGTGACGTGACTGTGCACATATGGCCGTATTTTCGGCTCACTTAGGCAAGAGTTGGTGCTGGGTGCGCTGCGCTGTAGACTGAAATGGGCGAGTTTGCGCGTGGGGCTCAGAACTCTCCAGAGCTTTACACCCAAAATCGACTAAAAAACGCTGATCTGCATCTACCATTCAGAATAACTAATAGCTAGATGAACGAACACAAACATAGCGTCATACTTTTTTCCCAGAGGGGTGGCAGAGGCCCAGTTGCGCACACGTTCAGCCAGTTACTCAATGCTACTATTTGCGTGACAGGGGGCTAGGCCATCGTCGGGTCTATGGCTAGATACTATGTTCCAATATATATGTATACATTTTACACAATAATAACATTCATAGATTGTTCAATGATTATTGAAGGATATTCTGACAGCGCTAAACGTATTTTTTATTACCCCACTGCATCTGAAGGAGGGTACAGTCAAGAAGGCAAGGCATGTGAATTGCGATTGTGTGCGTGCACCTGGGCTGGAACCCAATTGTGCTAGCACAATGACGTCTCACTGACAGTGACGCGACGGCGAGGATCAACTTTAGGTATCCATTAATTGGCGTGTGGAGATTTTTATTTGGGTTATTTATTGTGGAAATTGAGATTATTGCCAATCATACAAATTAATTAAAAACCAAAGAGAAAGGGATAACAAAAACGAGAGATAACAGAGAATTAAAGTTGCCACTGAGCGGTCATTGTCTAGCGGAATTGGGCCCCTTTAGATGTGCACACACACGCACACAATCGCCAACCGGTTCGCACACAATTGCCCCCAGCCCGGCACGTGGCGACACCCTGGTATCACTCGCACAAACGCATTTCTCAGGTCTCGCCTTCTGGACTGTAATGTTTTGCACCTTCTTAGTTCCTCATCAGCAGAAATAGTACAGCCACGCTTTACCATTTACGCAGTATTAC
Organism: Argyresthia goedartella; assembly: GCA_949825045.1. Taxonomy (NCBI): domain Eukaryota; kingdom Metazoa; phylum Arthropoda; class Insecta; order Lepidoptera; family Argyresthiidae; genus Argyresthia; species Argyresthia goedartella. The sequence continues at coordinate 22,082,516 of OX463815.1, forward strand.
TAAACTGAGGTTTGCAGAAAACAAACGTGATTATCCGAGTAAGCGCGAGGCGAAACAAAGTGTGCTAAAAATGTCGTGTATGTATTGTACTTACTCACTAGTTAGGAACCATATTTTCCAGAATAATATTTCTATTTACGCTTTAAAATTCGACAATATACGTATGATATTTTATTTTAAAATCGTTGACATTTTATATTAATTAATTATTGACATTATTCCAATCTGCATTATTAATTCATTTACTATGACATTTTACAACTATTTTATTTAAGTTTCCGGAGTAACGACAATTATGAATAAATAACTTATCGCTTATCTTATATTATAGAAAATAAATAGATATTTTTCGTGTTAATCAGGTGATCGATTACATAAGGTCAAATTTAATTAGCCGACCACATTTTGGGTAATGTTAGTACCCATTATTATGAACAACTTTCCCCAAGAAACATATGGTCGTAAACCCAAAAAAAAATTTGGATCTCCTATAGTAAGTTGTAATCAGCTGATCGGGTCAAATGTACTGAGGGACGAAAATTATTTTTCATTTGCGACCATACTTTTCTTGTGGAAACTTGTTCATATCGATGGGTACTATCATTCCCCTCAATATGGTCAGCTAATTAAATGTCAACCTGTATATCTCGGATAGATTATTGAAATTCCGGAATAAAGGTACGCACAAAAGGTACTTGATACAAAAATATGTAATCAACTTAATAATGAGGTCTCGACAAGGACACGAAATAAAATATTTCTGCAAAGAAAAATAGATATTACTGATTTTCCGCTGTAAGCCCGAGGGACAAACATTTGTATTAGGTACTTCTGAAAACCCTTCTTGGTCCTTGACCTTGGTCTTGACTATTTGATTGAGATTATTGCCAATCGTATAATTTATAACCACTCTAAGATAATGGTTAAGTAAAACTCATAAAAAATAGTTATCTTTTCACGATAAACGACAAATTACAATGAGCAAATTAGTGAGATCAAAAGATTAGGATAATATAGTAATCTGTTTTTAATTTTACCTTTATCGAAAGATAATCAGGGCAGCACTCATAACCAAAATCCATACCCTTCAATAGTATAACCTGTATCTAGACGCAGCATTTTGTAATAACTAAGCAATACTTATATAAGGCCAAAGCGGATTAGAGATGACCCAAACTAATTTTGACCCTCAAATTATTCAGTTAGCCTTAGGAAATCTCAAGGCTATTCAGAAGTCCTATTTAGTTTCGACGTCATTTTTATTTCGCGTAAATGTATGGAATGGAAAACGATGGCCCGTAGTCACAACCACTGGGTACTTTTTTTTTACTGACACCCATGAATCTACCGAAGCGGAGTATAGACAGCTCAATCTTACTCGAATACGGGTAAGTTCCTGTGCCCTTCGGTGAGGACATCGATATTAACTTAAATTAAATAAATGTAGCCCATTAATGTCTCCACCGAGATTGAGCCATACTCCATCACGCTGGCTCAGTGCAGGTTGATGGAGGGGTTTTTTACGACTGCTGCTACAAACATATAGGCGTTTTAGTCGCGCAACTGCAGCGCTTGTAACGCGCGCGTCTGGGAATCCATCAGATTGAAAACGCCCAAAAGTCGCGCGTTTGTAACACATTGCAAATCGTGTAGTCGCTCACGTGCGATGCGATCAGTTGGCGTTGGACCAGTGTTGCGAACGCATGTGCAGGAATTTGCAAATTACCTTCGCCATGTTCGATACCGATAAATTCATACACGAAATTCAATCTCGGCCTGCCTTGTTGAATTCAATAGGCGATGATGCGTCTGCAGCGCGACAGTTTCGCGACTGAGACGCGCTGCAGACGCTGTAATGTGAAGGGCTTCAGCTGCAACACGTCTGTCGCGCGACTAAAATAGACGACACGAATGGCCGAGTCGGCAGTGACCCTGCCTACGAAGCCATGGGTCCCGGGTTCGAGTCCCAGTGGGGGCAAATATTTGTTTGATCAGAAAGAATGTTTGTACCCTAGTCATGGTTGTTTATCTATCTAAGTATAATATTTATCTATATAAATATGTGTATCGTTGTCTAGTACCCAATATATAGGAAATCCTAGTTTGGGGCTAGATCAATGTGTGTAACTTGTGTCCAGGGTATTATAAAAAAAAAACCTATATGTGAAAGAGCTACATTAATGTATTTACTTGATAAACAATTTGTGAATCGGCAACAGATATGTGCAACAGAAAAGTGTACATGAAAAATACATAACTTTAAATTAAAAATTTAAGACACTCCCGATCCAACAAATGAAGTCTCAAATTGGCTTGACTTGTTTCCTTGACGGTTATGAGGCATCGCGATTCTGAACCTCATGCCATGGTGGTAATGAAATTCAAAACCTATAACGGGATAATGACAACTTTGGAAGACACCCGGAACCATTGCATGGAAGTATTTCTACCATTTACAGAAAACCGCATAAAAATCCGTCTACCCGTTTGAGAGCTGAAGCCACATATAAACACACAGACAGGCAGACGCCTTAAGCTTATCTCGCTCTTTTTTTGTCGGGGATTAAAAAGAACCACGATTCAAAATACGAAAGATACTATGTCTAAACTTGCAGCAGACGAGTTATAAAACTATGACCGTCTACGATCCCTAGGTTATTATCTATTAGACAAGAAAAGTTCGATAAAGATCGTGGACCGCTAAGCCGGCTACTCACTATGGAATATATATGTCGCAGTTAGTTGGTTAAATCAGACACTTAACTAACTGTCTAGAACGTTAATTAAATACCGACGTTTAAACAAGTCACTAGCATTTTGATTTAAATAAAGTATCGTCGAAAACGGTATCAAATTTCAACTCAAGATGTAAAATTATCTCGCTGGCCATACTTTGTCTAAGAGCCCGTTCACACTAAACCCACATTATATCATTGCATACTATATCCCAAACCGTAAATATTTTTATGAGCGATATTTGAAGGGCGTTTGATGGTGTACTTTTACCTCTCCCCTCACACCGCGCCTCTCCGTCGGCGATAGACGACCGCAGCTGAACTGTTTCAAAATACGAAAACGTCACAAGCGGGATGCAATATATAGCTCGGGATGTAACATATATTATATTATATCCCACAGTATAGCCGGCTACCCGCTTGAAAGTGTATATTTTACCTCTGCCCTCACACCGCGCCTCTCCGGCGGCGACATGGTTATTTTTGCTACTAGACTAGCCAAATTTTTTCACGTTATAGTATTGCAGGATTACAGTCAATTTATGCAATAAATAAAAAGTTTTTTTTTTACATTTAGCGCCAATTTATCATAACACAAATTAAAACTAGTGACCCTGTGAACAGTAGACCTCGCTTACAGGGGCGACTGTGAAACAATTTATAGGTAAGTATTTTAGATTCAATCAAAATCAAGTATTAAAGTAGCCGCACCAATAAAACTACATTTTGCGATTTAAAATATAATCTATTGACTTTTTACGAAAATAGTTATAGTCTGTTTCACTCACTCTCATAGTCTGTATAGATCCTCTTTACTTATCCGTCTCCTACTTCGAGGAGTCCAAACTTGGTATGTTTTGAAAATATTTTTGGATTTTTAGAAAACAGGCGGCCGAAATATTTTTAGAACCGGCTCATGAAGCCCTTTAATTTGATACCCCACACGATAGGTTTCAGAAAATAATTAACTGCAAAAAAGGAAAAAAGCAGTGATACCGTTGTAAAATGTGTAGTTACACTCGGTAGAATATTTTTTACCGTTAATAAAAGACTCGTGTCACCAAAAACCATATCTATGCCAAAAGATAATAATATTTTATAACTTATACGAGAAAAGAATTGAATAATATACCATCGTAGCAAACACAATTTTTGCCCGAAATAAAATGGTATTAATTGGTTTTTACGGGTTGACAACACTGAGGTGTTCTGAGGCCGCGTCCAAACTGAATGGTACAGTTGCATGCGATTTTCTCATTTTGGTGTCGATTTCTCTTAAAAGTGCACTAGAAGGTCCAGGGTCAGAAGCAGTCGTTCTTGTCGAAGGGTCAGGATCACCAGCACTCGTACTTGCCAAACACACAGTCTTCGAACGTAACCCCACTTATGGGTTTTGGATCTGTATCCATTGTGACAAAGCCGAGGTAAACAGGTAAAGAGATATCGAAATCCAGGAAAACGAAAGCGAAAGTCACGTATATAGATTAGCAAGAGTCAGTACGAAAAACAAGCCAAAGTCGTCGAAATTCTATTTGATTGTATGTCAAAACGTGTACTTAAGAAAACTTTTTTGAGGGGAATGAAAGAACGAATTATTATACAATATCCAGCCAATGTCAAATAATGAAACTCTTTGCAGGTATAATGAAATTTTAAGTAAGTATTTCTATATTTGTCTCCTACTAGCTAGTCCAAGCAGAAAGAGAAATCCGATGTCAATACTGTGTACAAGACTAACCCCCAGTTTTATAGGCGCTGATCAAAGTTAACAGATTAGTTAAACTGATGCCAATCACGTGCCGCTATTTTTCAGAATAAATAAATCAATTGAAAATCAGAAAATCGTATGACACTGTACCATTCAGTGTGAAAGCGGCCTATGCCAAATGACAAAGTGACTTCTTTTTTTTTGCAGCTAGTTATGGAATATACTTTAGTAAAGTAGCCCACTAACCAATAATATTGTAAACTATATTTTGCGATTCAAAATACAATCTATTGACTTTCACGAAAATAGTTATTTCACTCACCCTCATGGTCTATATAGATCAGTGGTTCTTAACTGGTGGTCCGCGGACCACTGGTGGTCCCTGGAGGCATTCCAAGTGGTCCGCGAAGACATCCTAATAATATTTGACGTGACGTAATGAATCGAGTCGAAACAACGCTATCCGCGCGCGCGTGAAATACCGCTTTCTAATGACACAGTTAAGTCGCGCAATCAAAAAATGTCAACTGATATTGAAGACCAAGTTATTGACAAAATTAAAAACAGCCCTTATTTTGCATTACAATGTGATGAGTCTACCGATGTTTCGCAATGCTGTCAATTACTTGTATTTATACGATATTTGGAGGACAATACAATGTTTAAAGAAGAGTTATTATTTTCTCAAGAACTTAAAACGACGTCGCAAGGTGCAGATGTTATGAATGCAATAAGTCAATATATGGAGGAACATGGACTTATGTGGGAAAGGCTTGCCGGGTTTTGTACTGACGGTGCTCCTGCTATGCTTGTTCTCGCTCTGGTCTTGCAGCATTGATAAAAACCAAAAATCCATCCGCAATTACGACGCACTGCGTTATTCACCGTCAAGCATTGGCTGCTAAAACGCTCCCGGAATGTTTTACTATGGCTCTTAAAACAGCTATAAAAGTAGTTAACTTTATTAAAAAGAGCGCACTCAATAATTCAAACAGTTGTGTTCTGACATGAACTCTGAACACGAAACTCTGCTTTTCCACACAGAAGTTCGTTGGCTTTCGAAAGGAAACATGCTGTCGAGGTTGTACGAACTAAGAGAGGAAGGAATTCTTAATTAACAAAGAAAACAAAGAGTTGCTAGATCAGTTCTGTGAGCCCGAATTTATAATACGTTTTGCTTATTTGGTCGACTTTTTTGCGCAAATAAATAAATCGAACCTTCAACTGCAAGGATCAGGAAATTTGAAGTTGCAAGGCATGAGCAACATATTTGCATATGGAGATAAAATCAGGGCGTGTATTGCTAAAATCGAGCTATGGATGAATAAGATCGAAAGAAAAAACTTTTCTGCATTTGATACACTGAACCAAATTATTGACGGACAAGGTGCAGATATTAAAGAAGAAATTCAGAAGAATATGATGCTCCATTTGATTAATTTATAAAGTGAATTCAATCGCTATTTTCCTGACTGCGAGGACAAAAGTATTCAGACACTGATCCGGAATCCTTTCATTGTCAACGTTTCCGAAGATTCTGATGAAATTCATGAAGAAGTGATTGAAATGCAACACGACACGAATTTAAAAGATACATTTGAATCAGGTATAAATCTTGAAGATTATTGGAGCTAAAAAGCAATTTCTTTTCCAAAGCTTCGAGACATTGCTATACGTTACCTAACTTTATTTTCATCGACGTATCTATTCGAGCAGGGGTTTTCGGCGCTTCTGATTATTAAAAACAAGCACCGAAATTAGTTGGATGCCACTGCCGACATGCGTTTAGCTTTGAGTAGCACTGAACCAAGAATTCAGAAGTTAGTAAAGAGTATGCAGTCACAAAAATCACATTAAATTAAAATTTGTATTTAGCAAGCACAATTTTTAATTAGCACTCATTTTAATTTAAATTAAAATAAGTGCTAATTATAAAATTGTGCTTGCTTTCTTTCAAACAACCCTTAATTTAGGACAATTCAGGTAACCCAACCGGGTGGTCCCCGGCAAGACAAACATTTGGTAAAATGGTCCCTCATGACTAAAAGGTTAAGAACCACTGATATAGATCATCTTTATTAATCCGTCTCCTACTTCAAGGAGTCCAAACTTGGTATGTTTTGAAAAAAAATCCTGGATTTTTAGAAAACAGGTGGCCGAAAGGTTATGGTGTAGTATATATTTAGAACCGGCTTATAAAGCCCTTTAATTTGATACTCCACACGATAGGTTTCCTCAGAAAAAAATAAAAACAAATCCCATACAAAAAATATATGACGTCATAACTCCGCCCCCCAAGGGGAAAATCGAGAAAAGCTCACGACAAAATAAAACTTTTAATTCAAGGAACACTTGTGCCAAGTTTTGTGGGGATCACTGTGGCCCCTAGATCGGAACTGACAGACACTGTAGAGACATAGAGACATACGAAAGCAAAATCGTCCTCGTATCTTGTCGAAATGGAGCCCTTCGCTCGCTCGGTCAATTATGCTCACTTACCTGTTTATTCACCGTGCGCACCGCCCATTATTATTATTATTGGTCGCTCACAGCTCGCAGCTCGTTGAGCGCAAGGGTGGCGTAGAATTAGGCTTCACAAAGTGGCTTGGAATTCAGATTGAAAGGAAAAGTTGTTATTTTTTACCAAATTTTTTTTTTTTTTAGAAATCCGAGTGTGATGTTCACACTACGAACCACTACTACTATTTTAAAAGGGAAATATTAAACTGCACATCAATAATACTGATTTGCACAGCAAATATACTGATTTTGATAGAAAATATCAGGGCAAAATACTGCGGTAGGGTCACTTAGGTTAAGGGTTAAGGGGGTGAGCGAAGCAAAGCCCCCTTTATCCTTCGTATTCGGTTGAACATGTAAGAACAACAAAAATACTTAAAACATAAAAAGTGTTTTTGCTGATCCTTTTTTGCTGTGAAAATCAGTATTACTATCCATTTTGAAACAGTTTCACTGTGATCGTCATCATTAAAGAAAATATGCGTCGCTGGAGAGGCGCGTTAAAAAACACACTTCAGACGCTCTACAAATATCGCTCGTAAAAATATTTTTCGCAAGTTGGAGTCGCACAGTTGCAACGGCCTCGTAGACCAAGATATAGCGAGCGATAAAATTTTATATCTTGAGATGTAATATATATCCCTTAGTGGATAGCCGACTTAATTACGATCACAGCTGAACTGTTTCAATATACAGCGTGTAAATTCCATAGGGGCATATATTGCGTCCAGGCATAGTTCGTGATCGTACAAATCATACGAGAAAGATTTTTTTACAAAAAAAATGTTTGTGAAAGATTTATTATTTAAGTTCTATGGAGCAGCAATGTATAGCGTACAATTACGAGATTACGTCCAGATTGTTTTGACTGATGAAAAAATTTAATTTTTACGCAAGAGAACTTAATGTGTGTGTTGTCTAAGATCTAAGCATGGTTCGCCCATTCTTTGTGCTCCGTAAAAGTTTACCAAAGTTGGTAAACTTTGGTAAACTTTTACGGATAAATACAAAATTTGGGAATAAAAGTAACGTTTTTACTTATTTTCCTGTAAAAGGTCCATTTGCCCGGCTTGCGCAACAACTGTTCAATATAGTGGGGCGTTAGCGCCTCACACTCTCATGAGGCACAAGCACCCCTTGCTGCAGCTGTTTGTATACCGTGATGATTATGTACCACTTTCATTTTATAAATAGGTTTAACACATGTTTATTAAAAAAATAAGATTTTACACTTAATTTTCATGCACGCATTCACGGCTTTTGCATTGTTATTGTTCTGAGGTTTTGACGCCTTAAGACTTGGTACCAGCTAGATGGGGCTCCCGCCCATTCATCACGCTTTGGCGAGAAATGGCTCGGACGGTTTGGCCCTCCCCTGATTTAACTCCATTCGATTTTTATCTATGGGGGGCTGTAAAAAACGAGGTGTAGTCGCAGCCGCGAACTTCAGTTGACCAACTCAAGGAAAATATTAGAGAAGTGTTTAATAAACTTATGAGAAGTTTGATGCAGTCCATCAGACGACGTTGCAACGCCTGCATCCAAGTGCACGGACAACACGTCGAAAACCAGTACCTCAGGCGAGTTCACCGCCGTGATTAGATAAGCAGTTACTGTACAGTCATTTTGTAATAGTTTAGCGTAAGCGTTTTATAGGCAGTGACCCTGCCTATGAAGCCAAGGGTCCCGGGTTCGAGTCCCGGTGGGGGCAAATATTTGTTAGATGAGAACGAATGTTTGTACCCTAGTCATGGTTGTTTATCTAAGTATGATATTTATCTATATAAGTACGTGTAATGTTCTCTAGTACCCAAGATACAGGGAATCCTAGGTTGGGGCTAGATCAATGTGTGTAAAAACAGTGGCAACACTGCCGTAAAGTAAATATTGAAACCGCATAAACAATAAATTAAAATATCGACCATCGAACAACAACATATATCGAAGATTATTAAAACTATAAAATACAAGTGCTAAAAAACGGTGTTAGATACAATTCATAAATATTTGAACAAACACCCAATCTGGTTGAGTGAAGTGACAAACAAATCATTCCACAGAACTACAAACAAACCAGTACATTCCAATTAAAAGTGATACGGACGAAATGGACAAGTTTTGATAAAAGTGCATTAAATTATAACCTAATTTTCTATTAACCTATTAGTCAGCATAATTTCTTCATCTAAGCACACCGCAGCGACATCTAGAGTCAGTATAATAAACTTTCTGAACGAAGAGATCACCGATGTGCTTCTAATAACTGTGAATGACGAGTGATATTTATTTCTAACACTAGAGGGCAGCACCCGTTTCTAAAGATGAATTGCATTGCTTGTACAAAACATGTAAACATATCGGAGAGATTACAATGTTGCTCTTGTAGAAAAGTCTATCACTATAAATGTCTAAATATAAGCACAACTGAGTATAGAGAGAACCCACATCACTATGATATATCTTGGCAGTGTTTTGAATGCAAAAATATTACCCAAAGAAGAAAGACTGACAACACACCAGTAAGAAGCATCCACACAGCAAACAATTACAATTCTGACTCAGATCAAAGTCCAATGGGCGACACATTAAGACAGAGTTTAAACTCCATGGGAAACACCGGCTCACCATCTACAAACATGAAGTATTTTACTGATCTACTGGATACTAAATTAGATTCCATAAAAAAACAAATAGTAACAGAACTATCGGCAACGATTGAAAATAAGATATCCCAGAGTATAAAACAACTAAAAAAAGATTTCCTACAGAAATTCCAAATCGTACAATTGGATAATGAAAAAATAAAAAAAGATATTTGTGATATGGATACAAAAATTCTACGACTGGAAAAAGAGCAGCAAAGACTACAATACCAACTACAAATACTCACTAACAAAATGGACTGCAATACCACAGCCCCTCAGAAAAATCAGACAACACATGACTGCAGCAAGGACATTGTCCTATATGGACTGGAAGAAATGTTAGAAGAGAACGAATACTGCCTCTACAGTCGTGTGGTTGATGTTTTCTATGAGTAGTACAACGTGGATTTGACAGGATACATAGAAGATATTCATCGCATGGGGAATCGTGGAAAACGCAGACCAATATATATTGAGCTTTTGAGCAAAAAAATTACAAAATACCTTCTACAAAACATTTCATTCTTTAATAATACTGGATTAAAATTATCTGAATATTTGGATAAAAATGGCCGAAAAGTAAGGAAAAAAATGCACGAGATCTTGTACGAAGCTAGAAAAAATGGAGGACATGCAGTTATACGGAACAAAAAGTATTACATAGATGGCAAGACACATAAGCCAGAACATGAAAAAATAGATAACAAAAACTCAGCACAAAATCCTGACATTGAAAACAAGACATTTCGGAACCAAAGAAACACAATGTGATTGCAATGTTTTATTTCAAAACATACAAAGCCTAAATAATAAAAAACATATACTAGAAGCTTTCCTAGAGAAAAATACAAAGTATCAAGCAGTCTGTACACAAGGAGGCGGAGTTTGAATACTACTACTTGATAACCTAAAATACAAAGACAGAATAGATATCACAAACATGTCAATTGAATATGTACTAGAAGTATGTGCAACTGAAATTATTGATGAAAATATTCTATTAATAAATATGTATTGGAATGGAAGAGATAAGGAAATATTCAATAAACAAATAAATATAATTTTAGAATATATAACTAAGAATTTCTCAGATCGCAATATAATATTAGGTGAAGATTTTAATATAAATATTTTATTGAATAGTTCTTTCACAAACGAATTCATTAATTTGATGTTACAAAATAATCTTACTCAACATATAAAGGAACCTACGCACCAACACTCATGCATAGATCTAATATTCACAAACTTTCATGATAAATATACTGTTACTAAAGTAGAGGAACTAGGATTTTCAGCACATAAGGCACCTACTATACAATTAAACATAAAAAAATCTAAAGTACAGACTACATATTACACGAAAAAAAGGTTCTACAACGACTTAAATATAAATAAAATCAAAGAAAAATTAAAAACTATCGCTTGGGATAATATCTTACATAAAGATAAAAAAGTAAATGAAAACTACGAGATATTTTATCAATTTTTAAAAAACATTATTGACGAAACCATATCCAAAAAAGTAATTAAAATAAAAAAAAACCATAAAAAATATTGGCTAACACCTGGCATCATACTCTCATCTCAGAATAAAAGATTATTAAAAATACTAACCTTAACATCCAAAAGTGACGTACTTCAATCCTACTGCAAAAAATATGAAAAAATACTTAAAAAAACAGTCATAAATAAAAAAAAATTACGTAAACAAGCTTAAAAAGTCAAATAATAGAATAAAACTATGTGGGATATAATTAAAGAAACGACTAATAAAAAACGTCAAAACCAATCACTTAATATTACATTAAACATAAATAATACAGTGTATTCCGAACCAATCGCTGTTACCAACATATTTAATGACTACTTTACAAAAATAGGGGAACAAAATAATATACTACAAAATAATAGTACAGCACATAAAAGCTATCCAGTAATGAGCCCTACTGAAAATAAAATGTTCTTGGCTCCTGATACATCACAAAATACATAAAATAATCCGAAATTTAAAAAATAAAAATAGCTTCGGTGAGGACGAATTACCACCAACACTAATAAGACATTGCGCAGACGAGATAACCTTTGACCACCTTGATAAACCAATCATATATTATGGGGACATTTCCAGACTTACTTAAAAAAGCCATCATTAGACCTATACATAAGAAAAATTCAAAGTCCGACCCAAATAATTACAGACCCATTGCCATACTTTCAACAATTTCGAAAATTTATGAAAAGTCTATGTGTAAACGCGTATACTCTTTTTGCGAAAAATACAAAATCTTTACAGAGTCTCAAAACGGTTTTCGTAAGAAGAGATCGATAACTATAGCTGTATACAAATACATTCAAGAAGCTCTAAGTATCATTAATAAGAAATCATACGCAGTGGGCATTCTTTTAGATATGTCTAAGGCATACGATAGGGTGAATCACAGAATTTTTTTAGACAAACTTTATGGAATAGGTGTGCGCGGAACAGCCCATAACTGGTTTACTTCATATTTGAAAGATAGAGTACAATCTGTCGAAATACAGCAATTGAATAAAGAAACTAAACAAATGCAAAACGCACTCTCAACTAATAGGACAATAAATTCAATACCCCAGGGAAGTGTACTGGGGTGTCTATTGTTCCTTATATACATAAATGATCTCCCTAAAGTAACGATTGATCACTGCGTGCTGTTTGCGGATGACGTATCACTTCTGGTCCCATCAGAAAAAAGCTCCCAATTGAACACAAAGCTTATTTCTACATTAGATCTCATTACTAATGGGATGACAAACCACGACCTTGAAATCAATTATAATAAAACTAAAGTAATGATATTCCACCCCCGACAAAAAAAGCAACTGGATTTCGTCATCACCTATAAAGGTACTCAAATAGAAATAGTAGACCGGTTCACTTTGCTTGGAATTGATATAGATTCACACGTCAACTGGAAACAACACACTCAAAAAATTTGTAACAAGATATCTCAGTTCTCTTACGCACTTAAAGAAGTTAAAAAATCCACTGACCTGAAAACTGCTCTTAAGGTGGGGAAGGTGAGGTAATACGATCCCTGGAGGTCAAATGATCCCCCGCCGTAAATCAGAGACAACTAGTGCCATTTATCCAAATGCGCATGAAACATGCTTCCCGCACCCCTGCCAGTTGCCTCTCCAAGTGTCATGGCGGTGCGAGCGCTTGGCGTGATTTTACTAAAAAATAATCAAAAAGTGTGGCTCTGATCTAAGGTAAGTCTGTTTTTGAACTTTCATTACTTTTTACATGTTCGTGTTTATTGAAATTTTGTTTTATTTGCGGGTATTAATAGCAGTTAGCTAATATTTAAGCAAATGTTCTATCTCCGCACGCGGTATTTGAAGGTTATGTTTTGATCGATATATTGGAATTTGGTGTTTGGGGCGAAATGATCCCTTTCTGTGTGTTTAAAATGATCCCTGGAATCATTTTACCCCATTAGTTTTTGTTGTTTTTACAGATCATGCCGAGAATTTATATGCGCAAAACTAATCGCCAAAATTGGCCTGAAGAACAAATGCAAAAGGCATTAGATGCCGTCAGAGATGGTATTCCTTACAAAACAGCAAGTAGAGCGTTTAAGGTCCCTGTGATGGCATTAAAAAGAAGAGCCAAAGGTAAAAATAAAATAGCTGTAGGCTCCGCTAAAAAGTTAGGTAGCAAACAAACAGTGTTTAACCTAGAACAATAACAGGAACTTGTAGATTACATTTAGGACATGGAGTCTAGAATGTACGGGCTGACCACACAGGACCACCACCTTAGCTTTTCAACTGGCAGAAAGAAATAATTTACCGCATCCATTTTCTGAAGCAAAAGGAAAAGCTGGACTTGAATGGCTTCGTGGATATAGACGTAGACATCCAGACATTACGATGCGTGCCCCAGAATCGACATCTTCTGCTCGAGCGCGAGCTTTTAATAAGCCTGTGGTGGATAAATTTTTTTCGACTTTGAAAAACGTGCAAGAAAAACATCATTTTCCACCCCATCGCATATTTAATGTTGACGAGATGAGTTTATGCACTGTCCCAACAAAAAACTGGAGAGTCTTTGCACAAACAGGCCGTAAACAGGTGGCGCGAGTGACTTCAGCTGAGAGAGAGAGAGGTGAAACAAAAACCGCAGTGATTTGTACCTCAGCTTCTGGAACTTTTGTTCCTCCAATGTTCATCTTCTGCAGAGTCCGGATGAAAATAGAATTGATGGATGGTGCACCTCCAGGCGCTATATGTGCATGCAATCCATCTGGTTGGATGAAAATAGATGTGTTTTCTCAGTGGTTCGATCACTTCTTAAGTCCTGCCAAACCGACAGCAGAAGATCCGGCTCTTTTGATATTGGATGGTCACCTATCTCACACAAAAAATTTGAATGTGGTATTAAAAGCCAGGGATAATCACGTCACTATTCTATGCCTGCCGCCTCATTGCACCCACAAACTCCAACCCTTGGACGTTGGAGTCATGTATCCGCTAAGCGTTTATCACAACCAAGCGTTGGAGAAGTGGATGAATAACAATCCTGGGAGAGTGGTAACCGTCTTCCAAATAACGAAAATTTTTACAGAGGCCTATTTAAAAGCAGCAGTTCCACTGAATAGTATGAATGGATTCAACAAAACAGGAATATTTCCGTACAACCCTGACATTTTCACTAATGTGGACTTTATTGCAGCTGAAACGACTGAAATGGATGTTGACAATGACACGGTAGAACCTCCTATTCCGATCCCTGGGACGTCAAGTCCTCCATTGGCAGAGACCGTGCAAATACCTTCTCCTCAAGCGAGTTCTCCAGAAACTGAAACACTACAGCCTTTACAAGTGGATGTCCAAGAATCCCTTCATTTAACACCTCCAAATACCTCAATGTCTGAATCTTCTGAAAGATTACCTCCAGCTTTGGCTGTTGGTATTCCATCCACATCTTTTGGTGTTGTTCCACCCAAGGAAGTACGACCAACACCAAAGATAGTTGGAAAGAGAGCGAGTGTAAGACGAATAAGAGTAGACACATCAGTACTGACCAGCACACCCTACAAAAATTACCTTGAAGAGGAAGCCAAAAAGAAAACAGATATAGAACAAAAGAAAGCCCTTAAGGAAGCGAATAAAATAAAAAAACGGTGACCAACAAACAGAATTATAAAGGAAAAGGTGGTGGGAAAGGAGAAGCAGTCGGGAAAGGAAAAGGAGTCGGAAAAGGAAAAGGAGGCGGAAATGGAAAAGGCAAAAAAAAGCAAAACAGATCAGATTCTTTGGAAGAGGAGAGTAATACCGAATGCCTCTTCTGTACTGAAAGCTACTCCAAAGACAATAAAGGTGAAGGGTGGATTAGGTGCGTTGTGTGTCTTAAATGGGGACATGACGCTTGTGCGGGAGTAGATAGTGACGATGAAGGCGACTTTACTTGCGATATTTGCCTTTCTAGAAACCAATTTAATAGCGCGAAAAAAAAAATAAGCCTATAGGTCTATTTCTTAGTTCCTGATAAGATTTATTTTATTTTTTTAATGAAGAGTTGTTTTTTCTATTTCATTTTGACATTGATAAAAAACCTTTGATCCCTATCATATTTTATGAGCATAATTTGTGTTTTTTTTATTTAGAAGAAGAGTTTATTTGTTTACCTACCTTGACTAGGTATGTTGTTAATTTTGCAAACCTTTTAAAAGTTTGTTGCAATGTTTAATGTTTAGTTTTGTTAGTTGAGTAGTAGATAATTATAAAAAAAAGATATCTAATGAAACTAGAAGACTGGAAAAGTTTTGTGTAACTTGCTTATAGGTATACTTAAATTGTTATGAACAATACATATGATTAAAATAAACAGCTAAGTGTTTTATTTCACTGAAATTTAACTTATGGTATAAAATGATCCCTGGGATTATTTTACCCCTACCCCAGGGATCATTTTATACATAGGTGTGTATAAAATGATCCTTTACTAAACTTTTACAAAAACCTCTTGTACAAAAAAACTACATACATATAATGAAATATAAGTATGCAGTTACAAAGTTAAGTAAATTCACTACCTCTAACGATAGAAATCTTGCGACTTTCCTTTCAACTTTAGCCACAGTTAAGTTTTTCCCTTAAGGGGATCATTATACCTCACTTTCCCCTACTATGCATACACTTTTGCTTGGCTCAGCTACGGCATAATTTTATGGGGAAACAGCACAGGAGCCCCAACAATACTCATCTTACAAAAAAAACTAATACGGATCCTAGTAAATATCAAACAAACGGACAGTTGTAAACCTTTCTTTCAAAAACTTAATATTCTGACTTTACCATGCTTATACATATACGAAATGTGCAAATTTGTCCGTAATAATGAGAATCTTTACCATAAACGTGGAGAAATTCCCGTAAACTACTCATTATAGTAGCTTTTGTGACTGCTGCATAATGGAGGGCATTAAAACTCGAGAGTGGGTCACTCGAGAGTTTTAATGCCTAATTATGTACAGTTACATACACTAGTTTATCTACACACATATCATAAGCTCTCTTTGATGTGTTCAGGAACCGCATGTTTGACCGGCATTGTGGTTCTGCAATTGTTTAGCTTGTTCTTTAGTACCAACTTCACGCAGACGGGCGTCGGCGTTCGAAATTTGAATGTCAGTACCAACTTCACAGACAAACTAGGGACGGCACGCGGGTGGGCGTCGGCGTTCGAAATTTGAATGTCATTATATGTAGAAAAACTACACATAATGACCATAATGTGTAGTTTTCCAGATACGAAACGAGTTTTTACCAAGTAGTTTAACATAATGCTGATCGTAACGTGCGGTTTTTGAACGCAGTAAAGAGGGTTTATGATACGTGTGTAGATAAAATACATAATTAGATTAATATCGATATTTCGGCTTTTATTTGTGAGATGAGGGACGGAACTGAAATAAACAGACGTCATGCATTTGACAGTTTGACGTAAGGTATGTAACTTGTAAACGATTGCGTTACATTGCGTGCTCAATAATTTTGTATGAAAAAATGAATTTAACAATTTGGGTTTAGAATGTTAGCAAATACGTTCTATAGGTTCGATAATATAAGGATTTAAAATATATGGCCATATGGAATTTACAGACTATAGTTGATAATGTGAACCTCGCACACGGGATGTAATATACATATATTGTATCTCATAGTGGGTAGCCAGTTACATAAGTGTCTCGCGCGCGATAGATTCTAATGACACAGGCGGTTGGAGTATCATCTTGAAAGCTTTTATTGTGAAGCTCCGTCAAATACGCGATTGTTACTTAGTTTAATAAGTTCCTACCTACACATATATCTAGAGGAGCAGATTCACAAATAAATAGATGCTATGTCTAAGTTAAGGCTGGGCGACCCGGCAGCGGAACCAGATTTTTACCTTCAGCTTACTTTTAGGAGAATAGGAATTCAATATTAAATAAAACCGGCCAAGTGCTACCAAGGGTTCCGCACAAATAGCAGGTTTTGTGAAGGCACTACAAATTTACGGTTTTCAAATTGTTTCCTTTACTAGTGCTATAAACCCTTGCTTGGTGTCAAATTTCATGATTCTAGGTCAAAAGAAAGTATCCTATAAGTTTTGATTCCCTAGCAAGTATCAAGCATATTCGGTATGATGATGACATAAACGGCGGTATGTTTTGATTGAGTTGACCTATAAGTTAGATTTTTTGGCAACTTCAAGAAACGACGGACTTGAGAAATTCATAGTAATTTCAACTTAGAACCTCCACGCTTTCTTGATAAATGGGGTCTTTACAAACGGACACAGTTCACAGGCAGACAGGCAGACAGACAGAAATTACTTGTGCTATAAGACCTTGCTTCTTGTCAAAAGAAAGTAATACCCTATATATTTCGATTCCCTTTCGAATATCAAGCAATTTCAGCTAAAGTATGACACATATTTGATTATATAATCATTTACATATAAGCACATACATTGCTTCTCGCCCCACACTATTGGATTCCCTGTGCCGTGGGAACCAGAAACACCGACGTCACACACATATAAACATCCAAGACCGGGGTTTCTTTTTTACCCCAGCCGGGGATCGAACCCGGTACCTCTCGTATGATAGGCAGAGCCACAACCGCTGCACCACAGAAGTCGTCCAATGCCGTCGATTGTAGGTAATGACCTATAAGTTTGATTATTTCACAACTTAAACATACCACAGACTTCAGTAATAGGTTCCTGAGAAAAACACATATATATATATATTGTTAGAAACCAGAGGCCGAGATGAATTTTTAAAAAGAAACACACTGAAACTGTCATTATAATTTCAACAAAAAATGGGTTCTAATAACAATTATCAAAACGAATAAAGATATCGGACAGTACGACAACAATAATGGCGAGGTGTTGAATCTTTGACGACGACTTGGCAAGTGCGTCGCACGCGGTCTGCGCTGTGCTTTATATAGGCGCGGCTTCCCGCCCCACGGCTGCCTT
This sequence comes from Argyresthia goedartella, assembly GCA_949825045.1. Taxonomy (NCBI): domain Eukaryota; kingdom Metazoa; phylum Arthropoda; class Insecta; order Lepidoptera; family Argyresthiidae; genus Argyresthia; species Argyresthia goedartella. Next base: position 22,100,642 of record OX463815.1, read on the forward strand.
CCGAAGCCGCTAACACGGCCTCTCCTGACACCCTGGCGTCCTCGACAGAGCTCTCAGGCAGATCAGGCGTTGAACAGGGCCCAGATGATGGTCCAGGCTGACCTGGTGCAGACGAGGGACCCGGTTGATTAAAGTCTCGATCACCGCTTGGATCAACTTCTTCATCAGTCGGATCTGAAATCACACTAATGTACGCAACGTTACAAATCACAGTGGCTGCGAGCAGTTTTACCTGTATTAGTTTGTTAAGGTTTTGTTTAGTTTCCCACGGCCACAGAATAAATGAAGTGAAAATAGATAAGTTGAAGCAAATTCATTTATGATTTTATTCAAATCACAAACAAATAGCCCCAGATAGAATAAACAGACCAACATTCGTGCACCACAACACCAATGACAGAGGAAAGAAGGCTCTCAGTTCAGTCTCCGGCATCGGCATTAAGATCGCTGACTCCAGCTCGTAGAAAGTGAAGCGTTGTCTTGCGGCTCATGGGCACAAACACAGCGGCGGCGCTCGGCAGTACAGCGATTCTGGCTCAGACTCATAGAAGGTGAAGCGCTGTCTTGCGACTCACGCTCGGCAGAATTACTGGGCTGCTGGTCGTTGTAGACAGCTAATCGAGTCCCGGAGTCATCTGGTTGGCAGCTAAAGCAGGCTCCTGATCCACATTGTCTGCATCAAGATAAATAATGTGTGTCTGAGAGACAGTTCGGAACATGTCCCCCAGATGGCACATCTGATAAGCAGTTCGCAACAATGCTCAACAGAATACACACCTCTGATAGACAGTTCGCAACATGCCTAACGAACGAATAACACAAACATTATATCTGAAAGACAGAAGTCATAGGTATCCCTGTTAAACAGTTCGCAACAATGCTTAACAGACTTACCAAGACAAGCAAAGTGTGTCTGAGAGACAATTCGCAACATGTCCTCCAGACGGCACATCTGATAGGCAGTTCGTAACATGCCTACCAGGTGGCCACGACAAACACCGCACATCCAAAAGACAGTTCGAAACAATGTCTTTTGACTGCACATCTGATAAGCAGTTCGGAACAATTCTTAACAGAACACACACATTTGATAGACAGTTTGCAACATATCTACCAAAAGGTCAACCAACATCGAAGTCAGCGGCGCGCACTTCAGGAGTCTACTTTTCGTGCTACGGGATGATATACTCGGCCGCTGCCCGTGTTGACTTCCCGTAGAAGCCAGCCAGGTGCTGCACCTTGCAGTGCCCATGCGGCAGCAACTTCATAACTCGGTATGGGCCTCCCAAGCCAGACTCAAGCTCTCCAGTCGCCCGTAAACGAGAACAAGCTAAATATTGACCATAGAATTCATTAAAGTTCTTCCTTGGTCGTTGCATCGGGAAAACTTCGCTGTATGATTACAAGCGTGCACTCAGGTAATCACAAACAAAGCTGGGTTCCCAAATTTTTAAACTGGCAAGTTAAAGCAAAAAAAATTAAAACGACCATGGCAACAACCAAAATGCAAAGCATTTTTGAAAAGATAACAGGGACATTAACACAGATAACAGGGTGTTAAGCGACGAGAGTCCTCGCCAACACTGCATAACTTAAATACATATTTGAGTGCTAAAGTTACTAAACCAGGCTCACCACCTCCAGGCCCCACGGCCTCCAGGCACTCAGTCTTCAGGCCCACGGCCTCCGGGTATCTAGCAAAGGCCCAATATTCCGCTTGCTATAGCCCCCGTGACAAAAGTCACGCCAGATCAGTATCTGCAGACGGTAGCACCGTCTCAAACAGCCAGTAAAACTCGCTGCCCAGTCATAGCATCCTTTATCTGCTACGGCTCGCCGACGCCCTCGAAGAAAGCTGCGCAGTCGCCACGCCACAGCACCATGTGCTGCTCTGCCGCTTGGGTCCGTTTGCCGTAGGTACCGGTCAGCAGTTCAAGCTCGTAGCGGTGGTGAGGCAGCTCCTGCACAACCTTGTAAGGGCCGCTCGGAATCCAGCTTGCCAGCACTCTGCGAACTTTTAGAGACAAAAACGAAGTCACCATTAGAAAACGTCTTAGGTTCCTTACGACTTTCATTAGCATGCGCATCCTGTCGCCGCTGATTGGCAACGAGCAACTCTGTTGCACGCTGTTGACTCAATGTAGTTAGTGACCAAAGTGAAGCCTACACCCACAACATAATGCTGCAGAGCTCGCAGCGTACTTTATTTCCACTCCTTGTAATAACTTACTGTAGCAGGAATCCACTCGCTTGTGTCCTCCATCATGAATCTGCATTAGCACAGTTCCATAACCGATGAAACTTACATCAGTGTGCACCTCAATCGGCAAGGAAGGGTCATAGATTGCAAGCACCGGTTTTTTGATGAGAAAGCTGCAGTTCCGGTCTCTAGTTGAAATTAATTCCATTCCGAGTGAAAGCAGCAATTCATTCGGTTTTCTGAGCAAAATAACAACTTTATCGTGGCTCGGCCGTACCTGACCCTCGCTAATAGTCATGCCTGCCAAAACATTAACTGTCCTTCGCTAGGAATGGACATTATTACTAGAACCACTGTCTATTGAAGTACCCTATCGCCTGGGAGAATAAAGTGAAGTATTTAGGCGTGACATTAGACTCCCGACTAAACTTCAAATCCCACATTAAAACGGTCCGCGACAAAGTAGCCTTCTACATGAGTAGGCTTCACCCGCTCATGAGAAGTAAAAGCAAACTCCCATTGCGCTGCAAAATAACTCTATTTAAAACTTGCATCAGTCTGGTCTTCACGTATGCAAGTCAAGTCTTTGCACACTGCTCCCACTCCCTTAAGCCCCTTCAGGTTTTACAAAACCGCTTCATGCGAAAAGCCGTAGTTACTCTGTGGTAAATGCGCAACGTAGTCCTCCATAGTGACTTTAGACTCCCCACAGTAAAGCAAGATATGAAAGAAGCGTCCGAACGCTTCTTCATTAATGCATCTAGCCACCCAAACCCGCTTATCGTACAAGCATCCCTTTATGATCCGACCCCAGATATAAATAAGAAACACCTTTTCAAAAGGCGCCCCAAAGACGTCCTCCTAGTACCGGAGGACGATACCACGAAAGCTCTTAAAGCCCAACCACCCCCCGCCCCTCAGGCATGTCAACTTGACGAAGGCTGTGTTCCCGAAACATTACAGCGTCTCAGATACCAAATTTGGATTGAAAGAGATCGCCGTCTTGATTCGACGGACACACAGTCTCCCCCTACCCCTTTAAACCTCCCGGACTGAGGTCAGCGCCCTCCTAAATGACCCAAATTAGAGAAGTTTAGGATTAGGATAGGTTTTAAAATTTATATACCACCTCTTAGTAGTGGGGGCTATCTGCCCCCCTAACATGCCGCTATCATGCCCGTTGACTATGAGCTGATGTCCGCTCATAAAATCGGGTAAGCAGGCAAACTCCTCCCATATAAATCATATACACATATATATCGCCCAAAAGGGCAAACTGCAGGTAGAAAGCCTTCAGCATATACCGAGGCCGTGGCTCACAGTAAAGTCTTAGTAGGACAACTGTAAACACAAAGGGGTTGTTTTTAGTCCGTATACCACACGAGCTGATGCCCGCTCAATATGTGGGGACCCGGACATAGCAGGGAGGTCTGACTCCTGGGCATGGGTAATTCCATTTTTTTCCCCTCCAACAAAAAAAAACGTGCGACGCACTTGCCCAGTCGTCGTCAAAGTTTCAACACCTCGCCATTATTGTTGTCGCACTGTCCGATATCTTTATTCGTTTAGATAATTGTTATAAGAGTCCATTTTTGTTGAAATTATAATGTGTCAGTTTCAGTGTGGTTATTTTTAAAAAAACATCTCGGCCTCTGGTTTCTAACATCAGAAGTGGGATAGGATTCCTGTGATTCTATCTCACACGCCAACATCAATTTTAAATTGTACGAGTGAAAGATGTCGGATTGCGAATAACGACGTTATTCACAATCCGACATCTTTGACTCGATGAGTGACACTCTACACTCCCGCACGTGCCTCGAGTCTGCGGGCCTGCTGGGTCTGTGTTGGAAAGTATTCATACAAACGTGAAAACTAGCGAGGTATTTATGCCGACAAAAAAATAGTACGAAGGCAGAACAATTTGTGGATGCAATTCATTCGATTGGTATCTACGATGAGATCTAACCATCATTTTTACATCTATAATTTTCATAACATTGAGTATTTGTGAGAGAGAGTAGATCGCTCCAAATCGCAAAACAACTGCAGTGACTACGAATGTCTATCGTGGATAGGTAACTTAATTAAAGGAGATGCCCGTACGTAGTTTTATGAGTGGATAATCAACGTTTCAATAATGGAAACGGAGGAAGAAAGGCACAGAGACGGAGGGAGGCATTGAAAATTACCATAAGGGTTGTTAGGAGTCTGAGAGCATCCACAAAATGTTCTGCCATCGTACTATTTTTTTGTCGTCATAAATACCTCGCTAATATTCACGTTTGTATGAATACTTTCCGACACAGACCCAGCAGACCCGCAGACTCGAGGCACGTGCGGGAGTGTGTAGTGTCACGCATCGAGTGAAAGATGTCGGATTGTGAATAACGTCGTTATTCAGAATCCGACATCTTTTACTCGTACAATTTAAAATTGATGTAGGCGTGTGAGATAGAATCACAGGAATCCTATCCCACTTCTGATGTTAGAAACCAGAGGCCGAGATGATTTTTTAAAAAGAAACACACTGAAACTGACACATTATAATTTCAACAAAAATGGACTCTAATAACAATTATGTAAACGAATAAAGATATCGGACAGTGCGACAACAATAATGGCAAGGTGTGGAATCTTTGAAGACGACTGGGCAAGTGCGTCGCACGCGGTCTGCGCTGCGCTTTATATAGTTTCAGTTTCAGTTTCAGTTTTAAATCGTTTATATTCATTGGATTTTACATAGAGAATCTAATATAAAACCTCTTAAAAATAGTCATTAAAATTAAAAATAGTAACCTGCCTAGGTGCATTCGAAATGTTGTCCTCAATGTGACGAATGCACAAGAAACACATTGCATACTCTTTTCAAAATTCAAGTACTTATGTCTAATACAATAATTGTTTGGTCAATTTACATGAAAAGAAGCTGTCAAATGGAGCTAATTTACTGCCAGACCAGTTTATCATTTAGATAATCCTCAACTTTATAGTATGCCTTTTTAATTAATACATTCTTAACAGTTTTCTTGAATTGTTTTTCTGATAAATTAATAACATTGGAGGGCAACTTATTGTAACACCTAACAGAAAGCCCCTTGAAGCTAGAGGAAACTTTGCTTAAACGAAAATGAGGATAAGATAATTTTAATTTGTTTCTAGTATTAACTGAGTGAAGATCACATTTTCATTAAACATAACAACATTAAAGCTACTGATATTTTGCGGACATACATAATATTTTCATAAATATATTGAGAGGGAAGAGTGAAAATATTAATATCCTTAAATTTATCTCTCAAAGATGATCTAGCCTTCAAGTTATAAATGGCCCTAATGGCACGTTTCTGCAAGATAAAAATACGTTCAACATCGGTAGCGCCGCCCCAAAGGAGTACTCCATATGACATTACACTGTGAAAATAGGCATTGGTGTTTTTTCATCAGCTAGTTGCCGGATTCTTTTAACAGCAAAAGCCGCAGAACTTAATTTAGAGCCCAGTGTTTCAATATGTGGACCCCATTGCAGTTTACTATCTAGTTTTAAGCCAAGACTTACTGCCTTATCGACAAAGCCCAGTGTCTCCTTGCCCAGGTTTAATGGTGCTTCTACTTGCCTTACATTTGGTAGAACAAATTTTATACAATTAGTTTTCTTAGTGTTAAGATAGGCGCGGCTTCCCGCCCCATGGCTGCCTTCCGAAGCCACTAACAAACATTCGGTGCGAAATTGTAAAAATATACATAAATTGTAACAAATATGCTTTTTGATAACTTCAGGAGACTTTTTTATCGACCAAAATAATCAAATTGGAAAAGTAATAACCTACGTTCCCGTATGCCAACCGACACTTCTGATCTAACTTTCTACAAAAAGCTATTTTGGCCTAGTTCGCAGCCTTAATGTCGCTGTCGTTTCCCGAGCAAGCAAGAATGCCTTTTCAGTCTCTGTCAAACTTTGAGTTTTTCGTTGGGCATCCGGGCCTTAAGACTACTTTCCCATTGTAATCAATATGGTCTGAGAGAGAATTCAATCCTACAGAATAATTGATCAAGTTATGTTAGGAAAGACTTCCCATTCGTCGGTTGCCCCAACAATCGGAGAAGTGAAAATAAAATAAAAAGACAAGCAAAGACAAGCCCTCATAGTAAGTGCTCTTCAATAAACACTCACAATACAAAATCACAAACGGCTTCAATACGTGGATTCTTGAGATTCTCAAGGAGTTGTTGTCTTAAAAGGTTTCCCTTCAGTGTAGTTTATGTAAGATACTCTCCACTTTCCAGGAAAGTGCATTGTCAATAGACAATGGTTTTTATGAAGCATCTATTGTATTTAATGTAAAAAGTACGGTCGAAACAGAAGGCAGAACTGGGGGAAACCCCTATAAACGCATAGTCACGCCTTTATCCATACGGGGTGCCAGAGGCACAATAGTGACCACTCTTAGCCAGTCAATACAATACTCCATTTCTTCATCGTCTTTCTCTGCTATAGGTTAAACGTTCAGCTCCAAACATACCTCTCGGTTTTGTAGCCCGGCGGAACATTATTTTTTTTTGTTGGAGGGGAAAAAAATGGAATTACCCATGCCCAGGAGTCAGACCTCCCTGCAATGTCCGGGTCCCCACATTTTGAGCGGGCATCAGCTCGTGTGCTATACGGACTAAAAAAAACCCTTTGTGTTTACAGTTGTCTTAATAAGAATTAACTGTGAGCCATGGCCTCGGTATATGCTGAAGGCTTTCTACCTGCAATTTGCCCTTTTGGGCGATATATATGTGTATATGATATATATGGGAGGAGTTTGCCTGCTTACCCGATTTTATGAGCGGACATCAGCTCATAGTCAACGGGCATGATAGCGGCATGTTAGGGGGGCAGATAGCCCCCGCTACTAAGAGATGGCAAGCCAGGCGGAACAGCCGGGTTACCACAACCTTTATAAGCGATCCAGATGAGGTTCAAAACAAGACCATCACCATGGCAACCATTTCCATTCCAATACACCACAATGGGCTTTATTTACCTAACAACAAGAGTTGTTTTACAAAGGTCATGGTAAAATCGGCGTGTAACGCCGTCTTCAACGCAACTTTATGTACCAGTCTCGGTATTTAAATCCAAGGCTAATCCCGATTTGCGAATATAAAAACCCACGACATCTTTTTGAGACCGCAAGTACATAAACAAAGTGTAATGTAAACTGACGAGTTGAGTAAACCTACTTACAGATGTAGTGAATAATCCTTTCCTATCGGCAAAACTCGGAACAACGATAACACCCGAATGGTGCCGATGTGTCCATGAATTACTGTATTATTAAATAACGTGTAGGTATCAAATAAATCGCATACTTTATTTATCAATGTCAAATGTCAAATTGCCCGTTTGACGTATATTTACACTGAGATGTTAAAACCACCACGATTCTATCATATAAAGAATTCGTTAGGTAAACAAAAATATAACTAGTTACTGAGGACGTTTTATTTTAATAAAACGCACTGATAGAAACCAAATTCCGACTGGGATGATCTAATGATTCTATAAGGATTGGAACCCCAAAAGTCTAACTATAAGTCAAAACTACAGTAGGATTTTGCAGACATTCTTAAAACAATAAATTTTTGTAATTAATTAAAAATACTATGACATAACAAAAAAGACACCTCAACATAAAACAAAACAAGCCAGCAGAGAAATTAATATAAATAAATTTTATGATTGGATGAACGACTTCGATTATGACAGCGGGAGAAGAGGAGGAGGAGCGGGGTGGACAGTGTGATGCGAAACAATACTTCCAACTTCCATATCACAGTCAGAATCAGAACTATTTTCTGGTGTATCATCGTCAGAGTTTAATATTTATGCTTCGGAACGCACCGGTTTTTTCGTTGCGCGGATCGACCGCGAGTTTTCGGGACATCACTAGCTGTCACTTGTATAGAAACGAGATGACGAGTTAGAGGTTACTTTTTTGTACATGGAAAATGTCTAACGCCAGCATCGGAAAGCTTGGTTGAATGTTAATTATAATAATCGCGGAACAATCGTCGGGAAATGAGTAGATTTAACGTCATCGGAGTGAGTGCTTCGTGCTTTGAAAGGTTGAAGTGATTCGGTGATCCAGGCGTCGCTTTCGGATAGCGATCCTCGTGTCGGCAAGCCTCACGACGGCGACAGCTTCGGGCTATGACGAGAGTAAGATTCGACTCCCATCACACCCCACCCTCGTGTTCCTCATCTCGTATTCCTGCCTCGAATTGAGCTTTCGAATTCCGGTCCACGGCGTCAAAGGTCAGTACTGCTTGTGACATTCCACTGAAAAACAACCCTACCAAGATTCCACGCCCTGTCGGTTGAGGCGTGGAATTTAATCATTTTGGTAGCAGAGGCGCGGTTTCCTAGTGGGAAATCGATTCACGGACGGTTGTAGGCTTGTTTTTTTGCCACATTGTAGCTGGGAGAGGGTGGATACCTCGGATTGGTCGGCAATCATTTTGTGAGTGAGTCTTGTGGTCGGTATACCACAATTTAGGTTCATTTTCGGTTAGTGAACGTATAATTGACGATTTAGTTAATGATTATTATAAATTTGCAGTCGGAAACTACTGTTTGTGATTGATAAAGGATTGAACGGTCATTCCGCGAAGTAACTATATTGTATGACTTGTGGTAGAACGTCGGGTTCTATAGTACTGCAGTGTTATTTCGGTTTACAGAGCAGGGTCGGGCTATTTAAGGGGTATTAAGCTAATTTTGCTGACCTCAGTAGAAGTGTGGGTCATATCGGAGGGGCCACTTCTAGAAGGTTCACGGCTACCTACATTATATTAAAAATAGCTTTTTTTTATAATACATTTTTGTGTGTTATTTGTATTGTGATTTATGGTGGCATTCTCTAATTGATTTAGAGTGTATAGTTATAAGGTGTATGTCCACAGGGCGACCATATTAAATATTTTTTAGGATTTAATTGTTTTAGTGGTTGCCTTAGTTTTGACAACTTAGTTTTAATTTTTGTGCCCAGCGCTGACGGGCAAGTGCTGGTCTCTGGCTATACTTAGTTCGGTAGTGAAGTATAAGACCAGAATCTATTAAATCGGTCAACATGGCGCCTTCGCCCTTGACGGTGCTGCGGCATGGTGTCCGGGAGGAAATGAGATGGCTCGCCCATACTCATAAGTATGTGGAGCGACCAGATATGGATGATGTCCTGCTCAAGCGTGTGGAGGACGCAATGACACGCGTCGGGAAGGTGTGTCGGCTGGCTGCGGAGGCTGAAGCTCTCGGGCTTACTGATGAAGCCTCGGTGGCTGCAGTGGAACAGCTCTGCGCGGATGCTGACCAAGCGATGGAATGCTTGGGTGACATCGAGCGTCGCGCGGAGAAAATTAAGCGGTCGCGAAGGAATGAACGTGGGGAGGGTAACGGAGTCCCATCCCCGAAGGGTGTTGTTGGACGGCTGCCACACCTGGAGATTCCGGCCTTCAGTGGGGCAATTGATGATTGGCCGGCCTTCATTAATTTATTTGATAGTTTGGTCCACGGTCGGGACGACCTGGACAACGCCTACAAGTTGGCCCAACTATTGATGGCTCTGCGGGGTGAACCGAAGGAGTTGGTCGGTCACCTGACGGTCACGGCGGGCAATTATGAGATAGCCAGGTCCATATTGTTTGACCGCTACCAACACAAACGGCGGTTGGTTGATGCGCAGCTGGAGAAGCTGTTTAGCATCCCCAGAGTAACAAGGGATGTTGACATCCGAGTACAGGTGCTCAACCCTGTGCTGGTGGGCCACTAAGGCCCTTCAGAACCTTGGTCTTCCGGTAGAACAATGGTCATACATTATTTTATATATGGTTTTGTCACGGTTGCCTGCAGCTGTTCAAAGTCGGTTTGAACAGCTGCATGGGGGCAGTAGCACGAAACTGCCCACACTTGTCTAATTGACAGATTTTTTGGAGGGTGAATGTAGGCGATGTGACACACTGGACACGGAGGACAGTGTACCCCACGGGGGGGTGGGAGGTCGAAACAATTTGGCGTTTTGAATGCCGCGCCGTCGGGTGACGGCTGTGTGCACTGCAACAGTGCCGGTCATGAAGTGACCAGTAGCGCCAACTTTAAGGCGCTCGGGGTAGCTGCCCGCAGGAAGATAGTCTTCCGTCACCGATTGTGTTTCGGTCGTTTTGGGGCCGCACACGCTGAGCGAGTGCTCGCGTGCGTTCCCCTGTGAGTGCTGTGGTGGCAAGCACCACATAGTGTTGTGCCTGAATCGGTCAGGCCCTTCGGACGGTCACCAGGGCCGGACTCAGGTTGGTCGGCCACAGGGCCCAACCAGGGCCGGACCCAGTTCCCCTCCGGGCAACGGGAGTCACCAACGGGGAGACTGGGGTACCCGCGGACGGGACCCCCCTCGAGGGGAAGGGGGCAGCGCGGGGGGTAACATGCGGGATAGCCGGGGTTCGGTCGCCGCTGTCCACGGTCAGCAAGGACTTCGGGCCGCTGGCTCACCGCGTGTTACGGGCGGGTGTCAGATGGCACCTATGAGTGGCGCGAAGGCTGGGAGCCCATCACCTTCTGCGCCACCCTGCCCGTCGCTCTGGGAGGCGAACAGGGAGGCGAACAGTCGGATGTCGCCCCCATTCCTAGAGCGCCCCAGGTTGGATCCGCTCTCCCCCATCCATCCACGGTGGCCACCGGGCACACCGTACACCGTCCGGTATGGTCGGATACCGGGACAGCGAGGGGCCTATTATCCGGGTTGGGACCCCTTGATACGGTCTGATATGCCGGTTGCGTATCAGCAGCCGAGTTACTCCAAGGCCGACGGAGCTCTCAGCGGGTTCGGATCCCTCGGAGGTTCCCGCTAGGGACACGCCGCCCACTTACAGGGTGCCGCCACTCCACAGACGGTCATGCTCCCCACCGCCTCTGTGATAGCGTGGAGTTCGGACGGCAAATCATGTGTGGCACGAGCACTATTGGACTCGGGGGCCCAGGGGTGCTTAGTCTCGTGCAACCTTGTAAGACGGTTAGGCATTTCGGTAAGGGAGTATCCACATTCCATTCGGGGAATTGGGAACACGGAAGTCGGTTCCGTTAAGGGAGTATGTCGGATTACTCTCTCGTCACGGGTGGATTCATCGGTGAATCTGACGGTCACGGCATTAGTCATGCCTAATGTGATGGGCTCACACCCTCACGTACGGTTGTCGCCCTCGGTGCGACAGTTGGTCGCTGGGTTGTGACTGGCTGACCCGGAGTTCGATATTCCGGGCCCAGTAGACATTTTATTGGGTGTCGATGCCTTGGGATACCTGTTAGTGCCAGGTGTCCACGTGTTGCAGGCGACTGGTCTGGTTTCGGTCAACACCAGACTGGGCCATGCGGTAATGGGTCCGGTCATGCCGGCTGCCTCACGCCTAGCGACTCGTAGTCCCTTATTCGGTTCTGTACTCTCGGAGGTGATACAGAAGTTTTAGGAGGTGGAGGAACCACCTACGGTCCGCCGGTTGGACCCGGTTGAAGAAGAGTGTGAACAGTTTTATCGGAACAATACTGGTCGCCTTCGGTCAGGTCGATTTCTCACACGTCTTCCATTCCGGAGTGATCGCCCACCGCTGTCTCACGAAGGGGCCTCCCGACATTAATCCGTTCGGACAACGGCACAAATTTTGTCGGAGCCAGGCGATATCTGCAGGAGGTCACTCAATTCCTGAATGGTAACCAGGACGCCATCGGTACGGCTTGCTCCCGACGAGAAATTGAATGGGTTCTCGGTCCGCCGGGATGTCCTCATTGGGGAGGAATTTTTGAGGCTGCGGTTAAATCGGCTAAGTCGCACCTGACGAGGTTCATCGGTGAGACCTCTCTACGCTTTGAAGAGCTTGCGACGCTGTTCTGTAAAATTGAAATGACACTGAACTCGCGTCCGTTGTGCCCGCTCAGTTCGGATCCAAATGATTTGGAAGCGTTGACGCCGGGTCACTTCCTGATAGGTCAGCCCTTTAACGCACTGCCAGAATACCCATTCGGTGATGTTAAGTTAAGTCGGTTAACTAGGTGGCAAATGTTGCAGTAGATGGCTCAAGATTTTTGGAAACGGTGGTCCCTTGAGTACTTGCACATCTTGCAGCAGCGCCTTAAGTGGACTGACCGGACGAGCCCCCCTCAAGTCGGTGATTTGGTGCTGATTAAGGATGCGAACCTGCCATCATTGAGATGGAGACGAGGACGGATCGTCAATTTGTACACGGGTCGGGATGGCACGCCTCGATCAGCAGAAGTCAAGGTGGGGGACTCGGTCCTCAAGAGAGCGGTCGCAACACTTTCTCGCCTTCCTATTGATTAGGGATAGGTTCGGGCCTGTCCGGGCGGGTGACTGTTTAATATTTATGCTTCGGAACGCACCGGTTTTTTCGTTGCGCGGATCGACCGCGAGTGATCGGGACTTCACTAGCTGTCACTTGTATAGAAACGAGATGACGAGTTATAGGTTACTTTTTGTACATGGAAAATGTCTAACGCCAGCATCGGAAAGCTTGGTTGAATGTTAATTATAATAATCGCGGAACAATCGTCGGGAAATGAGTAGATTTAACGTCATCGGAGTGAGTGCTTCGTGCTTTGAAAGGTTGAAGTGATTCGGTGATCCAGGCGTCGCTTTCGGATAGCGATCCTCGTGTCGGCAAGCCTCACGACGGCGACAGCTTCGGGCTACGACGAGAGTAAGATTCGACTTCCATCACACCCCACCCTCGTGTTCCTCATCCCGTATTCCTGCCTCGAATTGAGCTTTCGAATTCCGGACCACGGCGTCAAAGGTCAGTACTGCTTGTGACATTTCACTGAAAAACAACCCTACTTCCACGCCCTGTCGGTTGAGGCGTGGAATTTAACAGTTTTCATGAACGGTGATCACAAAACTAGCCATATAATTTTCCAACTCAGGTTCGTGTTTTCGGTACTCGTTTTCGCATTTGATGGCGTGGTCACATACTTTGGCCCAAACATCGGAACCAATCATATTAACCTTTTCCTGTACCAATTGTTTCACAGTAGTCATATTCATACTGATGTTTCTTTTGGATACGTATCCCTTTATTTGAGACCATATGTTTTCAATCGGATTGAAATCAGGATGATATGGTGGCAATCTTAGTACGCTGTGTCCATATTCGTTCATAAGTTTATCTATAGAGTATTCTACAAAGTCTTGTTTGTACTTGCAAATAATTTCATATATTTCAAGTTTTGTTAATGACGGATCAATCGGAACGTTATGTTTGGATAGCCAATCAATCATGTCTTGCTTCCTGGTATTTGAATTAGGAGGTTTTTCTACGTACTTATTATGATATGCAGCATTATCTACTACTAGTACCGAATGTGGAGCTAAGTTTGGAATGAGTTGATTACGAAGACATTTTTCATAGTTTTCATTGTTCATCGCGTTGTGATAGTCACCTGTTTTATCAGTAGACTGATACATTAACAATGCCCCAGGTATAAACCCCTTTCTACTACCAGCGTGCACTATTATAAGACGTTGTCCTTTAGAAATTAACTGTTTCACTCCGTTTTCTGACGAGTCAGCCCAGCTTTTACCTGCCAAATGTGAGGTATGGATGTATGTTTCATCCATATAAACAATCTCTCTCCCTTACAATCTGTACTTTTTTATCGCGGCTAAAAACTTTACTCTTTTTAAACGAACATAATCTTTCTCGATAAGTAATTTTCTGTTGTTTTCAACTTTTTTATACCAAAATCCCATTTTTAAGAATTTTTCTTAGCGTAAAGTCACATCCCTTAAAATTTATGGCTTCGGATAACTTGGACTTCAGGGCTTTAATTGTAGGTACTTGTTTGTATATCAAATGGAAATTATACACTAATCGGCGTATGACGTTGTAGTCAAAATCGTCAAGACCTAGACAAAATAATTTATTTGGTCTACCCAACTTTGCCGACTTCGGACTATTGGAGGTGGATTGATTTATGTAATCTTTTTGCAATATTTTATTTACTGTTCGTTGAGAAATTCCACTGGCCTCCGAAACTCGTTTTTGGACTTTACAAAAGTAAGCAGTATAGTTGGTATGTTTGAATTTATCATTTTCAGTTAAGAAATATAAATAAATATTGAAAATAACTTCGCAGGCTTGCCGATCTAAACGTTTCCCTTTTCTTAGTGCTTTCGGCATGTCTGTTATAAATTGTTAATGTGGATCGAATAAAATCAATGTTTATTATTTACAAAAATGACAGACAAGAGTGAAATGTAAAGTCAAAAAAAATAAAATATAGGTGGCCTGCATTAATACACGAGTCCATGAAGTTTATCACAAAATCTAACATAAATATCAACAAAATATTTCTGTGGTATTAACTACTCCATATAGATTCTTCCTCTTGCAATGCGACCGTTCCCTACGTTGTCTCGATGGGTACTGAGTGCGGTGAAGTAGTAAGACAAAAACGAACATTTCCGAGAAAATACGAAAGGAAAGGATTATTCACTACATCTGTACCTATGTCTGGCTTGGCTCGCGATTTCTGACCCACACCTCACATTTCGCCGACAAATGTGCGGGCAACTGGCAACATTCGGGCAAGTGTTCAGCGTAACGATATGCCTGAATAAACAACATGAACTTCCTGTTGGGTAAGTTCTGGGTTGTACTTTTTAAAGCTATTAAACAGCATTACATTGCTTAGCGCTAACTGAGTAAGTAGATAGATACATAAATTTATTTATTCGTTAGATCCAGTGATACCTAGAGTAGTGGTGCGGGAGTGGTGTTTTTCGATCTTAAGACTCTGGGTAGTGTCAAATGCCCATCTATAAAGCGCTATTCCTCTTTAGTTTGCGGGATTTACTGAAATCCCGCAAACATATATTTTGTGATGACATCCTTTTCCTCCAATCTGTATGATTGAAAACATTTATCTCAATGAATGAACTATAAAAAAGTTTTTCACCTAATGCGTGTTATTTCTTGGGCTCTAAAAGAAATATTGATATAACTCTTGCGTCAAGAAATAGGTATTCTAGATATCTTAAAACATAGTGTTTGCAATTATAAAATTTTTTGAAAAAAAAATAAAAAAATAAAAAAAAATCTAACTTAACAGCCATGTTGCAGTGTGAGCTGTTCTTAGGGTTCCGTAACTGAAGGGTGCCAAACGGGACCCTATTACTAACCCTCCACTGTCGGTCTGTCCGTCTGTCCGTCTGTCACCGGGCTCTACAGGGTCAACCGAAATAGGTAGAGAGCTACAATTTTCTCAGAGGGTGTATATTTGTTGCCGCTATAAAAAAAAAACATACCGGTTTTTAAAAATAAAAAGAAGTAACCATACAAGAAATTATTGGTAAGGCCATTTTCTTAGTCATTTTGTTTTATTTGTTTATCTGTGAAAACTGATCTTATCGGAAAAGATCTTAAATGCAATTAAGGTATTGAGTTTTGTGTTATTTGTCATTATGCGATTAATAATTGCTCATTTAAATTATAATAAATAATATTAAGTATTTTGTCATATTTTTTTTTATTTCTGTAAATAAGTTACTCAATTTCTATCCACGTTACAATGAGCAAAGAGTTTTATTAGCCTGAGTACATAGTTTAATACTTACATACGATATGCACAAACCTCTACAAACCTTCTAACAAATAATAGTAGTTTATGTGACTGCTGCATAATCGAGGGCATTAAAACTCGAGAGTGGGTTTATGAAACGAGCCGAAGGCGAGTTTTATAATAATATCACTCGAGAGTTTTAATGCCTAATTATGTACAGTTACATATACTAGTTTATCTACACACATATCATAAGCTCTCTTTGATGTCTTCAGGAACCGCATGTTTGACCGGCATTGTGGTTCTGCAATTGTTTAGCTTGTTCTTTAGTACCAACTTCACGCAGACGGGCGTCGGCGTTCGAAATTTGAATGTCAGTACCAACTTCACAGACTAACTAGGGACGGCAAGCGGGTGGGCGTCGGCGTTCGAAAGAATGTCATTATATGTAGAAAAACTACACATAATGACCATAATGTGTAGTTTTCCAGATACGAAACGAGTTTTTACCAAGTAGTTTAACATAACGCTGATCGTAACGTGCGGTTTTTGAACGCAATAAAGAGGTTTCATGATACGTGTGTAGATAAAGTTTATTACAGTGTCGATGAATACCTCCGTGATGTTTTATGAAGCTGACGAAAATGTATTATTTACCAGATACCCCTCAGTTATAATATAAGTTCTAATTCTAATTTAAAATGTTAATATTCATATTCCCTCCCATGGCAGAACATAGAGACCTATCACACAATGTCATTGATTAAGATCTGCATATTACCTATGTTCCTGAATAAATTATTCTTTATCTTTACCTTTCTCTTTACCTCTTTAATGTTCCGATGTACGGCCATTAATGTGGTCCTACGTAATATTTAATATTTTAATGTTAAAAATGATAAAGGTATACTCGTACAAAAGACAAATTTACATGTAGTTTTACATTTTTCCGTATACGATGGTGTGGAACCCTTCGTGTGCGGCTCCGATTTTATTTTAAAGCATTTAGCGCACTTGACCGATTTTATTTTAATATGATTTTGTCCAATATTTCAACCACCACTATTCGAGTTGCTAATTTTACCGATGAAATTGCCATGAGAATTAAAAAAATTCTGTAATATTCAAGATAACATAAATGACAAGAGTGCATGGTGTAAACTCAACAAAGAACCAGCTTAACAGTTTTGTAATTATTTATTCCTGCATATTATGTATAATATGTAATATTAGTATTAGATAAACAAAACGATATCTTAAAATCAATCTGTGGATCTTTCTCCAATAAAGAGGAGAGGCAAAAAATTACGTTTTCTAAATATATGTTAATACACTGACGAGCAATGAAAAAGTTCCAGTGGCATAGCACCAAATTACTCCTAAACGGGAAAGGCTAGCTCAATGACGCCGTCTGCAATATTGAAGTACATTTAACAGCGAATCAGAATATTACCAATTAAAAACGTAAATATTATGTTCAAATTTTAAATGAAATGTTTTAAAAAATTGGATGGGTGTTTGTCGGCATTTTGTGGGTGTAACTTTTTCATTGCTCGTCAGTGTATTTACAGAAAATAAAGAATTTTGAATTTTAATTTGATAAAAGCCTTCTATTTCTGCGGCAATGGGCCAACCGCCTATCACGGAATATTGTTTATCGAATAACTGATGAGACAAGGAGTGGGGTTCAGTTCATTTGTTCTAATATGCATATTATTACGGGACAGATATACCAAATAAACTCCCCTGTGTGAAACAATAAAATAATAAAGTACACCTACCTAGTGTGGACAAAGTGAAGGCACACCAGAACAGTGAGATATCTGCAAACTGAAAACCTTATTTATGGCTTCTGTATTCCTTTCATTTTCCAAAAATAACGAAGCGACTATAAACGATTCGTTGCAAATTCGACTATTTGTATAACACTTTAGGTCGTATTTTCAGTTGGAGCTACTGAAACTTAGGCTCTTTGGTCGGCAATGGCCGTTTAATGTTTGCGAAAATAACTTGAACAACACCTCTGAAATAATAATAGTATAAACGTCCCATTTGAGTTGAACATTTACCGCACGACTCGAGATTTCTTATTTTGCTAATCTCGATTATAAAGGGAATCGAATGAAGGGGCATTGTTGGAATAGTGGGGTAAAATCTTTTAGTTGATTTAAATTCGTGGAAGTATTCGAGTAGATACCTTGTATAGGTACGCGTTAGCATTGTAATAGCGGTCATCGACTCCTGCCTGCCACTGTAAGCTCATGATCTGGTTAGCCAAACATAATAATTGCATGCAACGTTCGAAACGTTCGCTTAGCGTATCCTGGTAGCGGTCGCCAACCGTTACCATGGTTAGTGACCGTTACCATAGTTACCATGTATGATTTGGTTCGCAGTAGCAGGGTCAATGACCGTTATCGCAACACTAACGCGTACCCACTGCTGTAACAGACAATGTAGACAGGTTCGATATGGTTTTGTTACCCCTTCTGGGCTGTGTACGAGTAATAGCCGAATACAGAGACTACAGCTCAAACAAAGTATCTATTAAGAAGCTGGGTATTTACGAATATCAGTCTTTAAAGTGCTATTCCTCTTAAAGGAGACACTTCCCAAATCCCGTTAAAATATATGTTATGAAGACATCCTTGAAGAATGAGGCCTTGATAGGCCGTGTAATCAACGTAATTTAAATTATCATTTATGTTGGATCCAAAATCCTTATCTTACACTCATAAATCATAAAGGTGAGAGAGAAATAACATGTAACTGAAAAATTTGGAATGACTTTAGGAAGCCGGCCGTTTCAGATGCTTTTGCTAATATTTTCTATGCTTTATTAGTGGATTTATAGATGATTTCAAAAATCGCAAACCCTCGGGAATAATTAGTTTTCGAGTTATTTTTTTTTAATCGTCATCTCAAGCATTCGGGACCGTGGGTATATGGGAGAATTAGGGTGGGAAAATGACAAATTTGCTATTTAGTGTCGTAAGATGTCGTTCAAAGTTCATTGACCTTGTGGCCATTGACCTTGACCTTGAACTTGACCTTTGACTAGTGTGCCGGTCGACTATGTTAGTTATATTTTCACGTAATGTTAAGATAAGTTGACGACCGTCACAGATAAGGTATATTTATATTCATCACGCACTATGTCTTATGTACGTCATTAATAACATGTACCAACCTAGTATATAAGCTAGGATTTACTATAATAAAACTAGTCTAGTCAAGTCTAGTATTTGCGCGCACCTCAAGCCTTTTACTTTACTCCCGAAGATGTCGCTCTCCTTATAATTGCCTCTGGCAAAGTGGTGACCCGACTTTTGAACATCAGCAACCTTCGGTAATAGCAGCATGGACCCAGCCGCGAAGAAAACTCCGTGTGCTGCCACCTTAGAAGTGCAAGCAAGAAGCACTTCGTCCAAGATCGCCGAGCCCCGACTTCGGCAACCAAGACGACATCAAGCAAGCCATGACCGGACCAGATTTGAAAACTGACCAGAAGCCAAATAATTTCAACTGAAGATTTCCCGCATCGAACTCAAGATACCGCAAGAATAATGAACCGATAGTCAGCCGACTGCTGATTTATCAAAATGGAGCTCGCACCAGCAGAAACGAACGCGTCGACAAATTCATTCAGAGCAAGCAGCTTTTTCAAAATCAAGACATAGGAAGCCGTTCCAGCCCCCAGAAGAGTATTGAAACATCATCGATATACCTACCATCGACGACCAAACTCAAACTCAAACTCAAAAGTACTTTATTACTGCAGATATTTACATATACTTAGAAAACGTCATTTTTTGCCTCTTCTCTACATTGGACCACTGTAGGAGAAGAAGGGCGTAGAAACTCCCACAGATTGATTTTTAGATCTCTTTTAAAAATAGGTTGTGCTTAACTAATACAATTATGATTTATTTTTATTTAATAAGCTGGAATAAATAATTACAAAATTATTAACAGCAAGGTCTGTGTTGAGCCAGATTAACCCCATACAGTCCTGTCATTTAAGTAATCTTGAACATTGTAATATCCCTTTTTCGACAAAGTCGCTTTAACCTGCTTTTTAAATTGCTCAAATGGCAATTTCAAAATCTCCAGAGGTATCTTATTGTAGTAGAGAATGCACTGACCCTTGAAAGAATTGCTAACCTTCGCGAGTCTAAAACGGGGCGCACATAGTCTGTTATTATTTCTTAGGTAAACATTACAGCTATCGATAAGTTTGGAAAATGTTGTAAGGTTCTTGCGTACATACATTATATTTTCGAAAATAAATTGACTAGCTATTGTTAGTATGTCAATTTCTTTAAAAAACTCTCTTAAGCAGTCTGTACATTTTAAATTATAAATTGCTCGAATAGCTCTTTTCTGTAAAATAAAAATAGTTTGAATATCCGCTGCTTTCCCCCACAACAAGATACCATAGGACATCACACTATGAAAGTAACTAAAATATACTAGCCTAGATGTAGCCACATCCGTGCTTTGTCTGATGTTCCTAACAGCGTAAGCTGCAGAACTTAATTTATCAGCCAATTTATCTATGTGGGGTCCCCACTGAAATTTGCTATCAGTGGTTATTCCAAGAAACTTCGTATCATTTACTAATTCTAACGTGCTGTTGTCTAACACTAAACTGGTCTCAACTTGCCTGACATTTGGAAGTGAGAATTTGATACACTTGGTTTTACCAGCGTTTAACAATAAATTATTAACTGTGAACCAATTCAAGGTTAAAGACAATACACCATTAACATCAACAAATTCTCCTTTTTGTCTTTCAATTTTGAAGACCAGTGAAGTATCATCAGCAAACAACACTATGTCAGTTAATTTCTCCACCATGAAAGGCAGATCATTAATATATACCAGGAATAAGAAAGGGCCTAATATGGAACCTTGTGGAACGCCCATTTTAACACCCGATCCATCAGATTTTACGCCGTTAACTTCTGCCTTTTGAATTCTATTGCTTAGGTATGATCTTAGTAGGTCCAACGCTTTATTTCTAACTCCGTAATGATTTAATTTAATTAATAGCGTATTATGATCAACACAATCAAACGCCTTCGACAGGTCGCAAAAAATTCCGATAGCATCCTGTGCGGCCTCCCATGCAGAATAAATATGAGATAAGGGTAATACCTACATCCGTAGTCGATTTACCCCTAGTGAAACCGTATTGTTTGGCGTGGAGTTGTTTTGTACGGTTGAAGTGTGAGAGCATTTGATTGAGTATAATCTTTTCAAATATTTTACTTAGTGTTGGAAGAACAGATATTGGTCTGAAATTTGAAGGATCACCCTTATCTCCCGACTTGAACAGAGGTATCAGTTTACTGTGTTTCATGAGGTCTGGGAAAGCCCCATCGTCAACACATTTATTGAATATATAAGCTAAGTGTGGGGCTATAACTAGAATTACTGAACCAATGACTTTGACTGATATACCCCACAGGTCTTCCGTATTTTTTAAGTTAAGTAATTTAAACGTTTTGACAATGTCCTGGGGATATACATGATGAATTTTAAATATACATTTCTGGCGCAAGTGTTACTTTTTAATAAAGTCTCTGCTTCATATGGAGATGAATTTAGACGGTCTGTTGTGAGTAAGGGTACATTGGTGAAGAATGTTTCAAAACCTCGAGCAACATCAGCGCTGGATTTAACAACATCATCTTTAGACAGAAATCATTGTCCCTTGGTATAACTTTGCCAGTTTCGCGGCTTATTATTTGCCAAACTGTTTTCATTCTATTATTTGAATTTTGAATTTTTCTATTAATGTTGAAAGTTTTTGCAGTTCTACAAACCAACTTGAAAGTTTTGGAATATTTTTTAACGTAGTCATGAAATTTTTGATCAAAGTTATAGGTTTTTTGTTCATAAAGGTCATATAAGATAACTTTACTTTTACGAATTCCAAACGTTGCCCAGTCATTAAATTTAGATTTACCGTTGTAGTCACTGACTTTCTTTAATTTAAAAACTTTATTGAATTCTGTCTGAATAATGCTGAAGAAGTCTGAGTAGATTTTGTTTGGGTTCTGTTCATCAAAATCCGGTACTGGCAAATTTATATCTAACTTTTTCATATACGTCTCTAGTCTATGGGATGTAATAGGCCTATAAAATCATGGATCCTATTTTTACTGGCAATTGGGAATGAAACTGTTTGACCACTGTGATGGTAAGCAGTTAATTACATTTTTACTTGTGAATGCACAGTCACAAAATACGTTATCTAAGCAAGTTTGGCTGGTAAGTGTAATTCTAGTCGGCTCTAGAAATATATGACATAAATTAAATGATTTGAACAGAGTTATTAATCGTTGTTTCAATGTTGTATCTACAAGCAAATCTACATTAAAATCGCCACAAATAATTAACCTTTTTCTGCTATTACAAAGTATAATGAGGGCATCCTCAATAATTTTCTCGAATATTTCAAAATTGCCATGGCCGTTTTCATCTCTCGGAGGTCTGTAGACACAAACAATAATATGGCTATCCAACTCAACACAGGATACCTCTATTTGTCTTTCTACAGTAAGTGCAAGAATATCTTTCCGTTGTTTCACCTTAATATAATTTTTTACTAAGATTAAAGAACCACCTCTATCGGCAGTCTTTCTATTGTAACAACTGACAATTTTGTAATTATTTGTGTTAAAAGACATCATATTTTCCTTTAACCAGTGTTCTGTAATACAAATAACATCGGTGTCTGAATGCTTAAGAAATAATTCTAATACAAGTTCTTTGCCAGGTAGCCCCTGCATGTTTTGATGGGAAATATTTAAGTGGGGCTAACCCTTTGTCCTAGTATTTTTCATTTGATTGCCAGAAAACCCCTGCTTATTTTGTAAAATTTTCTTATGTTTTGAGGGGTCCTGTTTTGTCGAACTATCTTGTTTAAAACACTACTATTAATACTAATACTAACTAAAACTGAAGGCGACTTCGTTATAGTATTTACAACTGTGTCGCATATATTATACGCTAACAATGTAGCCACTCGTTTTTTTGTTTTATGAGACAGGTACATAGTATCCTGAGTCAAAGTAAAGTTATGAATAAAATTATTCATGTCGAAATATAAAATAGCATCACTATGATGACACGTTATATTGTATAGATGCATGTTCATTTTATGTACCTACACTTTTATTTTGTTTCCCCGATAAATTAGAACAATAAGGAAAGTTACATAGAATAAACTTGCACTTCGTCTTATTATATAAATTGAGCAGTACCTCTATACCGGTATCTAATGCACTCCGACTAATGCTTGAGTGGTTTCCTACCATAATAACAATGGTAGTATTTTCATCAAAATTCCCTACAGCTATCTTTTTTATAATATCCTCAAAGGAACTATTAGGACAACAATTATTTGTCACTTGTTGCTTAAGGCCATAATGCAAAAACATACCAAAATCTACACCTATCTTATCTGAATAAACTACAGCTCTTTTGTTTGCTATTGTTCTTCTCGGAACACGATTTGAGGTGAGTGGCGGGACACTCGTGTTGGAGTGCGGTGCGATGCACGTGCCAGCGGGCGGCGCGGCAGTCGCGGTAGCGAGCGGTGCAACGCGTGTAACGGCGAGTGGCGCGGCCCTCGCGGCAGCGTGCAGCATGACACACGACTCAGCAGGCAGCGCGACACGCGCGTCACTTAGCGGCGCAGCGCTCGCGCTGATGAGCTGTGAGGTGCCTCCTCGACGACGACGGCGACGCTGTTTCTTAGTCGGGACAGCAGTGGGCGTTGCAACACTCACGTTGAGGGGGGTCAAGATCAGAGTTTGTGATGTGGGCTCATCCTTCTTGCTGGTGTCATCCTCCTTGCTGGTCTCATCCTCCTCGTCCTCAATTAGAATGCCTACCAATTCCGCGTTCTGGCGTTGTAGTTGTAACAGCTCAGATGTTGCAGCTCTGAGTTCGACCCGAATGGCCGAGTCGGCAGTGACGCTGCCTACGAAACCAGGGGTCCCGGGTTCGAGTCCCGGTGGGGGCAAATATTTGTTTGATGAGAACGAATGTTTGTACCCTAGTCATGGTTGTTTATCTATCTAAGTATAATATTTATCTATATAAGTATATGTATCGTTGTCTAGTACCCATGATACAGGGAATCCTAGTTTGGGGCTAGATCAATGTGTGTAAAATGATGTCCAAGGTATTATTGTTATTATATTATTATATTATTATTACGTAATCCAACGAATATTGAAATCATCCAGGAAGAACATCGCACGAAGAATAATCAAATCACTGAAGAGAGAGAGATATATATATTTATATATAAACGATTGGTGTACAAGATGTGCCCTATTTCGCCAAATCCCAAGGTTTTTAGGCACACAAATTTCATCAATCGACAACTTAATATTCACTCAAGAGTGAAGAGCACGCACGTACATATGACGTACGAGATCATTGACTGCCTACAGCCAAGGTTACAGATTTAATGCTGACGCTGATTCAGCACAATCATCCTTGTGTAGGTACGGTCGCAATTATAAACAAACAGTGATAACAACTTCAACGACGTGCGATGTAAATTGACTCATCGATTCCTGAAAAACATGGGCGGCTGCAGCATCACACGACTCTCCTGCGGATCTTTCCTAGGTTATAGGTTAGGTTAGTTTACTAACCGCGAAGCCCCATTTTCCTAGTGTTTTTCTGTTTTCCAGTTTTTAGTTTATTTTATGTAGTGTACGGCCAGACACAAGACTTGCCTGTAGGTAAATATTAAGTAATTCTTTATACTTATGTAGTATTCACATAACCGTAGTTCCTTTATTTTTCTTATTCGTGTAAGATTGACCTTTAGATTAAGTTGAAGTAAGCGCTATTACTATCTGATTTATGTTTATTAAAATACTACTAGTTATTATTGCAGTCGATATAAGTTTGCTATAGTATCTAACTCAGATTTTTTTCCATTGTTATAAGTACATTCATTTATTTTTTTCCCTAAAGGGGGAGTATCTGTGCCGGTCGACTATGTTAGTCATATTTTCACGTAATGTTAAGATAAGTTGACGACCGTCACAGACAAGGTATCTATATATTCATCACGCACTATGTCTTATGTACGTCATTAATTACATGTACCAACCTAGTATATAAGCTAGGATTTCCTATAATAAAACTAGTCCAGTCAAGTCTAGTATTTGCGCGCACCTCAAGCCTTTTACTTTACTCCCGAAGATGTCGCTCTCCTTATAATTGCCTCTGGAAAAACTAGACTTTGCGTGTATATTTTGCAGAAAATACTCAGTTTTGCCACTTTTTACACTCGATGTCATTCAGAGTTCATTGACCTCGAGGTCATTGACCTTTGCCGTGACCTTTCGAGCATATAACTTTGAACGACATCGAGCATAAATGATGGAAAAACTGTGAATTTTATGCGAAATATATAAGAACAGTTAAGTTCAAGGGCAAGGTCAATGGCCACGAGGACAATGAACTTTGAACGGCATCTAACGTTAAAAAAATGGAAATTCACCTATAAAGCATACCAAAAATCAGCCAAAGCACCTGTAACGGCCTTTCTAAAGGCTAGCCGATAGTTTATATGAAAATGCAAAAGGCCCCTTAAATATAAAGTCAAAGTCAAAATTTCTTTATTACTGTAGATATTTACATACACTTAGCAAACGTTATTTTTTGCCTCTTCTCTATATTGGACCACTGTGGGAGAAGAAGGGCGCAGAAACTCCCACAGATTGATTTATAGATCTCTTTTAAAAATTCCTTGTTCTTAACTAATACAAATATCACAACATTAATTATAATATTGACAAGACACATGACCCAATTTTTATTCAACATGTAAAATTATATTAAAAAATATTTAGGGCCGTCTGCCATAAAACCAATAAAACTAAAACAATTTGGAATATCATAAATAGAGAAGCAGGCAAAACAAAATCAGGAGACCGTAGCTTTATACTTAAGATTGAAGATAAACTAATAACTTCTAACGATGACATCGCGGCCGCATTTGAACCTGTTCTTTCCATATGTTCCAATTTGTACTGCGGTTAGACTCGTCTCCGGTGCAATCAAGATTTCTCATTCGCATATATTCAGCCCTATGGCATAATTAAAGCATAAAATTTATTAGCTCTGTGATAGACGAACTTGCCCCACATTTAGATAAAATCTGCTGTAATGTCTTTATGAGAGTACTATCCCCGATCTCATAAAACACAGCAGGCTAGTACCTTTATTAAAAAGCGACGATAGGGGTGACCCCACAAATTTCATACCAGTCTCGGTCTACCCGTATTGAGTAAAATATTTGATAAGATTATATTGGGCATAGCCAGCAGTTTGGATTTACAAAAGGGCGGCCGACAACACATGCTGGAGTCATAAACATATTTATAATGCGTGGGAAGATCGTAGGGACGCTATAGGTGTTTTTTATGACCTGTCCAAGGCATTTGACAGTGTAGACCGAAACATTGCTCTTAAAGCTAAAACACTACGGCATGAAAGGCAGCTCTAAGCTTATGAGATCATGAGATCATAAGCCCCGTCCAACGGGCAGAGCGGCAGGCAAACCAAAACCAGCACCAGCACCAGCTTCTGGGCGACAAGAGGCGCCCAGCTCCGCTTCCACAAGCCAGACGCTAGTACAGGTGGGCAGACTACCTCTATTTATCAAAAAGTGGAGGGAGCTTACAGAAGATTCCACTATACTGAAATGGGTATCTGGATATCAAATACCATTTGATGAGATACCATATCAAAAAGTTCCACCAGTCAATGACTCATTCTCTCACACTGAAAGAGAACAAGTAAAAATAGAAGTTAGTAAACTGCTTCAATCCCATGTTATAGATAGATGTAACACAACAAAAAACGAGTTCTGTTCATCTATATTCCTTGTTTCAAAACCAAATGGATCCATTAGGTTCATACTTAACTAAAATAAAAAAATAACAATATTACAGCTGACCATTTTAAATTAGAAGATTACCGTACGGTCAGTAAACTGCTAAGACAGGATGTTACATGGCTACAATCGACAAAAAGGATTCATATTACATGTGTGCTATACATCCTTATCACAAAAAGTATCTAAGATTTTTTGATAGAAAAATTTACCAATTTAATGTTCTCCCTTTTGGCTTATGTACCCAGGTAGGTATTTACGAAACATCTTAAGCCCATAGTGGCACATCTTAGAGGAAAGGTTTACAGTCTGTTCAATATCTTGATGATTGGATTTGTATCAGGTCTGCATATCAAGAGTGTCTTAATAATGTTAAACAAACCACAGGGATATTGACACAACTAGTTTCATAATAAACAAAGAGAAGTCTCAACTTTCTCCGCCCAAAGAATGCAAGTTCCTAGGATTAATATTCAATACAAGTACAATGAAATTATCAATTAGCTGTGACAAAAGACATAGATGTCTTAAACTTGTAAGAAAACTAATGTCCAAAACCATGTTCTCAATCAGGTTTTTAGACCAAGCCTTGGAACACTGGTGTCTGTATGCCCTGCTATCAAATATGGCTTACTTTATAAAAAAAATAATAGAAAGACACAAGTACCTGTCTCTCCTACATAATAATGAAAACTATGAAGCAATTATTTCATTACCCGAAAACTGCCAACCAGACCATAAATGGTGGATAAGGAATTTGCCTACATCTGTATCTCCAATAAGAAAGAATAAATTTGTTCTAGAAATCTATACAGATGCCTCCCTCTCTGGCTGGGGGTCATCATGTGACAGCAAGTTTATCACATTCATCATACAGATGAAATTTTCACAGATGATCTATTTCTGTTGCCGCTATAACAACAAATCTTAAAAACAGAATAAAATAAATATTAAAGGGGGCTCCCATACAACAATTCTTTCAATATCACATACAAACTTATGAATGCACCTTGGTACGTACATGGAGTGTGAAAGTAGCCGCACCAATAACTTTGTAAACAACATTTTGCTATGTAAAATCCAAACTATTCACTACACACCATCCTTACCATTGTACGGTGGTAAGGAACCCTTCGTGCGCCAGTTAGACTCGCACTTAACCGGTTTTTACTAAGTAATTACAGATCGTTTGTGGAATGCACTCCCTGGCACCATCAGGGACAGTCCTACTCTCAATATATTTAAAAGTTTACTCGTTTATTTCGTCATATTGTTGTACCCACAGGTCTACCCCTGCTCAGCAATTTACCTTTCCCAACTTAACCTGGTTTGCTGGAAGAGATCTCTTACTAGACAAGTTCGCCTTTGTAGACTATTTTTATGTAACTTTTTTGTATCATTTGTGTGCAATAAAGAAATTATTTATGTTTCGTAATTTTGTACTAAAAAGCAGGAAACAAATAAAGTTATGAAAAAAACTACAAAAATCCGACTGCGGTACATATCAATTAAACACGAACATTTATACACGGACACATACATTACTTCTGACCCGACACTAGGATACCCTGTGTGGTGGGAATCAGAAGCAGCGACATCACACACATGTAAACAACCAAGACCTGGGACTTTTTATTCTTCACACTTCACGTAATTGCTGAGATTCGATAAAATTATTACAGTACCATGTTAAATTAAATTAAATTTAAATGCAAACGTGAGCAATACAATCTTATACTGTAGGTTCCGCTTGCATTTAGATTTCATTTAATTACACACTGCACTATAATAATTTTATCGAATCTCATTCCGTCTTAACTGCTTGTTTTGTGATTTTGGGTGTACTGCAGTCGGGTTTTTAGTTTTATTCTCTGTTTATTTTGCTTAATCTTTAATAACATTTGCCCTGATAAAAAGCGTTTTAAAATTAATGCGCTTTAAAAAAGATCCTTCAACTGTTCGCCCGCTATTCTATTCTATGATGTTTACCCCTCATAAACAACTTCAAAAATACACATCGAGAACGTTTTGAGTTTCTTTTCCCCAGGGATAGTAATCGGATATCCCACACGGTGTCTCTCCTGTCAACTCCTCGGCATAACACTGCCGCCTACAAACACTCTTTTAGGTTAAGGGCAATCCGACAGTGGAACGCACTTCCCTGCACTATTAGGGATAGTCCCTCAATTTTCACTTTTCAGAAAAGATTGAAAGCGTATTTCCTTTCTCTTCCGTAAACGGTATCATATTTATGTAAGTATATGGGTGAAGCCACCTATTTTGCCACAAAGTCACTGAGAGTCACTGAGAATCTCAGTGACTGCGGTCACTGAGACGGTCACTGATAGTGGCTGAGAAAACCATAAGGTCGGGGTTACACACAGCCTTTTTGAAAATCCAATCAGCAATAACAAAATAAAGACTGATTAAACCAGACAGGTAGGTATCATATTTACAAGGTAATAGCAAATCGCTGCTAGGTATAACAATTTCGCGAATCATCGAAACTGTATTATTGTTGGGTAGGTTTATTGTTATTAACTATCTGCTGATAGGGTGGGAATTATGCTCGTAAAAAAACGAGGTAATAAGTACTTAGTAAGTATAAATTATATTACCAAGGAATCAAATAAAAACATCTTCTAAAAAACTTACAAGTACAAAAACTATGTACAGGGTGTAAATAAAAGTAGGTATCATACAAAAAAATACAGAAAGCTCAGTCATTGATACTGAACAACTTTCCCGAAGAATTTTGTTTTTTTTTGAGGCATAAATTTTTGAATTCCCTTAGCGCTACACGCTCTACCGCCGCGTGGAATGGAAGGAATATGGAAGGTTTAATTTTTTATTCATTTAAATAAAAAGTTTCTTTTGGAAAGTTATTCAGTGTCATTGACTGAGCCACCAGTATTTTTTTGTATACTTTTAATTACACCCGGTATATTTGAACAAAAAATAATTATTTATAAAACATAAACAAAAACATAAAAAAATATTAGGACATTAGACTTAAGACTATTTGACCTATGAAGTTCACTACTTAAGTTTATGTATTTAAAAAGGTTAAATGATTAGTTAGTCTTGTAAAAAAAATAGGATATTATTTTTTATGCTTTAGCCTCTATTTTATCCACAGAAATTAAAAAATAACAATTTTAAAAAGCAGTCGGTTAAAAATTTTCATCTCTAACTTGTCTAGTACCTACTTATAATAACTTTTAGTTTTTAAATAAGGTAGGTTAGCTATCATAATTTACTTATGTATAGTTTCCGTCATAAGTATATTATTATCTTTCACTAGTATCATACACGGGTTTATACATATACAACTTTCAGTGTAATATTAGGTGCACGTTAGTTTCAAGTTCAACCTTATTCACCATATTCACCACATAATAGAGATGAAACTTTTCAACCGACTGCTTTTTAAAATTGTTATGAAAATAATAATAGCTTAGTCAGTCTTGTATCGTATAAACAACTATTATTGAGATATTAGGTATAAGACTTCTCTGTTTAAACTAAAGAACTTAATATAATATAATAATATAGGTACTTAACTAAAATTGTTTTATCTTTTAAAGATATCTTTACTTAAGGCCTTTCTCATCACTAATAGGTACAAGATAAATAGAACGGGTGTATTTATTTTCAATGAAATATTATTTAATTTTGCACGTCAGGTTTCATGACATTCTGCATGGCACGTGTTAATATACACGGTGTAACTGTTGGTTGAAATAAGCAGGGTGACTCATCCCATGATTCTTTTTTTTTTCCAAGAAATATATTTAAAAAATTGACATTCCCATACATTTTCAAGAAATCACCCGCTGGTCTATTATGTAAGCTTTGAAGGACCGCTCTCTTTCAAAGATAGCGTTGATTTTCTAGCTCTGAAGGAAAGCTGGCTTTCAAATAGAGCGTAGACCATTGACAGTTGACCAACCCGAAGCCAGGCAGCGCTTTATTTGAAAGCTAGCTCTATTACACAGCTAGATAATTAACGCTATCTTTGAAAGACAGCGGTCCTTCAAAGCTTACATAATAACCCAGCCGGTCAAGTACTAGGGGTAGGTCAATTTTTTTCATCTGATATGTTTATGTCGAAAAATTTTCAGAATCGTGGACTCAGACACCCCGAAAAAATTATTTCATCCAACAGATGATAACATCCCGCAAGCTTAGCACGTGTGAGGTGAAAACCGACGCGCATTATTAAAATTTGTTCTTTGTTCTTTGTAGTTCGAACATCAATCAACCAATTCAGTTTATCTTTAAGATCAACTGTGAAATATCAAATGTTTTGATACCTCGTCTGTCCGATAGCGGCTTGGGCCAAATCTGTTCGATATCATTTCTATAGATTGATGATATATCATCATTTATGGGACATGCAAACCTTCCTCTCCCCTTGTGTCTTAGAAATTTTACCTTATAGCAATGTTTCGCCAGTACTTCTAAAATCTGTCCCAGGTAAAATTTAGTTCCTTTATTAACAGAAAACTTTACTAGGACGTACGTGTCTTTTTCACATACCAAATCATCAGTTGTAATATTTTTTGCGATATTATCATCTTTTTCTGCTATATTTTCTTTTTCTGCACCGTCTTCGCTATTTTTTTTATCCATTATCCAATAATTGTCAACACTTTCTTCTTCTTCGATCACATAGCCTTCTGATGATGTGTCGTGAAGTGAAATATCACAATCGTTTTCGTCAGAACTTTCCCGTGCACGTTGAGTTTTCTTCAGCCTTTTCGTTTCTGGACCATTTTTGATTTGTGATGGCTGCTCATCGTTTTTGCTTTTACTGGATATGTTGTCATCGATTTGCGTGGTTTCAAGCAATGTGTTTTCAATTAATCTCACCATTGATTCGCTCATAACGTCTTTTACCACATCAATCACCCCATCCACTTTAATCACGTTGAATAAGTCTGTATCATCAATATCGTCGCTCTCTGGTTCATTTGAATCTACCTTCACTCTTCGCATAATGCCCGTAGATTCATCTAGTTCTAATATCATATCATCTGTCTTATCAGGTGAAGATTCCGTTGGAAATGTGTGAATTACTGGGTTGAAGCAATCACATTTTCCCTCTTTATTTTCACAGAAACATGAAAGAACTCTGTGGGTTAGAGAATGGTTGTCTGACAGTATCGCTTGATGAATTTGCATTGTGTTCTTTAATGGAGTTAGTTTTTTTACAACATCACTATCCATAGGCTTTATACTTTTTTCATCGACATAGAATAGTTTTATGACCGTTTCGGTCTTGCTAAGAATCTTAAAGGCTGTTTCCGCGTCGGGAATATCCGTTCCTTGAGCAACTTTTGAATCAAGAGTGCGTTTTATGGCGCCACCAACGCCATCCGCAGCGCCTTTTCCGTGAGAGCTTTCAAAAAACGACCACGTTGCGTGAATGAAATCATATTTTGGTATATTGTGGGTGAAAAGGAAGAATTTTTTTTTTGTCTGTATTGTCTTGTCGGCCCGTCAGAAAAAATATGTAATGTTGTCACCAGTGGGTAGTTGGTCTTTATGAAATTCAAGACAGGATCAAGATGAGCCCAAATCGACTCCGGGTTATGGGCATTATCCGGGCTTATAGAGCAAAACGAGACCGGTTTTTCAGAATCTTGGTGGTACAATACACCTGTGTGTAAAGTGATTTGATTTTTCGAAGCTCCAAAATGCATTGTTTGGACCTCTTCCTTTAGTTTACACACCCAATTTTCTGAAAAATCTATATGTAGGGCGATCTCGTGCGCTCTGAGATTTCTTATGCACATCTTATACTGTTCGTATTGATGCCTTGCGTTGTACATGTGCTTCTTGAATGATGTTATTTTACTATTGAATAATGCTATCAACTCGTTCACTGTGCCTTTCATTTGTTATTTAACCATTTTTTTTGTCTTTTTTGTGACATTTTTTTCGGTGTCAATGTGCTCTTTAAGATTAAATGACTGCCAGGTTATTTCACCATTTTCATTCTTATCATTTATGGAATTTTCTGAGCAAGCTTCACATGCATTGTACATGCAATCCTTGAATTTTGTGTCACATACAAGTTTTGAAAATACTTTATCTTCATCTTTCGTGTCTAGCACACCACAAGTATGGAGGGCGTTAATAATGAATTTCATATTGCTGTGTTGGACACAGGCGCATGTCTCTAAATTCTTGAGTGTTGGTGCCACTACATAAAATGGACGATACTTTTTAAAGGTGCTTAGCCCGATTGTACCGGTCTCTTGTATGTATTTTCGGTGCAGGTTGCTTAGCGTGTCGACTAGATACCTTCTTTGTTTTTTGCAGCCCTTACGTGTATAACACTCTTTCTTGCCAGAGCTAGCACGACTTACATCGTCTTGCTCATAAAATTCTTGCAATTTTTTACGAAGATTGTCGCAGGCTGTTTTCTGGTTCTTGTATTTTTTTAAATTGTATTTAAGTCCCAACTTTTTTGACAGTCGTGTTTTCAGTCTGTATTTTTTAACCATATTGGTGTTCAACATTTTCTTTAGTTTATTTTTTCCTTCATTTTTGGATGTTTCATATTCATTTTTCATAGCCTCAGTTAGAACGCTATGCTCTAGTAGTACTTTCTTTACGGTTTCCTTTGCTGGGGTGTTGATATTAGGCAGGTTTTGAGTAATAAAGTGATCAGATGTTTTGTTAGGTGTCATCTCCTGAACAACTTGAGCACACGAAGGGTTTAGGCTCGGTGGCGCTTTTAATTGATTGTTTAAATAATCTATCTCTTCGCTCATTTTTTTCATTTTGAGACTCATGATATTCAATCCCTTATTAAGTTTTGTCACTGAATTACTTAATGTAGCGATTTCATTTCTTAAATTGCGTTCCACGCGTCTTTGTATATTACGTTCAGATAAAATAGCTGTATTATTTTTTGATTTGTCTTTCTCATTCTCTTCAGTATAAACTTTCATAGCCATATTACTTGGACCTGGTTCTATGAGTGATTTTGTATTTACTTTAGGACATGATTCCGATTTATTCTCGTTTTCACAAACATCTTTATGTTGTATTTCAGGGTTAAGGATAGATGCCTTTTTTGCTTCATGCTTTGCCTTTTGAATGTTCCGATTTTTTCTCAGACTTTTTGCATGTCGTGCGGGATAATTTTTTAATTTTTCTCTATATCTTCGAGTTTTCTCTTTTTGTGTGAGGTCTATAAATAATAAAATACTGAATAAATTTTCTATAATATTAATATGATGACGAATAAATCCGAAAATCTTTTATTTAGTCTCATTTTTACAAAAAAAATCAGGCCATTGCGCGGACAATCGGCTCAGAAAAACAAAAGTTCAAAATGGCGGCCGTTATTTACAAATCTGACATCAGATTCATGGTGGGAGTCTCGCTAAATCCCTGTATACCGAGTTTGAAGTAAATCGATCCATAAACAAAAGTGCAAAATGGCGGCCGTTATTTACAAATTCAACATCAGATTCGTGGTCGGAGTCCTCCTAGACCCCTGTATATTGAGTTTGAAATAAATCGGTCCATAAACAAAAAAGTTCAAAATCGCAGCCGTTTTTTTACAAATCCAACATTAGATTCATGGTCGGAGTCCTTCTAGATTTCTGTATTCTGAGTTTGAAGTAAATCGGTCCATAAACAAGTATTAATTCATTCAAAAACAAAAAAGCCCGACTGTCTAAAAAAAAATTATACCCTATGTCATTCTCGGGATCACGAGGAGTCAAATGACACCTCATATGTAGAAATCCGTCCAGTGGTTTAGGATGTAGCCCGTGACAAAGAAATAGACATACATGCATACATACATATATACATACATACATATATACATACATACATACATACACTCGAAAAACATAACCCTTCCTTTCTTCGGCAGTCGGGCAAAAAAAAGTTCAAAAAAAATTCAATGGCGGCCATTTTTTACTAATCTGAATTAGATCTGTGTTTGATGTCCTCCTAAACCCCTTTATACCGAGTTTGAAGTAACTAAATCGGTCTATAAACAAAAAAATCAAAATGGCGTTTTTATTACAGTATAGATGTAGATGTTTCGTCAAAACTATCCAATAACGAATCTCTACGTGTAACCCGGCCCTTACATGGTCACTGACAGAGTAAGTACATCTTCTCAGTGACCGGTGGTCACTGAGGTCACTGAGAATCAAAAATTACTCGTGAACTAGCTGCATTTCAGCTTATCGCAATCAATATATCGAAAGACCTAGGTTTTTCCAACAAATGGCACAATAGATCATAATAAAAATAGTATTCTTACCTTGCGAAAAAACTCAATTACACTTTTTCTCAGTGACTGACCGTCTTCCTCCACGTGCTTCCAAACGAGCTGACAGCCACAGACTAACAGCTAGCGTTTCTTTTCTTTACTAAAACGAGACAATAATGTGTTGCCAGCCGAATAAAACTAAATTTCCCCACTAAACACGTAAAAATTAGAAAATATGCCGTTTTATAGAATTGATGCTTAAAATTGATAAATTTCGTTCAGAACTTCCACCAAAGAATAAACGGTGATACAGTGCCTTTAGGCTGAAGTAATATATGAAGAACTACTAGCTTATTATATAATAATGCCGTAGGATATAGATTTAAACTTCTATACTGCCTACTAATAACAAAAAAAATGGGTCAAAGTCAACCTCTAAAAAAAAAACTTCGGTTTTTTACGCAAAATCCTCCCGATTTCAAACAAAGCTTTGAAATTGCTCGGTAATGAATAGGAATATCAAAATGTGAGCTAGCAGCCATCGTAGGCAATGAGTTGTCTAATAAGGTAGACGCAATTCAAAATCTGCAGCATTTATACTTTTGAAGATAACTTAAAGGACAAATATCAGTGACCGAAAAGTGGCAAAAACGGTGGCTTTGACCATATGTATGATATTTTGTAGTTTATATATGTGCAATTTTGCGTGCTATCTAGTGTATTTTATATAGTTAAGTTTTTTTTTTATTAGGTATATTTTATTTATATTTTTAAAGTAATTTTCGTAACATGTATAGTTTTATTGCGCACTAGGACTGTCCTTTTTCACAAACACTCCTGTTTTACCTAGGTTTGCTGGAAGAAATCTCTTTTTAGAGATAAGCTCGCCTTTGCCTATAAAATTTATTGTAACTGTCTGTTTATCTATGTTTTCTGTGCAATAAAGAATATGAATATGAATATATCTTGAATAGGTATCAGTAGCTTACCTCCAAGTCCAAGAAGCATACGTTTCCGGTTCACCTGTCACAACTTCAAAGCCCAACTTTAAGAAACCCCTACCCTACATACCCTTCCCTATCCTACTAGGAATACGGCACACATCGAAGCAGAAGCTTCGCGCAAATAGTGACAAGTACAATGTGCGCCAGCTCCCGTAATTTCCATTAAATTACTATGCACTTACTGAAGATAGAACCTACCACTCGTACACACTAAGCTACTCCATTTCTGTACGACTATACGCCTTAAAGGGGTTGAAATTAGAACCATTCAAGGTGTAAGTTAGTTTGAAACTATCTAGTCTGCCCAGTGAAGTTACCACCGCGGCATATAAACTGTAACTGTGTTGTAAGTAAACAAGTCTTTACAAAGTTGCGGTACGGTTAAGTTGCAGAGTACTGTCTCTTTGTAGTTCCTTGAGGCTCCACTGTTGAACTGGACTAGAGAAGATCGTTAAGTAACGTTTTGATGGTTAAAAAGTAATTTGCTGTTATTATTACACTTTTTATAGATCCGTCTGGGTGTTAAGTCCATTCTGAGATAGTGTCGGTACACACGCACCCAATTTTGGCTATTTTGTAGTTGGTTCACTTAAAGTTTCATCTTGAGGGACTTCACTGCCGTCCAAAGACGAAAAAACATGTTCGGTATAAGTAGCAGAGTCAACAAACACTATATTTCACTACAGTACTAAACTACAGATACACTTGCGGGTGTACGCTGCTCGCGGCGCCTTTTGTAATCCGTTGACAAGAGGCCGCACGTGCCAAGGCGGCGCGATCGAAGGCGGTAACAAAATAATTAAACTTTAAACTGAAACTTAACGAAAAATAAAAACTTTAGATTCGAACCCCTTGACTAACCCATCCAGTGTAAACTCTCCATACCTATTGAATATAAGTAAAGGTTGTTATTAAAACGTAATTAAGTAATGATTATATTATAATAATTTATAACTCCCTCAGAAATTCGCACAAGTACTAATTACAATACAACACTTATTCCGCCAGGGCCCTATTGACTTTCAACACAATATCAATTGTCACTGGCTTTTTAAACATTTCGGTCAAGTCCGCGCGCACACACGACTTGATCTGCTGCAGGCGACCGCCGCCCGCGCCGCTTATCAACCTCACTAACCGCTCCGACGGACACTCCACAGTCACGACACAAACTATTCTATCTTCGCCAAGTTTCTCCTCAAAGTATTCTAAAACAGGTTTGACATTGTACGGGATCTCCTGAGCGAGGAAATCGAGGAATATCGCTCGAACTGATTCGACTATGAGGACTTCTGGCTTCTGATCGGTCCATTCTTCGGGCGCGTATTGGAAGTTGGCAGGCTTCGCATTGTTTAGAAGGTATTCCTGTAAAAAGTGTGAATAAGCAAATTTAAAGGCTGGTATTTAATCGCACAGCAAAAATACTGATTTGTGCAGCAAAAAAGGATCAGCAAAAACACTTTTTGTGTTTAAATATTTTGTGAGTACTTAAGTTTATGTTTTAAGTATTTGTTGTTGTTCTTACATGTTGAACCTAACACGAAGGATAAAGTTAGGGGGCTTCGCTTCGCTCACCCCCTTTACCCTTCACCTAAGCTACCGCAGCAAATATATAGGATTTTTGCTGCACAAATCAGTATTTTTGATTTGCAGATTAATATTTCGCAAATTTAAATAGTTTTTGCTTTCCTCAATTTTCTCAGTAATCTTAGACAGAGTAAATGGTAGGGACAAATAATTCTTAAGGCGCCGTTCTCACCTACTTGACGTGTTTGACTGAAGGATCGGGTACGCAAAAGAGCGTGCCGTGCAAACGTGGCCCGTGGTCAAATCAGAATCACACTCCTTAGGCAGGTGTGTAAGGCAAATCAGGTGAAGTCCATGAGTTATTATATTATTATGAGCAACAAGGCCCAGGGAGTATATGGAATCTATACCTACAGTACCAAGTCACAGTATGATAAATGGTAATAGAGTGGCGTTGTTTCACTTTGGCCACTTACTACCCAGAGGGGATTTTACCCAAGTAATTCAGTATGTAATAATAATAATGATTTATCCTTTCCATCCTGGGTATGCTGGAAAAATATTTTCTTACAGATACGTTGCCTTTGAATAAACATATCTTCTGTCAATGAATTAGCATAAATGAAATATACGGGGTGTCCGGTAGATCGATGCAAAGACTTAAACCGAAGTTATTACAGACCATTTAGAACCATTTGACCCAAATATACATACGGCGAAGTCTTACCGTTAAATTTTTATTGATGATTTGTTTTTGAAGAAATTTTCCAGATTTTCAGTTAAGTGATAATCATTGCAAAACTGAACAATAATTGGATTATTTTACAATTGATTCTAATCAATCACTTAATAAGCATTCTAATAAATCTTGATTTGTGCATCTGCTACGTCAGACTTGGTTTTTACAGACCATTGAAGAGCACGGCAAATTTCAATCATCAATAAAATAAGTTTTTCGGACCTAATTTAACAAAAAGAAGTGAAAACTTTTGAAGTGCAAATCTTTATAAAAACATTCTTAGTTAACGATCTTTCATTAAAGGTATTATTGACGTAGATACCTCACACATTCTTATCAAGTTATGACCTTATGACCCTGTTTGAGGGAGAAAAATAGACTTTTTAGAAAGTCTTTTTAATTAATTAAATTTATGCTATTCATGCTCGAAATGAAATCCTTGATTCCTCACACAGATACGAGCCCGTCTTCGAACTTCTGTGGTCGTGATTTTTAGCATCATTTCATCTTTCATAGTGTCGAAAGCCATGCTTATTTTTGAAATCAACTCTTCTTTTGTGTTGATGGCTACGTTGCAATAGACCAGTTCTATGGCTCTGCCCCACACAAAATAGTCCATTGGGGTCAGGTCTGGTGAACGAGCAGGCCAAGGAATAGGCCCATCTCTGCCGATCCAGAAATTGGGAAAACAGTCGTCAATATAGCTTCTCACCGCCTAATGCATCTCCTATGCACTAAACAGCCTACGAAATTGAAATTAATTGGTTTGAACTAAATTAAACCTTTGTAGGTATTGAAGTGTGTAGGCTCCTACTGAAGAGAAACTCGTAGATTACAGAAGAATAGACGTTTTATTGGGCGGATAGATTACAGGAAGAATGAAAGTAAGAAGTGTAACAAAGCAAAAGCGCGGGAATGATCTTTCGTAAGCTAGCGGAGCGAGAAAAGCAATACGTGCGCATCGAGCTAGCGTATGAGAAGTCTGCGGCGACGATGTGTTGGCGCGGGGGCTGCGCGGGCGCGGCGGGATGCACGCGCATCGCAAACCAGGCCTCGCCGGGCGGAGTGGTCGCAAACTTTGTTTTGCCGTTGCGCTTGACCACAGTCGCATGTCGCACGGTATTTGATGTTGGCGTTGACGTGACGGAGACGCCACACACTCCCCTACCGAGACCGTTGCTACGGTCGATAGTAGTTTGGGAAATTGACTCGTCGTCCGCTTTTTGTTATTTTCCCGTAATCTGAGTTCTTGGGCATGTCAGGAACGGCTGCAGGTATAGCCACCGGGACGGCGGCGGCTGTAACAGTGACAGGTATAGGGGCCTCTTCGTCTTTGGTAATGAAAGCTGGTTTCAGACGGTCGATTGTGACGGTGACAGTTTTCCCGAGTATCTCGATTTGGTAAGTCTTGTCGCCGCGAGTGATGACCTTGTACGGGCCGCTGTATGGTGGTTCCAGTGACTTGAGTGGTTGACCCTGGCGTAGAAAAACGTGGTTTGCAGTTCTAAGGTTCCTGGGAACATAGAAAGGTTTGTTAGAGTGCCACCTAGTGGGTAGCGGTGAGAGGTTTGCCACATGGGAGCGTAGCCTGGCAGCAAAGTCAGCCACCTCAGCTGACGAGTATGTGCTCTTTGTACTGAAGAATTCTCCTGGAAGGCGAAGAGATTCGCCATAGACTAGTTCTGCTGCGGTAGCTTGTATATCTTGTTTCCATGCTGTTCGTATACCTAGCAGAACCATGGGGAGTGTTTCAGACCAATTTTTATTATTATTACACATTATCGCTGCCTTCAACTGCCTATGTAATCTCTCGATCATACCGTTTGCGGCAGGGTGGTAAGCAGTCGTGCTGTGGTGATTGATTCCCAAGAGATCTGCAACAGATTTAAATAATTTGGACTGAAATTGCTGCCCTCGATCGGTGGTCACGTGTTCGCAGCATCCAAATCTGGCTATCCATCCCGATGTAAACGCCATTGCACAGGATTCGGCGGTGATGTCGGTTAATGGATACGCTTCTGGCCATCGCGTGAATCGGTCGATTGCAGTCAGGCAGTATCTGTAACCATGATACACGGGTAAGGGACCGATTAAGTCGATATGTACATGTTGAAATCTTGACGACGGCGTGTGAATTTTTGATAATGGTGCGGAGGTATGTCGTGCGACCTTGCTTTGTTGACAGGGAATACACTCACGGGCCCATGATCTACAATCCTTACGGACTCCTGGCCAAACGAATCGTTCAGTCACCAAATGCACCGTTGCTGATGCTCCAGGATGGCTGAGGCTATGTAATGCTTCAAATACCTTTCTGCGGAAGTCCTTAGTGATGTACGGTCGCTGGTGTTGAGTCGACACGTCACAATAGATTTCAAGATTACTACCTGGTAGTCTGATTTTCTCGAGGTTCAGGCTGGTACCACTTTGTAGTAGAATCTTCAACTCGGTGTCTTCTTCCTGTGATCGAGCTAGAGCTGTGTAATCTACTTGGCGAGACTACTTCTTCTATGCGCGACAATATTGTCTTTGCCGGGTATGTATTTGATGTCTGTACTGAATTGGGCTATAAAAATCGAGGTACCTGTACTGACGTGGTGAGCAATTTTCCCGTGGAGTGCTGTACGCAAAAGTCAGCGGTTTGTGGTCCGTGTAGATCGTAAAATGTCTGGCCTCGATCATGAAACGAAAGTGCTTTATAGATTCTTAGACGGCTAACAGTTACCGGTCATATGGACTGTACTTTTTCTGTGACGGGCTTAGTTTTCTTGAGAAAAACGCCAAGGGCTGCCACGCGTCTTTGATGCGTTGCTGCAGAACGCCTCCAATGCCTATATCGGATGCGTCCGTGACGATAGCTAAATCTGCGTGCATATCAGGATGAGCTAGAAGTGTAGCATCAGAAATGGCTTTCTTACTCTCTTCGAAAGCTTCCAGCTGTACCGGAGACATTGTGATCGGGCGTAATCCTTTCATGCCTGGGCCAGAGAGAATGTCGTTGAGTGCTGCTTGTGCGATTGCTGCGTGAGGTAAGAATCGTCGGTAGAAATGTATCATACCTAGATATCGTCTGAGTTCCTTGACTGTCTTTGGTGTAGGGTACTCCTGGATCGCTTGAACCTTCTCAGGCATGGGCTTGATCCCTGCAGGTGAGACGTGGTAACCAAGAAATGTGACTTCAGCCTGGCCAAAATGACACTTTGAGGTGTTGACGAGAACTCCATAATCGCGTAGACGTTGGAAAAGCAGTTGCAGGTGGTCCAGGTGTTGGTCTTGAGACTTGGAAAATACTAATATGTCGTCCAGATATCCGTAACAAAAATCAAGACCTCTGAGAACCTCGTCCATAAACCTTTGGAATGTCTGCGCTGCATTCCTCAATCCGAAAGTCATAAACGGGAACTCGAACAGGCCAAAAGGCGTAGTGATGGCCGTTTTGGGAATGTCTTCAAGATGAACCGGTATCTGGTTGTACGCCTTGACTAGATCGATTTTCGAATAAATGTTCGTACCTGATAGCTGATACGAAAAATCCTGAATATGGCGAATGGGATAGCGATCTGGAATCGTGCGTGCATTGAGGGCACGGTAATCGCCACATGGTCTCCATCCGTCATTCTTCTTTGGTGCTAGGTGAAGCGGAGAAGACCAAGGGCTCTCAGATCGACGAGCTGTACCATTTTCCAGCATACTCTCGAATTCTTTTTTTGCAATCTGTAGACGATCCGGTGCTAGGCGGCGCGGTCGGTGGAATACAGGTGGTCCATCTACTGTTCGAATATGGTGAACTGTATAATGTTTTGGCTCAGTGAGTTTACCTGCTGGTCTGGTTATTTCAGGATACCTTTTCAGCCTGACGACGACGCGAAGTAGGCGCTGTCGTCCGCGTAGAGGGCGAGCACAACGTCTTCCACCCCCTCCTCGAGATGGCCCTCGAGTGTGGGGATGTCGTTGGTGTAGAGCGCGTAGAGCACCGGCGAAAGGCAGCTGCCTTGCGGGACTCCTGCGCTGATGGCCTTCGTCTGGGAGTGTGCATTCTCGACCGAGACGAAGAACCGCCGGTCTTCCAGGAAGGAGGCCACGATCTGCCCGATCATTGGGGGCACACCTGCGTCCAGGAGCTTGAAGAGGAGCCCCTCGTGCCACACTCGGTCAAAGGCCTTCTCGATGTCAAGAATGACCCCGACGGTGTATCGGCCCCTGTTCAGCTCCGACGCCAGGTAGTGCAGGACTCTCGCCAGCTGGAGCGTCGTGCTGTGGCTGTCACGGAAGCCATGTTGCTCTGCCCTCAGCTGGATGTGGGGCAGGATTCTCCGTAACAGCAGGCGCTCAAACAGCTTGGCGATATGAGGCAGCAGGGTGATCGGGCGGTAGCCTCCCGGGTGTCTTCTGTCCTTCCCCGGCTTGGGGATGACGATCACCTTGCCCTCCTTCCAGAGGGCGGGGAAGTGACCGGTGCGCAGGATGCCGTTGAACAGCCGCGTCAGCGAGACGACGGCTCTCCTTGGCAGCTGTACTAGGGCCCCCGCGACGACTCCGTCCGGGCCCGGGGCCTTCCGCTGGTTCAGCTTCAGGGCCACCTTCCGGACTTCGCGGGGCGACATGAAGTAGTCGCCGGCGAGGGGAGGCGCGGGGGCCGCCAGGAAGCGCTCTACGCGCTCCATAACAGCGGCGTTGTGCTCGTGGTCGGCGATGGGGTTGGGTTGGAACTGCCCAGCGAAGTGGTCCGCCAGGATGGCGGCTCGATCGCGTGCGGCGTAGCGGCACCTGCCCGTGTGATCAAACATGGGGCAGACCGGCTCGGGAGTTGATGTCAGGCTGCGGTTCAGGCGGTGAAGGGCGGTGTCATCTTGGGAGGCCTGGTCGATAGTGCGCTCCCAGGACTGTCCCCTCAGCTCGATGATGCCCGCGCGCAGTTCTTCTCCGAGCCGGTTGATCTCCGCCCTGATCACAGGGCAGCGCGTGTGGTGCCAGGTTCGACGAAGACGGCGCTTGAGGTCCAGCTTCTTGCGGAGGTGTGGAGGGAGCCTCTCCTTCCGCAAAACCGGCGGTGGCTTGGTGGTGGTGGCTGCGGCTTGAGCGGTGGTGATGGCTGTGGTGATGGCCACTGCCGCGGCTTCTACCTCTTCCTTGGTAGAAACACCGCCGGGGAGCTGCGTTGTGTTCAACTCCAGCTGGTATTTGTGCCAGTCCGTCTTCGTACTTGGACGCGGTGCCGACGTGAGATCGGCCTCCACCCCGAGGACCAGCAAGATAGGCAGGTGGGGGGTGTCGATGTCGTACAGCTCCCCGATGGCGATGGGGAACTGTACGTTCTTGACCAGGGCGACGTCTAGTACATCCGGGCGATGCATGGGGTTCGTCGGGTAGTGTGTCGGGGCCCCCGGGCTGAGAACTTCGTAGTTGGAGTTCTCAGCATCTTCCTGTAGGGCCCTTCCGGCGGAGTTGATGCTGTGGGACCCCCACTGGTGGTGCTTGGCGTTGAGATCGCCTGCGACCAGTGTGGGGGTCGCTCCTTCCATCATCGCTCGGATGTCTTCCGGGTGGAAATGGTGGACGTCGCCGGGAG
The DNA here is from genome assembly GCA_949825045.1 of Argyresthia goedartella. Lineage (NCBI taxonomy): Eukaryota > Metazoa > Arthropoda > Insecta > Lepidoptera > Argyresthiidae > Argyresthia > Argyresthia goedartella. The sequence goes on from OX463815.1 coordinate 22,144,474, forward strand.
GCTTGTAGGCTGCGAAGACTTTGAGTTCCGTGTCGGCCGTCTTCAGACGGACGCCTATGGACCGCGTCGTCTTGAAGGCGGGCAGCTCCAACTCTTCGTGGACGAGATCCCGTCTCACGAGGACCGCCGTGCCTCTGTACGGCACGTCCCTCGGAGATAACTCGTCGCGGCGGTACACGAAGAAGTTGGGCAGTCGGAGCTCTCGGCTGGGGTGCAGCTTCGTCTCGCACAGAAGCACGACATGCACATCATGCTCCTGCACGAGTAGCCTCAGGTCTGTCGTCTTGTTGGTGATCCCGTCCGGGTTCCAGTACACAAGCCTTAGGTCTTTAGGCATTGTGTCCGGACGAGATTGTGGCCTTCAAATGGGATAACCCCCGCAGTAGGGGCAGCAATGGATCGCGTCTATCCACGATCGCCTATACAGGCCGCGCTGATAAGGTCGATGGCGTCGAGCAGCGCGGCCATGAGTGGAGCTTCCTGGCGCTCCGTGGACAGGGCTGCGGGTGCTGCCGGCTCCCGTGGGCGGGGGCGGGCTGGCAGTGGGGGGCGGCTCGCAGGTTGGGCGGGCTCAAGTGGCGGCTCGGCGGCGGGCTCTTCAGACGCCTTCTTCTTGTTCCGGCGCTTCTTGCCCCGCTTTCTTCGGGGTTTCGCCTCTTCGCCTCGGGTGGTGGGCGGGTTGGCCGGCGTTCTGATGGTGGCGCCCTTGGTCTCGCCCGGCTGGGCAAGGCGGGGGCGCTTTATCGGCGGCGATGTTGGTGACCCCAGCGGCTCCACATCTGGGTGTGTGGAGGGGCCGGGGCGGGCCTCGGGTTGAGTGGTGGCATGGGTCGCAGGTTGAGGGGCCGTGCGGGCCGCGGGTTGGGCAGCCGTGCGGGCCGTGGGTTGGGCAGCCGAGCGGGCCGCGGGTTGGGCAGCCGGGCGGGCCGTGGGGCGCGCGGTCTTCTTGGGGCGCTGTTGTTGGGGCGGCAGTGGCGGCGCGATATTGATGCCGCGCTTGCGCGCCTCTTCCTTCAGCGCCTTGCAGCGGCGGCTGTTGGCCGGGTGGCCTTGGCCGCAGTTGGCGCAGGTGGCGGCCTCAGATTTTGGCCGCTGACAGTCAGTCGCTGCATGCCCCTCTCCGCATCGCACACAGCGAACAGGGCGGCGACAGTTGGCCGAGGAGTGGCCAAAAGCTTGACATCGATGGCACTGCGATGGTCCCTTTGGGCCGCGCCATCCCTCGATGGTAATGCCCGGCATGCAGAGCAGCTCCTTCACTTGGTAGAGACGCTCGATGTTGCCGGGGGTCTGTTTCTCCGCCAGCAGGGCGAAGAAAAGGCAGCCGGCGCGGCCCATCCGGCCGGGGATTTGGCGGACGTGCTGCGTTGGGAATCCTAGGCTCGCCAGTGCTGCGGCGACCTCTTCGGGCAGGGTGGTTGCCGGTAGCCCTCGGATGGCAATCTTGAAGGGGCGGTCCGCGTCCAGAGAGTAACAAAACCATGAGATGGTCTTGTCGGCGCGGGCCGCCTCGTCCAGGTACCGGACAATTTGCGGTATTCCTCCGGGCTCTGCGGCGTAAAGCGGACCCCCTTTCCAAAGGGTCGCGCGTTGGGTGCATGGCCTAGGCTCTCCTTGAGCCGGGCAAAATGGCTTGTCCAAGCCGGCAGGTTCTCCACCACGATGGGCGGGTGGTTCCTCTTCTGCTTGGGCTCTGTGGTGGCGATCGCTTGCGGTGTGGTGGGTCGCGGCGCTTGGGGCTTCGGCGGCTGTAGTAATGCCGCGGCGTAAGAAACCCCACTTGGGGGCGTGGTCTGCGGCACTTCCATTTCGGCTTCTGTTACAGCCGCCGTTTCCATCGCGTCCGGATTGGTCGACGCGTCGTCGGTTTCCTCGGGCTCGATGGTGGTTGGTGCGACGGGGGGCGTGGCCAACGCTGGCTCCGCCCACTCACTGCTAATACTGGGGTCGCGTGACTCTGTCTGCGCAGGCCCCTGTAGCACCCGTATGAGCGGGTTTGGGGGCCTCGGGACGGCCCCCGGTGCGTTCCCCAGGTTGAGGTTGGGGAACTTCGTCGGCCGCACCGGGCTTTTCTTCATCGCCGGCGGTGGTGGCGGCGATAAGGAGGCGAGCAGAGCGGTTGCCGCGGCTCTGCGGGCTGTGTCTTCATTCGCCGGCACCTCGGCCGGGAATTCAGTTGGTGAGTCGGGGGGGGGGGGGCGCGGAAGAACTCTTTCATACCCCCCTCGTGGGTCGGGGTACCCAGGATAGGGCTGGAGGCAGCGCCGGGTTGTCGCCTCTGCAGCAGGTTGCCGGCGAGGTCGAAGGTCTCGCCGGTGAAGATGTCGCGCTTGACGACCTGGATGACCCGGCGCCGTCGTCGGTCGATTTGGATCCGCACATCAGGCGGCTCCGGCTCGTCGGGGGGCGGGGGGGGAGGGTCCTCCGGCTTGCGGCTTCTCTTCATCTCGTTTTTTTTAGAAACGGGGTCTTCCTCTTACTTCTCCGGAGTTATGCAGGCTCTGTGGTGCCGACTTAACGCGGTCTTCCTCCACCGGGTGAGACCTCGAATAAATCCGAGGAGGCCCAGTGAAGTGCCGGCGAGCAGTCGATCAACACCACAGGTGCTGCGTAGGGTCAACTCCGGAGACGGGCGTGTTCTTCTCCTTCTTCTCCTTCCTCCTCTCCGTTTGGGGTCGGTCCGTGGGTGGTGGTGGCGGCACCGCGACGTCTCCTGCGCTTCTAGCTTTAGAAGCACGTAGGCAGCCGCGATGCGATGACGTCACTGCGGGCGCAGTGAGCACACGACGGGCGGGGAGAAGAGCCGAAGAGAGAAGAGCGGGGGCGGCGAGTGTGTGAATCCGCTTCACAAAGTAAACGTAATCGCACAAACAAACACCGAGAGTAGGTAGGTAGGAAAAACTTTTAGTTACAGCTATTGCCGTGTGTGATGTGTGTTGGTCAGTGATGAAGAGACGGCTAGAAGTATAACAGTCATTTACTGCCATTAACGACTGCTGCTGGGGTTTTCCGTCTTGTAGGTGCAGTTGCCGGAACATTTAAACGCCTTCGCGCCGAAAATGTTATGGTACCAACAGTACTTGTCGTTGTGTTGACGAGAGCGGGACTGTGAGCGAGAGCGGGAGCGGCTTCGGAAATTACCTCTTTGGTTATTGCGGGATCGACTATTTTGCTGGGCCGTAAGCGCTGCTACTTGTCTAGTCAGTTCTGCCACTTGCCTGCATAAATTATCCTGCCATGATGTTGGACATGACGTCGTCGAGCCGTAGGACGTCATCGGTGAAAATGACGTCGCGGCCACAATAGGTGTTGTGGAAACGGCGACTTCGTGTATGCGATCTGCCAACGTTGCAAGGGATTCGAGCGGTGTCTCGGCCTGTGAAGCGATTATTGTTTGTATGTTAGATGGTAATCTACTTGACCAGATAGTTTTTAGGAAGTCATCAGGTACAGTCGGCCCAGCCAAAGCTTGCAAGTGTCGCAAAAACTGTGACGGTTTGCGGTTACCGAGTTCTTCGTGGACTAGCAGTTGTTTAATTTTCTTTTCGTGTGATTCGGTCAGTCTACTAATAAGGCAGGTTTTCAACATCTCATATTTGTTCTCCGCTGGAGGTGCCTTGATTACATCTCGTACCTCAGCTATGGTAGCAAAGTCCATTTGCGAGATGGCATAGTAAAACTTCGTCGAATCGGTTTTAATATTAGAAATGTTAAACTGACCTTCAAGACGGGCAAACCATAATTCCGGATCCTCCGGCCAAAAAGGCGGTATTTTCACTCCAACACGAAACAAATTGCTCGATAGCTCACTCTCCGCACTTCGTTGTGCTCCACTTAATCCTGGCATCGCCACAGGAGCTGCAGAAGATTCGTCCTTCCCAGTTGGGTTCATCCTTTCGAATCTTGATATCCGTTACGTAACAATGCGTTCAAACTCGGAGGTCACCAGAAGAATAGACGTTTTATTGGGCGGATAGATTACAGGAAGAATGAAAGTAAGAAGTGTAACAAAGCAAAAGCGCGGGAATGATGTTTCGTAAGCTAGCGGAGCGAGAAAAGCAATACGTGCGCATCGAGCTAGCGTATGAGAAGTCTGCTGCGACGATGTGTTGGCGCGGGGGCTGCGCGGGCGCGGCGGGGTGCACGCGCATCGCAAACCAGGCCTCGCCGGGCGGAGTGGTCGCAAACTTTGTTTTGCCGTTGCGCTTGACCACAGTCGCATGTCGCACGGTATTTGATGTTGGCGTTGACGTAACGGAGACGCCACACCTTTATTTTATTATTATTTTTCGCGATCTTCTTTTATTGTTTAAATGTCAATGGCTATTTCACTGGGATAATTTCACAAATTATTTCTTTACGTCTTGGATATTCTTCAATGTGTTCTGGGCTCCTTAATTTTGGATTCCTTAGCCTGATCGTTCACCATACCTTACCCCAATAGACTATTTTGTGTGGGGCAGAGCCAGAGAACTGGTCTATTCCAACGTAGCCATCAACACAAAAGAAGAGTTGATTTCAAAAATATGAATGGGTTTCGACACCATGAAAGATGAAATGATGCTCAAAATCACGACCACAGAAGTCCGAAGACGGGCTCTTGACTGTGTGAGAAACCAAGGATCTCAATTCGAGCATGAATAGCATAAATTTTAATAATTAAAAAGACTGTCTAGAAGCCTATTTTTCTCCCTCAAACTGGTTAGTAGGTCATAACTTCAAGAATGTGTGAGGTATCTAGGTACGTCAATAATACCTTAAATGATAGATCATTAACTAAGAATGTTTTTATAAAGATTTCCACATAAAAAGCTTTCACGTGTTTTTGTTAAATTAGGTCCGAAAAACTTTGAAATTTGCCGTGCTCTTCAATGGTCTGTAAAAACCAAGTCTGACGTAACAGATGCTCAAATCAAGATTTATTAGAATGATTATTAAACGATTTATTAGAATCAATTGTAAAATAATCCAATTATTGTTTAGTTTTGCAATGATAATTACTTAACTGTGAAAATCCGGCAATTTTCTTCAAAAACACTAAATCATCAATAAAAAAATTACGGTAAGACTTCGCCATTTGCATGTTTGTGTCAAATTGTTTTAATGGTCTGTACTAACTTCGGTTTAAGTCTTTGCATCCATCTACCGGACACCCTGTATATGAAATTAAATTAAAACTAACCTTAATATCAGTTACTCCATCCCCTTTCAGCGCAGATACAAGAAACACATCGGAGAACTTGCCATATCCGCTTTGTTCCTCTGGTGACTTCGCTTCTCTTCTCGGGCCAGGGATTCGGTTGCCAGCTATTGTCCCATTGGTAATTTTGTGGATCACAGATAACAACTGTTTCTTGGACTTCAACTGGTCTACCTGAAAATTATTAGTCTATTGTCTGGTTGAAAGTTATTTTTGGGAAAGATCTCAAAGATCTGCTTGGTGCTCCTCTTGTACATAGTCATTTATTTTATGTTTTGTAATGTTTCTTTTGTGGTGGAAGAAAATACGAATTTCAATTGAAATTGTATAAATTAGATTTCCATAAATTTGTTATACAAAAGATGATTTTGTTATCATGGAATACAAAAGAATTAAAATATTTTTTCTAACCTGAAAGCAAAATTTTAAATTAATATGGATTTAATAAAAAAATATCCTATTTGATTTACCTTGTTCAAGATCAGAAAAGTGGGTATTTCCTCCACTAAGTTCAACATTGTGATGACGTCATTATGAATCCGGTCCTTGGTCCATCTGTTTGCCACATCATGCACTACCCCAATGACATTGGCACACCGCAAACTCTTATGGCATGCTGCAATCATCGATTTTGGTAAATTGTATCTGAAATTATCAAAGTAAAAATTCACAGTTCAATAAATTTTATTTACCTGAATACTATTATAATCAAGAACAATGAGGCCGATGGAAAATTATTTTTAGAAATAAGCATTGTTTTGTACTTTTTATTATAAGTTAAGTTAGATATAAGTGCTTTCCTGAGAATTTACTTATGTGATCAGCATTTTAGAAACAACATACTTTTTCTGTTCCTTCTCGGTAACAATTCCTGGTGTATCAAGAAACACAATTTGTGTGTCATTATGGAAGCACATAGCCCTGGCTAGCTGGGTGGTAGTGTGGACTTTATTTGAGGCTGGACATATCTGAAAACAGACAAAATGGATGGACTTTATAAAGACCGCGGTTTCAGATGCATATGCTGATTTTTTCTATGCATAATTAGTGTATTCTAAGACGATTGCAAAATACGCGAACCGTCGGAAATTATTAGTTTTCCAGTTATATTTTTTTTTAATCGCCATTTCAAGCATTCGGGACACGTGGGGATGTGGGAGTATTAGGGTGGGGAAACGACAGATTTGTCCGATTTTTTGACGTCAGATGTATTGCAAAGTTTATTGACCTTGAATTGAATTTTCGCTCATTTTACCCAGAAAAATCAAGTGACATCGGTCAACTTTCATTGACCTCGAGGTCACCGACCTTGAAACATAAGGTCATTGACCTCGACCTTGAACTTTATAGATTTATTTGCAGAACATTGTTAATTTTGCAGTTTACATAATGTTCATAGACCTTCAAACTTACCTAGTGCAGTTTTTGCAGAAAATTCTCAGTTTTCAGTTAGAAAGGTACCTACAGCATCCGATTTGGTTATGTGAAACTACATGGGGTCGCCTCACTCCGCTCCGCTTCGCTCGGCTCCCGGTTGTTCTCAACGTTGTGACCTAACAACCTATCTTAGGTATTCAAACAGAAAGAGATCTATAGCTACCAATTCGGTTCTGTGAAGCTACATGGGGTCGCCTCACTCCGCTCCGCTTCGCGCGACTCCCGGTGGTTCTCAACGTTATGACCTAACAAACCAATCTTTAGTATTTAAACAGAAAGTGATCTATAGCCACCAATTCGGTTCTGTGAAACTACATGGGGTCGCCTCACTCCGCTCCGCTTCGCTCGGCTCCCAGTTGTTCTCAACCTTGTGACCTAACAAACCGATCTTTAGTATTGAAACAGAAAGTGATCTAAAGCCACCAGTTTGGTTCTGCGAAACTACAAGGAGTCGCCATATTCCGCTCCGCTTATCTGTGCTCCCGGCGGTTCTTAACATTGTGACCTAACAAACCTACCTTAAGTATTCAAACAGAAGTGACCTATAGCAACCTTGGTTCTGTGAAACTACATGGGTTAGCCTAGCTCGCTTCACACACTAACTTTTAAGAATTAGAAAAAACAATATTAATTTACATATTTCTTATTCATTAAATATTACAATATACTATTGTCTATATATTATAAACTTGCTTTGATAAAAGCAATGGGCTTTGATAATAGCCCTAATAAAATGTATAAAAGGAACAATGTGATTTTTCTGCAATGGTGCAACCATTGATAGTTCATTAGCCAAACCTCAAAGTTTCCTTTGTAGTTAACTTTATTGAACCGCTTCTTTAAGTGGCACCATTGGCTTTCAATGGGCTGGGTGTGTGTCCCATCTTCTGCCACAAATTCTTCAGAATGATTTAATTTCCTGTGTATGTAGCCGAGGGCCAGCAGGGCATTATAGGCGCTCCAGTAATCTGGATAGATTGTTGTGCCTGGTTTCACATGTTCTTTTATAATGGGTATTAATACCTCACAATATCGGGACACACTTTTGATCTGAGTTCATTTGTTATTTCATCGATCATTACCAGCACCCAATGCCTTCCCACTTGTCTGCCACAGTTATATTTCCTCCTTCCAAACTTGCTTTCATCTATCTCAACAACTCTGCAGGGAACACCAATTTGCTCGAGGTTTTCTTGATTGTCTATTTCATTCGCCACTATTGTTTCCCAGCAGTAGTTGACTAGTTGTACCAGTCGCGAATTGTGGCCTCGGATAGGGCCGCGGTCTTTCTAAAGGCTAGCCGACAAAATTGTTACAGCAAGCACATGTTATATTAAATTCATATTTTAAATACCACCACAGAGACACACATAAGCACAAAACTTTAGCCAGTAGTTCTGCACTACTTTTGGTCAGTGTCGATAGGGGGGTGGAATAAGTATGTTTTCCCTTGGCAAGCCCTCATCTACACTCCAACCCTACTCTTTGCTGTACAGGTGGCCAGCCATCCCATTGCTTACCTAGCACTGTTGTTAGATTCGATAGTATTCAGTCATATAACCTACAACTTCGAGGTTAAGTTACCTTTCTCTCGACGATTTTGTTGATCAATGTGCTTTTTCCTGAGTTAGGCGCTCCAATGATTGCTACGTTCACGACTTTGCCCGCTGTTGTCAGCGAAGCTTCAGGTTGTGAAGAATAAAACACCGCTCGAACGTACAATGGTCGGCAGCGAGTAGCACGCAAGCTACCCAGTATTGTAAATACCATTCTTGGCTGCGTGTGTGATCAAAATTAATTATGTCACAATCGCTGCTTTCATTGCTACAACAAACTTTATAAAATGTTGGTTTGTTTTTTTGAAAAATTGGGTTAGAAGCTTTATTTATTTACCAAATTCTTGTCTGCTGTTTTTTTTTTTTTTTGTAATGTTTTTTCCTTTATGGAAAAGGCTAAGAGCTTAAGCCCATACCGCCTGGTCTTATTTTAATTTCTATTCTTCTCTTCATATTGATTGAGGCTAAAAGCCTTGTCTTTCCGTAGGTATTTTCTTCAGTCTTTATTATATATTCGAGGCACATAGCCTTGTCTAACGTATTTATTCTTTAACTTCATAATCCAGTATGTTTAGGTCAATCCGTGTTGTCAAATCAGGTATCAATTTTCCTCCAGTATTTTTAGGTCACATCCGAGTTGTCAAATCAGGTAGTACAGGTCTATTCCGGTGTATTATTATTTTTCAAATAACTCCAATGGTACTCTTGATAAAATTGGGTAAAATGCAGAATAGATGTACAAAGTGACAATTTAAGTTGTCTCGTAAGTTTTAGACATGATATCGTCTTGTATGTTTTCGTAATTAAAATAATTTCTATACTATAACGCAGTATAATTATTCCTGCATAACCTCTTATTTTTATTTCTTTGATGCTTTGATGCCAGACACATATTATGTTTTTTTTAAATTTAATGCAAAATTGCTTCCATACAAAAAAACATGTCTCCGCGCAATTGGTGATTTTTAAAATTTCAAAAAAAACATTATCTTGGGTTTATTTTAATCTCATTTTGGTTGAAATTACTATTCATTATCTAAATTATGAAATGGGATAGGCTGCAATTCAAAATAATTCTAGTTACAGGAATTAGCTTATTTCAATGTTATGTCTCCATTTCTATTTCTGTTAATTCCGTAACTCAGGGTTAGTAACGACGTTTTTGGCACGATATAACAACAAATTCTACCAATAAATAATTATTTTATACAATGACAACACTTTCTGAAGCTATGGTCAAAATATTTACAAAATATCTACGGCCATTTGCAATTTTCTCTTTGAAGAAGTAAGCGACACGCATTTTGTTCAAAAAAATATCAGGTTTACTAACGCGGTTTAACAGTTTCCGGTAAGTGTAATTTCTAAGTTATTAGTTGATTCATCTTGCGTAAGAGATAATATGTCCGCTGGGATAGAAATTGTTGTCGAATCAATAGCGATATCGGTTGAAGATATTTTTGAGGTTAGGATTCCTCAGTTTAGTTTCGGAGTTTCGTTACGTTTAGTAACGTTTCGTTGCGTAACGAAACTGAGCTCCCAGTTTCGTTGCGCTAAGGTTTCGTTCACAACATGAGTTTTGCATACAAACTTATGAGTGCACCTGGTTACCTGCATGGAGTATGAAAGTAACCGCACAATGACTTCGTAAACAACATTTGGCGATTTTAATGGCTTTTTACTAAAATTAAATAGCCAATTGATGAAGAGATAGATGAGAAAGATAATGTCTATTAAAATATAAATAAAATGGTAATTTATATATGTTATAATTTATTAATTAGCACAGAAGAACAAAAAATTCCGAAGATTGATGGAGAAGGTGACTTAAACGAGCATAAATCAAACTTACAAACTGATATTACTGAAAATGAAGAAGAAATATATGACATAGGGGATATAGTTCTTGTACGATATTATAATAGAAAGTCGTGGAGATATTACATAGATGTAATCGAAGATATCCGTGATGCTTCCGAGAAGATTGGGAAATTATACAGCATAGCTTTCTATAAAACTGTCAACGGTTCAAAAAATAATCTTAAATTTCGTAAGCCACTCCACAAAGATATAGATACAGTTACTAAAATTTCAATTGTAAAACTTATCGAAATATATCAAATATCGGAAAAATCTGAAGTATATGTGCTATACAATGATGAAGACATAGTATATTTCAGGTAAAATTAATAAAGTTGATTGATGTAAAGTTAATAAAGTTGTCTTATTTATTTTACTTAATGCTTGTGTGTGATCTCACCCTTTCATAATTCGATACTCTTATAAGTTAAAGTTTCTTGAATGTTACAAGTTAAAAAGTTATTAGAGTTAAGCATTAGTAGTTTAGAAAGAAGGAGATTGCCATCTTCAGACAACAACTTGATAATGAAATTAAGTTTTAAATTATTGAATCTGATCATTAATGGACACAAGTTACACTCAACCTGCATTGAATTAATTGGAGATGACTTAAAGGCTCCTAACATTAATCTTAAATTTATATTTTGGATCTTTTCAAGTTTATCTACTAATTTTGGATCTATACAAAAACAGAAAAAAACATAGTCAAAGTGACTTCTTACAAGGGCTTTGTATGGAGTTAAAAGAATCTTAGGATCGGCACCCCAATGGCTGCCAACCAAAGATCTTAAAGTGTTGGTAGCTCTTAAAGCTCGTTCCGTTATGCAATCAACATATCTACACCATGAGAGATTCTGTGTAAAAACTACACCCAAAATTTTTATTTGAGATTGAAGTGGTAATAAGTTATTGTCATATTGTAGCTTAACTGGGATGACTTTTTTCTTTGAGAATATGACTACTTTACTTTTAGCTGGACTAATATCTAGATTTAAATATTGAAAGTAACTATGTAATTTTCCCAGTGCAAAATTTAATTTTTGAGTTGTGTGTGTGTGATGTTATTACCACTGCAATAAATAGCCAAATCATCGGCAAACTGTACATAAGTTGCTGACTTCTGTTCCTAACATTTCATTGAGCCTGTGGATGTAGAGAATATACAATAAAGGGCTCAAAATGCCACCTTGACAGACGCCTTTAGTTGACAATCTAGGCCCAAAAATATTATTGCAACTCATCTTCTTAACATAAACTTCTCTTCCACTTTATCAGTGGAAGAGAAGTTTATGTTAAGATGAGTTGCAACTCATAAATCCACCTAACACATCTTTCAGGTATTCCCAAAGAAGAAAGAATGGTACATAAAACAGAATGATTAATGTTAGTGAATGCTCCTACAATATCGAAAAAAATACAGACAAGATGTTTATTACTGTTAACCGCAGCGTCAGTATCATGGAAGAGATGCCCTATACTTTCTCTTGCTGACCGACCGCGACGAAACCCGAACTGATTTCTTGGAAGAATATGATTGGATTCAATATAAAACTCAAGACGTTGTTTCTTAATTTGCTCAAAAAGTTTACCTGCACAAAATGTTAATGCATTGGGACGGTAAGAGTCTGCATCATTTGGATCTTTTCCTGCTTTTAGAATTGGAACCAAGCAATCTTGTTTCCACTCTTTAGGAATTATTGATTGTTCCCAGGGTAAATTTAAAATATTTAAAAATTTCACAAGGCAATCTGTTTCCATTTTTTGAAAATTTTTGTAAGAAATGCAATCTAAATCTAAAGGTTGTGTCTTTACGTGACTTGATAGCTGCTTTTAACTCATCTATGGTGAATGGATTGATAATGTAACTATTGGTGGGGTTTACGGAAGAAGTATTATTTATTTGCATTGGTTGTGAAACAAAGTCAGGTGTATATTTCCTTAAAAAGTTATTTATCCAAAATATTTCATTATTATTATTTAGTTTCGTACTTTTACTGTAGGATTTATTAAATTTACGCATAGTTTGCCAAATTTTAGAAATTGGAGTGGATTTATTTATTTCAGTACAGTATTCCTTCCAACTATTTAATCTTTCTAATTTAATAATAAGTTTTTTCTCAGCCTGCATTTTTTTTAATTAATAAAGTTTAAATCACTAGGATCTTGTTTAAATATAATAAAAGCTTCCTTACTTTTTTGAACTGCATTAGCACACTTTTCATTCCACCATGGCAGAGGAGGATGCCGGTATTTAAAATTGCTTCCTGTCTGTTTCGAGCTATTATTATTCATATTTGAATTTTGGGCCTGACTTCTAAACATCGATTGATTAATAGCTTTATGAATGATATCACAATAGTCATAGTAAGACTGTAGAGGATCGTTATGGTTAATAATAAATTCTTTAACGGCGAACTTTGAAAACTTATTCCAATTTACTAGCCGTAAATTAGGTCTTTTGAGTGCAGCTGTGTTATTTTGAGAAATAAAGTTGTTTGTAGAAGAATCAGTGATAGTGTTGAACAAAATCTCAGTTATTGTGGGTAAATGATAACTTCCCAGGGGATCATTATATACTGTCCAATTGCAATTAAGGGCTATAGAGGGACTGACTATTGTTAAATCCAAACCATTTGGTCTCCAGTTATTTGTACCTACAGTTGCTGGTTGTGTGTCATTTAATAACACTAAATTGCATTCATTTACAGCGTCGAATCAAATCAATCAAATCAAAAATCATTTATTTCCATAGGATGTTGTTACATCACTTAGATCCGTCATTACATTTTTTTGGGTGAGTTCACTAACACAATGGCGGAATCTGTGGAGAAGAGCTCACCGAAGAAACTCCACAGTCGTCGCATCTTTTGCGTTTCCTTTTTTAAATAAAATATTGTCAAATTACAAAATGAATGCTAATTATATATCGAAACAGCCTGTTACTCAAACAATCTATTCCCATGGACATCTGTCCTCTAAGTAATCAGATATCCTATAGTAACCTTTTTTATACAATTTCTGTTTTATTATTATTTTAAACTTGTCTAAAGGTAAGTTTTTAATATCAGTAGGGACCTTATTGTAATAGCGTATTCAATTGCCTTTAAAAGAATTACTAATTTTATGTAATCGGCTTACATAAGCAACCAACTTGTCTTTATTTCTAGTATTAAAATTGTGTATATCACTGTACTTCTGAAAATTAGTTATATTTATTTTTACATACATAAGATTGTCATAGATATATTGAGACACAAATGTCAGAATATTGATTTCTTTAAACTTTTTCCTCAGTGACACTCTAGGCCCTAATCTATAAATTGCACGAACAGCCCGTTTCTGCAGAATAAATATACTATTAGCATTCGCAGCGTGACCCCACAATAAAATACCATAGGTCATTAGACTATGAAAGTAACTAAAGCAGACTAGTCTAGCGGTGTCAACGTCGGTAAGAGCTCTAATTTTTTTAACTGCGAACGCTGCCGAACTCAGTCTGTTCGACAATTTATTTATATGAGGATCCCATTGTAGTTTGGCGTCTAAAGTAATGCCCAAAAAGACAGTCGACTGCACAAGGTCCAATCTCTGTCCTTTTATAAATATGTCTGTAGTTACCGGGTTCACATTGGGTAACACGAATTTAATACATTAAGTTTTCTTTTCATTAAGTAATAAATTGTTAACAGTAAACCAGTTCACTATACTAGAGATAGCATTGTTTACCTCGTCATAATTTGATTGCTGTCTTTTAACTTTAAATATCAAAGAAGTATCATCGGCAAACAATACTAACCCATGTTTTGCTTTAACAAGGTAAGGTAAATCATTAATATATACTAAAAACAAGAAAGGACCAAGAATTGAACCTTGCGGTACGCCCATACTTATTGAAGATCCAGGTGATCTGTTCCCATTAACATCGACCATCTGAACCCTATCTGTTAGATATGACTCCAGAAGGCCAAGTGCCTGATCTTTTACACCATAATGGCGTAACTTCCTGACAAGAGTGTCATGATGGACGCAATCAAAAGCCTTGGATAGATCGCAGAAGACACCTATTGCATCCATTGCGTCTTCCCAGGCATCAAAAATATTGTCGATTAGTTCAACACCAGCATCGGCTGTTGAACGACCCTTTGTGAAACCAAACTGAGCAATATGAATTAAATTATTGAGATAAAAATGACTTTGCAATTGATTAAGTATGAGTTTTTCAAATATTTTGCTAAGCGTTGGTAGTATCGATATGGGTCTGAAATTGGTGGGGTCTGATGTACTACCAGCTTTGAATAAAGGTATAACTTTACTTAGTTTCATCAAGTCAGGAAACACACCATTATCTATACATTGATTAAATATACAACAAAGGTGAGGTGCAATACAATCTACAATGGAACTAATAATTTTTACTGATAGACCATGGGCGTCAGCTGTCTTTTTCATTTCCAGGGATTTAAACGCTTTTACAATGTCTTCATTATTTACGTGCCTAAATTTAAAATCTGTTTTACAATCCTCAAAGTTTTGTTTAAGTATAGATTCAGCAGCAGCGGGAGATGAATTTAAAGACTAGGTTGTTGAAAAAGGAATGTCCGCAAAGAACTTTTCGAAAGCTTTTGCTACTTCTAGGTCTGTACTTAGCAATTGATTATCTATCTTAAGCTTGAAGTTATTATGTGTAGCTTTGGCCTTTCCAGTCTCTCCGTTTATAATTTGCCAAGTCGTTTTCATTACATTGCTACTAGATTCAATTTTGCTTTTAATGAAATTAGATTTAGCTACGGCACAAACGCGTTTAAACATTTTTGAATAACTACGAACATAATCTAGAAAGGCCGTATTTTTGTTATATGATTTCTCTTCATAGAGTTCATATAATCTTCGTCTGCTCCTATGAATTCCAACTGTCGCCCAATCACTAAACAAAGCTTTGTTATTAACTGTACGCGATGTACATAGAGTACCCCGCAATTCGTATTTGTGTGTACTTATTGCGGGGCGCAGCGTGGACTGTAGATTTTCTTATTAGGTTGATGGCGAAGAGGGCTCGAATGATAACGCAATTTCTTTAATATTTGCAGGCGGAGAGGCGAGGGGGAGGCCTTGGTGCTTCTTCTGCTGTAGCTCGATCGGGAATGAATTTTCAGCGGCGCGCGTGCGCCTTTTATTGGACCGCCTGAGAGTAGTTTTGTTTACCTCAGACCCCGCGCCGCACACCGCCCCCTTCCTCGCCCCTCCTTCCCCGCTAGGCTTTATTTCTAATTAAAATGGTTTTATTTTACATTTATTGTCTTAAATCTATGCTTATTCAATACCTTAAGTCTCTAAATATCCTTTTACATAATGATTTGGGTGACCGCGGGCTTTCTAATAAGGGTTTTGTATTATTTTGGCCGGCCCGCGGTCCCCCGCCTCACCGAGGTATTAAATATAGGTGCCTGCGCGCCTCGAGTCGCTTTAATCGGAGCTCGGTTCGCACAGGCTACACATCAAAAAATAACCAAAAAAATATCTTTATTCTCATAACATACTTAAATCTAATAGAATATGAACACAAAACATAAGTTGCTTAACTAGGTTTTCCTTAACTCTAATGTCCTACAAATATTATCTTTATTTATTTATTTTAACAATATATTTACAGTAATCATTTAAACAGTGACATCGCTTTCGTCGTTAACATTTCTCCCGCCGTCGCCTTGCGAATCTACTGGTAGAACGACGATCTTCTTGGTCGGTCGCCGCAGGATGTGGCCGTTGCTGGTGGCCACGTCGACGACTCGCACCACGCCGTCCTTGCCCGGGAACGTCCTCGTCACTCGACCCCGCGGCCATGTGTTGCGGGGGAGGTTGGAGTCGCAGATGATGACCACGTCACCGACGGCCGGGGGTGTCCCTTTATTGTGCGGCTCCCGCCGATGTTGGAGTAAGGGCGCGTACTCGCGCACCCAGCGGCGCCAGAAGGTGTCGGCGAGCTGCTGCGCGCGCCGCCAGTGTTGACGGGCGTTGGCGTCGCTGTCGGTGAACGTGCCGGGCGCTGGTGAGTAGCAGTCCGGCCCGAGCAGGATCATATTGGGTGTCAGCGCCGGAGGGTCCTCTGGGTTCACGGGCACGTAGGTGAGGGGGCGGGAGTTCACCGTGGCCTCCGCTTCCGCCAGCAGCGTTTGCAGTGTCTCGTCGCTGGGGTGTTTCTCGTGCAGCGTGGCCTTCATCGCCTCCTTCACGGTGCGGACCATACGCTCCCACGCCCCTGCCATGAAAGGGGCAGAGGGGGGCAGGAAGCGCCAGTTGATGCGGCGGGCGTGAGCGGCGTCCTTCATTGCCTCCGCCAGCTCGCGGCAGGAACCCCGGAAGGCTGTCGCGTTGTCACTCCATAGTTCTGTGGGGCACCCGCGCCGTGCGATGAAACGGTGCAGTGCGTTGATGGCAGAGTCGGTACTGAGCGAGGTCACCACTTCGAGATGTATTGCCCTTGAAGTCATGCAGGTGAACAGCGCGATGTATCTCTTTTCACGGTGTCGGCCCACGGTGAACTCCAGTGGCCCATAGTAGTCTAGGCCCGTGTAGGTATAGGGGCGTGCGTGGTGCGCCAGGCGCGCCGCTGGTAGGTCTCCGGTGGAGGGCTGCGCCGGCTTCGCCTTCTTCAGTCTGCAGCTTGGGCACCGGGCGATGGCTTCTTTGACCGTCGGGCGAATCTTCGTTATGTATAATCGCTGACGGAGCTCGTTGACCACTATTTCCGTGCCGCCGTGATGTAGCTTCTCGTGTACGTGCGAAACATATAATTTTGTGTAATAATGTTTCCCATGTAGTATTATTGGTCGCACTGTTTCTTCGTAGAAGTTGTCGGCCGCCTCGATCCTGCCTCGTAGTCGTAGTATGTGTTTTTCGTCTATGTACACACTCGGCTTTGCTAGTCGGTCCTCCTTGTCTGGCGTGCGGCCCTCCCGTATGCGTTGTCTCTCTCGGGCATAGGAGTCTTCTTGTGCGGCACGAATTAATAATTGTTCGGCGGCGAGTAGGTACGGCGCCTCTAGCGTTACAAACTTTCTCTGTGGAGGTGTTGCGCCGGGGGGCGCCGAGCCGACGGGCGCTCTCGTGCACGTTTTGTTCATTCGCTTGTTCCAGGCTTGATCTCGTTCGTTGTTGGCGCGGGTCCGTTTTCTTTTTGCCGCCGCTACTGTTTCGGTGGCCGGAGGTGCTGCGAGGGGAGGCCTGTGTCGGAGTAGGTCGACGAACTGTAGTACTCGTGCTGTCGCTCTCAACAAACGGGTCCATTTGGAAAAGCGCTCGAACTGGGGTAGGTGCGGATGCTCTGGCTCCCGAGGGCAGGTAGCTGCAGCGCAGACTTCTTTTTCTTCGCCGGTGGCGGCAACTTCGACAATGTGCTCTCGGGGCCAACTCGCTTCGGGTGAGTATAGAAACGAGGGGCCGTTGAACCACCTGTGGTTCGAGTCGAAGTCCGCTGGCGTCGCTCGGGTGGCGTCGTCGGCAACGTTGTGTGCGGTCGGCACCCACCTCCAGTCGTCTTTCTTATTGTTGTCTTCTATTTCTGCGAGTCGGTGTGCCACGAATGTCTTGTAGGAGCGCGGCTCGGCCCGTATCCACGCTAGTACTGTGCTTGAATCGCTCCAATACGTTTTCGAGGCGATCTCGAAGTCGTGTTCTTGTATGACGGCTTGGGCGATCCGCACACCTAGCACGGCCGCTTGTAGTTCAAGCCGTGGTATGGAGATTGGTTTGGTGGGCGTGACGCGGCTCTTGCCGGCAGCGAGCGTCACTTTGATGGAGCCGTCGGCGCGTATCATTCTCCAGTACACCGCGGCGGCATAGGCCTCCCCGCTGCTGTCGACGAACGTGTGGACTTCGTAGCGGGCGGCCGGAGTCGTGTCGTAACATCTAGGTATTTTTAGGTTACCTAGGTCACGTAGGCGACCTAGCCATTCGCTCCAGCGCCCGCGCAGGCCTTCCGTGATGTCGTCATCCCAGCCCGTGTTGTAGCGCCACGTATCTTGCATGATTCTTTTCGCCGGTGTTGTCAATGGTGAGATGAGGCCCAAGGGGTCGAATATTGACATAATGATGCTGAGGGCCTCCCGCTTTGTCGGTGGGCGGAGACCGTTGATGACTTCGGGCGGAGCTCTTCGTACGTTGAGACGAAAACGGATGGTGTCCTCGTTTGTGTCCCATAATAGCCCGAGTGTCTTCTCTATCTCACTCCCGCCGATGGGGACCGTGTTGCCATCTCGCTCTTTCTTGTTGACAACGTTGTTGATAGCGTCGCGTTCGTTTGTGGCCCACCCGCGTAGCTCGAAACCGGCTTGTTTGTGAACGTGGTCGACTTCTTTTGTTATTTTCTTTGCTTCGCTTATAGTGTTGAAGCTCTGCAGGTAGTCGTCTACGTAGTGGTTTCGTTCTATTGCTTGCGCAGCTTGTGGGTACAGCGATGCGTGTTCTTGTGCATTTCTGTTCTTTATGTATATAGCGGTGCACGGAGACGACGATGCGCCGAACACCACGGAGGTCATGCGGTATTCTTCTGGTTCTCCCGTACGGCGATCGCCTCGCCACAGGAAACGTAGTGCATCTCTGTCTTCTTCACGTATTTTTATCTGCATGAACATCTCTTTCAGATCGGCCGTTACTGCGATGCTGTGTTGTCGGAATCTCATGATGACCCCGGGCAACGACTGAAGGAGGTCTGGGCCCGGAAGGAGCATGTCGTTGAGGCTGCGGCCGTGTGAGGAGGCTGCGGCGTCATGGACCACTCGAATCTTCTTTTTCTCCGGGTTGCAGACGGCGAAGTGCGGTAAGTACCACGTTCTTCCGCTAGGCGGCGTGTCGGCGCGCTCGGCGTAGTTAGAGGTAAGTAGATTGTTGATGCGTTCTTCATATTGTTTTTTCAGGTTGTCATCGCGGTCCAACTTCCTCTCGAGCGTGTATAGGCGCCTCAGTGCATCGTTGCGGTTATTTGGGATCTTGTCTATTTTTCCACGCCATAGTAGGCCCGTCTCGAAGCGGCCGTCTGGGAGGCGGCGGCTGTTCTCTTGCAGTATTTTCAGTGCTTGTAGTTCGGGATCACTTTTCTGTCTTCTTGGTTCAATTGAGAGTGACTCGAGTGCGAAGTATTGCTTCATTATTTCTTCTGTCTTGTCGGCGGGCTTGACGCGTGTGAGGTGAGCGCAGCAGTATGTTATTGGGGCCGCTTGTGTTGTGCGGCACCCGTGCAGCACCCACCCCAATGCAGTTTTCGAAGCTACGGGTTGATCGCGCCGTCCTGTTCTTATGTCACGTGACACGATCAACTCCCAGTTATCTTGTCCGACGAGTATCTTCGGTGTAGCTTCGTTGTAGGTGAGTTCGTGCTTGATATCTTCGATGTGCGTGCAATCTTCCATCTCTTGGTTGCTTATGGACTGCGTGGTGAAGTTGAGGCTTTCTACTGTGTGTGCGTTCGTGATTTTCTTTTCTGTGCCGCCGTGTTGCCCTCTAATGTGTAGGGTGACTCGCTTGCTTTTGTTGTGTGCCATTTCTTTGCCGCCCACGCCTTGGACCCACATAGGTTCGGTGGGCCCGTCGAGGCCGAGGGCGTCGGCGAGTGCGGCGTCCACGATCGTCACGGTGCTCCCGTCGTCAAGGAGGGCGTAGGCTTGAATCTCGGCCCGGGGCCCCCGCAGTATGACAGGTGCAATTTTCAAGTAGCCTCGTGTAGTAGCGGTTGCGGGCGCGGCCGTGCGCTCGCTGGTGACCGCCACCACCTCTTCTTTTCTCTTTTGCGACTCTTCTGAGGCGGCTGCTCCGGTGGGAGCGGCTTTTTCGTGATGCAGCAGTTGATGGTGTCGCATGGGGCAGCCCTCGTGTCCGCACGGTTTTGCGCGGCACGTGAAGCGGTGATGTGTGCTTGACAGGCAGCGGTAGCAAGTGTGGTTTTTCTTTGCGACTTCCCAGCGCTCGTTCACGGTGAGTTTGTTGAATTGTGGGCACGCTGGGAGCAGATGCGACGCGTGTTTGCATAGTGGGCACGCGTGCTTCTCTTCTTTCTTCTTTGGAGTTTCTGTGGTGGCAGCGTAGGTGCGCTCGGTCCTCTTGCGCGCCGTCGGCCGGGCTTCCCGGAAGTCTGACGTTTGTTCGGGCGGGGCGTAGGGGGCGCACTTGTCTGCTTCTCTATTCAGGAAGTCGGCGATCTTCTTAAGTTCGGGCGTGTCTTCCTTTTCTATGGCGTAGTCATACCATTTGTTCTTCAATATCGGCGTTAGCTTGTCCACAATCGTTCGCAGTAGCTCCGGGTTGTAGAGGTACTGCGGCTTTTTTAGTAGTTCGATTGTGGCAACGGTGTTGGCGATGCGGCCGGCGAATATGCATAGGTCACGTGGGCTGTCGGTGAGTCGTGGCAGCTCCTTCATCTTCTCTGTTTCTCCCATTAGTAGCGCGTCTGGTCTTCCGAATCTTCGTTCTAGTGCTTTGATGACGTCTTCCGGGTGCGGCTGGCTGATGAGGAGGGCGCTGACGGCCTCCCAAGCGGCACCCTTGAGACTTCTTCGGATTCGGGCCACATTTTCACACGCAGAGAAACTTGATGAGGACTCGATGTAAGCGGCCTTGAAGTGTAGCCACTCGTTGCACAGGCCGTTGAAGACTGGTAGGTCTGGTATGTACTTCTTGTTTGATTTGCTTGTTTGCAGGGCTTCGGCCAGGGCTGTTGATAGCGACGTAACGTCCATCACGGCGGGTCTCTGTGGAGCTTCTTGTGGCGGCTCCCGCCGCTTGCGCAATGTAGTGGCGCACGCGGTGAGTTCCCGTCGTTCTTCATTAATGGGGATTTCTATCGCGGCTTCTGTTTCTGGCTTTCGGTTGAGCCAATCGGCTATTCTTTGTGGGGCAAGGTCTTCCTCCTCTTCGGACTCTTCCGGCGACGACGTCGCGTTGATGCGTTCCTGCCGAATCTTCGCTAGTTCTGCTTCGGCATTTATACGCCTCAGCTCCAACTCGGCTAGCCTCTCCTTGGCCTCCAACTCCGCGAGGAGTCTCTTGCTAGAGGCCTTGGATCGGCACGACCGAGCAGGCTTGAGCGTTTTCGTGTTCGTCGGTGGCGGCATTAACTCGGCGGTGTGGCGTTCGATGACCGTGTCTGTGCTGGCGGCGGGTGTGGCTCTGATTCCTGACGTGTCGACGTGGCCTCTGGCGTTACTGGTGCCGGAGGTCGTGTCGTGACTACGTGCGTCCGTCGTGTTCGTGCCCGTCGTCGCGTTGGTGTCTTCGGTTGTGCCGGTGCCGGTCGTGGTACCGGTTCCAGTCGTGGTATCGGTCCCGGTCACGGTTTCCGTCGTTGTGCCGCCGCTGCCGGAAGAGTCTTCTTTTCCGCTGTTACTTCTGGTTACAACCATCTTCTTAATTTTCTTGATGCTTCAGTGATCCGGCTTCGACGGACCAAACAATGTACGCGATGTACATAGAGTACCCCGCAATTCGTATTTGTGTGTACTTATTGCGGGGCGCAGCGTGGACTGTAGATTTTCTTATTAGGTTGATGGCGAAGAGGGCTCGAATGATAACGCAATTTCTTCAATATTTGCAGGCGGAGAGGCGAGGGGGAGGCCTTGGTGCTTCTTCTGCTGTAGCTCGATCGGGAATGAATTTTCGGCTTGGCTTGGTGATCTTCTCACACCCCTTCCAGGGTGCGGAGTTGCGGTCCCGGGGCAATGGCCCCCTTCCGCGGAGTCTTCCGCTGGCCGTGACCACGGCCAGGTCATTGGGTGGCTGAGGTGTTCTTCTTCGGGTTGTGTGGCCTCAATCCAGGGGTGCTGCCGGCTCGGCAACCAGGTCTCGGGGTAGGCGGCGACGGTCAGGCGGGCGCGCGTGGTATGGCGCCAGGTCTCGCACGAGCGGGTGTTGAGAGCCGTCCGCTCGTGCGAACATGTTCGTTGCCAGCCTCTGGACGAACTTGTCCAGTGTCTCCAATCCTAGGTCCCTTGCGATCGTTGCGTTTCTCACGTAGCGAGGCGCGCCGACGATGGTACGCAAGGAGAGGTTTTCTTGGGCCCGGAGTCTCTTCTTGTTGGACTCCGAGCAGAGGGCGTACCATGCCGGCGAGGCATACGTAAGGCGGGACCTGATGTACGTTTTATAGATCCCGAGCTTCGACCGCAGGGGGAGGCCGGAGTCCAGGAGTGGACGAAGTTTTGCCCGTGCAGCCCGGACCTGGTTTACGACGTTGTCGACGTGGGTCTTCATCGTGAGCCGGCGGTCTATGGTGACCCCCAGATACTTCACTTGGTGCAGCCACCCAATGTCCTTCCCTTGGAGTTGGAGTGGTGGTGGCAGGTTGCTCTGGCCGGTGATCATCGCCTGCGTCTTCCCGACGTTGACGGAGAGCCTCCATTTGGCCAGCCATTTAGGCCGGGTGTCCAGCGTGCGTTGCATTTTGACGGCGGCGTGGGGTGCTTTGTAGGACGACGCATAGTATGCTGCGTCGTCAGCGAAGAGGGCCAGCTGTACACCAGGGCCAACTGGGATGTCATCCGTGTATCAGGAGTAGCAGGCGGGTGAAAGACAGGAACCTTGTGGGACGCCGGCTTCGATGGGGCGGGCTTCTGACACGGCGTCTTCCACCACCACTCTGTAGTGGCGACTCCGTAGGAACGAGGCCACGACGCGGGTGATTCGTCGTGGAACTGGGGACGTCGACAGCTTGTACAGCAACCCCTTGTGCCATACTCTGTCGAACGCCTTCTCCATGTCCAGGAGTACTGCGACGGTGTATTCTTTCTTATTCCGACAGACCGTCATGTCGTTCAGTACCCTGGTGAGCTGGAGCGTCGTCGATAGCTCTGGCCTGAAGCCGAACTGTTCCGGGCGAGCTTGGATGTGTGGCAACAGTCTTCCTAGCAGCAGCTTCTCGAACACCTTTGACATGGTGCTCAGGAGGGTGATGGGCCGATAGCTCTCGGGCTTCTTGACATTCTTGCCCGGCTTGGGGAGCATTATGACCAGGCCTTCCTTCCATGTAGTAGGGAAGTGCCCCGTGCGCATGATGCCGTTAAACAGGCGCGTCATAGCCGCCACAGTCGGTAGCGGCAAGTTGCGCAGCGCCATGTTGGTGATTCGGTCTGCGCTCGGGGCTTTCCTGGGCTTGGCGCGCCTGATCGTTCGCAGGACTTGGCCGGGCGAGAAGAAGATGGGGTCCTCTTCAGGAGCTATCGGCGTCGCGAAGTAGTGCCGCAGGTGTTCCTCCACTGCTGCTACGTGTTCGGCGTCGTCGGTGGGGTTGGGCTTGAACTGCCTCTCCAGGCATTCAGCGAAAATTTCAGCTCGGTCTTTTGCTCTGAATCTCGGGAAGCCGTCGCTGCCCAGCAGCGGTCGAACAGGAGCCGGGGTGGCCGACAGCTGCCGGCATAAGCGATGCACGGAGGGGACGTGGTCGCCTACGGACTCGATGTGGCGTTCCCAAGATTCTTCGGCGTGGTCGGCAAGGCATCTTTTGGTGGTGGCCGTCATGGCGTTGAGGCGGGACTTCAGAGTTGGGCACCGGGTTTGTTGCCATAGCTTCCGGAGACGGCGCTGTTCGCAGATCAGTGCCTGAATCTTCGCCGGGAGGGGTTGGGGTTTCCTCCGGCTAGAGACGGTGTGCGAGGATGTGTCGAGCGCGTCCTGGATCTTGCTAGTCAACTCTGAAGTCAGTGCTTCGACGTCTTCTGGCTGTGTGGCTGTCCGGGTGGTGGGGTTTCCGGCGAGTGCGGCCGAGAAGGAGGCCCAGTTGTACCGTCGACGGGGCGCTGGTGGCGAGACTCTTGTTGGTAAATCCGCAAGGACGAGGAGAATGGGTCTGTGATCCGAGGGGAGGTCTGGCAGGACTTCCTGGCTTGGCTGGGTCCGGATTCCTTTGTAGACTACGATGTCGATGATGTCCCCAGAGCCGTCCGGGTTGTAGTGAGTCGGCTCATAGGGTCCGATGACATCGTAGTCGTGGCTCACGGAGTCGGCGAGGAGTGCGCGTCCGGCGGCGCACACTTTCGAGGAGTTCCAGTGTGGGTGCTTGGCGTTGAGGTCTCCGGCGATGAGAGTCGGTTGCGGCGACTCCAGCAGTCCCCGGAGCTCCCTGGGATTGAGTCTCTCACCGGGGGGGTGATAGGCGGCATAAAGTCGCACAACGTTGCCGGCGACCTGTACTTCGACGCCAAGGACGTAGATTGTAGTGTGCTCCTCGAAGTCAATGGGTTGTTGGACGATACTCCTTTTAACCAGGATAGCCAGACCTCTGTAGGCAATCCCCTGCGGGGATCGCTCGTCCTTGCGGTAGGTTGTGTAGCCGGGGAGGGTGAGCTTCATCTTCACGGTGAGGTGGGTTTCGCTAACCAGCATGACGTCGACTCGGTACTCTCGCAGGAAGGTTTTCAGCAGCTGCTTCTTTCCTTTGAGTGACTGGGCGTTCCAGTGCACAATCCTTAAGGAGTCAGCCATCAGGGCAGATGTTCGGCGATACTCCTTAGGACTGCGGGATCTTGGAGTGCTTTGATGAGTGCTGCGACAAGATCCCTCGGCGGTTCGTTCTCTGGTGGAGGTGGTGGTGCTGCGGCTCCTTTCTCCTCAGCCGCTCTCGGCACTTCGTTCTTCTTCTTTCCCCCCTGCTTCCGTTTGCGCTTGGGTAGGGGCGCGCCTGGCGCGGTGGCCGGGAATTTTCGGCGGCGCGCGCGCGCCTTTTATTGGACCGCCTGAGAGTAGTTTTGTTTACCTCAGACCCCGCGCCGCACACCGCCTCCTTCCTCGCCCCTCCTTCCCCGCTAGGCTTTATTTCTAATTAAAATGGTTTTATTTTACATTTATTGTCTTAAATCTATGCTTATTCAATACCTTAAGTCTCTAAATATCCTTTTACATAATGATTTGGGTGACCGCGGGCTTTCTAATAAGGGTTTTGTATTATTTTGGCCGGCCCGCGGTCCCCCGCCTCACCGAGGTATTAAATATAGGTGCCTGCGCGCCTCGAGTCGCTTCAATCGGAGCTCGGTTCGCACAGGCTACACATCAAAAAACAACCAAAAAAATATCTTTATTCTCATAACATACTTAAATCTAATAGAATATGAACACAAAACATAAGTTGCTTAACTAGGTTTTCCTTAACTCTAATGTCCTACAAATATTATCTTTATTTATTTATTTTAACAATATATTTACAGTAATCATTTAAACAGTGACGTCGCTTTCGTCGTTAACATTAACTTTTATAGTTTTTGATTTAAATACCGTATCATATTCATTTTTGACAAGGTTAAATACTGAGTTGTACAACAAATTTGGATCGTCACTGTATGGTATTTCCCATAGTTTATCTAAAATATTATTCCTGTAGTGTTCAAGCCGAGTGTCACTAACGGGCACACATGTAATATCCTCTTTTTGTTCCTTTTTTATTTTAATATTGAATATACCTATCTGACCAGAGTGATCAGAGGTTAATTTATTGATGATCGATTTGAAAATGGGCGTAATGTTAGTAAATATATTGTCAATGCAGGTAGCAGATGTTGCAGTAATTCTAGTAGGCTCCAAAAACAGATAGTTCATGTTGTGACATAAAAATAAAGATTTTAATCTTGTACAAATATTATTATCCTCTAACAGATTAACATTAAAATCAGCACAAGTTCTAAAAAATTAGTTTTATCGCCGATTTTAATCAACACTTCATCCATTTTCTTTTCGAATAAATCAAAGGATGAATCTGGTGGTCTGTATACGCTCATTACAATAAGTTGTTCAAGTTCAATACAGGCTATTTCCATGGTACGCTCAACAGACAGGCTCACTATGTCAACTCGTTCCTTACATTTAAAACTATTATTTACAAGTATTAAGGAGCCACCGCGATAAGCTGTTTTTCTGTTGAACGAACTAGCAACGTGGTGGTTATTAAAGTTGAACATGAACTGATAACTCTTTAAAAAGTGCTCTGTTATACATAAAATATCAATATTATTACAGTTCATGAATAACTCAATTTCCAGTTCTTTACTTAACATGCCCTGTATATTTTGATGAACCACGTTTAAAATATTCTTACTTTTACATTGTTCATTACTAGTAACTTGATTTAATGGGCAAGATGAAGGTATATTTATACAAATATTAATATTACTACCAGAGTTACTCTCTGTTGTCCTATGGGTTAATTTAAAGAGCTTGGAACAGATTCCAAGGAGTACATGTCATTATTATTACACTGCTCAATAGAAGCAGGCGTTTCATTAGTCAAAAACTTGACTGAGTTCAAAATAAAATAAGATAGTGACTGAACTCGAGGACATCTCTTCCACGAGGACTGACAGATTGGCAACCCCACATGGTGTGATGTGCATTGAAATCACCTGCTACTAAGCTTGGTTGTGGTAAGGTATTAATAAGATTAACAAATTTTGTTTTTCTATAAGTAGGACTACGATTTGTCGGGATATAAAGACTGGCCATTGATAATGAACTTTTATTAAAGTTTATTTTGATAGCAATATACTGAAGTGAATCATCAAAAATGTTTTTAATCTACTGTATTGTATGTTGTCACGAATGACTATGGCAACACCATTGAGTTTATTGCCACAATCATTGCGTTCTATTGAATATCCTTTAATATTTAAACGTTGTGTAGGCTTGAGCCAAGTTTCGCAAACTAAAGCTATGTCAATATAATTTTCATACAAAAATTGAGTAAAAATATGACGATTACATAACAGACTTTGAGCATTCCACTGTACTATCTTTAATTTGTCTGTGAATTTGTACTAATGTTCTTGGTATCACTGGAGTTGAAAATATCGCTTAAAACATCTAACACATTTTCAGAGGATATTGGGGTATCTTGTGTCTTATTTAATGTTATAATTTTTATAATGCTTTGCACTAAGAGATTCAGTGCCTTGTCCTTTGATTTTAATAATGTCAAGAGATCAAGAGGCTTCTTAGGGCCGAGAGGTGGGAAATTTCCATTTTTGAATATGTCAGCGAATGATGGTGTCTGAACTTTTTGTCTGTTTTCTTGTACTTTCTTTTGCTTAATTGGACACTGAGCTGAAATGCTAACGTGATTGCCATCGCAATGGAAGCATTTGGCCTGTTCGATCGGAGTTTTACAAACTTTATATGAGTGGTCTTCTTTACAGATGGAGCAGCGCTCGGAGTTCTTGCAAAACTTTGCTAAATGGCCATACCTGAGACACCGGAAACATTGTTTGACTGGTGGAACATACGCTGAGATGTCATGCCGCCAACAGTCCAAATCTACGTAGTCTGGAAGAACTGACGTCGCGAAGGTGATGGCTACTGTCTGCAGCGGCTGTTGAATGAAGTTATCATCAACTTTGGTCCTTTTTGTGAATCTTCGAACAGATATTATTTTCTTGTAACTTGATAGCATTGTGAATATCTTTTTGTTTGTCAAGTTGGTGGGTACAGTTTTAATTATACCAGTAATTTCAGTGCTTGAAGCTGGTATATTGGCCTTAAATTGTTAGTCTTTTAAAAATGTACCATTGTTCAAGAAGGCATTAGCAAGGCTGGCTTTTTCGAAGTATATGGCAATTTTGAACTTGTTCATTGACCTAAGATATTTGATTCCTTTATTAAACCTTTTGATACAGCTAGATATGGACATTAGGTCTCGGGTTCCTATAGGTATATCCGCATTGGAAGACTCTACGAATACTACAAATTCTGTAGCACCGGAATCCTCAGGGTATCGTCTCTTATATTCTGTTACCAGATAAGGTTTGTACTTATCTGCGCTTTCGACCTCTGACTCGGACGACGACGTGGAGTCTCCTTCACTTTTCTCTTCAGCCTCATCTTTTTTTCTCTTTCTTGTTCGCGCCTTCCCCATGATTGGTTTCTTTTTATTTGTCTCCAGACGCCTTTTATTTCTAAAAACCCCGATTGATACACGAGTAATCGATGAAATTAATAAAAACTTCGAAAATCCCGCCTGGTTATTTCAATGGTTTCCCGCGCTTCCTGTTTTTTTTTAGGTTTGCCCCTTACAGTAGAGGTGTGTACCGGTTCTAAAAAAACCGGTGAAAAACCGGAGAACGTCACACTACCGGAATTTAACCGGTGATTTTATTTTTTACCGGTATTTTCAAACACGCGCGTGGAACACTTTTTTGCATCTGAAAGTATTGTATCCGAACGCACCTTACTTTATGTAACGCGGGCGGAACGCAACTTAATTTTACGTCCGAAAATAATGTAACTGTCATCTTTCGCTCGACGATAATCACACTTGGTGCGATGTTCCTGAATGCACCCCTAGGTAAATTAAGCCAATTTCGATAAAATATCAAAAAATATTCCTATAGGTAGGTTTTTCTCCGGTGTAACACCGGTTCTTGCTGAAAAAATCTCCGAAAATCTCCGGAGGCTAAAATTGCAACCGGTAGACATCTCTAGTGTTCAGGCAAAGGTCTATTGACCATTGTCGCGTGAAGATACGACCTAACAGAACCTAACAGAAAACGACCAGGATAAAATTTAGTAGTATCAGTTTATTAGAAGTATAGTATTTACAGTGAAGTCTATAAAAAAGATGATGCGAAGATGAGGATGGATGAGATGTGAAACAGGTTTTATAAAATACAGATGTCTGGATAGAAAGAAGGAAGCGGAGACCTGGGTGCAGGTGTATTTGTTGTTGTAGATGTTGTTGAAATCGTCGCTGTAGGAACAGTAGCGGGCGTACTTGTAGTTACGCCTCGCAGGATCCCGTTGTAGAAATCGTCGTTGTAGGAACGGTAGCGGCGTTGGCACAGCTCGCAGAATCCCGTTGTAGAAATCTTCGTTGTAGGAATGGTAGCGGCGTAGGCGCGGCTCGCAGAATCCCGTTGTTTGAAGATTGATTTGAAGGTTTTGAGGGAGTTTGAAGGCTCGCAGGATCCCGTTGTAGATGGAGAATTTGGAGATTTGAAGGAGTTTGAAGGCTTCGCAGGATCCCGGGGTTGAGCGACCCCGGGATAAGGCCTTTACTGGTACTTCCAGTTCAGAAACTGACGTGAGACTCTCTAGAATTGAAGAAATGTTCCGCTTTTATACCCTTTTTGGAGAGTTCTAAAAATTATTTAAATTAAACGTAATTTTTGAGAGTGGCCAAGAGAGAAAGAGTATTTTTGTAAAAGTATTAAAGTAAACATATCAGACCGCTAACGAGTTTGAATGGACATTGCCATGACAACCAGATAAACAATCAACAAATCAAATGTCAATTGTTGGTTTCAGGCTCGTAATATAAAGTTTAAACAGTTCACATAGCCAAAATTAAATAACAACGAAAGGAAAAATAGTAGCGCACCAGCGCGCACGAAGCCCGAGATTGTAGAGTTTCGGAGAAAGCCAAAAACAAGGTCACCAAAGGTAAGCCCCTTCCCTATCGATTTAGAAGTGCTGATAACATGAAAATGCAGAGCGAACATGATTTATTAATGTATTCTTATGGTTTAAAACATTACAGGTTCCTATGGAAATAAAAGTGATGACCAATAATAAGCAGCACAGCTCACCAAGTATCCAACGTAATAGAGCAAGCACCCTGAAGGACAAACAAAAAGGACTGATGGTGGAGCTGGAGCTAAGGGTTAGGAAGCAAGAATAGCATGTAAGTACCACAATACTACATTTTCCCCCCGACCCTGGAAAAATTTTTGACTCAGCAAAAATTTTGATATGTACAAAAATAAACCAGAAAAACACAGCTTTGCAGAAACAGACACCACCAGGCAAAATCAGATATACCATCACTTACATTCATCATCTTCATTCAGGTAAGGGTGGAGTTCACATTCAATGACTACCACTCTAAAAGTGTGTTTTCAAAAGGACATTCAGGCTTACTTAAGGAGTTGTCATCCGCTCCTGCGTGGAAAAAAAAATTAAGTAGAGGTAAAGAGAAACAAATTAATCCTAAGGTAGCTTTAGTCGCTACGACTTAAGACAAGATTAAGAGCGGCCAGAGCGGTAGAGCTCGAAGCCAGAGATCAGCCACATCGCCAACGAGATGTGTCTGAAATAAAGATTAAAAAAAATAAGTGAAGACTAACCAACGAAAATTCGAGGTCCTAAAGTAAAATGTGTTGAAGAACACTGGATTAAAGGAAGAAATAAAATAATAAGGTGAAAATGATGGTGATATTTTTACATATATACAAAGTAACAGTTAATAGAAGTCAAGAAAATTTAGGATTTAATGTCTTTAATGTGCCACTTGCCTCTAACTCCGTTAGGGTCTTCTAGAACGTATACCAATGGTGAAAGTTTGGTTACTATTTTACACTTAATGAATTTAGGGGCAAGTTTAGCATTAAAGTATGTGCCAGCATTGCTTAAAACATGGTTTTTACGCCAAACAGTATTTCCCACATTAAATTCTTTAAAAGTCCGGCGAAGATCATAGCGAGCGCTATTTTTAGCGTGAGCTATGTGAAGTTTAGTTTGAACTCTGTGAAAGATAGATGAGAGGAGACCAGCATTAGACGCGTAAATATCACGGGGCATAAATATCAATTCCTCGAGATTCTGAGTTGGAGTATAGAAGGAACCACAAGGTATTGTTTCCCTACCAAAGACTAAAAAGTTTGGAGTAAAGCCAGTAGCAACGTTTGTAGCGCTGTTCATTGCGAACTGAATCTTAGTAAGATGGTTGTCCCAGGATCTATGATCGTCTCCTACTAGGGATGCTAGAGCTGTAATAATCGTACTATTAAATTTCTCTGTAGGATTAACCTGAGGACAATATAAAGCTGTGTGAAAAATACAAGGAACGTTATAAGAATTTAAGAATGAGTGGAATTCTCGCGACTGAAATTGAACAGCGTTGTCCATTATTATAGTTTGGGGAATGCCATGAGCTAGAAACACTGAATTTTCTAAAACATTAATGATATTAACTGAAGTAGCCCGTTTAAGGGGAAAAATCATAGTATATTTAGTAAAATTGCAGTTAATTACCAGAATATACTGATTTCTTCTCCGGGTCATAGGCAATGGACCCATAAGATCCAAGGATATAGTTTGAAAAGGTCTGGAGCAAAGTTTAGGTTTACCCATAAGACCATAGGGAGAATGATTAGGGTGTTTGTAGGTTAAGCAGGTTTCACATGTCGAGATTAAATTGGCAATGTCCTTAAACATACCCGGCCAATAGTATTTTAAAGATATTTTCTTGAATGTTTTGAAGATACCAAGGTGGAGTTCTGAAGGGGAACCATGGCTAACTTCAATAAGTGCATGTCTATCTTGTGGCAGTGGAACTTCTTTCCAAATAAAGTCGTCGTTTAGACAATCGGAAGAATGGATGCAGCGGTAAAGTTTGTTATCCCTGATAGTGTAGTTGGGATATGCGTCTGGGTTGTTGGAGCATCCAAGAAAAATCTTGTTGTAGTGTTCAAGTTCACGATCACGTGGTTCTTCAATCGTAATAGGATGTACACCTTGAGGTGGAGTTTCTTGTGAATCAGGACGTTCTTTATGCTTATGCCTTGATAAAAGGTCAGGAACAACGTTATCCTTTCCTTTTTTATGTTTCAGGACAAAATTAAAACATGATAAGCGTAGAGTCCAGCGAGCAAGTCTTCCAGATGGATTCGATAAGTTCTGAAACCATTTAAGTGCAGCGTGGTCAGTATATATTGTAAATTCCTTACCATTGTCTAGGTAACATCTCCAATGTTCTAGCGCAGTTATTACAGCTAATGTTTCTCTTTCAGTAGTTGAGTAGTTTTGTTGATTTTTGTTTAGTGCTTTACTCATGTAAGCAATCACGACTTCTTTGTCATCTTGATGTTGAGTAAGCATTGCTCCTATGCCATAATTTGATGCATCACAATGTACAGAGAAGGGTAGTTCGAAGTTAGGGCAAGCAAGGACAGGAGCAGTTACCAAAGCTTCTTTAAGTTTCTGGAAAGCAGCTGCAGCCCTGGAATTCCATAAAAATTTAGGAGCGTTCTTTCCGGAACAGGTTAGTTGGTTGAGCGGGGAGGCAATAGTGCTGAAGTTTGGAATGAATCTTCTAAACCAGCTGCAAGTGCCTATGAATCTTCGAACTTCTTTTCTGCAAGTAGGTACAGGATATTCTAGAATAGCCTTTATTTTATCTGGATCAGCACGTAGACCATACTCGTCCACTAGAAAACCAAGGTATTTCAGTTCTTTCCTGAAGAATTGACTCTTTTCAAAGTTAATAGTCAGATTAGCGTTTGAAAGTTTTTCTAGAACTTTCATGAGAAGCGATATGTGCTCATCAAAAGTCTCGCTAATAATAATGATGTCATCCAGATAGCAAAATACCTTGTTCTCAAATTCAGGAGAAAATAGCGTATCCATTAATCTTTGTTGAGTTGCAGGTGAGTTAGTGAGACCAAAAGGCATTACTTTGAATCTGAACATACCTCTTCCAGGAACATAAAATGCTGTCTTATCTCTATCAGCAGTATTCAAGGGAATCTCCCAAAATGCTTTCGCAATGTCGATGCTTGATAAGTGTTTGGCATTTCTCAGGTTGTCCAAAATTTCGCTTATTAGAGGCAGACTATAAGCATCACGACGTGTGACTGAGTTAAGCTTCCTGCTATCTACGCAGAAACGCCATTCTCCATTCTTCTTTGGAGTGATGAGGACTGGAGATAACCATGGACTTTCGCATTGTTCAATGACGTTCCATCCCAGCATCTTGTCAACTTCATTAATTAAAGCCTTTTGTTTTTCAGGAGACAGTCTGTAACATCTTTGTTTGATCGGAAGAGAATCACCAGTGTCAATCTTGTGGGTGATTAAGTGTGTGTTTCCCAGAACACCTTTTTCTTCAAAAGAGATTGTCTTGAAGCGTTGGATGATGTCATTAGCAATGTTCTTTTGATTAGGAGTTAAATGCTCATAAGGTAAAACTTTAATATCTTTAGTGTCGATAGCCAAGCATCTAGGATCTGTAAAGTTAAGAGAAGTTAAAACACTAGGTAGAAGATTAAATTTTCTCCAAAAGTCGATACCAAGTATTAGAGAAGGGAATATTTCAGGGAAAACATAAGCTTTAATCAAGTGAGTTTCGTTATTGAAATGAACAGGTAAGTCAAAATAACCCAAGGAATTAATTTTTTGATTATTAGCAGTAGAGACAGTAATAATATCTGACTTGAGAAGTTTGCAGCCCAGTTTAAGAATTTCCAAATGAGAATTATTACCTAGAATAGTTACTGAGCTGCCAGAATCTAGTAAACCAGATAAAGTTAAGTCATAAATTTTGACATTAACGAATGGACGATTAAGATCTTGTTCTTTGGAGTAGAGTGTAGAAGAGATTTTGTAGTAAGCAAAGAAGTTTTGAATTGTTTTGAGCCAATTAGTCCACTCGTCCTTATCAAAATTTGAGTTACTCTTCAAGTCAGCAGTTAGTTTTTTGTACTAGTATTAGGTTTGGGAGAACAAGTAGGGCACTCTGCAGTTTTAACACCCTTAAGACCACATCTGAAACAAATCACGAATCGTGGTTGAGTGCAACTGTTCAAAGTATGACCCAGTTTACGACAGCGAACGCAAAAAGAACTTTCTTGGGGAGCTGCAGTTTGAGAGAGACTATTAACTTGTCTAGAAGGGTATTTGTAGGTTGGAGTGAATTTATTCATGAAGGGAGGAGAAGGTCGTGAGTTATTAGAAGAGTTTGGAGAGTCAACTGAACTTGAAGTGGAATGCTTGTAGTTGAATTCCGAAACATGAGGACTTTGTTGCAAATTTGGTTCTTTAAACTGTTTGTCTCTGTCTAGGAACTTTTCATAGTTTTGGCAAGTGGCCAGAAGAGAATCGATAGAGTCAATGTCCTTTAGAGCTACGAAGACTGAATAACATGGGCGAATATTTCTCAAAATAATCTCCAATTGTTCTGTTTCAGAAAGTCTTTTTGAAAGTCGAGCGAACATTCCAGACATGATGGATATAAAGATGACGATCGGTTCATCACGACCTTGAGTACGATTCCTAATCGCTTCTAGAAGTTTATGATCATAATCAAAACCACCAAAGTCTTTGATTAGTAAAGAAGAAAGTTCGTTCCAAGTTAAATTTGGATTCTGATTATATTTAAATCTGAACCAATGAAGGGCATTGTCGGTGAAGATTTCGAACGCCTGAGAAATCAATAAGTCCCTGGACAAGCCACGAGCTAAGCTATATTCTTCAAGTTTTTGAAGAAAGGATCTTGGACAGCTTTTACCATTGAAGGTGTGTCTTTTCAAATCCTTGAAGACGTTAGTTGGAGGGAAAGATTGAATTGGTGGAGGAGGATACGGGGTATGGGTTTGGACAGAAGTTTGAAAGACAAGAGGGGGTTCCGTGACAGTCGGTTCAGCAGGAAGGTCCAGTGATGGAGAGTGATTTGCAGTTGAAGGTGGGGCCAAGGATCCGAACTGTTTAGAAATATCGTCAAATTTCAACTTCAAAGTATCGAAACTAGCTTTAGAGTCTGGATATAAGTCCGTATCTATTCGCTCCAATCTGTAAAAAACATGATTAATAAAAGTGTCTATTAATCGTAAGTATTTGGTTTCCCCTTGTAACAATTTTTCTATTTTACAATCCAGGTAAGTTAGAGTAGAACCAATTTGAGATAAGTCATCCTCAATCGGAACTGGAGAAGTCAGAATATCTTCGGGGTGAGAGTTCGCAACTAAACCCAAAACCTGTTTTTTAAGAAGCAAAACAGTATTAGCTGGTTCCTCACATCTAATCTTTACTTCGTATTCGAGCTCGGCCTTGTTAAGGAATTCGTACTTAATAACCCTTTCCATTGTTATAGTTAAGTGTAGAGTCCAGTGTTATAGTTAAGTGTATAGTTAAGTGTTATAGAAGTGAAGTGAAGTGAAGTAATGTAAGTTAAATGTAGGCCTAAATATAATCCAGATAAGTTGAAAAACTAGATGAAGTTTTGTTTTAGAATTTGGAAAATGTGAAAAGGATGAATAGATAAAGATTTAAGAAGGAAAGAGAAAGCAAATCAAAAGGAAAGAGACAAGGCGCAGAAAAGGTGAAGAGTGGAGAAGAACTTTTACGTTGGGCGCCAAAATGTCGCGTGAAGATACGACCTAACAGAACCTAACAGAAAACGACCAGGATAAAATTTAGTAGTATCAGTTTATTAGAAGTATAGTATTTACAGTGAAGTCTATAAAAAAGATGATGCGAAGATGAGGATGGATGAGATGTGAAACAGGTTTTATAAAATACAGATGTCTGGATAGAAAGAAGGAAGCGGAGACCTGGGTGCAGGTGTATTTGTTGTTGTAGATGTTGTTGAAATCGTCGCTGTAGGAACAGTAGCGGGCGTACTTGTAGTTACGCCTCGCAGGATCCCGTTGTAGAAATCGTCGTTGTAGGAACGGTAGCGGCGTTGGCACAGCTCGCAGAATCCCGTTGTAGAAATCTTCGTTGTAGGAATGGTAGCGGCGTAGGCGCGGCTCGCAGAATCCCGTTGTTTGAAGATTGATTTGAAGGTTTTGAGGGAGTTTGAAGGCTCGCAGGATCCCGTTGTAGATGGAGAATTTGGAGATTTGAAGGAGTTTGAAGGCTTCGCAGGATCCCGGGGTTGAGCGACCCCGGGATAAGGCCTTTACTGGTACTTCCAGTTCAGAAACTGACGTGAGACTCTCTAGAATTGAAGAAATGTTCCGCTTTTATACCCTTTTTGGAGAGTTCTAAAAATTATTTAAATTAAACGTAATTTTTGAGAGTGGCCAAGAGAGAAAGAGTATTTTTGTAAAAGTATTAAAGTAAACATATCAGACCGCTAACGAGTTTGAATGGACATTGCCATGACAACCAGATAAACAATCAACAAATCAAATGTCAATTGTTGGTTTCAGGCTCGTAATATAAAGTTTAAACAGTTCACATAGCCAAAATTAAATAACAACGAAAGGAAAAATAGTAGCGCACCAGCGCGCACGAAGCCCGAGATTGTAGAGTTTCGGAGAAAGCCAAAAACAAGGTCACCAAAGGTAAGCCCCTTCCCTATCGATTTAGAAGTGCTGATAACATGAAAATGCAGAGCGAACATGATTTATTAATGTATTCTTATGGTTTAAAACATTACAGGTTCCTATGGAAATAAAAGTGATGACCAATAATAAGCAGCACAGCTCACCAAGTATCCAACGTAATAGAGCAAGCACCCTGAAGGACAAACAAAAAGGACTGATGGTGGAGCTGGAGCTAAGGGTTAGGAAGCAAGAATAGCATGTAAGTACCACAATACTACACCATGCAGCCAATTCTTAAGTCTTTCGTCCATTTCATAAGTCTGATGTTCAATAAAATCGTGTCCAGTCATATTTAATAGTCTTAAAAGACCAATCATGGGTTTATAATCATGTTTTCAATTCATGTTTCAGTCCGGGTGTTTTCCATTGGGAAAAATATCTTTGTTTCAATTCATGTTTCGGTCCGGGTGTTTTCGATTCGGATAAAATGTCTCTTTGTTACATGTTACAGTCCAATCCTTACAATTTCCAATGCTGGATAATTTGTTATAACTATTCCACAGTATTTCGTACGAACTAAAATAAAGGCATGTATGTTTCTTCAAATTGTAGCAAGTGCCGAGTAGAGCGCGGGATATACTCAGCCTTCTTGAAGATTTCCATTTACTTGTCCATTAGCAAAAGGCGTAATATGCTAAAGGACACACATCTGAATATAATTAGATCTACATAGGGTCTGGTCTTATGCACTACACCGATCACACACAGGCGAATCAATCATCCTCAACCTGTAAAGATGAGCATTAAATCGACCGTGTCCTAGTCTTAATCGGTTAATAATTGTATAAAATAGCCTGTTATGAATTTTCTTTTGGAAAACCATGGTAGGTATGTTATTTATAGATGTCCCATTTATGCCTGCATACCATTGTCCTTTCTGAACTACCGTCGTTGAGTGGTCCCACATTTTCTGCCAAACCATCTTCATAATGTCTTTTAACTTGTTCGCTCGCAGAAGCACAAAATAGTGCTCGAAATGTTCTAACAAGATCTGTAAACGGTAGGGCATCACTACTGATATTGACAGATGACGGAAGAGAGGTAACCTCTCTTACAGATTGACAAACTTATCTGTAGAATGAAGAGATGACGCCACCATCGAAAAGGGTTGCCACATATTACATAAATTGCTGCCATCGGTGCAAATAGTGGATGTAACACACGATTATTTTTAAGCGATTTATTAATTTAGGATTGATACATAAATATAGCCGTTTTGTCAGCCAAATTAAAAATATACATATGTACATAACATTTATTAATAACTAAAATCCACAATATAAAGCTCTTGGCACTTATCACAACTTAAACATCTAAATACGTATTTTACAAGAGGTCTCCTCGACCAGACCGTACGATCGACAAATGATTAAGTATAAATATTGCTTATAAAAATATAATTGCTGACACATTGCATTTCAAATTTTCGTTTTATTGTTATGTACAGTAGTTATGATCTAATGAAGCCGAAGTTTGTGCACTAATGCCATATGTATAAATTCCACTAATTTCCTAATTTTATGCACGTGTGCACAATATTTTTGCCATTCTAAGGCATCAATAGAACTGAATGCTTCGTTTACTAGTTTCGGCATATTTTCATTTCTGTGCTCTATATTTACTTCTGCTACTCTCCTTTTCATTGAACTCCATACCATCTCAATAGGATTTAGGTCACAGTGATAGGGTGGCAGCCGTAAACATTTGTGACCATGTTGTGCTAATAAATTATCAACTTCATATACAGGGTCAGGTTTGTATCGTTTGACAATCTCCAGCAACTGTGGTTTAGTCATTTCTGATGAGAATTCGAAACGATTCTCATTTAACCACTTTTGAATTTCGGGTTTGTTTGTGTTTGTACTTGGAGCCTTATTAACCCGAATGCTATGTTATTTAGCGTTGTCCATTACTACCAAAGATGAAGACAAATTTTTCGGTTAACCACTTGTTGAAGTTTGTGTTATTCATTTCGTCGTGGCAGTCGCCACTTTTGGTACTTGATTTAAATACATGGTCTGCGTTTTGAACAAACCCCGTTTCTCCTCCAGCATGAACAATAATAAAACGTTAAATTGCCCTTTAGATACAAGTTCTAGAACTCCATCTGTTTCTTGACTTTGCCAGCATTTTTAGTGGTACATGAGGAATGTATATAAGTCTCGTCTAAGTATACAACTACTCTCTCTCAGTATACAACAACTCTCCACGCAGAAATATCATTGCGCTCGGTTAAAATCTTGCGATTGCTTTGTGTTTTTTGGAAACGAAAGCCAATTGTTCGTAACAATTTACGAAGTGGTTCTCTGCTACCTTAGAAATTTATGTCGTCTTTTAGAACAGTAAACAGTTTATTAATCGTGTGATTCCCTTTTAATCGCATAAAATTCACGCATTTTTCGCTTGATCAAACCTAGATCGAAACTGTCAACTTCTATTTTGCCACGTGTCCTTTTTCTCGATTTTCCTGGTGTGGTTATTTTCGTACCCATTTCTGCAGCGGTTTTACCTTCTGCAACAATTTTATAAATTGTTGATATACCAATACCTACAATAAAAATAAACTCATCATTAGAGTAATAACATAGAATATGAAACCGAATTCCAGGCGGCCAAAGTCGCGGGCACCAGGTAATATATAATCTAAATTAAATTGGAACTAATAAATACCGTAATATGAGATGTACATACATTTAAAAATACTTTGTACAAAACTTAAATATGCAAAAACATACACACACACACACACAAACACACTAAGAAAATAAAGCGCCCCGGACCATATCAGATGCAAAGGTCCCCATCACGCTGGCGGCGTTTCCGCGCTGCACTGCGAGGGAGATCCTCTGCATAAGATAGGACCCGGAGCGGCGGTCATAGCCACGGTCCCTCAGGCGGCGCCCTATTTCCCTAATGAATGCCTTGCCCTGCACTCCCCAGACCCCGGTGGTTTCTATGGCAAGCGGGACGAATATATACTGTCCCAAAAGCACAGAGTACTTTTGGGTCTTCATCCTCGCTGCCTCTTCGGCTGCGGCCCCCGGGGTGGTCACGGTCGATGCCAGGTGGGACGGAGCGAATGTGCAGACACACGTTGCATCCCAAAGCAATGACCGTCCCCTCTCCCACGGGATCATGGTCAGGCCATCCGGGCGTTTCCCATCGTCACGGCACAGCCCCGCGGGCTCCAATACACAAGGTATATTGGCTGTTACAAGAGCCCGCTTGACGATGTCATTGATAGAGGAGTGCCGGGAAAGCCTGCCCGCGCTTCGAACGCAGTGAAGGCCGTGCCGACCATGAACGTCCACACCCGCACCACACACACAGGTATGAGACTGGCAGATGTCACAGCCAAGGCGCAAGGCCACAGCCACGCGCAACGTGTCATTGTCCAGAAATGTTCCTAGTTGTGGAGAAGGCAAGGCGTGGAGCCAGAGCCCTGACTCTGGCTGCGAAACTGCGCGCAGTCGTGCCAACTCGACCCCCGAACTCTGGTCCAATAACTCGTTAAGCGTGACTCCACACGATAACTCATCCCAATTACGTTGTGAGTGCGGGTGCTGGGGCGGAGTGCTACCAGGACACCAATCATGCCATAACCCTAATGCCTCCTCCGCGAAGGGGATACGAAAACCATCACCATGGATATTTAAAATAAGAGTGACAAGGTCTCGCACCCCATGCGACGAAGACAAGAAGGCCGGCAGCTCG
Organism: Argyresthia goedartella; assembly: GCA_949825045.1. NCBI lineage: Eukaryota > Metazoa > Arthropoda > Insecta > Lepidoptera > Argyresthiidae > Argyresthia > Argyresthia goedartella. The sequence continues at coordinate 22,184,304 of OX463815.1, forward strand.
GTGTCGCGCAACCGTCGAATGCCTAAACCACCGTGCCTGATGGGCAAAGCTGCTTGGCACCACTGAGAGGAAGTCATTTCGATATTTATAATCGATTCTAATGAGGTCTTCAGTACGTTATCATACTCAGTGGATTCCTCCCTACAAAGCCACGTCGGAGCCGTACGCAACGTGTATGTAAGCCTGGGAATTGACAGACAACTCCTCAGGATTGTTAGTGTGACGTGGGCTGGGAGTTGTTGTAAGTGATCCTTGGATGCCAAGAGAGCTCTTGTTTTGGCCGATAAGACACCCGGGATACCCTCGGGGAAGACTGGTGCACCCAATAAAGTAAAGTTGGATTTATCCAGTAATCTTAACCCTGGGGCTACGGAATAGACTTCTGATAGCACTTCCGGGGAGACCTGGCTGGAACAGGGGTATAATTCGCATTTCTGTGGATTCACTTCAAGCCCCAACCTCGCTAACCCCTCGACAAGTGCTCTCAGATCCTCGATCACTACTTCCGGGCTGCCTCCGATGGTACCGTCATCCAAATACCATACGTTTAGATGTGACCGCAAGGTGGACACTACATTCTGAATTGCGAGGCTAAATATTAAAGGTCCCAAAGGATCACCTTGCTGCGCCCCCACCTGAGACTCCACCAACTTGTCTCCTAAAAATAAGTTACTCGATCTGTAATAACATTGGTGTAGAAACGGGTACAATGCAGGAACTTTCTCCTTTATCATGGACAAAATTGAGTCGCGCTCAACTGCATTAAAAGCGTTGCGAAGATCGACCTTTACTACAATATTCTTTGTATCGGCCTCATACAGGGCAAAGGCCCGAGTAGCATGTATAGCCGCCTCGCAACCCAAGGGTACGCCAAAACCCAATTGGCGGGGCTGCAGAAATGAAGCCATCTCCTCTCTTACGGCGCGGCACCCTAGCTTAGCCACTAAGCGACGGATCACACTGCCTATGGCAATAGGCCGTAAGCCTCCATCCTTTTTTCGAAGGGCACACAATGAGGCACCGTATAAAAAAGGACAAACTTCCCTATTTACCTCGCCTTTCAGCATGAAATTCGCCAAACTACAAACTGAGGCCAAGAGTTTTCCACCGTTGTCGCCCGCAGCAGCCGACGTCAGCTCTTTAAGGTGTTCAGGGCGCAGCCCGTCCAAGCCTGCCGCGGAACCATTAGAAAATGATGCGACAGCCTCGGAGACGTCCGACACTTCCACAGAAAGGAACTTGTCTGAGGAGGTCGGCTCTGGTGGGAAATCTAAAGAACGACCCGGAGAGGGATGTTTGAGGCGCAAGGCTTCCAATGTCTCCTCACTATTGTCAGCTACTGAGCAGTCAGACATTAAGATCCTTACCGCTCCACCTAGGTCCCCATCATAAACCTTCGTTTCCACGACCCTATAAAAGGATCGGCGACTAAACGCCCTTATACTGGGCCGCGGATCTGACGTGACCAACCCTTGCGTACCCTGTGTGCTGATATTATAAATATTTTCTTTCACTTTGGAAGTCAGCGACTGACTCCGATTGTCGGAGGAAGGGACTCTTAGGCATTAGAATGAAAAAGTTAGAAGGGCAAACCAGTCCTCCGTCGAGTTGTTCTGAACGCAGTGGTCAATCAATTGTGACAACTTCCCGGCGGCAAGACTTCTTGCACCCTTAGGAATATGTTTAAGGACCCTTACATTCGCCCTCAACAATGGTAACTGACCAAAAACTGGAGTGAGCACTTCACCATCACCAAGAACAGCCTGAGACTGTTGCGAATGCAGACCCCTGTGTACCCTACTTATATGCACGTTCAAGCCCCGGGGAAAATTAAACTGCCTTGAGGAACCGGGACAATGAGGACACAGTGACAGAGTGGGCATCTGGAACTAATTAACTAAACACAAATTGTAAAATAAGATTAAATGATACAATATTACCTCCATGTAAAATCCTTAAACTAAATCAAATCTATATAAAAAGTAACATTTAAAAATAAATTGTCTTGGTAAAACTGATCAGTCTTCGGTCGACTGCCCAACCGGCAACTCTGCGCTTTAAATTCCGTGGCCGTGTGCCGGGCGGGGGCGGAAGGGCGCTGGCCGGAAGCGGCACGGTGTCGGACTGAGGCGGCAGGGAGCCGGGCTTAGGCGGCAGGTTGGGAAATGTTCAGAGCCACCCAAGGCAAGGATAGCATTCCTCGGACAGGAATCTGGCTCCTCGTTTCCCGTAACATCCGCAAGTCCAGGGATCTAATCCAGCACAATTTATAAGCCCTTTTACGCAGGTGATGAATATCGTGGCAGATGCTGTCACTTCACTGCTTCACTGTGAGTCACGTTATATCAGGAATAATTAGAAGAACCTGTATGAGGTAAATTGGTAAATTGTGCACTTCTGTAGAATCTTTAGTAGATAATTCACGAAAATTTGGATATAAACGAGCAAAATAGATGATTTTATAATTATTTTCTAGTTCAGAGCTTGTTTACACAACATGACATTGACATTTTTTACATACCTACAGCTGTTTTAGTTAACAAAGTATTATCAAACGATGTCGAGATTTTTTTAAATAATAATCTGGTAACACTAGCCTGAAGCGGCTGCAATGCTTATGTATTCTTTTTCAAACGGAGCTATTTGCAGCTTTTCTGCATCAAAGAATAATTTCATTTTGAGAATGATTTCTCGTACACCACCTTTGATTGCTTTCGGCATGATTATCAAACAAAATACTTGTTATATTGGAAAAACTAATGGACTCTCAACTGAACAACACAACACAACAACAACTGACAGCGAAGTGACCTTTTCAAAATGGCGTCCGTAGTTTCTCCTTTCGCCGTTCTACAGATAAGTTTGTGGCTCTGTATACCTCTACTTTCAGCTTACCTCTCAGAGGTTATTGTCTATTGTTCTTGCAAGGAAGTCAGCATCACAACCAAAGATATATAATAAGATACTACGTATGTCGGCATTTTCATTTCCAATTACGCCCTTGTGTGCCGGAATCCACAAGAAAACTACTGCTTTGTTTTTCAAATGTAAATTGTGCCATAAACTCTTGATATTATATATGATATAGTTGGTTGCTGTATCTGGTATGTGATTTTTTAGGGCCGTCAGCACACTCATGCTGTCGCTTGCCACAAGCCAGTGGTTTGATTCGACCTGATGTTGGATGATATATTGTAAAGCTGACAATATAGCAAGGGCTTCAGCGGTAAATATGCTTGCATTACTATCCAGTCTTCTACCATGACCAGCTTTCAAATGATAATCATAAAATGCTTGACCGAGACGCTTGTGTCATTTTTCGCTCCGTCTGTGTAGATGCATCTATACCTAATCAGGCCATTTCCTGATTTTGTTCATCGATTCTTGCTTGTTGGTTAGATCTCTGTTAATTATGATCTCCATCCCTGGATATTTACATTCATATAGGTAGCCCTTGATAACATGGCCAGTGATCAGATTGATGTAGGTTGCCTGATTTAACTATTTGCTTTATTTCAGCAAAGTCATGAAGAATGTATGATTTTGAAGAGGAGAAAGGAGCAGAGCCTCTGCTCTTAAGTTTGGCAATCAATGGATGTTTGGACAAAGAGGACATTTTTAATATAAATTAAAATTTTAGAAATTTAAATCTTACTTTTGCAGATTGCATTCAACTTGCATTGAATTGATAGGAGTTGTTTTGAAAGCTCCAGTTATGAGACGTAAGTTGTTATTTTGTATCTTTTCTAATTTGTCTAATAATTTAGGTTCAGGTGCAAAACAAAGTAAACCCTACTCAAAGTGGCTTCATAATAAAGATTTATACAATGTCAGCAGGTCATCAAGTCATCAAGTCATCGAGGTCCACAAGTTCGAAAATCATAATAAATGTCGATTATAAAATTCATTCACAGAATAAAAGCAGTTTTCTAATAAATATTTTTTTAGTTCAGTCTTAAATTTTATGCTCTTGTCAATTAATTTATAAGACATAGGTAAGGAATTATATAGCTTTACGGCTTGATGCTTGGGACTATGCTCTGCAATTCGTATAGTTGGCCAAATTGTAGCGACATGAACGTCCTGGCGTCTATGTTTTCATCTATTTATTTTATCATCTGCTGTTACTAGGTTAGATAAATGTTTAGCAAGGTCAGATGGAACTGTCACTAGTCCTAGCTGTTTAAAATGATCCTAACACGATTCCCATTGCGGTATTCTAACTATAGTTCTTATAGCTCTCTTTTATAAAACAAACAAAAGAGAGCTATAAGAACTTAGTAGCAGTACAATATCATCAGCATACTGTAGATTAAATACATTGGATCCCAAAATATGATTTATACTATGTACATAGATAAGGATGCTGCCTTGACAGGTCCCTTTGTATAAAAGTCTTGGGCCAAACAGTTGATTGTTATGTTTAGTATACTCTGTAGTATGCTTTCTACATGGAAGACCATCCAATTTACCATTTCTCCAGGTAGTCCTACAGATATCAACTCCCTTGACAGGATCTCATGATCTACACTGTTAAATGCTCCAACAACATCAAAGAAAATGCAGGCAAGAGACTCATTTTTGTCTAAAGCTTGCTGGATATCAAGCTGAAGATGACTGATACTTTCACGGGCCGAGAGGCCACACCTAGAACCAAATTGATTTGATGGAAGAATATGATGTTTCTCTATGAAGAACTCAACACGCTGTTTAATGAGCTGCTCAAAAACCTTCCCCATACAGGATGTTAATGCAATAGGACGGTAAGAATCTGGATCATATTTCTCTTTATTTGGCTTCAAAACAGGACCAAAAAACAGTCTGTTTTCCACTCTGCTGGAATGCAATTGTGAACCCAAAGATTATTGAAAATATTCAATAACGTAATTATGCTTTTGTATTTTTATTTTTTTTAAACTTCTATCTTCTACAAGGGGGTTTTAGCGCCTTCACCTGGCCCACTTGAGCGGGGCCTTTGTGCATGTCCCCTTCGCCTGCACATCAACTTCAGCCATCCCAACTCATGCACCAGTTATAGTTAAAGTTATAGTTTATCGCGGGCCACTTTTCTGCAACGCGACGTCTTAAATTTGCGCCTGTTTTGCGTGACGTGGGTTGGGGGAACTACTCCTGCCAACCCTGCTCCTGTAGGAAGCCTAGCAGACCCTTAATGTTGCCAACGACTTCCTGGAGCGACCTCGGCGTCCGAAGGTGTGTTGCCCGGTAGATGGCCACGCCGGAACATTCCAGCAGGACGTGGGTGGCTGTCTCCTCAACCTCCATGCAGGCTCTGCACACCTAGACACCTAGAGTGTCCGTGACACATAGAGTGTGTAAGTGTTTATTTAGCAAAGCGTGTCCAGTTATCGCTCCGGTTACCAAGCGAAGCTGTGGCCTCTTGAGCTTCAGAAGCTTACGCGACAATCCGGGTCTGGCCATCGGGTGGGCCTGTCTGGCTTGCTTGCAGGTATCCAAGGTTGACCAATAATGTTGGTGAGTTACCTTTGTGTGTTGTCGTAGGGTTTTCCTCAACCAGCTGAATGACAATGGTATAATGGGTTCTGGTCCCTCCACCGTCTGTTCCGAACCCAACCTTGCCAGTACGTCGGCTGCGTCGTTGCCGCGCGAGCCACTGTGTCTCTTTATCCATTTCAGGGTAACAATACTGTGGTTACATACCTCTGACAGGGCTTGGTGACACTCGTATATAAGCCCAGAACTGATGGTGTTGCTTTGTAGGGCTTGCAGAACTGCTTTGCTATCGGATAGTATGCGGATAGGGAAATCCTTTACCTCTCTTTCTGCAATAGCTGCAGTAGCCGTTATGATGCCCATGCACTCGGCTTGGAAGACGGTGTTGTGGGCACCTAATGATGTTGATTTCCTCATGTTAAGAACTTCCGAGAATGCCTCGTCGCCTGTACCTGAGTTTGTTTTAGAACTGTCTGTGAAAATACTTCGTTCTTTTTGATTGAGGCCCTCCCATTTGTATTTTATACCTTTTATCGAAGACATATTGCTTGGGTATCCTGTCACTCACCGCTTCTAATAGCGGTTCCTTACCTATGTACTTATCTAGTATTTCAGTGTTGGGTACCCTAGCATGTCTCCATAGGTTGAGTTTATTAAGTCGCACCGCAGTTGCAGCCGCCTCTTGCTTGATGAAGAGGTGAAGCGGCGGCAGATCCAGTATGACTTCCAAGGTCGCTGTGGGTGCGGTCCTCATGCATCCCGTTGCGCCATGGAAGCCAGCCTCTGGAGTCTTTGTAGTTTAGCTTCGACAGTGGATAGTTTGGTTCGTGGCCACCAAACTATCGCTTCGTAGCTTATTATCGGTCTGATGATAGCTGAGTATAGCCAAAGGGTAGTTTTCGGGGTTAGCCCCCAGCTTTTACCTACCATTCTTCGGTACTACCAAAATGCGACAGTCGCTTTGTCAATCTTGTTATCCAGATATTTGCTCCAATTCAGCTTGCTATCTAGTATTACACCTAGGTACTTTACATCAACAGCAAATTGTAGCTCTGTACCAAACAACCTGGGTGGGCGATAGTTGCCCAAATTGCACCTGTTGGTGAACATTACCATTTCCGTCTTATTTGAATTGACTGATAGTTCGTTCGTTATGCACCAGCGTTCCACGATCCGCAGTGCTGCTTGGGAGACATCACATACTTGTGCACAGCTTGTACAGTGCTTGTGACGATTCCACTTGTTAGTATCATTATATCATCGGCATATCCTACCGTATAATAGTGTTGTGTGTTCAGTTTGGTGATGAGGTCGTTCACCACCAGGTTCCATAGCAGCGGCGAGAGAACACCTCCCTGGGGGCATCCCTTCGCTACCAATGCGTGTTGGGATTCGGTTGAAGTGAGTTTAATGGCCCGTTTATTCAACATTTTACCTATCCAGTCCACCATTACTGCATTTGCTCCGGGTTTTACCAGTGCCGCTGTTATGCTTGTGAATTTAGTATTTTCGAAGGCTCCTTCAATGTCAATGAAGATTCCTAGGCACATAGACTTGCTGTTGATGGCTTCTTCAATTTTGCAAACAACAGAATGAAGGGCTGCTTCTGTAGATTTACCTTCACTGTAGGCGTGCTGATTTTGATGCAAGGGTATGTTACTCAGGACCTTCTCTCGCAGATCTCTATCGCATAGCCTTTCCATCGTTTTCAGCAGAAACGAGGTAAGGCTGATTGGTCTAAAGGATTTAGGATCTGAGTAGTCTCTCTTACCTAGCTTGGGTATGAAGATTACTTTTACCTCTCTCAGTATCTCGGTACATATCTGTGTGCCAGACATGCCACCATGACATGAATGCACCAGCTGGAGAAGGAGGCCTGGGTGTTCTAGGAGCTCGTGGGTGTTTGTTGTGTCCCCTAGGATAACCATCCTGGTTTCTGTTGTGGATGGACATGCCAGTAGCATGTGCTCTACTGTTTCATCCACTTCCATGCACCCCCTGCACAGGGGGCTGTCCGTTGCACCTGCAATTGTCAAGTGTTTGTTTAGTGTACAATGGCCTGTAATAAGCACAAAATAGTGCTTGGAACAACACGGTCCGTTACAATTCAATTCAATTTCTTTATTTCAGACTTCAAGGTCCATGATAACAGTAGGTACAGTAGGTCGTTCTGGGGGAGCCGAGAAAAATCTTTTAAGACCGTTGAGATCGACGTCACCAACCATTTGATTCTGGGGCTTACCGCTTAAAGATGTGGCGGCGCTTGGCATCACGGCACATACGGTTACAACAGTTCTGGAGGCATTTGTAGGCAGCAAAATTATCGTCGGTGGGTTCCTTTTTATGCTGATATTTAGCTCGATTCTGTTTAGCCATCAACAGTTTGATGGGGTCCGTGAGCCAAGGCGCAGGAAGGTGTTTTACTTTGATCTTTTTGATGGGTGCGTTTTTGTCAAATAGTCCCAGAATAATTGTGTTGAAATGGTGGATCCTGTCGTCAACGGCCTCACAAATGACAGGTGACCAATCGATTGATGATGCATCAGATTGGAGTAACGATGGATCAATGCCCTAAAAGCTACGAAGAAAGATAAATTTGACTCTGTTCTTGGGAGACTTGACCTTATAGGAGAGATAAACCAGGTCATGATAAGAAAAAGGAGAATTAAATGGACCGTGGGCAGCAACCTTGTCTATATCAGATGATGACATGCTATCAAGGAGAGAGGGACTACAATGTGGTTGACAATGAGTCGCATTTAGAGGGAGAATATGCAAGTTGAATGAATTGACAATAGACCGGAGTTGGGCCGAGCGGGAATCATTTTTAAGAAGTCATGTATTAAAGTCGCCGAGGATTAGGCATCATTATAAAAAGGAGTCAGCTCATTAAGCAGGGACTCAAAGATATCGAAGTAATTGATGAGAAGCGAAGGACTGTAGAGAACACCGAGCAGAACTTTACTATGGTGAAGACAGATTTCAAGGAAAAGATGTTCAGCAGATTTTTATTTTTTTATTTTTATTTTTATTTATGGATCTTAAAAAATCCACAGCTAATACAATTATGTAAGGCAAGAAAAATAATCTTAACATTAGCCAATAACGGATTTACATTTTTTTGTTTAAATATTATAAGACAAACGTACTTGGCGATTATACTTATATATAGAAATTATAACTAAAACTAGTTATACATATATGTAACTAGTGTTGATTTAGTTTTAAAAATTTAATTTATATTATTGCAAGTTGAGATGTGGTGTGCCGGTTGTGTAAGTAGTGTAGGTTGCATGTGTTGTGTAGTGGTGTGAGTGTAGTTGTACCTGTATCTGCTTAGCCCTACGACGACGATGGTCTTGGGATCGGGACTGTGTCTATTGAATTTCCACTAAGCAGGGTGAGTATAGGTGAGTAGGCTTTCGTATGACACGGCAGATACATCATCAATGTATCTGTTTGTTTTAATAATTCAAATAATATTTTTCTTAAAAACCTGTTTAGAGGTGTTAAAAATGTCTAGGTCCTTATCTTTGGAAAGCTTGTTGTAATTTAAATGACACCTATTCATGACTGAGTTTTGTGCATAGTTAGACCGAGATAGGGGGACATGGAAGAGAGGAGTGTGCCTGGTTCTTTTATTCGGAACATTTAACCGAAGTGCTGAGGAGATTAATTCAGGACAGTTCAGTCTTCCACTACACAGGTCATGAAGAAATAGCATGTCCAGGAGACGCCTCCTGTCCTCGAGTGTTTGCAGTTTGTGCTTTTCCAACGAAGTATTGTAGTTCTTCAAAGGAGAGTGGTAGCCAGTGCGGTAATTAAGATGTTTAATGAATTTGCGTTGTAATGATTCAATTGACTCAATGTGGCATATATATTGGGGTCGCCAGATAGGGCTACAGTATTCTAGAACACTGCGCACGTACGAGTAGTAGAGAACCTTTATACACAGTGGGTCAGTGAATGCCTGGCTCGTTCGAAGTACAAAACCCAGGTTCTTATAGGCCTTGTCTGTAGCAGCGTCTATATGTTGAGAGAATGTGAGCTTTGAATCGAGTAAAACTCCTAGATCTCTTATTGATTTAACTTTCTCGATTGGCCTGTTATTAATTTGGTAATTGTAAAATATTGGCTTAGTCTTTCTGGTAAAGCTTAGGTGATTGCATTTAGTGAGATTAACACTTATCCTATTTACCGTATAATAGACACCTAGCCTACAAAGATCTTTCTGTAGAAGTGCACAGTCGGAAGTTGAATTTATCTTTTTGTACACTTTTTTGTCATCGGCGTATAAAAGAAACTTTGAGTGGATAAAACAACTGCTTATATCGTATAGGAAGGCAATGTAAAGGAGCGGTCCCAGCAGTGATCCCTGTGGCACTCCTGATGGGATAGCGATGAACTCGGAACGGTGTCCTGCCACGACGACTGTTTGACTTCTGTTTTTTATGTATGACTCCAGCCATCTGAGCAGATCCCCCCTTATCCCTAGCTCACGCAATTTACGCATTAATATGAAATGATCTACACGGTCGAATGCTTTCTCGAAATCCGTGTAGATCACATCTACCTGCCCTCCCTTGTCCATGCCAGTAAGCACATCACCAGTAAAAATAGCTAAGTTTGTCACAGTAGAGCGCCCTTTGAAGAAACCGTGCTGTTCGGTCGGTATGTTTATTGAAATAACAGGATAAAGATGTTCATGTGCGACCTTTTCCATAATTTTGCCAAAAACGTTTAATATAGAGATGGGTCTGTAATGTTCTATGTTAGCTTTAGTCCCTTTTTTATGTATAGGTATGATATGTGCTATCTTCCACGCCGTTGGATAAATACCATGGTTGAACGAGCGGTTAAAAAGTATGGACAAAGGTAATGCTAGGGTTTTGGCACAGTTGCGAACAAAAACAGATGGAATATTATCACTGCCGGGGCCCTTAGATATATCAATTGTTTGCAGTATATTAAATATTTGCTCCTCTGTAACCACTATGGAGTGCAGCAACTCAATACCGTTATCTGCCTTACTGATGACCTGATCGTATGACTCTGATGGTTTTATGAACATTCGTTCGAAGAAAGTGCTAAATGCAGAACAGATTTCGGCTTCTGATTTTAATTCCTCATTGTTATATTTCATTATTTTAGGGTAGTTAGAACTATTTTGCCGTTTTGATTTAATATAAGACCACAGCAGTTTAGGATTATTTTTAATATTTTGTTGTGAGCGTTGTATGTAAGTTGCATGACATTCATCCTGTATAGTTTTCTGGCGTTTTCTGAGTAGGCTGAAGGAATCATAATCCAAGGGGTTCTTATACTTTTTCCAGAGGACATGGTATTTAGTTTTTTCCCTTATTACATTAATTAGTGCGCGGCTGTACCAGATGGGGTAGCGCCGTGATAATCCTATTACTGACTGCGGTACATATCTATTAACTAGATCATAGATTACGTCATAAAAACTTGAGACAGCGTCATTAACACTTAGAATATTTAAACAGGACCAGTCCTGTTTCGCGAGACACTTATTAATGCTCTCGTAATCTGCTTTCCTAAATAAGTATTTGAACTGTTTTGCTAACGGCATGGGGGGGACCGTAATGTCAGTGGCGTCGATATCCAGAGTGGGGTGGAAAACGTCCAGTGGTACTAATTCTGTGCTAGTTCCGTGTAGCTCGATGTTAAAGTTTGTGAAAACGAGGTCAAGTGTATTATTGCATGAGTTTCTAAGGTAGTTATATTGCTGAAAGCCGTGTATATTCAATTGATTTATGAGATTAATTCCACTATTCTGTATCTCCACATAGCCCTTTTTCAGGTATCTAGGTTCCCCAGATTCCCAACTGATGGTGGAATTATTAAAATCACCTGCCAACAGAAAGTGATCTTCCGTATTAGCGTTGACAATGTTGGCAAAGGAGTCGAGAAATAATTGTGTGGTAGCCGGTAGATCGTGTGTTTCGCTATGAGGCGGAATATAAATTACACCGATGTGCAGATTGCTAGTGGATCCAAGCGCTCGCGCATTAATAGTCAACCATATGATTTCAAGGCCGCCCGGTGTCCACTCTGGCCGGAGACGGGCTTGGAGCCGCGGCGCGCAGAGCGCCATTACGCCGCCGCCCGTCGTCAGAGTTACCCGATCGCGCCTGAATACATCGTACTGATCTAAGTCGGTCAGCTCTGAGTCCAGAATGCCACTATGAAGCCATGTTTCAGTTACCAACACGATATCGTAGTCACAGGATGAGACAGTATTCGAGAAGATCAGTGTTTTGGTTCTAAGACCGTTAACATTCTGGTAATAAATCCTGAGGTTATTTTTTGTGTTTAGGCCGGCAAAAGATGGGATACAAACACTTTGTTGCTGATCATAATAGTGAAGCGTGATTGAATTCGACTGTGTATACGGCAGTAAATTAGACATAATGTTTGGACGTTTGCTGACTGTTGTAGGTATTGGTTATTTGCAGGTTTTTGAGAGAATATATCAAATAATAAATGTTTGTGATTGAGAAATGGTGGGTGTGTAGGTAGTTGCGGGTGTTTGTATTGTGTAGATAGTAAGAGTGTGTTAATGTGTGTATGAGAGTGTAATATAACAGATAGGTTACATGGACTTATAACAAACAAAGGTCGACCAGTTATTATAAAATTTTCTTTAGATCCAATTCCGATGAAACCAGTATGAAGGGTGCTTTTTCTATTTTCCTGACATAGATATGGCAGTTTTTTGTCCATACGAATTTGTACCCGCAGTCTTTTGCTTTTGCTTTGCATTTTTTTAGCAATTCCTTGTTACGTGGAGTTAAATGTTCGTTGACATGAATAGCCTTTGGCTCCCCATTCATACCGATATCAGCGGAAGTGAATCCGCGACATTTACGGAAGGCAGAGTATAACTGATCCTTTGTGCTACGGTTTTTTAAATGAACAACGATTGCGCGCGGACGGCCAGGGGCAGGGACTTTAGGCTGGATACGGTGCGCGAAGCCGACCTGGTCCTGCTGGAGATCAACGCCTGCGTGCTGGGCAAGCTTGATGGTCACGTCTTCTAAGGACTCGTTCACGACTTCGGGTATCCCGAAAATTTCCAGATTCTGAAGGCGTTCCCATTGTTGCTGCTTGGCGAGGTCTTGCTCCAGGTTTGACATGCGGGTCTCTTGCTCGCTGTATTTTTTGGTCAAGTTATTGTTGGCGATCTGTACTCGGACTAAGTCGTCCTTCAACTGGACTATTTCGGCCTGCGAGAATTCAAGCGATTGTTTTAGCTCGGTGGTGTATTCGCGCAACTGTTTTAGCTCGGAAGACATGATGTTACGGATCATTGGTGTCAGATCCACTCTGATGATGTCGAGGATGTCAGCGCGCAGCGAGTTTATAAATTCATCGTCCCGGGTCGTTTGCCTTCGCTCGGTCACATTTTCATGTTGTGATGAGGTTTTCAATGGAGTGTTGCTGTTGTCTCCCTTAGGAACCTTGTTTACACAAACGGGGCAGGACCAATCAACTTGTCTCGCTCGGAAATTTCTATTGTTTAGGCCAACACATTGGTAGTGGTACCTGTTGTCGCAATTAGGGAGTATGCATTTAATAACTTCATCTTGGTCGGCAGGCTGCTCACAAGCAAGGCAGGTAAACATATTGTAGCGTGTACCAGCGAGTAAAGGTGGCAAGCGAGGTGATGACGTTACGAAAGACCGTTGCGCGTTGCTATGCAATGCGGGCGACGACGGATCTTGAGCTACAAGTGTGTGGCAGAGAGCTGTGACAGGCAGGTTTCTTCTTACTCACGAGCGGGTGACGAAACGGTACGAGTCCGGCCGACGATTGATTCGCAGCGCTGAGTAGGCAGAAGCACTTGTATGCGATGCTCGTCGTTGTTCTCCAGTCAAAGCGATCACAGTTGCTTGGCTAATATAATTGTATGTTAATTTGTTGAAGTTGAGATATACTGAGTGAGGGATAAACACTACTGCTCGGTACGGTGTCTCGACGGCGAAAAAAAGATTTTGAGTACTCACTCCGGGAGACACTCGCAACTTTGCAGGATATGTCCGAATGACGGAAAATAGCTACTCCACCACCAGTTTTTCCAACTCTATCGTTCCGATACAGCTGGTATCCAGGTAGTGAATACATGGTGGAAGGCATAGACGGTTTTAGGAAAGATTCAGAAATAAGTATACCATCCACATGTTTTGTGCTGATCGCTTCGAGAAGGTGTGGGTAACTAGAGTGGATGCTTTGGGCATTGATATGAACAATATTTAAGTTACCCTCCTGCCACCAAAGACAGTCCTCAGTTTGGCGGATAACGGTTCCACCACAAAGGAGTTATCGCTCTCCGCACTGATGTAGTCGTCGCTTGAGGAACAAGAGAAAAAACTATTATTAATATCACATAAACTATCCATATGTATAAAATAATGATAGATATAATAACTACCTAATATATACATATATATATAAACTAAACTAAAACACAAATAATGGAACCTGACCCAGCCCCTATCCACATAGGAATACTGGAAGAAATCAATGAGTAAACCATAATAGGTCTTCATAGGTACATAAGATATTGGAAAATACACACTGCACATCGGGATTGATATAGGAAGAAAACAAAATTAATTAAATAAATCTAAAGTGAAAAAAAAAAAAACCGGTCAAGTGTGTGTCTAAATCGCGCACGAAGGGTTCCGTACCACCGTTCAATGGAAGCGATGGTGTGGAGTGAATAGTTTGGATTTTACACAGCAAAATATTGTTTACAAAGTTGTTGGTGCGGTTACTTTGACACTCCATGTACGTAACCAGGTGCATCCATAAGTTTGTATGTGGTATTGAAAGAATTGTTGTATAAGAGCCCCCTTAAATATTTCTTTTATCCTGTTTTTTAGTATTTGTTGTTATAGCGGCAACAGAAATACATAATCTGTGAAAATTTCAACTCTCTAGCTAGCTAGGTTCTTGAGATACAGCCTGGTGACAGACGGACGGACGGACGGACGGACGGACAGCGAAGTCTTAGTAATAGGGTCCCGTTTGGAACCCTTTGGGTACGGAACCCTAAAAACACACGAGTACACATTTCGCGATTCGGAACAAGCCGGAGCGGAACTACGGAACATAATCAGGAAAAAGAAAGAAAAGCACGAACATGATGAACTCAGCTTTGTGACCGATGACCTATTGTAAAAAAAAATATTGTAAAAAAAAATAGTTCTGTGCCGATGACAGATGAGTTAAAAATATATAATAGACTCAGCATCTTCGAATGAACTGCAAGAGTTTACAAAATTACGATTACCTACCCACGAAAAACAAATTGAAAAAACCACCTAAAGTGCTGTAACGAGTGAAGTACCTATATTGTATTGCTATGTGCCGACGAGCCGGCACAATGCACACATATTATGGCTGACGAGATGATGCTTAGCGAGAGACATCGCAATAACCTCACCTAGCAGGCACCTGGCCTCCTTTCCTGGTCACGACGCCTCCGCCCTTCTTGGCGTTAGCAGTTGCGCCTGCGGCTTGCTTCTTCCCCTTGTCTTGCGATGGCTGGGAGCGGTCCTTGCTCGGGTACTCGGATGTCAGCGGCTGTAGATCACCCTAGGACTCCACCTTACGACGGGACTTGTCCGACAACAAGATTATGATCGGTCAGAGTGTCGATAAGGGGGCGGAAGCCCCCACTTGTTTTGTTAAAAACTCAGTGACAGTCATGCCTGAGCCCTTGAGTCCCTTCTTCAGCCGAGTCTTTGGATCCTTGACGGGACCCAGACGGTGAACCACCCTGATTGCACCGAGGCATTCAGCGGACACTTTGAGTTGGTTGGCAAGCATTGTCTTTAGCACCTTACCCGGCTGCTCATCGATCTCCTCCTTCACTCCGTGCACCAACAACACCTTACGCCTCGCCGCAGTCTCGTGCCTGTCTAGGCCCAGCGTCAGGAGCTCTAGCTGTGATCTTAGCATGCCGAGGCACTTCCAGATGAGCGACTTAAACTCTAAGAACTCACTCGCCAGGCTGGAGACGTTCTTGGGAGCAGAGGCCTGAATCTCCTGCTCACCCTTCTCCACCCTCTCGCCGAATGACTTCACAATGAACTCCATATTGTTTGCCAGCTTAGTGTAAATATCCATATTGTAAATAGTGATGAAATACTTATTGATTTTTGTGATAATTTATTGAAATTGATTTGTGGATGGTTCAGGTTAGTATATTTTATAAATAAATGTTCATTAAATGTTAAATTGTAATTTGAAATTGAAATAAATAGGGAGCTAATTACTTATGCTGCTGTTTGTTAGGACAACCCTCCAAGAAAAAAATATTTCTAGCGTAGGGAGTCACAATTTTGTATAAAGCAACCAAAATGATGTGAAGGCCATGTTCAAAGTTTGAAGTGAACGCCGTTTTGGAATTGCCGACTAGAGGTGTACGACTACGCCCGTGATCTAGTCGATGAATTTATTAATACTTGTATAAGGATTTATTCATAGGAGTTAATATTTTCAGATGACTTGGCGCAGGTGACGACATACTGAGGGATGAGGATTCCGAGTCCTCGGCTTCTGAGGCAGAATATGTTTATTATGATACCGACGTACATATATCAGTTTATACTTTGGTTTTTATTACTAGACTTGTGTGAGTATTTTATCCAACTTTTTTTTTTGAAAAAAGGTACTTACAAAATACCTTTTTTTTTTATTATTATTTTTAATCAGCCAGTTAAGGTGTCCCACTGCTGAGAAAAGGCCTCACCGATTCGATATATCATAAAAATATAAAAAAACAATAAATTGGCAAAAATATTGCAAGATAATTTCCCACTTGTGTCACTTATACACTCGCTATCTTACTCCACTCCTAAAGTACTTACTCCTTACGCTAGTTACCTACCTAAATCGTGAATAACATTTCAACTGGCCTTTTTCAGAAGCAGGATATCTATCAGGAGGCCGACGATGGGACCCAGATACCGCTCGCCGCTCACTTGCAGGTATTACAACTTGCAGTAATCATTACGTACGTATACGGTATGCTGGTAATGACTATTGCCCATGCTGAGCTTCATTATTTTTACAGGTCAAAGTGCTCATGAGTTGCAATGATGTTCTGGAGCTGGAGCTGGCCCCCAACGGCCAGCTAGAGGTGGCCTCCAACGTCGAGCGGTAATATATATTTATTATTTTATTGTTTATTTCATTACATTCATATTCTTTATTGCACAGAAATCTTAATAGTAAGGTAACAAAACATTTTATGAGCAAAGGCGAGCTTATCTCTAAAGAGAGATTTCTACCAGCAAACCTAGACAGGACAGGAATAATTGTGGAACAGGAGAGTCCTAGTGCGCAATAAAACTGTACACATCTAATTGTTTACAACTAAAACATAATAATGTAATAAATGATATATACTAAATAAAATACAAAAGCAAAAAAAATAAAATATATTTCAAACATATACTACATATATATACATATATAAAAGTACCTATCACGAAAGAGAAAGGAAATGCTCTTTCAATCTTGTCTTAAAAGTGAAAATTGAGGGACTATCTCTAATAGCGCAGGGAAGTGCGTTCCACAGTCGGATCGCCGTTAACCTAAACGAGTGTTTGTAAGCGGCGGTGTTATGCCGATGAGTAGAAAGAAGAGACATCGTGTGGGATCTCCGGTTGCTATGCCTGGAGGAAATAAACTCGAAACGTTCTCGAAGATATGAGGGGTAGTGGGGATTTCGCAAAATGTTGAACAGATAGGAGAGGACGTGCATATCACGACGAAGGCGGATCGGAAGCCACCCCAACTCCTTGCGATACTGTGAGACATGCTCATACTTGCGCAGCCCGAAGACAAACCGAATCCCGAGGTATTGAAGTCGTTCGAGTTTGTTCAGTTGTTCTTCCTTCACACCGATCCAGCAAACATCCGCATAGTCGATTAAAGGTAGTAGGAGGGACTGGGCAAGGGTGATTTTAGTCTGCTGCGGCAGGAAGTGCTGCAATCTCCGTAGGGAGTGAAATGACGCAAAGACTCGTCTGCTGACCTCACAAACATGGGGCGACCAGGACAACAATTTATCTAAATATATAAATACAACCCCAAGATTCTTGGCCTTCTTGCTGTATGAAATTATGTTATCATCATACACTATAGGGTCGACGGGCATTTTCTGAACTAGGTTATGAGAGTGACGAGTACCCAAAATCATGGCACGATTTGCCCGGGTTGACAAGCAGACCATATGAGGTAGCCCATTTCCTGATGTTATCGAGATCAGCATTCAACGCCTCTACTGTCAGATTCACATCACACGGAGAGAAGTGCCGATATATTTGAAGGTCATCTGCGTACAGATGATAAGAAGAGGTAAGAAGGAGTTAATGAATAACGAGAAGAGGAGAGGAGAAAGGATGCCTCCATCTACACCTTCATTTATACTAAATATCTACATCTACATCTACATTTATACTAAATATTCATATATTAGTAATTATAACATTTTTGGATTTAGGCAAAAATACCTATATTTTTAGTACATAGAATATGTAGGTAACAACAACATAGCATCACGCCTTTTCTCTTATGGGGTGGCAGAGGCACAATTGTGACCATTTTTAGTCAGTTATTCAATACTTCATTTTGCGTGTCACTTCATCATCTTCATGCTCTGCCCATATTGACCCTTTCTATTTATTATTACAGCTGTTTGTTTATTATTATTTACAGATCCGCTCCGGGTCGACCTGCACTTACCTCAGACGTCGCTGGGCCCGTCTCCCCAGCGGCGTCTCCGTCGGGTGGGGCTGAGACGGAGGCGGTAACAATCGCGGACGCGGACGCGGGTGCGGGCGCGGACGAGGTCTGGCTCAGGGTCAACGGCGCAGGTTGGTGTGGTCCCGTGGAGAAAGGTTGGTGGAAGTTTTTCCACGGGACTAGGACCTACCTGCGTCTGACCAGCCTGAGTATGCTAGACTTGAGAGCATAAGAGATGATAGGGAAGGAAGAGAGAGGGTGATCCGCGCAAACCGGGACCTCGAAGTCGATGAAGATGGGGAGGCATTTCACGACTGCGAGGGGTTTGGGTGGTAGGGCACCAAAGAGGAGTATGAGCCTCGGAGACCTCCGGGCCCAACACGTCATTTTGCTAATGGGTACGATGCTCTCCGTGCCTATTGGGATGACGATGTCGTCTCCCATATAGTCACGGAGACGAACAAGTATGCCGAAGGCATACAAAGTGCCAGATTTCGTCGCGCTTGGGTTCCCACCAATAGCGACGAAATTTGGTGCTTGATCGCATTTTGGATGATGCTAGGGATTGTTAAGATGCCTAGCATCAAGGCCTGCTTTAGCAAAATGAAGATCTTGCGCACGGAGGTTTTCCGATGTCTATTCACGGAGAATCGATACTGGGCTTTCAACCGTGCATTCCACCTCGCCGACGGGTCGCGAGCTTCAAATGATCCGACTAATCCTCTCCTCCCGATGAGACCGGTTTTGGATCATTTGTATGCGCGATTCCAAGAACTGTATGAGCCGGGGCCGGATATATGTATTGACGAATCTCTGACACTTTGGAAAGGTCCTGTGTCCTTTAAGACGAAGTCAGCGCGCTTCGGTATAAAAACGTACAGTTTGTGCGAATCAGCAACTGGGTATATATATTTACTCATTTTTTGTTTACATTGGGAAACGGACTACCTCTTCCCCATTTCCGAGTAGCGATATCCACCGTCCTCAGTCTGGTTAGGTCCCGCCTAGGTTTAATTCACCCCTATTGGCACGGTACTTGAAAAGGAGACGCACTGATTGTGTTGGTACATTGCGTGCGAATCGCAAGAACGTGCCGGCAGTCATCCAGAGGGCGTTGCCTAATGAGGGTGAATTTGTTGCGCGCCAGTCCGGCGACGTCGCAACCGTGGCGGTGATGGATCGCAAGCGATTACACCTTTTGTCCACTTATCACAACACGGCCCAAATGCAGACGGTGGCAAAACCAGGTCGCTCCACCCAATACAAATTGCAGCTCGTCGCGGACTACAACCATGGTATGGGTGGAGTCGACGTGATGGACCAAATGTTGGAGCCCTATATGGTTGAGAGGAAGCAGTGCAAAAAGTGGAATAAGAAGTTGTTTAAACGCTTCCTCAAGGTGTCCATCCAGAATGCTCGGATACTGGTGGAGAAAAGTATCAAGACCAACGTGGACTCCCTCACCTTTCGTTTGGCCTTGGTACAGGCTATTCTAGATAGGCATACCGGCAACGCTCCTGCACAGAGGCAACGGCACCCACAGACGACTCGTGAGCCACCGTCACTCGAGGCGCGCCTTACGGGGCAAGATAATAGATAGGTTAACAGAGCAGGTGGCATCAATTGTACATGCATTTAATCTTGGCCGGGGGCAATGCGTTTGGTGCAAAGCCTGTAACCGACGCAGAGTGACGGACGACCTTTGAGTGTCCAAACTGCGCGGTGCCATGCTTTGGGCTGTACCACACGGTTGCCGAGCCGCGTCCGGAACATTTGGGCTGAGGCAGGAAAAAACCCAGGTCATGGATGTTTACATGTTTGTGATGTCGCTGTGCTTTCCAAACGAGAGGTCCGGGCAGCGTCTTCTGAAAAGCCGGGCCGCGTTGTGCCCCATGGGCTTTCAGCGGTCACATTGACAATTGACAGCACCTGCTTTTCGTTAATTAGCTTCTGGTTTAAAATAACAGCATTTTTGTAATTTAAAATTTGTACGTCTTATAGATCTTTCTTTTCTCTCGATTCTCTCTTTTCTTGTTCATTCAAGTTACGGCCGATTTTCATATCCTCAGCCAATCTTTATATAATTTAACGGTCATCGAAAACCTTCATTACCCCATTGCAGCGGCGATGGGCTACCCTCTTGTCTTGCAAAATGGAGTAACGATAAACTGGCTAAAAGTGGTTACAATTGTGCCTCTGCCACCCCATAGGGAAAAGGCGTGACGCTATATTATGTTAATTTATAGGAAAATAATATCTTGTCTGATCCAATCTTGGATTATAAACTAGATCTTAAATATTTTGGACATTGTCTAGTTGATAGCAGCGGCGATGGGCTAACCCCCTGTCATGCAAAATGGAGTATTTAATAACTGGCTAAAAGTGGGCACAATTGTACCTCTGCCACCCCTATATGGGAAAAGGCGTTACGCTATGTTATGTTGTTAGGTAGGTAGGTATTTGAATAATGGTGATTTGGTAGCGGCTATTAAAACACGTCGCTTTGTATTGGTCTCTCGCCCTTAAAATTTATAAAATCTCGTTCACCTATCTACCTACCTATCTACCTAGTTCATTATTTGGTGCTGCATATAGCGGCAACCGAAATAGGACATTCTGTGAAAATTGCAAATCTCTATCTAATTACGAAAATGAACCTTGTGCGATTGTTCGTAAGAGACATGTTTACTGTCATTTACACGCCAAGTTATCGTAGTTTACCTTTAAAACATAAGAAATAGTTACAGGAAATAGGTAGAGCTATACAAACAAAAACAAGTGAGACATACAAATACTAGTAAAATTATAGGTTTTTGTTGTTGATATGTGCATGTGACACACATATTCTTTTCTGAAAACGTATCGTGGGTTAGAATATTGTCTCTTCGTTATCGGTTGAATCGTTATCGAATCGGTTGAAGATATGTGCTTCAAGATAGTGTTGCAAGATTCCACCCGAACAAATATACATACATACATACATACAAGTGAAGTTAAATAAAAGCTTTAAAACTTTTTTTTTAAACTTATGAAGCCTTTTTATTTCGATTCTACAGTGTAAACTACTCTTAACAACCGATCACGAATCTTACGTTACACATATATGTGGACACAACCTAAAAAATATTTATTTACGTATCTTTCGAAGTAGTAGGACGCCGCATAGTTCGATTTGATAGAGGAACATTCTATCTACACACACAATTAAATTTATAATGTAAATTGGTATTCTTAACGTGTAATCTCATTTAAAAACAATTAAAATTTGCCGAGACACATGCGTCGACGACCTTCTGAATCACTTTGACAGAAAACGAAATGGAGTTTTCTTTCCATATGTTGGCCAAACTGGAGGTGGTGTTGCCATGACTAAAAAACTTTACTTGCTGGCTGTGAGTCTTGCTGATTTCATTGTTTTTTAATGTTACATACGTGAAGTTACTTTCAAGAACAAAAAGTGAGACACATGTTTCAAACTAGTTTGTATTATATTTGACGTTGTTTATTCAAAAGAATTAATGGGAACAAAGCATATTAAAATAATAATTCAAAACTGACAAAATTTTACAGGCTAAAAAACAGTTGTGCTATTTTGTGGGACTTGTGTGGGAGTATGATATGTCTAGGTGGGACACACTATTTTGTATGGAGACTAAAATTAACACTACAAAAAAAAATATGCTCGATAAAGGCAACCAAAATGGATTAAAATTATTTATAGGAATAAACACGAAATTGTGAACCAGAATCAATTTCCAAGTTATCATGAATAAAATTTTATATGGTATTTTTAACACTCGATAGGAGACAGTATTTTTTTCCAAAATGTAAAATTTTTCGCGGCCGTATTCATATGGTATAGTTAATTTGTGGCAAAAGCTTCATGATGGAAGATGTATTTATGATCTGTCTAAATCTAATAAACTTACTGTTAAATGTGAAGATAAAATCTCAGATTATAAACTGTCAGGTACTGGACTATTGTCTCTTAAAAATAATTGTATTGCATATTTTCAAACGTTGTAGCATTCACCTTCTCATGTTTATACTTCAACCATACCACAGTAATTAATGATAGATTCTGATATAACTAAAGATGAATGGTGTAACCGCAAGATTATCAAAAACACGATTGATAGCTTATATCCTGTACATCTGTTCCAATTGAATCTAGAATCTCTAAATGTTGTGTCTCATAAATTAGAATATTTAGGAAATCAAATCAACCAGGTACAAAACCAATCTCATTTTGTAATAAATATACTCAACCTATTATTCTACTGCTACCTAAATTGCTATTACTGTTCTTGCTGTATATGTTATCCATAAAATACATCAAAAATGTTTCTCTCCTTTTAATCATTGTAATACTTCCTGTTGCATCCAAATTTTCAATCAATCAATCAATCCAAAAAGGATCAAACAAAAATTACTTCTATTGAACTCACTGATTTTACTGATGATGATGAATGCGACAAGAAGTCTAATAAAAGTCTCCCAGAGGCTTTGCCAACTAGTAATAAGAATACAGATTTCCAGAGATCAATCTCTAGCTCCAGGAACTTAAGTAATTTTTAAGTTGGGTTTCTCATTTTTAAGTTTTGGGTTTTTTAATTATATACACTTAGATTATGCAGTAGTAACTTTAATACGCAGCCATCTCTTCATATTAATTAAATAATGTTTTCTACCCTTCGGTTATATTGTTTCGTGATAACCTTCGTCTTATAGGGGGAGCTGTTATTAACCATTTTTAGTATGTGTAACTTCCGTGGTCATCAATTTTAAGTCGATGTAAATACTTTGTGTCCGTCATATTTTTTTTATTTAGTTAAAACTGTCTAATGGGCAACACCTATCTTCCAATAAAACTATTGTGTAAAATTAAATAGTTTTTTAAAAAGACCTGCGGGACGGACCCCATAACAGGTCGAAGCATAGAAAGTGTCCGAGAACCAATGACTTGGTCAAATGCAAAACGGCAGACTCTCCTACATTGAAACCATCATCCTGTGGCAAAGTTGTGGTTCCTTCGTACACATTCATGTCACAAATACATCAATTTGGATTGACCAAAACGAATACTTTAACTCCAATGGGATTAAGTTTGTTTGAACAAAATTCATCTATCAAAATATGTTCTGATTTAGGATGAGCGAGACGTCCTGCACAAACACGATCAAACAAAGGTCTTACTTTCCATATTTTGTCGTTTGCACGATGACTCTGTGAGATATCGTTGTCGAAAACGATTTTCAGCCGTGTTCTGAGCAAAAAAAATATTTTACTACTACAACTCACGACACTGCTGCTATCGGAAGTCGCCATGCTTTTTCCCACAACATTTTGATTTTCAGGTAATCAATACTGGTCATTAATGCCAATAAATGTCCTCCTAATAATACAAATAATAAATAGAACTCCTAAATTGTAAGCCCAAGGTTCTTATGACTCTTCATGATTTCTGTCTCATTTGACATTTTTTTCTGATATGCTGTCATATATGTAGACCTCGCAATACTCAAACATTTCAAAATGAAAACTACTATGATCTCTCTGGACTTAAATAGGGGAGTGCAAGTTATGTATGGTTGGACGAAATGTTCTCTTCCAAGTGTTACCTGCAGAAGGTATCTGATTGTCTGGTGCTGCACTTCGTTACCTTCCGCGTACTCGTACTGAGCGTCCCCTACTCCTTCCGGCTCCGCGTGACGGTAGTCCAGTTATTCTGGCTCGTCCCCGAATCAATGAAGACGAAGATAGTACTGGCGACATTGGTGGTGATGATGTCAGTGCCACTAGTGATGATGGTTAGTCGTAGTTCGCATTTAATAATATAAGTATCATCTTCGTATGCAGCACCGAGCCAACA
The DNA here is from genome assembly GCA_949825045.1 of Argyresthia goedartella. Classification (NCBI taxonomy): domain Eukaryota; kingdom Metazoa; phylum Arthropoda; class Insecta; order Lepidoptera; family Argyresthiidae; genus Argyresthia; species Argyresthia goedartella. The sequence continues at coordinate 22,208,431 of OX463815.1, forward strand.
GTCGCCAGCAACAGTGGCGGTGAGTCATCCTCGCGCGGTAATCACCACCCGCCGATCGAGCATAGAATATACAATTCAGAAGCGACAACAGCATTTGTCTCTGAGATAATGATGAAGTGTATACTCCATTTCAATAGCATTTCATAATAATGTAAACAGAATGTCAGTTGACAGTTGTCTATGATTGAGCGAGATTTGAGTGTTGTACCTACACTGATGTCAAAGGCATTGATCAAAGAGATATAGTTCGCTGTCGATTTTCGATCGATTTTTTTCTATTAGTAGTACAAAACCAAGGAGTGGGGCGCGTAATTTCAGGGGGCCGATCGCGCTATTTTGTATAGTCAACGAACGTCAAAGGTATGGTTCTGGTTCAGTTCCAGTTGTAATTCAACTTTGGTTCGGTTCAATGAAATTCGGTATCGCGCTAAAGTTTTAGTGGAGACCGAAGCTGAACCTTATCCGAACCATTGTCATAATCAAAACATTAGAGATGTAGCATCGATTGTGTATAATCGACCGTCGATTTCGCCGTTTTGTTGTTAACTACTCTATTTTTGACCACACTTGGGTGGGAATTCGTGGAATTTGATTTGTTTACTAGGTTAACGAAAAATTACAGATAAAAGATTCAAGTGGATAGAAATGTAGCTTTATAAATAAGTGTATTCCAGCTTCCCTCTGAGGGCGAAGCTCGGGATCTACAAGTCCTACGCGAGATCCCGCCTCCCCTACGCGACCCCAGCATGGTACGCCCTGTGCTCGGAGACGAACAAACGGAGATTCCGAGCCCAAGAGAACCTCTCTCTGCGTACCATCGTCGGCGCCCCCCGCTACGTGAGGAACGCGACAATCCAGAGGGACCTAAGATGGGAAACCGTGGACCAGTTTGTCCAGAGGCTGGCGAAGGGCATGTTCGCGCGTGCGGATGCTTCACAACACCCGCACATCGCCGAACTGGCGCCGCACCACGCGCGCCTGCCCGACCGCCGCCGCCTGCCATGCGACCTGGTTGCCTAGCCGGCGATCACCCACTGCATACCAGCGCCACATGAAGACCACCGCCCGCAAGGGCCATCCCATGACCTAGGTTGGAGTCTTATCGACACTCTGACCATGACCTGTCCACAGGTGTGGACAGAGGCGATTCTTCGGGAAGAGGTTCGTTGACCTGACCCGTGGGGGGAGTGCGCAGACATCCTCAACCCCTTTAGAGCAGTTAGGACTGCAAAGGAATGAATCAAGGTATGTAGTTTTCTTTATCTTAAACTTTGTCCCTATCAGAATATAATGCTTTTGTAAGAAGGTGTACAAAGTTTAGATAAATAAGAATAACAATGTTAATTGTTTTCATATCCTAAAGGAAAATGTACAGCAAATTGTTTTATTAATATTCCAGCCAGCATAAGCATGTTGGACGTATCAAGGCTGATGGGATTGAAAGTTGAACATCTTAGGGCAAAGGCTGCACAGACTTCCCAGGCTGCTCTGCAAAATGCTCAGACCCCTATAGTATTAATACTATAGCAGTCCTTCAAATGAATTTATGAAATAATAGATTGACGAAGCAGGTAATTCTATACTTTACTATCAGTTGGTAGGATATAGTTATGTAGGAAATATGCCCTGAATCGTTACTTAATATAAATTTTAATTTTAAAAGTGCCCTTAGTATAATTTTAATGACATTTTCCCCACGAGTTTTCTAAACCATGTTTACTTTTCCTGTAAATATGCTGTAGAAAATATTAGCTATAATTTATTAATTCATGCAATCACGTAAGTGTAGTATACTTATATAGTTTTATGTAAAATATTTCTACTAACTTTTACATTATTTCTTTTTTCAGTGTTGTACCCAACAAAGAGAAGATGTGTGAAAAATATTTAATTATTGTTACTAACATATAATATCCCATTGCTGGGCAAAGGTCTCTAATGTGAGAATAATTAAAGTGAGATAACTTAAGTACCAAGACATGAATAAAACAAATTTACCTAGTTAAATATCATTTATTTTAGTCCTTAATCTATCAACAATTGCGCTCCCCGCAATAGACTTACTATCATATCATTCATAGAATGTCACCCTTTTTTGTTATAGTATCTCTCCTCATGTTCATTAGGGGTAACTATAGACATATGAGTACCATCTCCACAAGCCAGAACCCCTGGCAATCTGTATTTTTTGAAAAATCTGAAAATAATAAACATTTATACATAAACATTTACATACAGGCACATACAGTGCTCCTGGCCCCACACTAGGGTACCCTGGGTTGTGGGAACCAGAAACAACGATGACAAGACTGGGTTTTGTTTTCTTTATCCCCAGCCGGTGATTGAACCCAGGACCTCTCTCATGGTAGGCAGGGCAACAACTGTACATGGTAGCAGCACCACAGTTGTCCTATACCTATATTATAATTAGTACAACTTCAAATCAAATCAGAGACAGTCCGTCAACTTACACTTTTTTAAATTGTTTGTTTGTTTGAAAGAACACTATCTCTCTCATCAATGCTAAGTATAAGCATGTATTAGTATGTATTTGATATATTAGTATATGATATATATTTTAGTATTATGTAGATATTGGTAACTAGTAGTATTTAATGTTGTGCACATATGTAGCTCTACCTGTAGTTTCTTTTTTACCCCTCCAATCAAGGTTTGCTGGGAGAAATTTCCTGTTAGAGATAAGCTCGCCTTTGTACATGTTTTTACCTTTATATATTTTTTGTATTCTCTGTTTTGTGCAGTAAAGTATATATTTAAACTTATAAGCCACACAATCTTGGTATGCTTTTTTTGTTTATTACCAAACCAAAAGTAATAATCTAAAATAATTTTGATAGGCAAACTAATAAATAGGAATTGTATGATGTATGTGGCAGACCACCGGATAGATGGACGCTGAGACGCTGGCTGGCAAGCAGTGGCTGCGGGAGGCTCAGGACCAGAGTAGATAGTGTGGTAAAGAGGAGGCCTATACCCAGCCGTAGGTAAATGTAATCTGATTTGAATTTAATGGAATGATGTTAACATATAGTTACTTACTTCCTTTTAATTTGCTCCCTATCACGAAGTTGAAAGGGAAATTTAAGATTTCTGGCTTGTTGAATGCTAAGGTGACTTGTTTTACAATTTTGGAGACACTTGACTGGTAAACACAGTGTTTCCGGCTTTCTCATCCAATCGTCTGGTAGGAGCCTGTGGCAAAATGCTAAACAACCAGTACCTGAAACAAAATGAAAGCACTGTTACTAAGCTCACTTAGTTCTGTTTTTGGGAAACAGGGAACAAAAATTGATCATGTTCAAAGAAAAGTAAATGTGCTGTGATACATTCTAGTACTTTGTATAGTGTTACTAACCTTCGTGTCCACATCCAAAGCACTGGTTGGTGGCAAATTAAGGGTCAACTGAGTAATTAACGTGTCCACAAGCTAACTCCTTCGACCGTCAATATCGCTTGATAAAATCAGATTCTCTGTTTTAGATTGGGCTCGCGCTATAGCTATATCACACTCCTATGCCATTTCCAAAGTTCAGACATCAATTTCACGATTTTGACCTACTTTTCATCTCAACAATTCTAAACCAGTCCTGAAAAAGTAGCTCCACAATAACTTTAACACAACCGTTCGTTTGACAGCGGTTACGGTCCAACTCCAATCGAACTTCGGTTCAACCATCTGTCAAAAAATTAGCGCGATACAAAAAGTCCTTAAAGTTGTGTTTCGGTTATGGTTCAGCTATGGTTCGGTTGATATTTTTTACCGCGATCGCCCCCCAGCTTAGACGAGCTCTAGCATCATACTAAAAAACTTAATTAAATTGTTTTATAAAATTTAGTAGAATAGAAAATAACCGAAGATAGAGAAATATCCCAACCTGACACGCGTCATTCGCTTGTGACAGATTCATCATCACTTGATGTGTCATCATCGGTCACATTTATAATAAAAGGCTGAGTTACAGCGTCGCTAGCCACATCCATAAGGCCGTCTAATTTTTTCATCCTTTCCTCTTCGTTTTGAACGTGACCGACGCATTTGGCCCATTGGTCTGCTCCGACTCTCGCCAATCCTTCTTTTAGCAAATTTTTTATTACTGCCATTTTAAAAGATTTATTATTTCTTCCCACGTAAGACTTGACCTGTGCGCAAATCAGTTCTATTGAATTCAACTCACAGTGATATGGAGGAAGGCGCAACACAGTTACTACTTTAGATGCGGCGAGATCATCGACATATTTTGTTCTATACTTTTCCTTTACGAATTTTGTGAGTAACTGTGCTTTTATTTCGCTTGCTTCAAACGCTATGGCAACGCTACGTAATAAGTAAGCTTCATATCTAAAAAAAAATAAACAGATTACAGTGGCTTACCATTTTTCAAAATTATGAGCATCCATTTCTCCCTGATAGTCTCCATCCGACTTCTTCGCTTGAAATATCCATTCCCCACCTTCGACAAAACCATTCTCATTTCCTATATGGGTGTATTGTATCCTAAAATTACCACTATATTCTAAATATCTCGGGTAGACTCGATCCTTACCGCCGTTTGCACTCCAAATTGGATCTTCGTCCGAAATAGCTCTCTTTCACTCCTTGTGTAACAAACTACTATTGTTACCTCCTTGTTTTTGAGAAAGAGGTCCTATCGTATAAAAATCAAAGTCCGTGATTTTAAGCAGATGTCGTCTTTTCAATAATAAATCCAACCAAATCGCAAAGAAAATGTCCTTAATCCAAAATACAAGAAGCAAAGTCGTCGATAATTACTGGAAATGGAAAAACGCAGAGAACTCGGAACAATACCCACTGACACAGGACAGGGACAGTGAATGAAGAAACAATTTTTTTTAAATTTATATTTCCTCTTTTCACTTTTTTAGGTTCACCTCCTCCTTCGGTAGCTAGATCTCCTTTAAGTTCTTCATTATTCTTTTCATCAACAATTCAACAACAACATTCAACAAATCAATCAATCAAACCGATTGATCGATCGAATCGGATCGATTCAAAAGAATGAACCACACTAACTTTCCAAAGACAATAAGACTTTGATGCGCTTTGATGAGTAAAAAAATAATATGACTTTTTACAAACTATCGAAATATTCGTCGTCCGATAATTTTGCAAGAAAATAACTATCTTAGGGGAGTTACTTGGTGTCGAAATGATGTAAGAACAATAAATGATTCCTTGGTATGTGAATGTGTTCAGGATTGATATTCAAATGTAAGTAGTTACGGCGTAATCGTGTGTAAATTGGCTTGTTTACATTATTATGAAATGCTATTGAAATGGACTTTAGTGTGTGCGCGGGAGTCCTCTTACACCACCCTCTCCACCGTCATAAGAGAGTGGTACCGCACGGTGAAAGTAGTACGCTGACTTACACGCATGAGATCAGAGTTCGATCCCCGTCGCTACTGTTGGCTTTTTGTTATTTTGTCTGCTTTGCACGCATGAGATCCTGGTTCGATCCTCGCGGCGACAAGTGTCTTTTTGTTATTTTTAGCTTATGTTACTCTGAAAAACTGACTTAAACCAGACACATACCACTGCTATTATGTCAATATCACCTGACCATGTTACCATTAGAAAGCAATATAGGTCACACTCCGTCAGTGATCTTTCGACATCATCACTTTTCGAGACTTCTAATGTGAGCCTGCCACAAACCACAATAAATGATAGCCAGAACAACCCTGACGTGGAACAGCTAGACAGGTTAAGACATGACCTTGTTATTGCAGAAAATGAAATAGATGATCTCAATCTCGAGAACGAGCGGCTAAAAGACGACCTTGCAAGATGCCATAAACTTATTGACACCTACAAGTCATTTCAATTCACCGACACCAACATGACCCCATTAACAGCTAGAAAAAGGAAGAAACCTAAGACATCCATATCGACGGTTGAAAGCCGCAAAGTGACGTTCCCAAGTTGCTCGAATGACTGCAACCCTCAGAACACTTCAAATGAAACAGAGAAGAAAAACGTCACACCAAACATGCAGTCTCCTGATCAGACTCAGCGACCAATAGAAGTAGAAGCACACATATCAATATCAGACGAGACACACACAGATGCAGCTGAGGTAGAGAAAAATAACAAGGAAATTAAAGAGACGAGTTTACTTAAACAATATAAAGATCACAAATCAGACAAAACAAATCTTCTTTATTTGTTTTGTCTGGTTGTTTAATTTTATTGTACCCACAGACTTGAATAGTAGGGACAGGGCACGGAGCGCTTGAAAGTGTCGCTACAAAAACAGTACAAAATCGGGAAAATTGGACTGTTTGCAATCAGTCGCGCTTGGACGGTGACAGCCGATTGATATATCGGCAGCAAAAACAAAAATGGTGACCTGCGACGTAAAAAGGTGTAAATCATACCCAAATCGCAAAATATAAAAACAGGGAGTGTCGTATCACAAGTAAATATTATATTTTCAATCACTATTGGCTTTAAATTGATTATCTATAAAATATTGTTCTCGAAAAAATCCTCAAACGAAAATCAACCATTCGACTGACGTAACTTTGTAGCGACGCGCGACGCACAGTGAAATTCTATTCGTAATGTCAAGATTACTATTCGTAATGTCATTAGATTACTATTCGTAATGTCATTTGGTTCCCCCCCCCCCCCCCTATGATTATTAGGTACTTTATTACTTATAAATTAAAATCAAGGTCTTAAATTCCAAGTCACGCTACTAATGTGTATCTGTGAGCTTACATCCTCTTTCATAATTTAACGGCAAAGACAAAAATTAATATGCCTATTTAATTATGTTTCAACTTTTTATTAATTAAACATGAGCTAATTGCGTGAGACCTCGCTCCTTAAGTAAAATTTTAGCTAGATATATTTTATTTCTGCTTCTAATCACCGATTAAAAGTCACCGGGTATTTGAGAGTTATCCGTAGATCAACTTTCCTAATATTGTGTCTATACACCACAAATCGGAACGTGACCGACCGTGACGCCGTTACAATTTTTCGTACTGTCTTGGTTCCGACGAATTCCGACAGGGGCGCTATTTTTCTTAGCCTCAAAATGGTAAGAAATTTAGTACGGGAAGGCCTATCCTTAGTATTTATATCGATGCTTGTACCCTACAAGTACATTAAACAACCTGGATAATGAAAATTCTGAAAATGACAAATCCTTACAAAGCAGGAACCTCAATGATGATGATGAAACAAGCAGACGGAGAATTTTATTGATCGGAGATCAACAAGCTAGAGGTATTAGAAATGCTCTTCAAACATTGGTTGGTTCCAAATACCTAGTCACGAGTTTCTGGAAGCAGGGTGCAAGACTGCGACGTAACGACTGCAGAAAAATTGGAAATTTCCACACTCAACGAGGACGACTTTGTAGAACTAATGGGTGGTATTAATGAATCTGATCCATTCCTGTTCACATCGAACTTAATAGTGTGGCTACACCTGAACAAAGCCGTCAATATAATAGTTTGCGAAATACTCTATAATAGTAAATTACAAGAACGCAAACTTAACTATGAACTTCGATATATATGCAGCATGTACAAAAATTTATCGTTCCTGGATATGAACTACAGCAGATTTCTTCCAAGGGGATATACATTCATAAGGAACCTGAGTGGATTGCTTCTGAGAAGACTGCTACAGCTGGACTATACGGCGCAAAGAGCTGCATACATAAACTCAGTCGACGCGCGCACACATGGCAGGAAGGTTGAAGATAAATCAGTAAAAACTGAACCAGATCAAAGTGATATATTTCTAAATAAAATTGATACTGCTATAAATACTGATAATTATAATAATGATAATGTGCTTAATGACAAAGATGATAATGTAATTAATAATGCCAATGATAGAATTGATATGAATACACAAACTGACATTAAGGAATCTAATATTAATAAGGACAATGTAAGTGAGATTATGACACAAGATTATACTAGAAATAATCTTTTTCGTGTACAATAGCCTCCATATTCTCCATCAAAATATAAACGGTCTGCTTACTAAAGCTGACAACCTTACAGTACAACTGGAGGAATTAATAAAGGTCAATAAACCGATGGATGCTACATGTATCACCGAGCATAATATGATACCCTCTGATACAACCCAATTCAAAATACCCAACTATACATTAGCATCATACTTTTGTAGAAATAATAGAAATGGTGGCTCTTGCATAGTAATTAGCAAATATCATAAATTTAAAGAAATAAAAGAAATACTTAAATGTAGCATACCTAATATTATCGAATGTTGTTGTATAGAATTGGTAGAACACGAAATTATAATTATATGTATATACAGGATACCAACTCAAAAAAATAGGAACGTTAATCTAGAGAAGTTTTTCACAACGCTAGACAAGATTTTACTTCAAACATGTTACAGAAATAAAAAAGTTGTAATAGCAGGAGACTTCAACATCGACACCCTTAAGAACACTACTTTGTGCAACTTTTATTAGGCTACAATCTAAAATTACAAATCAAAGAGCCAACTCGTTTTGAAAGTGGAACATGTTTAGATAATTTTGCTCACAATGTGCAAAAAAGTGTAGGTGAAGTCATAGAACTTGCACTGACGGATCACTCTGCACAAATCCTTAAATGTCCGGTCAAAAGGATCTGTATCTTAAAGCACAATTTTATCATGAGACGAGATTACAGTAATGAAAAAATAAATAAGTTTGTCACGTGCATTTCCCAGCTAAGCTTTTCGGATATATTTGAATGCCAGGATCTAGATAAAGCATTCAACTCGTTTCACGATATGTTTGTACGGTTCTATGAACTTTGCTTGCCTTTCCAAAAGAGAAAGATATCCGTGACTACCAAGGCACAATGGATTACTAAGGGCATCAAATATTGTTGCAAAAGAAAGCGTGAACTCCTATGGAATTATAGGCTTAACCCAACACTAGAAACTAAAAACACATTCAAACAATACACACAACGGTTAAAAAGAGTTATAGATCAAACACAGAAATCGCAAAACGATTATGCCATTAAAACCTCCACTAATATCTGTAAAACAACATGGGGTGTAATAAACAAAACAAAAAATAACATACCAAAAAATAACATAAACATAATAAAATGTAAAGGACTAAACATGACAGAACCCAAACAAATAGCACAAGCATTTAATGACAATTTTATTGACCAAGTGGTACTGAATCCTACCAACACAAAACAAAATGATCTGAGACTAGCATTTCTAAATGATTCAATATTCCTGATTCCTGCTACTACCACAGAAATTCAGAAATATATAAAATCACTTAAGAACACAAACAGTACGGGTATTGATGGTATCAACACCAAAATAATCATAGCAGTTAGTAATGAAATCGCACCAATTCTTAGCCACCCGACGAACCTCTCCTTACAACACGGTGTCTTTCCTGATTGCCTCAAGACATCCATTGTGAAACCAATTTTCAAAAAAGACGACAGGGATGACATGAGCAACTACAGACCCATAGCGCTGATACCAATATTCTCCAAAATATTAGAGAAAGCTATTTATGACAGGCTATATATCTATTTTGAAAAACATAAAATACTGGCTGAAGAGCAAAAGGGCTTCAGAAAAAATAAAAATATTAACATGGCAATTTATGATTTCCTGAGTAAATTCAAATTCAAATTCAAAAAGAGTTTATTTCCATAAGAAACACATAGGTAACATTTAGAGAATGTCAAATCTTAAACTAACACATGTATAAGGTACAGGGAAATATAGCCTCCTAAGACCCAATGTACTCATTTGATCCTAAATTAAAGACATCCCTCATACCCAAGGCATATTTATTTTTCGTGCGAGTTAAGACCCAGTGTGATCATTTGATAACAAATAAATCATTCAAAGACAATTTGAAAATTGGCGCGTAAATCTTACTCGAAACATCATTTCCTGATTGGTTGGAACGTATACGTCAGTTTAACAGGAGTAAATTTATTTACCAATCACGTGAAATCTGTCTTTTCCTTGCAAAATGGCGAACCGGGAGCATCGGCGCACACGAAGTAAGTATTTATCGTGATTTATCCGTGAAATCTTTGATCTGCCAAGACATCCAATGCATTAATTTGGGAGACAAAATGTATGAGTTTATTGTATTAGGAACAGTTTTATCACCAATAAGTTTTCAAAGGTCAAAACTTTGCATCGTAAAATTATGTGATCATTTGTTCACTGTGGGCATTACTTATCATACATGTTGTGTTATTTTTGTGATTATTTGATCACATTGGGTTGTACTTTAGTATATAGTATGGTTTAATATTTTCGTTTGTTTTATAGATTTGAGAGATGAAGACGTTGAGGAGCTGCTGATGGATCAATCAGATTTGGAAGATATTGGACAAGAATATGGGGGTGACATATATTCTGACCCAGAGTTTCAACCCACCGAGGAACGTGATGACACCAGCGAATCGGACTCTGAACCTGAACCTGAATCTGTACATGACGTGACAGTCACACGACCGGGACCAGCACGCGGTAGGACCAGGGGCAGCTGCTCTTCAAATAGAGGACGTCAAGGTCATAACATACCAGCTCAGCACCATTCCATGAATACAGGTTGGTCACATAAAAACTTCGCTCCTCAGGAATTAGAAGTGCTACAACCTAGTTACTTACCCAACGTTCTAAAGGCAACCGATATGATGAGTTTGTTTAGGCAGTATATTGATGATGATATTATCAATACTATTGTTCAATGCACAAATCGAACATCCGTAAAAATACACGGCAAAAGCTTGAATCTGACCAAAGCAGAACTGTATATGTACATTGGCATATCATTTGTGATGTCAACTATAAACTATCCTTGGTTGAGGAAATATTGGGAAAGAAAATGGCGAGTAGCTGTGATCGCTGACAATATGCCTCGTAATCGTTACATGCAATTGAGAAACGCCCTTAAATTTGTTTATGACGATGATATTGCTGCTGACGCTCGGGCTAAGGATAAACTCTGGAAAGTGAGACCACTAATTGACAAAATTCAAGCCGGCTGCAAAAGACAACATAAAGAAAATAAATTGTCAATCGACGAAATGATAATTCCTTTCACGGGTTCTTGTGGAATCAAGCAATATTGCCCTGGAAAACCTAATCCAGTAGGTTTAAAAGCATTTGTGCTTGCCAATCCTAATGGGTTAGTTTGCAACTTTGACGTATATCAAGGGAATACGACCTATCCGCAATTCGAATCTACAAGTTTTGGGTTAGGAGATAAGGCAGTACTGTCTTTAGCCGAGTCTCTTGTTCCCGGACATACACTATACAATGACAGATACTTTACCACAGTCAAATTGGCTGATAGACTCCTTCAAAATGGTATTGGGTGAACGGGAACTATCCAAAAAAACAGAGTACCAGCTGTTGCCAGAGATAAGTTGATTGACGACAAAGTCCTAAAAAGACGTGGCAGAGGAAGTGTGAGCTCAATTGTTAGGGAAGACGACAAGGTTGCAATAACTAAATGGTTTGACAACAAACCGGTACTAATGTTGTCTACAGTTGAGGCTAAAGATCCTGAAGATCTATGCCGACGGTGGTGCAAGCGCGATAAAAGGTATGTCGATGTCAGCAGGCTGAGAGTCATTCACAATTACAACGCTTTCATGGGGGGCGTTGATTTGGCTGACAGAATGTTATCTGTCTGTCCTTTTCGATACAGGACAAGAAAATGGACTCAACGTTTTTTCTCGCACATGCTGGATTTAGCGGTATCTAATTCATGGATACAGCATAAAAATGAGCAGATTACAAAAGGCGTGCCAGTAAAGAATATACAGCAACTGCGCAATTATAAAATGGAATTAGGCGAAAAAATTATTGAGCAGAATACAGAAGAAGACAGCACTGATTCAAACAACGAAGAGGAATCAGAATCAATCTTAAAACGGAAGAAAGGAAGACCTTCTACTGAAGTTCCATCGAAGAAACGCCGTCAGAAAAGCTCAAAACATATGCCTCTACATGAAACAAAACAATCACGATGCCGTCATTGCCACTATAACAAATCTCGGACCAAATGCAGCACTTGCAATGTATTCTTGTGTCTCAACAAACAAAGAAATTGCTACAAAGAATTTCATGAGTAGATTTTTTTCCTTGATACTAGTCATGGTACTAAGAGGATTTTAAATTCCTACAATCTGGTTGTGAAAGGCACTTAATTTGATAGAGTTGTATAGATAAAAGTATATGTATAATTAATGATAAGATGAAGATTGTTCCTAGCGTTTGAAAAACGTACAACTGTTCCTACTATTTCAAGTTTTTTAAAATAAGTATTCGACTGATTATGACGATTATAAGAGACTGATTATGTTATTGTGTTTTGATTTTATATTTTTGTTTGCTATTAATAAGATTATAAATAATAAAAGAAGAATAAACCACTTTTTCATTTACTTTGTGATGTTTGTATTAATACCAACTGTTCTTGAATGATGATATAAAAATCAAGGTTATTTTTACAACTAACGCCCAATTTACTCATTTGAGAACAAAAATAAACGCAATTTTGCACATGTGAAAATGTTCTCATAACCTATTTACACATGTAACTAATAGGGGAACCTATTAAGATATAGCTAAGGTTGTTTGTTTCTATAAAACATGTGTGGGTCTGAAGCACTTCGAATGTGTATGTCCTCAATTAAGCACATTGGGTAGTTATGCATAAAGAGCCATTTTTGCCTTGGGCCTTAGGAGGATAGAACTCAATTTGAATTCCGTCACCTCAATGTTTTAGATGCTGGAGGCAAAGAGGCGACTAGAAACCTCCAGCTTTATACGTTATTTTTTACAGAATTGGAGCAAACACCTTCCCAAGCTTTCTTGTCTTCTACATAATCTGATATTTTGTAGTAACCTTTTTTACATAAGTGATTTTTAACAACATTTTTAAATTTATTTACAGACAATTCTTGTAACTCAGTCGGTATTTTGTTGTAAAAGCGAATACATTGCCCTTTAAAAGATAGATTAACCTTATGGAGCCTAGTAGTAGGTATAGCCAGTTTATTCCTATTTCTAGTGTTGACATTGTGCCTGTCGCTATTCTTAGGAAATTTATCAATATTGTTGTGGACGTACATTAGGTTTTCATAAATATACTGACACGGCACTGTCATAATGTTAATTTCCTTCAATTTACAACGCAGTGACTCTCTGGGACCCACATTGTAGATTGCACGAACAGACCTCTTTTGCAGCACAAATATTATGTTAATGTCTGCAGCGTTCCCCCACAGCAGTATGCCGTAAGACATAATGCTATGGAAGTAGCTGAAGTAAACTAGTCTAGCTGTTTCCACGTCCATAAAAAGACGGATTTTTTTAACTGCATAAACTGCGGAACTGAGTTTTTTTGATAGCTTATCTATGTGTGGGCCCCACTGAAGCTTTTTATCTAAGGTGATTCCTAGGAATACCGTGCTATCTACAATTTCTAAATTTTCACCTTTAACATTAACATTAGCCGAGACTTGTTTAACATTGGGGAGTATAAACCGAATACATTTAGTTTTGTTATTGTTCAGTAAAAGATTATTAGCACTAAACCAATTGACTACCTTTGAGATTGCATTATTCACATCGTCAAAGTTCAAACTGCGTCGTTTCATTTTAAACAAAAGTGAAGTGTCATCTGCAAACAGTACAATCTCATGATTATCTCTGACAAGATGTGGCAGGTCATTAATATAAACCAAAAACAGGAATGGACCGAGTATGGAACCCTGAGGTACACCCATAGTAACAACAGACCCTGGAGATCGTTTTCCATTAATGTCAACTCTCTGTATCCTGTTATTTAGATAAGAAGAGAGAAGATCTAAAGAGTTATTCCTAATTCCATAGTGATGTAATTTCCTGATCAATGTCCCATGGTCAACGCAATCAAAAGCCTTAGACAAATCGCAAAATACTCCTAGAGCATCATGCGACTCCTCCCAGGCATCATATATATGTGATATTAACTCAATACCGGCATCAGTAGTTGATTTGCCTTGTGTAAAACCAAATTGTTTACAGTGGAGCATGTTGTTGGTGTTGAAATGTGTAAGAAGTTGATTTAAAATTACTTTTTCAAATACTTTACTAAATGTAGGCAATACCGATATCGGTCTGAAGTTAGAAGGGTCAGATGTACTACCCGATTTAAACAAAGGTACTATTTTACTGTGTTTCATTAAATCAGGAAACACGCCAGATTCAATAGATGCATTAAATATGAAAGCTAAATCAAGTGCAATAACATTTATTAGGGGCTTCACAACATGAAGAGAAATATCCCAGAGGTCTGCAGTTTTCTTAACATTTATTGATTTAAAGGCTTTAATAATATCTTTATCATCTTAATAATTAAACAAGAATTGATTTTCACATCTAGGCACATAGTATTTTAGCAAAGATTCAGCGACTACTTTGGAAGAGTCTAAAGACTTTGTAGTAGAGATTGGGATGTCAGTAAAAAAAAATTCAAATGCTTTAGCTACATCAATATCATTTTTGAAAGTCATATCATTAATTTTTAATTCATGTTCAATGTTTTTAATACTGACCTTTCCAGTCTCACTTTCAATTATATCCCAAGTTGATTTAATTTTGTTGTCACTTTTTCTTATTTTAGATCTGATATAATTTGATTTTGCAATTTGACAAACTTTTTTAAAGATTTTTAAGTACTTTTATACTTTATCCATGAACTCTTCACTATGATTCAATTGTTTTTCACTATATAATTCATATATATTTTGTCTACTTTTAAGTATACCTACTGTGGCCCACTTACTAAAGTTAAGTTTGTCTGAGACCACAATCGATCTGGTAGTAAATACTGCATTGAACGCATTGCTGAATTTGTAAAAGAAATTACAATATGACTCATTAGGGTTATTGATAGGTAGTTTGCTATCCCAATTCAATTTAAACCTTTCAAACCGATGTGCAGTCACAGGTATGTATTGTATCTTTCTTGTAGAACTTTTTTTAAGTTAAATTTCTAGTCTAATGTATTGACCTAAATGGTCTGACTTTAAATTACTTATAATTTTTTAAGTGCAATTTTTTCATTTGGATAAGCAAATATATTGTCTATACAATTTGCTGAGGTTTCAGTTATTCGAGTAGGTTCCATGAAAAGTGGCTTTAAGTTGTGAGAAATAAATAAGTTAGTTAGTTTCGTACTAAGGGAGTAAGTTTCTAATAAATTTACATTGAAGTCTCCACATATCATAAGAGTTTTATTAGATTTTGATACTTTAAATAATATGTCATCCATGACTTTTTCAAAAACATCAAATGAACCTAATGGTGGGCTGTAAACGCTTATTACAATTATGCGCTCCAATTCAACACATGCTACTTCAATGTGGCTTTCAACTGATAAACATACTATGTCATTACGATTTTTGAACTTTATGTGTTTATTTAGAAATATTAGAGAGCTTCCACGAACAGCATGTGATCTGCAAAAAGAACTACCAACCTGGTGGTTACTGAAATTGAGCATTGAGCTCATGGCTTTTTAGCCAATGTTCTGTTAGACATAAAATATCAATATTAAAAGAGTTCATGTACTATTCCAACTCTAATAATTTACTGCTAATACCTTGAATATTTTGGTGGACCAGATTAGTAAACTTTGCTTTTATTTTACAATATTGAATTTTTCTGTTTTTATTATGTACTTTATTAATATTATTTGATGGGCTAGAGACTTCCTCTATTGTCGTTGTATCTAATTTAAATGACTTGGAAAAGCTTCCAAGGTTTTGTTTGAAACATCAGTATAATGCTCAATAGAGGCATTATGTGTAGCCAAATTTTTGGCTGTTATATTAAAATAATAAGACAGCGAATTTGCTACTTGTCTTTTATAATAGACATAATAACTAGGAAGGTAATATTTACCTTTAGTCAAATAATATTTATTTCTACTAACAAAATTGTTAGTATCCATTACATGTATATTATTATTGCATGATATAGTATGCAAGGTCATATTCAGCTTATATCTAAGATTGTTTTCTGATTGTGGCAGGCTGTCGCTGTAAGGGAATGTGAACATAACAATTTGTTTTACTTTTAAAGAACAGAGCTTGTCTAAATATTTAATTAAGTCAGACTTGTTCACATTACCGAGGCATATGATTAAATAACAGTCATCACTATATGTAGCATTATCTACTTTTTGCATAATATCATGCAGATTACAGTTGGGTAAACAGTTATTTATTACCGTATGCTCCATATACATATTTAATAATTGGCCCATATTTTTTCCAAGTTCATCACTGTACATAATTGTTTTTATACCTGGATATGAAGTGCTAACATCCAGAAGGGAAGAAGCTGACGGAGCACAGTCCGGCACACAACAGCAGCTCTCCAATATTTTAGTTTCTAGGCTAACCTGGCTACTGAGAACTGAATCTAGCCCCTTAGCTAGATTCAGTTCCCTGGTTTCCGCTCTGGTTTTGTCATAGAGGCTAATGTAGTGCCCCAGGGAGCGCTCTGCCTGGTGAAGTTTGCATCTTAGCTCATGCATGTTGTCCTCATAGCTAATCTGATTTTAATTAAGCTGAGCAGTACACAGCTCCAGTTTATCTGAAAGCCTTCTTTTATTATGAAGCTTTGTTACAACCTTTTTTTGTTTTTTTAGCATATTGTTGGTTTTTTTTATAAACTTATAAATTTTGACATATTTTCTTAACTTATTTTTACTTAGTTTCAATTTGTGTGTGCTGTCCCTGCTGCTGGCTGCCACATTACACACTGACTCATCCTTAGTAAGGTCAATAGTCATAGTGGGCAAGCTACAGCCCGCAACAGAGACATGGCCCAAGGAAGTATTTACTGCTACCAATGCATCAAATAAGCTCTGCGTGGTCACTGTGGCAGAGCTAATAGCCGCTTCTTCCAGCTGTGTGATATTGAAGTTCTGTGCAGGACGGACTCAAACTCAGTGCCACAGTGCTCATCAAACCCATCTCTTATTAGTTTCAGCCTATCTCGTTCCTCAGTAATAGAAATATTAATGGAATGTAGCGCGGACAGTTCCCTCTTTAATTTTTGATTGTTTTCTAAGGTTTCCAAGATATTTTTTTAATTTTCATCTCTTTCTGCTTCTAATTGTTCCACCTGTCCCTTTGCTTGCTTTAATTCCTGCAAAACCAGTTGGAGTCTGGACTCCGCTTGGCGAGACAAAGCATTGCGAGTCATCATTATGATTAGTAATGTGAAAACAAAGACAAAAAATACTCGCTATGTGCAAGGGAAAGGCAAGACAATGTCAGTTGAACACAGTGTCAAGACAGTTTGAATCGTCCTTTGGTCTGTTGGCCCGTGATCGATTATTTTATTTTATATATTATATTTATATATTATATATTATATATTATAATATATTATAATTCTGACCACGTTTATCACTGGGACACTATTAATTGACTTAACAAACACTAAAAACTATCACTATATTCACAAATAGACGAATTTAAACAATATTATTTAGTTAAAATACAGCACAGCTGTTTTTGACGTTTATGATGGTAAGATCATGCCAAACATTGATAGTGGCAAACCTGTCACATCATTATATATGGACCTTACCAAGGCGTTTGACTATGTTGACCATAAAATATTATTAGACAAATTGTATGCATATGGTGTACGAGGTAACGCACATGACCTCATTAAATCCTACTTAATTAATAGGAAACAATTAACCCAAATTGCTCAAATATGCACAAAATCACAAATGGAAATGACATGTTCATCTGACTCTAGGGACATAAAATGTGGAGTACCACAAGGGAGTGTTTTGGGCCCACTATTGTTCCTAGTATACATTAATGACATCCCAAAATGTGTTAATCATCCGATGGATCTTTTCGCTGATGACAGCACCGTAACATTTATAGGACACAATCTAAATACATATGAATCAGACATGAATAATTCCCTAATAAATTTAAAAGAATGGCTTAATAATAATAATCTTTTAATAAATATTAATAAAACAAAACTGATGAAATTTTCTAATGGACATAAAAAACCATTGACATTAAACATTAACTATGAGGGTAAACAAATAGAAGATACTGAGACCACAAAATTCTTAGGACTGCACATTGACAACAACATGTCATGGAGTACACACATTGATGTCTTGAGTAGTAAACTGAGTCAATTCTCATATGCTCTATACATGCTATCTAAACAAGTAAATAAAGATGCTGTTATAATAGCATATCATGGATTTGTCGAGTCATCATTAAGGTACGGAATAATGTTCTGGGGAAATGCCACAAAAAAGATATAATATTTAGAGCCCAAAAGAAATGTGTACGTGCAATATGTAAACTAATTTGTACAGATAGCTGTAGAGGCCACTTCATTAATCTTGAAATACTAACAGTCCCATCATTATATATATTTGAAACAGCAGTGTAGACTACGGGGTTCGGTGTGGAAGAAAACCAATACGTTTCTAGAAGACTGGGTATATTTTATCTTGAAAATATTTAACAAAAAAATGTCGCAACGCGGTGTGCGACTAAGCTCGCGGTTAGCAGAGGACTGCCTGCCCTTGATATGTAACGGAATGCTTTGCATCTGCCCGTTTTACAATTATATACTTAAAGTCTATACATTAAGGTAAGTATTTGCATAACAAAGTTTAAAGGAATAAAAGTACCTAAGTATATGAGCGCATCGCTAACACTCCCTCCCCAGTGCTGTCTCAGCACTAAACACTTACGGGAATAGGAGCGATGCGAGCCGCGGAGCGCCGCCAAGTCCCTGACGCCGTCCGCACCTCGACCAGCCGAACGCGGCCATCTCTGCCGGGAATTACCTGAGTTATTAATCCCTTGGGCCAGATATTCCGGGGAGAGTTGGGGTCCACGACCAAGACGAGGTCTCCAATTTGTAGCGGTTTCCGCTCTTCCTGCCATTTGGTCCTAGGCACGAGGTCAGGTAAGATTTCTCTGACCCATCTCTGCCAATACATGTCCGCAAGTCTCTGTGCCTTGCGCCACTGCTTGCGTAGGTTCAGATCTGAGTCGTCAAACTCACCGATGATAGGAAGCCTTGATGACGAGCCTAGGAGAAAGTGATTCGGAGTTAAGGATTCATTATCGCCTGGATCGACTGAAACGTGCATCAAGGGACGGCTGTTGACCATATTTTCAATTTCAGCCATCAACGTGATCAACACCTCGTCCCTTGGTGCGCGCTCATTCAGGATGACCTTGAGAGCCGTTTTTACTGAACGGATCAACCGTTCCCACGCCCCACCCCAATGGGGACTAGCGGGGGGAATAAAAGTCCAGTCCATGTTATTGTTGACACCTTCAGCTTTCAACACATCTGTATCTAGCGCCTGCATCGAGCGTTGCAACTCTGTGTCGGCGCCTCTGAGATTAGTTCCGTTGTCGGAGTACAGGTGGCGCGGCCAGGCGCGTCGTGCCGCCATACGCCGCAACGCCATAATAAGTGAATCGGTTGTGAGTGAGGTAACCAGTTCGATGTGAATGGCTCGAACTGTTAGGCATGTAAATAACACACCATACCTTTTTTCTCTTCGTCGACCCACAGCGACCTCCATCGGGCCGAATAAGTCCAATCCGCAGTGAAAGAAGGGTCTCTGATGATGTGCCACTCTAGCCTGCGGCAAATCACCCATGCGGGGAATCTGAGGTTTGCATTTCAATATTCTACATAACATGCATCGTGACGCCACGAATTTAACAGTAGATCTAAGCCTGAGTACCCAATACCTCTGCTTGATCTCGTTCACCACCGTCTCTTGACTTCCATGTGCTGCCTTGACGTGGAAATGCCGAACGATCATCCTAGCTACCGGATGTCGGCCGTCCAGGATCACAGGTCGCTTGATGTCTAGGGTCACGTCCGCGGCGGCATCGATGCGCCCGCCTACGCGGAGAACTCCTTGTTCATCTAGAATTGGCGATAACTTTAATAACCTACTGCTGCGGTGCAAGGTCATCTGCTTCTGAATCCTGGCTAATTCCTCTCCGAACGACTCAAGTTGAGCATGTTTTAATAACAGTACCTCGGCACGCTCCATCATAGCGCAGTCGATCTCGGCCGCTTGACCTTTGCACCTAGCAATGAACTTTAACACCGTGGCTGTGGCACGGGTCAAGCGAAGCCAGGAAGAGAAGCGCTGAGGGTCCGGCACTGGCAGGCAGGCAGGCTTGGCGAGTTCCTGTACGACTGCTACGCAGCCCATTGTCTCATCTTTGTAACCTGCTGGGATAACATCTTTAGGCCATACACTTTTGTCATCATATAAAAAAGACGGGCCTTTAAACCACTCGTCTTGCAGGTATAGATCAAACGATTCCCGTGTAGCTAAATCGGCGACATTAAGTTTTGTTGAAATGTACCGCCACTCGTCTACACGGGTGAGCTCGTCGATCTCGCCCAAGCGGTTCGCCTCGAACACTTTGTATGTACGGTTTTTGTTTCGAATCCAATGAATTACTGTTGTGGAATCACACCAAAAGTAACGCCGCAAAGGAGTGAGTTTATGTTCGTTTACAATTGTATTAGCCAGCCTTGCAGCTAAGACTCCAGCTTGTAACTCAGCCTTTGGAATTGTCAGGGGTTTGACCGGCATGACTCTGCACTTGCTGGCGATAAAGGCAACATGAACAATACCATTATTATTCCAGCGCCAATAGCCCACAGCTGACATTGCTTGGGATGATGCGTCACTAAATAAATGCAACTCAAGATTATTATAATTATTGTTAGGTACCGAGCAAGTCGTAGCACTGGTGGTTGTCGCTACGCCGTCGTAGCATCTCGTAACGCCATGTGTAGCCGTATCGGGCGCCGACGATGCAGCGGGTCCTTGCATCTCGCTCGCGCACGTAGCCTCCGGTTGGCTGTCCTTTTCTCCATTGCGCGCGGCTGAGCTGTAGAACCTAGGTATTCGTAATTTATTTATTACCTTTAAAAGATCAATCCATTTGCGCCATTTGATGTAAATATGATCTGGTATATGATCATCCCAGCCGATTGATAACCGCCAGGTATCTTGCAGCATAATACGACCTTGGATAGTGAATGGAGCTAGAAATCCCAGGACATCGAAAATCGACATAATTACCTTTAGCATAAGGCGTTTCGTAGGGCGCTCATCACCACTAATTATACTTTCGGGAATCCGCTTTAATGATACATCGAAAGCCAACATATCATCGGCGGGGTACCATATTAGCCCGAGAGTACGTTCGCCTACGTGCTGCTGGTCGACTTTAAACCTTACTGCCGCTGTGCCTAAGGACTCTTTTGGCACGCTGTTTAACACTGCAATGCTGTTGCTAGTCCAGTTTCTTATCTCGAAACCCCCAGCGCTGTGAATTGAACTTATATCTCTTACCATTTTTATGGCTGTGGCTTCGTCAGGAAGACTATCTATGTAGTCGTCTACATAGTGCGAGGAACAAACAGCATCAACAGCTTCTGGCATGGTTGACTCAAATCGGCGCGCGTTCAAGTTTTTTACAAACTGAGCGACAAATGGAGAACAATTTGCCCCAAAAATTAAGGATGACATTACATACGTCTTTAGTTCATCGCTAGGGTTGTCCCTCCATAGGAACCTTAGAGCGTGTTGGTCTTCGTCGCGAATCTTGACCCGTAGAAACATATCTCTTATGTCACCGGTTACTCCAACTTTGTTTTCCCTGAAACGTAACATAATACCAAACAGTGATGACAGTAAGTCGGGTCCAGTGAGTAGGTAATCGTTGAGACAATTACCATGTACCTTATTCGCTGAGTCGAAGACCAAACGTAGGCGTTGTTTATTAGGGTTGTCAACGCCAAAATGAGGGAGATAAAATGTTTTGGATCTCACCTGTGTGTCTGACAATTCTTGTGCGTAGTCATTTTGGAACAAATGACGAACGCGCTCCCGATACCTGTTAGCAAAACCGGAATCTTTAGCCATCTTCCTTTCGATGCCTTTCATCCTATTTAGGGCGGAAGGGTACGAGTCAGGCATATTGCAACGTTCATCCCTCCACGGCAGGCCAACATGCCAGCGGCCGTTGATGAGCTTGGCGGACCGCTCCAGCTGCGCGATCGCGCGGACCTCATCCGCATTTTGGCGCGCATGCGTTGACACCCCTACAGAATCTAAAAGAAATGAACGCCTTACATCTTCGTGGATCTCCCTCAAAGAGCACTCGTCCCCATTGACGTGATTCATCGGGCTATCTGCAATAAACAAATTAGTTTGGACATTCGTGGATAAACACCGTCCGGACGGACGGACAGTCCGCGGCACGCACACTTTCCCATGCACGCTCCACCCTAGTGGGGAGAGAGTAGCGAATGGCTCATTTGACTTTCCTACTCTCAATTGTATAGGTAACAGAAGATGATGATTATCTTGACCTATTAACAATTCTGGTTTTGAATCGGTAGTACACATATTATGTTCAATATCTGACAGGTAAGCATAATTAACCAATTTTAAAACTGACAAAGTTTGCAAGGGTAAACTCATTTCATCAACACAACGCATTTTAACATTATAAACCTTATTGTCCATACCCATAAGGTCCACGTTTACTATCGTCGATTTGCACACAAGTTCATCATCTCCGAAGGCGCCGCGAACGCGCAATGTCTCTGAGTGACCACGTAGACCGACGCGCCGCGCGAGATTCGCACTTATTAACGAGACCGAAGATCCATCATCGAGTAACGCTGTACTATTTACCGTCCCGTTAGGTCCTTGCACACATACCGGCACTACTTTTAATAACACTTTTTTATCACTCGCGTTTATATGCGTCAGAGTCTCAGGAATGATATCAGGCTCGGGATCATGCTGCACTAACGCATTCGTAGCTGAAGTACTCGGAGCGCTCGAAGGCCCCGATGATGATGACGTAAGCGGTACCTCGATCTTGTTTACTATGTAGTGAAGAAGGCGGTGATGCGACTCGCCGCATCCATCCTTATCACATGCGGGCGCGGGGCATGATTCTCGCTCGTGTTTACATAATAGGCATTTATAACATAGACCATGTTTTCTGACGAATTGCCACCTGACTTTGCGCAGCGCTCGTTTAAATTGTTTGCAATCAGTCAACTTGTGCACCGATGATTGGCGGCAGAATAAACACTTTTTATCGCTTCCTTCGGCATGTACTAATATTGTATGACTACGTGCGTTGTTGATGTCCACGGGTTTATGTCTGTATCCCTCATTTCTTGTCGCAGTATACATACTTGCAGTAGTTGAAATCTTAATAGCTTCGTCATTAAGAAATTCGGACATGATGACTAATCTGTGTTTCTTGCCCTCTTTGATGAGATTAAAGCTATAATCTGACCACTTCGAGATTAAGACAGTTGGAAGCTTGGATAAAATTATGGATACAATATTTACCCCTTGTAGGTGCTCCTCTTGACCAACTGCTCGTACTGCTTCGACGTAATTTTGCACTTTCAATGCGAACGTGATTATATCCTTGTGGTATTCGTGGTGCAGCGGCTGTAGCTTCTTGATGTCATACAAAATACGGGAAATGATGCAGTCAGAATTACCATATCGTAGTTCCAACGCCGACATGACTTTATCAGGCGACGTGGCACTTATGAACAAAGCGTTGACAGCATCCTTAGCGGCACCTCGTAGGCATTTTCTTAGTCTCCATAGGTTTTCTCTGTCCGTGAATTGACATATCTCGGTCGACTCATAATAAGCTTGCTTGAATTGCAACCACTCTAAACTATCCCCAGAAAACTCAGGTAGATCTTTTGTTATGCTGAGTCTACTGAGCAGACTGGCTTTCGGTGCGCTATTGACATTAGCACTGGAGATATTCTTTACCGCTTCAGCTAAAACATTAATTGCGCTGTTGAGTGCTGTGACGGTGCCATCAGGCGGCGGCAGCGAGGCAGCCGGCACGGACGCCGGGACGGGCGTGGGCGTGGCGGCGCGTGGCGCTGGGCCGGGTACGGGCGTCAGCTTTGGCACATGATGTGGCAACTCACCTGCCTCGAACTCATTGTTGAGGACTTGGTGCTGATATGATTGCGGTTCCTTGTGGTTACTCTGATGTTCCACCCATTCTGCTACTTCGCGTTGAGGAAGAAAATCCCTTCGATCCACTTGTGAACTGTATTCCAGGTCTTCCTCGCTGCTGCTGAGTGCTGCTAGTTGGGCATCCAGAGTTTTATCGATGAGCTCCATCTGAATAGCGGCTTTTTGCTTCGCAGCTTCTAACAATAGCTGTTTCTTTTTGGCTTCCTTAGACGACGAAGACATTTTGGAGCCCCTGCTGGTAGCAGCTTTTGTTACACTCGAGACTGGAGGCATTTTATTGTGAACACCGCACGCCGTTGGTTCCGACTTGATACTACCCTCAACTTTTTTTGTGTTGGCGAGGATATTATGAACACGTTGCGAGTGTTGCGACGCACTTTGCATCATCATTCCCAACTTGGCTGCAGAATCTTGACTATTAGGTGCCTCACTATGCTTGTCGTTATTGGACATCTTTTGTTTGTCTTCTAGAAGCTTCCTCTCCTGTTCTTCACGAAGCGCTTTCGACCTCCGTGTTTCGGGCTTGGTTGGCGTGTGGAACATGGATCCGGTTCGAAGACCACTTTGTAAACTACGGGGTTCGGTGTGGAAGAAAACCAATACGTTTCTAGAAGACTGGGTATATTTTATCTTGAAAATATTTAACAAAAAAATGTCGCAACGCGGTGTGCGACTAAGCTCGCGGTTAGCAGAGGACTGCCTGCCCTTGATATGTAACGGAATGCTTTGCATCTGCCCGTTTTACAATTATATACTTAAAGTCTATACATTAAGGTAAGTATTTGCATAACAAAGTTTAAAGGAATAAAAGTACCTAAGTATATGAGCGCATCGCTAACAAGCAGTATTTGTGAAGTGCAATATGCATCTCTTCAATCACATGAAGAGCAAACGCAACCAGGACAAACTGAGTGCTGACCCGCGAAAGACAGCATACTACGATAAAAGTATATTCGGTATGGCCACCAGAATATATAACAAACTACCGTTAACATTGAGGTCAAATGACAATATAAATGTGTATAAATATAATCTTAAAATAATCGGTTCGGCAGCAAGTACCGTACAAGCAACTTCTCTTGAGAAGAATTCTTTTTTTTAATGTTTCGATACCTAGAAAATCATTTGAGAATTATTACTGGAATATCTAGCGACGTTCCTACCTATCCCACCTCTCCGATCCCTACCTGTCCTTACACACACACACAATACACAATAATTAATAAATTTTATCGAATTTAAAGAATTTTCACGAAAAAGATGACGTCATAGTGGGTCCGCCATTTTGAATTTTAAAAAACTGATGAAAGATTCGAAACCAGCACCCTCAAAAACCCACATCTACCCCTCAATACTTGGAATTACATACAAAATTAACGTTGCGTGTTCAAAAAAGTCAGTTTTTTACAAATAAAAAACGAACCGCTGGACCGATTTTTTCTAGACTCCTTTCAGATCTAAGTCATGACGTGGCGTATCGATTGATATGGTCATCAAAGCGATTCGGTCCAGTAGTTATTGAGAAAACGAATTCCATAATTTTGATCACGTACATACGTACGTACACACACACACACACACACACACACACACAGACATCACTCTAAAAATGATTGCAAATGATTCTCCAGGTCTTAAAACGTAAAGAAAACACAAAATTACCTATTTCAATTTTCAGACCTATTATAATAACTTCTCAAGAGAAGTTAAAAATTCTAATTAACAAGGCATATTATTCAATAAATGATTTTCTTACCGACATTTTATAAATTTAATGACAATAATTATTGTGTGTCCTCCTATATGTGTGCATGCGTGTATAATCTGTATATATAATTTTAATGTTATTGTTAATTTTATACAATTAAGCACCAATGTTTGAACGCCTTACGGCAGATCATAGAGATACACATGCCAACATTTTATTAACATCCACCATAACTATGTTTCATCAAACAATAAATATTATTTATCTTTATCTTTAATTCAAAAATTTATTCTTCAGAATTGGAGCTATTACGCCAATCAGCGAGTTGTTGGGGTTGCCTCGGATAATTCATCATCATCGGAAGCAATAAAATCACCCTCGCTCCTCAAGAATTGCATCTTCATGTAAAACTGAAACAAGAAAAGACACCAAATTTAAGAACGAATGACCTAAAATGGGATCATCAAAAATCAGATCTCACCATATAGTGACCTAATGTAATAAATTCAGGACATTGACGTTTGGATAGTAAAGTTACTGTACTGATGTCTATAATTTATTTATTTAAAGGAAAGCCAACAGCACATTAATATTAAATAGGCACAATAATGTAACACAGAAGGCCAATTAAAGGTTTTCACGTATAGACACAGAGTATAGATACATAAAGAGTTTGAACTGGACAGGATACAATACAACACAATAGATACAAAAACTAGGCAGCAATAAAAATTGATAAGGAAAGGAAAAAAATATATGAATAAGTCAATTCTAAATAATTAACTAGCTACTTAGAATGTTGGCACGCAGAGAAGAAATCTCCGCTAAGCCGCGGTCTCACGGTTTCTACACTAGAGCAGAACAAAGCAATATCGTTATGTTTGTTTAATATCATATTGAAGTTATTGCCTACTCGCCAAAGAAAGGAATTCGGCCTGTAGTTTGTTCCGACTACAGAAGTATTTATGAGAGGGTTAAATCTTAATCGTTTTTGGGGAGTGTTTAAACAAATTTTGCTAAGCAGTTCGGGACCATTAATATGGTTGTTAGTTATTTTTAACAGAAATGATATGACACCAATTTCGCGTCTCGTGCTGAGTGGAAGTAGATGGAATTTGCTGCATAACGCCAGGTAGTTAATAGAGTCATATGGGATTTTCAAACGAAAGCAAATATATTTAATCAATTTAACTTGGATACGCTCAATCCTTTCTATGTAGGTATCGTAATGCAGATTCAAAATTTGGGAGGCAGTAAACAATTTTAAGCGTTTTTGCTCGATTAAAGCTTGCAGAACTTCTCATTATAAAACCCAGAGCCTTAGACGCCTTTCCAATGATAAAATCGATATGAGAGTCAAAAATGAGCTTAGAGTCATGCATTATTCCTTAATCCCTAATAGTACTGCAGCGATCAAGGGTCTGTTGCTTTAATATATACACAGAGTCTATAAAAACTCGTTTTCGTGTGAAAGTAATCACTGAACATTTGAATGGATTCACGTCGAGTTTGTTGTCAATACATTACGTGTCTAGATGATATAGATATGCATGTCGGTCAGTCGCATCTAAGTTTGTGTCAACAATTTTAAATATCTTCATGTGTTGATGAGCAACAGCTGGCGCCATCTACCGGTGAAACGGGGCAGCTGCGACTGGTACTCACCGATGTACACGCGGCATTGATCTGAGAGCCGTAGCCAAGATCGTTCGTTAACTACTGATCTGCTGTTTATTTCACTATATTAACAACAAAATTGTCATACAAATTAATATACTTACAATACCAAGAATCAACGAGTTTACTTGAAGAGCTGAAAATCCCCAAACATTGGACCTTCTTCGCCGGATGGATTATCATCAGGATCAGCAAGCAGCAAGAAGCAAGATCAGCATTAGACGGTCAGGCCAGTCAATCCTTTTTCTCCTATCCCAATATTCAAAGTGTGCTAATATTGTGCTTCGTCGCTAAATTCTAGTTACACGTGGCGTCTGCGCAGTTAACGTGACCTTCAAGTTGGCGTCAAGTGCAAATTAATCGCGATCTATCGGCTATTTCCAAGTGAGTACTTTGATTTCTGTCTCCCATAATGCCACCTAAGGCTACTAATTCAGGAACAACAGATTCCGATGACACTGCAATTAATATCTATAGATGAGTCGGAAGTTAAACTTTTGGTGCAAAAAAGAGGCATAATAAAACTTAAATTCACCTTGTTTTCGAAATATTACGATTCGCTGAGTAAAGATGTAACTGCAGTTCAAAGGTCAGAATTAAAAGAGCGTTTTCAAAATTTTGAGTCATTATTACAAGAATTTGAAAAAGTACAGGATGAAATTGAGTGCAAGATAGGAGAAAGTCAATTAGATAAAGAAAATGAAGAGAGGGAATCTTTTGAGAATCAGTATTATGCGATTGTCACCAAGTGCAAGGGTATTCTGGGCCATACTCTGTCATCTCCGAACCAAACAATGCATAGGCATGAAAAGCAACATTAAATTGCCAACTATTTCGTTGCCTTCCTTTGATGGTACCTACGATTACTGGCTAGAATTCCGCGATACCTTTATTTCGCTTATTCATAACTCGGGTAATTTGGATAATGTTCAGAAGTTTCATTACTTGCGTTCAGCTTTAATCGGTAACGCATTACAAGTGATCAAATCATTAGAATTTTCGGCTGACAATTACCTCACTGCCTGGGATCTCTTACAGAACCGTTACAATAACGATCGTTTACTGGTTCACAATCATGTCAAGGCTTTGTTCTCAACGCAATCCATGACAAAGGAATGTGCATCACAAATTCGCAAACTTATTGATGCAATTTTGAGAAATATGCGTGCCCTAAAAACCCTCGGTGAACCGACAGACTCATGGGATACTTTAATTATCTACGTGATAGTCTCAAAGCTTGATTCGTCCACTGAGCGGGAATGGGAGATCTACAAAAGCACAATCATTAATTCTCA
Organism: Argyresthia goedartella; assembly: GCA_949825045.1. Lineage (NCBI taxonomy): Eukaryota > Metazoa > Arthropoda > Insecta > Lepidoptera > Argyresthiidae > Argyresthia > Argyresthia goedartella. The sequence continues at coordinate 22,237,290 of OX463815.1, forward strand.
AAATCAACCATCAAAATTACCGCTGTCCGCGTTAATTACATTTCTTAAAGACAGAGCTGACGTGCTGGAAACAATAAGAACATCTCACTCTAAACACACACCCGAAATCACTACAAAAAAACTGTCGTCGACACCATCATTAAAATCACACAGTTATAATCACAATCAAAACAAATCATCGTCAAGTTCATTAAAGGCAAAGCATTATCGCCCGTGTAGTTTGTGTACCGCTAATCACCCGATCTATTCGTGCGAATCTTTCTTAAACTTGTCAAGCCAAGATAAATTAAAACACATAGACGATAAAAAACTATGTCAAAATTGCTTGCGCGCCGGGCACACTGTTGCAACGTGCTGGTTCGGGCCATGCAAGCGATGCAACCTTAAACACAACAGCCTCATACATGGTGAGTGTCATGTAGACTCTGGTGCATTAACATCTTCAGCAGTTGCATACACTGCGCCGCAGCCGCCTGCGCCGCAGCCCGGCTCATTACATACCGCGTCTCACACTAGTACTCACACGCATTATGGTAGCAGCGATAACAGTATTACGCACACGTCTTTAGAACCGGTATTTTTATCGACTGCCTTAGTGGAGGTGGCGGATAAAAACAATCAATATCACACAATTAGGGTACTTCTAGACAACGGAAGTCAACACTGTTTTATAACAGAGTCATTATGCGCAAAACTTCAATTACCTTTAATACAGTCCACTGTTCAGGTTACCGGGGTAGGTAACTCGGTAACTCAATCCACGAAATCATGTGAAATTCAACTGCGGTCCAAAATTAGTCCTTATCACACGCACTTTAATTGTTTGGTTCTGGATCGTATCACTGCACAATTTCCATCGTTAGGAAACACTCACAACATTAAAATCCCGTAGAATGTGAAGTTAGCCGATCCACACTTTCACTCCCCAAATCAAATTGATCTTTTGATCGGTGCCAATAAATTTTGGGAGTTATTGAGTGACGGTCTTATTCGCCTCCCCAACGGTCCTTTTCTGCAAAACACAACGTTAGGATGGGTCATTTCGGGTTCATTGCACAACAAATACTCAAGGATTAATCGGGTACAATGCAATTTCGCCCAGTCACTCGAATTAGACACACAGCTACGCAGATTTTGGGAGCTTGAGGAAGTTCGGACCGATACTAAATACACGGCATCCGAGAATGCATGCGAAAATCTTTTTAAAGACACCACACTTCGCGACGATAAGGGTCGTTTTTCCGTGCGCATTCCATTAAAGGAGTCAGCTGATGTATTAGGTGATACATTCACATTGGCCGAGAATAGGTTCCTAGCTCTTGAACGACAGTTAAACCGGAGCGCCCCGGACTATAAACAAATGAATAGTGACTTCATGAATGAATATGTAAATCTAGGTCACATGAGTCCTATTTCAGATTATAAAGCCGTGTTATTTTCTGCCTCATCATGGCGTATTTAATGAGAACAGCACGACTACCAAACTCCGAGTGGTATTTGATGCAAGCGCAACATCCTCGTCGGGAAAATCTTTGAACGACATACAAGACATCGGCCCCACACTGCAAAACGATATCTTTTCGATCTTGTTACGATTCCGTCAGTACAAACATATCGCGTGTGCAGATGTGGAGAAGATGTACCGTCAGATTTTGGTACAACCCGACCAGCGTCCTTTACAATTAATACTGTGGCGAAATGACCCCTCGGAGACGATAGGCATATATCAACTAAACACAGTTACTTACGGTACTGCATCCGCGCCTTATTTAAGCATAAGGTGCCTAAAACAACTCGCGGCGGAATGCAATGACGAGATCATCGCAAAGGTCATTAATGAAGATTTCTACGTTGATGATTTATTGACAGGACACGATGATAAGGATCAATTATTAGATATTTGCAACCGTGTTTCGAATGTTTTAGACTCCGCGTGCTTCACTTTAAGAAAATGGGTGTTTAATTCAGACTGTTCACAAACAAACTTTTCGTCAAAATCATTAACATTAGGCGATAACTGTCAGACAAAAACGTTGGGCTTGGGTTGGCTACCCACTTCCAACGAATTATTATTCACAACAAAATGTAAACAAGATGTGACTCATGTAACTAAACGAACGATATTATCAACTGTAGCTCAAATCTATGACCCATTAGGTTTGTTAGCACCGACGATCATTATAGCCAAAATCCTAATACAAAAATTATGGCTGTGCAAAATTGGTTGGGATGATCCCATACCTTCGCCATATTTACTTATGTGGCAAAACTTTATAAATAAATTAAAACATTTAGATGACATTCGAATCCTGCGTCACGTTACATCTCAAAATTCATATCGTACGGAACTACACATATTTTCCGACGCATCACAGGATGCTTATGGGGCTTGTGCGTACGTACTTAGCTATACCGATAGCGCATTCTTGCTTAAAACTCTCGAACGTTTGTGCGAGAGACACCTGAGAGATGGAGCGTTAAAACATATACCCTTACACAAGAATCAGCATGCATATAGTTTGGGTAAGTCTACTGAATCGGCTCTCCATGCAGTTGTATCCACAATTGAAGAGGCGATTCAAAACAAATGCATCTGTCTTGGAACTTTTATTGATATAGAAGGTGCCTTTGACAAGACGCAGCATAGCAGTATAAGTGCATCTCTAACAAGGCATGGAGTGTCAACAGCTGTAAACAACTGGGTCACAAACGTGCTTAACAAACGTATCGTGCGTCTAGCTGGAGAGTCCCTATCGGCGGAGGTAGTGCGGGGATGCCCGCAGGGAGGAGTGCTCTCCCCGCTTCTGTGGAATCTGGTCATTAACGACCTGATTACCAAGCTTAACGCTAATGGATACTACACCGTAGGATACGCCGACGATTTGGTAATCCTCATCACAGGTAAATTTGCGAGCACAGTATGCAACCTTAAACAAACAGCTCTTCGCATCGTGGAGCGCTGGTGTTTAGAATATGACCTGGCGGTTAACCCAACAAAAACGGTAATGGTCATGTTCACTAACAATAGGGCTCTTGGTAGGTATACCCTACCTAAGCTCTTTGGAACGGAACTCCAGCTAGCAACTGAGGTGAAGTACCTGGGCATAACCTTGGACAGCAAGCTCAACTGGAGTAGCCACATCGACAACAAACTAAAGAAGGCGAGTATTGCTTTCTGGCAGTGTCGGAGAATGGTGGGGAAAAAGTGGGGACTTTCTCCCAACATCATTCTTTGGCTGTACGTAACGGTGATCCGTCCTCTTGTCTGCTACGGAGCTGTGGTGTGGTGGACCAGGACCAAACTAACCACAATGGTAAGCAAACTCCAAAGCTTCCAAAGGCTGGCCTGCATGGCTATCACAGGTAGTATGAGAACTACTCCAACAGCAGCAATGGAGGCCATGCTGTGTCTTCCGCCACTCCAGCTATATATTAAGCAGGAGGCCGCGTCATCTGCGGTGAGACTCAACACCTTAGGACTTTGGAGGAAAAACAGGACCTCACACACCGCCATCCTAGGGGAAGTTTACAAAAAATTTCCCATCTCTATGGCTTGCAGTGACAGAATCCCTAAACAAATTGTTTTCGACAAAAAATACAATATACAGTTACATGAAGACCATCGGGTTGAGGGGCTCGACGTTAAAGAGCTCAGAATTTTTACCGATGGTTCAAAAACTGAAGCAGGCACTGGTTCAGGCACCTTCTCGGAGGACCTAAACATCAAGATGGCCATTCCACTGGGTGCCCATAATACTGTCTTTCAAGCTGAATGCATGGGCATCATCTCGGCCGCTAATGCCATAGCATCGAGAAAGGTAAGAGATTCCTCCATTCGAATCCTCTCGGATAGCATGGCCGTCCTACAAGCCCTAAATAGCAACACTATTAACTCAGGGCTAATCTACGAGTGTCACAAACGACTAATGGAGGTATGTCAACACAACCGCGTAATCCTTCAATGGGTAAAAGGACACAGCGGATCAAGAGGTAACGATGCAGCGGATGAGTTGGCGCGTAAAGGATCTAGCTTGACAGCGTATGGTCCCGAACCTATCATCCCTCTTCCCTTCAAGATGGTACGCTCATTTCTGAGAGAGTCGACCAGGAATGATCATGCCACTCTTTGGACAAACCATGAGGAGTGCAGGCAGGCCAAGCTGGCCTTGCCGTCCCCTAGCGCTAGGCTGGCTAAGACCTTACTTCGACTTAGTAGGCCGCGCATGCGACTGGTAACTGCAGCACTTACTGGCCATGGTTTCTTTAACAAACATCTATATGTCCTAGGTGTTACCGACAGCCCCCTTTGCAGAGCCTGCTTGGAGGCAGAAGAAACGGCTGCTCACGTCCTCATGGAGTGCACAGGAGTAGCGGACTACAGGGCTAAACACCTCGGTCAATCGAGGGACCTTCCAGGGATAGTCGGTAACGTAAAGGGCCTACTGGCGTTCCTGGAGGAGTTGGGTTGGCTCGAATGATGTCGCATTCCCACCCACACGCAAAATAGGCGCTTTCGTCGTCGAGTTGCGGAAACCAGCCCGTCTTACAATTGACAATTGACATACCGATAGCGCATCAGGTGAATCATTAGTTAATGTGAATTTGTTATGTGCAAAGAGTAAGGTCGCTCCCGTAAAGCCAGTTAGCATTCCGTGGTTGGAGCTATGCGGAGCCCTTGTAGGTGCAAAATTATACTCAAAAATTATAAAATCACTTCGGTTAACATTTGATGATGTTTACTTTTGATCGGATTCTACCATTGTAATCGGATGGCTTAGAATGTCGCCTAGCGCTTTAAAAACATTTGTTCAGAATCGCGTGGTTGAAATAAATGACTTGACAAGAGATTCGAGATGGTTACATGTTGCTGGCGTACAGAACCCCGCTGACTTATTGTCACGAGGTGCCCATATCGACGCGCTTCAATCATGCGATATGTGGTGATACGGCCCTACATTCCTACGGAACCCTAATTTGAATTTGCGTGATAATTATGTCGGTGACATTAATTCCGACGAGTTACCTGAGATTAGGGCAACAACTACGACACTGGTTTGTCAATCTGATGATGTGTTGTTTCCTTTTGATAGATATTCTTGTTTTAGCCGCATGCGGCGGTCAGCTGCTTATCTATTGCGCTTTATCAATAATACTCGCATTAGAACTAAAACAGATTGCCAGTTAGGACCTCTTACTGTTGACGAATTAAACAGTGCAACTAAGACTTTGGCCCGTATTAGTCAGCGTCAATCGTTCCCTGACGTTTACGAGGCTGTATTAAATAACAAAAACATTAAGTTTTCCCGTAATCTGGCCGGTCTCAATATATTTTCCGACACACAAAATTTACTTAGAGTTGGTGGTAGGTTGAATAATTCCGAAACATTTGCCTATGATAAAAAACACCCGGTCTTACTTTGTGGTAAACACACATTCACCCGACTTCTTTTCCGATTTCAGCACAAGTCTCTTCTTCATGCTGGCCCCCAACTGTTATTGTCCACGGTTAGACAAACCTGGTGGCCGCTCAAGGGACGTGAGTTAGCGAAACAGGTAGTTCGTACTTGTGTCAAATGCGTAAGATTGAAAGGGCAAACCATGCAAGTGCAAATGGGAAATTTACCCGCTGAAAGATTAGAACCAGGCTACCCGTTCATGCGCTGCGGGGTCGATTATTTAGGGCCTGTGTTCATACTAAACCGTCGCGGGAGAGGCGCGAAGTTGGAAAAATGTTACATCTGTCTATTTGTTTGTTTCGCGACGCGGGCAAAACACTTGGAATTGGTGACTACTCTTTCAACCGAAGGTTATCTTTTAGCTTTAAAAAGATTTATCTCACGTCGAGGTAAACCTTTAGAGATTTTTTCTGATCATGGCAGGAACTTTGTGGGTGCATTAAAAGAACTCTCTCAGTTTTTGGATCAAAATTCACAAAACATTACAGACTTTACAACAAATAATGACATTAAACTAAAATTTATTCCACCATATACGCCTCACTTTGGTGGATTGTGGGAGGCAGGAGTCAAGTCTTGCAAATTTCACTTGCCTCGTGTCGTAGGAAACGCTAATTTAACATATGAGGAGTTGAGCACAGTATTAGCACAAATTGAAGCTGTCCTCAACTCCAGACCCATGATTCCTATGTCCACAGTCCCCAATGATTTACTCCCTCTTAGTCCGGCTCATTTCCTGATTGGCCGACCGCTGACGGCGCCGCCCTGCGACGACGTCACCACCACATCTTCACATCGCCTGACTCGTTACGATCGTGTGGAGCAGATGCGGCAACACTTCTGGCAGCGGTGGTCGAAGGAGTATATCTCGGAACTCCAGATGAGAACAAAATGGCAGACTAATCTAGACACATTAAATCCTAACACATTAGTCCTGATAAAGGAAGACAATCAGCCACCTCTTCACTGGCGTCTTGTTCGAGTCCTTCAAACAATCTCCGGCACGGACGGCAAATCCCGAGTCGCAATCATCAAAACTGCAAATGGGGAAATACGACGGGCATTTCCAAAAATATGTCCACTTCTACCTGATCAGCGGATGCACAACGTCATTGATGACTAGTTTCGAGGATGGAGCCGTCTACTTCGTTGGAACTTGATGCTTCCAAGGCCGCGGGCATGTTGATGAGCAACAGCTGGCGCCATCTACCGGTGAAACGGGGCAGCTGCGACTGGTACTCACCGATGTACACGCGGCATTGATCTGAGAGCCGTAGCCAAGATCGTTCGTTAACTACTGATCTGCTGTTTATTTCACTATATTAACAACAAAATTGTCATACAAATCAATATATTACAATACCAAGAATCAACGAGTTTACTTGAAGAGCTGAAAATCCCCAAACATCATGTCATCCTCAAAGCAAAGTAATTGACTGTGAAAGAAGCAGTCTGAGATGTCATTGACAAGTATTAAGAAAAGAAAAGGCCCAAGTAGTGACCCTTGAGGGACACCACTCGGAATAGCAACCCAACTAGATATATAATTGGTAATCACAACTGCTTGGGACCTATTGTTAATGTAAGAGGCAAACCATCTGAGTATGTCACCTCTGATTCCCATTTTAAATAGCTTGGAAAGTAGAAGTTTATGATCGATTCTATCGAACGCTTTACTGTAACCCGTATAGATTACATCTACTTGGTGTCCATTGTCCATAGCATTTAAGAACTCATTGAATAGAATGAGATTAGATGCAGATTGATCGCCTTTTAATGAAGCCGTGTTGAACAGAGGAGAAGGATTGATTAAATGCAGCATATACCTGTTTATATACAATTTTTTCAAAAAGTTTAGCTATACACAATTTAGATATGGGCCTATAGTTGTTCACTTCAGACTTTGAAACCTTTTTGTGAATCGGCGACACGAAAGCAGATTTCCAAATATTAGGGACATAGCAAACGGAAACAGATTTTATAAATAATAGAGATATGGGAATAAATATAGATTTTGCACAGAATTTTAAGAAAACAGGACTAATATGGTCTGGACCAGCTGACTTGAATGGTCAAGTTCTGTTAACAATTTTTTAACTTCATTGGGATCTATTTCGATGGTAGAAATATCCGGCCCACCAGGGCTGAATGTCAAATTACCATCTGTCTGTAACACCCGAAACTAATATTGCCTCTTTCCCAAAATGCCTGAAATCCATAAAGACACCTTCCACTAATGACTGAATGTCTGAATACCTTTGGCGTTTTGTACAGTCGATGAAAAATTGTTTAGGGTGCTTTACCAGTTGAATATAATCTAGTGTAGACACCTTTAGCCAGTTATTTAATGCTTCATCTTGCTTAATATTTAATTGGGAACTAAGTCCACAGCACGGTTTAAAATGCATATAGTTTAAAAAATAACATTAAATTGGGTGAACAAAGCCGCAATTGATAAATTAATAATTACGTGACAGGGGTTAGCCCATCACCGCAGCTATTCAGTAAGATAGGTTTCCTCACGATGTTTTCCATCAATGTTAGAACGTCCGTCCGTATAGCAGTCTAGTACGTGTTTTGATCAGCACCGGGATTTGAACCTGCATCTCCTGTGTGAGAAGCAAATAGAGCTTTTTATAATATGGCAGCTCATGTCAAATAGCTTATAGCTATATTTTTTTTGTCTGGTCCCATTTCAACAATCATACTCTTAGAGGAGTTTCAACAAAGAGTTTCATTGACCTGAGATCATTCTGGCATGGCCACATCAAAGACAACTACTTCTTAACATATTTTTTTTAAAACAAATGACGCTGTTTATATACCTACTTTAAAATAGTAGATTTCATCAATTTTGCAAAATGGAAATAAAAAAGGACATTGTTGTCACTGAAAATCAGAAGGGGAAGCCTTGCCTTCTATATGATGGACACAAATATAACTTTGGGAATTTCAATAAAAGTGGCAACTCTATGTGGAGATGTACTAATCGCCCCGATTGCAACGCATCTCTGACTATCAATGCTCTAAGAAACGATATAGTGAGGCCCAGCAGCTCACATGTGTGCGAGGTAAACCATTCTCAAAATATTCGAGATAAATAAAATTATGCATTATGCAAAAAAGAAATACGCGACAAAATGACACTTTTTTTTTTAAAGTACGTGGCAAACTATTATGAGAGAAGTAATAACGAAGACACCGAAGACGTTGAAATGCCTTCGTATGAAGAAAAAAGAAGCGCTCTTTACCGAACAAGACACACATTTTAATTTTTCATAGTGATATTGCATTTTTTTTTACAAATTCAGCAATGCGTTCAATGCACTATTTACTACCAGATCGATTGTGGTCTCATTATCTTAAGTAAGTGAGTCACAGTAGGTATACTTAAAAGTAGACAAAATTTAAATGATTTATATAGTGAAAAACAATGGAATCATAGTGAAGATTTCATGGATAAAGTAAAAAAGTACTCAAAAATCTTAAGAAAATTTGTCAAATTGCAAAATCAAATATAAAATAAGAAAAAGTGATAACAAAATTAAATCAACTTGGGATATAATTAAAAGTGAGACTGGAAAGGTCAGTATTAAAAACAATGAATATGAATTAAAAATTAATGATATTACTTTCAAAAATGATATTGATGTAGCTAAAGCGTTTTTTTTTTACTAACATCCCGATCTCTACTACAAAGTTTTTAGACTTCCAAAGTAGTCGCTGAATCTTTGCTAAAAGAATGTACCTAGAGGTGAAAATCAATTCTCGTTTAATTGTGTAGATGATAAAGATATTATTAAATATCTTATCAAATCAGAATGTGAAAAACTATTAAACACTTTAAACTCGCCGCTAGTTACTGTCGTCCGGAAAAATCACGAGGAGGCGTTTGTATATTTGCAAAAAATCACATTGATACGAAGGAATTCGTCATTGCAAAGGAATTGACAGAACCATTTTCTTTTGAATGCTGTGGAGTAGAGATTACGGAATACAAAACCATTTTAATATGTCTTTACAAAATACCTAACGATAAATATAATAAGCACTTTTTGGATAAACTGGAATCATTACAGTTCAGTTCAGTTTATTTATTGCATTCCATATATAATATAGGTGGAGATTATCATTATGGACCTTGTCCAGGTACAGCAATTTGCGAGAGGGCGATATTACAATATTGCAATATTTCTACGTACTACTTAATTTATATATAAATTAAATTGTATCAGATACTTATTTATATAATGTTAGTTTTCATATGTTTGAAATTTTTATTCTATACCTATTTTAATAATTATAATTCGTCATTTAAATAATCATTTACACAATAATAGCATTTAGTAATTAATAGTTGTTTTAATGAACTTATAAATATGGTATCTCTAGTTTCTGTCGTCAGATGTTTTGGTAATTTAATAAAAAATTTGCAGTCATTACTAGAGGGCTTGAAGAGTGTATGTTTAGTCTAGAAGGTGGTAGCGCTAGTCCTTTTCTTGGTCTTAGGTTGCGATTCGTTGGCATCTGATCTTGGCGTTTTGTGTAAAATTCAGGATATTTTCGGACGAATTTACAAGTTTCCAGTATGTATATGCTAGGGAGTGTGAGGATTTTGTGTTCTGTTAAGTGTGGCCTACAGCTGTCTCGAGGATCAATATTTGTGAGTATGTGTATTAGTTGCTTTTGTAGAGTGAAAACGCTTTGTGCGTTAGTGCTGTTACCCCACAGTAGGATACCGTAACTAAGCCACGCATAAGCATAGGCATAGTAGGTAACTAAAGCTGTTTTTAGGTCCGTTGACTTTTTTACCTCCCGGAGAGCGTAGGTAAATCTAGATAGCTTGGAGCGTAAGATTTGGGTATGTACTTTCCAATTTATATTCGTATCTATATTCAAACCTAACAGGGAAAATTCGCTCACCGTTTCCAATCTTATGTTGTTGAATGTGAAATTTATGTCTAATGGTTTTTTCTGAGGTGGGTGAAATAACATTAATTTAGTTTTATTGAAATTTATCTGAAGGTTATGATCGTTTAGCCATTTTATAGTACTATTTAGGATAGTTTCTAGTTTATTATTTATTTCTAGGTTATTTGCGCAAGGTGTAAGGATAGAAATATCATCGGCAAACAACACACATGGATCGCTCATGATTCTGGGGAGGTCATTAATGTAAATTAAAAATAATAAGCAACTAGCGACACCACCCTGGGGGATTGAACCTTTAATGTCTATGGTATCAGACTGGAGTTTAATAATTTCTTTGCTATTCTGGTTCAAGTATTCCATCTCCACGAGTTGTTTTCTATTGCTCAGGTTAGAGGAAAACCATTTATGAGTTATGCCCCGTATTCCCATACTATGCAATTTATCTAACAATATATCGTGTCGGACTCTATCGTAGGCTTTCGACATATCAAGCAGAATACCAATGGCATATTTCTTATCATTTATTATATTTATAGCCGTTTGTATATATTTAAAGACCGCTAAAGATGTAGACCGTCCTTTCCGGAACCCGTTCTGGCCTTCGTTAAATAGTTTAAATTTCTCACAAAATTTATACACTCTATTACACATTGCCTTCTCAAACATTTTTGAAGCCGTCGGCAGTAGATCGATAGGATGATAATTTGTTGTTTTTAGTTTAGAGTTTTTCTTATGTACTGGTTTTATGAGAGCAATTTTAAGTAGGTCTGGGAAGGTACCTTCAGTGAAAGATTGGTTAATCATGAGGTAAAAAGGTAGAGTCAACTCTTCTGCACATTTCTTAACCAATTTAGGAGGTAAACCATCTATGCCGTGACTATTTTTACATTTTAAGTTTTTAAGTATGTTATTGACTTCTCGTTGGGTTACTGGGTAAAGAAACATGGTTTGTTTGGCTTGGTGGTTCGGGTAGCGCCTGCTAGCTCTCGGTGAAGGGCTCTCTCTTTCGTTGCCCACTGATGCAAAGAAGTCATTGAATATTTGTACTATCCTATGGGGGTCTGAAATTATTGTATTGTTTATTTGAAGATTGATGTTGTTATTTTCTTTTTTGGGCCTTTTGTTGGTGCATTCGTTTATTACATCCCACATAGTTTTAATTATATTGTTTGATTGGGTAATTTTTCTTTTATAATGATTCTTTTTAGAGATGATAATTGTTTTTTTTAGGGTTTTCTCGTATTTTTATAGTAATCGGTAAGTATTTTATTGTATTTTGATTTAATTGTAAGTATTTTTAATAATCTTTTTGTTTCGCATGACTTTTTTATTCCAACAGTGAGCCAATGTTTTTTATTATTACTTCGTATCTTTATTTTACGTAGAGGTATGCAGTCATTTAATATTTTATTGATTAAGTTATTAAATATATTATATTTATTATTTACATCAGTCTTTATATTTAGAGCATTATACCAGTCAATATTTTTAAGCGTGTTTTTAAATAATGTTATATTTTTACTATTGAATAATCGCATTGTTTTGGTCCACGTTATTTGTTGTGTCAGTTTTGGAAGCTTTAAATGTAATATGGTTCCAGAGTGATTAGAAAATCCCAATTGCTCGATAGAAGTGTAGAACAAGTTTTTATTTAGATTTGTGAATATTAGGTCTATACATGTTGATGAGCTAGCTGTGTGGTGTGTTGCCTGTTTTATGTGTTGGGTTAGCTTAAATTCTAGCATGGATTCTAGAAGTTTCGTTGTCTTAGGATTATTCTTTAGTATATCTGTATTGAAATCTCCCCCTATCACAACATTGAATCGAGGAAATTTATTGTTTACAAAATTAAGCATTTTATTTAATCGATCGTAAAAAACGCCCTTCTCTCTTCTATTCCAATATAGAGACACTATAATAAGGTTTTCATTTGTTAATTTAACTGCACACATTTCAACCACGTATTCAATGGACATATTGGTTATATCTGTTAGCTCCGCATATTCAATATGGTCCTGCAGTAGGATGCACACGCCACCTCCTACTCTATTTTGTCTAGAGAAGGATATTGCAAATTTATATCCGCTAAAATTAAGTAACTCTATTTTTGCTTCAGTTAGCCAGGTTTCTTGTATACATATAGCATGATATTTCACATTCTGATTTATGAATGATTCTAGTAAGTCTTGTTTATTGTAGAGGCTTTGGAAATTTTGGAATAATATATTAAAATATTTATCTGTGTCTGCGAAAGGAACTATTTTGGGTGTTATTGGAGTAGTTATGGTGATGAAAATTTTCTGTGTTCTTCGTGTAGTTGTTATGGTGTCTTTTGGTCTCTACATTTGTTTCAGTTGTGGCATTTTGTGTCTGGGTAGACTTCATTTCAATTTTTCTTCCGTCCACAAACAGTTTATTGTCTCGTATGACTGCATATTTTCCCTGTTCTCGGGCATTTAACATTTCATTTCGCATATTCCTTCGTTGTTCTCTAGTATTTTTATCTAGGTATTGAGATACAGTTAGTCTTGTTCCTTGTAAGTAGTGGCCATTTTCCAAGATGTATTTTGACATTCTCTTACTTAGTAATTCTATGACAAGTGGCCTGTTGAAGTTATTGAATTTTCCTATGCGATAAGTATCTTCAATGTATCCAGTCAAATCTACATATAGTGTGTCTCTAAAAAAATCTATTATTCGGCAGTGGAGGTCATTTTCATGTTCTTTATAGTACTCGTCTGGTCCGTAGAGTACTATTTTCTTGCTGTGGTTCTTGGGTAAATCGGAATTTATTGGTTTGGCGGCATGGAATTTGTGTACGTAGTCTTCCATTTCCCGTTTTAATTTCTCATTTTCTTTGCTCAGTTGATCTATTTTACTGGTTAAATCAAGTATATCTTGCTTTCTTAAAGAATTTTCTTTGGTTAATTTAGTTGTTTCTTGTTTGATCTCTGTCTTTAATTCAGTTATGGCTTTGCTTACTTCAATATGTATAGCAAACTTTAATTGTGATATAATAGTTTGGTTATTTTCTTTTAGTTGTAACTCAAATATTTCTTACAGGTTTTGTAGACTTATATCGTTTCGTGTGTAGCTAATACATTGTTTCTGTGTTGGTGATTCTGGGCAGATAGTATCTCCAAGTAAGCTTGTGTTTTCGAACATAGATGTATCGATTTTGGAATGTTTTGTTCTCATGGTGACTCCTCCGGTGCTCAAGGAGTCTTCCGAATTATTTACGTTATTGAGCGTGTAGGCATTTCTTATCGGAGTGTTTTCGTTCCTATTTCTTCGGTTCGTCGGTTTACATGGCGGGCATAGCCAGGAATAGTCATAACTTTGTTTATTTTTCTCAAAGAAATCCTCTGCTATATTCAGACATTTGTAGTGGTAATTACTTTTGCACGAGCAGCACGTTATTCGTTCGGTTATATTAACGCGTTGTGTGCAGGCTGAGCAGCTCATTTTAAATTAAGCTCTTTTTTATTATTATCAGCGCTATCTAGCGTCGGGTAGATTATTCGATATATCAGTTTTTATAGCTCTCTCTAGCGTCGAGTGGCAGTAATTCAATAGATGTTTGCTCTGGAGGAATTTGGTGTAGGGTAGTAGTTCCGCTACTCGATGATAGATGTCGCTATAGTCGCCATCAGCATGATTTTGCTGTTTTGAGGTTATTATTTACTGTGAATTTAATAAATCACTATATTTTCATTCATTTGATAGTTGTAATTTAGCCAGACCAACCTCAATTTAGTCGTGAGTTTGCTCGTCGTTGTAGATGTTGCACATTACAGCAGATTTTCCGTCAAGGTTACGCTCAGTTTTATTTATCTAAGTTTTAATATCTTCACTTTGATAACAATATCACTGATTCATAACTTGGTTTTACACGTGAATAAGTATTAATTTTTTAGTTAATGTGTGTTTTTTCACTATTTTGAATTATTTACTCAGGAGCCGATGTAAACATGAGCACAGTAGCGCCCTCTTCTACTGCATAAGCTACGATATAAACTAATTAATACTAAAGTCATAATAACAGGGGATCTTCATATAAACATTTTAAAGGACTATCGATGGTCGAGAGACCTAAAAGGTATTGTAGAAGCCTATAACATGGTATTTCATATCAATAGACCAACAAGACTAAATTCATGTATTGACCATATAATAAGCAATATTACTGAGGCTCACGGTGAAACCCAACGCCTGGGACTATCAGACCACGACACCGCTCAATTTTTGTCTGTCCCTGTGACAAAAAAGAACAAACAACTCTGCTACTGGTATAATTGGAAAAGAGTTTATGGAATGGATAATATATTAAAATTTAAAGGTCTCTTAGATGGTCTATCCTGGAATGAAGTTCTAAATACTACATACTTCGAACCAGCATTCAAGCTGTTCTACGATACGATTACCTTACTTTACAATTTGTGCTTCCCGATAACTAGAGTCAAGGTCAGAGGAGATACAAATAGGAGTCCTAAATGGCTCACTAAAGGTATAAGGATATCATGTTTAACAAAACGTAAACTTAGATTTCAATATTACCAACAAAAATCAGAATCAAACAAAAATGACTACATTAGATACAGCAGAAAGTTGCGAAAATGTATTGAATATTCCCAAAAATATCAAAATAACAATTATATAAAAATATCTAAAAATAAATGCAGGGCCTCATGGCAATTAATTAAAAATGAAAAAGAAAATGAAAATCAAGACATTGAAATAAAATCTATAATAATAAATAATAGAGAAACGAAGGATCCATTGGAGATGGCCCGTGGTTTCAACAACTACTTTATAGACTTGACCAATAATAAATTGACTACACAACCAGACAATGACGCTATCAATAAAGTATCCCAATCAAATTCTAGCATCTTCCTTAGGCCGTGTACTAAAGATGAAACTGTAAAGACAATCAGACAGCTAAACAATACCAATGCTACCGGCTATGATGAAATTGCAACAAATATTTGAAAAGATTGCTGCAAGGAATTATCTCCAGTGTTGACAAAACTAGCCAATCAATCACTTACAGAAGGTTATTATCACTTACAAAAGAATTAAAAATATCGGTAGTCAAGCCATTGCTCAAAAAAGGAGAAAAAACCGATATGAGCATGTACAAGCCGGTTACTCTTGTCCCTGTTTTGTCAAAAATTTTCGAAAAAATTATGCAAAATAGAATTGCATCATTCTTATCAAAATTCAGTGTTATTAAATAAGAACAAAACGGTTTCCAGAAGGGAAAATCCACAACTCTCGCATGCTTCAATTTAGTAAAACAATTGGCCGAGGCTATTGATAAAAAGACACCCACAGTGACCGTATTTTTTGACATGTCAAAGGCTTTTGACTTCGTGTGTCATAATATTCTCATAGGAAAATGTGAAAGATACGGTATCCGCGGACCGGCGTTAAATTGGATTAAAACCCACCTGAGCGACCGTACACAGTATGTCGTAATAAAAAAGTTAAATAAAAACTTAGAACTAACTGAAAACAAATCAGAACTACGTAGAAATACATTTGGTGTTCCACAAGGTAGTGTGCTTGGTCCACTATTGTTTTTGTTATATATTAATGACATACCAGAAGTGACAGAACACCGTGGCACCCTATTTGCGGATGATATTTCTATTATCTTAGAGTGTACAGATACAAATGAATTTAAAAATGATATAAATAATACAATTAAACAAATAATCAACTGGTTAGTAATGAATAATTTATGTGTGAATGTCGAAAAAACATCGTTTATGCAATTTTCAATCAAATTAAACCTGAATAAAATTTATCCCTGACATACCAAAATCAACCAATACATGAATCAAATGAAACAGTTTTTCTCGGAATTACAATAGATCCTCAATTATCATGGAAGGCGCAAGTTGACAAAATATGTAAAAAGATAAACAGGTTTACTTTTGTACTGTACCGCCTTACGAAAGTAGCCAGCAGAGAATCAGCTCTCTTAGCTTATCACGGATACGTGGCGTCCATGCTACGCTATGGAATCGTCGTTTGGGGGAACTCAGTGGACATACCACGTCTCTTTATAATACAGAAACGCTGCATACGAGCCATATGTGGCGTAAACCCATATGAGTCTTGCAGGCCGTTGTTTAAAAAACTAAATCTACTAACACTGACTGGCATTTACATATTCGAGATAAGCAGTTTTGTAAAATTAAATATCAATTTATTTACCAACTTTTCCAGTGCATATCCTTTTAATACTAGATATCCAAATCGCCTAGTAGTCCCTAAATCAAAAACGGCACTTTTACAAAGAAACTGTTATTCTATGGCTGTGAAAATATTTAACTGTTTACCCGCAGACTTACATTGTTTACCATTACCTATTTTTAAGTTTAGGCTAAAAAGAAGGTTAGTTAATAACTGCTTTTATGATTTAAATGAATTTTATAGCATGACATCAAAACTCAATAATTAACTTAATGTTATTATTACGGAATATTGTTATTATGAATGATTTACTAATTAAGGTATTAGTGTTAGGATATGTGATTTAATTTATATATTTTAGCTACTAATTGTCGGTACATAACACAAAGATACCCGACTCAAATTTTTGCATGCCACAAGTTGGCTGAATGTGCCCTTCTGAATTAATTATACCTACTTCAAGACCTATGACTGTACCACATCAACGCAAATAAATTTAATTTAATTTAATTTAATTTAATTAAAATCAATAAATGTTAAGAAAACTGCAGACCTCTGGGATATTTCTGTTCATGTTGTGAAGCCCCTAATAAATGTTATTGCACTTGATTTAGCTTTCATATTTAATGCATCTATTGAATCTGGCGTGTTTCCTGATTTAATGAAACACAGTATTTGTTTAAATCCGGTAGTACATCTGACCCTTCTAACTTCAGACCGGTATCGGAATTGCCTACATTTAGTAAAGTATTTGAAAAAGTAATTTTAAATCAACTTCTTACACATTCCAACACCAACAACATGCTCCACTGTAGACAATTTGGTTTTACACAAGGCAAATCAACTACTGATGCCGGTATTGAGTTAATATCACATATATATGATGCCTGGGAGGAGTCGCATGATGCTCTAGGAGTATTTTGCGATTTGTCTAAGGCTTTTGATTGCGTTGACCATGGGACATTGATCAGGAAATTACATCACTATGGAATTAGGGATAACTCTTCAGATCTTCTCTCTTCTTATCTTAGGTTCGTGCAATCTACAATGTGGGCCCCAGAGAGTCACTGCGTTGTAAATTTAAGGAAATTAACATTATGACAGTGCCGTGTCAGTATATTTATGAAAACCTAATGTACGTCCACAACAATATTGATAAATTTCCTATGAATAGCGACAGGCACAATGTCAACACTAGAAATAGGAATAAACTAGCTATACCTACTACTAGGCTCCATAAGGTTAATGTATCTTTTAAAGGGCAATGTATTCGCTTTTACAACAAAATACCGACTGAGTTACAAGATTTGTCTATAAATAAATTTTAAAATGTTGTTAAAAATCACTTATGTAAAAATTCTTACTACAAAATATCAGATTATTTATTTATTTATTTATTTATTTATTTATTTATTTATTTATTTATTTATTTATTTATTTATTATATTTGGGACATCAACAGCGTATATATTATAAATTAGTTACAGTAGGTAAATACAAAAAATTAAGCCGGTAACAGATATCCACAGAAGGTACAATAAACAAGTAGAAGAAGAAAAAACTTAGCGGTTATCTTAGCAGTATACATATAGACATTCAGTTTTAGGAAATTAGAAATTTTATACATGTACAGGATGATAATAAGGGGATATGTGAGGAGTGTAACTGTATTGTTTGTGTAAGGGTATGTGTGTGTGTGTGAGTATATTTATGTAAGGGTGTGTATGTGTGTTTTGATTCACTTGTTACCCTCGTCGTCTATCAAGACATTTATAATGTCATGACGGAACTTGGCTTTGGAGGATGAAAATGGATCCAAATCACTAAATAGTTTATTATATTCAGAGGCGAGGCGAGCTATGGTAGGATTTTGGGCATAATTAGTATGTGCTAGAGGGACGGAGAATAATATATTGGATGTATGGCGAGTGCGGCACTTTGGGACGCAAAAAGATAGTTCAGATAGTAACGGGGGAGAATCGAGGCGGCCAGATAGAATATCGTGGAGTACCATCATGTCCAGTAATACTCTACGATCTTCGAGAGTAATGAATTGATGCCGGTGACAGGACTCCTCGTACGAACGGTCCTGGATACGGGATCTGAAGTTCAGGTGTTTCTGGAATTTGTATTGAATACGTTCAAATCGCTGGATGTAGGTAATGTAGTTCGGGGACCAAATACACGACGCGTATTCTAAAATACTCCTGACATAGGCACAATAGATCAGCTTTATGCATCCCAGATCGCTGAAAGGTTTGCAGATACGAATGACAAATCCAAGATTCCGAAATGCGCGACCCACGATGCTTTCAATGTGCTTTTGAAAGGTTAGTTTACTATCCAGTATGACACCCAGATCTCGGATCGTGTCGACGCGAGTGAGTGGTTGTTTATTAATATTGTAATTATATACTATTGGTACTGGACGCCTGGTGAAGGATATTTGGGCACATTTGCTAGCGTTTACAGAAATTCTGTTTTGTTTATAATATACACTAAGGCGATCGAGGTCGGACTGCAGCCTATCACAATCAATACTATTGGTCACATCAAGAAAAATCTTTTTATCATCTGCATATAACAGGAATCTGCATTCACGAAATACTGTGCAAATGTCATAGAGATAGGCGTTATAGAAAAGAGGACCCAAATGAGAGCCCTGTGGTACCCCCGATGGTATGTTTATGAAGTTGGAATTATGTCCCCCAACAACCACAGCCTGCTGTCTATTAGATATACACGATGTAATCCACCGGTAGAGGTCACCGTGTATTCCCAAGTGGAATAATTTGCGCAGCAGTATGACATGGTCTACACGATCGAAAGCTTTCTCGAAATCTGTGTAGACCACGTCAACCTGTCTGCGTCTGTCCATCATGCCGAGAACAAAATTCAAAAATTCAGAAAGATTACTAACGGTGGATCGACTCTTAAGGAACCCGTGTTGCTGTGGGGGGATTCCGCGCGAAACAATGGGGTACATACTGTTGTAAACGGCTTTTTCGAATACTTTGCCAAACACATTGAGGATGGATATTGGCCTATAATGTTCAATATTATCCTTAGTGCCCTTTTTATGGATCGGAAGGATATGCGCTTTCTTCCAAATATTCGGATACGAGCCTTCCTTCAGCGATCTGTTGAATAGGATGCACATAGGAAGACACAATTGTTTCGCGCATCGTACTATGAAATATGGTGGTATCTTGTCACTACCTGCACCACCATTGATATCAAGGGACTGAAGCAATTCAAGTATAGAGTCAGGGTGAAACTGAGTGGTACTGATAGTGTTGTTATCGTCACAAAACGGTGGAGCCAAAGGAAGATCGGGATAGGATGTTGCTGGTTGACTGAATACTGAGCCAAAAAAATCGTTAAAACCTTTACAAATGCTAGGACCATCGGAATACTGCACACCATTGTAGA
Source organism: Argyresthia goedartella (assembly GCA_949825045.1). Taxonomy (NCBI): domain Eukaryota; kingdom Metazoa; phylum Arthropoda; class Insecta; order Lepidoptera; family Argyresthiidae; genus Argyresthia; species Argyresthia goedartella. Next base: position 22,257,314 of record OX463815.1, read on the forward strand.
CTAGTGATTGCGGGTAGGCCGATTTACATCTGCGTGCTTTTACAAATGACCAAAATTGCTTAGGGTTGTTTTTTATATTTGTTTGCATTGATTCAATATAGCGTTTAAAACATTCATCTTGAAGAGCCTTCTGCCTTTTGCGCAGTATTGAGAATTCAGTGTAATCTAAAGGATTATTGTAGAGTTTCCATTTCTTGTGACAGTTGGCTTTAACCCTGTTTATTTTAATAAGTGCCTCGCTAAACCACACAGGATGTGACGTTTTTTTCCTTCTGGTATCCTTAGGTATATGATCACTAATTGTCTTATTAATAGTAACATAAAAATTATTAATCGCATCATCAAGAGTGCCCTCATTGAGGCATTCGGACCAGTCGAACTTGCTGAGTATATTACAGATTGCATCATAGTCACCCTTGTGAAAGCGGTGTCTAGGACAGTTTGCTTCGTTAAGAGGTTTGGATGTTAGGTCGTTGGCAAGTATTTCTAGACAAGGGTGGGCTAGATCTTCCTTAATGAGCGGGACGGATGAACGTGAAATTTCAAGTGCGAAGTTGCTGAAAATTAAGTCTAAGGTATGACCGCTCACATTGGTAATAGTGTTGAACTGATTAAATTCAAGTGCCTGAAATTCATCGACTAAATCAGTAGCTGCTTCTTGGACTGCTATAAGTTCCCTGCGCTGATGCTCAACACCGGTGGGTGACCATCGCAAGCAACGCAAGTTAAAATCGCCAGCGACAATAAAATTTGAATCAGGGTTTATGGTTTTAACATGGTTCACGGATGAAATTAAATTATTAATGTGGAGTTGGAGAACCGGATAGAGGCCGCTTTTTTTTGGGAATATATGCAGCACATATGCATAAGTCCTTGGAAGTACCACGAAGAGCCTTAGCGGGTATGGTAACCCATAGGTATTCCGTGCTAGACGTAGTCCATTCAGGACGCGCAACCGCGTTTAGTGTGCGACGTGCGATAACCAATACTCCACCACCATCCTTCCTACCCGTGGCGATACGGTCGCGTTCAAGGCGAAATACATCGTAACGGTCATCGCATAGTTCGGAGTCCAGCACCCCATCTACGAGCCAAGATTCAGTAATAATTATCAGATCAAAATTGTTTGCTAAAATACTATTATATAATGTTAACGTCTTTGTCCTCAGTCCTCTGACGTTCTGATAATAAATATTAAATTGATTAGCCGCGAATGTAGTTCAAGTGAGGTTCTCCAGAGAAGGTAGTTACAATAGTGATGAGACAATGCTTGGAACACATTAAAGCCATGATGCGGGAAGACAAGTGAGGGAGGTGTGTGTGTAATAGTGCGTGTAGAGTGGCGATTATCAAATATAATGTTAAAATTATTAATATTAATTATGTAGAAGACAAGAAAGCTTGGGAAGGTGTTTGCTCCAATTCTGTAAAAAATAACGTATAAAGCTGGAGGTTTCTAGTCGCCTCTGCTTCCAGCATCAAAAACATTGAGGTGACGGAATTCAAATTGAGTTCTATATTTCCCTGTACCTTATACATGTGTTAGTTTAAGATTTGACATTCTCCAAACGTTACCTATGTGTTTCTTATGGAAATAAACTATTTTTGAATTTTGAATTTTGAATTTTTGGAACAAACCAGAACCGAATTTCCCCAACTAAAAGACGTGACAGTGTCCAAAATACTAGCTGAAAGTTTCCTCATGGCTGAAGAAGATGACACAGAGAAAATTTTATTTTTTTCTACAAAAGTGGGCCTTGAAGCTGCGAGAAATGGAGAGTCGAAGCAGTGTTCGGGTGGTGGGACTTTTAAAAGAGTCCCAAACCCCTTCTATCAAATATATACTGTACATATAGATTTGAGTACCAGCCTCGAGGTCACAAATGTGGTACCAGTACTGTACGCTTTATTACCTAATAAGACTGAAATCACGTACACGAGGCTTTTCAATTTAATACGGCAGCAACTGTCTATTACTATTGAAATTTTCAAATGTGACTTTCAGAAAGCACAGATGAACGCCGTCAAGTCAACTTTTCCTGACGCAATTATAACTGGATGCTACTTCCACTTCAACCAGGCAGTGTGGAAGAAGGCAAAGGCAATAGGAATTCACCCTGCTGGACGACGTATTACCCGGTTGTGTGCCAGTCTCCCGTTGTTGCCAGCGCAACATATACCTACCTGTTGGCAAACCATTACAGAGAAAATGGAAAAATTTGAAAAAAATGGGCCAATTTCAAGCATATTTTGAAAAACAGTGGGTGAGCATGGTCCCTACCATTAGCTGCGGAACCGTTAAGCGCCGCCGCAGCAATAATGCTTTAGAAGGCTGGAACAGGCGGCTTAATATGAGAATGCCACACAAACCAACACTAATTCGCTTCATTTATATGCTAAAGAAAGAAGCACAATACCAGGACACACGTACGAGAAACGCGGTATTATCGGGTGCGCGTCGAAGGCGCAACGAAATAGCCTTCGACCGTAACTTTAAAAATCAGCTGCAGGAGCTAAATGATGACAAAAAAAACTCTTTTGAGTTTTTAGACGGAAACGTTACAACTAAATTATATTTAAGTTTGTCTACTGTAGATAATATTAAATTGAAACGTTTTCTTATATATTTATCTATCCCGCACTATCCCACATTTTTTATTGAATTAAGAATATGCCTATTTTTTTAACAAGAATTAAACTTAAGTTAGTTTTACTCTTACACGTCTTTTTCTTATAAAAATCATATAGGGTCAAAAATCAGTAGGTACCTACAAAGTATATATTTGTAACAACTGTACATCGATTGTCATTTTCTTTTTTCATGCATATGGAAATTAGGTTATTATAAATTTCAGTCATTTTGGGAAAGAGACAATATGAGTTTCGGGTGTTACAGACAGATGGTAATTAGACATTCAGCCCTGGTGGGCCGGACCGGAAATATCATAAGAAATAGGGGGTATGTCCGTATCAGGGTTACCTGATTGGATAGTAGAGGGTGTAAGAAATGTGGAGGAAAAATACCTAGAAAAAAATACTTAGAAAAAACATTACAAATAGATTCTCCTGTAGTTTCTGTAGTATCTAGGTACTTAAGACTAGTGGGAATTCCATTCGATTTAGATCGGGTTTTAACATATGACCTAAACATTTTAGGGTTATGCTCTATACTATTTTAAATTGATGTTTTATGTATAATCATCAAAGCACTTGTTTTCTAGTGAATGGACTCTATCACGTAAAAGTTTATAAGTAATCATATCGGCTGTCCTACCACCATATGTTTTATATTTCTTTAAAAATTTTGGTTTTTCTTTAATGACTTCGATCAATATATACCATTTAAGGTAGCATGAGTCGCTGACCATTCTAAAAGGAATAAATAAAAGTTTAAGCATATCTATTATAGAATAAAAGAATTCAACTGCCTCTTCAAGTGACCGCTGTGAAATTTCTGTGTTCCAATCAATTTCAGATATTTTGTCATTTATTGCGTCATAATCGCCTTTATTGAATAGGTATTTTAAATATCATTGTGATTTTAAACAATTCAAATTCAAAAAAGAGGCACTGAGAAGGAGGGGCTTGTGATGGTGATCAATAGGTACTAGTGGGTAGAGGCACTCAGTCACGGTAATGTCAACAGGAGATATAATCAAACACAAAATTCGGCCTTTTGTACTGTTCTGGACCAGATTAAACTGACGTAAGTCGTGAGTCATAATTTCATCAATAAACAGTTTTTCCGAGTAAGTCGATCCGGGTGATGGAACTAAGTGAAGAGCGTCCAAGGGACGTGAGAGGTCTATGCCACTGAGGTTGAAATCAGCTACCAAAATAAATTTATCATTCGAATTTGAGTTAATATTATCATTTAGTTGGTTTAAATAATTTTCAAGTTGTTGAACGTAACTAATTCCTCGGATTTCGGCGCATAAATATAAGCAGCAGAGATGAATGTTAAGGAGGGATTTATTGTTTTGCTTAATGGATACGGTAACCCATAAATCCTCAGCTGAAGATTGGTACGTAGGTTGCGATATACTACGTATTTCCTTACGTACAGCAATAATAACTCCCCCACCCCTCGTTTGCCTAAAGTTATAGTTCCGGTCGCGGCGCCAAACAACGTAATTATTACCAAAAAGTTCAGAATCCAAGATGCTGTCCAATAACCATGTTTCAGTTAGAATAACCACATCGTATGAGCCTCTTTATTAATCTGTGTATGAGCTTAAATATAAATTACGCTTTAACCTCTGGAATGTCCAAATTCCAAATTCAAAATTCCAAAAGTCTTTATTACTGTACCTTGTCGGTCCTTAAGTTCTGTCACAAGGTTTTTGATAGATAAAACTCAGCAATAAACTTTTTCTATTCGTATTATACATGATTAAAAAGATTATTTTATACGAATCAAATTGCCATACAATACATTTTGTACGATTATCGCAATATGACAAAAAACCTTATAACTTCAGACAATCGCGAACCCAAAACACGCCGCAACTGACAAAAATACCACTTACCAAAAATTTAATAAAAAACCAGTGTTCCAGATAACCAACAAGGTTTTTTTTATTTTTTCTGAAAACACGATTTTAGACCATGCTTAACAACTAGCATTTGATTTTCTGTTAGCTTTCAGTTCCAACTGCTCCCAAAGAGAACTTTACGTACTTTTTACGTTTTCAGAAAAACGTATAAAAATGATCTTGTGGGCAACAAGTACACTACGTAAAATGTGAATATGAAAATTAGTTTTACCCCACAGACTTGAATAGTAGGGACAGGGCACGGAGCGCTTGAAAGTGTCGCTACAAAAACAGTACAAAATCGGGAAAATTGGACTGTTTGCAATCAGTCGCGCTTGGACGGTGACAGCCGATTGACATATCGGCAGCAAAAACAAAAATGGTGTAAATCATACCCAAATCGCAAAACACAAAAACAGGGAGTGTCGTATCACAAGTAAGTATTATATTTTCAATTACTATTGGCTTTAAATTAATTATCTATAAAATATTGTTCTCGAAAAAATCCTCAAACGAAAATCAACCATTCGACTGACGTAACTTTGTAGCGACGCGCGACGCACAGTGAAACTGCCCGCTTCCTATGATTGAAAAACGATCCGATTTGGTTATTTTTCTATTCCTAATGTCAAGATTCGTAATGTCATTAGATTACTATTCGTAATGTCATTTGGTTACCCCCCCCCCCCATTTCAGTCAGTTAGAGTTTGTATTTCACTGTTTTCGTTTTAATTCACAAATGTAATTAATTAGTTTATTACTTATAAATCAAAATCAAGATTTTAAATTCCAAGTCACGCTACTAATGTGTATCTGTGAGCTTACATCCTCTTTCATAATTTAACGGCAAAGACAAAAATTAATATGCCTATTTAATTATGTTTCAACTTTTTATTAATTAAACATGAGGTAATTGCCTGAGACCTCGCCCCTTAAGTAAAATTTTAGCTAGATATATTTTATTTCTTCTCCTAATCACCGATTAAAAGTCACCGGGTATTTGACAGTTATCCGTAGATCAACTTTCCTAATATTGTGTCTATACACCACAAATCGGACGTGACCGACCGTGACGCCGTTACAATTTTTCGTACTGTCTTGGTTCCGACGAATTCCGACAGGGGCGCTATTTTTCTTAGCCTCAAAATGGTAAGAAATTTAGTACGGGAACGCCTATCCTTAGTATTTATATCGATGTTTTACCCAGACTTAGTTATCTTATGCTTCAAAATGAAGGTAACGGGTTCAGGGAGGGTTCTGACTAAAATTTCACGTAAGTTTGAAAGGTTTTAAGAGTCATGGAAAAAAGATAAAGTGAATCACGTCCGTATTTTTGATTGGGTAAAAAAGTGCAAAATCTCTGAAGAAACTAGCATTTGTGTAATATGGCTTTAAGCATTTAAATCCAATAATCGTTCTAATTTATCAGTATTTAATGAGCTATCAAACCATATATAGTATTAAATAAAATAAAACTTGGTATTATTTACTATGCGGCAAAATATTTGTGACAGAACTTATGGACCGACTAGGTATAAGGACACCAAAACACAGAACAACTAATAGTACTACGTAACAAAAACATAGAGGTAGGTGATCAAATAAAAAATATGTCTCAATGTATGTAGTTGAACAAACACAGTAAATATCATCATTATGAGTGCGAGAAGGCAAGTAATTGAGTGGCACGGCAATCGTTGCTAGTGTAAAAGAGAAAAAAATCGCAGTTAGCGAGCGAGCTCGAACAATAGCAAAGTAACCGGTCGGCGGTCGGCTCAGGGGAGGCAATTTTTTTTTATATGGAGCAATTTTTGAAACGAAACCAAGAGAAAGTAAAGTATAAACACTCTAACAATAGACTAATGCAATAAATTGTATAAGAAAGATTTAAAACTTGATTCTTGCAAAAAACAATGATTACAATGGATTAACTTACCTCGCCGAGCCGCTCCACGTTGTTGCGACGTCATTTACAGTAGCATCTTGGTGAACGAGCTGCTCACCTTCGTACAACAGAAGCTGGTCATCATAAACGAACTCTCCCTGATGCAGATCTGCTCAACTAGCTTCAAGGAGGTTGAGATCGCCGCCCCCAAGAAAGTGCTGGATGAGATCGCCATCACCACCGTCCGCCTCATAACGTGGAGGAACGCGAGCGGAAAGAAGGATGTCCAGGTGTTCAATGAGACTGAACCCGATGACGTTCCAACCTACGTGGCCCGCAACCTCTACAAGCTGCCGCCGGTGACATTTGACCACGTCAACGTCATTCGGCTGCTGAAGGACATCGTGGGGCTGCAGGCTGACGTTGTCGAAAACCTAAGTAAGTCCCTGGAAGGACACACATGCTGCTGTGTTGCGCCGTGCCTGCCGCCACTGCCTGCACTCTGCACCACCTGCGTATCGCAGCCCCCGCCGGTGAGTGCAGCTTGAAAGCTGCCCCATCTTCTCAGTAGATCCATTGGCCAGATCCATCATGGATCTAGCAATAAAAAAAAAACTCAGTAGATACACTTTTAAAGCAGTGGATCTAATAAGAACATTATTCTCAGTAGATCCATTAAGTAGATCCATTATTAATCGAGAGAGCCTTTTTTATGCTCTCGTATATTTTTATTTTCCAAACGTGTATTGTGTACCGAATAATAATAAATAGCCTTTTTACCAGTTCCAGCAAATGATATTTAAATTTTCCGTCTGAGATGCCACCCGGTTATCATCCAAGTAACCTTTTTGTTGAGTAAGCACAGGTTATAAGACTGTGTCTGTCTACGATTGGCTAATTACATTCAAAATTGCAAGGACCATTTGTAACATTGACGAGCCTACTCCACATATTTATCTGTTGTTTTTGAAGTGAAAACTTCTTTAGCATCGTTGTGATCTTGTTATGAAACGAAAAAGCGACGGTAAAAAGAGACAGATACATAACTCCATAAGATTTACGTGCGAGAGAATGAGATAGAAAGCATTACTTAAATACAGTGTTTCGTATATTTGCGATCTCCTCTTTGTGCGGTGCTTCGTACCCAGTTTCCCTAGCAGTCGCGCGCGGTTTGCTATCGAGACAACATGCCGAGTGATCCGTCAAAAACTGTAAAAACGATACCAATCATATATTGAAAAAACATGGTGTGTCATATTTTCGGTAAAAAACAATTATAAGTTTTAAAACGTAAAAGATTTGGGGCTGAATTCACCCTCAATCTTACCTAATAACGTAATTTTAAAATAAATGTTTTAATAAATGCGTTAGGTGGAACAAAGTTCGTCGCCGAATGAATGGAGTCGTTTTTGACATGTTGTGTTGAGAAAGTTTGGCGCCTATTTTTATTTTTGCTTAACATAATGTTTATAATTAATAACTAATATCTACATTATAGATAATTAACATCAAAGTCAAAAAAATATATTTGGCTAGTACGGTACTAATAGGTTTTTCCCCAAATTTTTTTTAATAAGCTTTTAGTAGTGAGTTTATGCTTAATTTTGATCATAATGATTTTATTCATTAGTTTTACAACAATTATCATCATCATTACATTACATATACAACATTATTATTCCAGATTTCCAAAACATGAAGTCTGAAGAGAAAACCGGCGGCAAATTATTGCAAATGAAAGGGGCGATAAATATTTTAAGCCAAAGGATTCAAGTGTGGTTTGTTTAGGAAATATGTAGATGCGTTTGCATTATATATGCAAAAAAAAAATAAGAAAAAAAGCTCTTCTAAGCGACAAGTGTTTATTAAGCTTAATTCGTTTCAAGGTACATAAAAATATATACACAGTCAGGTCATAAGTTCTGTCACACAACAAAAACTTTTGAATTTAGAACGCTGGCCACAAAAAAGTTTATTGAATTCGAATTTAAAATTTTTCATGAAAATAAAAATGTGTACTTTTTAGAATTTTCCTCATTTTTAAATATGGAGTGGACACTTAACCTCTCCTTTCCCGCTGTCAGCATAAGCAGCGCGGCCCCGATCACTCTATGTACCGCTGTCAGCATAAGCAGCGGGATGACTAATATTTTTGAAACCGGTATTTTTTATCCAACGGTTGGACCAATTTTTACGGTTCGATCATGTGTGGACACCCAATTAGACAAACTTTATGGTCTGTGTGCTAGTTTATGCTTTTCCGTAGAAAAAAATAATTCAACCGCGTTTTGAAAATCACTTTCTTCCGGACGCTCCCAACGTATGTGGTGGTGAAATTTTATTGAGAGAAAAGTGTGGTTTTTTTGGTGAATTGAGGTAAGTATTTGTTTTATTCATATTTACAACTCTATTTGCGATAAACAAACCACAAATCATAGTAAAATTCATCAAGATGTCCAGAAAATCGGCAAATTTACATGATACGTCATGCAACCAGACGGATTCCCCCCAATGCTATTTGTAATTCCAATGAGAAATACAGTTAGATTTCAATAAAAAATACACATATCTTATTGGAAATCTTATAAGGAATCCATTTTTATAGGTTTCTTTATCAAAATAATGTACCAATTTGCTGATTTTCCGTCAGAAACGTGAGCAGGCATCCAATTCACATGCTTCACACGCACACATAAGCATTCCGCGACGCCATTTTACTCACACACAGACAGAATCTCACTACAGGGTGCGGGTGTTTTCAGTCATATTCGGTGAAACTCCATATCATAGGTTTCGGGGTGATGTGATGATTGGGGTTTCCATATCAAAGGTTCCGCGGGTTTATGATTGGAGTTCAGTGTCGATAAGGGGGCGGAAGCCCCTTTTTTTTATCAATGGAAAAATCCAGCATCCAGCGACTTAGAAAAATTGTGTTAAAAATTGTGTTAAAAAATATTTTTTTTGACTGTTATTTTTTGCTTCGGAATCGTGTAGTGCTGCTTTTTGCTATCACTTTTGGTTATAAACATTTTCCTCGTGCACCTCACCGATTTCGAGATATACGTCATATTATGTTTGTAATATCGATATCTCTATAAATATTGGTCCTAGGGAAAACATGCATATGACATAAAATTATGCTCGTAAGACACCCTACACGATGCCCAAGTGAAAATATCAAAATAAAAAAAAATAAAATAAAAATAAAATAAAAAAATAACAAATTTGTGTCATATTGTGTTAACTTGTCTTTTTAGGCGGATTCGTTTGCCTGCAAGTTCAGATATGTACTTTTGACAATTTAGTGTAAAATGACAAAAAAATGCAAAATTACACAAATTTGTAAAAGTGCACAGAGTGTACGTTTTGATCCTAATGCCTTAGCTACTTTTTTCAGAATGGATCATGACTATCATGCCCAGCTTGCGCGTCGGTCGCCGCCGGTGCGCATTCTATCCTATGAGAAGCTGGTGTATGTGCGCTCCCGCTCCGGTCGGATGAAGGTAAATAATTGAAATTTCACTCGCATCGTTTTTGCTTCGTTTCCTTTTATATTTATATATATACATATCCATTAATTTGTTCCATTCAGCAGCCTAAACGGTCTGAATATAGTTTTACCAAGTATAATTAAATATTTACCTGGGAAATGTGAAGTTTTATACTAAAAGGACACAAATAATTATACTGCAAATGTCACTGACTGCCAGTCTGGTATTTTGTTTATATTTAATTTGCCTATTTTATTTATGTTATAGATGGTGAAGCAACCAGCTTCTCTGGGCCGGAGCGGGAGCGAGGGCGACTCCTCCCCGCAGCCGTCGACATCAAGGCGCTGCCGGCATGCCTACTGACTGATATCTGACTGTGTACTGATGGCTGGTTAATATGTCTCTGTAATAGGGGTTTTAAAACTACGCACACCTCGCTTTGGACCGGTTTCGGTCGGGTGTATCGCTTGCTTGAGTGGGTAACTAAAACTACTAAAATATGCCATATCATATAACTTCCACGTTGCAGCATCAAACTGGTGGAAGACTGGTGTGTTGGGAATGCCTGCCTTCAGGAAGTTGATGAGTCGCAATCGCTTTCATGGACAATTGATATAACCAAATGCCCTTGACGAGGTACCTCAAATCCCGTGCTACTGATGTCATTGGGACGATGAATCGCAAAAGGGCACACGTCCCTGCTGAGATAAAATCGCTCAATGACTCCTGTGGGCATTTATGTCTTGCTAGACACATCTAAATCAGCCATCAGTGTGTGATTGTAATTCTCCTCCTTCATAGAGTTAGCGATCCGGATGTTTCTATCTTTTTGTGTGTAATTTTTATGTGTGTATGTGTCTAATGTTTATGTGTTTGTGTAAATAACAATTTCTATTTGTGGCCAACTACCTAACTATCTTATAACTTGTATAGAAATTGTTTACTTTAACAGTTGCAATGTTTCTATCTTTTTGTGTGGAATTTTTATGTGTCTAATATTTATGCGTTTGTGTAAATAACAATTTCTATTTGTGGCCAACTACCTAACTATCTTATAACTTGTATAGAAATTGTTTACTTTAACAGTTGCAACAAAATTCTTTTTCATTTTTCCGTAATTGTGTACTTTATTCCATTTTTTATACGGTAAAAGTTACAAATATCAGTCAAACAACTATCTAAGAACTTGTATAGAATTGTTTACCTACTTACTTACTGTTTACTACTTTTCCATAATTGTGTACTCGTGTGTGTGTAAATATAATGTATACAGTTTCATTGTGCATTAGTACTGTCCTGTTTTTTAAACAATTATGTCTCGCCCAGGTTTGCTGGAAGAAATATCTTTTTAGAGATAAGCTCGCCTGTTGTTATAAAATTTCTTTTAAGTACATTTTTATGCACAGGGCAATAAAGAATATGAATATATAACTATATAAATTTTGCTGGAAGAAATATCTTTTTAGAGATAAGCTCGCCTGTTGTTATAAAATTTCTTTTAAGTACATTTTTATGCACAGGGCAATAAAGAATGTGAATATATAACTATATAAATTTTTGTTCTTTTTTATTTTTCCAAAACCTAATTACACAATTACACATTAGGTAGGTGGTAGCTAATTACTAATTACACATTTCAAATAATTGTTTATTTTTTACAAATTTGTGTAATCTTACACTAAATTGTCAAAAGTACATATCTGATCTCGCATAACACTAGTTAACACAATATTACACAATATTACACTTTGTAAGAACAGTAGGTATCTGTACTTGCGCGTGAACGGAGCCGCGTGGAAACACTTCATATACACATAACAACTAAATACTAGTTAACTCAAACTTACACCATACCTACACGAACGAAACACCAGTTTAGCTATTTTACCTAGAATCAAATCACGGCGAAACATTTTCTTCGTTCCATCTTTGCACACTCTGTATAAACGCATATCGTACACCTGCCGAGACCTTGAGAAAGCCCAGAAACAACACACCGTGACACGAAATAACATGCATGATTTTGAATTATTTTTGTATGAAAAGGTACATAGTACGATACACTGTTAGAAAGCCTAGTTTGTCTTCTACTTAGAACCACTAATTCTAGAATGATAAATATCACCTATTGCCTATAAATTCAATAATAGTACAAAGTGTTGATTTCTACCTATTTTATACTTTCCTTGCGAGATATGGCGTCCTCACACTTATCATTTATGATTTAGTGGCAAATACCACTTGTTTTCCTCTTATTGAATAAATTACCTATCCTAGGAACTAAGAAATATAACGCTAGGTAGTCTAGTCTCTTCACAAATAATTTCACAAGATTTGCATAATTCGCGCGATGCGTCAGTTTACTTTCCGTATTTTATGAAAATTTGAAACGCTGAAATATTCAAAAGTTTCTATAAGAACACCCTAATGTTTTTATTGTTTTGAAAAGGTTATTTTGTGTAGATTACGTAGGTATCAAACAACATGTACATGTTGTTGATAATTTTCTGATGTCGGCTAGATTTGTGTCGAGAGGGAGCATTTTCATAGAAGTCTGTGTTTCTCATGCCAGTACAAAAATAAACTAAGGTCACAGTGACATTTTCTACACATTGTGTAAAAGAGGGTTTCATTAGCTACTCAGATATACAACTCCCATAATTCTAAGTGTTACCATTCCAACAGAATCACTTGATATATTAGTCAAGTGCCGCGCAGCCCGCACGCTCAAAAACACTCCGGTATTTGTCGTTTTTGACGTCTCGAACTCCCGGGAAAGGAGAGGTTAAAGAAGACCGTGTCGTAGTTATTGCGTTGCATCGTTGCGGTTACGCGCCAATTCAGATTTTCGACTTACTGAAAAATTTGATTATAACCAAAAGATTCGTTTATCGTACCATAAAACGATACAATGAAGACTCTAGTGTAGATGACAGGTCAAGAAGTGGTCGCCTTCACTCTGTTAGGACTCCAGCAGTGATAAAAGCTGTGAAGGCGCGAATTCAAAGAAATCCTATACGTAAGCAGAAACTGTTGGCCCTTCAGATGGGGTTAAGCAGGACCACGGTGAAAAGGGTGTTAAATGAAGACTTAGGGCTAAGGGCATATCGAGGAAAAACAGAACAACGTTTGGACGCTCGTTTAATGGACCTGAGACTGAAGAAGCGGTACGCGGGAAAAAAGCATCGGGAAATTCTTTTTTCGGATGAAAAAATTTTCACCGTGGAAGAGAGCTACAACAAACAAAATGATATAGTGTACGCACACAGCAGTGAAGCAGCGAGCAACCGTATTCCGCGTGTCCAACGAGGTCATTTTCCATCCTCGCTCATGGTTTGGTTGGGAGTCTCTTATTGGGGCTTAACTGAGGTACATTTTTGTGAGAAAGGCGTAAAAACGAATGCAGTTGTGTATCAAAATACAGTCCTGAAGAACCTTGTGGAACCTGTTTCTCATACCATGTTTAATAACAGGCACTGGGTATTCCAACAAGATTCTGCGCCAGCTCATAGAGCGAAAAGCACACAAGACTGGCTGGCGGCGCGTGAAATCGACTTCATCCGGCACGAAGACTGGCCCTCCTCCAGTCCAGATTTGAGTCCGTTAGATTACAAGATATGGCAACACTTGGAGGAAAAGGCCTGCTCAAAGCCTCATCCTGATTTGGAGTCACTCAAGGCATCCTTGATTAAGGCAGCCGCCGATATTGACATGGACCTCGTTCGTGCTGCGATAGACGACTGGCCGCGCAGAATAAAGGCCTGTATTCAAAATCGCGGGGGTCATTTTGAATAAACTTTATCACCATAAGAATCTATGTTTTATTAAGTTCATTTTGCTATATAAATGTTTACATAAATAATAAACATGTCTAAATTATTTCATATTGCACATGTGACAGAACTTATGACCTGACTATGTATTTTTAAACAATTGTAACCTACTTTGTTTAAATTCACCTTTTTCCATTTACACTTCCAATCAGGGCTTTTCTGTAAGTTGTCTAAATTAATTAAAAAACTACAAACGCGACTGTGGTTTACTAAAATGCTCTAAAAACAAGAAGATAATACGTAGCGTAATTATTGAGCTGACTGCAGTACATTGTTAAATTGAATGAGATTTAAATGATGGTGGATTACCATTTTAAGTTATTTTTATTACCATTGCCATTTTCCTGCTTTTTAGTACTAAACTATGAAAAATTTAGAACTTATGCAAGATTTGTATATTTTTCCGTATCTACTTTTAAAGCCCTTTATTTTGATACCCCACTCGAGGGTCTTGAAAAAAAAACCCGCACATTAAATCGGCTATTATTATTTAGTCAGATATCGAGTTTGATCTCTTATTTTGTTGGATATTACTTTTTCTGTATGTTGTTTGTGTATGTATGACTCGTACACGAAGGGTTCCTTACTATCGCACGGTGTATTTACAGTTAGAGCTTAGTTCTGTCTCATGTTATGAGTAATCGTCGATTTTTGCTAAAAGCATACCTACAAATTATTACGTCCAAAACGTAATTTTGAATTGCCTATTTCACTACTCCACAGACGCCCTGTTTCAATGTGAGCCGGTGGCAATACATTTTATGAGGCACGATGCGCTCGCATTTTAGAATGTCATAACCGCCAAATACTGGCATTGGAAATACAACAAGTTGCAACGGTATGTTTGACGTCATAGGGTAGTATTTCAAAAACTTTAAGTATGATCTTAGGTACAATACTTGGTTTAATGTTTGGCTACCACACACACTCGCAACGAGCGAAGGACAGTCGTTTGTCGTTTTGTCGTGATTTTGAACTTGATGCTGTATCTTGGGTATATATGATCGAAGTTCGTACCCTTTCCTGTAGTGTCTTCTGAGATATAGTGTGGGTACTTGCGCCGGATCTGGGGTCCGGCGTAAGCATAAAAACTAAAAAACTCAAAACGTTTATTCTGTAAATAGGCCACATACATGTACGGCGAAAGCATACGATCAAGTCCGAGCGTTGTACTTGTGTTAGGATCTGTGTGTACGCGCCTGCATATTACAAAGCTTCGGAAAAAGCATCACAACAACATTGAGTTACATTTTCAATGAACAACAACCGTGGTGTATATTGTACACGTGTATCATTTAAATAATCAGTACATTTTTCGAATATGCCGAAATTAAACGCAGACTATTGTCGTGAATATCGAAAAAAAAATGGCAAAACTAAAAAGACTACATAATGTTATCAAAACCAAAAAAAGTGTAAATTTAGACCTCATTTCAATAATTATTTCTATCGAGCGAAATTCTTCCAATCGAGTTTCTGTTATTACAAAATCTAGAAAAAGGTCCCAAAATTGTTATATTAATTTATTAAACTTAGGACTTCTTTTGGACAGCAGAGAAATAACTTCAAAAAGTGTCGATTTTGTCGATATATCACCTTAATACATAGTCAGGTCATAAGTTCTGTCACATGTGCAATATGAAATAATTTAGACATGTTTATTATTTATGTAAACATTTATATAGCAAAATGAACTTACTAAAACATAGATTCTTATGGTAATAAAGTTTATTCAAAATGACCCCCGCGATTTTGAATACAGGCCTTTATTCTGCGCCGCCAGTCGTCTATCGCAGCACGAACGAGGTCCATGTCAATATCGGCGGCTGCCTTAATCAAGGATGCCTTGAGTGACTCCAAATCAGGATGAGGCTTTGAGCAGGCCTTTTCCTGCAAGTGTTGCCATATCTTGTAATCTAACGGATTCAAATCTGGACTGTAGGAGGGCCAGTCTTCGTGCCGGATGAAGTCGATTTCACGCGCCGCCAGCCAGTCCTGTGTGCTTTTCGCTCTATGAGCTGGCGCAGAATCTTGTTGGAATACCCAGTGCCTGTTATTAAACATGGTATGAGAAACAGGTTCCACAAGGTTCTTGAGGACTGTATTTTGATTCACAACTGCATTCGTTTTTACGCCTTTCTCACAAAAATGTACCTCAGTTAAGCCCCATTAAGAGACTCTTAACCAAACCATGAGCAAGGATGGAAAATGACCTCGTTGGACACGCGGAATACGGTTGCTCGCTTCTTCACTGCTGTCTGCGTACACCTTATCATTTTGTTTGTTGTAGCTCTCTTCCACGCTGAAATTTTTTTCATCCGAAAAAAGAATTTCCCGATGCTTTTTTCCCGCGTACCGCTTCAACAAAGCGCGGCATCTCTTCAGTCTCAGGTCCATTAAACGAGCGTCCAAACGATGTCCTGTTTTTCTTCGATATGCCCTAAGCCCTAAGTCTTCATTTAACACCCTTTTCACCGTGGTCCTGCTTAACCCCATCTGAAGGGCCAACAGTTTCTGCTTACGTATTGGATTTCTTTGAATTCGCGCCTTCACAGCTTTTATCACTGCTGGAGTCTTAACAGAGCAAGGGCGACCACTTCTTGACCTGTCATCTACACTAGAGTCTTCATTGTATCGTTTTATGGTACGATAAACGAAACTGGTTATATTCAAATTTTTCAGTAATTTGAAAATTTGAATTGGCGCGTAACCGCAACGATGCAACGCAATAACTGCGACACGGTCTTCTTTAAGTGTCCACTCCATATTAAAAAATGAGGAAAATTCTAAAAAGTACACATTCTTATTTTCATGAAAAATTCGAAATTCGAATTCAATAAACTTTTTTGTGGCCAGCGTTCTAAATTCAAAAGTTTTTATTGTGTGACAGAACTTATGACCTGACTATGTATAAATTACCTGGAGAACAGCACTACAATGTAGTGAGAAAAAAATCCTAGAAAAATTTCACTAGATCCATTATGGACACACGGATCAGATTAATGTGATTACTGAGAAAAATAAATATCTCTAGATCCATGATGGATCTGGCCAATGGATCTACTGAGAATGAAGGAACGGTGTTGCCACCTTGATTTTTTAAAAGGGGCAGTCGGACAAGCTATTAAGGGCTAGATTTCGTCAATTTTGCAACCAAAAGGGCTTATATATAAATTACAAATGCAAAAGTTTAAAAATTGTTTATTTAAAACATATTAAGTAAAGTTATATCTAAAAGTGCAAAAACTAATAAAAATTGAGTTATTATAGTAGTTTATGTGACTGCTACATAATAGAGGGCATAAATACTCGATAGTGGGTTAATAATAACTTTTTTTGGAGGGTAGCCTAGCAAGCAACATTTAAAAAGTCTGTCTATCTATTTTAAATTAATTTCAATTAAAATAAAAGTTAAATGTCAGTAATTTTATTATAAATCTAGGCCTGGACCCCTAACATCACTGGGCAAATCACATTTTCCATATACATACCTGGAAATCATATAACAATGGAGCTCTACACTAAACTGAACAACAATATGGAGAAGATAGTGACCACTTTCAACTCCAGGATGTCACAGTATGAGAAGGACCTTCGGGAGGCCGCCACCATGTCCTCGTCCAGCAGCCCACCCGATCTCAACACCATCGCCAGCGAGTTTGTGGAATTTAAGGCATTCACTTGGAACTGCCTTGACTTGCTGCGCGCACAGATGGAGTTGCTGCTTGCTGGCCAGGACCGTCTCGAGATGGCGTCCAGACGGAAGGTGCTTCTTCTCCATGGTGTTCCTGAAGTGGAGAATGAGGACTCCGTTGACATTGGGCGTGCAGTATTGTCCGACCAAATGAAGTTGTCCCCGGAGTGTGTGTCCAACATCAGTGTTGTGCATAGACTAGGATCCATGAAGAAGCCGTCGCATCCCCGTCCGTTGTTGGTGAGGTTCTCGACCTTTAGTGCTCGCTCAGAGGCCTGGAAAGGCAAGACTGCATTGAAGGGATCCAGAGTCACAGTAACCGAGTTTTTAACAAAGACAAGGCATGAGGTGTTTATGGCTGCCAGGAAGCACTTTGGTGTGCAGAATTGCTGGACTACAGATGGCAGGTTCGTTTTGCTGCTTCCTGACAAATCCAGACAGAAGGTGGAGCGTATGTCGGAGCTTCTGGTTCACACCAGCAAGTTCCCTCCTTCTGTTGGGCAGTCGGATCCTGCTAAGATATCTGCTCCAAAGGCGGCTGGGGTTGCTTCAATGGCTCACCTTTAGCGGATGACCTACTCACTGGGACGTCCAAACTTTTTTAGCATCATGTTGGGGTCATTTAATCATCTTCCTGAAAGTTTCAGGGTGCGGAATTTAATAGTTTTTAAGATATGATTTTTTGAAAATCTGAAAATACTTTGTAAAATGATGTAACGCAACGCAAATAATAGGTTTTTAATCTTGTCTGTGGTCAAAATACATTACCTACATTTCGTTGTACGCATATTTGAAAAGATGAGAATTCTCTAAAAAAAGGATGAAATGTGGAATCATTTTTTAATAATACCTATTTTAATAAAAATGTTCATTTAACTTGCAATTTATGTTTGTTTATTTATTTTACGTCAATCAAAGTTAATTTAGTATTTCTTTCGTAAAATATCACTTTTGATAATAAAAAAGTTGTAATTTTTGTTTAAAACGGAACGCATTTTGTTGGGGTGTTTTGCCGCGTTTTTGGTTGGGCGGCAAAGTAGTAGTCCCTTTTCTAGTAGTTTCGCGAATGTTCTATTTTCTTGTTCTCTCGATATTTACAAGCAAAAACAACTGGCTAGAGTAGGTTATTGTGGCTACTTTTCAATCGGGTTATAGGTTATGTTTGAACGTTGAAGAAGCTAAACCGGAGCGTATGCAAACAAAAACGATTGGCTAGAGTAGGTGATTGTGGCTATTTTTTAATCGGGTTATAGGTTTTGTTAGAACGTTGAAGAAGCTAAACCGGAGCGGAGCGTATGCAAACAAAAACGATTGGCTAGAGTAGGTTATTGTGGCTACTTTTCAATCGGGTTATAGGTTATGTTAGAACGTTGAAGAAGCTAAACCGGAGCGGAGCGGAGCGCAGCGTATGCAAAGAAAAACGATTGGCTAGAGTAGGTTATTGTGGCTACTTTTCATGTAAATTTTGATGATAGTATTATGGAGTATTTGTGGAGGAGAAAGGTGTCGAGGCAGAAAAATGACCCTTTCGAAGAAAGCAACTAGGCATTTCCGTGCGGGGGGGGAGTAGGGGGGGGGGGGCATCAACTCCTTCCCCCTCCCCCCACTTAAAGATCAAGGTCAGTCTAAATTTTGTTATATTTTAACAACATAACCTCAAAACTTTAAATAATCATATCTCAGAAACTAGATGTTTCCGCGGGGGGGAGTAGTAGGGGGGACATCTACCCCCCTCCCCCATCCCCATCTCCCCCCCTCAGGGTCAACAAAAGTAGGTCATCCGCTAAAGTCCTTCCGCTTCAAGTGCAGTGGCTGCCTCTTCGGCACCCGGCACTGCCAAGCGTCAAATCAGGCGCGCTGGTCCGACTAAAGCCAAGAAATAAACATCTTTTCCGTACTCGCTATCACAATTTGGACGGGTAATACTCATTTTCCCAACAAGGTAGTTTATTTTATTCATTTATTTTTGTTCACCTTCAATAATGTGTGTATTTATTTTTCGGTTTCTGTTTCATGCTCCTGTCTGAAGTCAACCTTCAATCAATTCAATATCATGTTTGTCATTGTGTCAATTATGTCATCCTTTTATTCCAACACTGCCCCAACGTTCATCCAACGTTGAGCTGTTGTTGCTGTATTGTCGGACGGAACGCAGGGCGTGTTCCATATAAATTAATGTTAATTCTATACAAAAATAATGTTAGTGTTCCATATTACCTAAATGCTCTGTGTATTAGTGATTGTTCCACAATGTGTCCCGTTTTCGTGAAATTAGTCCATTTATGTGTATTATTCTTCCTCAATGTTTAGGATGAAATATTTTTCTGAATTTTACCCCGAAAAGCCCAGTGTATGTACGACTGGGTTCGGGCTATTTATTTATATTAATTTGAATATTATTATTTTTTAGGTAATATCGATTATTGGGTTTATTTATTATATATATATTTGTATTCATTTTATTAGTATTTTAATTTTAGACTATGGATACCTACAACTTAGTAATAGTTTCTTCTCATCTTGTGATAACGATATTTCTGTTAGCGCGGGAAGTGTTGGGTCAACAGCGGATGATTCGCTGTCATATAACTTGAAACGGGTGTTTTCAAACCTTGGTGCAAACTTCAACGTTGTTCATATTAATGCTCAAAGCATTCATACCAGCTATGCTGACCTTCTTGTAGTTCTTAGTGATCTGAACATACATGGCATTCTTGTTTCGGAATCTTTTCTCAAGCCATCTCTTTCTTCTGCCATGTATTCTCTGCCAGGGTTCAGTCTCTACCCGAACGACAGGATAGGCAAGGCTGATGGCGGTGTTGCTATCTACCTACGTTCTGAAATCCCATGCAAAGTCATCAGCCAGTCGCCAAGCCTGTACTCTGGTTCTGCTGAACACCTGTTCCTGGAGATATTCTTGCGTCACAACAAAGTCCTCCTGGGTATCTATTATAGCCCCTCTCTTCGAATCGACTATTTTAACTCTTTTGAAACCCTTCTCAGTGACTTGACTCCTCTTTATAGCGACACCCTTATTCTCGGCGACTTCAACACTTGCCTTCTCAAGAATAACGGTCGCTCAGCGAAGCTGAATTCTCTTGTAAGTTCATTTAACATGCATATCCTTCCTCTAGAGGCCACTCACTTTCAACCACACTGCACCCCCTCTCTTCTAGATCTAATGATTACTTCTGACATGTCTAAGATTGCTGCGCATGGCCAACTTAACGCCCCTTTCTCCTATCACAATCTTATTTACCTCTAAATTCTCAAGCTAAATTCCTTGACATTCGTGGCTTCAAGGGCATGGATATAACCTCCCTTAATTCAGACGCCTCCTCTGTCGACTGGTCGCCTGTCTACGGTAGTGAGACCATTGATGACAAAGTACGGAACTTCAACTCTATTGTCCTGAGCTTGTTTGATAAGCATGCTCCGGTCAAGAGGGTTAAAATGAAGCATCTTCCTGCACCGTGGCTTACTGACACCATTAAGGGTCTGATGGCTAAGAGAAACCGTGCCAAGTCTAGATATAAGAGGGATCCGACCGACGAGAATCTTTTAATTTTCAAACGCCTCCGTAATCGTTGCACTCGCCTGTGTCGTGATTCTAAACGCCGTCATATCTACGAATGCATCGAGAGCTATACTCCAGCACAGGTCTGGAAGTTCCTGAAGACCCTTGGTGTTGGTAAGTCACAGGAATTGGCAGCCGGAAATGTCGATCTCCGGGGTCTCAATAGTTTCTTTGCAACTCCCCCTGTCGCGATGGACTCCCTCGTCAAGGATGCAACCCTTCGTAACCTACGGTCCAAGGCAACATCCCTCACCTCAGCATTTAATTTCATCCCTGTCGGAATCGGCGCAGTAAGGAGGGCAATACTAGCAATCTCGTCGAAGGCCATAGGTGAGGACAAGATATGTTCGCAGATGATAACAACTATCATTGATGTACTGTTACCTCTCATCACCCACATAATTAATGTGTCGCTTGACCAATGTTGCTACCCCAGCCAGTGGAAATTGGCACTTGTGATTCCCCTCCCCAAAACGTCTAATCCCGCCTTCTTTATAGATTTCCGTCCCATTTCTATTCTGCCTATCCTCTCCAAAGTCCTGGAATCAATTGTCCACTCCCAACTCTCCTCCTACCTTTCCTCAAAAATGTTACTGAATCCCCACCAATCAGGTTTCAGGCCGGGTCACAGCAATTACAGATCACATTCAATTAGCTATGGATCAAAAGCAGCTTACGGTCCTTACACTGCTTGATTTCAGTAGCGCCTGTAACTGCGTCGATTTCGATATACTAGTCGAAATTTTAAAGTCACTTAATGTCTCCTCGCGCTCTGCTCGCTGGTTTGACTCCTACCTGAGAGACCGCCAGCAACGCATTAAGTCTGAGGAGATCTCAACGGACTGGTGTGATCTCTCCGCAGGTGTTCCGCAGGGAGGCATCCTTTCTCCTCTCCTCTTCTCGGTATTCATTAACTCCATCTCTGACGTTCTTACCTCTTCTTATCATCTGTACGCAGATGACCTTCAAATATATCGGCACTTCTCCCGGTGTGATGTGAATCTGACAGTAGAGGCGTTGAATGCTGATCTCGATAACATCAGCAAATGGGCTACCTCTTATGGTCTGCTAGTCAACCCGGGCAAATCGCAGGCCATGATTTTGGGTACTCGTCACTCTCATAACCTAGTTCAGAAAATGCCCGTCGACCCTATAGTGTATGATGGTAACATAATCTCATACAGCGAGAAGGCCAAGAATCTTGGGGTTGTATTTGATAAATTGTTGTCCTGGTCGCCCCATGTTTGTGAGGTCAGCAGACGAGTTTTTGCGTCATTTCACTCCCTACGGAGATTGCAGCACTTCCTGCCACAGCAGACTAAAATCACCCTTGCCTAGTCCCTCCTACTACCTTTAATCGACTATGCAGATGTTTGCTGGATCGGTGCGAACGAAGAACAACTGAACAAACTCGAACGACTTCAAAACCTCGGGATTCGGTTTGTCTTCGGGCTGCGCAAGTATGACCATGTCTCACAGTAACGCAAGGAGTTGGGGTGGCTTCCGATCCGCCTTCGTCGTGATATGCACGTTCTCTCCTATCTGTTCAACATTTTGCGAAATCCCCGCTACCCCTCATATCTTCGAGAACGTTTCGAGTTTATTTCCTCCAGGCATAGCAACCGGAGATCCCACACGATGTCTCTTCTCTCTACTCCTCGGCATAACACTGCCGCTTACAAACACTCGTTTAGGTTAACGGCGATCCGACTGTGGAACGCACTTCCCTGCGCTATTAGAGATAGTCCCTCAATTTTCACTTTTAAGACAAGATTGAAAGAGCATTTCCTTTCTCTTTCGTGATAGGTACTTTTATATATGTATATATAAGTAGTATATGTTTGATATATATAAAATTTTTTGCTTTTGTATTTTATTTAGTATATATCATTTATTAAATTATTATGTTTTAGTTGTAAACAATTGGATGTGTACAGTTTTATTGCGCACTAGGACTATCCTGTTGCACAATTTTTCCTGTCCTACCTAGGTTTGCTGGTAGAAATCTCTCTTTAGAGATAAGCTCGCCTTTGCTCATAAAATGTTTTGTTACCTTACTATTTCTATAAGATTTCTGTGCAATAAAGAATATGAATGAATATGAATAATAATATCACTCGAGAGTTTTAATGCCTAATTATATACAGTTACCTACACTAGTTTATCTACACACATATCATAAGCTCTCTTTGTTGTGTTCAGGAACCGCATGTTTGACCGGCATTGTGGCATTGATCATTGCTCTGCAGTTGTTTAGCTTGTTCTGTAGTACCAACTTCACAGACAAACTAGGGGCGGTACGCAGGCGGGCGTCGGCGTTCGAAATTTGAATGTCATAATTTGACATTTTTTTGTAAATTATGGTCATAATGTACAAGATTAATTTTCAGATAAGAAATGAGTTTTTACCAAATAGATTTACATTATGCTGGTCTTAACGTGTGGTTTTTAGACGCTGTAAAGAGGGTTTATGATACGTGTGTAGATAAAATTATTAAAAATCAGAGTCCTCAAAGTAAAATAATTTTAGAAAGTGCAAAGTCGTTTTATATTTAAAAACGGTAAGCACTTCGAGGATTCCCCAGTAAAGAAGCAGAAACAGTTCATGGTAACATTGTTAACCCTACCTACTGTTAGGTAGGGTTTGCAATGCTACCATAGCAAAATAGGGTGACTGACAAAATCTATACTACATGTACAGTTAAGATTTGCGCGCATTGTTTCATAACTTGGTAATCGCGGTGCCAAGTTTTGGTATCGCTTGAAAAGGGCTAGATTGGGCCTTTCTTTTCTCTAAAAGGCTAAGGGATAAATCACGAAAAAACGAGTTCACCTACTCTAAAAAGTGCTAGATCTAGCCCGAAAAGGGCTACGGTGGCAACATGGTGAAGGAAGCTGCCGCTGCCACCGCCTCAGATATACATATGGTAATCTTAGAGTAAAGTTGTCAAAAAAGTTCGGCCGCGCTATCTAAAGGCTCGTCACAGGACTAACATGTAATTTTTTTCTAGGGTAGAAAATATTATATGCATTTTTTAAATGTTTATGTTGTATTTAAGGGCCGTCTCCGCCCCGCCGCCCGGTGTCGTTTCTAGGCATTTGAGCGTACCCACACAACAACCGGCGCGCTCACGCACACATGCAAAGCCGCACAGTGGGACAAAAGACAACCGCAGCCCGCGACTTTTGCAGAAAGATGTGCAGAGGAGAACAATTATTATTATTATTATTTAAACACGCAGTGGTGTTTATTGATTATTGTCATTTCTGGTCATACTGGCATTTCTTGCCAAAGTATATCTAATTATCTACATATCATTATTCATACTTTTGACAGAGTTGATATCTTACCTACGTTATGTTTAAAAATTAAACAACATTAAAACATTTAAACTATGTTTAAAAAAAAAGTTTAAATATTTAGACAGGTGTCAATATTTAGTCAGATGTCACAATGAAAGGTATGATGATTTTGGCTGTCAAACTAAAAACTGTCATATCTCGGAAACTGCTGACCCTAAACCTCAGAACAATAACTAAAGCACCCTAGACCACCGGTTTATATCGAGATGTGACAGCTCTCGGCGAGATCTACATTTCGGATGACAGCTGTCAAACTAAAAACAGTCATATCTCGTAAACTAGTGACCCTAGCTAGACCAAAATCGGTTTGTATGGAGATGTGACAGCTGGTTATCGATAGATATTTTAATAACATACAAGAAACATTCTTTGACAAAATGTTGTATTGTAAATAATAGCGTTTCTGAGATAATTCAGTTTTCATATGTAATTAGATGGCTACGACATTTTGTTAAAGAATATTTGTTGTTTTTAAACTGTCCTCTTGGTCCGACGTCTTTTGTAAGTTTGTTCGGCCTATGTCCATAAGAGAGTATACCGATTACATCCTCAATCGATAGACATATGCTTTATAGGTACAACGCAGTAATGTCAGATGTGTTCATGGTAAACTAACTACACCAAAATCTTACCTTAGAAATAAGTTTTCTATTTTCATTTCTGAAACTAATTAAAGGCATATTTTATACATAAGTAACATTTATTCACTACTCTTATAAAAACACAAAATAAT
Source organism: Argyresthia goedartella (assembly GCA_949825045.1). Lineage (NCBI taxonomy): Eukaryota > Metazoa > Arthropoda > Insecta > Lepidoptera > Argyresthiidae > Argyresthia > Argyresthia goedartella. The sequence goes on from OX463815.1 coordinate 22,282,425, forward strand.
ACACAATCTATAGTAAAGTAATACACAGGAACACAAAAAAACATACTAACTCAATAACTACATGGCTAAACAGGAGTACAGCGTTTATATCATACCCACCCTATTGATTTATTTATTCATATATGTTTATTCATATTTAATATGTGAAATGGCCAGGCATCTGCTACCCTACCGTATGGGAAAATGTAAACTACTCACACAATATAATATAACATAACATGATATAGTGTCACGCCTTTTCCCGTACACATATACAGTCTGTTACCTATAAGATTAGTCGGTTTCGAGTGACAGGCAGTGGAATTGTGTGCCACCACCATACCAAAACACAGTTAAACTTTGTACGAACAGTTTATTCATCAGAATAAATGTCTACAACAGTAAATGTCACTTGGTTAATTAAATACTTATAAAATACACGAAAATAGGGACAAAATATAATCGCCATTACGAGAGGCTTACAGGAAGTGAGATAGGCCATAGACGACACACATCATAGTTTTAAAAAATATATATTTAAGCCATAGATACATGCGTTCTATTCAATACTTCCCCTTATGCCTTCAATATTTGATCCAATATGTATAACACATACATATAAATGTCAAACATTACATGAGAAATAAGATAAACAAGTTACATAAAGTAACGTATCAATCTCTAGCTTGGTAGAGTTACAGTGTCTCGCGTATACTCATACTATTAATGAAGTCAGAGTGCTTTTGCCGACATAATGGCTTTGTCAATACATCTGCAATCATCTTTTCAGTACAGAGATAATTAACTGAAATAGAATTATTATTAACAAGTTCTTTTACAAAATGATATCTTATATCTATGTGCTTTGTTCTCTTATGACATATTTCTTTACATTGTAAAAGTCTTTGTGCGCTCTGGTTGTCATTATAATCTGTACATGGAATATCCTTAGTCAAAATTTCTGAAAGCAAATTTTTGATAAAATACGTTATATCTTTACATACGTCACTTATTGCTAGATATTCCGCTTCTGTACTAGACAATGCTACACATCGTTGTTTACGAGATTCCCAGTTTATGGTGTTACTACCTAGCTTTATGACAAACCCCGTGTATGATTTTCGGTCTGTTTTGTCATTGCCCCAGTCAGCATCGGTATATGCCTTTAAAGACCAATCTTTATAAAATATAAACAGTAATTAATTGTACCGGCTAAGTACCTAAGAATTCTTTTAGCTGCAATCCAATGAGACATGTTGAAGCTGTTATTGAACTGGCTTAATTGGCTACATTCATAAGAAATATCCGGTCTAGTACATACAGACAAATACATAAGACTACCCATAAGTTGTCTGTAGTCACAATTTTCATCTAGAATAAGGGAATTAGGTTCTTTACAATAAGATAAATTAAAATTAATAGCCATAGGTGTGCTTGCAGATTTACAGTTTTCCATATTAAATCGTTTTAACAATTTTCTTATATACTCTGTCTGATCTAAACACAAAATGTTTTTAGATTTATCTCTATTCACTCTCATACTAAGAAAATTCTTTAATGGACCTAAATTCTTAATGATGCTATTTTTAGAATAAAATACATAAAAATCGTCTACATACAGTGAGATGATTACATAATCATTTTGAACTCTTTTAGTATATACACATGGTTCACAACGAGACTGTTTGAAACCATTGTCAACTAGAACAGAATTTACTTTTTCATTCCACATTTTACTCGCCTGTTTCAAACCATATATACTTTTCTGCAATAGACAAACTTTATTTACATCATTATTTGAAAAACCTTCTGGTTGTTCTATGTGTATGATCTCATTTAAGTTTCCGTTCAAAAATGCAGTTTCTACATCAATATGATCAATTTCTAAGTCCCTATCATTAGCCAAAGAAAATAAGATTCGCATTGGCGAATGGCGAACTACAGGAGAAAAAGTTTCGTTATAATCTATTCCCTGTTTTTGGGTGAAACCCTTTGCAACTAGTCGTGCTTTAAATTTATCGAATTTCCCATCAGCATCATGCTTAACTTTGAAAAGCCATTTACATTTTATAACATTTTTATTAGCAGGTCTATCTACTAACCTCCAAACTTTATTCTGGATTAAGGAAGCATGCTCACTCTGCATGGCGGCGAACCATTCCTCACGCAATTCTGAGGCCATTGCCTCATCGTACGACGCCGGTATCTCAATCAAGGCATGCTGTGTTAGTATAGAATAATCATAATCTCCATACCTTTTTGGAGCTCTTACAGTACGAGCAGGACGTCCTGACGGTCTCATGGTGACAGCTTCCCTATCAGAAGGTATTTCACTCGAAACCTGGCCAGATGACACCGTCTCGCTGCAGTTAACGGCGGCAGACTCGTCAGCAGACTGTGAGCCATTCTCACTTCCAGTACACTATTCCTCATTTAGATCTCGGACTTCTCCTTCATCAAATATCCGAAGGTCTTCCTGCTGTGATCGTCGGTGAATGTCACAAGATATCTCGCCCCTCCCCAGCTGGGCTCCTGCATTGGTCCACAGACGCCTGAGTGGATCAGCTGCAGTGGTTCATCAGCGCGCTTTCCTTGTCTCACGGGATAAGATGCGGCCGACATCTTCCCCTCAAGACATGGAGCGCAGTCTTTCAATTCTCCATCCTGAAAGGATATTGACCCTATTTCTTTACATTGTAATTTGTCGTTATTGGCTACAGTAACAATTGAATCAAATTTCTTCACATTTCCCAGTAGGCTTCCATCGTTAACCATATGGCTGGTGGCTCCGCTATCAATGTAAAAATCCTGTGTATTTGATTGAGTCAAGAATGCAGACACCATATTTGTCTTTTCAATACTAGTTGCCGCTGCCGTTTTAGAATTCTTTTTGAATCGTTTCAACTTGAAGCATCTTGCTTTTGTATGTCCTTGTTTATGACAGTAGTCACACACTAAAGAATTAGTCTTGGTTATATAGGCTGTACTACTAGATTTTCTCGAATATTCTTGAAGCAGTCGACTTTTGACGAGTTCGCTTGATATGACGTTCGTAACAGATACTGTAGATAGATTGGACACAAGGGGATCATATTCTGCTGGCAAGCCACTAAGCAATATTTCGGCGACTTCGGCATCCTCAATCACCTTGCCAATATGCAATTGATGTACTAATGTCGATATCTTCTCGATGTAGTTTTACATGCAATTGAAATCTGTGTATTGAATTTTGTGCAATCGTCGCAGAAGCAAAACTCGGCGATACAATCCTTTATCTTCAAAAATATCAGAAAGGCTTTTCCAAGCGTCAGCGGCGGTTTTAGCGTTACGCACGTATTGAAATAAGCTAGTGTTAATAGAAAGGCAAATGCGCCCCAGAGCACGTTGATCACGCACGTAGTCATTGTCACGCCCTTCGACCGCATTCCACAGGTTTTCCAATATCATTAGATTTTTCATAGAAAACTTCCACGTGTGAAAGTTGGCGGCTCCTTCTAACCTCTCAATGTTGTTCACACTCACATGAGGCGCAGACGCAGTCGCGGGGGCTCCTGCCACGTGTTCCGTACGGGGGGCCTCACCCGACATCGGCGACGATGATGACGACCGCGGAGTCCACAAGACATTGTGATGTCTTGTGGAAATAAACTTCAGTAGCCCGATTCTCAGATGTATTCCACACAGTATATAAGCAAATCGCGAGGCACAACTGCACTGAGGACATAACCTATAAGATTAGTCGGTTTCGAGTGACAGGCAGTGGAATTGTGTGCTACGACCATACCAAAACACAGTTAAACTTTGTACGAACAGTTTATTCATCAGAATAAATGTCTACAACAGTAAATGTCACTTGGTTAATTAAATACTTATAAAATACACGAAAATAGGGACAAATATAATCGCCATTACGAGAGGCTTACAGGAAGTGAGATAGGCCATAGACGACACACATCATAGTTTAAAAAAAAATATATTTAAGACATGCGTTCTATTCAATATTACCGACATGTGGGCATTTATTAAACCTGATAATGACATGCTCCGTTAACAATCGTTTGCACGTATTAGTAAATCATAATTATGTTAATTAACTTCACAATTAAACTTTCTAAATTTGCAGCTTAAATGTAGTAGACGTATTGCCTAATAGTCGTAACTCATGTCGTTGAATAGATAATGTAATAATAATAATAATATAATAATACCTTGGACACTATTTACACACATTGATCTAGCCCCAAACTAGGATTGAATTTACTTGGTACAAGGCATGTCGTAGTACGGGGGACAACTAACTAGTTGTCCCCCGCACCACGACATGCATACATACAGTTGACAGATATACTTTGATTTTTGCACTTTTTGATTTTTCACGAGGAGTCAACTGTCGTGTTGATAGTAACTTGTCAAATTACCGTGCTTTACCTTGCGGGCAATTAAAATTTTGTTATAAAGTTAACAAACTCTGAAATTTAATTTATTAATTAAATTAATGTTATTGTTACGTTACAGACACACGTTATTTTAACGTCCTTAATTAAAAGCCCAGCTGCTGGTAACACACTGTATATTATACGTGTATAATGTGCAAGAACTCAAATTAGTGATCACTCTCCCTCATTCATACAAAAACTGTCAACCTAAGACTAGAAGAGAAGAATGTTTTTATACTGCTCAACCGGTTGAACCGAAATTTACAAAAATCCGGTTTTTACAAAAACACTTAAGTAGGTACGCACTGCAATTCGTATAACCACGCTATCGATATAATCACTATAAGGCAGTATAAAATATGTGACTTGCCTCTCAGAAAAAGCGAAATAGGTGTTTAATATTAAGAAAATACCTACAATACCAATTGCCAGATAGGGGTGGTTGTAGATAATATGTATTTGTATAAATATATTTTATGGTAAATTATAATATTTTAAATACTTATACAAATAAGCTCAGACCAAAAAGTATATCATGCTACTTATACAAAAATCATTTTGACATGTCAAAATGCTTGGTTACCAGATATAATGTCAGATTTCAAAATTATAAGGCGAGTCCTGCCAAACTTTGTGCGTCCGTAGTACAGAGCTACCATGATAAAAAGAGAACGGACGAAGCGGAACTAATGAAGCTACTATGAAAACGTCACTTCGGCTGTCATTTGTTGTAGTGTATTTCAGGTCAATGAAACTCTTTGCTGTTCAATTGGCGTAGATGGTGGCGCTCCGCTCTATTATCTTCTTAACGTAGTGCCACTGTACTAATGGTTGACAGTTACTGTTTAATTTCCACGCCTACCGAACGGCGTGGAATCCTGAGTGGGGTGTGCCTTTGCCCGCACGTGAGAGAAAATAATTGAATCAAATTTTTTACTGACCTTGTCGCCGCAGCCAGGAAATCGAAAGCTCGGTTCGATGGGGGAAATGCGGGAGAGGAGACAGTTTTGGAATGGGAGATGGGATCGAACCCTTGCCGTCGCTGCCGACGGCGTGGCCGGCGCGCTGCTGCCGGCACGTGGAGTCGCCGATACGACTATGTGCTTCACAACATAATTCACTTGACCGCTGACGTGAATCTACTTATTTCCCGACGATGTGGTAGATTTACACCCCGAACAGGCCCGATGCCTGTGTGATACGATTGTTACACCGAATTACAATCAATAGCCCGACGCTATGGTAGCCATGTTAGTTCTCACCGATGAGACAAGACAAAGAGTAAAGATAACCTCCAATTTTACATCTCGTTCCGGTACGAGTGACAGCTGCTAGTTCCGTTTTCGCTAGTGATGTCTCGATTACTCACGATCGATTCGCGCAACAAAAAACCGGTGCGTTTCCGAAGCATAAATATTAAACAGTCACCCGCCCGGACAGGCCCGAACCTGTCCCTAATCAATAGGAAGGCGAGAAAGTGTTGCGACCGCTCTCTTGAGGACCGAGTCCCCCACCTTGACTTCTGCTGATCGAGGCGTGCCATCCCGACCCGTGTACAAATTGACGATCCGTCCTCGTCTCCATCTCAATGATGGCAGGTTCGCATCCTTAATCAGCACCAAATCACCGACTTGAGGGGGGCTCGTCCGGTCAGTCCACTTAAGGCGCTGCTGCAAGATGTGCAAGTACTCAAGGGACCACCGTTTCCAAAAATCTTGAGCCATCTGCTGCAACATCTGCCACCTAGTTAACCGACTTAACTCAACATCACCGAATGGGTATTCTGGCAGGGCGTTAAGGGGCTGACCTATTGAAATGACCCGGCGTTAACGCTTCCAAATCATTTGGATCCGAACTGAGCGGGCACAACGGACGCGAGTTCAGTGTCATTTCAATTTTACAGAACAGCGTCGCAAGCTCTTCAAAGCGTAAAGAGGTCTCACCGATGATCATCGTCAGGTGCGACTTAGCCGATTTAACCGCAGCCTCAAATATTCCTCCCCAATGAGGACATCCCGGCGGACTGAAAACCCATTTAATCCCTCGTCGGGAGCAAGCCGTACCGATGGCATCCTGATTACCGTTCAGGAATTGAGTGACCTCCTGCAGATATCGCCTGGCTCCGACAAAGTTTGTGCCGTTGTCCGAACGGATTAATGTCGGGAGGCCCCTTCGTGAGACGAACCGATCTAGACAAGCGATAAATGCCTCCGTAGTGAGGTCACTGACCACCTCCAAGTGGACTGCCTTCGTGGCCAAGCACACGAAGACGCACAGGTATGCCTTCACTAATCTGGCGTTCCGTAGCTGTGAAGACTTGACCATGAATGGTCCCGCGAAATCCGTTCCGACACCCGCAAAGGGCCGGATTTCGTTAACCCTATCCGAGGGCAAATCGCCCATCTGGGGCTGCATCGTAGCCGCCTTGGCCCGATAACAAGGCAGGCACCTAAATACGACGCTACGCACTAAGCGTCTTCCCGATAGAATCCAGAACTCGCGCTGGAGAAACGCCATCAAGGCGTGGCATCCGATATGCCCATTCCGAATGTGTCGATCCTGTATCAACAGTTCGACCAACTTCCCTTTCCTAGGGAGTAACAACGGGTGGCGAGCCGCATAAGGCAGGTTGGCATTCCGCAGCCGACCTCCTACCCTCAGCAATCCTTGAGGGTCAATAAACGGGTTGAGCCGAGCCACAGCTCCCTTCAGTTGGACGCGTCCGCGTCTCAGAATGTCCAATTCGGACTTAAAGTGCACCGTCTGCACGTTCCGTACCAATGCGAACAACGCATGGTTCCGTTCCCGTGGTGTCAGGACCTGTGTCCGCACTCGTTGCGCCTCAGAATTCCGACAATTCCGCGCAAATCGGCAGATCCAGGCGGTCACATTGACCAGCTTGTCGAGCGAGCTGTACCGTTCCAGCAGGCTGAACTCCTCTTCCGGCTCTGGTTGCGTCGTACAGACACCGACTGTCAAGGCGCCGTTCGCCGTGGTAACGCGTGGACTCATTGGCCAATCCGATTCGGCTTGAGTCAACCATTTTGGACCCCACCACAAGGGATGTCCAACCAACTCCGGAGCGTGACACCCACGACCTGACCGAAAGCGACCAGTATTGTTCCGATAAAACTGTTCACACTCTTCTTCAACCGGGTCCAACCGGCGGACCGTAGGTGGTTCCTCCACCACCCAAAACTTCTGTATCACCTCCGAGAGTACAGAACCGAATAAGGGACTACGAGTCGCTAGGCGAGGGGCAGCCGGCATGACCGGACCCATTACCGCATGGCCCAGTCTGGTGTTGACCGAAACCAGACCAGTCGCCTGCAACACGTGGACACCTGGCACTAACAGGTATCCCAAGGCATCGACACCCAATAAAATGTCTACTGGGCCCGGAATATCAAACTCCGGGTCAGCCAGTGACAACCCAGCGACCAACTGTCGCACCGAGGGCGACAACCGTACGTGAGGGTGTGAGCCCATCACATTAGGCATGACTAATGCCGTGACCGTCAGATTCACCGATGAATCCACCCGTGACGAGAGATTAATCCGACATACTCCCTTAACGGAACCGACTTCCGTGTTCCCAATTCCCCGAATGGAATGTGGGTACTCCCTTACCGAAATGCCCAACCGTCTTACAAGGTTGCACGAGACTAAGCACCCCTGGGCCCCCGAGTCCAATAGTGCTCGTGCCACACAAGATTTGCCGTCCGAACTCCACGCTATCACCGAGGCGGTGGGGAGCATGACCGTCTGTGGAGTGGCGGCACCCTGTAAGTGGGCGGCGTGTCCCTAGCGGGAACCTCCGCGGGATCCGAACCCGCTGGGACCCCCGTCGGCCTGGTAACTCGGCTGCTGATATGCCACCGGTGGCATATCAGACCGCATGTACATCAGGGGGTCCCAACCCGCATAATAGGCCCCTCGCTGTCCCGGTACCCGACCATACCGGACTGTGTACGGTGTGCCCGGTGGCCACCGTGGATGGAGGGGGGAGAGCGGATCCAACCTGGGGCGCTCTAGGAATGGGGGCGACATCCGACTGTTCGCCTCCCTGTTCGCCTCCCAGAGCGACGGGCAGGGTGGCGCAGAAGGTGGTGGGCTCCCAGCCTTCGCGCCACTCATAGGTGCCATCTGACACCCGCCCGTAACACGCGGTGAGCCAGCGGCCCGAAGTCCTCCCTGGCCCTGGACAGCGGCGACCGAACCCCGGCTATCCCGCCTGTTACCCCCCGCGCTGCCCCCTTCCCCTCGGGGGGGGGTCCCGTCCGCGGGTACCCCAGTCACCCCGTTGGTGACTCCCGTTGCCCGGAGGGGGACTGGGTCCGGCCCTGGTTGGGCCCTGTGACCGACCAACCTGAGTCCGGCCCTGGTGACCATCCGAAGGGCCTGACCGATTCAGGCACAACACGACGTGGTGCCTGCCACCGCAGCACTCACAGAGGGACGCACGTGAGCACTCGCTCAGCTGGTGCGGCCCCAAACAACCGAAACACAATCGGTGGCGGAAGACCACCTTCCTGCGGGCAGCCACACCGAGCGCCTTAAAGTTAGCGCAACTGGTCACCTCATGACCGGCACTGTCGCAGTGCACACAGCCGTCACCCGACGGCGCGGCACTCAAAACGCCAAATTGTTTTGACCGCCCACCCCCCCGTGGGGGTGGGGGCCGCGGCCCCTCCCGCATCCGCGCGGGTTGGCGCTGCACACTGGCCTCCGAATCCATGGTATCGCATCGCCTGCATTCACCCTCCAAGAAATCCGTTAATTGGACGAGCGTGGGCAGTTCCGAGCTACTGCCCCCATGCAGCTGTTCAAACCGACTTTGAACAGCTGCAGGCAACCGTGACAAAACCATATATAACACAATATATGACCATTGGTCTACCGGCAGACCAAGGTTCTGAAGGGCCTTAGTGGCCACCAGCACAGGGTTGAGCACCTGTACCTGGATGTCAACATCCCGGGTTACTCTTGGTATGCTAAACAGCTTCCCCAGCTGCGCATCAACCAACCGCCGTTTGTGTTGGTAGCGGTCAAACAATATGACCCGGGCAATCTCATAATTGCCCGCCGTAACCGTTAGGTGACCGACCAACTCCTTCGGTTCACCCCGCAGTGCCATCAATAGTTGGGCCAACTTGTAGGCGCTGTCCAGGTCGTCCCGACCGTGGACCAGGCAATCGAACAAATTGATGAATGCCGGCCACTCATCAATTGCCCCACCGAAGGCCTGAATCTCCAGGTGTGGAAGCCGTCCAACCACACCCTTAGGGGGGGGGGGTCTCCGCTACCCTCCCCGTGGTCATCCCGACGCGACCGCTTAATTTTTTCGGCGCGACGCTCGATGTCGCCCAAGCACTCCATCGCTTGGTCAGCATCCGCGCAGAGCTGCTTCACTGCAGCCACCGAGGCCTCATCCGTAAGCCCGAGGGCTTCAGCCTCCGCAGCCAGCCGACACACCTTCCCGACGCGTGTCATTGCGTCCTCCACACGCTTGAGCAGGACATCGTCCATGTCAGGTCGCTCCACATACTTGTGAGTATGGGCGAGCCATCTCATCTCCTCACGGACGCCATACCGCAGTACCGTCAAGGGCGAAGGTGCCATGGTTACCGATTTAATTGTTTCTGGTCCTATGCTTCACTACCGAACTAAGCACAGCCAGATACCAGCACTTTCCCGTCAGCGCTGGGCACAGAAATTAAAACTAAGTTGTAAAAACCAAGGCAACCATTAAAACAATTAAATCCTAAACAATATTTAATATGGTCGCCTAACACCTTATAATATACACTCTAAATCAATTAGAGAATGCCACCATAAAACACAATACAATACAAAATAATAAGTGGCTTCTAAAAGTGGCCCCTCGCTATGAACCACACTTCCTTTGAGGTCAGCAAAATCAGCTTAATACCCCTTAAATAGCCCGACCCTGTTGTGCAAACCGAAATAACACTGTAGGACTATAGAACCCGACGTTCTATCGCAAGTAATACAATCTAGTTACTTCGCAGAATGACTGTTCAATCTTTTATGCGCACTAACAGTAGTTTCCGACTACAATTTTATAATAATTATTAACTAGATTGACACTTATACTTTCACTAACCGAAATGAACTTTAATTGTGGTACCGACCACAGACTCATTGCCAAACAGATTGCCGGCCAATCTGAGATATTCTTTTCTCTCAACTACAATGTGACAAAGGCAGCCCTACAACCGTGAATCGATGATTTCCCACTAGGAAACCGCGCTCCTGCTACCAAAATATTTAATTTCCACGCCTACCGAACGGCGTGGAATCCTGAGTGCCTTTGCCCGCACGTGAGAGAAAAGAATTGAATCAAATTTTTTACTGACCTTGTCGCCGCAGCCAGGAAATCGAAAGCTCGGTTCGATGGGGGAAATGCGGGAGAGGAGACAGTTCTGGAATGGGAGATGGGATCGAACCCTTGCCGTCGCTGCCGACGGCGTGGCCGGCGCGCTGCTGCCGGTACGTGGAGTCGCCGATACGACTATGTGCTTCACAACACAATTCACTTGACCGCTGACGTGAATCTACTTATTTCCCGACGATGTGGTAGATTTACACCCCGAACAGGCCCGATGCCTGTGTGATACGATTGTTACACCGAATTACAATCAATAGCCCGACGCTATGGTAGCCATGTTAGTTCTCACCGATGAGACAAGACAAAGAGTAAAGATAACCTCCAATTTTACATCTCGTTCCGGTACGAGTGACAGCTGCTAGTTCCGTTTTCGCTAGTGATGTCTCGATTACTCGCGATCGATTCGCGCAACAAAAAACCGGTGCGTTTTCGAAGCATAAATATTAAACAGTTACCCTGGCAAACCTCTCACACTTAATTTTCATTGTTTCTGACAAACCAAAGCGCGTTTCACTTGCTTTTCCTTCTCAACTTTCTTCTTCTTTTCCTTCTCCATTCTCTCTTTCTTTTCACTCACCATTTTCTCTTTCTCTTTCATTCCTTTTATAACATAAGGTGGGTCTCGTATAGGCATGCTCCGAGAGATACGTGTCCCCAATGTCAACCAATTCTGGAAGCACACAGTCGAAATAAAATCGGATTAGCTTAGATTCCATTTTTGTCTTCCAAAATTCGTCGTCGCGTTGAATGATGAAATTTCAACGGTAAACCTGCACCAAACCAGATGCCAAGCATGCAAATGGCTTTTTTTGTTATGTGTAACTGACATTTAATTTGATAAGTAATACCATGAGTGATAGTTGATAATGTAAGATTTGGAAATAGAGACCCACTTCCAAATTGAATGCTTTTTCATAGCATCGGGCAACAAAAGCTGTTGAACAGACTTAGGACATTTTATCTCTATAATGCCATTTTAATACTTGCCATCTGGTGTGGTGCCCAAAAATTCATGCTCTTGATCAACGAACTAACCGCAATCTTCTATTGTTATGTTCTCCTGCAACTGCAACTGTTGTTTTGCGTTTTCTTCGTTGACAATGCCATATCTAAGCGCAGGTAAGTGGGATATATTACTGCCGTACACAATTCTTGACACTAAACCAGTACAACTTTTACTTTCACGTTTTGCACAAACTTCTCCAAAAAACGAGGACGTTAGTAATTTTCTCCTCTTGCACATCCATTCAGCGCTATTCCTTTGCAAAACTGTAGACCTTTCAAGCTCCTCTCGTTCAGCAGAAGACAACTTTAAATCGTTTAAAAAAGCTGTCTGCATCCTCAAACACGTCTGGACTCATATCTGGTTGCTGCGCATTTACACCATAGTGAGGGTCTTTCAATACAGAAACTAGTTTTTCTGCCTGAATGAAGTTTTAGGTTTCCGAATTCTATTATTATAAAGGCGGCGCTCCAACTTTGACATCAAAGTGTTGGTCTCTGTTCCAAATATCACTTGATGTGTTTTTGTGAGTAGGGTTCCTGTATCTAAAGACACCACCGCAGCAGCACAACGGCCTGCATAAGGACGTCGCAGCGAAAAGTTTATTCGCTTATCCCCTACGTATTTGGTAACCAGTGCATTATAGCTCTCAACTATATTGCTTGTGACATTATGAATGAGACTTCGCGAATGGTATGACAGTTTTTTACAGAGATTCTCCTGTAAAAGCCCGGAAGGAACTGCATTTTTGATATCCGATCCGATATGAAGAGCCGACCTGATGATTTAGGGCAGTCATACTTGCCACCGCCCTGGAAGTTTTCCGACCTTCCTAAAGGTGCAGGGCTGTTTGAACTTTTGGGCCTTTTCTCCAAAAGTGTAGTGGTAAAAGTAGTGGGGGTGGTCGGGCGGTGGCTGTTTATAGCTCCTTGAGCGAGATCTTTAGCCTGAGCGTGCGTGTGAGTGTGAGTGTGAACGTCCTCTTTCTTGGCCTAGTCTGGTTGTAAGTAGTGCTACTTGCCTTGTCAATTCGCTTATCTGCATGGCCATGTCGTTGCTAGCTGGCGGGGCGATAGAGGCAGAGGTGCTGGCCGCGGCGACCTGAGGAGTCATTGGAGCGATGTCGTAAACTTTGTCCGCTAGCTCGGCAAGTTTGTCAACCGTCATGTCTGAAATCTGAGAAGCAATCACAGTTTGAATATTTAGCGGGAGTCGGCTCGTCCACAGCGATTTAATAAAATCTGAGGCTCCTGAAAGTCCGGCTAAATGTTGTAGATGCCGTAGAAACTGCGACGGTTTCCTGTCTCCCAGTTGCTCATTGTTCAGCAATTGTTGAATTTTTCTCTGTTGCGATGCTGAAAGTCTATTTATAAGTTCCGTTTTAAGCATAAGGTACTTATCTGACAGCGGTGGGTTTATAATTATATCTTTCACTTCTTGCCAACTCGCAAGACCTCAGCGGGGCTTGGATCTGTCCCTTTACCACCAGTATCCTCATCTGAGCCCACCATGATAAAATAAAAATTCACTCACCGCTTGACTTGGACCACACACCAAAATCCTTTGTGTTGTTGTATGTTCTCGAACGAACGTTGGAATGTTGCGTCAGCCAGATATTCTTCTTACTCACAGTATGAATAGGTCCAATTCACCGAATTAACGGCTTGAAGGGGTCACCAGATAGGTATGGGGAGATGATGTTTGTCCTACCAATGTTCCCATATGTAGTGGTAGGTATGGTAATGAGTGAAGGCTTTATGCGAAATGAATACTTAGTAATATTTAGATGACGGAAGAAGTTTACTGAAGCAGGAAAGTTATATACAATAGTAATTACAAAGCATAAGCAACAATAGCGATACAAATATCGAAAGCTATAAGCGCGCACAGACGTGGGTTCGTTAGCGAAGCGAGTAGCAGGATCGTTAGCGAAGCGAGTAGCAGACTGGTACTGGTATGCGCAGGCGCTGCGCGCGGCTGGCTCGCTGGGCCGGTCGGCTGCAGGCCAACGCGGGGTGAGACAGGCGAGCGGGCGCGGATAAGCGGGTGTGTCCCAAGATGAAGCGTCGAAGCGTTTTGAAGGTGGCGATATTATATGATGTGACACCACAGACCATTCAGGATATCTTTACTCAAGATTTTTAATTTTTGGTCTTGTGGTATATTTTGTGCACCCCAATATTTAATTGCGCAAGTTACTCCGGTTCCTAGACGCAAATAACGATCCTTTAAAAAAATTCGCAACCCTGAAGGGAATTTAGTGTCCTGAGACAACTTCACCAGAGCATTGCAAAAGTTTCTTAAAAGATGATTTTTGCATTCTATCTTTTCAACTACTAGCTCACCGTATGGTCTAGCATCTAAATTTTTTTTGTATGTGCTGGAATCGCCGTCAGCAACAAATTTGTGATTTGGGTTTGGGTCGGCAAATCATACCTAAGAGAATAGAAGTTTTCTGGATTCCCAAACAGCTCTATTTTGTATCTTTTGACATATCTCGATTCCTTTAATTAAAATTTCTGGCGCTTTAGTTGACAGATCGTGTGCAATAATCGCGGTCTGCTAGCCTACGGCCTATTGAAGGAGACTCGTCCGCAGCTTGTGCTTGCTGCTCTACGACCAGTGGTGGAAACGGTGAACTCGGGCAATCGGCAATCTGAAAAGGGACATTATTATGTACAAAATCTTCATTATTTTAGTAACAAAATAATTGTAATGCTACTTACAAACTCAGATGAAGATTCTTCTAGAATCTTTGGCTCTGGCTTAACAGGAATGAGCGAAGACGTACTAGGTTCACTCTGAAAAGAAACGCAGTAGGAAATGTAAATGTAGCCCATTAATGTCCCCACCGAGGGGCACAGGCCTTTACCCGGACAGGAGTAAGATTGAGCCATACTCCACCACGCTGGCTCAGTGCGGGTTGGTAGAGGGGTTTTAAGAATACTACATACAACCAAGTAACGGGACCTACAGTTTAACGTGCTATCCAAAGCACGGAGAGTTCGATAAATGGCTCCATCATCTGACCCTGGACCCTGCAAAGCACTCGTCAAGACGAATCAAATGAGCCCAAACTAGACAGGGTTGCGTCGTTTGGTAACAGAGTTCCCGTGGCCACCTTCCGTCTCCATCATCAGATCAGCGAAGTGGGTCAAAAGAGCGTTCAAGGATTCCGTTACAAACATACATACATATATACATACAAATAAGTGAAGCTAATAAAAACGTATTAAAAAGCGCATTAATATATTAGCGTTACGCATTGATGTGTCTTTATCAGACAAACATATAAACACACAAACACACACACCCTCTCACACACACCTTCACACAAACAAACACACATACAAACTTTCACATTTAAATTATAATATAATATTATAAATGTGAAAGTGTGTATTTGTGTTTGTTCTACCTACTAATATATAGGGATAGGGAATCGCTATCCCTATATATTTATAAAAATTAAAGTTCATATTGGATAGGGATTACTCACCATCGGATCGATGTTCGCATTTGGTGTTGGATTTGTTATATCGCCATAGACAACACTGCAAGAGCAAAATTTTATCAGAACTATAGCACATTACTGCCATTCGTTATATTGACATTATTTTCTAGAGACGGGTGCGATCACATCAATCGATCGACGACGATCGACTGCTTCGATCTATGGCCGATCGACGGTAGAACGCATCAGTCGACGTCAAAATTCAAAAAGAGTTTATTTCCATAAGAACCACATTGGTAACATTTGGAGAATGTCAAATCTTAAACTAACACATGTATAGTAGTATATAAGAGTGCCCCGCGCCCCTCGTGAGGTGATGGTTGGTTGTTCGGGCGCTCCCGCTTATTTAATTCTAAAGCAGGCAAAATGCCGTATCTAACCCTAGAGGCAGTGGAATCAGTGATCAAAAAGTGCCTAGAACCAATTGAGCGAAAGTTAAGTGAGCTAGAAGCTACTATCGTGCGCCTAGGAGAAGAGAAAGAAGCCAAACAAAGTGATCCAAAGCAGAATACAACGGCCGCCATCACTCCCCGGCTGCCGCAAAACACCGCGGCACAAAAGAAGCCAATTACGAAAGAGATTACAAGACGAGTTTCAACATCTGGCCGAGTTGGAGCGACAGGCCCAGTCATAGCTCGTGCCGAGACTCGCAACAAGCTGGCTCCGAACCAATCAGCAGCACCCGCTGGACATAATGAGACTACGCCAACGACGCTTGCGACTGCGCTGCCGGCGCAAAATGAAATCAAGGAGGTGACGATCGATATTGTTCAGATTCCACCTCACGAAACTTTGATTCCAGGAGATCTTGAAGTTAAAACAAATGACGACAGTAACTGGCAAGTTGTACCAAAACGTGGACGGCGACGACGGAACACAAGAACCAATGTAATATGTGGTACAGGTGTGGATGATACTTACAAACAGTGGAGCGGGCGAAGAAAATCCACGCATGCTTCTTACGCCCAGAAGTTACAGCAGAAAGCATGCTAGCATATATGGAAAAGAAGAAACAATCAGGAAAGTATAGAGTAGAAAAACTCGAGCTCAAGCACACGCACTACGCTTCATTTGCCATCTTCGTCCCAACAAGTCTGTTTGATTTCTTCATGACACCGGCCAATTGGCCTCCGGGGACTGAAATCACAGAGCGGTTTCGCCCCAGCACACGGCGAGCGGCGCGTTCGTCACCTGACTCCAGCAGCACCGGGCGAGCTGCGCGCGGCGCGCGAGACAGGGGCCACGGCGCAGCATCCCGCGCCCGAGGCACCGGCGCCGACACCCGCGGCGGCCCCTCAAGCTCCGCCCCTCCCACAAGTGCATAGAACCACCAACACAGTAAATAGACTAAATACTATTACCATAGCCCTACAAAATGTGCAGTCCCTAAACAATAAAACAAGAAATATAGAATTGCTAACACAAGATGAGCTGAAATGTGATGTTTATGCCGTAACCGAACACTGGTTAAAGAGCGATCAACTAAAATGTATTAATATCACTAATTTTAATTTGGTCTCAAGCTCCTGTCGAGCTAACTTCGAACATGGTGGCTCATGTTTATTCATAAATAACAAGACCAAAGCAATTGAATACCCCGACCTATGTAAACTATCCGTTGAGCTGTATTGTGAAATATCGGCAATTAAATTAATAGACTATGATTTACTTATAGTATGTTTTTATCGGACGAACGCAATCAAAGCATCTGACTTCATAACTGTACTGGACAAACTTCTCGGTAAGATTAACGATACTGGCCTCGAGTGCATACTTGTAGGTGACGCGAATATTGACACATTAGTTAGTAGTTCTGAAAATAAAGAGCTCAGTGACACACTCGCATCACATAGTTTCAGGAACTTGGTAGACTTCCCTACGCGAATAACATCAACATCGGCGACATCACTCGATCACGCGTACACCAACACTGGGGACCGGTTCAGGCCGGCCGCGAGACCGCTCACCACCAACCTGAGTGACCACCTCGGCGTCCGCGCGGAGCTGGTATGCGGGGAGCTCCCCCCGCTGCCGCCCGCCACCCGCCTCGTTCGAGACTACACACGACAATCGAGAACACAATTTGCGCTAGCTATAGATAGTGTGGATTGGGAGGATCTGTTTTGTAGCAAAACAACTACAGAGGAGATTGCCCAAGCTATAATAAATGTTATTGTGTGTAAAGCACAAATATGCTTTCCTTTAAAACGCAAGCCAAATGTCAACAAAGAAAACTCATGGCTCACTGAGGAAACACTCTGTCTCAAGTCCTTGGTGTTCGATCTAATTGAGTTACAAACTTTTTATCCAAACGATACAATTATTAGTGACAAAGTTAAACAGATGACTGAGAACCTCAATAGCAAACTTTACTCGCACAGACTTCAGCATTTTTCCTCTTTAATCAATAATAGTGACAATCCTATCAAAACAATGTGGAAGATAGTGGGCACCGAAACTTGTAAAAGCAAGAAATCGAGTGTTGACTATACGGAACTCATCAAACACCCGACTGGGATAGTCTTTCCATCTAAAAAAGAAGTTGTCGACCATCTCAACTCACAGTTTGTGAATGCAGCTCGCCTGTGCGGAGCTCCGCCAGCCAACCTGTGCGCCGCGCGCGCCGCGCTAGTAGCTGCGCGCGCGCCGAGTGACTCATCCCTGCGACTCCGCCCGTTCACACCAGCGGAAGTCTACACTATTATTATAAAGCGAGTGGCAAATAAGCCTACAAAAGACATCTATGACATTTCCATCAATCTTGTCCACAGTATAGCACGCAACATATGCATGCCACTCTGCGTTATGTTCAATAAATGTATTAAAGGTGGCATATATCCTAGATGTCTAAAACAAATTAAAGTTAGTCCACTGTATAAGGGCAAAGGAAGTAAAGACGACTCCAGCAACTACCGCCCTATCTCAATCATACCGGCGATAGCAAAAGTACTGGAGAACGGTATCAGTTCCCGTTTAACTAGCTTCCTCGATAGCACCTCCGCTTTCACTGACCGGCAGTACGCGTACCGCGAGGGCCGCTCCACCACTCAGCTGGCACGGGAGGTAGTGCGCCGAGTGCTTGATGCTCGTGAGCGACAACAGGCTGTTGCCGTTCTCTTCTGCGACCTCTCGAAGGCATTCGATGTCGCAGATCATAACGTACTACATATGAAGCTTCAGCACTATGGCATCACTGGGCCAGCATTGTCGCTACTTACGAGTTTCATGCAAGAAAGAATGCAGTTCGTAGTGGGTGCAGCAGGCGCTGCAAAGTCAGACGGACTCTCGGCAGACATGAGCGTACCACAGGGCTCTTCATTATCAAATATTGCTTTTTCTTTACTGCTAAACGATCTTCCAAGTGTGCTTAGGGAGGGGGAGATTTTCTTATTTGCCGATGACGTAGCTGCAGTAGTAACTGCTCCGACACTGGCATTACTGGAGACGAAGCTTAATGCAACCGCCTACCGCATGTGCCTTTGGTTCCGCCATAATGGTCTGCTACTGAATACAACAAAGACACAATTCGTTCAGTTTGATCTATCTGGGCGTAGAAGACCTAAATTAGCAGTCGTCGTGGACGGATCTCAAATTGAGCAAGCCCACACTGCCGCGTTTCTGGGCTTTCAGGTGGATCAGGCGTTAACCTGGGACGCGCACATAAATAAGTTATGCAGCAGACTGGCGAGCGCATGTTTCGCCTTAAGTCGGCTCTCATCAACACTCCCTGCAGAGTCGCTGCGGACGTGCTACCTCGCGTCGGTGCACTCGCTACTGCAGTACGGCGTGGAGCTGTGGGGGCGCGCGGCGCAGTGGCACCGCGTGTTTGTCCTGCAGAAGCGCGCCGTGCGGTTGCTGGCGCGGGTACCGACTGACGAGTCAGCCAGACCGCACTTTAAACAACTTAAGATTCTCACACTGCCTAGCCTACTCATTCTCCAAGTGGCCACGTATGTGCGAGAGAATATTCACCTATACAAACGACTTGGAGAAAGGCATAGGTACGAAACGCGCAACTCCAACAAATTAGCTACAATCGCGCACAAACTGGAAAAAACTAGAAAAACAATCCACGCTATGGGTCCGGTAGTGTACAACAAGCTACCTGGAGCTATCACTGATGCTCCGAGTGTGTCCATCTTTAAATGTAAATTAAAAACATGGCTTATTGAGAAGTCCCTGTACAGCTATGATGAGTTTTTAGCATTAGGTATGTAACTAGTGAACTAGTCACATAATTTGACATTATAATTTACAATTACCATTGACATTATTATTTACAGTTTGATTATTTAATTATTTTTTTTCTGTAACATATACTGACTTATTTAATTTACTGCGTGTAAGTTATTTTAAAATTGTTAGCAATTGCTTATTATAGTATAGACATGAGTAATATAAACATCCCTATGTACCAATTTATACTAGGTACATAACATTGAATTATGATTCATGTCATGACGTGTAATGAATATTATCAATAAATGATGTCTATGTCTATGTCTATGTCTATGTCTATAAGGAACAGGGAAATATAGAACTCAATTTGAATTCCGTCACCTCCATGTTTTAGATGCTGGAGGCAAAGAGGCAACTAGAAACCTCCAGCTTTATACGTTATTTTTTACAGAATTGGTGCAAACACCTTCCTAAGTCCACCGTCGATCGACAGTTTCTAGTAAACCAATCGATCGACATTATCATCCAAAGATTAAGGGTGCTTTTCCACCAATCGATCGATGTCAATTGACCGTCGATCCATGGCAGAATGGAATAGTTAATACCGTTCGACTGTTTCTATTACACAAATTTCTATCACACCAATCGATCGACGTCGATCGACGGCATCGATCAATGGTCGGTCGACGGTAGAACACATCAGTCGACGTCGATCGACAGTTCCTAGTACACCAATCGATCGTCATTATTATCCACAGAGTAAGGGTGCTATTTAGAAATGAGTCGAAATACTCGACAACACTTAGTCGAATTTACGTATATACTTACAAAATCGTTAATTATAGTTGTAAGTTTTATGACTACAGAAAAATGTAGGATGTCAAAACACGCGTATTGAATTCTATTTGGATAATTAAAAAATATATTTGAAAAGTTAAATACTTTTGGAGAAAATAAAAAAATAAACACGTTTTTTTTGCTATTTATTTTTATTTTATAGAATGCATAAAATGTATAATTTTTTTTTTCCAAAAAGTGAAAATTAAAAAAGTTATGATTTTTTTTAACTCCCGGAGATGGTCGGAATATGGCACGATCGTCGGAGTATGGAACGATCGCCGGAGTATGAAAGATCCCGGAGTATGGAACGATTGCCGACGATCCCGGAGTATGGAAAAGTTGATACCGATCGATGGCAGAATGGAAAAGTTGATATCGATCGACAGTTTCTATTACACAAATTTCTATCACACCAATCGATCGACATCGATCAACGGCATCGATCGATGGTCGATCGACGGTAGAATGGATCAGTCGAGGTTGATCGACACAGTCTGTAATACCAATCGAGTCAAATTAAATATGCATTGTGATGGAAAGGCCAATTTACACGGACTCCGTGGACACAAGCAATACCTACCACTTTACTGTGCTTGGATGTTATAAACACGTAGTAAGTTTACTTATATACTCTTTGATGTATACATATGATATGCCGGATATGAACAGCAGAGGTAAGACACTTGTTGAATACCTATTTACTACAAACCTTAATGTGCTTAACATAGGTTCTGAACCAACTTTTGTTACCAAGCGGAGCAGAACTATCGTTGATATTACCCTGGCAAAGGCGGACATATCCGACGACGTTGGGGGCTGGCATGTGTCCAACGAGGCGTCATGCTCTGACCATCGATGGATACGCTTCGAGATCAACGCAGGGTTCTCCCCAACTGTCCCTAAGAGAAACCCACGCAAGACTGACAGAACCAGGTACAGAGCTATCCTAGGTGAAAGACTTGCTTGGGCTGAGACTCTACCAGATCCGGAGGGACCCGAACAAATCGAACAACAGGTAACAGATTTTACTAATACATCAATAGACTGCTACCATTCAACTTGCCCGCTTAGCACGCCAGCGCCTACCAACATCAAGGGGCAGCCTTGGTGGGGTCCTGATCTAGATAGGATGCGTGCTAAGATCAGAAGACTGCTAAACAGGGCGATGAATACCAGTGCTGATGAGGATTGGGACAACTACAAAGATGCCAAATCCAAGTACAAGAAACGACTACGGTTCAAAAGCAGCAACTCATGGAGGAAATTCTGCAGCGACATTGAAACCGTTGATCAAGCAAATCGGGTAAGGCAGATACTAGCTCAACAAGGCACCTCCAGGCTAGGGTCGCTTAAAAAAACGCGATGGAACATATACCTCTTCCACCACAGAAACACACAGTCTCTTGTTGTAAACTCACTTCCCCGGAAGTAGAATTATTCAAGAGATTGTGTGGCCGGAAGAGGTTCACCATGAAGCTGCCGACCACTTAGACATAACTAATAATATTATCACTGCTGACAAGGTGAGATGGGCCATTAATAGCTTTAAACCTTTTAAATCAGCAGGACCAGATGGAATCTTCCCAGCACTTGGGGTGGGGCACCCGTCATCAATATAATGGTCCGAATCATGAAAGCATGTCTTAGATTCGGATACGTTCCCAAAAGGTGGAGAGTAGTAAACGTAGTTTTCATACCGAAGCCAGGAAGGAGCGACTACACTAACGCTAAATCTTTCAGGCCGATTAGCCTCACCTCGTTCTTGCTTAAGACTCTAGAACGTTTTTGCGAGAGGCACCTGAGAGATGGAGCGTTAAAACATATACCCTTACACTAGAATCAGCATGCATATAGTTTGGGTAAGTCTACTGAATCGGCTCTCCATGCAGTTGTATCCACAATTGAAGAGGCGATTCAAAACAAATGCATCTGCCTTGGAACTTTTATTGATATAGAAGGTGACTTTGACAAGACGCAGCATAGCAGTATAAGTGCATCTCTAACAAGGCATGGAGTGTCAACAGCTGTAAACAACTGGGTCACAAACATGCTTAATAAACGTATCGTGCGTCTAGCTGGTGAGTCCCTGTCGGCGGAGGTAGTGCGGGGATGCCCGCAGGGAGGAGTGCTCTCCCCGCTGCTGTGGAATCTGGGCATTAACGACCTAATTACCAAGCTTAACGCTAATGGATACTACACCGTAGGATACGCCGACGATTTGGTAATCCTCATCACAGGTAAATTTGCGAGCACAGTGTGCAACCTTAAACAAACAGCTCTTCGCATCGTGGAGCGCTGGTGTCTAGAATATGACCTGGCGGTTAACCCAACAAAAACGGAAATGGTCATGTTCACTAACAATAGGGCTCTTGGTATATATACCCTACCTAAGCTCTTTGGAAAGGAACTCCAGCTAGCAACTGAGGTGAAGTACCTGGGCATAACCTTGGACAGCAAGCTCAACTGGAGTAGCCACATTGACAACAAACTAAAGAAGGCGAGTATTGCTTTCTGGCAGTGTCGGAGAATGGTGGGGAAAAAGTGGGGACTTTCTCCCAACATCATTCTTTGGCTGTACGTGACGGTGATCCGTCCTCTTGTCTGCTACGGAGCTGTGGTGTGGTGGACCAGGACCAAACTAACCATAATGGTAAGCAAACTCCGAAGCTTTCAAAGGCTGGCATCACAAGTAGTATGAGAACTACTCCAACAGCATCAATGGAGGCCATGTTGTGTCTTCCGCCACTCCAGCTGTACATTAAGCAGGAGGCCGCGTCATCTGCGGTGAGACTCAACACCTTAGTACTTTGGAGGAAAAACAGGACCTCACACACCGCCATCCTAGGGGAAGTTTACAAAAAATTTCCCATCTCTATGGCTTGCAGTGACAGAATCCCTAAACAAATTGTTTTCGACAAAAAATACAATATACAGTTACATGAAGACCATCGGGTTGAGGGGCTCGACGTTAAAGAGCTCGAATTTTCACCGATGGTTCAAAAACTGAAGCAGGCACTGGTTCAGGCACCTTCTCGGAGGACCTAAACATCAAGATAGCCATTCCACTGGGTGCCCATAATACTGTCTTTCAAGCTGAATGCATGGGCATCATCTCGGCCGCTAATGCCATAGCATCGAGAAAGGTAAGAGATTCCTCCATTCGAATCCTCTCGGATAGCATGGCCGTCTTACAAGTCCTAAATAGCAACACTATTAACTCAGGGCTAATCTACGAGTGTCACAAACGACTAATGAAGGTATGTCAACATAACCGCGTAATCCTTCAATGGATAAAAGGACACAGCGGGTCAAGAGGTAACGATGCAGTGGATGAGTTGGCGCGTAAAGGATCTAGTTTGGCAGCGTATGGTCCCGAACCTATCATCCCTCTTCCCCTCAAGATGGTACGCACATTTCTGAGAGAGTCGACCAGGAATGATCATGCCACTCTTTGGACAAACCATGAGGAGTGCAGACAGGCTAAGCTGGCCTTGCCGTCCCCTAGCGCTAGGCTTGCTAAGACCTTGCTTCGACTGAGTAGGCCGCGCATGCGACTGGTGACTGCAGCACTTACTGGCCATGGTTTCTTTAATAAACATCTATATGTCCTAGGTGTTACCGACAGTCCCCTTTGCAGAGCCTGCTTGGAGGCAGAAGGTACGGCTGCTCGCGTCCCCATGGAGTGCACAGGAGTAGCGGACTACAGGGCTAAACACCTCGGTCAATCGAGGGACCTTCCAATTTTTCCTAAAACAGACAAAAAATCTTAACAACAACTTCATAATATGTCACATCATATAAAATTTCAATTACGTAGTGTGTTCCAATTTAACTTACGGACCGCTGTGCGGCAGTGTTTTGTGTCGATACACAATTTCTGCGATCTATTGTTTTTGACACAAAGCGACGTGCTCTCACTCCGAAGGCCCGCGGCCGACTGAAGCTGACAGGACTGAATTTGTATAGGAATTTCAATCGAAGTTTGATTAATTTATATTAAATTATCTTCAAACTTCTAAGTAAAATAACTTATAAAATATTATTAACAGTTCTTTTATCTGTGTAGACACCTAAACAAATCCGGGTACAGTGTATGGGAAAGGTGTGAAATATGTTCCAACGCTAAAATCTGTTTTTTGGGATATTTACGGTTTTAGTACAACTTTAACAATTATTTTCGAAGTGATCATTGATTTAAAACTTGATTTGAATGTGCCAACTAATAGAACAGTTCTTTGTTATTTTTTGTATTTTTTTATAGGAGTACGACTCAACGAGAAAAAACGGAAAAAGATTTAAAGTCTTGTTTGGCGATTTTCAATTTTTCATTTCAGTTTTATTTGGTGTTGAGTAGTTTGGTCCTCCAGTTTAGCGTTTTGATTAAAAACACGACTTTTGGTTGATGTGTAGATAATGGGGCGGTAGGTAGATTCCGCTTTGTCGACACTGACCGGATATTTTTTTTTTTTCATAATTTCTATATTGCACACAAAAATTAAAGATTTACATTAAAGACCTAGTTTACTTGGAGTCCTAAAATACAGGTTATCCTAGTTTAGGCTCCAGCCTTTACAAATATTAATAATCCATTAGTTATATTATTGCGAAAATGTACCAAAATTTTGTTAAAATATTTGTAAAGGAAATAATCGATTTACTTACTTACTTACTTACTTACTTCTAGTTTTGAGATAGGTGCCCCGTGCAGTGCCGTGCACCGTGAATACTTGTATTAATAAAGACAGGACTTTTACTATGTCTAGGAATAAATGTTGCATGCATGGTTGCACAACCAGCAACTCTGAGGGTCTGTACATACGTAAGTTCTAGTAACAAATTAAACCCACTGAATTAATTGTCACCACCACTGATTTTTGCTTGACTCAGGTTCTCAACAATAACATTATTTCTGTTCGAGTGGCCCGATGCATTATTTTCCTATTCCATCCAATGATGGCGACCGTTTTGAAACTTGGAAGGCAACAGTAGGATTAGCCGGTTTTGAAGACACATATATTTTCTCGGACAGAAAAGTGTGCCACAGGCATTTTGAAGATATTTACCATGACAGCAAAAACAGACTTGTTAGAAGTGCTGTACCAACATTACATCTAACAGGTTAAACAACTATTTTATTTTATTTAAATACCTGGAGCGGTCCTAAAAAAGATGCAATCAAATGATAAATAGACCGAGTTTCCATCTAAGTTACTATCCCCATTTTTCAGGAAGGAGCTTGGTTACCCCTATGGATGTTGTACAAGCAACTACTTCTGATATTCATCAAACCGCAGCCGGAAACAATATAGGTATTTTTTTTTCAATAATAATAATGAATTTGCCTGATTTAAAGGAACGCTAAAATTAAAACAATGATATAACCGTTCTTGTTTTCATTTAATTTCAGGAACTAACCGAAGATTCAAGGCAACAACTGCACAAGAGAGACAACTTATGAAGTCAATCTGTAAATTGAAAAGGATATTGCACAAAAAGGATATGTAACTAAACAGGGGCCTAATTCTATAAAATTAAACTACCATGTTATAATGACTACACTATGCTGTCAATATGACGACATTGGTTCCTTAGATGGTATGCACTTAATCCCATTGGCCTTACCGCAGCCTCACAATAGCCTGACTTGGGGATGACCAATGGGTGTATAGTAGGAAAATCGAGCAGTGTTGCCGTTACCCGAAATGAATATCCACTATCAATCCTGTCCGACTTATCGGTCTGTCGGACGCACAACCCAGACAAGTTTGTCTGTGTTTTTAAATTTATCTTGTCTGTGGGTTTGTTTTGACGTTTTAGTTTTAATGCGGTGCGTACGAATGCGGTTGATCGCTGTCAAAGTTTGAAAAGTTTTTTCACCAAGGAGGACCTTAATTTAAGATTTTTAAAAAGAAAGAAGAACTTCCGCCCCCTTGAGACCATGTCGAACGCACCAACACTGGCCCAGGTAGAGGAACTCATTACGTTCATGGCGCACAGGGAGCTGGCTTTGGGTCACTTGTCAACCGCACAAAAGAAGGCAAAGCTGTAGGTTGAGAGACATGGTGGAATGCACTCTGTCCTACTATGGTCTGGTATGAACCGGTGGCGTAAAAGGTCAAAGCTATCAGGGTCTGCAAAAAATAATTTCTATAGGTTTTGTAAAACAAGAACATTGGTTAGAGTGTTATACAAAAAGTTTAGGTTACTCGCTAGCAGAAGGACTGTCTTCATTATGTTTCTGAATCTGGTCAGAGTGTCGATTAGGGGGAATAGACACCCCCTTATCGTTACTGACCGACCATGTTTATGATCGCTCCTGAGAGCATTTTACGGGCCTTAGTTTGTTAGAAAAAACAAACCTTCATCCTTAGGGAAATACCATCATTCCGCCGCTCTCGGGGTATTAAGGAAGATAACTCGTCGGCCAACTCCATAACCATCTGTTTAGGAAGGCAAAAAGTCTTCACGAACTCCGCATCAGGGAGTGTTGTGAGCGGATCCACATTTTGCCTGAGAATGGCGCTAACTCGCCGACGCTGTCTCCGTTCACGTCTCCTCCTATCTACCTCAGCAGCGAGCCGTAAAATATGGAACTCCACTTCCATTGACGACATTTTCTCTTTAACTTGACTCACCAAACGTTTTTTAACACTAAAGATAGTTGAACACAAAATTAAAAATCACGGGAAAAAAGCTGCGGCTGCACAATGACAGACCACTGTACTCAACACGGAAAATTTTGACAGTTAAGTCAATGTTAGGTCATCGCCAGAAACGTCAAAAAATTGTAGAATCGCGTTACAAGACGTCATTGAACGGCCATTGCAATCTTGAGATTATTAGAATATGACTGAGTTACAATGGCGCCATAGTGACCACATAGTGACAGCAGCAGTCGTCCTTTAAAGTAATAGAATACGAAAGTGGCAATTTTTGTCGGCTTTAGGCCATTGCCAGAGCACTGTAAGGTCATGGCCAATAGCGGAATAGGGCCCCTGGTCATTTGATAGAAGATTGAAACTTGCTGAAAAAATAAGCTTCTACAGCATTCTACATTCTACAGCCTTTAATATCTTGATCTAGAAATGACCAGACCAGCGACATTGCTTTTTGAAATGGAAATAACGCAATCTGAAAAAAAAGGAAAAGGCAGGCGATTCACACTGGATCAAAAAATGTTGGCACTCTCGCTAAATAAGCCTAGCCCAAAAGCATACCGACTTTTGAGTCAAATGTAGATTTTACCAAAAAGAAAAACACTGCAAAAACTCCTGGCGCAAGTAGAGCTAAACCAGGCATTCAAGACTCGTGTCATTTGACCAGTTAAAACGGAAAGTCGCAAAAATGCCTAAAGCGCACAGGTACAGAACTCAAGTTTTGGTGAGATGGTGATAACCCCAAGTGTCAACCTGGACAGGAAAAACGATTTGATAAATGGTTTAAGCGACAATGGACTAGAGAGCAAAAAGGCCTTTTGTGACCATGTTCTAGTTAAGATGGTTAGAGTCGTTATTAAAAAATATAAGCAGCCCATGCCTATACATACTGCCAAAACGCATCATCTTGGTTAGATATGAAAAAGATCATACAAGGCTGCATTAAAAAAATTCAGGAGACAGGTCTCAAGGTCCTCAGTTTGCGACCAAGGGGCGACTAATGTAGCCGCAATTAATTCCTTGATACGCGACACGAAAGAAAAATATCTAAGAAGGGAAGAAGAATAAAAAGGAAGTTTCTTCGAAATAAATGAAGAGAAAAACTTCCCCATTTATGATGCCCCTCATCTCATGAAAGGCATAGGGAATAATCTTCTTTCAAAAAACCTCGAGTCAAAATTAATGGTCAAAAAGGTGTTGCAATGTGGTCAGATCTCCTAAAACTCTATAGGAGGGCACCAGTTTTTAATGGAGTACGCATGGTGTCAAAGCTAATCGCCCAGCATGTGGAGCCTGTAACAATTCCGAAGATCAAAGTGAAATACTTCACTCAAGTCTTCAGCAAGTGGGATAGCACTTGGTTTTATGGTCAGTAAGTATAATAATTCTATAACTAGATAATTATAGCAGCAGTAAGATTTCCCTACAAGACTTTAAGCATTGGTCGTCGAAACGTAGGATGCTCTTAAACAAGAGATTAGACAAAGGGGATGATATGGCTATGGGTCAACAAGATGCTTATACTGTGAACATTTGATTGAAGACTTTAACTCTAACCATTTGGCTGTAAAACCTGTGTGACAGAATAATAGACACGGTGGTGACTAAGCCCAAACTTTCTCTCCGACTAAAGGCCTGAGCCCAATGGTGGGGCCTATATAGGGCTTATGGATAAAATACCCCTCTTTCTAATTTTTTGTCAAGATGTTTTAGTTTTATATTTCAGGTGAGAGATTAATTCCAAAACTATCTAAGGAGAGGCTGATATACTGCTGTTTATTAACGATTTGTTTGACTCTGTAAATGGGAGTTTTAGTGAGCCAAGATGGGGAAATTCTTTGGGAAGTACAGTCACTCCACGTTCTCAACACCACAAATTGTGCCAAAAAAGCCCAACAGTCCTAAAATCCATGCGGTACATTGAAAAAAATAAAAAAGTTGCAGTGCCTACTTTGTTAAGCTGGGTGAAGACGATTGAAAGTTTTCAATTGATTGTGGAACATTTTCATGAGCTGGGTCACAGATCACTACTACTGCGCCACTTACCAATTAGACTTACTTACTTAATTAACTAATTACTTAATTACTTACCCATTAGAAAACTTTTTTGTTGCTGTAAGTATTGGGCAGTACGTGGCGTAGTTGTTTAAAGGTTTCGGGAATGAAAATACTTCCTGGTTGATATTCCCGTATTTATTGTGTCAGCAATAAATAGTACGCGAATTATGACAAAAACAAGCAGAAGCAGTTTAACAGCGATTAGATTTAGAATTATATTTTATCAGCGCAGCACCACACAAGCAATAATTCACAAGAGACGGGAAGAGAGAGAACGCCATATTTAAAAAGTATAAACGTCACATTTCACAGATTAAATTATTACCATTAGTAGTGATGTGAAAATGATAGGATACCATCAGATTCAATCTTTCACACTCCTCCTTAGACTAACATTACAACATGCCAATAGTCAATTTATCTACATGCTCTACATCTAACATGCTAACAAAGAGAAAACAAAAAAACTCTACATTGACTCTATAAAATAAAATATTTAGAGACCACTCTACATTTATAGAAGTTAAAAAAGCTCTACATATTAGAAATTTTACAATTGACTGACTGGCTTTACATTAATGTCAAATATAAAATTACAATGAAAGCATTAAAAGTCTCTACACAATGGTTTGGTAAATACATCGGCTATCATTTTATCTGTAGGTAAATATTTTACACTTATAAATCCGTTCTGTATAAGATCTTTTACATAATGATAGCGCAAATCTATATGCTTAGTCTTCTTATGAGAGTATTCCTTAACAAGCAAAAGTTTCTGAGCACTTTGGTTATCATTGTATACAACTACACTTATTGTTTTGTCTACGATTTCCGACAAGAAATTTTTAACAAAACAAATGTCTTTGCAAACATCAGCAATGGCTAAGTATTCGGCCTCTGTGCTGGATAGCGCTGTAGAGCGTTGCTTTCTAGCCTCCCAATTTATAACATTTTGACCAAACCGAATGACAAAGCCTGAATACGACTTTCTGTCGGTTAAATCATTGGCCCAATCTGCGTCTGCGTGTGCATTTATATTTAAGTTACAACTTTTGACAAAATGCAAACCATAGTTAATGGTGCCCGCTAAATAACGTAGAACACGCTTAGCAGCTTGCCAGTGACTTAAGCCAAAACAGTTACTAAACTGACCAAGTTGACTGCATGCATATGAAATATCAGGTCTAGTGCATACAGCCAAGTACATAAGACTACATAGCAACTCTGTAGTTGTACATTTCATCCTGTAAGCAGTCATCGTCAGACTTTTCTAACTTACAGTTAACAGGCAATGGTGTGGAAACTGGCTTACAGTTAATCATATTGAACTTCACTAACAATCTCCTTATGTATTCACATTGGTCCAATATTAAAATATCATTATTTCTAGTGACATTAATGCATAGGCAACTTTTCAGAACACCTAAATGTCTAACTTGAAATTCATTCTGTAACAATGGTAAAATAGAGTTTAGACAGTTACTGTGAAAAATGTAGAAGTCATCCACATAGAGAGCTATTATTACATACTCAGTTTTCTATTTTCTAACATAAACACATGGTTTACATTTACTTTGGACATATCCATTTTTAACTAAAACATCATGTACTCTATTATTCCACATACGGCTGGCCTGCTTTAAACCATATAAACTTTTATTCAACAAACAGACTTTACTATTATCACCATTTGTAAATCTAGTTGGCTGTTCCATGTATATAGTTTCTTCTAACTCTCCATTGAGAAAAGCAGTGGTAACATCGACATGATCGATACTTAAATTTAATTCGTTAGAAAGAGCAAATAGAATTCTCATCGTAGAGTGACGAACAACTGGCGAGAAAGTGTCATTGTAGTCGAGGCCTGCCTTTTGCGTAAAGCCACGAGCAACCAACCTAGCTTTGTACCTATCGAACTTACCTGTTGCATCGTGTTTCTTCTTGTAGACCCACTTGCATTTAACCACGTTATGACCTTTCGGCCGTTCCACAAGTCGCCAGACATTGTTCCGCAATAGCGAGTCATACTCACACTGCATGGCTGACTGCCACTCACCTTTTTCAGACGAATTCATTGCATCATCATATGTTGTAGGCTCCTCATTAAAGGTCTGCCGGCCGACGATCGGGGGCATCCTTGTGAGGGCTCTCATCCTCATCGCCGTCGTCACCAGTGCAGTACTGATCAGAGTTTGGAGATCTTGGCTCCTCATCTGAAAATGCATTAAATTCATGATTAGACTCACCACTAGTTATAATTTAATTCATATTGGGTTCAATAATAATGTCATTACTATTAATATTCTCATTATTTGATTCAATATTATCATTACAATTATTTTCATTATTGACCATAATATCATTATTTGATTTATTATAATTATCATGTATGTCAAATGAAATAAAATCTCTTCCTCTCTCATATGAAACACAGCCATCATTATAAAACTTGTCTTCTAGAAAGACAACGTCCCTAGAATAGACAATTTTGTGAGGGTTAAGAGGGTCAACAAGACGATATCCTTTAGTGGTTTCACCATAACCAACGAACACAAAAGCTTTTGACTTAGCATCAAGCTTTCTTCGTTTTTGTTGAGGTACCAAGGCATAAGCTATGCAGCCGAAGACACGCAGGTGACTAAGGTCCACAGGCGAACCTGTCCACTCACGCTCAGGAACCGATCCCGACAGCGCACTGGTAGGGGATCTGTTTTTCAGATAAATGGCCGTCATAACGGCCTCACCCCAGTAGCGACTCGGAAGACCACAGTTCTGAAGCATGCATCTAGCCTTTTCCATAATGGTTCTATTAACACGCTCGGATATACCATTCTGCTGTGGGCAGTAAGGCACCGAGGTTTGGTGAATAATACCTTCCTTTTGCAAATAAGACCTTAACTGATCATTGCAATACTCAGACCCATTGTCAGATCGCAGAACTTTAATAGGCTTCCCTATTTGCTTTTCGACTAAATTTTTAAAAACTAGAAAATGAGAACTGACCTCAGATTTATTTTTCATTAAAAAACCAAAGGTTTTCCTTGTACAGTCATCTGTGAAGGTCAGTAGATACTTTGCTCCACCCACGCTGGTGACCTGCATTGGACCACAGACATCACTGTGTATGAGTTCTAGTGGTTGTGATGCTCGAGTTGCGCTGCTTGGGTAAGGTTTGGAGTGCATCTTGCCTTGTAAACAAGGCACACACTCAACAAGCTTCTCCTTATCCTGCAAACACACACCAGTACATGCACCGTCACCACTTAGTTTAACAATACCTTTTTGTCCTAGATGGCCCAGCCGACGATGTAGAACATCAATCGGCACTGTCACCGCATTGGCACTCACTGTCCCTTGCCTAGATTGCAGAGGCATGGAATGCCCATTCTCCGGTACCTTCACTTTAAACAAACTTCCCATTCTAGCTGCGAAAAGAAGTTGGTTGCCAGTAACTTTACAATTCTGCATAACCCTACAACCTTTCTTATCAAAACATACAACAAATCCATTATCAACAATCTGTTTTACAGACAGTAAATTTGTGGATAGACATGGAACCACCATCACATCTGTTAGCAAAATATTATCATCAGATACAGACACTTCACCAGTTCCATTGCACACTAACTGATCTTCATTTGCAATAGAAACAAAATTTTTACTATGTTTAAAGTTCCTCACCATATTCTGATCATTAGTCATGTGTGCCGTCGCTCCACTGTCCATAACAAAGAGTTTGTCCCCTTGAGCCGTCATTGCTGACGGATACATCACATGCTGTGTTGACTTTTTGTCTCGTTTCTTCTTATAACACCTCTTCTCTGTATGTCCAGGCTTATGGCAGTATTCACAGACAGATTTCTTCTTACTGAAGTATGCATTAGCCTTATCTTCATGAGTACTGTGACGCAACTCCTCTTGCAGTAACCTTGTTCTTACCAACTCACTCGTGAGTTGTTTGGTGAGACAGGCTGTTTCCAGACTCGAGACGAGCACATCAAACTGCTGAGGCAGTCCACTCAACAGTATTTCAGCGACTTCACTGTCTTCAATGATTTTATTTATGTCAGCAAGTTGTTGGACAAGCATCATCACACCATTGATGTACTCGGTCATAGAAGTGTATTGAGAGTATTCCGCACGATGCAGCTGGCGCAATAACACCACGCGACGATACAGTCCTTTGTGTTCGAAGATCTCTGCTAGCTTCGTCCACGCTTCTTTTGCAGTCTCCGCACTGCGCACATATTGGTAGCATGACGGGTGTTACGACAAGGAAATGCGCGCTAGCGCACGTTGATCACGTGCAGCATCTTCTATCGCATTAGCCGCGGTGATGCAGCTCCATAAATTCTCCAGGGTCAAAATGGCCTTGACGGCAAACTTCCATGTGGCGTAGTTGCCGCCATCGACCAGGCGTTCAATGTTGTAATTGTTAGTAAGGTTAGGCTGATGCTGGGGCAGCTGCTGCTGCTGTTGCTGCTGATTCGACATTTTTCGGCTCCGTGCCGGGCGGGAACACGCTGGGCCCTAACCTATTGGGCAGTACGTGGCGTAGTTGTTTAAAGGTTTCGGGAATGAAAATACTTCCTGGTTGATATTCCCGTATTTATTGTGTCAGCAATAAATAGTACGCGAATTATGACAAATACAAGCAGAAGCAGTTTAACAGCGATTAGATTTAGAATTATATTTTATCAGCGCAGCACCACACAAGCAATATTTCATTTCATTTTTTTAACTAATGGCAATCTGTCCTGCTATTGCCAGACAATTTCTGCCAGTATCATGTAGTGGAGGCACATGTGAAGAGACGCGGGGCAAATCTTAAATTGGCTGAATACATTTTAGTAGGTGTCTATCCGAAATAAAGTTTTACATTATCGGTTAGTTCCATGCAATATATACATAACACACACAAAATAAACTAAGGGACAACACAATAACATAAAGGGAAGGAAGGGGATACATATCTATTATAATTTTATTTTGTTAATATGGATAAATTTAGCTAATAAAAATACTATCTTTGGGTTGGGGAATAGAGAAAGAAGGTGGCGAATATTAGTAGGGATAGGGAGACCGATTGAGGGTATTAGGGAGTACAAGGAATCAAGGCCATAAATGGGGCAGTTAAAGAAACTATGGTCAACGGACCCATCCTCAAGACCGCACTCGCAAATGGAGGAATCTCTGATTTTTATCTTCTTTAAAAACACTGGAGAACAGCAGTGACCTAAGCGTATTCTGCATAAAATTGTCACTAATATCTTTGGTAGTTTTTTAAAATTGAAAAACCATGGTTTGCTTGGAATACTTGGCTGAATTGAAGCGTAAAAAGCTCCTTTATTTCGACTTGATTCATGCCACACATCTGACCAAGTCTTCTGAAGATCTTTACCAGGAATGCTGAGCAAGTCATAACAGTGGTTAGAGAAGTACTTTCGATTACTGTTATTATCTAAGGCCGCACGTTTAGCCAACTCATCAACGTGATCATTACCAATAATGCCAGAATGACTAGGGATCCAAACCAAAATTACAGCAAAATTTTTTTGGGAACATTTATAAAGGATATTTTGATTTCCATAATAATATTACTATGCACTTTTGATTTAAATTGGTTTTGTTGGAGGGCTTGTAAGCAACTTTTGGAGTCCGAAATTATTAAAGATTGTCTTATATTATGGGATTCAATAAACGAGCAAGCTTCCAAGATCGCAAGGCATTCTCCTGTGTACACTGAGCTTTGAGGCGGGCTCTGAAGTTTAATTTATATTT
This sequence comes from Argyresthia goedartella, assembly GCA_949825045.1. Classification (NCBI taxonomy): domain Eukaryota; kingdom Metazoa; phylum Arthropoda; class Insecta; order Lepidoptera; family Argyresthiidae; genus Argyresthia; species Argyresthia goedartella. The sequence continues at coordinate 22,317,283 of OX463815.1, forward strand.
TAGAATTTTTAAAGTATACTGCGAAACCAGTCGGAACAGTCTCTTCCAGCCTGGAGGCGTCAGTATAAAAATATTGCCAGTCTTCCCATCTTGATCTTAAAACCGAGTTGAAGGACGAGTTTGCTAAAGGAGAACCTTTTACAATATTAAGATCCAAGATAATTTTCGGAGTGAAGAGGACAGTTGACAGGGGGAAACAATATAATGGTAATTTATCCTTTCGGATGATTGGGCAGGAGTCCTCGATGTTTTTAAGCTTTCGGAAACTATTGAGAATAAGAGGAGGACTCTTACATTTCCAATATTCATTACGAATATTGCAAATATTATTAAGGGATTCTAATTTAAAAAAAAGAGGATGATTTGAGAATAAATAAGCCCTATATATAAACCGGTCAGAGAGATATTGTCTCCTTAGAATCAAAGAAGGATCTCCGCACTCCACCTGTAAGGCATTTATAGGAGATGATTTCATGCATCCAGTTATAATTCTAAGTGCCTTAGATTGGATACCATCCAATTTGCGAAAAGCCAGTTTACTACAAGGTTCTAAAAGATAGGATCCATAGTCAAGTACACTCCTAATGAGGGCATTATACATCAATTTCAGAGTAAATGGGTGGGCACCCCACCATACCCCAGAGAGAACTCGAAGAATATTTATTGTCTTTTCGCATTTATTAACAATATAATTTAGATGAACAGAACCAGATAATTTTGAGTCTAGGAATACGCCTAAGAATTTTACAGAATTACGAACAGGGATAGGGGAATTGTTTATTTTTAAATCTATGTCAGTAATGCCCCTCTTCCTAGAAAACACTACCACAGTGCTCTTAGAAGCTGATAGATTGAGACCATTGGATAGCAGCCAAGCAATCAATGAGTTGAGAGAGACTTGCATTGACTCCCCAGCATCTTCAACACTTGAGCTAGGAATGTATAGACACAGATCGTCAGCATATTGTTAATTTTGACAATCGTTATTTAGAGAAGTATGAAGAGAAGCAGTATAAATATTATATAGTAGAGGACTGAGAACAGATCCCTGGGGGAGGCCTCTCCACACCGTACGGGGTTCAAAGCTCTCGCCAGGGATACGAAGTGAGATTGATCTGGACATAAGCAGACTGCAAATGCAGTTTCTCATTCTTACAGGGATGTTCAGCTGTTGTAACTTGTACCTGAGCACTGAAAGAAGTACATTGTCATAAGCAGCAGATATGTCCAAGAACACAGCTAGGACAGATTGTTTTTTGGAGAAAGCTAGCCGAACATCAGTGATTAATATGCTCAGACTATCATATGTACTGTAGCCTTTGCGGAAACCAAATTGAGATTGAGCAAGGATACCCTTAGACTCCACAAACCACTCCAATCGATTCTTAATGAGATGCTCTAGGGTTTTTGCCAAGACCGAAGACAGGGCTATAGGTCTATAATGATCAGCTACATCCGGGGACTTACCGGGTTTCAGAAGGGGGATAACGATTTGTTCCTTCCAAGAGTCTGGAACATAACCTGTATTATAAAAAATGTTCACAAGTTTTAACAGATACTCTAAAGCTGGCAGGCCTGCATTTGTTAGAAATGAATATGGGAATCCATCCATCCCAGGGGCTGAGTCGCGGACATGGGATAATACTGATTGAAGTTCTGCAATGGAAAATGAAGCATCCAAAGGGTCATTGATAGTAGGTAATGTATGGGAATTGCAAGATTCCTCTAGGAGAGGGACATAGTCAGGAGCCAATTTATTAAGGAAATTTATAGCAATATGATGGGGGATGCGGGGAGAGTTATGATGAACACAACCCTTTCTTTACCTGTTAATATAATGCCAAACCAAACTAGCTGGAGTTGATGGAGAAAGAGTGGAACAAAATCGTTTCCACCCCTGGTATTTTTTCTTTCTAAAGAGACGTCTGGATCTAGCCACTATTTTACGATAACTAACTAGGTTATCAACGGTCATAGCAGATATGTAGATTACTTCAGCATTATTGCGAACTTTGATTATTTCTGTACACTCTCTATCCCACCATGGTGGAGAAGATACTTTTTCAGAAGCCGAGTTCTTAAGCGGGATCGATTCATCAGCAGCAGATGATATAGCGTTAGTGAATTGAGAGTAGCAATCAACAGCATTGCCCTCATGAACATCAGGAAGAGAGCTGGTGAGTAGGCTAAGTTTATCAGAATAACCATCCCAGTTGGCTTGAGACACACGGTACTTTAATAAGGGGTTGAAGTCCCTGTGGGGGATGGATGACGAAGGAATGGTCATTTTTAATGGGAAGTGGTCACTACCATGTGTAAGGTTCAACCTATGCCAGAAGATCAGGGAAGCCAGGTCTGGGGAACATAGTGACAAGTCAACACAGCTTTTGTTTTGATTTGGGGGAGTTAATCGTGTAGCTGAACCATCATTCAGCAAACATAGGTTTAAATCATCAAAGAGATCTACCAGGGCCCTACCAAAACTGTCGTTGCGAGGGGAACCCCAAGCCGAGTGATGGCCATCAAAGTCACCTAATATTAGATAAGGGGGGGTTAAAACCGAAAATATACGTCTTAAATCTGGAAGAAAGGTTAGATTAGGATGAGGGGTATATATGGAAAGAATAGAAATACCTTGAACAACAACGCCTACTACACTAATTTCATTGTTATGGGGGGAATAGGAATTGAAATAGGACAGACACAATTATTTACAAATAGGGCTGAACCGCCCCCACTGCCATCCTGCCTATCATCTCGGAAAGAGCAATAGCCGCGCAGGTTAAAGCGTCTTCCTGGCTTAAGCCAGGTCTCCGTGATGGCAAAGACAGGAGGGGAATGTTTATTTATTAAAAAAAATATGTCATTTATTTTTAATTCAACGCTTCTCGCGTTCCATTTAAGAATAGCCAGTGGAGCCATTGAAACGGTTTACAAATGAGAGGAGTTGTGAAGCTACGTGGTCTGGTATAGAATTGTTACTGGAAATCATTGAGGTGAGGAGTGACAGCAGTAATGATATAACATTATCTGCTGGATAGGACTGAGTTTGAGATTGGCTTTGTGAAGCACAACCATTCTGTGGTTCGGGGATTGTGAAAGAGTTAATAATGTTCTGATGAGATATCTTGTCATACCCGGACGGGGTGAATTTATTAGGTTTTGGGGATTTGAAGATAGTTTTTCTGTAGCCAGAAGAAGAAGGAGCAGAGAAAGGTGGAGAAGACTGGGTTTGGTAAGTTTGGGAGGCTGATACCTCCGCATAGGACCTGTATGGAGAAGGGAAGCATTTAGATGATTCTTCATAAGATATGTTCTTCTCTGCCATAATAGTTTTAATGTTCTTTTGTCTTAATTGCTCCGGACAATCTTTACTTGTGGCCAAGTGATTGCCACAGCAAAATAGACAAGATGGGTTCTTGTTGCATGAATCAGTAGTATGGTTTTCACCGCATTTCGAGCACCTAGGCTTGGACCTGCACTTTGGTTTCGTGTGCCCATATCGGCAGCAGTTAAAGCATTGGACTGTGGGGTATTGATACAGTTTCACTGGTAAGGATGTATAACAAGCAAAAACTCTAGTAGGGAGCACTTGCCCATCAAAGGTGGCTATGACCGATTGGGTAGGTTTCCATTCCGATATATCCTGAGAAGTAACCTTCCGGTTAATTCTTCGGACCTTCAGTATTTTTCCTATTCCATCGGGGACTTGAATGTTTAGTAGGACCTCTTCATCAGTCCAGTCCTGCGGGACATCACTTATTACACCCATGCGGGTGATATTATAGATGGGAATGCTGGCAATATATCCTTTGTCAAATAGTTTGGTACAGATCAGGAAGCAGTTAGCTTGCTCTGGTTTAGTGAACTCCACAGAGACTCTATTTCTCCCAACCCGCTTGATCCCATCAGGTTTGATACCAATAGTGTTACTGTTCATGAGAAACTTTCCGAACCTGACCGGGTGCATGGTAGATCCAGAACGTTCATCAGTATCGGATCGGGATACATGAACCAGGAAGGGAGCTTTATCGGAGGTCGAGTACCTCATTCTGCCAGTGCTTTTACGAATCTTATTTAGTGGTGTTGATTTTTCGATTGCACTCGGGTCTTCAACACGGGGGCGCTTAAGTTTCTTAGCCTGCTCATCACAAGCAATGTCCTCTGAGCCAGATGAAGATTTGTAATAAATATTATCGCTCACGGGCGAGAAGGGCGGAGCAGGGGGAGATGAGGCGTTGGAGGACCCATCGAATAACTCCTCGGAAGCTTCATTTTTGTCAGGGGGTTCAGGCTCAATTTCATCCATGATTAAGGAATGTTACATCCCCAAACACGGAAGAAAAAACAAACACTGTGTACCACTTACCAAGTAGAAAGGCCAAAAACAACAAGACAAACAATAACACAGGACAATCACAAGATATACAGATACTAAAAAGTACTAATTTCGAGCGGAAATCGGCAAAAGAAACTAAATTTTCAATTCTCCAATGTGCTCACCAACAACACTTTCTAGCGAAAAAAACTATACGCTTTTAGGAAAAAGCGTGAATTCAATCAACCCTGTCAATGTGAAGTCACACAAGCAATAATTCACAAGAGACGGGAAGAGAGAGAACGCCATATTTAAAAAGTATAAACGTCACATTTCACAGATTAAATTATTACCATTAGTAGTGATGTGAAAATGTTAGGATACCATCAGATTCAATCTTTCACAGTAAGATCGGTTTTAGCAATATCGTTTATGTCATGTTGTGGCTTAATATGACGTTGTTATATTGTTGTATCACTTGTGTTACACATGATAATTATCATCAACATATTTTACAAGCAACATAATAACAACATCATATTAAATCACAACATAACAAAGACTCTGTTTTTTGTATTTATTTTTATTTGGCCTATAGATACCACAATCGTTATAGTACTGTGTGTATTATTGGTAATTCTGTGGCTAAGGATTGCAAATAAAAAAAAAATTGGTATAGTATAGGAGCTAAAAGCCAAAAAAACTAAGTTAAAAATCGTTTAAAAATAATAAAAATTCGTTATGTTGTGGGTGAGAATATCGTTGTTATTATAATTATGTATATCATTAAAACTTATAAAAAAGACTTACATTATAAAAATAAATGATTTAACAACGACAGCTTTGCTGATATCATTGTGACTTCCAAATAAACTATGGTTTTGTTGGAATCATTGGAGCAATAACGCATGCTATATTTATCGACCGATATGACGCACCTGTGTGGGGCAGCCATAAATAATAAAGGCTACCTCACACAGGCGCGTTTTATAGCTCGATATAATGCGCATGCGTTCTGGCGATATCTGTTTTCAGCACATTTTGAGCCTTAAGGCTCCCGACACAACGTCCTACTTCCATTGCGGCGTTATTATCGCAGCAGTGTGTAACTGCATGGCCGTCCTAATACAAGATGGACTGAAAACATATAATTATCGCGAGAACTCAGAACGCGCCTATGTGTGGGAGCCAAGGAATCATATTCAAAAAACAAAGAGATAGAACTTGTTCTTATTTTATGTATAAGAAAGAGAGCGAAAATCCACGCTACACAGTTGGGATTTTTAGACTTAGTATGTTTGGACATAGAAAATAATTAATAAAAGAGATTACTATTACAATTACAACAAAGCCGCGTACATGTTTTTGTTTATAGTTCCAAACTGTATTTTCTTTGATTATTTGGGCAATAAAGTATTTATGATAATAATTGTTGTTTTTTTTATCCAAAGCAATATAATTACCAATAAAACACAATAAGTTGATTGTAGTATCTATGAGCGAACAAAAATAAGTATAAAAGTTTCGTTATTTTATTATTTCGTTATTTCGTTATTTTATTATTATTATTATTATTATTATTATTATTATTATTATTATTTTCTGATTTAACTTTAACATGATTTTTTTATTATGTTGCTTTTGCTTGTATATTCATGTAACACAAGTTGTTGTGGATTAGAATGGAGGATTAGAATAGGTAATTATAATACCATTAAAACATATCACAATAAGACTTACATTATGAAAATAAATGATTAACAACAATATTCTCACCCACAACATGGCTCTTAGCTCCTTTATTTTTATTATTTTTAAACGATTTTTAACTTAGTTTTTTTGGCTTTTAGCTCCTATACTATACCAATTATTTTTATATTTGCAATCTTTAGCCACAGAATTACCAATAATACACACAGTACTATAACGATTGTATCTATGGGCTAAAAGAAAAAAAATATACAAAAATCAGTCTTTGTTATGTTGTGATTTAATATGATGTTGTTATTATGTTGCTGTTGCTTGTGAAATGTGTTGATGATAATTATCATGTGTAACACAAGTGATACAACATTAAAATAAGGTCAAATTAAGCCACAACATGACGTAAACTTATTTTTATTATTGTTTTAAACGAATTTTTTACTTATTTTGTTTTGCTCCTAGCTCCTATACTATAACGATTTCAGAGTTGCCCCCTTGGTAACATTATATAACATTTCAATGTCAATCCATTGGTATACATTTCATTCCTGTCGATTCTGGGTTTTTTGGTCCATACATTTTTGGACATGTCCTTTGTGCAGAGAAATCAACAAATCCTTACCAATAAAGTGACTGTCGGTACAAATGAAATTCACGACGAGAATAAATTAGCCGCAAAAAAATATGGACAAAAAAAAGGAGAAAACCGGTCAAGTGCGAGTCAAACTCGCGCACGAAGGGTTCCGTACCACCGTACGATGGTAGGGATGGATGGTGTGGAGTAAATACTTTGAATTTTACATAGCAAAATGTTGTAAACAAAGTTATTGGTGCGGCTACTTTCACACTCCATGTACGTAACCAGGTGCATTCATAAGTTTTTATGTTGTTTACAGATAAATAAAAACCGGTCAAGTGCGAGTCTAAATCACGCACGAAGGGTTCCGTACCACCGTTCAATGGAAGCGATGGTGTGGAGTGAATAGTTTGGATTTTACACAGCAAAATATTGTTTACAAAGTTATTGGTGCGGTTACTTTCACACTCCATGTACGTAACCAGGTGCATCCATAAGTTTGTATGTGGTATTGAAAGAATTGTTGTATGGGAGCCCCCTTAAATATTTCTTTTATCCTGTTTTTTAGTATTTGTTGTTATAGCGTCAACATAAATACATCATCTGTGAAAATTTCAACTGTCTAACTATCACGGTTCGTGAGATACAGCCTGGTGACAGACGGACGGACGGACAGCGGAGTCTTAGTAATAGGGTCCCGTTTGGAACCCTTCGGGCACGGAACCCTAAAAAGGCAAACTGGAGTTGCACTTGCAGTTTGATCGATTGTATTTTTTAATTATTTTGATTTTAATCTTAATTGATTATCTCTGTAAAGTTACTTCCATAGTATTAATACAAGCTGCCAGTATATTGTGAGCAAGGTTATTCTACTCATGCCAATTAACAACTTTTGTCCTGCAAGTTTTGAAAAAAAATACCAGTAGTCCATACAAAATGTCAGATGCCATCGGCACCACTTGTATGAGATATCATATTAAAACACAGAAATATAGATTGTATTTACTTATCATGGTTTGCAATTTGATCTTAAATATGTTATTTTAGTTTAACATGATACAACCATGAAGCAAGTATTAGAATTGTTAGCACGCACTAGCGCCATCTGGTTTTATGCTAGTTTTAAAGCCGACGCCTTCCAATATGATCTATGTTACTCTATTCTAATACTTGCTTCATGATACAAACTAAGATGGGTATAAAAAATATATATTAGGTCCTTACATATGAAATTGACGTTTTGCCGTACTGGCTACTTCGATCTCAAATATCTCCTCTATGGTTAGGAATTCCAAATTCAAATTTATACAGATATTTACTCATGTATTTGTGTTTCTAAAATTATAATTCATTTGTTTTTCCTCAATTGTTTTTTTCTTGCGTCACTCAGCTTACGAAATGGAAAACTTGAAATATCGCGTTATTTATGAGTATGAGTTCTACCGTGGTACCAGTGCTGCAGAAGCGGCTCGAAGGATTAATGATGTGTATGGCGACGGTGCCGCAATAGAAAACACAGTGCGTTTTTGGTTCCAACGTTTTCGTTCTGGAAATTTCGACCTGCAGAACAAGCCCCGTGGACGGCCGGATACCAAAGTTGATAATGAAGAATTGAAGGCTATTGTGGAAGCGGATCCATCGCAAACCACGTCCGAGTTAGCTGCAGGCTGCGGTGTTAGTGATAAAACTGTGTTAATCCACTTGAAGCAAATTTGGAAGGTGAAAAAGCTTGAAAGGTGGGCACCTCACGAACTGAGTGAAGCAAATCAACAAACGCGCGTTGACTGCTGAGTTTTGCACGACTCACCCGGCACAATAATGAAAGGATTTTAAATCGAATCATTACCTGTGATGAAAAGTGGATCCTGTACGATAATCGGAAGCGCTCATCGCAATGGCTGAATGAACCCTGCCGAACCAGCCAAACCATGCCCCAAGCGAAAATTGACTCCAAAAAAGTTACTTGTGAGCGTTTGGTGGACTAGTGCTGGTGTCGTTCACTACAGCTTTCTTAAATCTGGCCAGACGATTACGGCAGATGTCTATTGTCAGCATCTGCAAATCATGATGGAAAAGCTAGCTGCTAAACAACCGAGGCTGGTCAATCGCTCTAGGCCACTGCTGCTTCATGATAACGCTAGACCATACACTGCACAACAGACGGCTACCATAGAGGAGCTTCAATGGGAATGTCTAAGACTTCCACCGTACTGTCCGGACCTTGCTCCAACAGATTACCGTTTTTTTCGAAATTTGGATAACTTCTTGAAAGGGAAAAAAATCAACTCCGATAGGGCAGTCCAAACCGGCTTCAAAGATTTTGTTGATTCCCGTCCGAATGTTTTTTTAGTAAAGGGATCGAAGAATTACCTATGAGATGGTAAAAGTAATAGATATCATATGGTACATACTTTGATTAAATAAATATATTATATTTAAAAAAACTACTTTGTTCCTCCCATGCAAAAAGCCAATTTCATATGTAAGGACCTAATATTTACCTAGTTACTAGTTATCAATAATATTTACACGCGAATTTTGTACATAAAGTTTAGAATGATAGAGACCATATCAGTTTTGTGTTTATGTATTACCTTGAAAAAGAAGAAATTATAGTAGTTTATGTGACTGCTACATAATGGAGGGCATTAATACTCGAGAGTTCGGCTCGTTTTATAATAATATAACTCGAGAGTTTTAATGACTAATTATTTACAGTTACATACACTAGTTTATCTACACACATATCATAAGCTCTCTTTGATGTGTTCAGGAACCGCATGTTTGACCGGCATTGTGGCTCTGCAGTTGTTTAGCTTGTTCTGTAGTACCAACTTCACGCAGGCGGGCGTCGGCGTTCGAAATTTGAATGTCAGTACCAACTTCACAGACAAACTAGGGGCGGCATGTAGGCGGGCGTCGGCTTTCGAAATTTGAATGTCATAATATGTAGAAAAACTACAAATTATGGTCATAATGTGTAATTTTTCAGATAAGAAATGAGTTTTTACCAAGTAGTCTAACATTATGCTGATCGTAACGTGCGGTTTTTGTACGCAGTAAAGAGGGTTTATACTTGTGTAGATAAAATATATTTTGTCGGGACTGCGATTTAAAAAATGTGTAAATGTAAATTACCTTCATAATGTACTTATTAAACAAATACATCTTGTATAATTATAACCAAACCAAATTGTTTTATTAACTAGACAGTATTTTTTTTGTAATGTGGTGCTACAAAGTTATACTGAGATGATATTTGTAAGAAAGTTTTTTAATTATTGTCATTATAATTGGAGTTTATAAGTTCCATACCGGTTATTTTGATATAAGGAACTTATAAACGTGGTACCTACTCTAGTTATACGGACAAAAAACAAAAAACTTTCTTACAAATATCATGATGTAGTTGAAAAACAAACAAACATTCAAAGCTTCCTTTTCGCTTTTCGCGCTAATTTTTGTTCCATGCCGGTCTGCCGTCAGCAGCACTGTCTACGTACCCACAGAGTACATTATTAGTTAGTACCTACCACTGAAAAATGTCAAGATGCCCATCTACAGATTGACAAACTTATCTGTAGAATGAAGGGATGGCGCCACCATCGAAAAGGGTTGCCACATATTTCATAAATTGCTGCAATCGGTGCAAATAGTGGATTACATCCACTACACGATTATTTTTAGCGATTTATGAATTTAGAATTGATACATAAATACATAAATAAAATAAAATAAAAAGCCTTTTAATATCTCATAATAAAAAATAGGGTATAACATTTCATTTTTCATGCATTAAATTAGGTACATTATTATTTTTAGTAGTATAGCAGATTGATTATTATTATTAATTGTAAAAAAAAATATATTTGTTGTCGTGCTAATTTTATGAGAGCCCTGATCGGGTGAAGGCCTCCTCTAAGCGATGCCACTCTTCCCTATCTTCCGCGCGTTTAAGCCAGTCCTTTCCTGCGACCTCCACAATGTCGTCCGACCATCTCTTGTTTGGCCGTCCCGGTCGTCGTCGTCCTTCTTCTGGTCCCTTCCACTCCGTCGCTGCCCTAGTCCATCTGCCGTCTTTCAATCTAGCCAGGTGTCCAGCCCATCTCCACTTCATCCTTGTCACGTGTTCGACGGCGTCGATGACTTTTGTTTTTTCTCTTATTTCTGAACTTCGTTTTCTATCTTTTAGCCTTACATTGGTTATACTTCTCTCCATCGCCTTCTGGCACATGGAGATTTTTCTTGCGTTTTCAGCAGTAAGTGTCCAGGTTTGACATCCGTATGTGAGTGAGGGAAGTATACATGTATTAAGTATTTTAGACTTCAGTTTTATTGGTATATCTCCTTTTAAAATCTCTTTCATGGACCAATATTTCTTCCATGCTATGGTGATACGGCGTTCTATTTCTTCTTTGTCTACATTTCTGAAAGATATCATTTTCCCTAAGTAAATGTATTCGTCTACATATTCAATTTCTTTATTTTCGATCTTTATTGGGACCTTTCCCGCATTTGTCATGATCTTTGTTTTTGTGAAATTCATTTCGAGTCCTGCTCTATGGCTATGATAACTTAATTCGCTCATCATGTTTTCCAGTTCTTTTGGTTCTCTCGCAAATAGTACTATATCATCTGCAAATCTTAAGTGGCTCAAGTACTAGCCTCCGATGTTTATACCACTTTTTGTCCAGTCAATGCCATGGACAATCGATTCCAGCACCGCTATGAATAGTTTAGGTGACATGGGGTCTCCTTGTTTGACTCCTCTTCCTATTCTGAATCGTTGGCCGGTTTTGTCGAGTCTAACTCTACCGATACTATTCTTATAGATTTCTTGAATTATCTCGGTGTACCGTTGCTCTACCTTATGCAAGTTCAAAGCTGACCATAGAGAGTTGTGTGAAATCGTGTCGAAGGCCTTGCAGTAATCAACAAAACCTATGTAGAGTTCAGTGTTAAATTCTTTATGCTTTTGTATAATTTGACTGACTGTTTGAAGATGATCTATGGTGCTGTATCCTGATCTAAATCTAGCTTGCTCTATCGGCTGTTTCCTGTCTATTGTGTTATCGAGTGTTCTCGTGAGGGAGTATGAAAAAAGCTTGTAGATTGATGACATTGGTCTATAGTTTGATACGTCGCCTGGGTCTCCCTTCTTGTATATCAAAATAATTTCGGATTCATTCCATTGTGTCGGGATTTCTTTGGAGTTCATAATTTTGTTGAATAATTTGTGTAGTAGTCCAGAGAGTTCCTTCTCTCCGCTTTTCAGTGCTTCATTTATAATTCCATCTGGTCCTGGACTTTTTTGATTTTGTAAATGTCTGATGCCTTTTATTATCTCGGTAAAAGTGAAGGTAAGTCTATCTGGGAGCTTGCATGGTTCTCTGATTTTTTCTACTTCTGCGTCATGTGACGGAAAAAGAATTTTCTCTTGATAGAGTTTTCTGTAAAAATCTGTCGCAATTTGTATTATGTTTGACCGATTCTCAGTGGTACTTTGGTTTTGTTTCAGTCTTGGGATCCAGGTTTTTTGGAATCGTAAGATTTTTTGAGCTCCTTTTATTCCTCCTGTGGTTGCTATAGCGGTTTCGTAGCATGTAAGCTTGAATTTCTTATAAGCTTTTGATAATAGCTTTTTTGTTTCCTTGTAGAGTATTTTTAATTCTTTTCTTGCTTCTATTCAGAGGTTTCTTAGCTTGTAGAGTTTGGCGACGTTTGATGAGAGTTACTATTGTTTCTGGAATATGGAAGTGTGAAGATGTACAGCAGCTTTCCTTTGATTCTGTCAGACTGTCTATGATAAATGATTGAATTTAGTTGTATAATGTTTGAATATTTTGTATTTCGTTCACTGTTTGTGTGGTTATTTTGTCAGGTTACTGGATAGGTTTCTGACGAATTTTTCTTGTTCTTTTAAAGTTTTAAGCGATGATTTTTGGTTCGAAAAAGTTCTTCTGCATTTCTTGATACATCTTACTTGCATGGTTCCTCTGACAAGGCGGTGATCTGATGGGAATGAGATGCTCTTGAGTACCTCTACATTTGTAAAGTTGTTTTTGCAGTTACTTAGTATATAGTCAATTTCGTTTTTAGTGCGTCCATCTGGGGACATCCAGGTCCATCTTTGATTTATTTTCTTTTTATAGAGTGTATTGATGACTGTTGTGTTATGTTCGTATGCAAATTGCACTAAACGGTCTCCTCTCTCATTTCGAGTGCCTGATCCGAATTTTCCAATGATAGAGTTGGTGTTCTCGTTTGCTATTCCTAGTTTGGCATTGAAGTCTCCCATAATGACAATTTTTTCATAAGCTCTTTGCCTTGCTTTACAGATGTCTGAGTAGAACTTTTCCACGTCTTCTTCGCTTGCTTTTTCGGTGGGGGCGTATACTTGCAATATGGAGAGTTTGAAGTCCTTGAATCTTATGTTGAGCACTGCCACTCTATCTGAAATCTCTATAAATTCTTCGATGTTGTTTTTGTGCTGGTTTTGAACTAGGAATCCGACTCCGTACTGGCTTTTTTTGCTACTGGTATGACAGAAAGTGCACCATTTTCTTTCTTCTATTGTATATTCTCTACGTCTGATTTCGGATAGTCCCATAATGTCCCATTTAACATGTTCTAGAGATTTTTCCAGCTCTATCATTCTTTCTTCACTTAATAGGGATTTTACATTGTATGTACATATGTAGAGATTGCTTAGAGGGTTTTGGTCTACTGTCTCCACGGTGACCGGCCGTTTTGGAGAAGAGTTTGTTATATTATTATTTAAAATGTGTGCTGAAGAGGAGGCCTCGTGTTCTCATACGATCTCCGAAGTATTCTTTTCTGTGGTTTCACTTGATTCCTCGCTAGTGTTATTGGACACCGTGTAGTATGATGTTATCGTGTTTGGGGCTGTGGCAGCTGGAGGAGGGGTAGATCGTTTCAGTGGCATGAATGTTCTGCGTGGTATTTTGTACGTTCTTTTTGTGTTTTTGTTGTTTGCATTCGAGTAAATCTGCCTCTGTGGGGATTCTGACTCGGATAGGTGGCGTTTTTTTCTGTTCATATCTTCCTTGTCTCGTATTACCAGTTTATCATAGTTAATATATGCAATGTTTCCTTTTTTCTTTTCTTGCTCTACTTGTTTCTGTAATTCTTGGCGTATTTTTAGTATTTTTGTAAAGAACTCCTGTTTGACGTAGTAGATGGAAAGTTGGCTTTTATTTTTCAAAATTCTTATCTTTTTAGCCATATTTGTGAAGGCTACAGCGACAGGTCTAGGTTTATTTCCTTGCTTTCCCACTCTTCTTATCGATTCAATTTCCGATTCCTGTATATCTATGTTAATTTCTGATATAATTTCCAGTATCTTCTTTTGCAGGTCGAGGTACGAGGTTTCTCCTTCTTCGACTCCGAAGAAAACTAAATTTTTTCGTTTGGTATTTCTTTCGAGTGCATAGTCAGGTCATACGTTCTGTCACATGTGCAATATGAAATAATTTAGACATGTTTATTATTTATGTAAACATTTATATAGCAAAATGAACTTAATAAAACATAGATTCATATGGTAATAAAGTTTATTCAAAATGACCCCCGCGATTTTGAATACAGGCCTTTATTCTGCGCGGCCAGTCGTCTATCGCAGCACGAACGAGGTCCATGTCAATATCGGCGGCTGCTTAATCAAGGATGCCTTGAGTGACTCCAAATCAGGATGAGGCTTTGAGCAGGCCTTTTCCTCCAAGTGTTGCCATATCTTTTAATCTAACGGACTCAAATCTGGGCTGGAGGAGGGCCAGTCTTCGTGCCGGATGAAGTCGATTTCACGCGCCGCCAGCCAGTCTTGTGTGCTTTTCGCTCTATGAGCTGGCGCAGCATCTTGTTGGTATACCCAGTGCCTGTTATTAAACATGGTATGAGAAACAGGTTCCACAAGGTTCTTGAGGACTGTATTTTGATACACAACTGCATTCGTTTTTACGCCTTTCTCACAAAAATGTACCTCAGTTAAGCCCCAATAAGAGACTCCCAACCAAACCACGAGCGAGGATGGAAAATGACCTCGTTGGACACGCGAAATACGGTTGCTCGCTTCTTCACTGCTGTGTGCGTACACCTTATCATTTTGTTTGTTGTAGCTCTCTTCTACGGTGAAAACTTTTTCATCCGAAAAAAGAATTTCCCGATGCTTTTTTCCCGCGTACCGCTTCAACAAAGCGTGGCATCTCTTCAGTCTCAGGTCCATTAAACGAGCGTCCAAACGATGTCCTGTTTTTCTTCGATATGCCGTAAGCCCTAACTTCTTCATTTAACACCCTTTTCACCGTGGTCCTGCTTAACCACATCTGAAGGGCCAACAGTTTCTGCTTACGTATGGGATTTCTTTGAATTCGCGCCTTCACAGCTTTTATCACTGCTGGAGTCCTAACAGAGCGAGGGCGACCACTTCTTGGCCTGTCATCTACACTAGAGTCTTCATTGTATCGTTTTATGGTACGATACACGAATCTTTTGGTTATATTCAAATTTTTCAGTAAGTCGAAAATCTGAATTGGCGCGTAACTGCAACGATGCAACGCAATAACTGCGACACGGTCTTCTTTAAGTGTCCACTCCATATTTAAAAATGAGGAAAATTCTAAAAAGTACATACATATTTTTATTTTCATGAAAAATTCGAAATTCGAATTCAATAAACTTTTTTGTGGCCAGAGTTCTAAATTCAAAAGTTTTTATTGTGTGACAGAACTTATGACCTGACTGTGTATAACCGTTTTGTTAGCCAAATAAAAATATACATATGTACATACCATTAATTAATGACAAAAATCCACAATATAATCTTGGCACTTATCACAACTTTTAACATCTAAATACGTATTTTACAAGAGGCCTACTCAACCAGACCGTACGATCGACAAATGATTAAGTATAAATATTGCTTATAAAAATATAATTGCTGACACATTGCATTTCAAATTTTCGTTATTGAAAACTTTTCACACAGTAATTATGATCTAATGAAGCCAAAGTATGTGCACTAATGCCATATGTATGGTCGAGTGGATAAATTCCATTAATTTCCTCGAGATCTGAGTCACTGTCACTATCGGTATCAGAGCCACTGTCTTAATTGACTATAAAGGGCTTATTTAAATATCCGTCGTTTTATCGATAATCCTCTTAAATTTTATGCACGTGTGCACAATATTTTTGCCATTCCAAGGCATCAATAGAACTGAACGCTTCGGTTACTAGTTTCGGCATATTTTTATTTTTGTGCTCTATATTTACTTCTGCGACACTCCTTTTCATTGAACTCCATACCATCTCAATAGGATGTAGGTAACAGTGATAGGGTGGCAGCCGTAAACATTTGTGACCATGTTGTGCTAATAAATTACAAATTCATATACAGGGTCAGGTTTGTATCGTTTGACAATCTCCAGCAACTGTGGTTTAGTCATTTCTGATGAGAATTCGAAACGATTCCCATCTAACCACTTTTGAATTTCGGGTTTGCTTGTGTTTGTACTTGGAGCCTTATTAACCCGAATGCTATGGTATGGAGCGTTGTCCATTACTTCCAAAGATGGTTCTTCAAGATTGGGTAGTAATTTTTCGGTTAACCACTTTTTGAAGTTTGTGTTATTCATTTCGTCGTGTTAGTCCCCACTTTTGGTACTTGATTTAAATACATGGTCTGCGTTTTGGACAAACCCAGTTTCTCCTCCGGCATGAACAATAATAAAACGTTGCCCGTTTTTAAGTCTATAAGTAATATGTAATGTAAAGTAATATGTATATAAGTCTCGTCTAAGTATACAACTGGTCGACGATTAGCTGATAAAGCTTTTTTATTTAATTCTTGCATATATTTAGCTCTCCACGCAGAAATATCATTGCACTCGGTTAAAACCTTACGATTGCTTTGTGTTTTTTGGACACGAAAGCCAATTATTCGTAACAATTTACGAAGTGTTTCTCTGCTAACTTGGAAATTTATGTCGTCTTTTAGAACAGTAAGCAGTTTATTAATCGTTGGTAATTCCCTTTTAATCGCATATAATTCATGCTCTTTTCGCTTGATCAAACCTAGATCGAAACTCTCAACTTCTATTTTGCCACGTATCCTTTTTCTCGATTTTCCTGGTGTGGTTATTTTCGTACCCATTTCTGCAGAGGTTTTACCTTCTGCAGCAATTTTATAAATTGTTGATATACCAATACCTAAAAGAAAAATAATCTCATCATTAGAGTAATAAAATTTGAGAAAATGTAACCGAATTCTAGGCGGGCGAAGTCGCGGGCACCAGGTTATAAAATAATCTAAATTAAATTGGAACTAATAAATACCTACAACTGTTTTAGTTAATAACGTATTATCAAACGATGTCGAGAATTTATTTAATAATAATCTGGTAACACTAGCCTGAAGCGGGTTTGTATTTTTTTTCAAACGGTATTATTGGAGCTTTTTGCAGCTTTTCTGCATCAAAGAATAATTTCATTTTGAGAATAATTTCTCGTACACCACCTTTGATTGCTTTCGGCATGATTATCAATCAAAATACTTGTAATATTGGAAAAAACTAATGGACTCTCAACTGAACAACACAACACAACAACAACTGACAGCGAAGTGACATTTTCAAAATGGCGTCCATAGTTTTCCCTTTCGCCGTTCTACAGATAAGTTTGTGGCTCTGTAATTCCTACTATACATAAAATTATGTTCATAAAAATCTATGGATATACATTTCCAGGATCGACCTTTGAGTAATAAATAATGTATAACATTATTACTCAAAGGGATCGACGTCCAAATGACCTGTGAGGACGTTGAACGTCACATCCTGGAAAAGCTGAAAAAAATCTGCCGTCTCATCTCAAGGAGGCGAAGGTACAGATAGAATTTTTGAAGTCTGAAAGACCCAAGGAGTTCCTGTCCTTCAAACTTCGGGTGCCCGCAGATCTCAAGACGATGTTCCTGGCCAAAGATTACTGGCCGGAGGGCATCGTTTACCGAAGCTACAGGGACCCTTGTCCCTTTGTGAACGAAGAAGAAAATCCCTAGCTAGGTTAGATAATATTTTGTGTGTTTAATAGATAGAGGATTTTGTCAACCTGAAATAAAGATTCTTATTATTATTATTATTATTATTATACACTTTAAGTTAGTTTTTTGGTTCTATCCTATGCATAAATTTACTTTAATATTTTCTTTTTCATATATTTATTTTAAAATATTATTAATTATCGTGACATCAATCCATGATTAAAATAGAAATTCTCCGAAATTCCGGATTATAATATCCATGACTGTTAGCCCTGACCACAGACTAAGAAACAATTGACAGGTCTTTGTTTTCAAGTCAAGCATTGACAACTCTGTGGTATAGGTTGTTGTTGTTTTGAATAATGAACGAAACGCGGAGTATTAAACCTTTTGCTTAGTGACCATGAAAATTGGCCATCGATTTTCAACCTAATGCTATTTGCAGATAGAGTTCACACCCTTTGAAAAATTGTTCGTATGGAGTCTGCTTGTGATAATAATCTACTTTTAATTTCACAGGTTCCCGCAAGAGTTATATAATCATCAGCGCACCTGTTGATGTCCATGATTCGCCTTATCCTTTTTACGGTTCGCCCAGTTTTCCAAAAAATACGCACGACGAGTTCACATCACGAAAATCTTTAATGTATCAATTCAATAACCAAACGCAATTAAAGTTCGAGGGAGTCGCTTCGAGGAAGGTGGTGTTTCTCAACAATTATTTTCCCTTGGAAATTAAATTCCCGATCTACATTTCTGTAGCCACAAATTTATCTCGTCCGTAATTTCAATCCCCAATAGTGCGCGGTATACCTACAAAGCCCCGACACCAACATCGGCATGAGTCTCATGAGGTATGTACGCGATCAAAAATAATTTGCAAACATTTCGCTCAACTGCAATTTAATCTATACGTTTCTTTTCTGCTTACTTCTAGAGATGTCCGCAATAAAGAATAAGAAGCTCATTCTAGATACTATTGACCAGTTACGCTCACAGAAATCTCGGCCTGACATAAACAGAATTTGCAAGCATATGCTCAAGTGCCACAAAGTATCTCCAAAGGATACTAAATCTGACCTGCAGAAGTGTGTGAAGGAAAAGAGTGTTTTGAAAGTTGATTACAAAGATAATGTGAGTTATCGAAACGCTGCTAAGTGGAAGAAAAATTCACAACAAACAGAAGGTATGTTTTAGCTACTTTAACACCAAATAGGTAATAAAACAAATTCATTTCAAAGCATTTGTTTACTTTGAAAAGCTCAGAGGGAACAACATGTTTAAATTTTGTTAGCTCCGTAGCCCAACATTTTTTTTAATCCACTTACAATAACGCCCTCTAGATAAGGCCGTTGCACCTCTTGCATATTAAAGATTGGTGGGCTTCCGCCCCTTATCGACACTCTGACCGAAAATTAAATATACAGGTCAATTACACTGGTAGGTATTAGTATGGTACTCAACCATAATACTTGACTCAGGTATAAATTAGATTTTTCGTTCTCCACAGAAATGGCGTCATTAGCAGCATCCAGTGAGAGAAGAATAATCACATCAGCCATCGCAACTCTCATTTACCAAGACCAGAGCTACCTTGAGAATGGTATAGCTTTTGAGGACCTTGTCAAAGCTGCAGCCTCACAAGAGCCGAAGTATGCTAAGAAACATCTAGAGCTCATCGTTCAAAAGGAGTTGTCTTCGGGAAGTCTTGTGAAGCTGCCGAATGGGAACTTGGCTCTGGGTCCAGCTGACCACGACCCAGATAGCTCTGACAGCTTCAAGTTTGAGTACAATGCTGATTCTAATAACACAAAAGTAATTTCATTTGTTAAACACTTTTTAATGATGATGAAAGTCATTGTGAGGAAACCTTCCATAGTTGCGGCGATGGGATAGTCCCCTGTCACGCAAAATGGTAATAACTGGTTAAACGTGGCATATCTGTGCTTTGCTATTGAAAAAGCGCGACTATTAGTTTTGATCTATTTAAGGGTCTGTACCCAAAAGGTGGCAAAAGGGACCCTATTACTAAGCCTTCGCTGTCCATCTGTCCGTCCCATCCGTCAGTGTGCAATTTTATACATAAAACAGGGGCCCTACATGTAATATCACTGGCCCCTGCAAATCATCAGCATTAAAATATCAATACTGTTTTCGCGATAAATCGTAACGTCCTACATCCATCTGCAATCAGTAGTAACTGGGATGGAAACCAAGGTCCGACATAATATTATTTTGTGTGCGAGTCTGACCCACACTTACCAATATATATTTTTTGTTTCAGTTGACATCTTCAGCCAACTCCTCCTGCAGATCATCGCCACAACGAATGAGAGGCAGACCCAGGAAAGGTCAATATCTGACCACCGCCAAAAAAACCAGCAGCTCCTCCCAAAACTCAGGAGTGCGAGTTGGCGAAAGACGCAAAATGGCCAAGAAGGTATTCGATCCCTCCGACAACAACTTGCCAAGCAAGAGGAAACGAGGACGACCAGTCGGCTCTCTAAACAAGAGCACAATCAAGAAAAACTCCAACTCACTCAAAGAAGACAAGGAAGATCACGACATACAGTCTGAAAGTCAATCCATCAGCCATTCACTGGATGGAAGCGATATTGAAATGGATCACGAGGACTCAGCTATTGAGACCTCAGGCGTATGTTCAGTATGCCTGGTACAGAAGACCCGGGGCTCCAATGATAAGTTGGTAGAATGTCGGGATTGCAGCAATAAGGCCCATGTGAGCTGCCTGCAGTCAGGGTCTGGAATCCTGAAATTGAGGCCGGATAACACTTGGCAGTGTCCCCACTGCAAGACGTGTGTAGTCTGCTGTGAGACCAATGATGCTGTAAGATTATTTAGCAATCTACTCAAATACACACCTATACAAGATTTAGATTTCTCTTCCGTGCTTCTGACATCTCTTCACTCACATACCACTCGACTCATCCATATTAGCCGATTATCCTCACTTGGTCGTCCGTGTTTGGCAGGGGGTCTACCGACTGAAATTTGGCCCCCCGTCAGTTACCTGTCTAGTCCACGACTGGTAATTTTTAAACTTATTTAAAAATGGGGAATAATAAAAAGACTGAATAAAAAACTAACAGCAAAAAGAACAGCGTAAATGAGAATTTACAAAATCTCTGAATTGCGCAAGAAATATACTGAATGGCTTATATAATGGTGGGCAGGTTAGGTTGATTTAAGTGTGAGAACAACAAAATCCAACGCTCGGTTTGTATTTTAAATTATTCGAATTAAGGTATTCAAGTAGGTAGCTGTTTTTATATTTCTAGTCGCGCAATTCAGTAATTTTGTCAGATAAAACCAGTACTTTTGTAAATCAAAAACTGGATTTATGCTCATACGTTTAATAAACATGTATCCTTCACAGGGAGTCCTAACAGTCTGCAGCCTATGTTCCGACGCATACCACGCGCTGTGCCACGCCCCACGCATCCCCGAACGCCTCAAAGCCTGGGACCAATGGGAGTGCAACAACTGTCTCGACTCCAGACCCACTGTCGTCGGCTCCCCAGCCATCATACCCAACAACTTAAGTCCCAAAAGTCCCAATAGTCCCAAAGCTATCACCCCCCCTTCAATAGACCCGTTCCTAAAACCATATGAGCAGGAAAGGGCGACGGTGAAGTCGGAAGTGCCGATAGATGAGAATATACCCTCTGATGTTATTGAGTGGACTAGTGGCGATGTGTATGAATACTTTATGGAGCATTATCCGGAGGCGGCGCCTATATTGAAGGAACAGGTGAGATTGGAATTGCTTACAAATTACGCAAACAAGAGATTTTGGAGAGCGTCTAACTATAACACTGGGCAACATCTTGATTAATGGAATTGTATGGCTGTTGTGTATTAAAATGCATGGGATTCCTTCGTTTGGGACATTTTTATGTTTATATGATTCTAGCTGATGCCCGCAACTTTGTCTGAGTGGACTTTAGCAATCAAAATATAATTCGTCAATATGGCCCCGTTATCCCTCTTGCCAACGGGACATAATTTTTTCCGTACCGTTGTCCCCATCGTAGGGATACAGCCAATGGGGACAACGGGATATTAAGATTTGACGTGCCGTTGTCCCCATCCTAGGGATGCAGCCAATGGGGATGTTATGACATTGTCATTAGAATAGATTATTTTATATTGTACATTGCGGCATAAAAAAATAATAATGACGAAAATTAAAAAAAAATTAGGTTCTTGGTGCTATCTTCTCTGACGAGCGTATTTCCGAAGCACTGGTAGAGTTAATGGAGTTTCCTTTTCCTATGCGAGATTCAGCCATGAATCACCACTAAAAAGGAAAATTTCCTTTTTCAATCTCTTAACATAAGCTCAACTCATTAGTTTAGTTGATCATATTTGATTTGTTTTTTATTTTTCGCCATGCATAATAAGTGTCTGACTTGTAAAGGTGCGTTATTTTTGCCTACTTACAATATTATATTTGAGTTTGAGTTTGAACGGAATATTAACGTGCCGTCAACCCTCTAAATCAAATTTTTTAAAAGCTTATTTATTACCGCGTGCAAAAATTTAATTATGGCCTTTTACATGCAGTTGCAGATAACAGATGATTTAAGCATCATCCGAGGTGCATGCTGGCTTATGACTATACAATCCGATCCTGGAGCGGCCGACACGTCCACACGCACGACACACATGTTGTATCGTTGCTGATTCTGGTGGTGCGTGCAGCCTGGGTGGTGGAGCATGTCGTTTCGCTTTTTTTACAGCCAGAGCATCGAACCAGGCCCTGTCGTGTGCTGTGTGACCTTCCGCGATGACTCTCCTTCAAGGTTCTCGGACAGCGGCGACCTCTTCCCACCTGTTCGGCTTCGATTTGAAACGCGGACGGAAGTCGCGCTTGACACAATCCTTGAAACGCAACAGGGGTCGCCCGACCGGTCTCTTGGCGTGCGCGACTTCACTCAGGAGAGTTTGCAAACGAGTGCCAGCCGTCTCTGCTTTAGCATGGCGGTAATGCTGTGCAATTTTGCGGACTTGAGCACCTCCTCATTTGTGATACGGTCCCTCTACGTTATGCCGAGTATGCTCCGGAGACAGCGCAGGTGGAAGATATGTACGTTCGTGTTTTTTGCGTAGGATATCGAGGTTTCTGCTCCGTGCAAGAGGGTGCTGAGGACACATATGCTTGGTATACAAGCATTTTGGTCCTCACTGTAAGATGTTTATTGTCTCATACTCTTGTACACAGCCTCGATGCAAGCGAGAATCGGTCTCTACGTTAAGTGAAAGATTGCCTGACACATGCGACCCCAAGTAGCAAAAACTGTCAACTACCTCTAGAGGAGTACCGTCCAGTAAGATTTCACATTGATCGAAGAAGACCGTTGTGCACGCTCTTGAGAACTTGTCCATGAGGCACTGGAGTTCCTCTGCGCTGTGTAAAACAAAAGCCGCGTCGTCACCAAATAGAAGACTGCCTGTGTGCAAGTCCTCGCGAAACCGCTTAGAGTTGAGTAGAGCGATGTTATAAAATTTCCCATCAGTCCTCGTATGTAGATCCTCGCCGATAGCAACTTTTAAAAGCAGCGAGAAGAATATGCCGAACAGAGTAGGTGCCAAAACGCAGCCCTGGCGGACACCTCTGCGGACCTCAAAAAGAGCAGATGTTTCGCCGTTTAACACAACGGCTCCCTTGTCCTCGTGGAATGACTTGATGAGACTCAAGAGCTTAGGCGGACATCCAACCCTTTTGGGCGCTGTGTATTGCCCCTCTCTACTTACCGTGTTGAAGGCCTTGTTAAGGTCAACAAAGGCGATGAATAGAGGGGATTGTTGCTCTCTACACTGAGCCGCACTGAGCCTCAGGATATACCCGGTCGGCAAGTTTCTGGAGTATGCCCAGGACTACAAGGGCAAACGTTTTGCCGACGATGCTAAGAAGGGAAATACCGCGGTACGAGTTACAGTCGCTGCGGTCATTTTTCCCTTTATATAAGGTGACAACATTAGCATCACGCATATCCTGTGGCACGCTTCCTTCTTCCCAGCATTTGCAAAGGTGGTTGTGAAGCACATGTAGAACGCACTTTATTTTGAGGACTTCTATATGGGTAGTCTTTCCCCGGACTCTTACTGCTCTTCAGCTGTATGACGGCTTGATGTAGTTTCTCTATCTTGGGCATTCTTGGGTTCGGCGTCTAGCTCGTCATTTTCGGAATTAGATCCACTGTTTCTGGCTGTTTGTCGACTGGACCCGAGTAGAGGCCGGTGTAGTGTTCTACCCAACGCCTGAGCTGGCGGGTGCTATCGGTGATGATAGTGCCATCAGCCTCTTTTAGAGGCGCCTTTTTTAGTTAAAGGACCAAGAGCTCTTTTAATGCCCGAATAAACTCCGCCGATGTTACCTGTATCTGCGCATGCTTGGATACTTTGGCAGAGCTACTCCCAGTATGCGTTAGCGTAAAAACGCGTACTACGCTGGAGGGATGCTTTCGCCTTAGTGAGCTGAGCACGCGCACTAACACAGGGGTTGAGGCGATAGTTCAGGGCAGCTGAGCTTTTATCGTCGATAAGAGGTTGCAGATGCTCTTGGTTTTCCAGGAACCAGTCTGGGGTTTTAGTTTGCTGGAAGCCAAAGACACTGCCGGCTGTGTCGGTGAAGAGGACTTTAACCCTCTCCCACTCATACTCGATAGACGCGGTTTTGTCCCAGGTCTACCTACCTACTTAGAGCACCTTGCTCCCAAAAACCTCCACTATCTCGGGGACTTTGGTCATGCTCAGACACATGTTCTTCTTTCCCGGGGGATTAGAAGAGTGTTTTTTTTGGGTGCACGGCGAGCCACTGTCACCACCAGGGAGTGGTCACTGTCGCAGTCTGCGCTATGAAACGAGCGTATATGGAGAGTTTATTTTAAGTCCTTCTTCCGAGTTAGGGCAAGATCGAGATGATGCCAGTGTTTGGAGCGGGGATGCATCCAAGAGACTTTTCTCATAAACTTGCCTCTAAAATATGTGTTGGTAACGCACAGCTGGTGTTTATACCAAAACTCCAACAAAAGTTGTCCGTTGTCATTTTGCTTTCCCACGCTGTGGTCCCCTAGGCAATCAGGCCAGGAGATGATGTCCTATCCCACACGGGCATTGAAGTCTCCCAGGAGAAATAGTCTGTTGCCCGGATGCACTACCCGCACAGCTTCGTCTAGTTGGTCGTAGAACTGGTCTTTGGCTATAGTTGTTGAGGAAAGTGTTGGAGCATATGCTGAAATAATGGTGACGAACCCGCACGTGGTATTAAGGCGCAGGACCATTATGCGCTCCGAGATACCCACAGGACTCTCAACCGAGGAGGATAGAAGATAATTCCTGATCGCGAATCCTACTGCGTGCTCGCAAGTATCCGATGCATCTGTACCCTTCTAAAAGAAGTTGTAATTTGCTCCCCGTATCGACCCCTCATCCTCGATGCTGGTCTCTTGCAAAGAAGCTATAGCAATAGCAATAGCTGTTTAGCCTGTTAAGCTCTGCGTCGATGACGGCTGTTGTGCGCAATCTGGTGTTCGGGAAGCCTGTCCTCATTGTTCGGCAGTCCATGTCGCAAAGCGCATGTAAGTAGGAGGGGGGGTTTTGTGCAACGAGTGCAACAAGAGCTAAATTAAAACAATTTATAGTTAAATTATAAAAGTTATATTTATTGATTGTATCAGAATCATTTAAATAATCAACAGGGGCTGATTCTGAAGGGCACACTAACTAAAATTACTTGACAACTTTAACTCCGAGAGCTCTTATGCGGTTGCCATACCATTTTCAAAGTAACTTTTGAATTATTTTAATGTACTGATGTCCTAATTCAAAAGAGAACTCGAAAATTGAATCTATGGATACCGCATAAGAGCTGTCGGGGTTAAGGTTGTCAAGTAATTTTAGTGAGTGTATGCTTCAGAATTAGCCACAATATCACAGAGTCAACAATGTAGTAACAATTTAATAATATTTAGGCTAGCGCGTCTTAAAAATAAAAATTGTAAAAACACAACTATCACAATTATTAACTTTTATCAAATAATCAACATATTTACAGCTTGACTTTTAATTAGCTGAATGATAGTACCCATTATTATGAAAAATCTTCAAGGTGATTGGAATAATTTGACTGGCAGATGTTTTGTAAAAGACAGAGGGTTTGGCGAGGCGAAATTGAATCAGAAACTACAACTACTGCTAGCCACATAGAAAAATTGGAGCTGTGTATTACATGGCGTGGTGAACTTTATCAGAACAGAGTAAAATACTGTGGGTTTAGGGGGCTGATCCCCCATTGAAACAGAAACAACGCCTGCTGCTAGACAAATAGAGAAATTGGAGCTGTTAATCTTTTCTGGCGTGGCGAACCATGGTGAGATCCTTGATGGGACCATATGCTTATGGTCGAACAAGAGATGAAACCTACGTTGGGACAAGTATGAACAACGCCTTCAAAGACACACAAACCAACTTGCAGGGCAGCTTACAATTCCAGAAATAATACGCAAATTAAAAAAGCGGCATGATTTTTGACCAGGATAGCCAGAAAACCGACTGACCTCACTAAGAAAAGTCAGACTTCGTCGAAAGTCGAAAGACTGATCGCAAGATAAAAATATAAAAACCGGTCAAGTGCGAGTCTAACTCGCGCACAAAGGGTTCCGTACCACCGTACAATGGTAGGGATGATGTGGAGTGAATAGTTTGGATTTTACATAGAAAAATGTCGTTTGCAAAGTTATTGATGCGGGTACTTTCACACTCCATGTACGTAACCTAACCAGGTGCATTCATAAGTTTGTATGTGGTATTGAAAGAATTGTTGTATGGGAAAAAGCCCCTTTTTAATATTTGTTATAGCGGCAACAGAAATACATCATCTGTGATAATTTCATCTGTCTAACTATCACGGTTCATGATATACAGCCTGTTGACAGACGAACGGACGGACAGCGGAGTCTTAGTAATAGGGTCCCGTTTGGCACCCTTCGGGTACGGAACCCTCATAAAGATATATATAAATAAACTGCAACTGGCTGTAAAAAATTACTGCTTTTATAAACTAACAAGGACTTAGTTTAATGACAACTTACGATTTTCCGCATTACAAGGCTTAACTTACTTCTGATATACATAATGTATGTCCACGATATTTCATTTTTTTTCATCTCGCACTTAGTCTCTGGAACCCGCCTGTGTTTAGTAGGCGTCTCTGGTCTCACCTCATCATCGATCTTCCTGATAAACTTCTCTCTCGCCCATTTATGCATCTCTCTTGTAGCCATGCGCCGCTACCCCTTCCAGGCGGCATTCAGAGGAAATGAAACCTGGCGCGACCTGAACAATGTATTTTATATAAATAAATGTAGCCCATTAATGTCCCCACCAAGGGGCACGGGCCTTTACTTTGAGATTTTGACATACTCCACTAAGCTGGCGCAGTGCGGATTGGTAGAGGTATCTCAAACTGCCATATTAGGGTCTCTTGACTCAGGTTTACGATTACTACCACCGAGTGGCGATAGCAGCCGTTACCTACAGCTTAACGTGCCAACCGAAACACGGAAGCGTCCGAAACATAAACAACATAGACACGGGATACCCATCCAGTACCTTACAGATGTTGCTTAAACCGCTCTATCGTTTCCGATGTGTCGGTACCGCTCGGCCACGGGCGCTCTTTTAATACACTCAAATAATTTCAAATTCCCTTTCATAACACCTTAATCTTAACACAGACGTTTTCCATCATTTCCCAGGAGATAGACGGCCAGGCCCTATGCGTGGCTCGTCGCTGCGACATCGTGAAAGGGCTCGGTCTACCGCTCGGTCCGGCGCTCGCGGTCTATCGGATAGTCGTCAAACTGCAGACGAGGACGGACGACTGGACGATGTGCTGGGGCTAAACAGTTGCTGAGATCACGCACCGAGGGATCCGCACAGATCTCAATTTTTTAATGTTGGAAGTACATTTATTTTTCGGTATTTTCCGTCGAATTCTAACCAGAATAGTTGGTTAGTTTCGGTGACGCCTTCAGAAGGCGGCACTATAGATAGTCAATCCGGGTCAAGAATGAGTGACTCACATGTGCATACAACAACAAACAGTGTGCTTCGTGGGAGTTGCTCAGAGCCAATCGAATGACTACGATCGCGTCAATCTAGTATTCACTGTGAGAAGTTTCAATCAAATACAAATATTATATAAATAGTCGCATTCGAGTATTCCGATTACGACTCAATTGACGTTTATTCACTGTGACAGAAGTTTTTATGTTTAAATTGGTAGCTTATAAAGTAAACTCTTTTACGCGAGCTAGAATATTATGTATGTTTTATAGTATCATGCTAGACAGCTTAAACAGTCTTTCTCTCGGACGTATGAAGCGCTGATACTAGATATCAATCCTAGAGTTTGTTTCACCAAGTTTTAATGATCTAGAGCATATTCGGGTTCATAGCTTTATAGAAAAATAAATATTACAATGTATCATTTACTTATCTTGTAGTAACAAGTTAGAAACAAGTATGTAACAATAAATAAATAAATAACTTACCTACTTCATTTACGTTTGTTTTTATAAATTAGTATAAATAAAAATTCCCATACCTAGCCTAACATAGGTATTTACAATATCTTAGCAGTTTGTACTAATCTACTTGACGACGGTGCTTCATATAGGATAAAAACACATTGAATATCATGGTTGCAGCGTTGATATAAATAACCCTATACTTAGATGGGAGGTAGTAAAAGTTTATGAACTGTACTGGAGGCCAGTATAAGCAGTCCCCCTGAAAAAAAAAACTATGTATAATCACTGTTACATCATTTAATTATTAGAATGTTTAAATTTGAGTCATTAAGTTGTGGTGTTTGTTATAGTCATTTTCATAACATCAAAACAAATAAACAGACCAAGCCCTTAAGCCACAGCTATGGAGATATGATGTTTCATCACAATGTTTTCTTATTACTTAGAGTAGGACATTAAGATAGATGCTCTACATAGTTTTATCTATATTTAAATTAATTTCATTTATTGTAACTAAGAGATCAAGCAGCCCGAAATCAACATTTTATCATTATTATTATTACTAGTGCTAATTCCTGATAAAAATTGTCTATCTACATTTCTGATAAAAGCACTGCACAGTCTTACATACCAAATATACATGCAGGAACTTTCTTTTGATCTCCTCTGTACTCTCTTCCAAAGATTTCTTTTCCAAAATTCCCATACCATAGAAGAAAACAATGATAGTGGCCGGCGAAGCAAATAACTGGTCCATTAGAATTTTTGTCACTACTGTCTTTAATGATGCTTTAGGTAGAACCTTGTCTAAGTAGACATAGTACCAGTGATGTAATGGTCCCATAAATGTACCAACAGCGAACATTCGTCCTGAAATATAAAAATATACTCTTAAAAATATTTTATTCTTTGGAATTTGGTCACTATATTTTTTTCTTCAAATTATTAGTACCTATAAGTTTCTAAGGTGGGTTGGGTGGCTAGAAATGTGCTACTGTTTTCAGTCCTGCACATCCTGCAGGTCATTCTCACCCATTACTGGGAAGAGAGGAATAAAATTAATACATGATACATTGAAATTCACCTGCTCTTTCCCAGTCATATCTGGCAGGAAGGGTGTCTGCATGAAACTGAATTTCTTGTTGTACCAAGTCACCTATAGCCATGAAAACTCCTGATGTAATGCTGTTAGTCAAGAATAGGTATTTATTGAAGAAGAAATTCAATCCACGACGGTAAAATGACTTCATTCTCCTCTGAGATCGTAAAGGAATCATGGTTTCCCTCAATTTTAAGCGGAGAACACAGAACATGGGAAAGGTAAATACAGATAAACTGCTTCACTCTAAAATGTAACTAGCTAGGTACCTAAATACAAATATATCGCAAATCAAGAGAATCCTGTTTCAATTTTGTTTTGAATTTGACTTAAATTCTGAGGTTGTATTGAAAAATTACAATAATGACCTTTTATTTGACCAAATTAGAGCCTTATTTGTTACGAAGCTGGGGTCATAATTCGTTACGGTATCACTTTGATCACTTGACACCGCTGTCAGTTCTGACTGTCATTGTTCTGAAACAAGACTGATATTTTATTCAATTTATTGTCCGTATTTTAATAGAGTTACCTACTTAAAGGTCAATGTAAAATTTAAATAATGTGCCGTTGTGGTTCTTTTAAATTTTGCATATCTAGGTAGATTGGATTAGTAGGTACTAACAATAAGTGTTGACTTTTGGAGTTTTTGACGACTGACCACTCGACATGGAAGCTTTCTACATTAAATTATATTTTCATTTTGGACGGAACCTGAAAGCTTTCTACATGACATTTTGAACAGTGTGACCATATGTGGCAGTTTCCTGCCTTCTGGCAGTTTTAGTCCAGTAATTTAACCTCTGGCAGATTATGGTGACGTTTTATGAAACTGGCAGTTTTGGGCTGTGTTTCACGACATTAAAATGTAAGGGAAAAAATTATCTAATTTTGAAATTTCAACTTCCACCTTACCTGTGGTCTGCTCTATTTTTGAATCACTCGCGTCGTGGCGAGCGCTCGCCAAGCGCAACGATTGGTTCATATCACTCGATTTAACTAGTCTCTTCCAATTGTATCGCTTGGCGAGCGCTCGCTTCCGAGGCGAGTGATTCAAAAATAGAGCTCATCCCGTTTGTAACTTGTTGTGTTTAAAGTTCATTCATTTATGAACCGTTACATAATGAACATCATGTTCATAATAATCTTTATTCAGTTTATTTTTTTAGCATAAACATGGCACAATATTTGATTACTTTAATTTCTGATTTTAACTTCTTCGAAACGATTCACTTTGGATGATAAAAATACTTCTTGTTTAAGTTTTCAAATTGGAAGAGTATTAGAAAAGGAGAAGTTCTCAATTCAATTGTTTATTTTGCATGTTTGTTACGCGATTATTTCGTCAATTATAAATCGATTTTGACGTTTTTTTTTTAAATTCGGCTGGTCATACTTCAGTGGTAGTCCCATACTAATAAAAAAATATATATTCAGCGCTTTTTGATAATAGGTAATCAAAAAACATTTTACATACAGGCACATACATTAATAATAATTATAATACCTTGGACACTATTGACACTCATTGATCTAGCCCCAAACTAGGATTGCCTGTATCTTTGGTACTAGACAACGATAAACATACTTATTTAGATAAATATTATACTTAGATAGATAAACAACCATGACTAGGGTACAAACATCCGTTCTCGTCAAACAAATATTTGCCCCCACCGGGACTCAAACCCGGGACCCTTGGCTTCGTACGCAGGTTCACTGCCGACTCGGCCATTCGGGTCGTCAAATTGCCATTGCTTCTGACCCCACACTAGGATACTCTGTGTCGTGGAAACCAGAAACAGCGACGTCACACTCATATAAACATCCAAGACCTGTTTTTTTTTCTTCATCCCCAGCCGGGGATTGAACCCGGGACCTCTCGCATGGTAGGCAGAGCCACAACCGCTGCGCCACAGAGGTCGTCAATAACAAAATTTTGATGAGGACTTTTCTTGTACAAAGACGACAATAACATCCCGACCGGGGAGGAAGGAAGCGTTTGAATTTTTAAGCGTCAAACTGAAACTACTGAATTGATAATTCAGTAGGTTCAGTTTGACGCTTAAAAATTTTGTCAGGCAAAATAAGTATTGTTGTAAATCAAAAACTGGATATACGGTCATTCATACGTTTAAAGACCACCCTTACCAAATTCGGCATTTAATTCAAAATGTGGCACTTTTTGGCAGTTTTTTATCTTAAGCATGGCAGGATTTCCAATTTTGAGATGGTCACACTGATCACTGATTTTGATTTCGAACGTAACCTGAAGAAACGTTCCATAGGTATTCCACGTTCATGCTACTTTCCTGGCTATTTTCACACGTTGACAGATCAGCGATGCAGTCACAGATAGAACAATATAGAGACAGGGAGTGCCAGTAGTCAGCACTGCTACTGCTCTGTTCCTATAAAGCCGGGTACTGAGTAGCGAGCCGTAACCTGCCGTGAACACGTCGTGCTCGCATCGAGCCGATGATGAGCAGGTCCTTATTTTGTAACTGTTACTATTGCATGTTACTATAATAATAATAATAATAATAATACCTTGGACACTATTTACACACATTGATCTAGCCCCAAACTAGGATTCCCTGTATCTTGGGTACTAGACAACGATACACATACTTTTATAGATAAATATTATACTTAGATAGATAAACAACCATGAATAGGGTACAAACATTCGTTCTCATCAAACAAATATTTGCCCCCACTGGGACTGGAACCCGGGACCCTTGGTTTCGTAGGCAGCGTCACTGCCGACTCGGCCATTCGGTATTATCAAAACTGTATGTACGTGGTTTACGAACGATGGTTGTCGGTTTTTGAATAACCATCGATAGCAAATTGCAGTGGGGAGTTGGGGACCCCACATAGTTAAATTAGCTGGTAGATTTTTTAATTAATAATCCTTTTTTTGCACAGAAAACACAGTGGAAATTATAACAGAAATAGTATGCAAAGGTGAGCTTATTTCTAAAAAGAAATTTCTTACAGCTAACCTATGAAGAAAAGAGAAAAATAAAATATAACATCAGACAAAACACAGATGTGGATACATTTCCAATTCTCACTTCCAAATGTCAATATCCATAGATATCAAATTGCAGAGGGGACTTAACATAGATAAATTAAGTTCTGCGGCTGTTAGGAACATCAGACAAAACACGGATGTGGCTACATCTAGGCTAGTATATTTTAGTTACTTTCAAAGTGTCATGACTTATGGCATCTTGTTGTGGGGGAAAGCAGCGGATATTCAAGCTATTTTTTTATTACAGAAAAGAGCTATACGAGCAATTAATAATTTAAAAAGCACCGAGTCCATAAGATAACATTTTAAAGAAATTGACACACTCACTGTAGCCAGTCAATTTATTTTCGAAAATATAATCTATGTACGCAAAAACCTTACAACATTTTCCAAATTTAGCGTTTGCTGTAATGCTAACCTAAGAAATAATCACAGACTCGTCTCAATTCTTTCACGGGTTAGTGCATTCTCTACTACAATTAGATACCTTTTGGAGATTTTGCAATCATGTAAAAGCGACTTTATCGAAAAAATAGTACATTACTGTCGCGGTCTGTAATGACTGCGTCGCACTGTTGGTGGCCGAAAGCGCAGCTCAAGGCCTACACAGCGCGATTTGCGGCCTTTGATGGACAAGCTGGAATAAATGCCGAGAC
The DNA here is from genome assembly GCA_949825045.1 of Argyresthia goedartella. NCBI lineage: Eukaryota > Metazoa > Arthropoda > Insecta > Lepidoptera > Argyresthiidae > Argyresthia > Argyresthia goedartella. The sequence goes on from OX463815.1 coordinate 22,350,292, forward strand.
CGAAGGTCGAAGCTTTTTCATAGCGCGGACATCAAACGCTGCAATGGTGACCAAGCCTATTGGCTGAGAGCGTAGCTAAGCTAAGCTCGAGGGCTTCATAGTGTGGCCAGCAGAGCAGTCATTGCGGACCAAGGCTCGTATAGTATCAAGTATCAAGTATCAAGTATATTTATTGCATTCCACAGTTATAAAGTTATATTATAAAGTTACAACATTATGGACCTTGTTATAGTACTTTACTCAAATAATGCGAGTAATTAAATAAAACCAGCTTATTATAAAATTGAGAGTGAGTTTTTTTTTGACATACATAACCAAATTCTGAATAAAGCCTTTTTGCGCTACCTTCTTTTTTACCAATTTCGAAACAAAGCTCGACAATCATGGAATTTGACAGGAAATTTCCGGTCGCTAAAACACGACAGTAATGGATTTTCACAGGAAATTGCCGGCACCTGTTCTGGCTCTTCCAAGTAGCGCGGCAATGTCGACTTTGCTCAAAGAAGGTTGTCAAAATAATGAGCACATTACTATCTTTGTTTGAGTAAAATATATAAAATTATTACGATTACTTACTGTTAAAGTCGCTCGCTCGATGCGTGCTTCGCACTCTATTATTATAATTAATACCTACTTTAGCATCAGCTAGCTATAACTACATAAAATACCATCATAGCTCTATTGTAGAACGACTACGAATTAGGTTAGGTTAGGATAAATTAGGTAAGGGTTGAAAAAGGTGAGGTTTCAAAAAAGTAAGGTTAGTTTAGTAAACTAAAGGTTGGGTTAGAAAAAGTTAGGTAGGTTAAATTAGGATAGGTACGAATATATTAGGTAAGGTTTGAAAAAAATTAAGGTTTTATTAGGTTAAGTTAGGTTAGGTTTGAAAAAGTGAGGTTTCAATAAAGTTGGGTAAATTAGGTTAGGTAAAAATAAATTACGTAAGGTTTGAAAAGAAGAAAGTTAGGTGAGGTTTGAAAAAGTTAGGTTAATTTAGGTTAGGTTTGAAAAAGTGAAACACTGTGGGGTTGCTTCGTTTTACTACAGAGTTCCCATGGCCACTTCCGGGTCCATCATCAGATCAGCTCCATTTTATTAAAATATTGCATTGTCATCCGATTAATATATGAAAGCAAAGCCCAAGCGGAAACCAGGAAGTGGGTCAAATTTAACTTGCAACATTTGATTACAAACGGACAGAGCCTGGGACAGGTAAAACTAAATAAAACCTTATATAAAATATCCTTAACTATAATACTACGTCACGTAACAGCAGCATCAGAAACATGACGGTCTAAATCCGTTTCCGAGCATGACACAAGAACTGTCGCCAGTTGTTTCAAACAAACAACATCCCCTAAGAGCTGGGATTGCAACGCCTTTGTTAAATAACCAGCAACTGGTTTCATGCCAACGTATTGTAAAAATTCCTAATGTAAAACTACCCTTGTTCCTTCGATGTTAGAAGTTGGTTCAGGGGTAAAACTATGTTTGTATCTCAGTTTACGATTCCCAGCACGCCTGATCCCGTGACATAGGAAATAATGTGGACGGGAGAGGGATGTGAGGGGGTCTAACCGGTGGTGGGAGGGGGTAACTAATGACCACTGGGCCCTTGGACTGGCCAAGCTATATGTCCTGAGATAAAGACTACAGGGGCCCAATTCTGGTACACAATAACAGCTCAATGACAATTACGTGACGATTACGGTCAACTTTAGATATCCAATATTTGTCGATTTTGTAATCCCATTCCCTTTGTTGATTAACTAAATTATTATGCTTACCAATTTACTAAATTTTTACCATAATTGTCTCAAAAAATATTCTCCAAACGCCAAATATTTGATACCTAAAGTTGACCGCAATCGTCCTGTAATTGTCATGACGCTGTTATTGTTTACAGGAATTGGGCCCCTGGTTTAAGTAAATAATAGATCTTCAGTGAAGGTGGATTGTCTTGTGCTATATAGTGGGGGAGGTTTTTAAAACTTACAAAGTAGAAGGCTAGTAGAAGAAGCAGAACGTAGGCGGTATGAAGCTTATTTTTTACAGGCTGATTGATCTACCTATAACCTTAAATAGGTAAACTAATAAAATCTCGTATAGGTCAGTGCATTTCCTTTTAAAAAAAATGTCGGTCTTGGCTCCAAAGATTTCGATTATTGCCAGCAGCATACGAATTATTATTACTACTGTCCTTCTCTTCAGAAACTTTTAGCAGCTAGTTTATACAATTAAAAAAAAAGTTAAAAATCAATGCAAAACAAGCTTTACCTCATTGTATTTTCTAATTTTTGAAGTGGTTTTCTTAAGCTTTTATGCCAAAAATACAATATAAATATATTATATATAAATACCGAAAATCATCATTATTGAAAATTCAAATACAGAAATCTGTTCTTTTCATTTCATTTTAGCGTTTACTATGTACACAACTCTTGGAGGATCCTTTGGTCGGTGCTAAGTCCTAAGTATAAAGACAAGATATTTAATTGGATATTTCGAGGGCTGCGTGGTAAAACCCGTTAAGTAGGTAAAACATTAAACTGAGATAATCGACTTTGAAGTTTTAGATGTCTGTAGTTTTTTATTAGTTATTCATACGACCTAAAATTATGAGAAATATTCATTACAAATTTAATTGACATTTGAAATACATAAATAAAGCAAATAAAATTATACTTCTAGATTGATTAATTTTATAATTTTCAAAATATGGGAGCTACTTAAAGGATTTTACGCCAATAAACAAACTACTAATATACACTTACAGAGTTTAGTTTTCAACTTATTCATACTAATAATACACTTACAGAGTTTAATTTTTAATCAAATCATGTACTTATAGAGTTTAATTTTCAATCAAATCATCATCGTCATCAACGACAATATTTTTGACTACCTTCAGACTGTGTATCCAAGGATGTAGTTCTTCAGGAATTATCCCTTTAGCGCAAATCGTTAGCAGATCTTTCTTTTTTGCTTCACTTATAGGTAATGGGTGCTCATACAATAATTCTAATCTCTCGGGATACACCAATTCTTCAACTGATGCAAGATCAGTATTTTTTCTGAACCTTGTCTTGGGAGTTTTGGAAGTTTTTTCACTGAAAGACACATCCAAGTATTGAAGATCATCAGAGAGATCATAATTGAAATACATTTTGTATTTATCTCCTTTCACGAATTTTATCCTCTTAATTTTCATCCAATTAACTTTCTCTCCAAAGTTATCCTTCTGTCTGTTCTTTATCAAAGTTCCTGCCAATTTCTTCAAATCAAACATCTCATTATATTTGAATTCCTTTACTCTGTACGGTTCAACGCAGTATTTGGTGCCCTCAGCAGTTTTCTTTTCTCTCTTCTTCCTAGCTGCTTTAAATACATTTTTCCAATCTGATACACAATTGATGGAATGAAACATTGCAGCATTTTCAATACTAGCATGCATTGAGTCTACTTCCATGTATGTGTGACCACTTTCAAGGAATTTTTGCTCAATTATCTCTAAATGATTCACATTTTGTACGGTCCAGAGTAGAAGCGCTGCAATGTATTGATTGCGGTTTTGACCGCTGCAGGTATCAGAGAACATTGTCAAATGTTTCACCTGTTCCGGCACCAAGTTTGACAAATAGTAGAACAAACAAGTACCGATCTCTGAACTGCCTTTCTTCCCGTTTATTTCACTCCAGTACAGACAATAGGCATTATATGGCCAGCGTGCTTCATATATTGTGAAATTATAAAGTACAAGCTTTCTGAGATAGTATAGCACACCCTCTCCTCCTGTAGGAATTTGCAGTATTGCTTGTAGATCAATGGTTATTGACATAAAACTTGGATCACAGTTTGATCTATCTTTATCCGCCTCTTTAGCGTTTGCGCTTATTGTCTTTCTGTACACGTGTTCATGATAATTTTCTTCCATCGCAGTTTTTTCTTCACCAACAGCTCTGTTGTATTTGCTGCATAAAGCACATTGATCCTTTTTTGGCTTGAAGAAACTGAGATTATAGTGTTCATTGAAAATATCACGGTACTTCGATTCATGAACTGGAATTCGGTCAGCCTTAACGCATTTCTCTGTGTACAGATCGTACATTTTAGACACCGATTTCACATCAGGCGCCAAATACTTCCTCTTGCTATCTTTGCGACAGTAATGCGACTCCATTACCGGGAATGACTCAATGTGTTCTTTGACAAATTGAACGTCAATTAGACTTGTTTTGTTCGGGGGCTCTTTTTTTCCACGCTGGTCTTCATTATCGTAGAATCCCAAATCATTTTTTTTTGCTATTGCATCAGTGATAACGTCAGCTGATATGCATAGCGTCAAAATGAAATACTTTTGGCAAACTTGCTCTTCACGACCATCCTTTTGGAAGAAGCATTTTTTACTATAGGTACGTCCTTTTTTGTTGGGATTTTGCAGTACTTTACGTGTTTTCACAGGTTCTATCTTCATGCATGACAAAATGAAGTTTTTCTTGGATTTAAAGTCCATGTTCCAATAATTTCTGCATAATCTTTCTCTATCTTCTTCAGAAAAGTGGTCAGTGCATTTGTGTTTGCAACACACTCCTTGTATAGGCTTAGGTACCTTTGCAGAACGCATTTTACCTTTTGTAATAAAAGGGAGTCCATCAGCCTTTCTTCTCTGTGATATATTTATTTTCCATTCAGAGGGTTTAGCTCTTTTACGTCTTTTAACAGGTCGTACAGATATCCAAACTTTTTGCAGTAGATCTTCAAGTACAAGCACAGCAATTTCCTCTGAGTAGTTGTCGTCTCGTTCAGGACTTTCTGGGATTAAAACAGCTCCATTTTTATGTACAATATCCATGTCACTAGATTCTAGATCTGTTTCTGGAAAGTATGGTGGGTCTAAGTCTGAAAAGTCGCTGGCGAAAGGATCTTCTTCTTCTTCTGTATGTGGAGGGGTTGGGATTCTGCTAGATGGGCCAGCAACTTGATGGTCAGCGGCAAGTCGGCGGCGGCAGTTGACTACAGGCTGGGGTGATATGAGCGGAGTGACGGTAAGGTGGTCGTGCCTGGCGGCAGCAGGCAAGGGCGACATGAGTGGAGTGGCAGTAAGCTGGTCGTGACCGGCGGCAGCAGGCGAACTTGACATGAATGGAGTGGCGGTGAGTTGGTCGTGCCCGGTGGCAGCAGGCAAGGGTGACATGAACGGAGTGACGGTAAGTTGGTCGTACCCGGCGGCAGCAGGCAATGGCGACATGAGCGGAGTGACGGTAAGGTGGTCGTGCCTGGCGGCAGCAGGCAAGGGCGACATGAGTGGAGTGGCAGTAAGCTGGTCGTGACCGGCGGCAGCAGGCGAACTTGACATGAATGGAGTGGCGGTAAGTTGGTCGTGCCCGGTGGCAGCAGGCAAGGGTGACATGAACGGAGTGGCGGTAAGTTGGTCGTGCCCGGTGGCAGCAGGAAAGGGTGACATGAACGGAGTGACGGTAAGTTGGTTGTGCCCGGCGGCAGCAGGCAAGGATGACATGAACGGAGTGGCGCTAAGTTGGTCATGCCCGGGGGCCCAACTTAAATGAGCTTCCGCAATCAAACTGTCAGGAGAACCATCTTGATCACTGATGAAGTCCTCCATTTGGTCAGCAATCATCATTTGATCGGCGTCCAAATCAGATGAATCATTTTCATCATCGGTCGTCGCGTCTGAAATATATAAAAATAGGGTAGGTGAATTCTCCGTAGCACAGTACGCGCACCTAAAATGAGACAATTATACCAGCCTTCACATTAAACTGCGAATGTGGCTTTAACTTTTAGTTTAAAAAAGCACCTTACCTAACCCTATAAAACACAGGGTTCTCCCTTAATATTTTCAAAGTAACACGAACATTAAAAGCGGGTAATCATTGAGGAATAACCCGGTAAATGTTGATCTTTAATACAATCAACATACTTAGAGCATTGTTTTACTTGTATGACATGTAATTATGATGATCATCTTACTCATATAATATTATGTACTTCAGAATTAGTAATTCTACTAACATCGCAAAATAGACAACTATTACCACGATATTTTGAGGTTATGATAACAAATTAACTCACCGGAATCGTCTTTTAACTTGCATGCCAGTTGCACTAACTTTCTTGCTCTGTCCCCCATGGTTTGAACACATGAAAACTTCTTCAACTATGTAGTAGGTATCACCTTTAATAAATTAAAATGAAAATCGTAAAGTCTTGCGCCGGAGTTCGATCAAGACTGACAAAAACAGGTCAGTGAAACACGATATCTCTATTTATAGGGTTTTACCACTAATTACTGTTGTTACTGTGGAATGTTTTGTTCGATGAAACAAGATAACTAAGCTTATCCTGGAATTGATACAAATACTTTGATTCTAAAAGCCTGCAAGTATCGTTAAATGGTTTCAGCTCCAATGAGTTCTCAATGTTACCATTAACTTGTTGTTTGGTAAAAACGTGTAATTATAGTTATCTGGATTTATTGCAAAAGTTATTCTCATTTACGAATGAAATATTTGTATGTAAAATCATATAACAGAGATTGTATGGTTTTTCCGGAATCAAAATATGAGAATCGTAAAACGTAAAGCGATTTATTGGTTTTTTGGGTCATTTTAAGCGAAATTTGATGACTTAAAGGGTTCTTTGCACCAATTTTTGAGCTAAAAAGCTGAAAATCACAGAATATTATTTTACCACATGAAAGATCATGATATATGGGTAAGGACCTCATTGTTAACTTGATTTGTGAAAAAACTTGAGTTAGCGGGTTTTACCACGCAGCCCTCGATTTAGATTAATTCTACGTACCTCTACCCACATAGTAATTGCAATGAAATATTGCATTGTCGTCTTAGTTCCCCGTTCCCACCTCAATTCCGCACAGCACAGACACAATTTGCATAATATTATTTACGATTCCACCACCGACTCGGCAATGGATTTGTTTAAAGAGATAAGAAATTTAAATTTAATTTATTAAGAGAAATGAAGAATACTTATGTGAAATGTTGAGTTGCACTGTGTAAGAATTGGCTACTAGACTGGGTAATCTTAGATAAATTCACCAAGCTAAAACTTAAAAAAACCTGTCCACTTCATACGGCACGAATAAACGGCACATTAGTGAAAAAAAAAACCGGTCAAGTGCGAGTCTAAATCGCGCACGAAGGGTTCCGTACCACCGTTCAATGGAAGCGATGGTGTGGAGTGAATAGTTTGGAATTTACACAGCAAAATATTGTTTACAAAGTTATTGGTGCGGTTACTTTCACACTCCATGTACGTAACCAGGTGCATCCATAAGTTTGTATGTGGTATTGAAAGAATTGTTGTATGGGAGCCCCCTTAAATATTTCTTTTATCCTGTTTTTTAGTATTTGTTGTTATAGCGGCAACAGAAATACATAATCTGTGAAAATTTCAACTCTCTAGCTAGCTAGGTTCTTGAGATACAGCCTGGTGACAGACGGACGGACAGCAAAGTCTTAGTAATAGGGTTCCGTTCTTACCCGTTGGGTACGGAACCCTAAAAACCAGATTACATCTCATTTCATGATAAAGTACGTAAACACCACGTATTCACCAAATTAAAAATTTAAAAAACAAGCCCTATTTCTTCCTCGACGGTCGGGATGCGAATGTCGTCGAAATACGCAAAAGCAAGGCTTCGAAATCTTTCTGTCTGAGAGTCATTTCCTTTCTGTCATTTCCACACATATTACAAGACATAATAGTAGTTTATGTGACTGCTACATAATGGAGGGCATTAATACTCGAGAGTGGGTTTATGAAAAGAGCCGAGGGCGAGTTTCATAATAATATCACTCGAGAGTTTTAATGCCCAATTATGTACAGTTACACACACTAGTTTATCTACACACATATCATAAGCTCTCTTTGATGTGTTCAGGAACCGCATGTTTGACCGGCATTGTGGCTCTGCAGTTGTTTAGCTTGTTCTGTAGTATCAACTTCACGCAGGCGGGCGTCGGCGTTCAAAATTTGAATGTCAGTACCAACTTCACAGACAACCTAGGAGTGGCACGCAGGTGGGCGTCGGCGTTCGATATTTGAATGTCATAATATGTAGAAAAACTACACATTATGGTCATAATGTGTAATTTTTCAGATAAGACATGAGTTTTTACCAAGTAGTTTAACATTATGCTGATCGTAACGTGCTGTTTTTGTACGCAGTAAAGAGGGTTTATGATACGTGTGTAGATAAACGAATAAACGCCACTTATAGAGATAACTCATCTTATGCCCATAACCTTAAACACCACTGATGCGTCATTGTAAAATAATAATACGCGATTTCGTTTACCTGGATGATATCATAATTCCAGTCTTTTTGCTTAAGAAATCGTACTACTAAACCGATTTCTACTTAAAAAAATATATTGTGAAATCGGTTCATAAATAGAACCAGTTTTGAGGTAACAAACATTAAAAATATACAACCGAATTGAAAACCCTCCTTTTTTAAGTCGGTTAAAAACATGTCAAACGTGTAATGCGAACAATGCAATAAATGTTTCATACGTGTTAAATAGATGATATTCAATAGAGCTTGGTTTCCATAAGGCGCGGTCACAAAGAGGCGTCTTGCCTGAAGAAGCACACGATATCTCGCTTAATGTCGGCTTTCAGATTTCTGTGGGCCAGGGAAATGGCGTTGAATGTTGAAAATAATACTCTATTTATTCATTGAATGATTAGGCAAGTTTCGCCAAGTCAAGCAAAGGCACAGCCGTAGGTACCATCCATTTCTTGAAGCCTTACGGTGAATGTTTGATTGATCTGTAACTACTGGCAATAATACTAGTCCTTCCAGTTTTGATAGACCGTGGCCAGGAATTTCCAAAAACTAATTATGGTTTGGCCGCTGCAAACTTTAAAAAATATGTGGTTTTATGAAACGGCTAAGTCATAATTGTTACTAATATCCAAGATATGCTCCTGTTGAAACTATCTACAGGGAGTAACATAAAGGTATAGTCGTATTTTAAGGGGTTGTTAGGGACATCATTCTGAACAACGTTCACTTCGAAACCGATTTTATCAGAACATTTTTTTTTCACTTCTCCATACAAATCAGCTGGTCAGCTCAGCCCAAAATGTATGGAGATGTAAAAAACAAACTTGGCACCTATTTAGATCTCAATGCTTTCATCGGCGAAGGTGAACTTTGCTCCCACTTTCACGTATTCATATTTATGTTGGAATCTCTTATTCTTCGAATCTCTTGTTCCACGGCCCGGCGCACGTACGGCCCGCAACGTGTGATGACGGCAGTTCCACTTCCATTCATCATGTCCCCAGCATCCGACTGTACGGTTTTATTCAATTACTTTCTCTCTCAGTCTCGCGGTATACGTTATTTCAGAGCTACGTTTCTTACTCCCGTGCTAGCTGAGACCTAGGTATATAACTTGACTTTTATGAGCAGTTTAAATAAAACCAGCCAAGTGGATATCCTACTCGCCCACGAAGGATCAGTATCATAAAAAGAAAAAGCCGGACTGACAAACGGACGATAGGGCACCGTTTGTCACACTTCTGATAAAGAGCACAAGGTATGACTTTTATATTTTGGATAACAAAGGAATATGTAATATGGATAATAAAAGGAAATGACGTTGCTAATCATTCACTGCACTCAGGATTCCATGTCAGAAATCTCGTTTCTCTTTGGAGTACAACGATCTCGGCGAAACTAACTTTAACACTAATATCACCTCCTTTTCTTCGGATTGAAAGAGAAGACCATTGAATACTATCTTGCGTTTTATTTTTCTTGATCACATCATAGATATCAACGCACTAAGCGCTTCCATTAAACTTTGATCACATATTTACACAACATAGATCATAGAAACATTGTTACTATTGTAATACTAACACTTCTACTACACTACAGTCTTCACAAAATAAAAGGCCCGATGACAGCGCCCGTGTCACTGACGTAAAAGGTTGAATTTGGGTCACCGGGCCTTTTATTTTGTGAAGACTGTAAAATCACACGATTTAGACCTTACGAGACTACTGCTGGACATCGAATGACTGAGATTCCATTCTGAGAGAGTCAAGTTTCCCTTTCAATGAATATTATGTTTTTTCCGGAAACAGTCGAATCCAAACTCATTTTATTTATATTATTTAAACAGAAACAGGAAGTGGTACATTTTAAATAAATCCCCGAAAGCGGATGTCGCAAACCTTGAACTGTAAACATTTTCGTAAAAAGTGACCACATAATTCATAATTCATGACAGGGATAATTATAAACTACAATTATAATTGCTTTTATCTTGGAAATGTTCTAGTAACTACCGGGTACCCGCGGCTTCTCTCGCGCAAACTCGTTTAAAAATGGCTAGTCCATACAAACAAACTTACCTCCTTCAAAAGTCAGGACTTTGAATTTTATAAATATAGGTAACAAAACATTTACGTATCTTTTTCAAAAACCTAACATGAGGGCGAGTATGTGATGCTCAACATGGGTTCCGACCAGGTCGTAGCACTACCTACAACTTGATGTGCTTTATATCGTTCGTGTCGCCGGCGCCCGACAAGCACGGCCAGGTCGACGCCGCATATTTCGATTTCAGGAAAGCGTTCGGCATGGTCGATAACGACGCCTTACTTGAAAAATTCAGTAGAGTAGGATTCACCCCACAGCTATTAAAAGCTATTTTCTGTAGCTACCTCAGGGGTCGGCGGCAGTATGTGGAATACGATGGATTTTCTTCTGATCCTTATTTTACATTATCGGGTGTGAGTCAAGTCAGCAATCTAGGACCTCTGGAATTTATCATTATGATAAATAACCATGGGTAGGTCACCCATGGCTATTAAGCACGCTATATGCTTATTGTTTGCAAATGACCACCTCCACCACCACCACCACCACCACCAGCACTGTCAGTGTGTGACGTCATGTTATAACTGAAGGTGTTTGCATGAGAATAAATAGATCAGTGCTAATCGTGAGCTTGTGTTTGATTGGTGTCCCTGTCGCTTCCTTGACATGGCGCAGCCGGAATTATAATATATCTAGGAAGCTAAAATACATAAAGATACAAATAAATAAATACTTATTCGTAAACTAAATAAATAAAGACTAAAACAAAAAGTGAATAAAAGTCAAATAAAGTGTGTACATACAAACATGGAAGCCATTTTGCAACCACCTCCGCCTTTTCGTTTTGAGAATAACTTGGCGAATATAACGTCAGGAAACTTATGCAAGGAATGGGAAAAGTGGAAGAAATCATTTGATGAGGCATGTGAACTATCTAAAAAGACAGAAACCGTCCAACGTAGTATATTGCTCCACGTGATTGGTGACAAGTGCCGCGAGGTCTACGAGCAATTTCCAGCCAAAGGTACTACGTTAAAGGAGCTGCTGGCCCGATTCGATACGTTTTTTCTACCTAAAAAGAACTTGACCATCGAGCGACATCGGTTTTTCACACGTAACCAACGAGATATGGAGTCCGCGGATCAGTATGTTTTCGAGCTAAATAAAATGGCGTCGAACTGCGACTTTGAAAAACTAAAAGACGACCTCATAAGAGACAGACTGATATGTGGGATTACTAACGGAAATTTAAGAGAACGACTACTGAGGGAGCATGATTTGACTCTGCAGAAGGCTTTAGAGATATGCAGATTAGCAGAGATGTCGAGAATGCAAGCTGGAAATTTTAACAACGGGTCGGCGGAACATCATTTACATGAAATAAATCAATGTGGCGAAGCGGAGTTAGACGGCGCTGACATACAGTGGGTAGGCCGTGGATCAGCTGCAGGGCGAGGATCGCGCGGCCACCGACGGCGGCGCGACCCCGGCAGTCAAGGTCGACGAGGCCCGGGTGGCGGTGACGCGGCATCAGATCGCTCGCGCTGGCAACAGGACCAGGCATGCCCCACCCCCGCGCTCGGACGCTACCCGGGGATGCGTCGCGGCGGTGCAGGATCATCAGGTGTCATCCCGCGTTATAATGGGTGTTCAAAGTGCGGTACAGTGCATAACAAATATCAATGTCCAGCCTATGGTCAAATGTGCAATAGATTTAACAAAAATAATCATTTTGCTCGCATGTGTCGAGCCCGAGAATGCTACTCAGTACACGAGGATCCATCTGACCAGGTAATTTACAAAAATAATAACTCGCGAAATGATTGGCACGTCGACTTAAAAATAAATGGTATTACATTAGGTTTTAAACTGGATACTGGAGCTGACGTAAATGTTATACCGCGAAAATTTTTAAGTGATATAAATATAGTTGAGAACGACTTAACACCTACTTCACTTACATTAAAAGGTTACTCGGGAGGCCAAATCCCAGTGATAGGAAAATGTAATATTAAAATACAGCATAACAATACGGTCTATGTTTTAAAGTTCATCATCGCAGATGTAGATTCCCCTCCTATTTTAAGTAGAAGTTCGTGTGAGCAGCTAAACTTAGTAAAAAGGGTGTTGAGTGTAGAATACACCAAAAGTAATAGACTGTTAGAAGAATTTGACGATGTGTTCCAGGGTATAGGTTGTTTACCGGGTGAATACAAAATTAGCCTCAAACCAAACTCTCGCCCCGTAGTACATGCGCCGAGAAAACTACCGATAGCATTGAAGGACCAGATGAAATTGAAGCTAGTAGAAATGGAGAAACAAGGTATAATTGCGAAAGTTGAAGGACCAACAGATTGGGTAAATAGCATGACTGTAGCAAAAAAGGCAGACGGAGACTTAAGGATATGTTTGGACCCTCAGGATCTGAATAAAGTGATTAGAAGGGAATATTTTAAATTGCCGACGTTAGACGAAATAACGGCAAATCTCGGCACATCCACTTATTTCAGCACATTAGATGCGAAACAAAGTTTTTGGCAGGTTAAGTTGAGTTCAGACAGTACTGACTTGTGCACGTTCAACACTGCGTTTGGTAGGTACAAGTTTTTACGCATGCCGTACGGAATCAGCTCAGCGTCAGAGATATTTCATAAGAGGCTATTTGAACAGTTTGACGATATTGAGGGAGTCATTCTATTTGTTGATGATCTTTTGATATATGGAAAAACAAAAGAAATACACGACCAACGTCTACGCCGTGTATCGCAAAGATGTAGGGAAATCAACATTAAACTAAATAGGAAAAAGTGTAAGATAGGATTAACTGAGATAAAATACTTAGGGCATAAAATCTCAAAACATGGAATGACTCCTGATGATTCCCATATACAGGCTATAAAAAACATGCCTCGTCCAAATTGTGTTAAGGACCTAGAAAGATTTTTAGGGTTAATCACCTATGTTGGCAGTTTTGTACCCAACTTTTCACAAAAAACACACTTGTTGCGGGAGCTGTTACAGAAAGAAATAGATTGGCATTGGGAAAAACAGCACGAAGACAGTTTTAATGCACTTAAAAACTGTCTCATAAATCCGCCAGTGTTGCGATATTATGATTTAGACAAGCCAGTTACATTGTCAGTAGATGCGAGTAAGAATGGCTTGGGAGCCTGTTTATTGCAAGATGGTTTGCCGGTGTGCTATGCTTCTAAGTCACTAACAAAAACAGAGCAGGCGTACGCACAAATTAAAAAGAGCTGTATGCATGTGTTTTCGCGTGTGAAAAGTTTTATATGTACGTATACGGTAGAACTGATATAATAATTGAAACTGACCATAAACCATTGGTATCTATAATAAACAAACCGCTAATTAATACCCCACCGCGGTTACAAAGAATGCTTATGAGATTACAACCCTATACATTTAAATTGGTATACAAGCCGGGTAAATTCCTATACATCGCAGATGCATTGTCTCGTGCTGTTGATCCCACCATCGCGACCACGGAGCCACGTGACCTACTAGACGCCCAGGCGCAGGTATGTGTGCTCGCAGAATCAAATGAATTGATAGATACACATTTTTTGCCCATACAGAAATACACAAAAACAGATATTGAAATGCAAGAACTAAGTAAGATAATAAAGAAAGGATGGCCAAATAGTAAGAATCTAATTAAGGATGAATTGAAGCAATACTGGGAGTACAGAAGTGATCTTACGTTAGCTTTTGATATGATATGGAGAGGAAATCGAGTTATTATACCAAAATGCATGCGACACGAAATGTTACAAAAAATACATGCAGGTCATTTAGGCTTAGAAAAGTGCAAGCTTAGAGCACGTGAAATTATGTTCTGGCCACACATGAACGCACAATTGCAAGATTATCTTTCGCATTGTCAGGCTTGTCTCACTTTAAAAAAACAGAACTGCAAAGAACCATTACTTCAACATGAAGTGCCTGATAGGGCGTGGTCTAAAGTAGGTGTAGATATGTTTCACTTTCAAAGTAAAAACTACATGCTTGTGGTGGATTATTTTAGCATGTTTGTGGAAGTAGTAAGGGTGAGCAATATGACGTCGGAAAACGTTGTGAAACAACTTAAAATAATATTTAGTCATCAGGGCGTGCCTGAGGTGGTCCAGTCCGATAATGGCCCTGAGTTCTCGTCCTCGTGTTTTAGTTTGTTTTCACAAGAATGGGGATTCCGACATCATACTTCATCCCCCAGATATCCGCAATCGAATGGACAAGCTGAGCGTGCCATACAAACTATAAAAAGTATGCTTAAAAAGACAGCATTTGATGGGTCAGATTTCAGGATAGCACTATTAGAATATCTAAACACTCCAATAAGTGATAAGTTAGCATCACCATCGGAGTTACTGTATAACAGAAGGTTAAGAAGCACTTTACCCTGTTCTCCCAGACTATTACAACCGAAAATATACACTAGAGTTACTAAAGAATTGAAGGCACGACAATACATTCAGAAGAAATATTATGATAGAAGTTCTAGAAATTTAAATCGGTTAGCCATTAATCAAAAAGTAAAAGTTTGGTTGAACGGGCAGTGGACGAACGCGGTAATAACAGGTACAGCAGGCCCCCGCTCATACCTTATAGAACTAAGTGCAGGCGGCATTGTCAGGCGCAATCGAAGGCACATCATTGAAGACTCCGGCCGTCGCGACGCTAACTCAAGTCGTACCTACCCATATACATCAACACGTTATGATGATATTGTCGTACAGCAAACAGCTGACGAGCACCCGCAAGTAGGCTTAATGCCGCGCGCGCCCGCGCAAGCCGGCTCCAGTATGCAGGTACATCAAAATAATAATCGCTATACTCGTTCTGGCAGGGAAGTGATTGCTCCTGATCGGTATGGCTTCTCGGCGTGAGTCAGCATAAGCAAGGCGAAGAAACATTGGCTATTCGCAGGTCAAAGTTGTAGTAAAGTTAAGCATGGAATGCACGTTATATTTTATAATCACACATTAGGTGAAATTATACATTGTTAGTTAGTTTACAAGCATGATAGATAAGTAGTTTTTAAATACAAAAGAAAACACATAATTTTGGATTGTATCAACATTGTATTCGTTAAAGCATTCATGATTTATAATATTAATAATAAATAAAATTCTCAAGCATTGTTTTTGCTATACAGGTTATAGACAGACAAGAAATAACAGAAATACTTAGATATTGATCAAGCATAATTTTGCATGAAATGTATATGTCTATAGATACCTACAGAAGATATTGTTATACTTAAGATAGTGAAGTACCACTTACTAGCTTTTCGTCCTTATAGTATTTTTCCTATTGGGGGGATAAATAGTGCTTCTTCATATTGTTAATTTTTGATTTATTGTATCCATTAATTTGAAAAGGGGGTTGTCAGTGTGTGACGTCATGTTATAACTGAAGGTGTTTGCATGAGAATAAATAGATCAGTGCTAATCGTGAGCTTGTGTTTGATTGGTGTCCCTGTCGCTTCCTTGACAAGCACCACCACCAGCACCAGCGCAGACTGTGAGCGGTTGCAAGGTGATATAGATAGGGTGGTGGAGTGGAGTCACCGTAATAAACTCTACTTCAATGTGTCGAAGTATGCGATGATAACCTACAGCTGCGCTCACGAGCCTCTCCGCCACCGGTACGCGGTGGATGGTGTAGAGATGGCACGGAGTTCTGAGATTAAGGATCTGGGGGTTTTAATTAAGTCAGACTTGACGTTTCGGGATCACATTAGTACTGTAAAGATCCCCTCCTTTTATATTTTAAACTATACTTAACAAAACGCTTTTAAGCATATGTTAATTGCAGAAATATTCAATAGTCAAATTTCTCAGTGAAATTTATTTATTTATTTGTTTGTTGATGTTTCACAGCATAAGTAATTAATTCGATAAAAATAACACTGATATAAATTGATAATGCCAATTACGAAACATATCCTTTATAAATTATGATGAGGATTTTTAGATCATAAAACATATGTATAAAAGGTAATTTTACATTATATATAATAAGGTATGTGTTTGTATATGTGTATGTGTGTGTGTGTGTGTGTGTGTGAGAGAGAGAGAGAGAGAGAGGGTATGTAATATGTGTGTGGATATGAGGTGTTTCTATGTCAAATGAGAGAGTTCAATTTCCTTGAATAAATGTTATTGATTGTTGTTTATTTTTGATGATCAATTATCTAATTTGATTGACCTTATCTTCGCACAAACCTGTGATATAAATTGAGTCCGGTTCAGGTAAAAGACATCGGCCCCCGCAAAGTGTTTCTCGTACATATCAATGCTCCTATTTAGCGGTGAATTGGAGGCATAGTTGGTGCGCGCGCGCTCGTACCCAAGCAGCGCCGGTGTGTGGCGACGGGACCAAATGTGATCGTATTAATGTAGTAGGACTTGCTACGTTGTGTAATTTTTTGTTTCAGCAAACCCAGATTCTTTTAGAAGCATGAAATAGGTAAAGAAAATCCATGAGAAAGAAATTAATAGTTTGAGATGGAGGTGATGTAATTGGTCATAAAAATTTTGGACGAGGCAAACATCGAATAATTATAAGCTTAAAGAAGGTAGTTACAGTTCCCTAAATCTAGATTCTGTCGTTGTTGTCATAAAAAAATGGGGGAAGGGGTGAGTGGACGATGCCCCAAACCTCGCATCTACCTGTGAATTCCAACCAGCGTTGCAAAGTGAAAGATCTCGCATCTAGATTAACATATAGTTGCGAGATCTGTTGAATTCCCTTTAATGAGGAGTAAGGATTTATATGCTACAATAGGGCCTAACGGACTCTGACAAACCTGGAGCTATTTTGATATTCCCTGCGGATGTGATTCTTCGACCGAATGCAAATCATATTAATTCGTTAGCATTCCCGCAGAATGAAACTGCAACAACGCCACGTGACTCGGAAGTATTCGCGGTCAACTGTCTCACTCAGACAACCGCGAGAACCGGCCAGCAATAATTTAATTCGCGGGGTTTGGAAGAGATATTCTCATCCTTTCTTACGTAACGGCGTTGTCATCGGGCACCACTACTACTCGCCATGACAATATGTACATCCCCTACCCTGTAAGACTTTTCAGGCAATCAGACCACCTACAAAAAGGAAGATCGCTATTATTCGCCCAAGTTTGCAATATGACACAACCACCACATCACACAAGAGGATAAATTAGAATTCAATATACAATACAAATAGCCAACAGGCACTCCAGCTAACAGGTGGTGAAGTTTTAATCAACACCAAACCGACAGCATAATTCTTATCTGTAATAAATAACAATCAAAAATAGCTTCAATTGAAGCAGGCTAGATAAATTAAGTATATGTAGGTTTTTAAGAACGCTAATGCAAGCTCTTTCATTCGTAAGAATTTGGTATAGTTAAAAAACTTCACGGAAGGTGGAGAAAAATGTAACCAGAGTAGTTCTAAAAAACGTTAATAAATACAGGAGCTAAGTAGATTAACGCAGTACTACTAAGTGTTACCTGTGTAACTTAATTTTACAGAAATTTAGAATACAAAGGAAGGGAAATAACTAATCCGCTAGTTTGATTATTACAGGATGAGCTAACTGACAAAGAACTCAATTGTAATTTTAGTTCAGGATATAAGAATGGGGAATGCCTACCTAAGCGGCTAGCCGACGACAGATTAACCTTAATCAGTTATGAAAACCCAGTAACACGCATCTCATGTCGGCGCAGCTATTTAAATAGGCGAACGACAGTGCTACGCATTATGGATTATCATTATACGCTTTGAACCTACACATTTGATATTCAGATAAGTATAATGAGGAGTCCTAGTCGAGATAATTAACTTAACGTTCCAGTAACAATTATTGCAGCGTGAACTCGCAGACGTCGTTTTAAGACTTCTTTGTTATGTTAATTTTTATTACGATTTTATTGTGATACAGGCTGGTTGATGTTTTACAAGTTTTTGCGAAATTGAAAGTTCGAATTATTCTAGATTCTTATTGGTAGTTGTCAGTTTTGGCAGGACTGGAAAAAATCATTTTCATTGAGCTGTTGGAGTCGTTTTGGTCATTTTGGTGCACATTTATCTCGTTTGACCAGTTTTGTTCGCGTTGTGAGGAGCTGTGTAATGTGTTTTGGGCAGCCTTGACGCAGAAATAATTGTTCTTGGGCAAGAATTGATGCCGGCCTAAAATTTTCCTGATGTTTTCCCGATATTAAATCCATTATTTCATCTGAATTCAAAGGCCAGACGTTGGAAGCGATCTGGGTATGTATTTGGTGTCTATATTCCGTGGTGGCATTTTGGTCGTGTTAGCGTTATTCTGGTACTTATCATTTTATCTTATTTGTAGCTTTTGGTGGAGAGCTGCGCAATTTTTCGAAACCGAAACCGCGGACGCGTAGACCTCACCAAGGCGTGCTTTGGAGCAGGCAGACGCAGGCAGGCAGGCGTACGTGAAGGAGGAACTTGGACGCCGCATCAGGATATCCCGTATTTTTTAATCCCAATCCATTTTTTTTTGTTTAATTGAACTGTCATATTTATTTCAATTTTAATTTCGCGCAGCTTCACTCTTTCGACAACTTTATATCTTTGAACAGGATTAGGTCGTCTGTTCATTAATTTCATCTAAATTCCTAAAGGCATTTGTACGCCACCGTCAAAGATGTTTTCGGCATACTTTTGGACAATCGTTCATTTAACCCCTCATCCATTCCATACGCACTTCATATCCTCCTCATACAAACATTTCATCTTCACGTCAGTCCTGATCAAAGTGCGCATACAGCGTCAAAAGCAATTTTGGTGTTCATTTGCGACATAGACTTTTTCAGTTTTTTTATCTCTTTTCTGGTTAAATTTTCGGTCTTGGACACGGTTGTAATTCAATATTTGGTTGTAAACTTTTGGTTATTATTATAAGAATAAATTATACGTGTTTTGTCACTGAATGTTTTTACTTACTTACTTACTTACTTACTTACTTACTTACTTACTTACGAAATCTCTACTATATTGACACTGCCTTGTGGTGTACAGTTAAAAAGGACAAGCAAAGACAATATTGGTCAAAACGCAAAACCGCCAAACGCTCACAAGTAACTTTTTTGGAGTAAATTTTCTCTTGGGTCATGGTTTGGCTGGTTCGGCAGGGTTCAGCCATTGCGATGAGCGCTTCCGATTATCGTACAGGATCCACTTTTCATCACAGGTAATGATTCGATTTAAAATCCTTTCATTATTGTGCCGGGTGAGTAATGCAACGCAGCAGTCAACGCGCGTTTGTTGATTTGCTTCACTCAGTTCGTGAGGTACCCACCTTTCAAGCTTTTTCACTTTCCTAATTTGCTTCAAGTGGATTAAAACAGTTTTATCACTAACACCGCAGCCTGCAGCTAACTCGGACGTGGTTTGCGATGGATCCGCTTCCACAATAGCCTTAAATTCTTCATTATCAACTTTGATCTCCGGCCGTACGGGGCTTGTTCTGCAGGTTGAAATTTCCAGAACGAAAACGTTGGAACCAAAAACGCACTGTGTTTTCTATTGCGGCACCGTCGCCATACACTTCATTAATCTTTTGAGCCGTTTCTGCAGCACTGGTGCCACGGTAGAACTCATACTCGTAAATAACGCGATATTTCAAGTTTTTCATTTTGTAAGCTGAGTGACGCAAGAAAAAAAAACAATTGAGGAAAAAACAAATGAATTATAATTTTAGAAACACAAATACAAGAGTAAATAGCTGTATAAATTTGAATTTGGAATTCCTAACCATAGAGGAGATATTTGAGATCAAAGTGGCCAGTACGGCGAAACGCCAATTTCATATGTAAGGACATATGTAAGGTAATATATACAGTAATAAAGTACTTTGACTTTGACTATGACTTTTGTTAATATGTAGGTCTTAGATGAACGTTTCTCCAAGTTCAAGTTCAAGAACAAGTTCAAATATTTTTATTCATGATAGAACAAAAATAGAGACTTAATGAACGTCATAACATAATTAAGAAAGCATAATATAACATTAAGTAGGTGCCTAATTATTACATAGAACATAATATATTGGGTGCAATGAACTAGTTTAATGCCAGATGTCGGTGTCTTGGAAAAAGTAATTAATTTTGGAGTAAGCCTTATTGCACAAGGTGTGCTTTATACATTTTTTGAATCGAGCTTCAGTCAAGTTTTGTATTTCTTGCAGAATTTTATTGTAGAAGCGTATCTGTATACGCTTCTACAATAAAATTCTGCAAGAAATACACGATATTTGGCATAGTCATTTTGGGACACTGTTGTCCCAAAATGACTATGCCAAATATCGTTTGCCACTTCCGGGACATGGCCTGTTGCTCAATTAGTGACTCTTCACACTCACATATATTGAGGCTGTTCCCTCTATTATATAATGCCACCTTTAATATGTTTAGATAAGTTTCGCTTCACTTCTGGTCACTACCCGATAGCTAAGTTATTTTATTTTATTTTTTATTTTATTTATTTCAGGTTTGCCAACAGACAACACATGTTTTCTTAATATTATTCTTAAAAGTTTACATTTTAGATGTTTGTCTACAAAGGCGAATACAGCCCGCTTATAGAAAAAAAACCTTATATAACATTAAGTAATTACAAATTAACAGATAATTAGTAATAAACAATTACAAGACAATAACCGCATGGCAAATTAAGTAGGAATACATTTATTTGAATTAGGTAAAGTATAATTATAATTAAAATTGAAATTAAAAAGGGGTAATTTTTTAGGAATTTAGGAATTTATTTGAATTGGTTTGATTCAATAAATAAATTGATTAGTTGGTTAGTTAGTCAGGTGTAGTTCGAGCTTTGGACAGAATGAAGAAAGTTTATCATGAAACACGTCGAAGGATGTTGTTTGACATTTGTGCAGAGTGTTATACATTCTTATCATTCTCGTAGTGGGGGAGTTAATGCAGAGGTTTGTCTTCCAAAGTTTCTCTCTGAACAGTTTATGAGTGCCTGGTCGTGGGAATCTGCTTGGAACCGAGATGGTGAATGAATCCAAGAGCTGCGGACAGTCCACCTGACCGGTTAGCACTTTATGCATAAATTTCAAGTCGTGAACCTTTCTTCTGATTGTAAGAGGCATCATGTGGAAGTTACCGAGCCGTTCGGCGTGTGACCGAAATTGGAGGTCGCCAAGAGTAGTGTTAGCGAGGTAGCACAGAAATATCTTTTGGACTCTTTCCTATGTGTCTTTATGGACCTGATAAATTGGGTTCCACACCTGTGAGCAATACTCCAAGTTTGTTCTGACTAACGTGTTAAAGAGCAGTATTTTAGTACTAGCCTTTCTAAAAGGCTTGGCGGCTCTAACCAGAAATCCCCACATTTTGGATGCTTTCCTACTGATGTGAGGGATGAAGCTTAGTTTGCTGTCTATAAGGATGCCAAGGTCGCGTATTATGTTAACTCGTGGAAGGTTCGAACCATTGATAGTATAACTCGTGGAAAAATGCTTGATATTACGTGTAAAAGAAATACTGTAGCACTTATTTGAATTTAGCTCCATTTTGTGGTATTCACACCATTGACAAAGTCTGTCGATGTCTAGTTGCAAATTAAGTGCATCTCCCTCTTCAGAAATGGGAAGCATTATTTTTCGGTCATCCGCAAACATATATGCCTCGGCGTATTTGAAGCAGTCAACAATGTCGTTTATGTATACCACAAACAGCAGAGGACCAAGATGGGAGCCTTGTGGGACGCCTGAGGTTGCATTGAAAGGAGCTTACTGCTGACCGTTGACTACTACGTAGGACTTACGATCGATTAAGTAAGATATAATCCACTCCAACAGAGGATTAAGAAAGCCGTGTCGTTTGAGTTTCCCTACAAGAGTGTCAAAGTCCACCTTATCAAAAGCTTTGCTAAAGTCCGTATATACTGCATCCACTTGTACCCGTCTATCCACAAAACTAATGAGGTGATCGGTGTATGCTATAAGGTTAGAATTCGTAGATCTGCCTTGGAGGAAGCCGTGCTATCTGTCAGAAAGTTGGTGAGATACTTGATTCAGCAGGTGTGGATATACAAGAGTCTCGAACTTTTTTGCGAAAATGGGAAGAATTGTGATGGGTCTGTACTGCTTGATATCCTTTGTGATACCCTCCTTGGGTATAGGAACTATCTTACCCAGATTGTATATAAAAGTGAGCGGCCAGGATAAAATATCTGCGCAGTGTTTTACAAAAGAAGATGGCAGATCATCAGAGCCAGGTCCCGTGGTAGGGTCAAGTTTTCGTAACTTGTCTCGAACTGCAAGCTCGTTGACAATCATAGACGACAATGAGGTGCACCCCATGGAATCAATGTCGTCATTTTGTGCGGTGTATAGACTATGGTATACTGAGCTATTAGAGTATATGAAGGCGAAGTTCTTAGCAAAGAGATCGCTTATGTCCTTGCTATTATTTCCTGTTTCGGCGTCTAATGTCATGATGGAGGGAAATTCGCTCTTGTTATTCCTCCTCTGTTTTATATATGACTAGAAATATTTTGGATATCTTTGATGCTTTGTTCGACTTTTTTAACATAATAGTTATAACAGTCAGTAATAACCAGTCGCATCTTTTTCTTAGCATTTCAAATGTTAGTTTGTCTAAAGGGTGGTGGAATTTGTTTACTTTCAGCCTTATTTTATGCTTTTCTTTC
The DNA here is from genome assembly GCA_949825045.1 of Argyresthia goedartella. NCBI lineage: Eukaryota > Metazoa > Arthropoda > Insecta > Lepidoptera > Argyresthiidae > Argyresthia > Argyresthia goedartella. The sequence continues at coordinate 22,373,405 of OX463815.1, forward strand.
AATAAGCTTTTTATACTTGGCGTGAACCACGGCGGATAGTTAGAAGTTCGACTTTTCGTGAGGGGTACATATTTCTTCATGACGATGTTTAACTTTTCATAAAGTTTTTCTAACATTTCATTTACACTGGAGCAATCGTCGAACACGTTCACCCGTTTGACCGTTCTCTTGAGTCTTTGTCCTTAATCCACACTATTTTCGAAGTAGTTGTCTTTCTCACCAGTACTGATCCAGACAAACTTGTAATCAGATGCTTTAGCTTTCAGTCTGGCTAAAATGTGTAGTTCGCGGTTTGTAGGGGAAAGATGCTCTGAGACATACACACCATTTTTGTCTCCTGCTATGCCAAGATGGTGGGAGCTAAGTTTATCCTTCGGGTTTGCTTTATTGAAGGTCTTTACAGCAGCTAGCAGTGTGTCGCGTAGAAGGGGAGTGCTGAGCTTTGCAACGATGGATCGCGGGCGTAAGCTGTCTTGCTTTGATTTCGCAGTCCTTGTGCATAGATGTATATCATTGGTTTTGATTTCGCATGACACAACTTGTGCTAGTTGTTGAATTGTGTTAACCGGGTTTTCTGCCTTGTGTTCTGGGATACACTGTATCAATGTTCGCTGCCCGAGCGTGCTATTCCATCTCCATTACTCGAAAATGCTGGTCTTTGGTGGTAGATCGTAGGGATTCGTTCTCGTTTTGTAGCGTGCTAATCAATGCCGTCTTCTTTTTGGAATATTCTCGCAATTCCTCGAATTGTCGGTTGAAAAAGTCCATTGCTTCTTTATTGTTGTAACTTCATCCTTCATTTCTTTAAACTCCTTCCGAAAGTTGCAGAATTCTCTGTTCATCGTTGTTTTGATCACGTTGACTAACTCCTTCTCCATAAATTTGCGTAATTCAGTTTGTACCGTTTCTTTTATATCCTGAAGAGGTGTTTGATTTTGAACTCGACAGTCTTGGTGGCGTACAGGAGTCTGGTCTTTATTATTTTTCCGGATTCCTTTGTTATATTCTGGACAAACCTATGAGTTCTCCTTGCTCAGTGAACTCAGTTTGGCTCATGGACAAGCACTCGCGATGGTAGGTAGCGGTGCACTTGGAGCAGCTCAGACCAACGTCGTCGTCTCCCGCGAAGGACTGCTCGCAGGCTGTGCACACAGTCATGATTGGTACTGATGGATTATTATTGCGTGGTCTGGAACGTTAATGCTGCAGTACTACACCACGAGCCAAACTCAGTATGGGCGAAGCGCAATTAGTTGCATTTACCAAACGCAGTTTTAACACTCTTACTACACCTCGAGCCAGGCCTTTAGTAGTGATGAGTCACTATTGTCGGTATTCAGAGCATAGTTTCGGTCACAAATCACAGTAAATACATACATAAGTTGAAAACTAATAACACGTCAACAGAGTAAAAAGTATAGGCACTAGTTATAGCGAAAATTTTGATAGTATAGACCGCTGAAAGTAATTTTAATGTTGAAATTACTACGCGACAAAATGTAAACAAGTCTTTTCTTATCCAACGTTACGTTCCGATAACGTTACCGATAGCTCTAGCAATCGCAAATAAAAACCAAATGACAATAAAATAAACTCTGTGCAGAGCAACATGTACTACACGGCATGAGTGCCTTGAGCATGTCTTCCTAAATATATAACATGCTTCCGCAGAATTTTATTGATACCGCGAGTTTATATGTATTGAGAAATAAATAAAAAAATATTTTGCTCGGTGACCGAATACTTGACATACACATAAGGGAAATATTAAACTGCACATAAAAAATACTGATTTGCACAGAAAATATTCCTTATATTTGGTGCGGTAGCTTAGGTGAAGGGTAAAGGGGGTGAGCGAAGCGGAGCCCCCTTTATCCTTCGTGTTAGGTTTAAAATGTAAGAACAACAAAAATACTTAAAACATAAACAAGTACTCATTAAATATTTAAAACATAAAAATGTTTCTTGCTGATCCTTTTTTGCTGCGCAAATTTCGATGTGCAATTAAATACCAGCCTTTAAATAAGATATAATTTTATTCTATTATTCGCAATTTGCATTTTTATTGTATTGCACTAATTGAATGCTGTTGTATATCACTACGTCCTAGATGTGCTGTGCCGAGAAATGTTATGTTGCCACATATTATGTTACCATTTCTACGCAAAATAAGTTGCCTCTGTGGCCTCCATGATACAAGTTTTACATAGTGTGGAGAGTTGGAGATGTTGTGACGTTTGGTAGGTAAGGAGGTGGCAAAATAAGCACTACCAAGTCATCATCAAAAAATATATATTAGGGACAACAGGTCCCGTAAATTAAAAGAAAGGGTCGTGGGTGGTCTATGCCCTGTCTAGATTGGCCGCCGTAGGTCCGGTACTCTCCTGGCTGGTCGATGGCGGGCGGTCCGAAGCAGGGGTCGCGCTCGGCCGGGTGTGATGAGGAGTAGGAACGGCGGCGGGCGAACGTCGAGCGGTTCCAGCCCAGGCCGCCAAGATAGTGGTTGTGCGTTTTCCGGGTTTTCTCGTTAAAAACGACGCACCCTGTGAAATATGCACCGGGTTAAAATTTTGTTCGTGCTCACTCTGCTTTGTGAACTCCTTGTCTTCAGACTTCAATTAGGTACGACCATTTAAATAAGCACGGGCACCGTAAGCGTAAGCGTGTTTGTGTTCAAAAATCAGAGCGGAGTTATGGTGAGCCTATGTGCTAATACAAAAGCACAGAAAGCAATAGTTAACATACTAAAAAAGAAGGTAGGTACAAACTACTAGGTACAAGAACAAAGACGCAGTATTTAGCCACGAATAATGCGTTAAGCAATAAATGCAATGAGTAAATAAAATGTATTTAAATTAACCTTAACTCGAGGAAGACCACAAGTACGCTATTTTACTGGTAAAGCTAAGCTACTTATAATACCTACTTCTAAAATAACGTTCAACACTTTGCACTGCACTTACCAATTACGTGGGTGCGTAATTCACCAATTTATATTGGTGTCAGGAGAAGATATGTCGCCTCAAAAGGTGTCCGCGACCACCGAATAAAATAAAAGGTGAAATAATAAAAGCCCGCACGAACTGCGAGACGACGCGTATATTTATTTGCGTGCAATTCGGTATGGATCCTTTGTCCAAACGCCCTTTGTCTACGCCCGCCAACGCGGACTCGGGTTGGCGGGCGAGCCGCGCCCGCGCATAGCAACTCTGGAAATTTCTATGAAGTAACTAAACTCATCGCGGGACCGAGTACGATCGCGCAGAATAGTGCGAACGCGTAAACATCGTATTGTTTTATTACATAATTTGTTTATTTTGATAATGTGTTCATGTTTAACTCTTCTTTTACTAAATAAAAGACTTTAATTTAGGATTAAATAGATTGATTCATTAGGTGTTTAATTGAAATATGATGTTTTTGTATAAATTGATTTGTAAAATATAATAATAATTAAAGTGTAAATACGATATGTACGTGCAACGTTACCTTACCCCGCGTGCCACGAAAGGATTTAGTTCCTAAGAATAAAATCCGCGCAATATACGCTTACGTATTTGCATTTACCCATTCATACTTTTTTTCATACTTCTCGCATTCATAAAAACAGTAGCACCTGGATTATACCTATAGATGGCAATGCATCCAAACTAATGAAGGTGTCCAGGTTTTTGTTAAACCAATACAAATACTATTTTGCAGAAAGTTGTAGTAAGAGCACGGGAAGTAACGATTGCGCATTTACTTATTTAAACCTTAATGTTTCGACACTTGATAAATTTTGGAGCCAGTTTTTTGCTGAAATATTTGTCCTTGTCAATACGTAAGCACTCTTCATTACAACATCTCCTACATTAAACTCCAAATTCTTACGACGTAGATTATAATGCGCCGTATTTTACTCGTGAGCTTGCCATAGTATTGCTTGTACACGATCAAAGATTTGAGACATACAGCCTAGGTTTCCGGTATAAATATCACGAGGTAAAAATAGCAAATCACTACCAAGGTCGAAATCAGTATAATGTGTGCCACAGGTTACGAGTTCCCTGCCGTACACGAGGAACGATGGGGTAAAACCAGTTGCCTCATTTACGGAGTTATTTATCGCAAATAGAACTTTAGGTATAAACACATCCCAGGTTCTATGAAAATCAAAATCAAAATCAAAAATCATTTATTTCCATAGGATGTTGTTACATCACTTAGATCCGTCATTACATTTTTTTGGGTGAGTTCACTAACCCAATGGCGGAATCTGTGGAGAAGAGCTCACCGAAGAAACTCCACAGTCGTCGCATCTTTTGCGTTTCCTTTTTTAAATAAAATATTGTCAAATTACAAAATGAATGCTAATTATATATCGAAACAGCCTGTTACTCAAACAATCTATTCCCATGGACATCTGTCCTCTAAGTAATCAGATATCCTGTAGTAACCTTTTTTATACAATTTCTGTTTTATTATTATTTTAAACTTGTCTAAAGGTAAGTTTTTAATATCAGTAGGGACCTTATTGTAAGAGCGTATACAATTGCCTTTAAAAGAATTACTAATTTTATGTAGTCGGCTTACATAAGCAACCAACTTGTCTTTATTTCTAGTATTAAAATTGTGTATATCACTGTACTTCTGAAAATTAGTTATATTTCTTTTTACATACACAAGATTGTCATAGATATATTGAGACACAAATGTCAGAATATTGATTTCTTTAAACTTTTCCCTCAGTGACACTCTAGGCCCTAATCTATAAATTGCACGAACAGCCCGTTTCTGCAGAATAAATATACTATTAGCATTCGCAGCGTGACCCCACAATAAAATACCATAGGTCATTAGACTATGAAAGTAACTAAAGTAGACTAGTCTAGCGGTGTCTACGTCGGTAAGAGCTCTAATTTTTTTAACTGCGAACGCTGCCGAACTCAGTCTGTTCGACAATTTATTTATATGAGGATCCCATTGTAGTTTGGCGTCTAAAGTAATGCCCAAAAAGACAGTCGACTGCACAAGGTCCAATCTCTGTCCTTTTATAAATATGTCTGTAGTTACCGGGTTCACATTGGGTAACACGAATTTAATACATTTAGTTTTCTTTTCATTAAGTAATAAATTGTTAACAGTAAACCAGTTCACTATACTAGAGATAGCATTGTTTACCTCGTCATAATTTGATTGCTGTCTTTTAACTTTAAATATCAAAGAAGTATCATCGGTAAACAGTACTAACCCATGTTTTGCTTTAACAAGGTAAGGTAAATCATTAATATATACTAAAAACAAGAAAGGACCAAGAATTGAACCTTGCGGTACGCCCATACTTATTGAAGACCCAGGTGATCTTTTCCCATTAACATCGACCATCTGAACCCTATCTGTTAGATATGACTCCAGAAGGCCAAGTGCCTGATCTTTTACACCATAATGGCGTAACTTCCTGACAAGAGTGTCATGATGGACGCAATCAAAAGCCTTGGATAGATCGCAGAAGACACCTATTGCATCCATTGCGTCTTCCCAGGCATCAAAAATATTGTCGATTAGTTCAACACCAGCATCGGCTGTTGAACGACCCTTTGTGAAACCAAACTGAGCAATATGAATTAAATTATTGAGATAAAAATGACTTTGCAATAGATTAAGTATGAGTTTTTCAAATATTTTGCTAAGCGTTGGTAGTATCGATATGGGTCTAAAATTGGTGGGGTCTGATGTACTACCAGCTTTGAATAAAGGTATCACTTTACTTAGTTTCATCAAGTCAGGAAACACACCATTATCTATACATTGATTAAATATACAACAAAGGTGAGGTGCAATACAATCTACAATGGAACTAATAATTTTTACTGATAGACCATGGGCGTCAGCTGTCTTTTTCATTTCCAGGGATTTAAACGCTTTTACAATGTCTTCATTATTTACGTGCCTAAATTTAAAATCTGTTTTACATTCCTCAAAGTTTTGTTTAAGTATAGATTCAGCAGCAGCGGGAGATGAATTTAAAGACTTGGTTGTTGAAACTGGAATGTCCGTAAAGAAATTTTCGAAAGCTTTTGCTACTTCTAGGTCTGTACTTAGCAATTGATTATCTATCTTAAGCTTGAAGTTATTATGTGTAGCTTTGGCCTTTCCAGTCTCTCTGTTTATAATTTGCCAAGTCGTTTTCATTACATTGCTACTAGATTCAATTTTGTTTTTAATGAAATTAGATTTAGCTACGGCACAAACGCGTTTAAACATTTTTGAATAACTAGGAACATAATCTAGAAAGGCCGTATTTTTGTTATATGATTTCTCTTCATAGAGTTCATATAATCTTCGTCTGCTCCTATGAATTCCAACTGTCGCCCAATCACTAAACAAAGCTTTGTTATTAACTTTTATAGTTTTTGATTTAAACACCGTATCATATTCATTTTTGACAAGGTTAAATACTGAGTTGTACAACAAATTTGGATCGTCACTGTATGGTATTTCCCATAGTTTATCTAAAATATTTTTCCTGTAGTGTTCAAGCCGAGTGTCACTAACGGGCACACATGTAATATCCTCTTTTTGGTCCTTTTTTATTTTAATATTGAATATACCTATCGGACCAGAGTGATCAGAGGTTAATTTATTGATGACCGATTTGAAAATGGGCGTAATGTTAGTAAATATATTGTCAATGCAGGTAGCAGATGTTGCAGTAATTCTAGTAGGCTCCAAAAACAGATAGTTCATGTTGTGACATAAAAATAAAGATTTTAATCTAGTACAAATATTATTATCCTCTAACAGATTAACATTAAAATCACCACAAATTATAAAAAATTTGTTTTTATCGCTGATTTTAATCAACACTTCATCCATTTTCTTTTCGAATAAATCAAAGGATGAATCTGGTGGTCTGTATACGCTCATTACAATAAGTTGTTCAAGTTCAATACAGGCTATTTCCATGGTACGCTCAACAGACAGGCTCACTATGTCAACTCGTTCTTTATATTTAAAACTATTATTTACAAGTATTAAGGAGCCACCGCGATCAGCTGTTTTTCTGTTGAACGAACTAGCAACGTGGTTATTATTAAAGTTGAACATGAACTGATAACTCTTTAAAAAGTGCTCTGTTATACATAAAATATCAATATTATTACAGTTCATGAATAACTCAATTTCCAGTTCTTTACTTAACATGCCCTGTATATTTTGATGAACCACGTTTAAAATATTCTTACTTTTACATTTTTCATTACTAGTAACTTGATTTAATGGGCAAGATGAAGGTATATTTATACAAATATTAATATTACTGCCAGAGTTACTCTCTGTTGTCCTATGGGTTAATTTAAAGAGCTTGGAACAGATTCCAAGGAGTACATGTCGTTATTATTACACTGCTCAATAGAAGCAGGCGTTTCATTAGTCAAAAACTTGACTGAGTTCAAAATAAAATAAGATAGTGACTGTGCTATCTGTTTTGTATAAAACCTAGATAGGTAATACCTATCCTTAGTCAAATAAAAATATTTTCCAATACAAATATTGGTGTCTATGAAATGAAATTTTTCAGTATGACGACATGTCAATGTGTGTATAAATGTATTATAATCATGTCTTATATGATTTTCATGTTGTGACAAAGATTGGCTGAAGGGAAACGCAAACAAGATTATTCTATCTACATTTTGTAAAGAATTTAATTTGGAAAAGTATTTAGTAATTAGTTTTTTAGATACATTTTCCATTCTACCAATTAAAATAATTAGGGTGGTTGGTTCTAAAAACTGCGATGACAACACTTTGTTTAATATTTGTGAATATGTGGCGCCAGGCATACAGTTATTTAATATTGCCTGGCCCACGCGCTGACTAAGTTGTAAACCCATATTTTTTCCAAGTTCATCGCTGTACATTATATACCTATCCTTTGTCCGAGAGAAGGAGGCGTTATTGATAACACTATTAGTACTCAAGTCGACTGACGGCGGCGCCTGGGTCAGTATCAGCTGTTCGGCCGGCTGCTCGGCGGGACACACGGTCGGCACGGAACAGTCCGCTGGAGCTTGTTTACAATCACAGATGTGATTGTCGGTCAAAGATATGAAAGTGTCATAATTATACTTACACGTCTCCAACAAACTATTCATAGCCGACACATGTTCCTTAATTTCGTATTGTGCTGACTCATATTTACGTGTAATACTTTGTAATGATGAATTTAAAATATGCATATCTGACTGGAGTCGCCGTGTGTCACATTCGTACTTTTCTGTAGTTTTTTCCAAACATAATCTACAATCATCGATTTCCTTAATTAATTCGACACGTTCCTTGCTACAATTTACATTTTTACAAAATATTTTATTTCTATTAGCTAGTTTTTGTGTTTTTTTTGTGTAATTATTCAATTTAACATATTTCTTTAATTTATTTTTACTACAGCTCATAGTGGTTACTGATTGCGATCTATTAGGACTATCACACGTGAGATCACAAGCTGTAAGGTCAATAGTTGGTATGCCAGTTTGGCTCATGACCTCATTATAGAAGGCCCTGGTTGTAGCACTGTCTCGCTGTTCCTCCCGCTCGCTGAAAACTTGAAGCTCGTGGTGTGCCTCTGCAAGCTTTTGTTCAAGTGATTTTATGTGTTGCAATGCTACGTGGTGGACATCATGACACTTGTAAAATGAGTCGACTTGGTGTTGTAGTTCATCTCTCTGGGCACTGAGATCCTGGCATTGGATGTCCAACTCACTGAGCTCTTCTCACGAGCATATCCACTTTCGTTAATGGTCGTCATTAACGAAAGTGGATATGCTCGTGATAATGGTGCGGTTGTACCGTTCAACGCTGTTAATCTGCGGGCTGTATCTAGGCGTGTAAAAGATATTAGGAACGTTGTACTTCTTAAAATCTTCATCATTCATCTGGCAACCCTGCCCCGTCAAGGTAGCACTCTGTTTGAATTTCTCCTATATTTATTTTTACTAAAAGTTATTTTCCCGGAACTTTCTGAACAATTTATCGTGTTGAGGTGAAGGAACTAATACCGGCAGTGAAAATCCACCAGATATCCTGGTGAAAATCGAGCATTCCTGGACAGCAGAGGCGATCAAGGTACTGCACAACACTTCCGTTGGTTCAAAACACACTCACACAAAGACACAGACTTAAAAACAATAGACATACAACCACAGTGTTTTACGTGTTTTACGAGCACTCCCACGAAATCATTGGACTGACACTACACTGTCAAACTGACAACTAGCCATTGTGTGACCAGCACAAAAATATAAGGCCGCGTTCAAAAATCACTCAAGGCAAGACATGACACACTGCTCAGTAACGCCATCTATGAACGAGTAGCAGAGTTACACATTTCGAATCGAACACACAGAGGCCGCTACAATACTCATACTGAAAAATACACTGATTGATCAAGAATAACCACAATGGGTCTTGGCCACTCTCCAAAGAAAACACCAGACAATCAGAAAGATAAACATCTCTCAGCCTCTAGCCCGGATCTTACTGTTGGGGGCACGCCCTCCGCCGCAAGCCGGGCAGATGAGTGTGCGACGACAAGTTTTAAAAAGAGGAAAGTGCCGGACTGCGACACTACTCATCTTGATAGGCAATTCGCAGCATGGATGACTGAGCTGAACCAAAATATTGCTGCTACAATTTCTTCGTCTGTAACCACGATTCTCACAGAAAAACTCGACCACTTCAACTCAACTTTAAATCAACTCCAATCCAATATCCAAAAGCTAACTGTGAGCAACGCCGGTATCATTTCGTCCTTATCTGGCATGGACAAACGCCTCACCGAAGTGGAAGCCTCAACCAGCTTCTCTAGCGACCGCCAAGATACTTTCGAGACGCGTCTCAGCAGTGTGGAAAAGCTGGTCAAAACATGCAAGAGCCAAGAAATTGAAATATCGGAACTGAAGAGCGACCTAAGCAAAGTCCAATCCAACCTAAATATGAAACTTCAATGGGACAGACTACAAAACATTGAAATAACTAATGTTCCGGAGTCAAAGAATGAGGTGCTCTCCGACATCGTTACGAACATTGCCAAGCATGTTGGTGTTTCCCTGGCAGCAACAGACCTCGAGTTCGCGACCAAGATCCAGCCGATGAAGAAAACCCCCGGAGTCCCCCGAGCCATCATCACCAAAGTCAGGAACCGCGTACTGAAAGATTCAATAATTCACGGTGTTCGCAAAAACAAGGGACTCACTACGCAAGACATAGGTTTACCAGGCGAGAGAAAAGACATATTCGTAAATGAACATCTGATGATTGAAAATAGAAATTTGTATAAAAAAGTACGTCAACTCGCCTTCCATACACACCCATTGCATTGAGTGAAACAATCATGACATCTCGCTCCCGCATAGAGCATGTAAGCACAATCGAACTTTTTGTGATTATTATATTTGGTATACTCCGAGTCCCATACATACTCTATAATACGAACGACGCCACTCCCTACATTCCGTGGTATAGGCCTTGGCCCAGTCAGCGATTTATGACAACACACCGTCATAATGCTTAGCAAACTATCCATATATTACCAAAATGTACGCGGGCTGCGTACAAAATATCACACTCTGTTCAATAACATACTACAGAACAACTTCGATGTTATTGCGATCACAGAAACGTGGCTACATGCAGGTATACTAGACTCTGAACTGTGTGACCAAAGATACGAGGTTTTCCGTTGTGATCGGAACACTACTATGACAAACAAACAAACTGGTGGTGGAGTTATGATTTGTATAAAACGAGATCTATGCGCTTACGTTAGGGAGGAATGGGGATGCTCTCCCACTGACACTATCTGGATCACAATACCGGGTAAGAACCTGAACTCCACTTCTGATCTTCATATAGCGGTAGCATACATACGAAGTGACTGTACGAACCTACAGATTCAAGCCCAAGACATAAACTCATTTTTATCCAAAGCAACGTTGGCAGTCACTAATAATACGGACAGCTCTTTCCTTTTGTTAGGTGATTTCAATCTTCCGTGTATACAATGGAGTAGCAACGGCCCCCTAGTACAAAAAAAAGGACCGGTGGAAATACAGAACTTAGCTACAGATCTACTGGATGAGTTTGGTCTGTTAGGTCTTACACAATTCAATTATCTTAAAAACACTAGCAATAACGTGTTGGATCTAGCGTTATCAAGCTTTCCGGTGGATTTGGCGGAAGTAGAATATCCACTATCTAAACCGGATACTTTCCACCCTGTATTTAGCATAGACGCTTCCGATATTACCGTTAAATCACTGAAAGCTAGACCATTCCTTAAACTTCAATTCTACAGAGCTGATTACGACGGCATACTTGAAGCTCTTAATCTGGTAGACTGGGAGTCAGCACTAAGCGGGAACACGGTAGACGAAGCCGTCAAAGTTTTCTACGAACACCTGCGGAGTAGCATAAACCAATACGTCCCTAAAGTTCTAAAACACAAACGCAATACCTATCCAATATGGTACAGTCGACCTCTGATCAAGATCTCCCGCGAAAAGCTTAAAGTGCACGCTCGCTGGAAGCGGTTCCGGAACCCTCTTGACTACGCTGAGTTTTCCCTACTTAGAAAGAGGCAGCATAAGATACACTCGGAATGTTTCGTTGACTACATACGACAAATGGAATTAAAAATTAAAGAATCGCCAAAAAATTCTGGTCATACATAAAATCTAAACGTTCAGGCTCCTCTTACCCAAAGTTTATCACTCACGGAGAAAAAAAGTACACCGAGGGAGGGAGTATTTGCGAGGCCTTCAATAGCTTCTTCCAGAGTGTTTTTGTCCCGCCGGCCGATGAATATCCTAACATAGAGTTACCACCATCACAGTCTGGTGTCACTTTCGATGTTCACTCAATCACGCTCACTGACAATCAAGTCCTAGAAGCTCTTAAACAACTTGATTGCAACAAAGGTTCAGGGAGTGACAACCTACCTCCGTCGTTTATCTCTCGTAGCCGCCAAGCGCTACACCGGCCTCTAACTATTCTATATAATCGATCATTAAAGGAAGGATTTTTCCCGAGCGCCTGGAAAACCGCACTTATCGTGCCTATACACAAAAAGAACTCTAAATTAAAGATCGAAAACTACCGGCCCATATCTATCCTGAACATATTTGCCAAAATATTAGAAAAATTAGTATACGATACTTTCTATCTTTGTTTATCAAAAGGAATACCCGCCGAACAGCACGGCTTCCTCCGACGCCGGTCTACTACCACGAATCTCGCTCTGTTCACGAACTTCTGCCTTAATTCAATGAAAACGTCGGCAGGTTGATGTGATCTACACTGACTTCGAAAAGGCCTTTGATCGTGTGGATCACACCATCCTGCTGCGCAAATTGGAACACCTAGGAATTCACGGGGACCTACTGCGCTGGATACAATCATACCTCACCAAAAGGTCACAGGCGGTTGTGGTTGGTGGGTTCAGATCAAACTTCGTGGATATATCATCTGGTGTCCCACAAGGATCCCACTTGGGGCCCCTCTTGTACAACTCTTATCTATACGACATTTACACCTGCTTTAGTAGTGCGTCCTTTTTTTATGTACGCAGACGATACAAAAATATTTATGGATATCAAGGGACCGACGGACTGTGCTTACCTTCAAAATGACCTAAACACATTATCAAAATACTACATCACTAATAGAATTAAAGTTAATACCATGAAATGCTAATTAATATCCTTTTCACGGAAAACCAGTCCCTTGCACTTCTCATACACAATCCAGGATCAGCGTATTGAACGTGTTCAACTAGTGCGTGATCTTGGCGTACACCTGGATCACCAATTAAATATGAACGAGCATGTAGATATCATCACCAGGAAAGCCTACAAAAACTTAGGGTTTGTACTGCGCACCTGCCAACCTTTTAGGGATATATCTTGCATAAAAAAGGTGTTCTTCGCATATGTACGTAGTATACTTGAATATGCTTCAAGTATTTGGAATCCCCACTACATCACACACCAGCAAAATCTTGAAAAAATTCAATCCAAATTCCTCAAACACCTTACCTATAAGAGCAACGCATATATCGATGGCTATGAGGAGAGCTGCTCGCGACACAGGTACCGAGTCTTACTGCGCGCCGCACACTCGCCGACATGTCTCTGCTGTAAGACTTGGCGCGCGCACACGTGGACTGCCCCGCGCTAGTGAGCCAGCTGCCGCTGCGCGCGCCGCGCCGCCGCACAAGACATACAGCTAACTCACTATTCCACCATCTGGCACATCGTACCAATTACGCCAACAATTCTGTCCTCACTCGAATAGCTAGAACCTACAATAAAACTTTCTCCGACATTGACGTATACCATCATTCCAAAAGTATTTTTAAACATAAAATTCTTGACAATCTCTGCGGATAACAAAATATAACAATACAGTTTCAATCATAGCTATACACCACCCTTCACATACACACACACTCACATTGCATTCACACCAACCCCCTCTCAATAATACACAAAACATAGTTCCGAATAAATAACCTATCTATTTTACTAACCCCATAATTTAAGGAGTCTTGAATTAAGTAATTTATGGAAACCTATAATTGGCTGTAGTGAATTGTGGGATTGCGCTGGCAACACTGGCGAATAGGTTGTAAACAAAAGATTAGATACATTTTATTGATTTAAAAATACTTTAATACAATTTTCCAAGTTTATCGCATTTGTTATACGTATTAATTAAGTGTATTTTGTGTTAACTGGTGCATAAGTGTATAAAATTCTAATAGTTATCCTATTTAGTGTATTTAAAAAACGTAACGTTGACGGTTGAGTATTTTATTTGAAATAATTTGCTACTGGGCTATAATTAACGATATTTTCAATATAACTTTACTTAGGCACGTAAATTGATTTGGAATTACTTTGTTTTTTGTTGAATAGCTTATTTTTTTTTGCACATTTCGTTAATCATAACCTCAATTTAAGTGACTGCTTATCAGCTGTGCTACAGCCGTGCTTCAATCTTGCTTTTTACTGTTTTTTTATTTTGTTTAAAATGCCAACAACCAGAAGGGGGGGAACCCCTCAACTAGAAGATAACTTAAAATTAGCTTTATATGAATTAAAACAGTGTAAGGTAACCAATGAGCAGTTGCTTACTGAAAGGGATGAAAGTGAGAAGGAGGTGTTGCTTATTGTTAATAAGAACTTAAAATTAAAAAGTGAGATGGCAGAGTTGCACAACAAGTTCCTTGATGTGACGGGAGATAGGGATCGGCTTCAGCGCCTGGTAGATGGCTTCGACCGGAGTGGCTGTGCGTTCGAAGATGCCCTGAGGCGTATTGCTGTCCTGGAGAAGGAGCTTCGCGACGCACGTAACGAAATTTCTGCACTACAAACTGCAAACGATAGCCTCAGGTCGGGGCAGACCCAGTCATTCTATGAGGAGCTGATCACTCCACCTGTAGCTTCTGTCATCTCACCCATAGATCAAAATTCAACTGTGACAATTGATCTCACGTGTGATAGTCCTAATAGATCGCAATCAGTAACCACTATGAGCTGTAGTAAAAATAAATTAAAGAAATATGTTAAATTGAATAATTATATAAAAAAAACACAAAAACTAGCTAATAGAAATAAAATATTTTGTAAAAATGTAAATTGTAGCAAGGAACGTGTCGAATTAATTAACGAAATCGATGATTGTAGATTATGTTTGGAAAAAACTACAGAAAAGTACGAATGTGACACACGGCGACTCCAGTCAGATATGCATATTTTAAACTCATCATTACAAAGTATTTAAAGTAAATATGAGTCAGCACAATACGAAATTAAGGAACATGTGTCGGCTATGAATAGTTTGTTGGAGACGTGTAAGTATAATTATGACACTTTCATATCTTTGACCGACAATCACATCTGTGATTGTAAACAAGCTCCAGCGGACTGTTCCGTGCCGACCGTGTGTCCCGCCGAGCAGCCGGCCGAACAGCTGATACTGACCCAGGCGCCGCCGTCAGTCGACTTGAGTACTAATAGTGTTATCAATAACGCCTCCTTCTCTCGGACAAAGGATAGGTATATAATGTACAGCGA
Source organism: Argyresthia goedartella (assembly GCA_949825045.1). Lineage (NCBI taxonomy): Eukaryota > Metazoa > Arthropoda > Insecta > Lepidoptera > Argyresthiidae > Argyresthia > Argyresthia goedartella. Next base: position 22,388,524 of record OX463815.1, read on the forward strand.
TGAACTTGGAAAAAATATGTGTTTACAACTTAGTCAGCGCGTGGGCCAGGCAATATTAAATAACTGTATGCCTGGCGCCACATATTCACAAATATTAAACAAAGTGTTTTCATCGCAGTTTTTAGAACCAACCACCCTAAGTATTTTAATTGGTAGAAGGGAAAATGTATCTAAAAAACTAATTACTAAATACTTTTCCAAATTAAATTCTTTACAAAATGTAGATAGAATAATCTTGTTTGCGTTTCCCTTCAGCCAATCTTTGTCACAACATGAAAATCATATAAGACATGATTATAATACATTTATACACACATTGACATGTCGTCATACTGAAAAATTTCATTTCATAGACACCAATATTTGTATTGGAAAATATTTTTATTTGACTAAGGATAGGTATTACCTATCTAGGTTTTATACAAAACAGATAGCACAGTCACTATCTTATTTTTTTTTGAACTCAGTCAAGTTTTTGACTAATGAAACGCCTGCTTCTATTGAGCAGTGTAATAATAATGACATGTACTCCTTGGAATCTGTTCCAAGCTCTTTAAATTAACCCATAGGACAACAGAGAGTAACTCTGGCAGTAATATTAATATTTGTATAAATATACCTTCATCTTGCCCATTAAATCAAGTTACTAGTAATGAAAAATGTAAAAGTAAGAATATTTTAAACGTGGTTCATCAAAATATACAGGGCATGTTAAGTAAAGAACTGGAAATTGAGTTATTCATGAACTGTAATAATATTGATATTTTATGTATAACAGAGCACTTATCAGTTCATGTTCAACTTTAATAACCACCACGTTGCTAGTTCGTTCAACAGAAAAACAGCTGATCGCGGTGGCTCCTTAATACTTGTAAATAATAGTTTTAAATATAAGGAACGAGTTGACATAGTGAGCCTGTCTGTTGAGCGTACCATGGAAATAGCCTGTATTGAACTTGAACAACTTATTGTAATGAGCGTATACAGACCACCAGATTCATCCTTTGATTTATTCGAAAAGAAAATGGATGAAGTGTTGATTAAAATCAGCGATAAAAACATTTTTTTTATAATTTGTGGTGATTTTAATGTTAATCTGTTAGAGGATAATATTATTTGTACTAGATTAAAATCTTTATTTTTATATCACAACATGAACTATCTGTTTTTGGAGCCTACTAGAATTACTGCAACATCTGCTACCTGCATTGACAATATATTTACTAACATTACGCCCATTTTCAAATCGGTCATCAATAAATTAACCTCTGATCACTCTGGTCAGATAGGTATATTCAATATTAAAATAAAAAAGGACCAAAAAGAGGATATTACATGTGTGCCCGTTAGTGACACTCGGCTAAACTCGGCTTGAACACTACAGGAATAATATTTTAGATAAACTATGGGAAATACCATACAGTGACGATCCAAATTTGTTGTACAACTCAGTATTTAACCTTGTCAAAAATGAATATGATAGGGTATTTAAATCAAAAACTATAAAAGTTAATAACAAAGCTTTGTTTAGTGATTGGGTGACAGTTGGAATTCATAGGAGCAGACGAAGATTATATGAACTCTATGAAGAGAAATTATATAACAAAAATACGGCCTTTCTAGATTATGATCGTAGTTATTCAAAAATGTTTAAACGCATTTGTGCCGTAGCTAAATCTAATTTCATTAAAAACAAAATTGAATCTAGTAGCAATGTAATGAAAACGACTTGGCAAATTATAAACAGAGAGACTGGAAAGGCCAAAGCTACACATTATAACTTCAAGCTTAAGATAGATAATCAATTGCTAAGTACAGACCTAGAAGTAGCAAAAGCTTTCGAAAATTTCTTTACGGACATTCCAGTTTCAACAACCAAGTCTTTAAATTCATCTCCCGCTGCTGCTGAATCTATACTTAAACAAAACTTTGAGGAATGTAAAACAGATTTTTAATTTAGGCACGTAAATAATGAAGATATTGTAAAAGCGTTTAAATCCCTGGAAATGAAAAAGACAGCTGACGCCCATGGTCTGTCAGTAAAAATTATTAGTTCCACTGTAGATTGTATTGCACCTCACCTTTGTTGTATATTTAATCAATGTATAGATAATGGTGTGTTTCCTGACTTGATGAAACTAAGTAAAGTTATACCTTTATTCAAAGCTGGTAGTACATCAGACCCCACCAATTTGAGACTCATATCGATACTACCAACGCTTAGCAAAATATTTGAAAAACTCATACTTAATCAATTGCAAAGTCATTTTTATCTCAATAATTTAATTCATATTGCTCAGTTTGGTTTCACAAAGGGTCGTTCAACAGCCGATGCTGGTGTTGAACTAATCGACAATATTTTTGATGCCTGGGAAGACGCAATGTGGTGTAAAAGATCAGGCCCTTGGCCTTCTGGAGTCATATCTAACAGATAGGGTTCAGATGGTCGATGTTAATGGGAAAAGATCACCTGGGTCTTCAAAAAGTATGGGCGTACCGCAAGGTTCAATTCTTGGTCCTTTCTTGTTTTTAGTATATATTAATGATTTACCTTACCTTGTTAAAGCAAAACATGGGTTAGTATTGTTTGCCGATGATACTTCTTTGATATTTAAAGTTTAAAAACAGCAATCAAATTATGACGAGGTAAACAATGCTATCTCTAGTATAGTGAACTGGTTTACTGTTAACAATTTATTACTTAATGAAAAGAAAACTAAATGTATTAAATTCGTGTTACCCAATGTGAACCCGGTAACTACAGACATATTTATAAAAGGACCTTGTGCAGTCGACTGTCTTTTTGGGCATTACTTTAGACGCCAAACTACAATGGGATCCTCATATAAATAAATTGTCGAACAGACTGAGTTCGGCAGCGTTCGCAGTTAAAAAAATTAGAGCTCTTACCGACGTAGACACCGCTAGACTAGTCTACTTTAGTTACTTTCATAGTCTAATGACCTATGGTATTTTATTGTGGGGTCACGCTGCGAATGCTAATAGTATATTTATTCTGCAGAAACGGGCTGTTCGTGCAATTTATAGATTAGGGCCTAGAGTGTCACTGAGGGAAAAGTTTAAAGAAATCAATATTCTGACATTTGTGTCTCAATATATCTATGACAATCTTGTGTATGTAAAAATAAATATAACTAATTTTCAGAAGTACAGTGATATACACAATTTTAATTCTAGAAATAAAGACAAGTTAAGCTTATGTAAGCCGACTACATAAAATTAGTAATTCTTTTAAAGGCAATTGTATACGCTATTACAATAAGGTCCCTACTGATATTAAAAACTTACCTTTAGACAAGTTGAAAATAATAATAAAACAGAAATTGTATAAAAAAGGTTACTCTAGGATATCTGATTACTTAGAGGACAGATGTCCATGGGAATAGATTGTTTGAGTAACAGGCTGTTTCGATATATAATTAGCATTCATTTTGTAATTTGACAATATTTTATATAAAAAAGGAAACGCAAAAGATGCGACGACTGTGGAGTTTCTTCGGTGAGCTCTTCTCCACAGATTCCGCCATTGTGTTAGTGAACTCACCCAAAAAAATGTAATGACGGATCTAAGTGATGTAACAACATCCTATGGAAATAAATGATTTTTTATTTGATTTGATTTGATTTAAATAAGTAATTTAATTAAGATAATTAAACTGTAACGCTGTTGGTTTTCTGAATCAATAAAAATAAAATAAAATAAAAAAAACAACAGTGATACTACTAATACCTGGCTACCGTTATCAAGATAGATGGTCTGAGGGACGCCATGAACTAAAAAGAGTTGGTCCTCGAGGATCTTTGATAAGATGGTTGACGTGGTATTACGAATGGGAAAAATCAGGCAAAATTTGGAAAAACAACATGTGATTACGAAAATATATTGGTTTTGTTTTCCAGTTACAGGCAGAGGGCCCATGAGGTCAATCAAAACCATCTGAAAAGGTCGGCAACACTGCTTGGGACGACCCATTTCTCCAAGAATTTGATGGTTCTGATGTTTATATTCCAGACACTTGGTACATAAACCTTCGAATTTTACAACGTCCTGGCGCATGCCAGGCCAGGATGACCGGCCATGGGTTCTGAATGGTTTTCTTCCAAAACATCATGACGAAATTTGTTTTGGACGACTTCCTTCCACGAGAACTCGGAAGTTAACTCGTGTTTATTTTTGCACAATCTGTACAAATAACCGTTTTTGATAAAGAAATTTGCAAGCAAATTTGCAAGAAGCAAGAATTATAAATGTTTTTGTACCAGGCGTCCGTCGTATTAAGGTACGAATTTGATAGATTAACGGCGCTGACAGCAATAGCTCTCGACAGGGCGTCGGGAATCACATTATCCACGCCTCGACGCCTAGATTCGCTTGGCGAAGCTTGTCTAATACCCGCAAGAGGAGTACCACACATGAGAATTGAAGTCCTCAGATATGATGATGATGTCATCCAAGTAGGCAAAGACTTTCAGGTCCAACTCTCTGTAGAGACGATCAACTAAACGTTGCTGCGTTGCTGGAGCATTAGTCAATCCGAATGCCGTACGCTTAAAACGGAACGTGCCCCGACCTGGAATGTAGAAAGCCGTCTTGTCCATGTCCTCCACAACAATAGGTATATGCCAGAAAGCCTTCGAAAGATCGATACTCGAAAGATAGCGAGCGTCGCGGAGGTCATCTAAAATTTCGGACACGTAAGGTAAGTTATACGCATCCTTTCGAGTAACCGAGTTCAGCTTGCGGCTGTCTAGGCAGAAACGAGGTTGTCCGTTCTTCTTGGTCAATATTAGAACAGGTGAGGACCACGCACTCTCATCTCTCAGAAACAATAATTAAGTACTTTTTTTTCTGATAATATGATACAAATAATAATACCAAATGTTCTGTAAAAAATGAAATGAAGTGACATGTGAAAGTGCCCTTGTGGCCTATTTACAGAATAAACGTTTTGAGTTTTGAGTTTTGAGTTTGAGTCTTTCGCAATGCTCGATAACGTCGAGGCCCAGCATCACATCAACCTGCTCGACGAGAATTCGCTGTTTTTCCGGTGACATTCGGTAATAACGTTGCAGGATAGGCTGTGCGTCTCCGGTATCCAGACGGTGTATAATGAGACAAGTCTCACCCAATCCCCTACGCTCGGCATTGCGCGATAATATTGTCAGCAATATACTTATCGGATGCACTTAAGCGATCGTAACCCTGAATAAAATTGGTACTATCTGTGCCGGTCGACTATGTTGGTCATATTTTCACGTAATGTTAAGATAAGTTGACGACCGTCACAGATAAGGTATATTTATATTCATCACGCACTTAGTCTTATGCACGTCATTAATAACATGTACCAACCTAGTATATAAGCTAGGATTCCCTATAATAAAATAGTCTAGTCTAGTCTCGTATTTGCGCGCATCTCAAGTCTTTTACTTTACTCCCGAAGATGTCGTTCTCCTTATAATTGCCTCTGGTAAACTAATTTAGACTGTTCCTCAACTATTGCAGCATTAGAGAACTAATACAGTTTAAGTAGTTGGGGAGAATATCGAATTTACGCCAGAAATCAACACCTAATATAAGACTAGTGTTGATGTCCGGTATAACATGAGCCCTGATTAAATGGAATTGATTTTGAAAGTGTACAGGCAAATCAATGTAACCCTGGCTCTGCATAGACTGGCCACCTGCCGCAGTCACTGAGATGCAGTGATCTTTCTGAACAATGAGGCCTTGAAGCGCTTGATGAGCACCATTACCAATTATTGTTACGGCAGAACCAGAATCAAGGAGACCCGACACATCAAAACCGTTAATATGCACTGTAGCATAAGGTCGATTGTCGTTAATTGGCTTGGCATGCAGAATTGTGTCGATCTTATACGAGCTGAAATATACATTAATTGTCTTCAGCCATTTGTTCTACTCCTCTATGTCAAAATTACTTTCAAGGAGATGGCTGGCACAATTCTGCTGTTCTAGTTTTTTGACGTGGAGGGTTTGTTTTTCCTGCAAGTAGGGCAGTCAGGAGACTTAACACCCTTATGTCCACAAACCAAGCAGTAGACCTCATCCTTGTTGGCATTGCATTGACGCAAGTTGTGAGTGTTATTACGACACCTTGGGCAAAATAACTTTTTAGAGGCAGGCGCAACGATTGCATGTACCTGTCTTATATTTGATTCTGATTTATTGTAGTTATTAAAATTATTATTTGCGTGTGATTTATTATTAAAACTAGAGTTATATTTAGTAAAATACTTACTATGGCCATTCCTGTATGTGTCGGACTTGTTGAAACTGTGGTTTCTACTTGCACTAGTACCAGCATACGCAAACTCGGGTGATAAAATGTCAGCTGTCCGTCCGGGTGGTTCGCGAAAGTAGACTAGACGTGCCTGAATATTTTCGTATTTACGACAGTGGTTACGTAAAGTTTCTATGTCAGCGATTGCGAAAGATGACGCTAGTGTACTCTCATAGCAAGGCCGGATATTGTGTAGGATGATCTCGAGTTTTTCATCCTCTGGTAAACTCTTGGAAAGACGCGAGAACAAGCCAGACATGATTGTCAGGTAGATGGTTATGTTCTCAGATTCCCCTTGTGAACGTGAAAGAATCTCAGAGAGTAGCCTATAATCATAGTCGCTTTGACCAAAATCTTGGTTAAGTAAGGTGACAAGTTCAACCCAGCCGGACACTTGACTCTTCACACATCTACACCAGTGTAACGCCTCTCCTACAAAGATCTCCGTAGCATATGACAGAATCTTAGCATCGGAAATACCCCTAGCCTCAGAAAACTCGGTGACACGCTGTACGAAAGCGCGAATGCAGGTCTTGCCATCGAACTTAATCTTGCATAATTCATTAGAGCTACCGCGGTCACAAGTGACATTAACGTTCACCGGTGAGGTATAAGCTACAAGCTCTGCCTTGGAAGTTGGCAAAACTGTTTCCACAGCTGTATCCTTAACAGAGTTGAATTTAGCTATGAGACCTTGAAACTCTTTGACGTATACTTCGTACATAGATCTAGTCGAATCGTCACAAGCAACGCGATTAAGTCGGTGATACAGATGATTTAATAAATTTTGTGCGCGCAACAGAAAGTTCCGGTCGAGGCGCGAGTCTAAATTGGCCTCAACCTTAGAGAGGGCGTCACTAATTCCCTTCAAGTTGACCGATACCGAGAAAGGGCTCTCTAAAATTTCTTCGGATGGAAATAAGGGTCCCAATTTCGAGATTTGTTTCCGTAAGTCCTGGACTGTTGCACCCGGAGTTTCACCACGAATACTGACTTCGTATTCTAATTCCGGCTTTTGAAGCGACAATTTTTTTACAGCGAACGCCATTACGAAAAACTTTCAAATTAATAAAATAAATTATCCAAAATAACTATTAATAATTTCGCGTAAACTACAACAGTAGAAAATGTTGAACGCTCCCTAATTAATAACTAAAGCTACTCCGTCTGTTACAAAAATAAACTATGTAACGTTCTGGTTGGTAAATAAAAAAAACTAAGAGCAGAATAGAATAAAACATTCACACGAATAAAAACAAAACAAAAAGGCATTAAATTATTGCAACTAATGTGTACACCAAAAGTTTAAACAATGCACAACAAAAACATTTGACACTTGTGTGCCACGACTGTACCGGTCCTGAGCCTACACTAGTACGGTCGTTGCAAAAATTACAAATAATTATTTTCAATAAACAAAATTGGTACGAAATTAAATACTGACAAATAAATATCTGTTTAAAATGAATATTATTATTATTATTATTATTGGAGTACACCTTGTTACTAGCAACTAAAAATAAAAACACGAAAAAACGTTTCACAAAAATAAAAATAAACAACAAACACACAAACAATTCTACGAGGCAAATCTAGACCAAGACCACGTTAAAGGGCGCCAGTGTGACGTTTGGTAGGTAAGGAGGTGGTAAAATAAGCACTACCAAGTCATCATCATAAAATATATATTAGGGACAACAGGTCCCGTAAATTAAAAGAAAGGGTCGTGGGTGGTCTATGCCCTGTCTAGATTGGCCGCCGTAGGTCCGGTACTCTCCTGGCTGAGCCGCGCCCGCGCATAGCAACTCTAGAAATTTCCATGATGTAACTAAACTCATCGCGGGACCGAGTACGGTCGCGCAGAATAGTGCGAACGCGTAAACATCGTATTGTTTTATTACATAATTTGTTTATTTTGATAATGTGTTCATGTTTTACTCTGCTTTTACTAAATAAAAGACTTTAATTTAGGATTAAATAGATTGATTAATTAGGTGTTTAATTGAAATATGATGTTTTTGTATAAATTGATTTGTAAAATATAATAATAATTAAAGTGTAAATACGATATGTACGTGCAACGTTACAATGTTAGAAAGCACTATATTAGTACAGTTATATTTAATACATGTACTTGGCAAATAACAATAATTGTATTTTGTATTCTTTACCATTTTATTTAACATAAGTGCTAGATAAATCGGGGGGCACGGCAGTGCCCCCGCCAAGTCGAGCGCGAAGCAAACACTGCCGTACATCCTTTACTGGAACCATTTCGCCGCATTTTCAGGCCCCTATTTGAGAACCTCTGGATAAGACCAGAACGCAGAAATTTTTGTCATCCAGTAAGCTATAATCACATACTTAAAATCCAAAATTTCAAGTCTTTAGGTCATTTAGTTCCGCGAAAGCAAAGTTTCGCATTTATGACACTCACTCACTCACTCATGATCATCATAATAGAACTAGTACTTCCCATAAACTCAGAGAGCTGAAATTTGGTACAGAGCAAGGGTTTAAGGGCCACATAAAGGGAAAACTATAAAAACTAGGATAATCGAAGATCTGGAGTACCTGGTGACCCTGATTAGAAAACACAAGAGCTTGGTTTTCTCTTGGTATAGATTTGGTGTATACCGTTTTCATATCTCCCGGATATTTCCGAAAATCTAATAAAATAAATCAATATACCCACGTTTCTACAAAAAGAAGTGAAATCCCACCAAAAACATTCTGTAAAAAACTAGTCAAGTCTCGATGGAGCTGCTTGTTTATCTCTAAAAAGTAATGAAATCTAGACAAAGTCATGCCAAGTCTAAGGTTCCTTACTGCGATTACTTTATTATTATAGTTAATGTTGTGTGGCTTGGCCGTTGAACATTCTTTATATATATAGGACTGCCTGAAATGCATCCGCTTAGATTTCAGAGTTGGTTTTATTTAATTTTTAACCAAGAAAAGTTTTTTGTAAGTTTCGTTTATGTTAATCCCGTAAGAGCTTGCAACCCAACCAATTAACAGGCCAACTGACTATTTCCTGCCTGTCATAATTTTCTTATTACAAATACAGTGGTGGTCTTATAATTCCAGATAGTGAATTCATATTAAAATAACTAAGTTATTCCTCTCTATATTTTTTAACAGACCTGTTGGATCTTGCTAATAATGTCACAACGAAATATTATTAACAATACTTGTCTGTTCCTAATATTTTAATCAGTTTATCCTCATTGCAAGCATTATAAACTAAACAAAGATATGGCTTTAAAATTAAAGACACTCCATTTGCTTAGAAGTAATAAATAAAAATATATATAATGTTATTTTTTAAATTATCTTTATTCCACAAAATTCCAAACATGCTTATAAAACATCAAATCAAATCAAATCAAATCGTTTATTTATGACACATAGGTTTGAGACAGGCGTTTACAAGGTCAAATAATTATTTATCTGCTATGGTCTACCTTAAAGGTTTACAAATCAATTAAATAGGTACAATATTAACACAATCAATTCAATCATAATGGTTTCAGTATTTCATATCATAATATCAAGTTTACATACATGCAAAAGTGTTTTATTTTATTTTTTTATCTACACACGTATCATAAACCCTCTTTACTGCGTACAAAACCGCACGTTTCGATCAGCGTAATGTTAAACTACTTGGTAAAAACTTATTTCTCATCTGAAAAATTACACATTATGACCATAATGTGTAATTTTTCTGCATATTATGAAATTCAAATTTCGAACGCCGACGCCTGCCTGCATGCCGCCCCTAGTTTGTCTGTGAAGTTGGTACTGACATTCAAATTTCGAACGCCGACGCCCGCCTGCGTGCCACTCTTAGTTTGTCTGTGAAGTTGGTACTACAGAACAAGCTAAACAACTGCAGAGCCACAATGCCGGTCAAACATGCGGTTCCTGAACACATCAAAGAGAGCTTATGATATGTGTCTAGATAAACTAATGTATGTAACTGTACATAATTAGGCATTAAAACTCTCGAGTGATATTATTCTCGAGTATTAATGCCCTCCATTATGTAGCAGTCACATAAACTACTATTTATGTGTCAAAAAACAATTATTATTTTGTGTACAATTTAAAATTAAGATATTATGTCAAAAGATAAGTTAATGTCAAACTATGTATAAGTAGATATGTAGAAAACAAAAATAAAATAAATAAATATAATAACCAACTACTAGAACTTATAGCGAATACAATTATGTCATGACTCATGATTAAAACATAATTTGTTATTCGTTCGGATGTGCCCTTAATATGTCTAGTTTTGGTCTGTAAGGTACTCTTGCAGTATAATATGCCTTTACGACTAGCATCTTTTTCAATTTCGATCTAAAATGCATGACGTTGTCTATATTTCTTATATAACATTCCGGTACGTATCAATATTTGGTCATGAAAGCGAACAATATTGTACAAGCTTCTACCGGAATTTACTCCCATGCTTCTGTAACAACTGTGTAAAGTTGATCGATGTTTGATGACCGCTTTATCGCCACTGTCTTCTTCATCTGTTACCACACATTTTTTATGGGATATTATAAGGAACCGATCTGTCTCAGATTGGTTTATTAACCTCTCAAAAATCGAGGGTAATTTCGACGGAGCGGGGGGGTGTCAAAGGTATTTTTTTTTGTCAAAATTAATCATAATAACTTTGTTTCATCAGAAAAAGTACATGTTTTCACTCTCGTTCAGTCCAGCGATCATATTTTTTAGCAAACACTAATCTTCGCTTAAAATTTTGCTTTTTCAAAAGTCGCACCTTCCGAGACACTCCTCCGTACAAGTTTGCCTCACATAGAGTCCGTCTAATTATTCTTGCAGACACACCCTTCGACCCTCCTGCACTAAACAACTCAAAACGTATCAGTTCCCTTAAACGGATCATTTTTTGCCAACAATACCTTCTTTGAGTCTTCCCGCAGAGTAGTTTTCCTTGGTCTCGATTCACTAGGTGCGTTTTCAGTCCTTTTAAACTTCTTGGAATGTTTTATGTATACGAGGGTGGTTCCAGAAGTAAGCGGCCTAACAAAGATAAAACAAAATAATTCGAACAAAGTTTATTTATTTCTCGATACTCCTCCTTAGTATCCTCAGTCTCCTTTTAACGCAATACACTTTTCACAGTGATGTCTCATAGGAGATGGAACTGACTTCGCCTTCTTTGGATCCGGTTCTCCCTTTCCAGTCCATTATTTCGACTGTTCTTTCGTCTCAGGGTTGATGTGGTGGACCTGTGGGCTCCTCCTAGGCAACGAATATAACTTGTTTGTCAGCTATCGTAGCTCTCGACATACACTTGTTGTTTACGAAATGTGTATATTTTATAAATAGCTTTCTACCAGTGTATATTTTATAAATATTATTCTACCTCTATGAAATTGTATATATTTTGTAAATAGCTTGCTACCAATTCTACAGTATTTTACTGCAATAGCCTAGCAGCCTATTTACCATACCGGTGACCACCAATATCAAAACACGCACAGTATCTACCTGCAAACCCAACCAACTTCACCAACCAAATGACACCGCTGATCCGTGATTAGGGAACCCGGCCCCAGGAGTCATGAAAGATCGCTGTGAAGGTACCGGATTTCTGTCCAGATGACCTAGAGTGCTGGTTCGCCCAGTTGGAGGCGTAGTTTGTCATTTGCGGTATCAAACAGGAGGACACGAAGTTCTATTACGTAATTCATGGGATAGGAGTACTCGGCCCACAATTGTTTGTCACATTTTGTAGAAGCTGCGAACTAGAGTGACAATCCATATGCACTTTTATATCCCTAGACTCAAATGACACTTTTGCGTTAGCAGATTATTTCTAAGCCATTCATTAATTTTGTTAAAACCCATCTAAGCCGACTGAAATACGGTTGCCTCTCGAAATAATAATGCCGTGTCATCTGCAAATGTTATTATTTTGCGATTATTGAGGGAAGATTGACACAAGTCATTTATAAATAGAAGAAACAGCGTTGGTCCGAGAATGCTTCCTTGTGGAACTCCATAGTTAATCGGTAAGGGGTCACTAACATACCAACCAATGTTAACACTCTGTGTTCTTTCACTGAGGTTACTTGTGAAGAAATCATCAAAGCAAAGTGATAGAAGGATTGTAAACAAAACAAAAAATGCAAACCAACAAGCAATTGGTCCAACAAGCGCTACATAAAGGGCTTTTCCACACCCGTCCGAGGACCCAATCTCTTGGCGATGTGTCCAACTTGCAAAATTCGACTTAAGAACAACAAAACTCTTCCGTCAAAAATGGCAAAAGAACTCGCAGCCCCCGGGAATGCTATACCAAACCACCTCACAAACAAGCCAAAGTGGACAACTACTGGCTTAGTAACCCCATACAATTGTCAAACAGCTTCACTGGTCTAGATACTGAACCAGAACCAGCACAATTAGAGGGTGAGAAACAGCAATCTCAACATGCAGTTAAAGAACCAAGACCGCCCCCAATATTCGTAGACAGAGTGGGCAATATCCAACCTCTTATTGACCTCCTCAACGAGCATGCCAAAGAAAACTACTTGATTAAGGTCTTGCGTAACGACCAAGTCAAAATACAACCTAAATCTGGTGAACACTACAAAAATATTGTTAACCAACTTGAACTCAAGGGTACAGAATTTCACACATACAAACCTAAGCAAGACAGAACCTACAAGGTAGTTTTGAAGAATATTCACCCATCAACTGATACTGATGATATTAAACAAGCACTAGGCGAGCTTGGTCACACCGCCACTAATATCTGGAACATCAAGGCAAGGTCCACCAACAAACCACTGCCCATATTCTTTATTGAACTACAACCATGCAGCAATAACAAGGACATTTATAACCTAAAATACCTGCTACACTGCCAAGTCAAGATAGAAGAGCAAATTCCAAAAAGGGTGATCCCGCAGTGCGCCAACTGCCAACAATACGGTCACACAAAGACATACTGCAGAAGACAACCAAAATGCATAAAATGTGCTGGTAAGCACATGTCAGTAGATTGTCCCAGGAAGACTAGATCAAATGATGTCAAATGTATTCTATGTGAGGGGAACCACCCAGCTAACTACAAGGGATGTACAGTCTACAAAGAGCTCCAAAAAATTAAATACCCATCACTAAGACCGAAAACCATACCAGGAAATAAGGCAATTAAAGCACCTGGTAACCTTCTACCAAAGCCCCAAATATACTCTAACCTTCTACCAAAGCCCCAAACATACTCCTATAGTGACGCTGCTAAAGCAACTCAAAAGTCTGATGAAATATACCAGGACAATCTAAACCCCAATACACCACCCAACCCTACAAAACCAGACGAGATGAAGATGCTCATGTCAATGATGCAGCAAATGATGCAGCAACTTACTACTGTAACAAATCTACTATTGTCCATAACGTCCAGACTGCCAAATTCGATTCAATTAAATTAGTCCTATGGAATGCCAACGGCCTACCAAACCACAAGCTAGAAGTAAAAGCTTTTCTTGAAGAAAATAATATTGACATCATGTTAATAACTGAGACACACTTCACTGATAAGAACAACTTCAGTATCCCTAAGTACAAAGTTTATCACACTATGCATCCATCCGGGGCAGCACATGGAGGAAGCGCTATCCTAGTAAAACAAAACATACACCACTATGAAATGGAGCCATACTGCACAGAAATGTTTCAAGCTACAAATATTTCTATAGAAGATTGGCAAGGCCGACTAACGCTGTGTGCTGTCTACTGCCCACCAAAACACAAACTTAAAAAGGAAGACTACATCAAGTTTCTTGACCATCTTGGCAGAAGATTTGTTGCTGAAGGTGATTATAATGCTAAGCACACATCTTGGGGGGCCAGAACAACTACTACAAAGGGACTGCAGCTACTGCAAGCCATAAACTTGCTTAACTTAAGCATGGTCTCATCTGGAAAACCGACTTACTGGCCTACTGACAAAAACAAGATACCAGATCTTCTAGATTTTTACATAATCAAAGGACTAAGCAAGGATAAAATAGAATGCAAGGGTAGCTAGAACTTTCATCTGATCATTCCCCAGTATTTGCTTCAGTCAACATGAATGTCATTATCACACCCAAACCCTGCAAGTTACACAATCGACAAACAGACTGGGAACACTTTCAACAACTAGCATCCGAAAGAATCTGCACATCTGCACCGCTAAAAAGTGACAATGATATTGAAAAAGCTGTGGAACACTTCAATCAATGCATACAAGTGTCAGCATGGGAATCAACCCCAGAGCCGAAAGCAAAAGATCAAACACAAATTCCCAAAAACATAAGAGATATACTTGCAGAGAAACGCAGAGCAAGGAAAGCGTGGCAAACTCACAGGTGTCCCAGCAATAAAAAGACACTGAACTATATCACCAATAAACTTAAAACACTACTCGAAGATGTAAGGAATGAAGGAGTTCAGAAATACCTTAGAAGTCTTGATGGAACAGCAGGAACTGACTACTCGCTGTGGAAAGCCACTAAAAAGCTAAACCAGCCTCAGAAGCATCACCATATGCAAATCTGACCAAACATGGGCGAAAAGTGACACAGAGAAGGCTGACACTTTCGCGTACCACCTAGAAATGGTATTCGTCCCAAACCCAGACAACGGCTCTACTAAAACCAATGAAGTAAATGAGCTACTTACTAAGACTTACCAGCTTGATCTTCCAGTTGAAATTTTTTCAAAGAACGAAGTTGTTGCAGCAATAAAGAATCTAGCTAACCACAAATCTCCAGGGTTTGATCTTATAACTGCAACCATCCTTAAACATTTGGCAGTGGAAGCTGTGGAACTCCTAACATATATATTTAATGCCATTCTACAGCGCAACTTCATCCCAAGGCAATGGAAAGTGGCACAAATAATAATGATTGTTAAACCGGGAAAACCAGCAACGGATGTAAAATCATATCGTCCAATTAGCCTGCTGCCAATCACATCAAAATTACTGGAAACATTGTTCCTAAGGAGACTCATGCCTATAATCCACTAGAAAAACATCATTCCAGAGCACCAGTTTGGCTTCAGACAGAGGCATAGTACAATAGAACAGGTCCACAGATTGATAGAAAAAATAAACACCACATTCGAAAAAAAGGAGTACTGCTCTGCAATATTTCTGTACATCTCTCAGGCATTTGACCGAGTATGGCACGAAGGACTACTCTACAAAATTAGATTGTACTTTCCCATTAATTACTACTTATTCCTCAAATCATATCTGAGTGAGAGATACTTCTTTGTCAAGCTGGGAGAGGACTCAACTACTTTACACCCAATACAAGCAGGAGTGCCACAGGGAAGTGTCCTTGGACCTATACTATATATCCTTTACACCGCAGACTTACCAGTCAGCACTGATGTTGTTACTGGAACCTTTGCTGACGACACGGCAGTCCTAGCCTCAGACCAGAGCCCAACAGCAGCTTCAGCCAAAGTTCAATCGAGCATAAATTCCATAACAGACTGGCTCAGGGACTGGAGAATAAAAGCAAATGAAACCAAATCTGTTCAAGTTACCTTCACCACCAGAAGAGATACATGTCCTCCAGTTATGATGAATGGGAATCAAATACCTCAAGAAGATGAAACCAAATATCTCGGCATCTTTCTAGACCGACGCTTAACCTGGAGAAAGCACATATTCACGAAGCGTAAAGCCTTAGGCCTGAAGCTCCACAACTTATACTGGCTCCTAAACAAAAAGTCGTAAATGTCACTGGAGAGCAAGTTGCTAATCTACAAATGCATCATAAAACCTATATGGACCTACGGCATACAACTTTGGGGAACGGCTGCCAAATCAAATATCGCGATCCTTCAAAGGTTCCAATCAAAAACTCTACGACTAATCACAAATGCACCATGGTACATTACTAATGAACGCATTCATCGAGATTTGAAAGTCCCAATGGTACAGGAGGAGATTGTATCCAACCTCAAGAGATATAAAGCAAGACTAGAAAGGCATCCTAACTCACTGGCCCTGAACCTGATGATTGCACCGATAACCTTCAAAAGACTAAAAAGAAGAGCACCACAAGATCTGCTAAACTAATCTTAAAATAAATTTAAAGGATGGTACACTGGTCCCATACCTAAAAGCCCGTCTACACATCAAATCTATAGCTGAATGTCCTAGATGACAGATTGCTATATAAAAGGAAGATATAAAAAAAAAAAAGAACTTGTGAAGAGTTTGAGTGGCAGACCTCGGACACCCAAGTGCTCAAGCTTGTCTAGTATTAGCGGGACCGAAACGGTGTCAAAGGCTTTAACCAAATCCAGGAAGATTGTTAAATATCTCATACCTCTATCTAAGCCATCTACTATGTAAATTGTGAGTTCCGATCCCGCATCGGTCGTGCTCTTTCCTGCCCAGAAATATAAGCTAATATCAGAAAACCAATTTGGCTTCACCAAATTGGTTTTCTGATATTAGCTTTTTTTTCTCAAAGAAATCTCTACTAACGATCTATTTATTATACGCTCTAGTATTTTAGACAGAATAGGTAGAACTGAGATGGGTCTATAGGCACTGGTTCAGGCACCTTCTCGGAGGACCTAAACATCAAGATAGCCATTCCACTGGGTGCCCATAATACTGTCTTTCAAGCTGAATGCATGGGCATCATCTCGGCCGCTAATGCCATAGCATCGAGAAAGGTAAGAGATTCCTCCATTCGAATCCTCTCGGATAGCATGGCCGTCTTACAAGCCCTAAATAGCAACACTATTAACTCAGGGCTAATCTACGAGTGTCACAAACGACTAATGGAGGTATGTCAACATAACCGCGTAATCCTTCAATGGATAAAAGGATACAGCGGGTCAAGAGGTAACGATGCAGCGGATGAGTTGGCGCGTAAAGGATCTAGCTTGACAGCTTATGGTCCCGAACCTATCATCCCTCTTCCCTTCAAGATGGTACGCACATTTCTGAGAGAGTCGACCAGGAATGATCATGCCACTCTTTGGACAAACCATGAGGAGTGCAG
The DNA here is from genome assembly GCA_949825045.1 of Argyresthia goedartella. Taxonomy (NCBI): domain Eukaryota; kingdom Metazoa; phylum Arthropoda; class Insecta; order Lepidoptera; family Argyresthiidae; genus Argyresthia; species Argyresthia goedartella. The sequence goes on from OX463815.1 coordinate 22,405,925, forward strand.
GCAGGCTAAGCTGGCCTTGACGTCCCCTAGCGCTAGGCTTGCTAAGACCTTGCTTCGACTTAGTAGGCCGCGCATGCGACTGGTGACTGCAGCACTTACTGGCCATGGTTTCTTTAATAAACATCTATATGTCCTAGGTATTACCGACAGCCCCCTTTTCTTGGAGGCAGAAGAAACGGCTGCTCACGTCCTCATGGAGTGCACAGGAGTAGCGGACTACAGGGCTAAACACCTCGGTCAATCGAGGGACCTTCCAGGGATAGTCGGTAACGTAAAGGGCCTGCTGGCGTTCCTGGAGGAGTTGGGTTGGCTCGAATGATATCGCATTCCCACCCACACGCAAAATAGGCGCTTTCGTCGTCGAGTTGCGGAAACCAGCCCGTCTTACAATTGACAATTGATGGGTCTATAGTTATTTACAACTTTTTTCTCACCGCTCTTATGAATCGGGATTGTAACTGATTTTTTAAAAGCTGCGGGAAATATTTTTATAGTTAAATACAGATTGCATAAATGGGAAATAGGAGGAGCCAACAAAAGTTTATTGGCCTTTATTATTCGCGTAGAGATAAATCCATCCCATCCGGTTGAAGTAAAAATTTTTAACGAATTTATTATTTTGATGGTGTCAGCCTCATCTACCTTCCGGATAAACAATGATTGACATACACTCCCGATGATAATGTTTTAAGATTGTAAGCTTAGTGGCTTGATTCTGTGCTAGCTCTCTACCTATGTTTGAAAAGTATCTATTTACCTTATTGACAGACTGTTTAGGTGCATCAGATGGCACCAAAAGATCAGTAGACGTTGGATCTTTGATCTTGTAGTTGGTTATTAAACTAATAACTTGCCATGTTTTTTTAATATCTGACTTAGCCTTTTCCAGTTCATTTCACTCATATTGTCGCTTAAATGTTTTTAACTTATTAAAGAAAATCGCTACAGAAACTTATGCAATCACTTATGATTGCAAAAATTTCTGTAGCGAATGTATGTTGTCTTTATTATATTATTGACTGGATTTTTCTTAACTTCAGATGCATTCTATATCTCTGATATGATCTCTGTTCATGCTCATAAGGCCGAGACTTCAGCGTCAGCACCACATCGGCCAAGATCTGAGGCGGGCTTTAGTGATGCACATTCAGGTGGGACTTGCATACATAAAGGCTTCCGACCTATTCAACTGCGTAAAATAAATTTACCACAGTTTAAGGGCAGCTGCCAGAACTGGCTCGAGTATAGATATACCTTTCAGTCGCTAATACATAATAATGAAATGCCAGATAATGTCAGTAAGTTTCATTAATTACGTGCTTCACTATCTCATCTAATCGAAATAACGTTTGGTTTTAGACTGATCTATATTTGGAGTCATTAGTAATATCATAGTTATCTTTATCTCGAATTTGTTCGAGTAAACTATACAGAGCAGACGTGTTACCGGTTGCTCCCGCTAATATATTATAAGTCTCACAAACATTAATAGCAATCATAACCATTCTCCCATTCTCATATGGCCTATTTCTTTGTGCGCACTTCCGCGAGCTCTGAGACCTTGCCGCGTCAGCGGCTCCCCGCGACCGTCGAGTAAAAGAGACAGACACATCTCTGCGAGCTACGTAAGCCAACCAAAACAGTCTTCGCCTCCGGCCGCTTCTCCAGTCCAGCGCTCGTCATTCATTTACGTTCTGCGAATTCGCCTCTACTAGCAAGTTCTACGTAGCTCAACAGTGTTATCGTCGGAATCGTACGCAATAGATCAGGGTTCGAGTCTCGGCCACTTAAGACACTACTGTTTTTTTTTTTTTTTGTTATTGAGCCTAAGTTAAATAGTTAATAGCTGTAAAAAAAAATTGGTATAGTTACATACACACGTATTTACTACATTAGTTGTTTATCATTTATATATGCACACGTGTGTATGCACACACACACACATCATAAGTATTAGATTAATTTAATTGTTAATGTTAAGTTAGTATAGCTGGAACATATATAGATAGCGGAACGTCCAAGATGCCTTCAAAAGCCACTGTCTCTAAATGTGAAGCTTGTGAAACATTTATTGGCGCCCTCGAAACTATGGGCTGCCAATCATGTTCGCGTATTTATCATCACCTACTTAGATGTGTCAGCTGAGGTAATCAAAAAATTGCCTAAAGACGGCCGCAAAGTGGCTAAATGCGTCAGCTGCAAGGCAGAGCAACGCTCGACTACCCCTCTGCAAGCTGCCGCCACTACCGCAACCGCTACCGTTGTTGCCGCCGCTGCTAAATTCGCGGCATCTGCAGCAACTCCTAACACCTCGCCTTCTTTACACAATACTGCTCCCACCATTACCACTACCAATGACTCTCTGGCCCCTGGCGGTAATACCTTTGATATCGCCTCTTTGGAAAGTCGACTTGAAGCCCTGATTCATAAGGGCAATGAAGCGCTGAAGTCAGAGATTAGAAGTATTATTAAAAGTGAAATTCAAATGCAAGTCACTTCATTGACTGCCCAATTTGAGTTCAGACTATCTGAAATTGAGACAAAAAGCGAGAAAATTGCGGAACTCGAAAATAGTTTATCGGCCTCCGAGAGACGAGTCTCTGAACTTGAGTACCAGTTCGGCACGCACCAACAGTGGCTGCGCATGAATAACCTTGAAATCTCCGGAGTCCCCGAGCTGAAAAACGAATCGCCCCGTGATATAACGATCAAGATAGCAGCTTACGCCGGAGTTGAGCTGAAGACAGACGACATAGAGATTGTGCACCGTGTACAGCCGATGAGAGCCAAACCTGTTCGCTCAAAAGCAATCATTGCGAAACTTCGTAAACGAGCTCACAAGGATTATATTGTAGCTGGCCTTATCAAGAATAAAGATATAAAGACAACGGACATCGGAATAAAAGGAAGCGAGCATAAACTGTACGTGCATGATCATCTCACACCCTCCAACAAAAAGATGTTCATGGATTTAAAGGAGATCTGCAATAAGTTGAACTACACATACGTTTGGACGAAACATTGTAATGTTTATGCTCGAAAAGCCGAAAATTGTCCTTTGCTACACATTCGTACTCCCGAGGATTTTCAAAAGATAGTATGATTTGTACTCGAGTCGCCAAAGCACACATTATTTTGTCTATATACCCAGTAAAATTACTTATACCACCACTCCACAACATATACATACACATTTACAAACACACGTAACTCACTTAATTCCCGCCCTCACGCCTTTAAGATGTATTGGGTCTCTATTTTGCACCGCCCATATCATCAATATTAATACTGCATCTATTATCTTCATAAAATTTTATCTAATCTACATTCGCATCTAATAATATTAGCATTTACTACCAAAATTTCCGAGGTTTGAGAACACATTAGATTTGTATAATAGTATTGTAACTAATAATTTTGACATAATCATTATAACTGAAACTTGGCTTGTGGATGGTGTACTAGATTCGGAATTATGCGACAATAGATACGACGTATTTCGACTGGACCGCGACCGCGTCGCCGCGGGTAGAAAAGATGGTGGTGGAGTTATGGTCATCGTACGTCGATCTTTAATTGCAATTTCACGTCCAGAGTGGACAACGTCCAATACGGAATGTCTATGGGTCATCATACCCGCTAAAGCTCTTCGTGGTACAGCTAATGACCTTCATATATGTACAGCATATCTACCGGAAAAAAGAGGACGTACCCCAGTTCTCCATCTCCATATAAATAATATAATATCATCTATCGCCTCAGTCAAATCGTTACATCCCAATGCCAACTACTTAATCGCCGCCAATTTCAATTTGCGCTGTTTGTGTTGGTTGCCCACCGGCGTTGAACACCTCCGTAGAGAACTACTATGTGTCCAGGAAGCAGCTACTGATCTTATCGATGAATTTCAGGCTCTGGAACTACACCAGTTTAACAACATTACCAACAGCAGTGGAAACACTCTCGATCTGGTCTAAAGACCAGATCGAGAGTGCGATATTGCTAAATAAATATTGCACTCATCCTCTTAGGCTCCCCCGTACCACTCATCAAAGAGGATATTGCTCATCCATCTCTTGAAATTCTGGCCAATGATCTAACAGCGTCACCACTTTCAGAGTCCAACCGTGCTTAGTACAGATTTCGCAAAGGGGACTATGATTCCATTCGTGTTATCCTCAATGAGTCTGACTGGTCCGGGATCCTCTCTGAAGGAACGGTTGATGACGCGGTTCATAAGCTTTACACCATCATCAACGACACTATTTGTAAACATGTGCCCCTGGTTACTCGTAAAAAGAAGTCACATCACCCGATTTGGTTTAGTGAGGCACTTGCCAAGATCACCAGGGATAAAGCCAATAGTCATAAAAATGGAAACAGTTTAAAAATCCACTCGATTACGAAGAATTCTCCTTACTCCGAAAGAGACAAAAGGTTATGCAGGATACATGTTTCCAACGTTACGTTGAATCTACGCAAACTAATATTAAAGTGAACCCTAAATAGCTCTGGTCCTTTGTTAAAGCTCGTAGACAAAACTCTGACTATCCGCAATCCCTTGAATACCAAAGTGTTCATTATTCAGATGGTCCAAGTATCTTTTTCCTGAAATTTTCCATTCAGTATTTAGTCAGCCAGCGTCTTCCTATTCTGATCTGCCACTCGCTCCACCGTTTTGTGAAGACGGCAATGTGATCAATTCTCCTCAGTTATATCCTGATATTACACTAAAATTACTAAACTCACTTGATATTAACGGTTGTGCAGGTACCGATAATATCCCACCGTACTATATAGTAATGTGCGCGAAGCAATTGTGTCATCCTTTAAGCATCTTATTCAATAGATCCCTCAAAGAAGGCTCGTTTCCTATTGCCTGGAAAAAAGCTCACATACTTCCGATACACAAAAAAGGGACAAGAAAGAAGATCGACTATTACAGACCAATCTATCTATTCTTAATGTATTCGGTAAAGTATTCGAGAAGGCTGTTTACAACTGTATTTACCCAATTATTTCTCGTGGTATACCTCCTCAGCAACAAGGATTTCTCAAAGGCCGATCTACCATGAGTAATCTTACGGAATTCCTACAATTTGTTCTTCATAAGATGGACAAGCGGAAGCAGGTTGATATTGTCTATCGGATTTTGAGAAGGCTTTCGACCGCGTAGACCATATCATCCTGTTGCGCAAATTATTTAATTTGGCTTCTTATGTTTCTAAGAGAAGTTAGGCTGTGATTGTTGGTGGATATAACTCGAACTTTATTGATATCCCGTCGGGTGTTCCTCAAGGGTCTCACTTAGGTCCTTTACTGTACAACACATACCTCGATATTTATACTGCATTTTATGACTGTAATTTTTTACTATATGCTGACAATAAAAAGTTCTACCTTGATGTAAACAGTGCCACCGAATGTGATAAGCTACAGGCCGATCTCAATCTCCTAAGTCAGTACTATGAAAAGAATAGGATCTTTGTGAATATTAGTAAATACGTCCAAATCTCGTTCACCAGAAGTCCCACCACTATTATATATGATTACTCCATTAACAACAAGCCATTAGCCCGCGTCGATACTATCCGCGATCTTGGTGTCATTCTCGATAGTAAACTATCATTTGAAAAACACATTGAGCACATCACGGCCCGTGCGTTTCGAAACCTGGGTTTTGTTCTGAGAATCTGCAAACCGTTAAGCGACCTGGGTTTTATAAAACAGATATATTATGATAAAGTTAGGATCATTTTGGAATACGCTTCATGTATATGGTCTCCAAACTAAATTACGTACATTCAACGCATTGAACGTATTCAATCAAAATTTATAAAGCACTTGAATTTCAGGTCTCATACTCCTAGGCGCTCCTACGAGGAGTTTTGTCACCAGCATCACCTCAACAGTCTTAAGGATCGCAGAATTTTGCTTGATATGATGTCACTCCATGATATTCTGTCGGGCCGCCTTGATTCTTCACCTCTTCTCTCTGAACTATCTTTCTATGTCCCATCGCGCCGTACTCGTCAAACTTCCAAAAGGCTTTTTGCTATCCCCCTCACGCATACCAGTTATACTCAAAATTTAACTATGGTTCGCCTTACCAATCAATTTAATAAACTTTTTAACAATTTTGATCCGTTTGCATCGTCTAAGGCGAAATTCCGTCAGGACATTATTAAAAAATTACACAATATCATGGAGGAATAAGTGAACCACACACATGCACGCACACACCCTCTCACACTCATGCATACACTCACACACACACGTCATAAATCTTACACCATTTATTTCTTTATTATAGATATACCTTTAAATAAACATCATAATAAACATACCTCTCTATTAACTTTATATACATGTAAGAGATCTTATTTATTAAGTTTGCACACTGTTCTATCTGTTTAAGTTTCTCAATCTAAATTTATCTCTTTATTTTTGTGGATAATAAGAAAATAAGTTACTTGGGACATGTGCTTCGACACGAACGGTACCCACTTCTTCAAGTCATCATGATGGGCAAGGTCGAGGGGAAAAGACGCGCTGGCAGAAGGATAGATAGATAGATAGATAAAATCTTTGTTCACTTTCTACAATACACATTTGACAGAAAAACAATTAAAATAAACAGTAGTACATAGGTAGACAAAAACTCAAACATGCATTGCAAATAGAGAAAAGGCTCTGACTCAGCAAAGTGTTGCAAAAGATCTGCAACGCTGATATTCTGCCAGAACCTTGATACAATTTACTTACAATACAAACTTAAAATAAGTAAATGATTAAAATTATCTTAATTAATTAATTTTACAAGAAGGAGAATAACTTGTGATGCATAAAATAAATTTGCTACAAAGAAAGAAGAAGAAAGCATCTTTGCCATCACATTGATATCACTTGCTAAGTGGGTTAATTAGGATAAAATAAACCAAGTAAGTGAGAAGTTAGGTCGCCGAAAGGTCGAGTAAAATTAGGGTAGGTGCCATAATTGTTCATTCGGGAATTAAATTGGTAAATAAATTGATAAAGTATATATATATATATATATGTAGGTATTCATATAATTGTTATTTTGGATGGTATTAGGATGAAATATGAAACTTATTGATGTTAAAGAAAAATGTTGAAGAAAAATTCTGTCATAATGATTATTTGGAACATACACCTGTCTTCTGCAAATTTAATAGGTATTGATAATATTGGTTCTTGAAAACTTGTTTGGAACCTATTTGTCGAAGAGGTGGCGGCAAGTTATTCCAACATTTTGAAGACAGGTATCGAAAACTTCCCCGGAAGGCAGCAGTTTTATGACGCGGGACAGAGAGACGATATAGTGCGGCTCGAGTGAAGTGCTGGTGACGTGTTCCGCACCACGTTAGCTTTTCGTACAGGTAGTCAGGGGTCTTAGATTTAATGATGCCAAATAAAAGGTTAGCAAGATAAAAGTTTTGCCGTTGCTCCACTTTAAGCATATTGGCCTCATTTAAATAGGGTGTGATGTGAGAACGGGGGGGTATACGAAAGCAGTAGCGAGCACAAGCATTCTGTACACGTTGGATCAGACGTTGTGATCGTTGGAGTAGACACGGTCCGTAAACTGAGATGCAGTAATTGAGTTTAGACAGCACCAGAGCTTCACATAGTTTTATCCGCATGTCAGTGCTTAGAAAGTCTCTGATACTATATAAGACTTTTAACCTATAAAAGCAATTCCGTGCTAACTCGAGCACATGACCCTCAAAAGTGAGCCCACTATACACCCAGATTTCGAGCTTGTTCAACCCTTTCAATAGGGGCTCCCATAATGGCAATTTGGGGTTTAGCATTCGATGTATGATGTACCTGATTTTTAGAACGGAGGACCATGAATTTAGACTTGGAGGGATTTAGAACAAGTGAGTTTTTGGCAGCCCATGACGATACTGCATCTAAATCCTCATTCATTTTGTTTACAGCTACCTCTACGCTGTCATTTTTTGCTGATATATAGAGTTGTAGGTCGTCAGCATATAAATGATATTTGCAGTGAGTCAGCCCATGGACAATGTTGGCGCTGTATATAATGAAAAGAAGAGGGCCTAAAATAGATCCTTGTGGTACACCTCTGTCTACTGGGCTTAATCTGGACGACAGGCGAGATCCATCCAGTTTGCGTAATTCGACTCTCTGATGACGCAACGTGAGGTAGCTGTCAAACCATCTAAGTGTACCAATGTCGAAGCCATAGTAAGAGAGTTTGGACAACATAAGAGAGGTATTGATAGAGTCAAACGCACGGGAAAAATCCAAAAGGGTAAGGATAGTGCCTTCTCCTGCATCCTGAGAATGAAGAATGTTATCGACTACGTCGAGCAATGCGGTGTTTGTGCTGCGTTCTTTTCTGAAACCAGATTGGTAGCGAGGAAGAATCTTTTGCTCCTCGACATATTTTGCGACCTGATCATAAACAACTTTCTCCAGAATTTTCGATAGGTATGGCAGTATGCTAATTGGCCTTAGCTCACTAATACGTGCTGGGTCGTTATTCTTAGGTATAGGTTTAATAATAGCTGTTTTCCAAAGATTAGGAAATGTGAAGGTGGTTATTGACTTGTTTACTATTGTTGTGATAAGGCCAAGCGTATGCGGAAGGGTCAGTAGAATCATATCTCTGGAGAGTTCATCCAGACCTCTAGCATTTGAGCCCATTGATAATATTATTTTAGCTACCACATTTTCAGTGACAGGCTCAAGTTTGAATGAACTACCAGCCTTGTGTGAGTGAAATTAATAGTATGTAAGAAGGGACAGTTGCACTCGATTATCACCTGGGACGTTATTAAAGTGTTCGTATATCTCATCTGGGTTATCAAAACAATCAGATAAAGCTTCTTTATTTTTAAAATCGGGCAAGATACTTTTCTTAAGGCGTTGCCACAAAAGCTTTGAGTTGTGACTCTCATTATTAATTTGATGATCAAAAAAGGCTTTCTTTTCATAAAACATCGCAACATTAACAAGATGCTTAAGATCTTCGTATTCTTTTTTGTGCTGATCTGACTTGGATTTCCTGTATGCGTTATGTGACTCATCACGGAGCCGCATCATGTGACGTATAGTACTGGTGAGCCAAGGTTGAGGCTTGTCGCGTAATACAATGGTCTTCTCAGGTGCGTGCTTATTTAAAAGACTTAGTAAGTAAATGTTAAAGTTATCAGTCATTTCGTCTACGCTACCGAGATTACCAAATGTATTCCACTCAAGTAAATACAAATCATGATTAAAGTCGGCCATATTTATGTCTTTGAGTGCTCTGATTGAAATTTTATTAGAGGGAATGCGTTCTTTTTAATTTTAAGTTCAGCTGTCACAAGAGCATGACCTCCGAGTTCACGCGAGTGATAGTTCTCAACATGTTTGACTATTGCGTCAGTGCAGACTAAATCAATGAGAGTTTCGCTTACATCCGTAAAGTGGGTTGGCATTGTGACGCAGTTTTTTAAATTAAAATATAATAGAAATTGGTTTAATCGGATTGATTTACTATCATTAGGTTCGAGCACGTTATTATTAAAATCTCCCAACAAGATGATTCTGTCATAATGCGAGAAAGAAGCTATACTTTCAGTCAGCGAGTCAAAAAACGTATCCACCTTGAACCACTGGGGTCTATAAGCTGTACCTATGATAATACGGAAGGATTTGACACGGAGAGATAGCCACATCTGTTCAGTGACATCCTCTCCAGGGGGGGAGGGGGGGTGGGGAATGGTTCGGGCTACGACACCTCGTCGCACATAAAAACCCACACCTCCTCCCTTCTTAAATCTCCCAGGAGGTCGTGGCAAGTGACGTAAGCGGTATCCAGGTACCTTGGGCGTAATGCCTTCACCCCCCGCTCTGAGCCAGGTCTCGTTTATAGCAATGATATCAGGTGACATGCGTAATACGGCAACAATCATTTCATCATGTTTCGTTCCCAGAGATCCCGCATTGAACAGTGAAACTTTAATATTTTTATTTGTAACAGCGAATTTAGTAGTATAAAATTAATAAAAGGATTTTGAGGCATAAGGAAATATAGAAATATGGCGATATAGATAGGTTTGTGAAGACGGACTGTAGGGAGTGATTGATTACTAAGGATAGAATAGCAAGTGTTGCATGTCGGTAGATAAAGATGTAATTGTAATATATTATCATGTGAGATGGTAGGCCGGATAAAAACCATTTTGGAAATTTTGGGTAATTGAGTTATAGTTATTTTAATACAGTTACTACACTTTATCAGGGGGCACACACGAGCCAAAAACATGCTTCAAATCCGCTTCAGAGTTTATATAATAATGTTTCGCATCCTTTTCACGCCTCGCCTGCACACGACCATCTCTGGTCCAGATGTAACGCCAGTCTTTGCCAGCAGCACGCGCCTTAGCAAGAAGTACGCGGTTCTCCTTGGTGAGGCGTTCATTTATGTAAATCTTTTGTGGCGCGTGATTTGGGAGTCCAAGTCCGTCGGAAGTAGTTCCGCGCCGCACCTGGGCACCGTTAACCCAGATGTTACTACTGTTTGATAAAAGGAACACCTCATAAATAAAATTCTAAAGCAAAATGAGGGTACTTTTAAAATGTTATTCGAAGTGCTACAGTTTATTAGTCTCAGTACGAAACTGTCAGAAGTGGTTTGAGTTGATTACTGTGCAACGTATTTTTTCAAAGCGAGTTGATAATTTGTGATTTTACAAAATGGATTTGTCAAGGTATGTAATGTAGTTGAAATATGTTTGTTATCATATTTGTTTATAAATATATCGTAGGATTTGGCTTGCTTTACCGATAGGTAAAACAAAATGTAGTTATATACTTAGTTTTGTCAAGTTATTTGTGTACATAAAGTGCCGTTCCTTTTATCAAACAGTAGTAATATCCATTTGTTTGTTTGTTTTAGGCGTCGTCAGACTAAAGGATTGTCTTTGAACGAGATTATTGAGGAGCTGGAACGTAATGAAGAACAAGATTTTCCTGATTCCATCACTATTTTCCCCCCTGAAAATTATTGTGCAGAAATTACCGATGAAGACTCCGGAGATGAAAACGTAGTGTCTCTTCACAACTTACCTGGTTCGCAACTGATAGCTCCAGCTGAAATAATGTACCCGGAATCATCATCAGACTCTGATGCAAGTGAGGATTACGTAGTTTCACTTGCTGAATTATCCAAACGAAGACGACTTGCTCCTAGTACAAGATCACAACCTCAAAGTGTTAGGTCTTCACCAGAACCATCGACTTCTCAAGGACCAGTGGTTAGAGAAACGGTACCTAAGTCAAAATTGTATAATTGGCAATCCCGTGATAACCAGCCCGCATTCAGCACTTGGTATCCATATGTATCAGCTCCACACAAGGAAAACCCAATATACTTTTTTGAATGCATGTTCGATGAGTGTGTTATAAACATGCTGGTGCAATATACCAATACTTATGCTTCTCAAAGAAACAAAGTTGGAAATGTTACTGCCCATGAGATGAGGAGCTTTATCGGAATATTGTTGTTTAGTGGCTATGTAGTGGTACCAAGAAGGTACATGTACTGGGAAAATAGCACTGATAGTGGGATGCCACTCGTTTATAACGGCCTATCTCGGGACAGATTCACATTTATCATGTCACACCTCCATTGCTGTGACAATACAAACTTAGACGCCAATGATAGATTTGCAAAACTCCGTCCACTATTCGATTTGCTCAATAAAAACTTTGTCGAGTTTGCTCCTTATGAAGAAAACCACAGCATCGATGAAGCGATGGTGCCTTATTATGGTGGCCATCCTTGTAAGCAGTTCATCCGTGGTAAACCAATCAGATGGGGATATAAACTATGGGTAGGGGCTACGCGACTTGGATATATTATTTAGTTCCAACCCTATCAAGGGAAATCTGGTGATGATGATTCAACCTATAAGAAGCTAGGTTTGGGCGCCAGTGTAATTTTACAATACTCTGATATTCTCCGAGAACATATTGACAAAGAAGCTCCATTCCACTTGTTTTTTGACAACTTTTTCACATCGATTCCACTCATCGATGAGTTGCGTGAAAGAGGTTTGAAAGGCACTGGAACAATTAGAGATAACAGACTATCTAAATGCCCTCTGCCAAAAAATAAGGAGTTGCAGAAATCTGAACGTGGCACTATCAAATACAAGTCGACCAGAGCTGAAGAAATTGTTGTGTGTAAATGGAATGATAACAGTGTGGTTACCGTGGCTTCAAATGCAGTTAAAGTTCAACCAACTGTAAAAACTAAAAGATTTTCGCAAAAAGAAAAAAAATATGTACAAATTGATCAGCCAGCTTTGATAAAAACCTATAACGAAAACATGGGTGGTGTGGATAGGTCAGACCAAAATATTAGTCTGTATCGCACTTCCATTCGTGGGAAAAAATGGTATATACCATTGATTTTTCATTGCCTTGACATGGCTGTTCATAACGCTTGGCAGTTGTATAAAATCAATGGAGGAGCTTACGACCACCTCAAATTCCGAAGGAGCATTGCCACTGCTTTTCTGGAAACTTACAACAAGAGCGCGCCTCGCAAACCTGGCAGAGTGTCGCAAAGTCACCATGAAAGTTCTCGGTATGATAACATTGGTCACATTATAAAATACCGAGATGAGCAATTACGATGTGCGATTTGTCACAAAAATGCAAAATTTTTTTGCAAGAAATGTTGTGTTACTCTTCACCCAAAAACATGTTTCGAAGCTTATCACGTTCCGTGTGCTGAATAAAGTCTTTGTCGTCGGTCATAAGTATAAATCAATGTAATAAATAAAGTATAACTTCTTTTTTTATCATTTATAGTGTCCCTTATTAGTGCCTGCTTCATAGTAGTAGTACATTTTACTAGCGTTCCTTTTATCAAACACCATTTTCCGGGTTTTCCCTACTTGAAAACTTTTTTTAAATATTTTTCATTTATTATTCAGGTCATTACTACCCTATTTACAAAAAATCGTAATGATCTGACACTAAAAGGTATATCCGTAATAACTGGGTTAAGCAGCTGCTCGCGGACAGAGCGGCGAGCGAGCGAGACAACAATAGGCCGGGGCCGGTCTGGCGTCTCGCGGTCAACGGGCTCCGCGCCCCGGTCCTCAGTAGTACGGCGGCCGACACGCATGGCACTCACTACGTCGCGCTCGTCGATGGAGACACCCAGCTTGAGCGCCACTGTCGTCACAATGTGTCCGACCGACTCGCCCTCGTACTCAGGTACACAGGTCACGTCAACATCGTTCAGCAGAGCCACCCGATTGCGGTTGCTAATCTCTTCTTTTAGCTCCTTGACGGTTTCCAGTAACTCGGCGCCGGAAGACGATTTATTCTGGGTTTTCAGCTCTTCGAGTTTCCGCTTCAATTCGAAGTTTTCTAATGCCACTTCCTCTAACCTGGCCTTCACAGAGTTCACGTCAGAATTCAGCTGTTTTATTTCGGCAGAGAGGCAGTCGATTTAGCTATTTCACATGCAAGTTGAGCTGTGATCTCGGCTCCAAACTTTTCGAACCTAGAGTTGATAAGCAGCTTGAACTTATTGAAGGGAATCTCATTTGTGTCGCTCGACCCCAGTTCAGCGGCCGGTTTGTCAGCACGGGAGGACTCGGATGTTTCGGGCGCAGATTTACTTTCGACGACCTCTTTGGGCGGTAACGTTACTGGCACCACCGGTTGCTTGAGTTTGCCCACCGGGGTGTTATCCTTCCTTTGCGTGACTCCAGTGCAAGCCGGTTTTGGGCAGCGCCACGAAGTTTTAAATTCCGATAGGTTACCGTGGTATTGTGCAGTCGTGATGTTGACGCAGGCATGATGATATGTGTCCCCGCACACATGGCACACCAGTAGCTCGGAACGAAGAATAGTCTTCTTACACCCAGCAGCGCAGTAAATGGCGATATTCGTATTGACGACTGAGTTTTATGAAGACAGCGCATTCTGACGATTTTGTCAGTACACTTTTTGATCGTACTGTCTTGAGTCGCCTAGATCAATACAGCCAGCCGCTAATGACGGGACGAAGAAGAGCAACCGAGTCTCCACGAGATGGCGCGGGAGGGGTTATCACGCGGAAATGACCCGTATGCTCGGGCAATGACCCAGATCAATGTCAATGACCACGTATCACTTAGCAACGGATTTAAAATGCACAAATCTCTCAGAAATACACTGTTAAACACTGAGCCAAAATACAAGCCACTAAGCAGATACTAAAAGCCACAATTTTACTAAATAGCAAGTGGAAACAGTAGGTAATAAGCAAGATTGATAATTTAATTAACGGAGCGCAACTTAGACGATGTTGGCTTCTCAACGGAGAACGGACGACCGTGGAGGAAATCGTGGCTCCGCAACATCAGAGAATGGATGGGCGTGGCCAGCGTAGAACAGCTGATGCGCTTGGCGATGATCAAGAACGAATATGAGGAGCTGACCGCCAACCTCCAGTAGTGGAGAGGCACAATAAGAAGAAGAAGATTTTTGTGGATATCTGTTACTGGTTTTAATTTTGTATATTTGTTCTTTGTAATTTGTTTACCTATGTGCTGTTGATTTCCCAAATAAAATAAAATAAATAAAAAATTTAATAATAAATAGGGATGAGGGCGTCACCACACTACAGCACCCATACAAAAGAGAAAAAAAATAAGATTACATATATTTTTTTGTTTCATTACTAGTGATTATACAATTTTATATATTGATTATACGAGTTTACTTAAATACTAAATTTTCTGATTACATTGTCCTTAACGAACATGTTATTTCTATTCTTATGTACGATGTCTACTTTTCCATCTTTAATTATCTTAACATTTGGTGATAAATCTTCCAACACTACATACATATGGACCATTATACAAATTTTGAAATTTATTTGTTGTTTAATTTTTTAAAAGAGTTTGTTTAGCTTTATCTGTTCTTACAATTTTTGATTGGATCAAATTTTTCCTAGCTTGTTGCTGTATTTTCTGTATTCTATACTTGATTACTAAGGGATAATTTTCACAGTTATACAATGGTTCTACCAATTTTAATAAATTACTTGGAACATTACATACTTTTCCAAAAACAAGTTCATATGGTGTAAATTTAGTTGACGAATGTACACTTGTATTATAGCTAAAACATCAATAAGGCCCATGTGCTCCAGTCTTTAAGTTCATTATTAGTCTGTATTGTGAGAAAGTTGTTCAAATATATATGCGAGTTTTCCAATGAACCTGTTGTTTCATGATGGTATGCTCTGTCGATGTCAATTTTCTTATTTTCAATAAGGTACATACCTCGTTCAAAACTGTAATAAAAAACTCAGTGCCACGATCCGTTGGATCTCCTTGGGAATACCATACCTAAGAACAAAACCTTCAACAAATGCCCTTGCTACCGTAACAGCATCCTTACTGTCTAATGAATATGCTTCTACGAACTTCGTAAGCTCGCATTGTATGGTTAAAATATATGACTTACTAAAATAATCCTCAACTAGAGGCCCCACTATATCTAAATATATTTTGTCAAATGCCGACTAACAACCATGGGCTCTTTGACTGGTATAGAGTGTTTCTGTTTTTGACACTTACTACACTTTGAAACATTAATTATTAACGTCTTACGCAAGTTTTGCCCATGTATAATACTAACGTATATTATTTATCATCCTTCGAATACCTGCATGTCCTGCTGTAGGTAGAATATGAAAATCATTAAACACTACTAACTTAGCATCTTTGTCATTTATTCTTTGTTTTTCTTTTAACACGAAAATACGTGGTCCGGACCATTTACTTTCTTTCTTATTTTTACTTCTCTCAGTCTGTGAAATACATCCATACGATTTTTGTTGTGCATGGCTAGGTTTCTTCCAAAAACAATCAAAACATCTAAATATACCAAACATTTGTCATAGTTCAATCCTGATAAAGCAACTGTCATAACTCATGAAAATGCACTGGGACTTATTTTTAAACCCAAAGGCATACGTTTCATTTGATATTGCTTGTTATAAGTGAATGCCGTACATTTCCTTATCTTCTCTTTTAACTCTACTTGATAGTAACCTGAAAATAAATCTTAATGTGTAAAATATATTGAATCTGACAGTGCATCTAAAATGTCTAGAATATTTGGTAAAGGGAATCTATCATCAGCATTTTTTTCATTTAATTCTCGATAGTCTATTACGAGTCTAAACTTCTTCTCTACTGAAACTGCCTTTTTAGGTACTAATAAGACAGGGCTAGACCACTGGCTCTTAGTTTCCTCTATGACATCATCCTCTAACATCTCATCTAATTGCTTTCTAATTTCATCTGATTGTATTTTCGGTAACCGATATTGCTTGGTGTATACCGGTTCTGTATATCCAAACGATCCAAATTTGTTGTACAACTCAGTATTTAACCTTGTCAAAAATGAATATGATACGGTATTTAAATCAAAAACTATACAAGTTAATAACAAAGCTTTGTGTAGTGATTGGGCGACAGTTGGAATTCATAGGAGCAGACGAAGATTATATGAACTCTATGAAGATAAATCATATAACAAAAATACGGCCTTTCTAGATTATGTTCGTAGTTATTCAAAAATGTTTAAACGCGTTTAAGCCGTAGCTAAATCTAATTTCATTAAAAACAAAATTGAATCTAGTAGCAATGTATTGAAAACGACTTGGCAAATTATAAACAGAGAGACTGGAAAGGCCAATGCTACATATAATAACTTCAAGCTTAAGATAGATAATCAATTGCTAAGTACAGACCTAGAAGTAGCAAAAGCTTTCGAAACTTTCTTTACGGACATTCCAGTTTCAACAACCAAGTCTTTAAATTCATCACCCGCTGCTGCTGAATCTATACTTAAACAAAACTTTGAGGATTGTAAAACAGATTTTAAATTTAGGCACGTAAATAATGAAGACATTGTAAAAGCGTTTAAATCCCTGGAAATGAAAAAGACAGCTGACGCCCATGGTCTATCAGTAAAAATTATTAGTTCCATTGTAGATTGTATTGCACCTCACCTTTGTTGTATATTTAATCAATGTATAGATAATGGTGTGTTTCCTGACTTGATGAAACTAAGTAAAGTTATACCTTTATTCAAAGCTGTTAGTACATCAGACCCCACCAATTTTAGACCCATATCGATACTACCAACGCTTAGCAAAATATTTGAAAAACTCATACTTAATCAATTGCAAAGTCATTTTTATCTCAATAATTTAATTCATATTGCTCAGTTTGGTTTCACAGAGGGTCGTTCAACAGCCGATGCTGGTGTTGAACTAATCGACAATATTTTTGATGCCTGGGAAGACGCAATGGATGCAATAGGTGTCTTCTGCGATCTATCCAAGGCTTTTGATTGCGTCCATCATGACACTCTTGTCAGGAAGTTACGCCATTATGGTGTAAAAGATCAGGCACTTGGCCTTCTGGAGTCAAATCTAACAGATAGGGTTCAGATGGTCGATGTTAATGGGAAAAGATCACCTGGGTCTTCAATAAGTATGGGCGTACCGCAAGGTTCAATTCTTGGTCCTTTCTTGTTTTTAGTATATATTAATGATTTACCTTACCTTGTTAAAGCAAAACATGGGTTAGTATTGTTTGCCGATGATACTTCTTTGATATTTAAAGTTAAAAGACAGCAATCAATATATGACGAGGTAAACAATGCTATCTCTAGTATAGTGAACTGGTTTACTGTTAACAATTTATTACTTAATGAAAAGAAAACTAAATGTATTAAATTCGTGTTACCCAATGTGAACCCGGTAACTACAGACATATTTATAAAAGGACAGAGATTGGACCTTGTGCAGTCGACTATCGTTTTGAGCATTACTTTAGACGCCAAACTACAATGGGATCCTCATATAAATAAATTGTCGAACAGACTGAGTTCGGCAGCGTTCACAGTTAAAAAAATTAGAGCTCATACCGACGTAGACACCGCTAGACTAGTCTACTTTAGTTACTTTCATAGTCTAATGACCTATGGTATTTTATTGTGGGGTCACGCTGCGAATGCTTATAGTATATTTATTCTGCAGAAACGGGCTGTTCGTGCAATTTATAGATTAGGGCCTAGAGTGTCACTGAGGGAAAAGTTTAAAGAAATCAATATTCTGACATTTGTGTCTCAATATATCTATGACAATCTTTTGTATGTAAAAAGAAATAATTTTCAGAAGTACAGTGATATACACAATTTTAATACTAGAAATAAAGAGAAGTTGGTTGCTTATGTAAGCCGACTACATAAAATTAGTAATTCTTTTAATGGCAATTGCATACGCTATTACAATAAGGTCCCTACTGATATTAAAAACTTACCTTTAGACAAGTTTAAAATAATAATAAAACAGAAATTGTATAAAAAAGGTTATTATAGGATATCTGATTACTTAGAGGACAGATGTCCATGGGAATAGATTGTTTGAGTAACAGGCTGTTTCGATATATAATTAGCATTAATTTTGTAATTTGAGAATATTTTATTTAAAAAAGGAAACGCAAAAGATGCGACGACTGTGGAGTTTCTTCGGTGAGCTCTTCTCCACAGATTCCGCCATTGTGTTAGTGAACTCACCCAAAAAAATGTAATGACGGATCTAAGTGATGTAACAACATCCTATGGAAATAAATGAATTTTGATTTTGATTTGATTTTTTGTATTTGGTTTTAACTGTATTTTTTGTTAAAAAATATTTGTGGTAGTCAATCTGTCTCCCTCTAAATGAAAAATATCTGAATATTAAGCACATATTTGATCTATCTGCCATCGTTCTTTTTCGTTGAAATCATTTAATTTCAACTCTGCAAACATTCTTTTCACACGTTCCGAATTTTTAACTGTCCTTTCAAAGTTCATCACATCATAATCTACCAATGCACCTACCTGTGGTTTGAAACAACTTAATCTAATGTCGGATTCCCTAGTATTTAAAACTTTAATCGGCATTCTACCATTCACCGCATTCCTCATTCATCGAAATTGTCATGAAGTGTATTGACTCCGATCGAGAGGGTACTATTACGTAACTATTGTGGCTAATGTTACCCATACGTAACGGAATATATAACCGTTCATTACAAATTTTTAATGAAAATTTATTCAGTTCATAGTCTATGTTGCCTTTGTATTTACCTAAAAAATTTTACAGCACAAGTTCTTAAACACATGAAACTTGTGTATAAACTCTTTGCCATTTGAGGCAAGCGTTAGATAAACAAAGCCTTCCGAACAAAGTTCTCCGCGCACTCCATTTATACCTTACATATATGGAGTGGAATGTTAAGATCAATTTCTCAATTTCTCTTACTTGATGGTACTCAACGACGCTCCTGTATCTACAAGCCAATTATATCGCTGATTATGGGTATCTACTTCGACATTGTTGTAATTATTATACGCGCATTTACTTGTGGAGAATGGAAAAAACGTTCAGTTGTTCACGTTTTCATTTTGTTCCAAATGTTCTGGTGTATCCCCTTCCCCCCGGATCTCTGAGGAGTACAGACGTGTTTCTCTGTTACAAATTAATATTAAATACTTACTCAAATTAAATAAACAATCTAAATTAAACTCAGTTAAAACCGTTCAAACTACCAGGAGTGCATACAACCAGAAGAAGTCACTACAAGCGCGCGACCCAGTAGCTACAACATCGAATCTGTATTAGTGTGAGTTCTAACTTATTACTACACACTATTTAGCCGTCTTCTGACTCAGAGGTCACGATACAGTGGACGGAAAGCGGATTTGTTCACAATCGTCGATCGCTGCCAGAATATTGTGACCCCTGTCTCATCTACTTTCTACCTGTGTACTCACCAAGTAATTTTTGCCTGTGAGAGGATTCCGGATTGATTCAAAGTACAGTCAGCGCGACAACTGTTCCGCATGCCGCTAAATCGCACGCCACCGGCTATGTCCGACTCCGCGCCTGACCTGTCACTGCGGGTTGGTGAGGAATCATCTCGTACTGGCAATACTGGACCAATTAAACGGACACGGGGCGATGTGCAAGAAGTGGAAATGAAAACATTTATGGAAGAAATGAGAACTATGATGGCAAATCAGGAAAAAAAACAAAAATGTTTTGAGACAACATTCAAGGATAGTATCAAGGAAATAAGTAACCAGAATAAGGATATAAAGGCGTCAATTGAATTCATATCCAATATGTATGAGGAAATGAGGATGAAATTAGAAAATTGTGAACAGCAACAAAAGAAGGACCGTCTGTATATAAAGGCGCTAGAGGACCGGCTTGACAATGTTGAGCGTGGAATGAGAACATCTAGCTTTGAAGTGAGAAACATCCCTCAGAAAGATACCGAAAGCAAAGATGACTTGATCAAAATAGTACAAAGTATTGGATCAGTTTTAAATACTCCAATTAAAACCTCAGAAATCAAGGAACTGTTTCGCACTAAGAAAAGAAACTCGACAAACTCGCCGATTATTGTTGAACTAACTACAGTTCTCAAAAAAGAAAAGATAATCAGCTCTGTCAAGAAATATAAGCAAGAAAAAAGAGACTTAATTAAAACGACACAAATAAGTATCGATGGACCTGCAGTACCGATACACATCTCAGAAAACTTATCATTCAAAATGAAACGGTTACACTTCCTGGCTAGAGAGTTTGCTCGAACAAATGAATACAAATACTGCTGGACAAGCAACGGTAATATCTACATCCGTAAGACTGACAGCCAGGCTGCACTTCGGCTGAACAATGAGATTGATCTTGAAAATTTAAGCACAAAGGAAAAGTGACTAGTCTTAAATCATAGTTGTCTATCGCATAGGTTAAATGTTCTTATACACACTTTTGATACCTATATCTTCACGCACTTACCCCCTTACACACTAACATTAATCACTAACAATTGCAAACTCAAAACCAAATCAAACAGTACGAGTAATGTATGTAGTTATAACATAATGCCTTACAATTCTTATTCAAATCAATTTCGTAAATATCCATTGACACCCAGCTTATGTACCGGTCCATGTTTTTTCAAGGTTCCAAATGCTGAACACGGTTTATAAAATTTATTAAAATTCAATCCTCTTACAATAAATATTTCTACCGAGATTGAATGCATTGGCAACGTAGAGTGTATGCGTTGTGATGACCCATATTCAATCAAATCACTACTTACAGATTCTGCATCTTTGGCTTCCTCAATGCATGTTCTATGTGCCAATATACGCAGTATCAATCAAAACCTTGATTAATTTCTTGTTTTTATGTCAAAGTTGGACTTAGTTTTAGATGTTGTAGTTCTAACTGAATGTTGGGTCGACCAAAATTCAGTAATCCCTAATATAAATAACTTTAAATCGTTTAGTACTACCAAATCTTATAATCAAAATGATGGTGTCATTATTTATATCAATGATAGAATTAGTAATTATAATGTCCATGAGCCAGTTGTTTCTAATGGTAACTGTTTAACAGTTAACATAAATAATGATAAAACAGTTGTTGGTCTATACAGACCTTCTGAGTTTAAAAATTCTGCATGTAAATCACAATTCATTGATTCCCTAGATTCTCTGCTTCATAAAATAAAAACGTCTAATATAATTTTAACAGGGGATGTTAACTTCGACATTTTACCGGAAAATTTGTCAGGGCACGCTGAAGATTATGTGACTATGTTAGCTTCCCATGGATTAAGACAAGGTATAAATCTTCCCACCAGGCTCAAAACCTGCCTCGATCACTTTATGCTTCGAACCAATAAACAAGCTAAAACTGTACTTTTTGATGAAATTACAGACCATTGTCCTGTACTTCTTCATTTAAACAGTAGTAACTATAAAATACCGGACATTAGACATGAAAAAATAACATTTAACCTAAAAAATATCGATGAATCACTTAAGGCTACTACTACTACTATAATAATACTTCTGTGGATGAAGTAGCACATTCCCTGATATCAAATATTCAAAATAGCATAAACTCCAATACCACCTGTACAAAAGTTGCAAACAGAAAAAAACCTATAAAACCATGGATAACTATAGGGATTATAAAATCTATTCGTAGAAGAGATAAATTATACTTAAAAATAAAGAAAAATAAATCTAATGAAGAACTCAAAACACAATATTTAATATACAGAAATACATGCAATAAAATATTAAAAACCTTGAAACGCAAATACTACCAAAAGGAACTTGAAAAAAATACCGGTAATTCAAAAGAAACTTGGAAAATTATTAAAGAACTTTGTAATTTATCCAAAGATAAAACTTGCTCCACTGAATTGCTCTCAATTAAAGCCACGGAAAAAGACTCTCTTAATGCAGTGAATCAGTACTTTACCTCAATCGGCCATGACCTTGCGACAGAAACACTTACCAAAGTCAATAAAAATGAAAGTTCACTAGCCAACAAAACTGCCTTAATTAATCCACCTCAAACCTCTATGTTTTTCTCACCTACCGATCCGGATGAAGTACGTAGGATGATATCATCAATGAAATCTAAAAATTCCACTGGATGGGATAAAATATCGTCACAGCTCATTAAATCACTCGTCCATGTACTAGCGAGTCCCATTGGACATTTATGTGATCTGAGCTTAGCCAACGGTAAATTCCCTGAAGACTTTAAACTCGCCGTAGTTATTCCAATCTTTAAGGCTGGTGACAAACTATCTCCTGGCAACTATAGACCCATATCACTTCTATCAACTTTGTCTAAAATTTTAGAAACGATAGTCAACAAACGGCTAATGTCGTACTTAGAAGATAATAAATATCTATCAACCAACCAATATGGGTTTAGATCAGATCATTCTACTGAAGATGCAGTTTTAAAATTAACGACTGAAATAACAAAGCACCTGGACAAAGGAAAGAAATACATCGGTGTCTTTCTAGATCTTCAAAAAGCTTTTGATACTGTATCAATACCGATTTTGCTCAAACGTTTGGAAATTCTTGGTTTAAGGGGCCCAGTACAAGATTGGTTCAGGAGTTATCTCAATCAACGTAGACAATTTGTCCACCTAGGTGGCATTTCGAGTGATGAAGAAACATGTTCCTACGGAGTACCACAAGGTAGCACGTTAGGACCGACTCTCTTTTTAGCTTATATCAATCAGCTGGCTGAACTGGACATCTCAGGTGCTGAAATTACTATGTTTGCGGATGATACAGTGCTATTATTTAATGACACATCCTGGGAAAGTCTTCAACTAACAACTGAAAATGGTTTACTTAGGGTAACATCGTGATTAGAAGACAGTCTTCTTTCTCTAAACACTTCCAAGACAAAATACTTATGTTTCAGCAAAACCAACGCATCTAAGCCACCCAATAACTTCAGCTTAACAATTCACTCTTACCCTTGTAACTCGACTAACCTAATCGATTCCAATCAGTGCCAATGCTCTAAGCTTAGCCGCGTTAATGTGATCAAATACCTGGGCGTACTTATTGATGATAGGCTCCAATGGGTTCCACATATAAAAGCCGTTGCGAAAAGATTACGAAAGCTTATTTTTGTTTTTAAGACACTTCGCTTTGTTGCATCAAACAAGTTACTCCTAGAGACTTACAAGGCTCTCGGTCAGTCCATTATTACATATTGTATTTGTTCTTGGGGGGGAGCGTGCAAAACTCACTTATTGGAGGTGGAAAGAGCACAGAGAGTAGTCTTGAAGGTCCTATTATTCTTACCATTTAGACATCCTACTACCAAGGTATATGAAGAGTGCAAGGTACTCAGCGTGCGTAAACTATTTATATATCAGAGTTTAAGGAGATACCATCGCGTAACCGTACCTTCACTACCCTTGAACAATAAACGAATAGATAACTGCCCCGTACCAAACTGCAAGAGTGTCTTTGCTAGGCGACACTATACCTATACCTCTCCTCGTATTTATAACAAACTAAATTTAAAATATAAAACCAAGACATTAAGTAATTATCAAATTAAAAGCAAAATCATTGAATGGCTAAATAAGTTCGACTACGACGCTACAGAAGATCTCCTAAAAGTAATAAAATAAATCAAAAAATTAACAAAAGGCATTATTTGGCTCAAATTCTATAACTAAGTTTAAAATCATGTAAACAGATATTTATACACAATACCTACATGGCTCATATTTTAATCAAAATGCATATCTATTTTAATCAAAATGCATATCTACTTACAATATTCAGTGCACTATTAATTTGAATATTCACTTTCACTTTCATACTTACTAACCAAATTAATTTATTTGTATATCTAGTTACTATTAGCAGTTAAATTTAACTATTGCAACTTTTGCCTTAACTGTACCACATACTGTTTAAAAACTGCATCATTTTATTTTACAACTACCTACCATTAGTATTACTTATAAGTGATATGTAACTTTTAGTTCACCTTTATAGATTTTTAATAAGTAATTTAATATCGTTCATTTTAATATGTATACCTACCCTTTTACTTGATGTAACTCAATGTGAATTGTTAACCAAATGGAAGGAACTGGTTCCTGACACACAGGTTACCCTAGTTTAGGAACCAGGGCTACAATAATTTATACTTTTTGTGTTGCAATAAAGAAATGTTTATGTTATGTATGTTTATGTGTCCTTCCGACGTGCCTTGGTACATTATATATATGGTGATATTCAGCATGATGTATCTGATGACCTCGATTTGAAAATTTGGGGTTGTACCTGCCTCTTCCGCCTCTGTTGAAAAACCTGGGATTATGGCCCTGGCTGCGTCCTCGATAAGTAGTAGGGTATCCACGCGACTTCTGATTCGCTGGACCTCCACGATTACTGAAGTATCCGCCTCTTCCGCGGGAATACCCCCTTCGCTGTCCACGCTGAAAATACTGGTAACCCTGTCTACCATAATGCATAACTTGACCTAAAGTCGATCCAGAGGACATTTCCTCGTCCTTGGCCGCACGAATTGCATCCTTTAATGTTGTTAATTCCTTGCTGAAATAATGGTACTTAGGTGACCAGTTCGCAATCCGTCTGAGAACCTTTTTATGGCTTGCTTTTCATTGATTGGCTTCAGAATATCATACTTTGCCGTATCTCCCTCGGCTTGCGAAACAGTCAGGTCAACGAAAAGATTTTCAATTTCCTTACCGAAGTCCTCAATGGTTTTCTGGTTCTGGGTCGCACGGGATGATCTCTGCTGTAGAGCTGTAGATGATTTCTGTACGAGAAAATACTTTTTATGCCCGTAATTAATCCTGAAACAGAGTCGTAGTTACCTGAAAGACTAAGTTTCGCACTTTCCGAAAGCCGCGTTTTAAGGACAAAATTTATCAACGTCAGCTTACCATCATTTTGTAACTAACTCGACATTGATGTAATTATTATACGCGCATATACTTTCATGAGCCTCGAAAAAACGTTGAGTTGTTCACGTTTTCATTTTCATCCGAATGTTCTGGCGCGTGTCCTTCCGACGTGCCTTGTACCGCAAAAGTTTTTGAAAATGGCATCAGCACGCGACAGCTCGCGACTAGTCGCGTATCTCTCTGCAACCGATGCGCTATCCAAGTAGCAGTACGCATACCGCGAAGGTCGCTTGACAACTACAATGGCGCGTGAAGTGATAAGGTGAGTCGTGAACGCGCGCGAGCGGAAGCTGGAGGTTGCCGTTCTCTTCTGCGACCTGTGTCGAAGGCGTTTGTGACCACAAAATCCTTTCAGCCAAGCTAGCTCATTATGTTATGAGGCTCTTCCCTGTCGAACATAATGTTTTCATTGCTGCTCAATGATCTCCCTCAGAATATAGAGACCGCTGACATCCTTATGTACGCCGACGATGTCGCAGGATTAGTGTATGCCTCCAACCTGGATGAGCTAGAGTCTCATCTCAACACAATAGCAGCCAAACTCGCGAAATAGTTCGAAACTAACGGATTGATACTTAATACAAAAATACCCAATTCCTCCATATCCGACTAGCAGGCATGCCCCCGAGACCAATGGCGGTGAATATCGATGCTAAGGACATTGCGCAAGTCAACGTTGCAGGATTTCTCGGCTTCGAGCTGGTCAGAGGCCTCACCTGGGAGGCCCACATCGTCAAGCTGTGCAAGAAGCTGGGAAGTGTGTGCTTTGCTCTTCGACGTCTGGCCTGGAGCGTTCCAACCGAAGTGGTTCGGACATGCTACTTCGCCATTATACACTCGCTGCTCTAGTACGGTGCTGAGCTATGGGGACGTGCAGCGGATTGGAAGAGCGCGTTCATCATGCAAAAAAGGGCCATAGGAGCCATCGCACGGGTTCCATCAGATACGAGGCCATACTGATGGAACCCGTGCTCGTATACGGATCTGGATGTCAAGCAGGTATGTAGGGCTACGTATCGTTTCTCCTGCCTGCGACCGATCGTGGTGTTTATTGGGCCAAAATAATACAAACCAGTGAACGTGAATGGGCGGCAATGGTGAGCAAGCCGCTGCGGGGGAAGGTTTCCAGTCATTGAAGTCATCGGTTTTGACTTTCTGATCCGACAAAACAAACATTTGCTGGTGACGATTCGTACGGTGCTGCGCAGGGGAAAAAGCCGGTATTTTTGTATGAGCTCATTGACAACCATCTCATTGTTTGAATGTCCAGCCTTACGATGATAATAAATAACCAGGAGGCGCACGACTGGTTGATGACCATCTAACAGGATGGGCGATTTGACTTCAATACCTACATCTTCTACAGCCTCAATACTGCCGGCCAAACGTAGCAAATTGTGCGTTCCCATCTTGGGTGATAACTTTGCTAAAAGAATACTCTTGGTTACCAGCTCACCTCGTACAATCCGCTGAATTTCTTCTCCGAATGTTTCTGACTATATGTGTACTTTCTGCAGGACGTCCCTTTCTGCGGCTTCCATCAATTTCGCTGTCAGGGGCAGCAGATTGGTGGACGCAGGCACGTTTGCATGTTTATGAGCTCTAACATTGCCCTTAGGGTAAGCGTGTCTAACGTGCCCAAAGCCGAGAGAAATTTAGCCATTTGGTTCCACGGGCCATTCTTCCGGTGGATCTAGAAGCAATCTTGGGCCGGCGAACCATTGGTGGTTAGGATTGAGTATAGTAGAGTGGTCTGATTCGAGTGGCGTCGTCTGCAACGTTCAAGTCACTTGGGACCCATCCCCAATCCTGAACGCAGGAATTCTCAGTTATATCCCCGACCGTATGGGCCACAAAAGGCTTCAACGTGCCTGCGTCGCTCCTTAGCCAACTAAGGACAGTTCTTGAATCTGACCAAAAGAATGTTCGAATGTTTCTTTTTTGTGAAATT
Organism: Argyresthia goedartella; assembly: GCA_949825045.1. Classification (NCBI taxonomy): domain Eukaryota; kingdom Metazoa; phylum Arthropoda; class Insecta; order Lepidoptera; family Argyresthiidae; genus Argyresthia; species Argyresthia goedartella. The sequence continues at coordinate 22,433,291 of OX463815.1, forward strand.
ACTTAATCGTGACAGCAAGACGTGAAGCTATCAAAGCACCCTGCAATTCTAGTCGTGGAATTGAAGTGGGCTTCAATGGTCAAACTCTTGCTTTAGAGGCTATGAGAGCGAGCTTGACTGTACCATCTGTATTCAAGAAGCGCCAATAACCGACAATTGCATATGCAAGCTCGCTAGCATCAGAAAATATATGTACCTAGCTCTCTGTGTAAAGGCTCGTTCAACTTACCGTACCAACGCGGGATTCTAATATTAGAGATCTCTGACAGTTCCTTAAACAAATCGTTCCACCTCGAAACCTGTGCAGGTGGGAAAGCCGTATCTAAGTCATTATTTGATCTCCATGCCTTCTGTAGCAGTATACGTCCTTTGACTACTAAAGGGCCAAGCAAACCTAGTGGGTCGTATACTTGCATGAGGTGGGACAAAACTTTGCATTTAGTGAAGGCACCTTGTAGCTTGAGCTCTTCTAAACCAGTCCGAAACCCAATAGTATCCGAAATAGGATCCCATGACACACCTAAGGCTCTCAAATTACTTGCCTCACTACCAAATGACACCTCAATGGGCTATGTGGCGTGCAATTCGGTTGGTACAAGACGCAACTTCTCCTGATTGTTAGAAATCCAACCACACATTTAAAAACAGGCGTTGCGGCGGATAGTCACTATGTCAGATGCTAGCTGACTAGCCTCGGATACACTGTCGAGACTTTCCAAAAAGTCATCCATATAGGAGCTGTGGATGCTTGCATGCATTGGCAGCTTTAGGATACAAACCCTGATGTGACATGGCGTTTTTATGTTTTATATAAAGCGCAGTAAATGGACTGGATGATGCCCCAAAAATTACAGCGGTCATTCGATCTTTCAATTCTTTCGGAGGATTATTTGACCCTATGTTGCGCCATAGAACACTTAATGCGTCCCTATCCTTTTCACGGATTCGTATTTGGGGAAATATCTCCTTAATATCAGCTGTCACTGCAATAGCGCCCTCTCTAAAACGCCAAAGAACGCCTAGTAAGTTTTTTAAAAGGTCAGGTCCTTGAAGAAGCAACGACTTCAAAGAAACGCCCTGATTTGACGCTTCTGCATCATGGGCGACACGGAGTTTACGTTTTTGTTGTTGTTGTTATTAACATAAGTTCCATAGTCATTTTTCTGAGCAGACTTCAGTTTTTCAATTTCAATTTTCAACTGTTCCATCTAATCAACCCTTGCCGTTTCTCAATTCACTTTGAATCACAATGATGTCTTTTAGAAGCCTCGACACATCGATATGGTCAAAGGTTTCTGAAGCTCCTTTGCAACGAAGATTGGAGGTGTTCAGGATCTGACTCCTTGATCAGGCATATAATGTCATCCATGTCACGTTTGGACTTGCCTTCTTTTCTTCTTGTTTTCTTTTTATTTGACGCCACCAAGTCAAAGAGAAGTGTTTTGGCGGTGACAATTTCCTCCGCTGTGTAGGCCCATGTACACAGACGAAGAAGGCTTTCCTCGTCCATAACATCACACTTGTTTTGCACGAATGCGAGAACTTCGTTGATATTGCATTTATAACATTTAATTACGTTAGAAGACATGTTTACTTTCGTAGCCGCTGATCGCCAGCGTCACACACGAGACAAAGCGACCGCGCAGTACCACAGAGTACATTATTGCGCAGTACCATGCGCGCGGGCTAACTGCTTAAAGGCTAGGCCAAACTATCGCATTCAATTCGCGTCCGCGGTGGCGTGCACGGTGGCGATCAGTTGTTGCGTACGAATTTGTAGCGACGTATTCATATCGAGACGTCCTCTGTTTGGCCGCGTTGTCCGGTGCAGCGTCTTCACGCAGCGGTGGCGATCAGATCGTGCTTATTACGTCCTAACGTACTCTACACGCAGCTATTGTTGTTGAGAAAAACTGTGTTTTTTAGTTTTTAAAGTATTATAAATGAGGTTCATAAATACCCATTGTTGTATAACACGTCTCATTTTGATTATAGAAATAATATAAAAAGGACCAGGTGTGGGACGAAATAGGAATTAGAATAGATTGTTCCTCTTCATCTTCAATGAGAGCAGATAGAAGTAAAACTTCTTCAATTTCACTATCTGTATCAGAGAGCATTGTAGTTAATGACGTGACTCCAGCTTGGTGAATGCAAGAACAAACGCGACAGTGTACACAACTTTTGCACGCGCAGTAATCGCCACCGTGCACGCCACCGCGGACGCGAATTGAATGCGTTGGTTTGGCCTAGCCTAGTAGCTCAAGTGATCGTAACATTGTAAGGTATGTTTGGGAAATGTTTGCGTGCTCAAGCTGAGTGAGGGCATAGCCCTGGCACGGTTAACTAAAAACCTGTCATGTTCATGTTTATCTCGTGTGTAAAAATCTACGTAAGATATCTTTGTGGTTTTATGTATGTATGTATTTATTTATTACTCATTTACAATAATCTCTTATTCTAATACAATAGCCCCACAATACTGCTTACGCAGTATGACTGTGGGGTCGATGAATCTCATTTTTATTTATTTTTTAAACATAAAAAGAAAGTTTTTATGAAATATTTTGTAGGTATAAAATGGAGTGTTAATTAAGCAAATATTTCTTTAACTTCGACGAAAACTTATGTCTATTTTTTTCTTGTCTAATATCAACAGGTAAAGTATTTAGAAGGTATGGAATACGCTTTTTGAGCATCCTGTCGCCACAATAATTTATTACTCTGGGTACTTCATATTTACCCGTGGATATAGACCTAGTGAAATGTGCATGGGAGACTAGAGAGTGACTCTCTTGGCTGCCATGATTATTCATAAGAATTAAATATTTATGCTTTAAACTTGCAGGTAAAATTTTACAGATTTTGAATAACTTACTATAATCTCCTTTACAGCTGTTTTTTGTTTTCTTGTTAATTAATAATTTAAAAAATCTAATTTGAAGTGACTCTAGTTTATCTAGATTAGTTTTGAAGGTAAGGCCATAGCAGTCAAGAGAGTAACTAAGTATTGAATCTTCTAGACTTAAATAGAGACATTTTAAGATATTAAGAGGAACTTTAAAACTAAGATGGTAAAATTTACCAAGTAGTAATCTAAGCTTACCACATACAAAGTCAACATGGGAAGACCATGAGAAGTTTTCTTCTACTTTCATGCCGAGATAGGTAACGCAATTAACTATTTCTATTGGTTTACAAATACAGTTAGGATGATTTATATGTATACATTCAAAACTATGGGTTATAATGGGGGGACATATTTCAGATTGGCTTATGTAAGGTGAGTGTATGATTAACAATTTGGTTTTATCTGCATTAAGGACGATACCGTTGTCGTGAGACCACTTAACTACAGCGTCTACATCCTGCTGCATGAGGCGGCAGGTTTCTGCGAGGTCGATGCCGGCGCGGAGCGCGCATATATAGGTCGTCTGCGAACATGTGTGCTGAGCAGTGGCGTAGTACGCCACACAAGCTGTTAACGTGCATTAAGTAGCACACAGTTCCGCACCCGGATCCCTGCGGCACGCCGCACGTCACTTCCCTCGCATCACTATATTCTTCGCCTACCTTTACTTTGTACGAACGTGATGTCAGATAGTCGCGAAACCATTTGTTTAACGGCTCTCTCACACCACACTCATTCATAGCGTTAAGTAGAGTCTCAGTTTCAAGGATATCGAATGCCTTTTTAAAATCAAAAAACACTGCAACTACAATCTTTTTTTCTCTTAAATAAGTCATATAATGGCATCACAATAGAGTACACAGATAAGGCGAAAACCTTGGGGTTATTTTTGACAACCAGCTGTCTTGGTCTCCACATGTCAGCGAGGTCAGCAGACGAGTCTTTGCGTCTTTTCACTCCCTCAGGCGTCTGCAGTACTTCTTGCCGCGGCAGACCAAAATCACCCTTGCTCAGTCCCTTCTCCTGCCGCTAATCGACTACGCCGATGTCTGTTGGGCGAGCGCGAACGAAAATCTTCTGAACAAACTCGAACGACTTCAGAATCTCGGGATTCGGTTTATCTTCGGGCTGCGCAAATTCGACCATGTCTCTCAATTTCGCAAAGAGTTGGGGTGGCTTCCGATTCGTCGTCGCCGAGAGTACCATATTCTTTTTTATCTTTTCAATATATTGAAAAATCCGCGCTACCCCAGCTACCATCGAGACCGCTTTGAGTATCTCTTTTCAGGATATCGGCAACGGAGATCTCACACGGTCTCACTCTTAGCCACTCCAAGGCATACCACTTCCGCATATGAGCACTCCTTCAGGTTGCAGGCGGTCCGATTGTGGGACGCACTTCCTTGTGCAATAAGAGACAGCCCCACTCTTTTCGCTTTCAAAAACCGGTTAAAAGAGCACTTCCTCTCTCTTTTGTGATAGTTGTAGTATGTATATTATTATTATATGTAAACTTTATATACAGGTTTATTTATGTATTGATACGTATTTAGTAGTTACTCGTATATACCAGTATGTATTTTATTTACCGTATTTTATAGATATGTAATTTACTTTTATGTATTTTATTATTGTGTAGATATTGTGCACTGCCTACCCTTTATTGATAAAATTTCCTGTCATGCCTTGGTTTGCTGGAAGAAATCTCTTTTTAGAGATAAGCTCGCCTTTGTACATAGGTTTTCTCTTAATGTATCTTTTTTAAATAACTGTGTTCAATAAAGAATTATGAATATGTATTAATTTCGTCTGTGAATTTAGATAGTAGAGTATTTGTACTTTTTCCCCTTTGAAATCCGTGTTGACAGTCATTTAACACATTATTAGTTTGAAGATAATTACTTAATCTATTTATAATACATTTTTCTACTATCTTATCTATACTAGACAATATTGCGATTGGCCTATAGTTTCTATAATCTTTACGTTCGACTTTCTTATATATGGGTCGCACTATAGCTTCTTTTAATATGCTAGGGAATAAGCCATTTTTTACACTTAATTTGACCAGGTTAGAGATCACCGGGCTTACTTTATCTATTAATACTTTAAGATCGGTCATGCGCACGAGATCGCTTCCCGGAGATTTATTTTTATCCATTTGTTTTATAACTTTTTTTACATAGTCACTATTAACGGGCTGCCATCTCATGCTCATGCTCGAGTCTTGAGCATAGGTAAATCTATCTAGTAGCTTAATATCACAACCATGTTTTATTATTTAAATTTCTTCTGAAAAAGTGTGCGTAAAATTTTTACATATATTTTTCTTAGAGTCATTATTTCCCATGTTACTTAATATTATTTTATCCAAACATTGCTTCTCGTTTCCTAATAAATTGTTTATTCTATCCCACAGCTTTTTTATATTATTATTACAATCAAGTATGCATTGTCTGTCATACTTATTTCTATTTTTAAATATTAACTTATGACATTTATTTCTATATTTTGTGTAATTTAATCGTTTAATCATATTTTTAGGTTCATTGCTCCAAATTGAAAACAATCTGTCTCTTTCTAGAACCATATTTTTCAATTCATTAGATATACAAGGTTTATTATCTCTATTAGATTCTGTGAAAGATCTAGTTACATAGCAACCATTATACATATCTTGAAAAATCTTTCTGAAAGCCTCATACAGCTTTAAAGGACATTTTATTAATAACAGTTCATCAAAGTTTTGTTTATTGATAACAGTTTTTCGCGAACCGAGCGGTTATCAAGGACGCGACGGCGTCGCGGGCTAACCGCGGGGTCCGCGGAGGCGGGTGTCGGGGCGGGGCCAGGATTTGCGCGCCAACTCGCGGGAGCGCCGTGAGCAGGAGCGCGGGCGCCGTCGATTTGGCGATTTCTGTTTGAAATCGGAGTTTGTTTCCATTCCACCGCAACCGATATCATATAATGATCAGCTATTTTATGTTGGATTATTGCTGAGTTAATTCTCGCTGAAATGTAAATATGGTCTAAACAGGATTCTACTGAGACGTCTACTACGATTTCACTTCGAGTTATTTTATTTATGCATTTAACAAATCCATATTCTGCAAGTAGGTTTTCATAAATAATTACATTTTTATCATTCGGTTTCAATAAATTAATATTTATATCGCCACATATAATTACTTTTGAGTTTTCTGGTAAACTGTGCAATAAAAGTCTAAGTTCGTCAAAAAATTGTTCCTGTTTATCTTGCTTATTTATTCTGGGTGGTCTATAGATGGAGATAATATGAATTAGTTCTACTGACTGGTAAAGTGTAATGGAAACGCACTCGGAAACGCGCATGGCAACTGTCTTTGATGGATCACGGACCTGTGCCCCGAGCCCCTTCCGCACGTAAACAAGTACCCCTCCCCCTGTTCGCCCTGTTCGAGTATAATTATGAATATCGTATCCTTTTATCTTATAAAGATTTAATAATGAGAAATTTATATTAGGTTCCGTAACGACTAGAACATCAAAATTATAGAGGTAGTTATGCAATGTGATTAGCAATTCGTTAAAATGTTTTTTCAGGGATCTTATATTAATATGGACTAAGCTAAAGTTTTGTTTAATTCGTATTGGAATAAAGTTATCTAAACTTTTAACTATAGTAGCATCAATCAAAATATCATTAATTATTTCAATATCATCTAATTTAGCCACTAATTGGAGCATTTGTAACAAATATGTTAGAACAAAATACCTATAGGTTTATGTTTGATGATTCACTTTTTGATCAGATCACCAAGGGTACTCTCAGCTCTCACCCATACAGTTTTATCGCCATCTTGCTTCTTTACCAGGATCTTCCCGTTAGCAACCCAGATGTACTTCCATTTACCGTGTAGCTGTTTCTTGGTATTCCATAGTAACTCCCTGGTAGCTTTGATCAGATCTTCGTTGATATAGACCTTGCTTTGTAGTGAACCTCCGGTGATAGTGCTGCTGGTGATCTCGGCGAGCATCTTACGTTGCGAGAGCCAGGCGTCGCGCTCGTTCTTACCGCGGTGGCAAGTATGTAAATTCGTTCCACAGTCGGACCGCCTGCAACCTGAAGGAGTGCTCATATGCGGAAGTGGTATGCCTTGGAGTGGCTAAGAGTGAGACCGTGTGAGATCTTCGTTGCCGATATCCTGAAAAGAGATACTCAAAGCGGTCTCGATGGTAGCTGGGGTAGCGCGGATTTTTCAATAGGTATATTGAAAAGATAAAAAAGAATATGGGACTCTCGGCGACGACGAATCGGAAGCCACCCCAACTCTTTGCGAAATTGAGAGACATGGTCGAATTTGCGCAGCCCAAAGATAAACCGAATCCCGAGATTCTGAAGTCGTTCGAGTTTTTTCAGAAGATTTTCGTTCGCGCTCGCCCAACAGACATCGGCGTAGTCGATTAGCGGCAGGAGAAGGGACTGAGCAAGGGTGATTTTGGTCTGCCGCGGCAAGAAGTACTGCAGACGCCTGAGGGAGTGAAAAGACGCAAAAACTCGTCTGCTGACCTCGCTGACATGTGGAGACCAAGACAGCTGGTTGTCAAAAATAACCCCAAGGTTTTCGCCTTATCTGTGTACTCTATTGTGATGCCATTATATGACTTATTTAAGAGAAAAAAAGATTGTAGTTGCAGTGTTTTTTGATTTTAAAAAGGCATTCGATATCCTTGAAACTGAGACTCTACTTAACGCTATGAATGAGTGTGGTGTGAGAGAGCCGTTAAACAAATGGTTTCGCGACTATCTGACATCACGTTCGTACAAAGTAAAGGTAGGCGAAGAATATAGTGATGCGAGGGAAGTGACGTGCGGCGTGCCGCATGGATCCGGGTGCGGACCTGTGTGCTACTTGATGCACGTTAATAGCTTGTGCGGCGTACTACGCCACTGCTCAGCACACATGTTCGCAGACGACCTATGCACGCTCCGCGCCGGCATCGACCTCGCAGAAACCTGCCGCCTCATGCAGCAGGATGAAGACGCTGTAGTTAAGTGGTCTCACGATAACGGTATCGTCCTTAATGCAGATAAAACCAAATTGTTAATCATACACTCACCTTACATAAGCCAATCTGAAATATGTCCCCCCATTATAACCCATAGTTTTGAATGTATACATATAAATCATCATAACTGTATTTGTAAACCAATAGAAAGAGTTAATTGCGTTACCATCTTAGTTTTAAAGTTCCTCTTAATATCTTAAAATGTCTCTATTTAAGTCTAGTAGATTCAATACTAAGTTACTCTCTTGACTGCTATGGCCTTACCTTCAAAACTAATCTAGATAAACTAGAGTCACTTCAAATTAGATTTTTAAAATTATTAGTTAACAAGAAAACAAAAAACAGCTGTAAAGGAGATTATAGTAAGTTATTCAAAATCTGTAAAATTTTACCTGTAAGTTTAAAGCATATTTAGGCACATATTTATATATCACTTGACCTGTCAAATGATTTAGATTATTCCTAGATAGATTACCTATTCATTCATCGGAATGTTTTAATTTATTAATTTAATCGATTTAGGAATTCACATTAAAAACTATTATGTAATTCATCTGACTGTTTTATTTCATTCATTTATTCGATTTAAGACTTCACATCATCATGCTACGGTAACTTGCAACATTATTTCGTTAAGTGGCATTTCAATCAGTCAAATAACTTTGATCGATTATCGAATAGATACAACACAGAGTAGTGCAGAAAACCGCCGTGTTACCGAGCGGCCATATTGTGCGAGACTAAGCCTACAGGAGTCTGACCATTTTGCGTGGAACTTCTATCCTGATGATGATGATGAACGTCAGCGGTAAACAAAAAATACGAGCCTATTAGTATCTATTGAATGCCCATCTTCTGTTTTGTTCCAGTCTCATTCTGACCGTTGGGAATAGATAGACCATCAACATCTCAAATTCTCAGCAATAGATGTATTCAGCCAGTTGGGTAAGTAGGAGTTGGTTGGGTAGGTGTAATGGTACACGAGAGTCAATACATTTGATACTTAATTTTGCGTGACAGAGGGCTAGCCCATCGCCGCGCTGTTTTGAATACGAGAATCGCTTCATATTACGTTTGGGGTTTTGAGTAGCTCAGGGTAAGTTAGCAAAAAACAATGTGCCAAGAGCGTGGGATGGTTCGAGGAAGGTTACAGGTCAGGTTTTTTTGTCGCATTCCTGCGGAATGTGTAGGGATCAGAGCCGATTTTGCTGCGCGCTGAATAAATTATGAATAACTAAATAATGGAAGGTTATTATGGAACGATACGGAAAAAGCTATTATGTTGACTGAAAATATACAATTGCGTTTGTTTGGTGTGAGATGGCGAGTTTGACACCACGAGTCTGAATATAATTCTAGTGGTCTTTGTCTAGCGCGCTAGCGGTCGGGAAAGCTTAAATTAATCGCAACAAGCTTTTATGGTCAGCGATCAACAGATTTTGTGTATCGGCAATACCCAATGACTTGAGTGATAACCTACGGTTGATCATAGTGAATATGCGTACACACAATTTGTAGAACGGCGGATCTGCATGGCATGGTTGAAATTAGACCCTGTGTAGTTAGTGATAAGAAGCTTCGCTTGGGCAGCGCGTGTTCGCAAAAGACGCCATTTTTTTTCAGACATGTGGGGTCTATAAATACGATAGCGGGGAAGGGGAGAGCATTCAGTCTCAGCGTCTAGCTACTGTGACAGTCGTCTTTCACGATTCTAAACAGTTTTGGTCTGCCGTCTTACGCGTCTGAACTATACGAATTGTGATTGCGTGTTTCAGTGGTTTTTCGTGAGTGTCTGAAGCGCCGAGATATACCTCGGTTCCTATCCTTTATATCAACCTACCCCAAATTCCAAAATTATCCTTGGGTCGTTAGATAAGAACTTGTAGGTAACTGATCTGAGTCTGAGTCTGGGCTTGGAGCAACCAAACAAGCACATTCAAATCAAACTCAACCATTTTCGAGTGGTGTCGATAATGGACGTGGTATAACACTAGGATTTTAGACTAGGCTACACAGGAGTTTAGTTGCATAGGGAGACTGTTTGATCGATGAGGTTCCGCGGATGGAAATAACAAATTCAGAACAAAGTTAAACCGGTGTCAACACAGATAACCTATCCTGTTGATATTTTGACATTTGAGTGTTGTCGGGGACGCGCGAAGAGATCAAATTACAGTCTAAAGTTCATTGTTTAGGACCGGGTAGATTGTTTTGCCTTGCCTTGGATCAGTTTTGATTCAAGTTGCATCTTTAAATTAAATGTAAATTTCGCTGGACGTCTAATGTGTAGGCTGAGTCAAATATATATGATTAGGCTTGGCCGAGGTCGTGCTGAGGTCAGTGGAATTCATAGTTTGGTATTTACCGAACTATGCACTTCGCTATGGTGAGGGTTAGATCTCCTAAAGCGCTAATGACTACGTTTCGATAACATCCAGCTCAAATTGCGCAGAGTTGAAGGTTTCAAAACGTTACGGACCTTTTGAGGTAACCGCTAGTTCAAACCCATTTCGGAAAATCAAATCGCAATTGTGTAAACCGGTCTTTTCGGATCGTTATTGCCGTGAACTAATTATATAATTGGAACCACCACAAGCCGCTACTCGCGAGCACATGAAATATCATTGAGTACTCACGTCGTAAAACTACGACGGATATCTATACGATATCCCAAACGAATATTATAAATTGTGGTCGACCACTAAAAGAAGTTCCAAGCGCCCATATATACAAAAAACAAATGGTACCATCACACAAAATACAACAACGATCGATCTGGCGCAATACACCGCTAACTGATGCGAAATACCGGCTTGCGGACATATATGCTTTCTCTGTCTAACTTGAACCTGTAACTTCCTGAATCAATCTTCCGTTCGACTATTGTACGCCTAACGAACTTCTCAACGAACAAGAAATTCACACTTATCATTCTTAACTTACAAATTTTACAGCTGAATCGGGACATCTCTTTTTGGGGTAGATAGAATAGACGATCATAGCTACTGATAGCGGTGGCTCGACCTTAGCCTTTAATGCCGTTACAGATTTTCTGGTGCCGAGACCGAAGGATATCCTAGATAGTCTGATATCTAGATATTCTATAAGAATCAAGGTCTAACGCGTTACTTTTAAAAATAACACAACGTAGAAACGATTTTAAACAGTTCAGTTTGTAAGTAAGATATAAGCAACAACAAAAAAAAAGGGGGCATTGTTTTCACAATTCTTCGCACGAGCCGACGGTTTAGTGTTCAGGAAATAATGGGCCGGCCTAGGCGGGTTGTACAAGACGACTCACTTTCGCAGACAAGTGTTTTAAATAATGAGATGGCGTCAGGACAGGTGACGCAATTGTTATCTGAAATAGTGAATAGATTAGACAGTTTGGAAAGGGGTTCTAGCACGAGCAATACTAGTTGGACTTCGAACAGACAGACGGACAGACAGGAACTAGAGACGTTTGAACAATCGGTAGAAAAACGTCAATCATGCATAGTGAAAATGACACAGAAGTTGCCGACATTCGATGGGCGGAGTTCGAAAAATCCGATGATTTTCTTAAGAGATTTAAAGGCTTATATTAAAGTCTCGGGAGATACTTCTAGGGCTTTGATATGGACAACGGATAGTTTGGTAGGAATTGCAAAAGTTCGAATGAGCATATACAGAGACTCATGGCGAACCTATTCGGATTTTGAAAAAGATTTCAGAGAGGTATTCTGGGGTGATAATGAACAGGAATTAATTAAACAAAGATTCCTAACTGCGAAGTTCGATTCCAAGAAAGGTCAAAGTATGGAAGAATTCTTTGCCTCTCAATTGAATAGCATATATGAGCTTACGATACCGTTTACTGATACGGAGAAAATCAACACGATTTTCAGACAGTTGCCGCGTGATATTCAGGTAGCGTTTTTTGCTAGAAAGGAACCAATGACTATACGAGATGAGGTCGAGTTCCTTCGACATTTAAAACGGAATGTCGATGGGGGATTTGCGTTGCATGGTTCGGAGACAATGAATACGAATAACGTAAGGCGAAATAGCTACATGCGTGGGTAATATCGTGCTATGCGAGTAAATACGATGCTATATAACGCGGTGAGTCGTAGGAATAATTATAACGCGGGTACAAAGGCACGAAACGAATTTGGGACGCGCGCTCGCGGTTATTTTCGCGGTAGAGGTAGACAGCCTCAGGCTAGTTTCAAGGCAATAGGGTTCCAAAGGGGCAATGATAGTTCAGATAATACAGAGGCAGGGCAAAGTTCAAGTGACAGAAATAATGCAATAAGTTCGAATTCAAAAAACTAGTGGACTCGCGCGGGTCGTTCGCGCTCAGATATTTATTACGGTTTGGATGGACAGCCGATCAAATTGAAAAAAAAGCATAGACTGTATGAATTGTGTAATTTGGATTCGAACGTGGGTGTGAATGAATTTTATTTAATTATTAGCGCATAAAGCGCATGGATATGCCGTGTGTTTAGATGAAAAATCGAGATTGAATTGTATAGGCCGAAATGACAGGCGTTTACATAAGCTATTCAGAGACGACGATTCGACTGAGTGTGGGCGCAATTTATGTAGTACCTTGACATTACCTGAGATAGATGTGCGTATTGGGAATATTGTTGTAAGGAGTTTGATTGATTCGGGGAGCGAAATCAGTGTAATTAGTCGGGGAGTGTACGATGAAGTATGCAGGCAATTGGGAAAACCGACGGAAATACCGATCCCAAGTTTGAGAATCACAGGTGCGTTCGGAGTCTGTAAGGAAAAGGTTGATAAGTTAGTTACGTTACCATTAACAATAGGTGAATGCGTTATCGATACTCCAATGCTAGTATTAACAAGGGTGCCAGAAGATTTAATTTTAAGGTTTGATTTTATAGACAGACGCGAGCCAGTTTAATGTGTGAGGGAAATATGAGGCTAATTATACGAAGCGCCGGGCGGATGTGTGAAATGCCATTAGGTACTGGTCCTAATCAGGATTCTTGCTGTTGTACAATGGAGGTACAGAACCAAGATACCAGTAGAAATATGATAGAAGAATATGTGAATAATTCATCAATACCTGTTGAACACAAAACAAAGTTATTACCGGTGTTAAATAAACATGCAGAGTTGTTTAGCGATAGGGTAGGTCGGACAAATAAATATATACATGAGATAAAAATGAGAGATGAAACGCCTTTCGTAAAACGAAGCTATCCCATACCGTTCGTATATCGCGATAAAGTAACAAAACCTTTGGAAGAAATGGAACAGATAGGTATTATTAGCAGGCAATCTACGGATTTCAGCAGTCCATTGACTTGTGCACTAAAGAAGTCAGGGGAGGTCCGTATATTGCTAAATGCGCGCCAATGAAACACGGGATTGGTTGGGGAAGTTGAAACTACACCTTTAATGAGTGAGATATTGCAATCGGGTCGCCGGATAAATTACATAGGGGTTATTGATATCAAAGATGCGTATTTTTCTATACCATTATCAGACAAATCTAAACGATATCAAGGCAGAAGTTATGTTTACAACGTTTTACCTCAGGGGTTGAAAACCAGTGTGGGTTCATTTTCGAGGGCGATGGACAAAATTTTAGGGCCAGAGGTTAGGTCATATTGTTTAAATTTTGTTGACGATTTGGCGATTTTAACTGAGGGTGACTTCGATCAGCATTTGTCTCAAGTGGACACGGTTCTGAGTAAATTGAAAGACGCGGGCTTCACATGCAAACTAAAAAAAATGCGAGTTCGCACAAAAAAAGGTCAAGTTATTGGGGCACATTTTGTCTACACAAGGTTTGCAGATGGACCAGGACAAAATTGAAACACTTAAATTATATCCGTCACCCAGAACTGTCAGGCCATTGAGGGCGTTTTTGGGGTTCATAAATTACTTTCGGAGGTTCATAAAAAATTTTTGGAACGTTAACACAGCCCTTGTACAATTTATTACGGTCTGGAGTCAAGTTCGTCTGGAGTGCGCAGGTGCAGAGTGCTTTTGACGAGATAAAAAACCAATTCTCAGAAACTATAATATTGAGTCAGCCATTGGCGGGAAAAACGTATTATGTTCAATGTGACGCCAGCGGTATAGGAATTGGGGGCTATGTTTATCAATTATATGATTTGGGCCAGGAACGAATTATAGGGTTTTGTTCGCAGGCATTTAAGGGAGCTCAAACTAGATGGTCTGTCAGCGAACAGGAAATGTATGCTGTTATATACACTTTAAAGCGATTTAAGATATATTTGCGAGGAGAAAACGTTATTATTAGAACGGATCATAAAAGTTTGACGTTCGTTAAGTCGTGAACTTTATTCAAAAGGTCAAATCAAGTACTAACAATACCGTTGGTCCTTGTACACCGGTGTTGGCGGAAAAGTTGGGTGAGAAAGTTTTCTCGGACCTTTATGGGCCATTGCCCGTAGGTAAATTAGGATATCAATATATATATATGTGATTCAAGACGTGTACAGTAAAGTAATAAAATTGTATCCAATACGAAAAGCTACAGGTAGGAGCGTGCTCGCTTGTACAAAGAGATTTCATAGGGAAATACCTATCGAAACTATAATTACGGACTCAGGACCACAGTTCATATCGAAAGTTTGGAAATTTGGTCTCAAACAGCTAGGGATTCGGGTCACTCATACGTCGGTGTATTGTCCAAATTCTAATAGCGTAGAAAGAGTAAATCGCGAGCTAGGTCGACTAATTAGAACTTATTGCGGCGGAAGTAATCGTAGTTGGGTCGACGTGTTACCGGACATTGAAAGTTGCTACAATAATATCGAACACACAAGCACAGGCTTTGCGCCTAACGAGTTGGCGTTTGGTAGGCGGGAACCGTTAAATATTGACAAGGAATTAGGCGATGAATGGTTATTAGGTCATAGTGTGCGAGATACGGAACAGGTGCGGAATGTAGCGATAGAAAACTCTAAAAGTTCTAGTGAACGACGTAAGCGACAGGCAGACAAACGGCGTAAGTTAGAAGTCTATCGTATAGGTGATTATGTGAAACTTAAGACTTTTGTGCGTTCAAATAAAGAACATAAAATCATGCGGAAATTTTCATTTTTGTATAAAGGGCCTTATGTTATTTCGGCAGTGGTATATCCGAACTGTTATACTTTAGTAGATCCGGTATCAAATGAGATATTGGGTAACTACAATACTATAAATATAGCCAGGTATTATGTGAGGACGAATAAGGGCGTAGATAAATAAGATAGTGTATAAAAGTTATATAATTAAGCTGTAAGCTGTAAATTTGAGTAACTACTTTGTAGATTTAAGGATCTTGCATGGTTTAGAAAGGAACAAAAATAAAATAAAAAAAAAACAAAAAAATATATATATATATATAAATATATTGTTAGGATAGATGATATTGGTGTAGTCATCAGCTGGCGCGTGGGGCGCTCGTGCCTATAAATACGAGTGCAACTGGGGGTGGAAGTCTCATTTGCTCGTCTGCGCTCGGTGGCGCTGGTACAGGGTTCGGTGCTCAACGCGTTCGGCTGGTGAGATTGTTCCTCGTTATTCTGTCGCTAAATTGCTGTGTACATATTTGTGTTTTAAAAAGCATTGCTGGCTTTTTGTTTTCTTTGTAAATAATTTTGAATCATAAATTGAGAAATAAAGGTTAGGTTTTGTTTGTAATTGTTTTTTTTAATAAAATTCTACTTCTGGTTCTAATATCAGAAGTGGGATTGAAACACGTTTCCACTAGTGCTAGTTTTGTCATCCTACACGCTTGAAAGCATCTAACGTAACAAAAAGCCAGTAACTGTTCGAAATGTCGGACGACGACGAGTCGCATTCTCGTCCGAAACAATCTCGACGTCACAGCCGTGATGATAAGCGTTAGATAAAATCTTATCGCGGTTGGATTCGTTGGAAGAAAATAGCAGTTCAACGGCTACCCGCCGCATTCCTTTACAAAGTCATGATTCACCGCAGCTACGTTCGGAAACGCCACCGAGGCGTGTTAGTGTATCGCCCAGCACTACGCAGGCATTAGTCGATGCTTTGAGCAACGTTATTCAACCCTTACGTTCTCAAAACTATTATGTGTCGAGTTTTGACCCAACATTACACGATTTTGACCTATGGTGTGAGGAGGTTAACCGTGCTAGGTTAACTAACTGCTGGAATGACGCTGAGTGCTTGTCTCGCGTCGCAGGCTGTTTAAAAGGGGACGCGAAAACTTGGCTAAATGAGTGGGTCACAAATGATAGGTCGTGGTCCAACTTCAAGTCGGAATTTAAATCTTTGTGCCCGCGTAAACTCGATTACGCCAACTTACTGTTTGAGGCCTTGAACACAACGTCAGACAAGTACTCATCGTATGCGGAATATGCACGGCGAACAATGTTACGATTACGCATAGTTAAAGGATTGACTAACGAACTTATGGTTTTGATCGTAATTCGCGGCATTACAGATCCTCAAGTGCGCGCAGCGGCCGCAAATGCTAATTTGACTAGTGAAAGCCTCGTATCATTCCTTACCATCTATGTCAAGCCTGGCAAACAAGAACAAACAACGAAAACTGATTCTCGCCACCATCACAGAGAACAACTAAAACGTCATTTGACACAAACTCAAATAAGTTGTTTTTCTTGTGGCCAGACGGGACATAAAAAGACAGACTGTCCTAAGAAACGAAAGACGTCCCAATCGGAATCGAATACCTGTACGTTTTGTAAAAAAGTTGGGCATACGGAAGATGTGTGTTTTGCTAAAAATAGGTCCGGACAAAACAACAAAAAGAATGTTAACCTTTGTAGCGAACGTGTGGGTAGTTGCGAAAACAGTGACATATCAACAGCGGTTGTTCAGGGTATCCCAGTAGACGTTCTTATTGATAGTGGCGCGTTGAATGTGTCTCTCATCTCATCGGACGTATTAAAACACTTCTCGTGCTGTCAAAAACAAATCCACTGTGTTTTGAAAGGTGTAAGCAACCATGAGATCGTCGCGCGTACATATGTGACTCTTACGGTGGAGTTGGATGACATATCGATTGAAGTAGATTTAGTAGTAGTTCCCGGTTCGTGCATGACGGTCCCTATAATCATAGGCACAGATGTCCTCAATAGAGACGGAGTTGTTTACGTGCGTACCAAAGATCGACAGTACCTGGCGCGTGCCAGTGAGCCATCAGTAAAAGTTTGCACTGTTGAGGCTGGTGTTCAGGGTGTAGTCAACACACCATTACAAGGTGATGAAAGGAAGTTGTTGTTGCGGGTTATGGATGAGTTTTCGGACTTCTTCATATCTGGAACGGCGGCTACTACAGTAAAGACGGGGAAAATGCACATCAGCCTTAGCAATGACACCCCTATAGCCTACCACCCGTACCGGTTGTCATATGACGAGAAATTGAAAGTTCGCGAGATTGTACGTGATCTCATGGACAAGAAAATAGTTAGGGAGTCAGAGTCTGCCCATTCCAGCCCCATTATCCTTGTGAAGAAAAAAGATGGTTCGGACAGAATGTGTGTGGACTGTAGGGCACTAAACTGAGTTACGGTAAAAGATCGGTATCCCCTACCGCTCATCGATGACCACATTGATAGACTAGGGACCTGTAAATTCTTCACTAGCCTTGATATGGCGACGGGCTTCCATCAGATCCCAATTGATGAGGAATCCATTCACATTACTGGATTTGTGACGCCTGAAGGGCATTTTGAGTTCCTGAAAATGCCCTATGGGTTGTCAAACAGTCCGATCGTCTATCAACGGATCATCAATAATACTCTTCGGAAATTTATAGATTCTGGTAAGGCACTGGTTTATGTTGATGACGTGTTATTGTTGAGCTTAACGGTTGATGAGGGCATTGCATTATTGCGGGAGGTACTTCAGACTCTGACGGAAGTGGGGTTTTCAATAAATCTTCGCAAATGCTCGTTTTTGACTACCAAAGTTGAATATCTGGATCGAGTCATTAGTCAAGGGTCAGTCAGGCCGAGCCCCACGAAAGTGGAAGCTCTTGAGCAAGCTCCCATCCCAGGGAATGTCAGGCAAGTTAGGCAATTTCTCGGGCTCGCAGGTTATTTTAGAAAATACATTGAGGGGTATGCGACAAAAACGGCTTGCATTTCTGGGTTGACTAAACAAGGAGTTAAGTTCTAATGGGGGACAGAGCAAGAGAAAGTGCGGAGAGAGCTCATAAAAACACTGACTAGCGAACCGATATTGGCAATATTCGATCCAAAATTGCCTACAGAACTGCACACAGACGCAAGCAGTGCAGGTTACGGTGCAGTTCTGATGCAGACTCATGACGATAGTAGTAAGAGAGTAGTGGCGTACTACAGTAAAGTTACCCAGGGTGCAGAGAGTAGGTACCATTCTTACGAACTTGAGACGCTTGCAGTCGTCAAAACTTTAGCTTACTTTCGACATTACCTTTTCGGTATACAATTCAAGATCATTACCGACTGCAATGCGCTTAAGTCTACAGAGCGTAAGAAAGATTTGCTCCCTCGTGTGGCTTGCTGGTGGATCTATTTACAGGATTTTACCTTCAGCATTGAATATCGTAAAGGCACGATGATGTCGCATGCCGACTACCTAAGTCGTAACCCACCAACGACCCACGTTCACAAAATTACGAAACCGCGCAACTGAGCACAGATAGCTCAGTCCGCTGATAATGACACAAGTCAGTTGCTTCAAAAGTTAGATAGTGGGGAACTAGACTCGCGGCGTTATGTAAAACAGAATGACGTCCTGTACTTTCGATATTCCCCAATTGGTGAGGACAGTAGACTACTCTGCTATATCCCTAAGGGTCATAGGTTGAGTTTGTTGAGAGTGTTCCATGATGAGCATCAGCACGTTGGTGCTGAAAAGACACTGGATCTCATCCTGAAACACTTTTGGTTCCCTGGCCTTAGACAATTTGTAATCAAATATGTTGCACACTGTCTTGTGTGTATTTCCAAAAAGAGAGTCCCTAGATCCCCCAACCAACTGATTACCTCTTGGGAAAAACCTGAACTCCCCTTTCACACTTTACACACTGATGTGTTAGGTCCCCTACCAGAGTCAAAAGGATTTAAGATTGTGTTAATAGTGGTGGACTCGTTTACAAAGTATTGCCTTCTGTATCCGATCTATAAGCAAGATGTTAGTGAGCTTAAGCGCGTTTTCATAAACGCAGTCTCCCTTTTTGGGGTCCCAAAATTGTTAATAGCGGACCGAGGCAGGATGTACGAGTCGGCAGAGTTTGTCAACTGGATCACGGGACTGGGTTGTGATGTGCACCACATTACCCCTGAGATGAACCATGCAAATGGGCAGGTGGAGAGATATGCTCGTACAGTATTAAACATGATTCGCATTGAAGCTAATCATAAGCAGACTTCATGGTCTGATGAACTATGGTGACTTCAGTTGGTTTTGAATATCACAAAACAAAAGACGACACAAATATCAGCACTTAACTCGCTCATTGGCACCGACGCGTCTACACCGATTATCCGCGCTTTAGTTCGTGATGTTGCAGCTGACTCATCAAGACCAAATCGTGAGGCTTGGCGGGAGTTATGCAGAGGCAGAGCATCGCAGCCTCTCAAGCGCAACCAGGCTAAGCAAGATGCTTATGCGAATCGGCAGCGACAGGCACCACGTGTTTTCAAAATTGATGACCTTGTGTTTGTGATTAAATATTCACAGTCAACAGGGAAGCTGGATTCTGGGATGAGAGGACCGTACAAGGTGGTGAAGATGCTCCCGAGTGGACGATATGAACTGAAACTGTTGGCTGGTTCATACGGCAAGTCCACACAGGCTGCTGCCCAGTACCTAGTACCGTGGCGCGGGGAGTGGTGCCCTGATACATGTGCTGCTTTCTTTGAGAGTGAGTATGCTATTGGATAGAGTAGATGCCGCCTCTATCTAGGGATACGGCAAGTTATGCCTCTATCCATAGATATGACCGGTGGAGCGTCTCTATCCGGGATATGCGTAAGGGCCTAACAAGCCCCATCGCTTTCGTGCACGCTTGAGTGTCACGGCGGACTTTGTCCGGCAGCTTTTAGCTGGCAGCCTTTGGCTGGTTGGATATGGTAGATGCCGCCTCTATCTATGGATACGGCAGATAATGCCTCTATCCATAGATATGACCGGTGGAGCGTCTCTGTCCGGGTTATGCGTAAGGGCCTAACAAGCTCCATCGCTTTCGTGCACGGTTGAGTGTCACGGCGGACTTTGTCCGGCAGCTTTTAGCTGGTTGGATATGGTAGATGCCGCCTCTATCTATGGATACGGCAGATAATGCCTCTATCCATAGATATGACCGGTGGACCGTCTCTATCCGGGTTATGCGTAAGGGCCTAACAAGCTCCATCGCTTTCGTGCACGGTTGAGTGTCACGGCGGACTTTGTCCGGCAGCTTATAGCTGGCAGCCTCTGGCTGGTTAAGATGATGGATGTTAATAGCTTCGCTTGTTTGCAGCGATGATGAACGATCGGTGCATTCGAAAGGTTTAAAGATGACGGATGCAATGTGTGGATAGAAATAGGATTTAAATTGGTGTGCTGGCTTTAAAGAGGGCCTTGCAAGCGAGATGATATGATTGCGAAAGGGTGAACAGCAGCTAAGACTGCTGCATAGTGGGTACAACACTAATAATTCCAATGGTTTTCAGATGACGAAGAAGACACTACTACGGCAGGTCCTTCGTCGAAAGATGGTGCCAATGAGACTGATCCTGCCCGTGAGGTCAATGAAGATGTGTCCGAGGACGGACCCCCGTCAGAATTGGCCGTGTTAGGATAGATGATATTGGTGCAGTCATCAGCTGGCGCGTGGGGCGCTCGTGCCTATAAATACGAGCGCAACTGGGGGTGGAAGTCTGAGGAGTGTCGTCGACCGTCGCGTATACGGACCTGCAGTTCTCGCCGTTCCTCCGCAGTTCGCCCGCCGCTTCGTCGCAAGCGGACGTGCGCAACACGCGCCCGTGCGCGTCGCGATATTACCGTCGCGAGTGTTTGCACGGAGGGGAATACCTTCTAGGAACGGACGCCGGCTTCGCCTAAGGTCGTACCTGGTCGGTACCCCCTTCGGGCAGCCAACTTGTCCATAGCCCGCTGCTATGGACAAGTTCAAAAGCCCTTCTAAGGGCTACAGTGACAGTGCTAGTGTAAGTGTGGACAGCGCTAGTGCTAGCGCCAGTGAATGTCATGTTGTTGATGATATGAGCAGCCCGCCGCTGGGGGCCACCCCGCGCCGTAGTCGCCTCACCTAATCAACATCCCTCGACCGCCTGCTCCCCGTCTCAACGTCGACGGAATATGGGTCGCCTGTGGTACGTCGTCCGGTTTCGCCGAGAGCGGAGCTTGAGTTGGACGGATTATATCTAATCCGGGCCGCTCAAGCCAAACTGTTTTCGCCGGGATTACTACGCGCCATGGAGGCCTACATCGCCGATAGCCGCGCTGCCCTGGAGGGTACGCCTGCGGCTGACATCGGCGAGGAAATTCTGGACGCGAAACTGCTGGAGCAGGCGCGTGAACAGCCCCTCATACTGCCGCCACCGCCCCGCGGGACGAGGCGGGCGCGCAGCGAAAGCCCATCCGATGAGGTACTACGGGGTAGCGGAAAGCGGGCCTTGCTCGCCGACTCGCCATCCCCCCCGCCCCGCCCGCCTACACCTAGGAAGACTGGCCTGGACAAGCCAAGGCTTTCGCCCCTGCCGGGCGAGCCCCAGGCATCCGGGTCCGCCCCCGCCCACGAACCGACCGCCGCGAGTGAAAGAGACTGTGAGAGCGCTTCAACACTGGAAAGGAAAGGTACGAGTGTTTTAGATACTAAGTGCTCTCCCACAGTGTCGTTTGCCGCGGTGGCCGCGACCGCAATTCCCGTGTCTGGGGCACCGCGCCCCAGCACCGCGTCCCCCCCCCGTTCAGTGAGGCACCCGGTGCCGCCAACCGCGCGTCCGCCCGCCCCGTCGGCAACCACGTCGCGAGTGCCCGCCCGCCCCACGCGCTCCGCCGCAGCGCCCGCGATAGTGCCCGCCCGCCCTACGCGCCCCGCCGCCGCGCCCGCGAACCCGCCCACCGCCGCGACTGTGCCCGCCCGCCCTACGCGCCCCGCCGCTGCGCCTGCGAACCCGCACGCCACCGCACCCGCGATAGGGCCCGCCCGCCCAATGCCGCCCGCCCGCCCAACGCCGCCTGCCATTGCCGCCGCCCAAACCGCAGCCGCGATTGCCACCGCCACCGCCGCCCCGTCGGGAGGCGCTGCGCCACAGCAGCCCCGCCAGCCGCGCTATCCGCCCCTTATTGTGGAGGTCCTACCCAACTGGGCCGACCACTTCAGGGCGATAGACAGCGAGCTCGGCCGGGCTCCCAGCGCGCGCGCCTACCAAAAGGGTGTGCGCTTTACCCCAACGGCCGAAGACGAGTACCGGCTTGTGCAACGTTACCTGTGCAGGCTGGAGAAGGACCACGGTGTGAGGTGGTTCTCATACTCGTTGCCGGCCGACAAGACCCAGAAGGTGGCGATCCGCGGGCTGCCTTCTAACACCGCGCCGGAGGAGATAGTCGCGGCGCTTGCAGAACTCGGTGTGGAGGCCGAGTACTGTAAGCAGATCCGGGCGCGCAAAGGAAGACCCGGCTGCATCTTCTTCGCCAGCCTGAAGAAGAATCCAGACCGTGCCCCCGGCGCTGTGTACGAGATCACGGAGCTCTTGTACATGCCGGGGGTGAAGATCGAGGCCTGGCGCTCGAAGCAGGGCCCGGCCCAGTGCCACAGGTGCCAGCAATTCCGGCACTCGTCGCATATGTGCCACCGCCCCCTAGCGTGCGTACGTTGCGGCGGTCCCCACTCGGCGCGGGAATGCCCCCGCCCGTAAGACCAGCCGCCGACGTGCGCCAACTGCGGTGGACCGCACACGGCAAATAATGCGACGTGCCCCGTGTTCCGCCAGGAGGCGCGGAACAAGAAGGCCGGCACTGTGGCGCTCACCAACGCGCCCGGGCCCAAGAAGGTGCAGCCTGCCCCTCTGCCTCGTCCCGATCTGCAGGAACCAACGGCGCCCGCCTCGCTTATGGCGCAGGCGAACGACGGAGCCCCCAGGCAGAAGACGAAGCGGGGGGGTAAGAAGAAGGAGAAGGCGACGGCTCCACCTGCCGCCGGCGCCGCGGCGACTATTCTCGCCGCCAGCGAGACTGCGGCCGCCGCTGGCGCCGCCACTCCGGCTGCGGCGATAGGGCAGCAGGACTTGGGGCACCTCACAGCCCTGCTCGCCCTCCTCAGCGACCCCACTGCCCTGGGCAGACTCACCGCTCTGCTCCGCAATGCATGAGCCGCTCAGGGTCGTCCACTGGAACGCGCAGTCGCTGACAGGGAAGAAGCGGCTGCTCCACGTGTTCCTGAGGGACTACCGCGTCGACGTGATGCTCATCAGCGAGACATTCCTAGCCGGAAGCGACAAGCTGTCGCTGCCCGGCTACTTCGTCTATCGCAAGGACGAGAAGTCCACCAGCGGCCGGGCCTTTCGAGGCTTGGCAGTCATCGTCGGCAGGAAGATCGTCCACCAGCTCGTTGACGCCCAGGAGTATACATTCCTGTATGCTTTGGGCGTCGACCTCCAGGTCGCCGGCCAGGTGCTGCGACTCTACGCCGCCTACAAGCCCCCCAGTACACCAATCCGCACCGCCGAGCTACGGGGGTTGCTACAGTCGCCGCATCCGACACTCGTCGCTGGCGACCTCAACGCCAAGCACACCGTCTGGAACTCCACCAGGGTGTGCCCAGCTGGACGCGCCATCCTTGCCGACTCCGTGAGCCACAACTACGATGTCATCGGTCCCGACGAGCCCACCCACTTCGATTCGCGGGCCGGTTGGGACACCATCGACGTCGTAGTCGTCAGAGGTCTCCGGACTCCGCCGAGCCAGGAGGTTCTCCCTGACCTCCCATCGGACCACAGGCCAGTACTTCTCGTCCTGGCGGACCTGCCCACCCGGGTCTCTCCGCCAGCATCACGCCGACGATACCAGTGGGGCGCCTTCACCGCCGCCCTCGACCAGTCTTCGACCACATGTCCAGTCAACCAGCCGGAAGACGTTGACCGCCTGGCATCGCTGCTAACCACCCAGATCCGAGACGCGCTCGACCTATCATCGCACACCGTTGCTCGCGGGGGGAAGCCCAATCCTCTTCCTGCTGAGCTACGCGCACTCATCTGCGATAAGCGCGCTCTCCGGAAGCAGTGGCAGCAAACCCGCTGCCCAACGATGAAGACCAGGCTCAATGCCATGACGGCAGAGCTGAAGCGCCGACTTGATCTCCACGCCGAAGAATCTTGGGAACGCCACGTCGAGTCCATGGGCGACCACGTCCCCTCCGTGCATCGCCTATGCCGGGATTTGTCGACTACTCCAACTCCCGTCCGACCAATTCTGGGCAGCGACGGCCTACCAAGATTTCGAGCCCAAGACCGTGCGGAGATCTTCGCCGAATGCCTCGAGAAGCAGTTCAAGCCGAACCCTACGGATGATGTGGAGCACGTCGCAGCAGTCGAGAGACACCTGCGAGAGTACTTCGCCTCGCCGATAGCTCCCGAAGAGGACCCCACCGTCGTCACGCCCGGCCAGATCATGCGTGCATTCAGACGTACCAAGCCCAGGAAAGCCCCGGGCGCAGACCGCATACCTAACATGGCGCTGCTACATTTGCCGCCACGTACTGTGGCGGCCGTTACGCGCCTGTTTAACACTTCCCAACCCAATGGAAGGAGGGCTTGGTCATCATGTTGCCCAAGCCGGGCAAGGACTCCAAGCTGCCTGAGAGCTATCGGCCGATAACTCTACTGAGTACCATCTCAAAGGTGTTTGAGAAACTCCTGCTGGCGAAGCTACTGCCCCACATCCAGCCGCGCCCAGAACAGTTCGGCTTTAGGCCCGAGCATTCTACGACGCTTCAGCTCACCAGAGTACCTAATGACACGACGGTTTGTTTAAACAAGAAGGAATACACTGTCGCAGTACTCCTGGACATGGAGAAGGCGTTTGACAGATTATGGCACGAGGGGTTGCTGTACAAATTGTCGACGTCTCCAGCCCCAAGAAGACTGGTCCAGATCATCGCCTCCTTCCTGAAGAATCGCCGCTTCCGAGTGATGGTGGAAGACGCCGTCTCCGAGGAACACCCCGTTGCAGCCGGCGTCCCTCAGGGGTCCTGCCTGTCTCCAGCCTGTTACTCCCAATATACGGACGACATCCCCGTCGGGCCGGGTGCCCAGCTGGTACTCTTCGCCGACGACGCTGCCTACTACGCGTCGTCGATCCAGGCACGGCACGCTGCCGTCAAACTGCAGCGCACCCTGGACATCTTGCCCGACTGGCTCGCCAAGTGGCGGTTGTCCGTCAACGTTGGGAAGACGCAGGCGCTCATCACAGGCCAGTCCCCCCTTCCACCACCACTCCAGCTCCAAGGACAGGACATCGCGTGGTCTCCGCAGGTGAAGTACCTGGGAGTGACCATCGATCGCCGGCTCACCATTAAGCAACATGTCGACAACGTCGTCAACCAGGTCAAGGTGGCACGCGCCAAGCTGCGTCCACTTCTCGACTCCAGCCTCCCTCTGAGGGCGAAGCTCGGGATCTACAAGTGCTACGTGAGATCCCGCCTCACCTACGCGACCCCGGCATGGTACGCCCTGTGCTCGGAGACGAACAAACGGAGACTCCGAGCCCAAGAGAACCTCTCTTTGCGTACCATCGTCGACGCCCCCCGCTACGTGAGGAATGCGACGATCCAGAGGGACCTCAGATGGGAACCAGTGGACCAGTTTGTCCAGAGGCTGGCGAAGGGCATGTTCGCGCGTGCGGATAGTTCACATCATCCGCACATCCGCGACATGGCGCCGTACCACGCGCGTCCGCCCGACCGCCGCCGCCTGCCACGCGACCTGGTTGCCTAGCCGGCGATCAGCCAACGGAACACCCCTCGTGAGAAGATCTCCACCGCCCGCGAGGGCCCCCCGATGACCTGTCCATAGGAGTGGACAGAGGCGCTTCTTCAGGAAGAGATCCGATGATCTGACCCTGACTCCCCACGCCCCAGAATGGGTGCGTGAGAAGAATACTTGATTGATTGTCCCGGGTTCGAGTCCCGGTGGGGGCAAATGTTTGTTTGATGAGAACGGATGTTTGTACCCTAGTCATGGTTGTTTATCTATCTAAGTATAATATTTCTCTATATAAGTATATATATCGTTGTCTAGTACCCAAGATACAGGGAATCCTAGTTTGGGGCTAGATCAATGTGTGTAAAAGGTGTCCAAGGTATTATTATTATTATTATTATTATTATTGGTGGAAGTCTCATTTGCTCGTCTGCGCTCGGTGGCGCTGGTACAGGGTTCGGTGCTCAACGCGTTCGGCTGGTGAGATTGTTCCTCGTTATTCTGTCGCTAAATTGCTATGTACATATTTGTGTTTTAATAAGCATTGATGGCTTTTTGTTTTCTTTGTAAATAATTTTGAATCATAAATTGAGAAATAAAGGTTAGGTTTTGTTTGTAATTGTTTTTTTTAATAAAATTCTACTTCTGGTTCTAATAATATAGTAATACGAATTAGGATAAGTTGCGGGTAAGCCAGGTTGTATAGTTAGATAGATAAATATGATAAGACAGGAGAGAGCTCAATCGAGTTGTGTAATTATTATATACATAATTGACAGATTCATCGGTCTGTGTACATGATTTGAGATGTCCGTACATATAGAGTAGATATGGACAAAGCATGGGTAGCATAGTGGTAATGAGATCCTTGCGCCATGTTTAACTGAGATAAACAGTGTCTCAAGGTCTGGGAGGGGGCTGTAATGTTACACGAGAGTCAGTACATTTGATACTTCATTTTGCGTGACAGAGGGCTAGCCCATCGCCGCGCTGTTTTGAATACGAGAATCGGTTCATATAACGTTTGGGGTTTTGAGTAGCTCAGGGTAAGTTAGCAAAAAACAATGTGCCAAGAGCGTGGGATGGTTCGAGGAAGGTTACAGGTCAGGTTTTTTTGTCGCATTCCTGCGGAATATGTAGGGATCAGAGCCGATTTGGCTGCGCGCTGAATAAATTATGAATAACTAAATAATGGAAGGTTATTATGGAACGATACGGAGAAAGCTTATGTTGACTACAAATATACAATTGCGTTTGTTTGGTATGAGATGGCGAGTTTGACACCACGAGTCTGAATATCATTCTAGTGGTCTATGTCTAGCGCGCTAGCGGTCGGGAAGGCTTAAATTAATCGCAACAAGCTTTTATGGTCAGCGATCAACATATTTTGTGTATCGGCAATACCGAATGACTTGAGTGATAACCTACGGTTGATTATAGTGAATATGCGTACACACAATTTGTAGAACGGCGGATCTGCATGGCATGGTTGAAATTATACCCTGTGTAGTTAGTGATAAGAAGCTTCGCTTGGGCAGCGCGTGTTCGCAAAGGACGCCATTTTTTTCAGACATGTGGGGTCTATAAATACGATAGCGGGGAAGGGGAGAGCATTCAGTCTCAGCGTCTAGCTACTGTGACAGTCGTCTTTCACGATTCTAAACAGTTTTGGTCTGCCGTCTTACGCGTCTGAACTATACGAATTGTGATTGCGTGTTTCAGTGGTTTTTCGTGAGTGTCTGAAGCGCCGAGATATACCTCGGTTCCTATCCTTTATATCAACCTACCCCAAATTCCAAAACTATCCTTGGGTCGTTAGATAAGAACTTGTAGGTAACTGATTTGAGTCTGAGTCTGGGCTTGGAGCGACCCTAAATTCCTTTTTCCTTCACCATAGGGTTCCTGGATTGGCTCTTAGGATATTCGCGGGCTAATCCTCTCCTTATTCCTTTCAAGTAGCGAGTTTTGAAATTCCCACACACACAGTCATTAAACATACAAGCACATTCAAATCAAACTCAACCATTTTCGAGTGGTGTCGATAATGGACGTGGTATAACACTAGGATTTTAGACTAGGCTAGACAGGAGTTTAGTTGCGGCTAAACCTAGGTTGGCAGGGCATAGGGAGACTGTTTGATCGATGAGGTTCCGCGGATGGAAATAACAAATTCAGAACAAAGTTAAACCGGTGTCAACACAGATAACCTATCCTGTTGATATTTTGACATTTGAGTGTTGTCGGGGACGCGCGAAGAGATCAAATTACAGTCTAAAGTTCATTGTTTAGGACCAGGTAGATTGTTTTGCCTTGCCTTGGATCAGTTTGGATTCAAGTTGCATCTTTAAATTAAATGTAAATTTCGCTGGAGGTCTAATGTGTAGGCTGAGTCAAATATATATGATTAGGCTTGGCCGAGGTCGTGCTGAGGTCAGTGGAATTCATAGTTTGGTATTTACCGAACTATGCACTTCGCTATGGTGAGGGTTAGATCTCCTAAAGCGCTAATGACTACGTTTCGATAACATCCAGCTCAAATTGCGCAGAGTTGAAGGTTTCAAAACATTACGGACCTTTTGAGGTAACCGCTAATTCAAACCCATTTCGGAAAATCAAATCGCAATTGTGTAAACCGGTCTTTTCGGATCGTTATTGCCGTGAACTAATTATATAATTGGAACCACCACAAGCTGCTACTCGCGAGCACATGTAATATCATTGAGTACTCACGTCGTAAAACTACGACGGATATCTATACGATATCCCAAACGAATATTATAAATTGTGGTCGACCACTAAAAGAAGTTCCAAGCGCCCATATATACAAAAAAACAAATGGTACCATCACAAAAAATACAACAACGATCGATCTGGCGCAATACACCGCTAACTGATGCGAAATACCGGCTTGCGGACATATATGCTTTCTGTGTCTAACTTGAACCTGTAACTTCCTGAATCAATCTTCCGTTCGACTATTGTACGCCTAACGAACTTCACAATGAACAAGAAATTCAGACTTATCATTCTTAAATTACAAATTTTACAGCTGAATCGGGACATCTCTTTTTGGGGTAGATAGAATAGACGATCATAGATACTGATAGCGGTGGCTCGACCTTAGCCTTTAATGCCGTTACATAGGTACAATTTGAAGGCTCGTAGGACGTCCGCATAAAGAGTTAATGTATTCTTTATGAACCCTTGGGAAACCAGAGCAGATTGGAAAAGTTTACCTCTCACGTTTTTGGAGATCCGCCATGCAACGCAGTGCTAGATCGCTCTTGTCCAAGCGCCACTTCGATTCGAGAACCTATTATTTTAGGTGTGTACGCGTGCTTATTTCTTAAATTCAGGAGTTGCATTTTAATGCACAAACAGCTGCCAGCGCAATACGACCAAAATACTTAGGTACGGAGAAGTGGCTGGTAAATTGTACGTGGAGTAGATTTAGTTTTTGAACTTGATTTAAAAAATTTCAATTTTTACGGAATCCGGTGATATTTTAATAGTATGTTATGAATATTTAGGATTTAGATAGTATATTGTACGTTGAGTTATTAGGGGGGAAGGTTTTTCGGGGTTTGATCTGAATTGCTTTAGAACCGTTGAATATTGATGAGAATTTTGGATTTATTACATTGTTACATCGAAAGCCTCTTCGACGTAGTTTATTTTAAAGCGAAATTTCATGTGATTTCAAACGTTAGATATCATTTTGTAACACGGGTTCCTATTTGAAAAAATCCACAGCTGAAAAAGACGGTAAATCCGGAAACACCCAAAGTACGCACGCACTATTTTATGGCTATCTCTAGGTGTCGATAAACAGGGAACTTAATCATTATCTTATAGAGATCTGTAGATTTCAGAGAGCGAGAAGTGAATTTATTCAATCTGAGGTCCCTGGGGTCATTTGGAATTCATTAGCCCTGCCTTTTGCCGGCGTTGAGGCCTATTCCTCGTTGGTTAGGCCTCTTCTATCTTTGCTCTTTTTCATTATTCATGGTAATAGTTATCCAAGGTCCTGATAGCATTTGAAAAATCAAATTAGGTAATTAAAAGTTTTATTTTTTATTTTGTATACCAGAGACAAGCACAAGACACCATCATTGCACTATGAAAAACAATAGTCCATCCATCCATTGTATTCCATCTAATGATCCCTCGGCCTCCTCTTTTTCTTTTCTCTTTATCATTCTTCATGGTAATAGTTAGTTAGTGTATTATTTTTTTGTCAGACACAACACACTTTACTATTTTTTTTCACCTGAGACCTAAAATGCCGAAGATCCTGATATTTTGGAATAAGGCAATAATTGCATATCTCTACTACTGTATGGTAGATTAAAAAGAACATTTGAAAAATCAAATTAGGTAGTTAGTTTTTTTATAATTTTGTCTACCAGAGACAAGCCCATCATTGCACCATGAAAAACAATAGTCCATCCATTCATTGTATTCCATCTAATGATGATGATGACAAATATGCTCACCGATTATGTTTATTTCGAGTTCGGTAGGAAATACCTGCTCCTGGCCAGTAGTCCCGCGGCGCAGGATGTAATTTGCCCTTAGACCTCCAACACATATAACCTTTTCGCTACCTAAACTGACAATAATAGAATTAAGGGCACGGCCTTTTCTTAATAGTGTTACTGCTCTAGACGTGGAATAGAAAAACATTCGTAGTATAGCGTTACTTAATGAAATCGTGTGAAAAAGTGAGTGTGAACCGAGGCATCTCAATTGTTAGGATCTCATAAATAAACTTCAGTTTTGATATATCCTCCATAGTTCTTGGATATCGGTATTGGATAGTTAAAACTACCCTAAAAATCGAGTTTATAAAATTCAGATGCTAACTTCATATTTTGATTGATGATGATTCGATTGATGCACTAGGCATAGATACTCACGTCTTGATAGTTCCATTGAAACAACCTTTTCAACAATTATTTTATTAAATGAGATGCTGGAGGTGTGAACTTGGAATCTCTTATATCAGCATTTCAAAAACTGACTACAGCATTAGTAGCCTTATATATAGTTACACAGTATTGGATAGGTACCAACAATAGTTCTGCTAAAACAACCCCATTAAAATAATAAAAATAAAAATGAGATGCAATGGGTGCGAGTTATCTTACCATATATCGGTATCCGGCTGAATATAATATTGACAAATATTAAACCTACCTGCCAAAAGAAAGCATATATTATCCGCACAAATAAGGATACACTTCGGGTCAGAGTTTTTCGGCGATAACTGGAATTGCAACCAACACATTGGCTGCCGGCGCCAGCGGCGCAACTTTGCAACTGATGCTGGAGCGACGTTTGCTTGTGCCCACAGATATCGAGAGATAGGCCCTTGGCGCTAAGCTTGTATCGGAACCAGTGTCGCCGAAAACTAAGAACACGCATACATTTACACCACTCGTACATCAATCCCTCCGCTTTTATTGGTCAGTGCAATGTCATGCACCTATCGTCCGAACACACCAGGTATACTAGCTAGTCGAGCTAGTGTTGGGACAATGCAAGGACAGCGTGTATCATCGATCGATTATAATTTATAGACACTGGTATGGACAGTCGTATACAATGCCGGGTTCTATAAATAAAATAGTAAATTGTTTGTAAATACGACATATTTATTTTACAAGAAATACCTATTACTGTGTATACAGGGTGTAACAGATGCGGGGTGACAAGCCGAAAAGAGTTGTTTGCGACATATTTTGAACGATTTTCTCTATGAATCTGATGTGATCAGAGCAACTTTATTTTTTACTTCCCCATACAAATCAGCTGACCTGCAGCTCGGCCCAAAATGTACTGAAAAGTGAAAAACAATGCTGATCAAATCAAATCAGTTTAATCAAGAAAGATGTTCAGAATGATGGCCTTAACAACCGTCTTTCGGCATATATACCCTTTCTGTAAAATCCTGACCAGAAAAATGTAAATATTTATTAAGAACTTGCCGTTTTGACAATTGAGGCGTAGCGTTTTTTGCCAAGTAATGCAGTCTTATATTGGTATATCTTTCCATTACAGCTTTTATCAGTAATATTAGATGATTATCCATTGGGTTTTGTTCGAATTGGTGAAAATCTATTTCGTTGAACAGATTCATGCCAATGAATCGGGGTAGTGCTTTAGACATTAATGATTGTTTTAAATTTTTAACCCTAACCTTTATTTTGTCTTTGGTAAGCACAGTTGATTTTATGATCACTTCCATGTTTTTGCAAATTGTTATAACGTCATGGGAAGGATATATTAAGCCGCCTTTATCCTTGAGTTTTATAAACTTATGTGTATCGTCCGGGCCGCTTGACAGTAGCGCGCTTGTGCATACGTCGCATTTCACAGTTTTAATCAGAGCATGAACGACGAAGCCAGCTACGTAAGTTATGGTTTGTGAGCTGTATTGTGTTAGAACATCAACCATCATTTCTACTTCTTCGTCGAATACTGCCATTTCATGTAATATATTTATGTCGTCACACTCTTCATCTCGTAATCGGGGATCGATAGTGTGGTTGATGCGAACAGCCGATGAACATGTCAGAAGGGACATCTTTTCAAGTGCTCGGCAGTTCCCACTGTCCACGTCTCGGAGTTCTGACTTGACCATCAATTTTTTGTATATTGATTTGAATCGTCGTGCTGTTGGGTTTGTATTACAACCCCCGTGGCTTCGGATTTGGCCAAAAAGCAGCTCAAGATGGTCCTGACTAATCTTGTAAACAGGGAAGTAGCTTAGTTTTCGTTCTTTTTCAACTAGCCGAACATACAAATCTTTGAGGCTCTTTATACAGATCAAAAATCCGACAAAACCAGTTTTCCTCGATGAGTCAATTACTGCCGTACCATCCACAAGCTTCAATTTTTTCAGGTAATTTTCGGCTTTTTCCAGAAAATCAAAGATTTCAACCTTATTTTGTTCACAGATTGGCTTTTTGTAATGTAACTGGGCTACATGTCTGGAGTTCAATATATCAAATAGATTGTTGACTATTTTCAGAAAGTTGACTGTGCCATCGACATTTTTAAAACCTGGTAAATTTAGTTCTGAGCAAAATGTTAATGCGACTGCCACACTGGTGCTGAACAATTGGGATGCCAATCTCACTTTCATTTTCTGGTTTTTAAAGAATATGTGGCCTCGACGCAATTTATTAGCTAAGTGCATCTTTTCTTCTTCTTGGACATCGTTCAATTTTTTTAAATGTGCCCATTCCACTTCTTTTTGGGTTTTATCAACAAAGCTTCCTTTGGCTTCAAAAGCATTCAAACTCAAACTCAAACTCAAAACGTTTATTCTGTAAAAAGGCCACAAGGGCACTTTCACATGTCATTTCATTTCATTTTTTACAGAACATTTGGTATTATTATTTGTATCATATTATCAGAAAAAAAAAGTACTTAATTATTGTTTCTGAGAGATGTAAAGAGTCTCAAATAAAATAATTAAAATATAAATAACAGAGATGTATAGTCTCTTTAGTGAATAATACAATGATGATAGGAGATGTAAATGGTCCCCACAGTCAAGAGTTGTATAATTAAATTAATCTTTGGAGGTGTAAAAGGCCTCCAAGTGTCCAGTAAAAGAAACTCTGGCAGTGAGGATGCTCACAATTAATTAGAACAATTCAGTCCCAAGCATTTTTATCGTCTATGTACTCTTTAATACTGTAGTAAGCTTTAGAAATAAGCCTTTGCTTGATGTATTTCTTGAACTTATTAATTGATAGATCTGTCAAAGTGCTTGGGAGTTTATTGTTAAATCTTACACAATTACCCTTGAACGAGTTTTTTATTTTATGGAGCCGAGTAGTGGGCACTGCAAGTTTGTCCTTGTTTCTAGTATTAAAGTTATGTATATCACAGTTTCTTCGAAAGTTAACAATGTTCTTATGGACATACATAATATTCTCGTAAATATATTGACTATGGACTGTCAATATATTTACTTCTATAAACTTATTTCTAAGAGAATCTCTATTATTCATTTTATAAATCGCACGAACAGCCCGCTTCCGCAGCACAAAAACAGTATTTATGTCAGCAGCACTGCCTCAGAGCAGAATACCGTAGGACATAATACTATGAAAATAACTAAAATAAACTAATCTGGCTGTTTTTAAATCTGTCAAGTGACGGATTTTCCTGCATGCAAAAGCTGCAGAGCTCAGTCTGTTCGATAGCTTATCAATATGTGGACCCCATTGGAGTTTGGAATCCAACGTTATACCTAGAAACACTGTGCTGGTTACCAATTCCAATTCCTCATTTTTAATTGTTAGACATGTCTGATTATTTTTAACGTTAGTAGTAAGAAACTTAACACATTTAGTCTTTTTCTCATTTAATAGCAAATTATTAACATTAAACCAATTTACCACTCTTGATATGGTATTGTTCACGTGATCATCATTAGCGTGTTGGTTTCGCTTTGTTTTAAAAATAAGTGAGGTGTCATCAGCAAACAGTACCATATCATGACAGTCCCTTCCTAGATAGGGTAAGTCGTTTATATAGATGAGGAATAGGAAGGGTCCCAATATTGAGCCCTGTGGCACGCCCAAAGAAACCAATGATCCTGGTGATCGTTCTCCGTTTACGTCTACCCTTTGTATTCTTCCGTTCAGATAAGATTTTAACAAATTCAATGACGTGTTTCTAACTCCATAATGATGTAATTTCCTGATCAATGTTTCATGACAAACGCAATAAAAAGCCTTAGATAAGTCACAAAAAATGCCTAGGGCATCTTGTGACTCTTCCCAGGCATCAAAAATACTTTCAATGAACTGAATTCCGGCATCTGTTGTTGAACGACCGCGAGTGAATCCAAACTGTTTGTTATGCATTAGCTTATTTGATTCAAAATGATGTAATAGCTGTGATAAGATTAATTTCTCAAAAATTTTACTAAAAGTTGGTAGTATTGATATAGGTCTGAAATTGGTGGGGTCTTGAGTACTACCTGCTTTGAAGAGGGGAATTATTTTACTTTGTTTCATTAAATCAGGAAATTCACCGCAGTCTATACAATTGTTGAAAATGACCGCTAGGTCAGGTGCAAATAATTCGATCAGGGATTTAACGACGTGAACAGAGAGTCCCCAAAGATCATTCGTTTTCTTAACATTTATCAATTTAAATGCCTTTACGACATCTGAACTTGTGACGTGCTTAAAATTCAAGTATGAAGCACACTCTGAGAAATTATCTTTTAATATTGCAACAGCAGACAAAGGTGACGAATTTAAATACTTAGTCGTGGAAGCCGGTGCATTAGTAAAAAACGATTCAAATTCAGTTGCAACTTCTAAGCTAGAACTCGTAAGCTGTCCATTGATTTTTAGTTCGTAATCGTGACTCGCTTTTTTACTACGACCGGCCTCCTCATTAATTATTTTCCAAGTCGTTTTTATAACATCGGAACTATTCTTAATTTTACTACTCAGAAAATTACGTTTAGCTGT
This sequence comes from Argyresthia goedartella, assembly GCA_949825045.1. Taxonomy (NCBI): domain Eukaryota; kingdom Metazoa; phylum Arthropoda; class Insecta; order Lepidoptera; family Argyresthiidae; genus Argyresthia; species Argyresthia goedartella. Next base: position 22,468,711 of record OX463815.1, read on the forward strand.
ATGACAGTCTAATTTAAATTGTTTGGAGAACTGTTTGACTTGTTCTTTAAATTCGTCACTCATGTTGAACCGTCGTTCCTCATACAATGCATACAATGCTTGCCTGCGTTTATGCAACTCTGCAGTAGCCCACGTACTAAAGTCGTTTGAACCACCAACCACAACCGATTTTGAAGTGAATATCGCGCTGTACTGTTTCATAAAGGTTTCAAAGAATAAGTTATACATTATATTAGGAGACTGTTCAGCAGCCAAAAACGGTAGTTCCTGGGCTAAAGAGTATCTCATTCTTTCTAACCGGTCAGCAGTTATTGGCACAAACGAAATTTTCTTTTTAATGACAGGTTCTCTAATAGAATCAAATTGAAATAATTGACCTAAATGATCTGAATCCAATTCACTGATAACACTTTTACTGATTGGAATAACATCAGTAAAAATGTTGTCAATGCATGTAGCACTAGTAGCAGTCACTCTTGTTGGCTCCATAAATAAATGGCTAAGCCTAAATGATGAGAAAAGATTTATCAATCTAACGCTGAGAGTAGTTCTTTCTAACAGATTAACATTAAAGTCACCACATATAATTAATCGTTTCGTACTGTGTGATGAAATAGTTAGGACGGATTCCATTATTTTCTCGAACATTTCAAAGTCGCTCAAGGGTGGCCTATAGACACATATAACGATGAACTGTTCTAATTCCACAGCTGCAAGTTCTATAGTTCGTTCAACAGATAAGGAAACAATGTCCTTACGTTCCTTGAATTTCATATGATTGTTTAGTATGATTAATGCCCCACCATGTATTGAATTAAGTCTGGTGAACGAACTACCAACCTGGTGATCTTTAAAGCTAAACATAATTTCATTAATAGTTAACCAGTGCTCTGTTATGCACAAAATGTCAATTTTATTACAATTTAAAAATAACTCTATTTGTAGATCTTTGCCTCTAATACATTGAATATTCTGATGAATCAGGCTTATATACTTAGCATGTGAGCTTCCCTTATTCTTAGGGTTTTCTAATATACTAGTACATATGTTGCCAGAGCCTGGCTCCTCTGTTGTCTTATGAACTAATTTAAATGCATCCTGTTATTCTGGTCTGATACCAGATTCATATTAGGCTGCTCAGTAAAAGCAGAGTTAGAAGCCAAATTTTTGGCTGTAATGTCATATAAATATAATAGTGACATAGCTATTTGTCGTTTACAATAATTTGAAAGGTAAAATGTACCTTTAGTCATAGTAAAATAATTACTAACATAATTGTTAGTGTCAATAATATCAAACTTATTATTATATGTACATAAATTGTACATAGTTATATTCATATTATGTCTATATACATTTTCATTTTGTGTCAATTGGTTGCAGTAGGGAAATGTGAACAATATAATTTTTTTCACACTAAGACCATTCAATGTTTCATAAAATTTTATTAAATTATTTTTGTTCACATCTCCCCTATTGCCCATGAAAATTATCAGTGTGGCACTGGCTGTGATAGTGCTGTCATTCAAAATTTGATTTATAATATTATCTACAGTGCTAAAAGATGAGCAATTACTAATAACACTATGTCCCTTAGAGTATGAGTGGAGTGCTGAGCCCATGCCACTTCCAATCTCATCACAGTACATTATAATATCAGGTGTTGTGGTCATATCAGACTTGGCAGAACTAACTCCTCCTCAATAATTCCTCAATAACTTCAATTAATGACATGGATCGGGAAAGATGAAGATCGGTTTCATTGTAACGGGATGTTCGAAATTTGTTTTTAAGTCTTCTATGTTCAGTGAGCACCCAAGTTCTTTAGTCATTGTCATATTTGCAGGGCAGCCGTCAAAAGTAAGTGATGTTATTTCGATTCCCGTTTCTTGTAACAGTTCAAGACATTGTGTAACTAGATTCGCTCGTTGTTCTCCAGTAACACCAGCGACTAGAAAATACCCGACAGGTATCTTCCAAGGGGCATTAATTGCGGTTACTAGAAAAACTAGAGCTTCCTTTGCCTCGGGCAAAGAATCTGTATCGGCCATTTTGAAATTGCATATATCTACATATCCATGCATATACTCACCGTCCCACTCTACACGACGGCGAATGGCCATTTCATCGAGTACAACATTACACACCAGTGTATAATCTGTATTTTCAACTTTCAGCTTGATAGCTTCAAATGACTCCTTTGTAAACCCGGGGTCGGAGTCAATCGCCTCGTACCATTTCCTTATGGTGCGAACGTGGGGAAGGCAAGATTGAAACTTTTGCCGCACATATTCGTAGGCCTTAGGCGAATAAAAATGAAGTGTACAGGCAAAAGTTCTCAATTCTGCTGAGTATTTTTCAGTGGATTTTTTGTCGACAGATTGTTTTTTCTCACATCGTTCAATGAGATCAGCCACTCCTACACCTAAACCTTCTAATTGTGTGACTTGATCAGAATTAACTAATTTTTGATCTTTAAGATCTCTCAGAACATCCTTCATGTTTAAAATTTTTTTGCGGTAGCGGCTGTTTTGTTTTTCAAGAGTTTTAAAGTTTTTGCTCGAGTACGATTTCCAATTGGTCTATCCGATGGCGCAGCTTCCTCTTGCGTGGGTTCTCGAAAATGCTGTGATTTTCTTGGTCCTTGTCCTGTAATTTGTATGTTTAATTTAGTTGCTGTTAGTCTTGTTATTACAGGAATATGAATGGGCGATAGAAGTATGATAAAGAAAGAAAGGTACCTTTATATTAAGATAAATTGGGATCAAATGTGCCTTTGCCACCCCGCATGGAAAAAGGCGTGACACTGTCTGTATGTTTACTTTTATAAAATTAAATAAAATTACAATTCAAATAATAATTCAAATACATTTCTTACATTTTCATTACCTACTCTGTCCGTGGTCAGCAAAGACAGTTCTTCAGACTCAGCTTGTTTTGATGTCTAAAAATAAAGATGTAAATAAGTAACCCGAAGATTTTTATAAATTGTTTTAATTTGACCCGATTTATATCATTGCCGTCATCTCCTTCAGACACGCATTCATTCAAATGTGTTTTCTCTGGTTTTATGGTATCCTGAGACAAAAAGGTGCAAGCAATCAGTATTCAAATACGTATCACGCAGTTTTTCATGTTAAAATTTCAAAAAAATACACCTGATCGCTGCTATCTCCTACAGGTACAGGTGCTACTCCTACATTCATTGATATGGTTTTTCTCTGGATCTCTGGTACCCTAATAAAATAATATGCATTACTTAAAGTTATATGTAGTTAGTTAGTAAAGGAATTTATAATTTCAAGTAGATATTCAATTAATAATCTAGAAACAGTCTTTTTATAGTGGTATGGTGTAAGAAATATTTTAAACCTATCCATTGTATGAAATTAAATATAAATTACTAACATGAGACATCATAACTGGTATTTTCATCGTCGGCACTGCCCATGGCCACATTCGCCTGTATTTATCCTCGAAATGAATTGAGCATATTTTACATTGTTTTTGTGGAAACCAGCGAGGCCCTCTCATTACCGCTTCGATCCATTTTTCTTTTATTTTTGGTTCACTAGGAAAACTGAAACATTGATTAGCGTAATAAAATACATAACTTTATCATTGAAGCAAATCGGAACAGTAAATATAAAAATCAAAATGGCGTCCAATATTCAAAATCTGACATCTATATCATAATTGTATTCTAACCGGGTCCCCAGATATCGATTTTGAAGTAAATCGGACCAGTAACTACGAAGTTCGAAATGTCGGCAACTTTTTCAAATTATGACAGAATCATGATTGGACCTCAACCGGATCCCCAGATATAGATTTTGAGTCAAATCGGACTAATAACTATACAACCCCCTTATCCCGACTTTTTTGCGTCGAAATTACCCGTGTATTCTCCGTTCACAGTTGTTCTGCCTCCAGAGACCCCTTTGCCTCTCTTCTTTTTTTCAACAGAATCCTTACAGCTAGAAAGAGAGGCAAAGAGGTTTATGAAGGTAGAATAACTGTGAACGGAGTTCATTCTGATTCGGACTTAGCCGAGAAATTCTCTTCGGACCTGACTGAAAGCATCGGAATTTCCGTTCAATACTTATAACACCCCATTATCCTTCGTCGGGCGAGGTTTTAAACAAACTTAAAATCTAAACTGCCTGTTTGGCAATCATTGGGATAACTAACAATAAACTTACGTATTATGAGTAATAAAATAACTATATTATTACATTAACTATATTAGTTATTGCGGAATCATAAAATCTATCGATTCAAAAACATAATTCTCCTATCAGTATCCCCATCACTATATGTCGTCTCTGTTTGCGTGTGACAGTTCGCCTCCGTATCACGATGCATCTTTGCTTTCGTACTTAGATAAGTGTGAAATATTCATTGCGTGTTAGCTTGGCAATACGAAGTATAATTAAGATACAAAACAAGCAATGTAGCAACAAACTTAGCTAGAACAACATGACATTGTCACTTTAATGTCAATTCGTGACGAATTTTCCGCGAATGATTTATTTTCGTAATAATGTTTATTTCTTGTGTTTTAAGAAGAAATAATAGTTAGAATGAGACTTACAAGTGATATGTGACACCGGCGTTCTTGGAGTTCACAATCATAAACATAAACATAAACATTTACATACAGGCACATACATTGCTTCTGGCCCCACACTAGGATACCCTGTGTCGTGGTAACCGGAAACAGCGACGTCACACACATATAAACATCCAAGACCTGGGGATGTTTTTTTTATTTTTTTTTTCTTTACCCCCAGTCGGGGATCGAACCCGGGACCTCTCGCATGGTAGGCAGAGCCACAACCGCTGCGCCACAGAAGCCGTCTAAAGAATCTCGCTTCTATTTTTGCACGTGAGTATTGCACAGGTCGGCATTTAAGAAAAACAACGGAAATGAATTCATCACTGCGGTCGCCCGGTGACTACCGAGAATTTTTAATATCGAACCTGTCGGAGCTACATTTGTTCGCACATGCCACGCCCCTCAACCTATCTCTCGATATCTGTGCTTGTGCCCGACGCTACAGCAACCATGGGCACTTGTTTGTGAACTCCAGCAGCTCCGCATACACTCCACCTTCCGCCTGGTCTCGTCTGGGAATAATAAGACAATCCTGCCCTCAGTCGTCCAACAGTTTCGGACATCAAAGTGCTTACTGGCAGCCATGAACACTGAATCATGGCTGACAGGAAGTTCATGTGCACAGAGAGTCATTGGTTGTGTAGTGGATTACAGATAACATCACATACAGCAAGCAATATTGCATTTCCCGTGCTTCTAGTCTCTCCCACGCGGAAGCTATTCTAGATATCAGGATGGCGAAGAAAGCGGGGTCTCTCGCGTCCGCGAACATGTTTGACGCACTACAGAATCGCGGCCATCTGAGGAGGATGCAGAATACATCGTTGTATTGAATCCTTAGGGTATTAAACGCTTTTCTCAAGCATGTTGCAACTGACTGAGAAAGCCCTCCTTTCCCGTTCAATAGCACCATCATTTCTGAGATACTCTGTCAGTATGTGGCCAAGATACTTCAAACGCTCTACACTACGAACTGGAGAACTATTCAGGACAGTCTGTGGCACCCTCTCCGGTTCTTTACCATTCCTAAATCTATCAACTCCATTTTTAAGACATTACACTTCAGCCGTGCTCATCCGCATAATGCTCACAGACTGACAGCAGCTTTTACAAAACCTCGATAGAGGGGCTGAGGAGCACCATGTCGTCTGCATAGCTGAAGTTGTTTACAAAAACACCCTCAACATGACAGCCGATAGTGGTACTTCTCAGCCTCCTAATCAGCTCATTGACGTAAGTGAGCCCCCCTGACGAACCCCGCATTCTAGCTTGTATACTCTAAAAGCCTTATACAATTAGTTTGACCCCCGTACTGGTATCTCAACAGACCCGCCACTTCCTTTGGAACATTTGAGTTTAGCAGTTTGCTCCAGATAATTTTATAATTCACTAAATCAAACGCCTTACTCAAATATGGAAGCACGCATACAGAGATGTACCTCTTTTCTTTTTTTCACGGCATAATTGCTGAGTCTGTCGAGAGTCCTGGGGGAAAATCCAAACTGCACGTCGTCTATTGCTAATTTGCCGATCGGCTCTTGCTGCAAAAGTCATTCCTATATCATGCCTATGACGATCTTTAAGGAAATCGGACGATAGTAAGCCGCAGAGGCAAGGCAACTATTTTGTTCTTTTGTTTTTTGTTTTGTTGCCAACTTTGTGAACAACTTGTTTTCTGCGCAAAGTAAGTGATCCACACTCAAACCATCATGGCCCGGCTAATGGCCTCTCTTCTCGCTATTGCTCGTGCCACATCAGCTGTCGTGAATTAAATTGTCTGACGTTTTGCAAACCCTCAACAGACATAGGTAAACTCTGCTTATAATTTAGCTTTTTAGTAGAATTCCAGAATTTTACAAAGATTTTTTGAAGTTTACTATACGAGTATATCAATTTTTATTTTCTCTTTGTTCGTTTGACACCATTTTTAAAGACTATTTTTAAAGAGGATCCATTGTGATTTCTTCAAATATTTTACTTGTGGAGGATCTGAACTGGAAATGCACTCTTGTCACCTTGTGGCTTGCACTTACGTGGTAATTCCACTCCCGTGCATTTTTACTAGCTCTATGAACACTGGTGTGCTCCCGGCCACTGTCTATAGCTGCCGTCTGCAGTATTTTAACTATATTACAATAAACATCATAAATAAAATTTTAATTATATTTTCACACAATCCATTCATATATTCAGCACACGTCATATTCACATTTATACTATTAAGATTAATATCACAGTACAAATAATAGGCTTTTGCTTGACTAGCATCTCTTTCATCCCACCTTATTTTACGCGTTACACTTTGAGCTAAGCCCAACGTTAAAAACGGCACACAAAAACATATCACAGACAGTAGATCAGACCACGTGACATCATACATAATATAAGTTGATACAACTGTACTTAATGCCGCTTGCGTCGTGAGACAGTGGTCCAACCACCGGGCGCCGTTGATTTCACTCACTTAGGTATAGGTATCGCTACCCATGCCTAGTAAATTGTCAGCTGTTTTTCTTCTGAGGGTAGTCAAGCGAACAACATCAAAATTTTGATTCTACCAAATTTCATTTATTTAATATTATTATAATCAATTTAATGACAAATATAACTATTTAATTTTAAGCCTGAACCTAATTTAACACTGGATAAATAATCACTCTCAACTGAATCAACATATCCAATCATTAACACAACACCATGGATCTGTACACAAAACTGAGCACCAACATGGAGAAGATTGTGGAGTCTTTCAATACCCGGATGGCGCAGTATGAGAAGGAGCTTCGGGAGGCCTCCAACTTATCGCTGCCACGCAGCCCTCCTGACCTGAGCACTATGAGCAGTGAGTTCACAGAGTTTAAGGCCTTTACATAGAACTGCCTCAACATCATCGGGGATGTTTGTGTTGGCGCGCCTGCCCGGGTGGGCTGGGCTCGTGAGCTACATCAGCGCCGGCGCCACCGCGCGCCTGCGCACCTCAAACAACACCGTCGTGTGCGCCGCGCGCTCTTGCCTCGCGAGCCCAATTCACCTGCAGTGGGAGCTTTTACATACTGAGAAACCTTCTATGCAACCCACAAGACTGTTTAGTATTAGTTAAACCTAGTTATCACCTATTGTTATGTTTTAATTTTTGTCATTTCTATTTTGCAAATTTTATTTCCTTAAATTGAAATTTTTTAAATGTGTGATTATGTAAGTTTGATATGGAAATTTAATTTGTGGATTAAAAACATTTATTTTTATTATTATTATTTTACTCAATTTTTGTTTTCAAAAAAGGCTATTAGAGCAATTTACAACCTACGCAATCCTGACTCCATGAGGGAACTGATATTATGAAAATATCATGTACGTTAGGAAGAACATAAATAGCTTCTAAAACTTGCTCCGTCTTCAGCGCTTGAATTTAATTGATCATTTAAAGAATCGTCACTTCCGTTTATTAAACTGATTTCAAGATTATTTTTAACCGCTGACGTGTTCTTCTCATCCCTGTAAAATTTTGTTAAGTAAATTCAGAAACAAAAACTGTTATCATTATATTAAAATGTGACATTTGACATTTACTCGAAAAAAATCAAAATTCAAAAATTCAAAAAGAGTTTCTTTCCATAAAAAACACATAGGTTACATTTCAAGAATGTCAAATCTTAAACTAACACATACATAAGATATAGGGAAATGTAGAACGCAATTTGAATTCCGTCACCTCAATGTTTTAGATGCTGGAGGCAAAGAGGCGACTAGAAACCTCCAGCTTTATACGTTATTTTTTACAGAATTGCATCAAACACCTTCCCAAGCTTTCTTGTCTTCTACATAATGTGATATTTTGTAGTAAGCCTTTTTACAGAAGTAATTTTTAACAACATTTTTAAATTTATTTACAGACAATTCTTTTAACTCAGTTGGGATTTTGTTGTAAAAGCGAATACATTGCCCTTTAAAAGAAACATTAACCTTATGCAACCTAGTAGTAGGTATAGCTAGTTTATTCCTATTTCTAGTGTTGACATTGTGTCTGTCACTATTCTTAGGAAATTTAACCATATTTTTGTGGACGTAAATCATGTGTGGTTTTCATAAATATACTGACACGGCACTGTCATAATGTTAATTTCATTAAATTTACAACGCAGTGACTCTCTGGGACCCACATTGTAGATTGCACGAACAGCCCTCTTTTGCAGCACAAATATTACGTTAATGTCTGCAGCGTTCCCCCACAGCAGTATGCCGTAAGTCATAATGCTATGGAAGTAGCTGAAGTAAACTATACTCTAGCTGTTTCCACGTCCGTAAAAAGACGCATTTTTTGACAGCTTAAACTGCGGAACTAAGTTTTTTCGATAGGTGCTATCTACAGTTTCTAAATTTTTACCTTTAACATTAACATTAGCCGAGACTTGTTTAAAATTGGGGATATAAACCGAATACATTTAGTTTTGTTATTGTTCCTAAACCAATTGACTACCTTTGAGATTGCATTATTCACATCGTCAAAGTTTAAACTGCGTTGTTTCATTTTAAACAAAAGTAAAGTGTCATCTGCAAACTGTACAATCTCATGATTATCTCTGACAAGATGTGGCAGGTCATTAATATATACCAAAAACAGGAATGGCCCGAGTATGGAACCCTGTGGTACACCCATAGTAACAACAGACCCTGGAGATCGTTTTCCATTAATGTCAACTCTCTGTATCCTGTCATTTAAATAAGAAGAGAGAAGATCTAATGAGTTATCCCTAATTCCATAATGATCGACATATGAAAAGAACAAAACACTGTGTAAGTTAAACCGTTTATAACTTTTTTATTAGTAAGGCCGATAATGTTTAATGGAACTAAGTGTATACAGGGTGATACATGTTTGTAGGAACCTAAGACTTAGTACCCTTTTCGAGTATTGCACAATAAATAATCTCATAAATTATATGAAGGACCTATCTATATTATCTCTTGAATATTATTTAATAAGTATTTTATGTCGGTAAGTAGTAGCTTTTAATGCAATGCATTATTAGGCGGGCCATCAAAAAAATTGTTATAGTTGACTGAATTTGTTGTTTCTACTGGAATATCTGAGAAGAATTCGTCTATGGAATAAAAGCATTTATCTAACTATCTAACAAATACGATTTCAGATATCTAGAGAACACAGCTGCAGTACAGTATGATTATAAGTTAATAACTACATTTTGTTGAGACAAGGTGGTTATCACCTTTGAGGTTATGTTTACGAATGTACTCGCGCAACATCACTCGGGTTTACGCGGGGCCACCTTGTAACGTACAATTCTTGTGTTTTGGGAGCTGATCGCTACGATAGTTTGCGGTTTCAACTGCAATACACCCAAGACAAACGGCCATATCACACACCAAAAAAGGGTGCATTTACACCGCCTACGGCAGATCGCTGGATCCATAAGTAAACGCGCCTAAATGCGTTCCGAATCGAGCATCTAGTAATAATAGTAGTTTATGTGACTGCTACATAACGGATTGCATTAATACTCGAGAGTGGGTGTATGAAACGAGCCGAAGGCGAGTTTCATAATAATATCACTCGAGAGTTTTAATGCGTAATTATGTACAGTTACATACACTAGTTTATCTACACACATATCATAAGCTCTCTTTGATGTGTTCAGAAACCGCATGTTCTAGCGGAATTGTGGCATTGATCATTGCTCTGCAGTTGTTTAACTTGTGCTGTAGTACCAACTTCACAGATAAACCAGGGGCGGCACGCAGGTGGGCGTTGGTGTTCGAAATGTGAATGTCCTAATTTGACAAATTTTGGTACATTATGGTCATAATGATCAATATTCAGATAAGAAATGAATTTTTACCAAGAAGTTTATCATTATGCTGGTCGTATCGTGTGATTTTTGGACGCAGTAAAGAGGGTTTATGATACGTGTTTAGATAATAGTAGTTTATGTGACTGCTACATAATGGAGGGCATTAATACTCGAGAGTGGGTTTATGAAACGAGCCCAAGGCGAGTTTCTTAATAATATCACTCGAGAGTTTGAATGCCTAATTATGTACAGTTACATAAACTAGTTTATATATACACATATCATAAGCTCTCTTTGATGTGCTCAGGAACCGCATGTTTGACCGGCATTGTGGCATTGAGTTGTTTAGCTTGTTCTGTAGTACCAACTTCACAAACAAAGTAGGGGCGGCACGCAGGCGGGCGTCGGCGTTCGAAATTTGAATGTAATTATTTGACAAATTTTTGTACGTGATGGTCATAATGTACAAATTATCAGATAAGTAATGAGTTTTTACCAAATAATTTTACATTATGGTGGTCTTAACGTGCGGTTTTGAGACGCAGTAAAGAGGGTTTATGATACGTGTGTAGATAAAAGATGTTTACGTATCGTTTATTAAAAATTTACCAGGATGAAGTACGCTAAATAATTTTATCGCAGTATTTATCGCATATAACATTCCGTATGTATTTGCATAGGTATTTATTTAGTGAATTTTGCTATTAGTTCAACGGTGACTACAGATTGCGCTGCCCGTGTAAATATTTATTTTAGCTGAATATCCGAGGGTAATGATAATATTTTCAATGCTGTTCGACCACTGCTTTTGGGAGGCGGCTGTATTATACAGGGTTGCCGAAATTCAGTGGTCCAAAAATTGTTTTTACCTATAATTCAGTCCAGATAATATAGGTACCGATATGACGTCATCTTTAAAAAAAAAATAGTTTAAAAGTTTGTTTTCTACTAAGATTTTTAATTATCTACTGTCTTATGAACTAATTGAAATTACTTGAAACATATTCCAAACAGGTGAATTCCAAATAGGGGTGCATGTCGTCTTACCCTGACATCAGCAGGTTTCCAAAGTCAAGTTGCACTTGATTAAACCAACTATAGCTGCGTCGCATACACTATATGCGAAAAATGTAGCTACTATTTTTTATATTTATTAGACAGGTAAAACGTATCCTGAGTCAGAGTACAGTTATGAATAAAATTATTCAAGACGAAATATAAAATAGCGTCGATGTGATGAGACGTTAAATTAAATAAATAAATATTCATTCTATGCACAGATTTCTTTTGTTCTACAGTCAAATTAAAGGCATAAGGAAAATTGCATATCATAAATTTGCATTTCATCCTACTATGTAAGTCTAGAATATTTCAACACTTTTATTAAAATCGTTCCGACTAATATTAAAACGATTTCCCACCATAATTACAATAGTGCTGTACTCATCAGAAGTACCACGACGAATTAGATTTACAAGATCCACAAATTAACTATTTGGGCAGAAAATGTTTGTTATTTTTTGTTTAAGCCGGTAATGTAGTAGCGGTCTAAGTCCTGCACCTAATTTGTCGGAGAATAATAGAGTTTTTCTCTGAGAACTTATTTCTGTAGTTGGTGGAGCACTAGTGGAGGTGAGTGGCGGGACATACGTGTTGGAGTGCGGTGCGATGTACGGGCCGGCGGGCGGCGCGGCCCTAGCAGCAGCGTGCAGCAAGACACACGCCTAAGCAGGCAGCGCGACATGCGCGACAGTGAGAGGCGCGGCGCTCGCTCTGTTGAGCAGTGAGGTGCCTCCTCGATGACGACGGCGACGCTGTTTCTTGGTCAGGACAGCGGTGGATGCTGACCGACTGACCTGAGCCGTGTAATACGTTTACCGACGTCAGCCACTTTGGTACGGCGTCTGATTTCAGTGTTTTGGATGCGGTCCAGCATCCTACCACCTAACATAAAGCTTGAGAGCTTCCACGTTTCAGCACCATAATACTAAAGTAAGCTCCATAGGAGTATTTAAAGTAAAGAAAATATTTGCACTAACGAAGTTGGGCTACCCTGTATTAGCAGCTGTTGCTGAAATGATAAAGTGTATATTTGAGTGATAGTGGTCACGTTTGAGTTGGATAAATAAAGTGTAGTGAAAGGTCTATGAATATGTCGAGTATTGCACAAACAAACACATACAGAAATGCGTTGTAAAATACAGTTGAGAACTCGTCCAGTTACTCTCTTTACCCGACGACGGCAAAGCCAAAAGGAGGGTTGGTTTATGATTTTGCTCAGTAGTCAATCTGTTAATCCAAAACATCTAAACTAATTATTAGAATTTGACGAATGAGGTATCGTTAGGATCGTCTTATCCGTCCACTGGTAATAGGGCATGTGACGTTACACTAAATTTAATATGGCGCCCTTTAGCTAGAGAGAATAACTCACGGATAAAAAATAATAACTGGCCCGTGTGGATCACTTTAAATTGTAAGACTTGATTAGCATATTCCAAAAATACACAGTCAGGTCATAAGTTCTGTCACACAATAAAAACTTTTGAATTTAGAACGCTGGCCACAAAAAAGTTTATTGAATTCGAATTTCGAATTTTTCATGAAAATAAAAATGTGTACTTTTTAGAATTTTCCTCATTTTTAAATATGGAGTGGACACTTAAACACTTCGTTGCGGTTACGCGCCAATTCAGATTTTCGACTTACTGAAAAATTTGAATATAACCAAAAGATTCGTTTATCGTACCATAAAACGATACAATGAAGACTCTAGTGTAGATGACAGGTCAAGAAGTGGTCGCCCTCGCTCTGTTAGGACTCCAGCAGTGATAAAAGCTGTGAAGGCGCGAATTCAAAGAAATCCCATACGTAAGCAGAAACTTTTGGCCCTTCAGATGGGGTTAAGCAGGACCACGGTGAAAAGGGTGTTAAATGAAGACTTACGGGTAAGGGCATATCGAAGAAAAACAGGATATCGTTTGGACGCTCGTTTAATGGACCTGAGACTGAAGAGATGCCGCGCTTTGTTGAAGCGGTACGCGGGATAAAGCATCAGGAAATTCTTTTTTCGGATGAAAAATTTTTCACCGTGGAAGAGAGCTACAACAAACAAAATGATAAGGTGTACGCACGCAGCAGTGAAGAAGCGAGCAACCGTATTCCGCGTGTCCAACGAGGTCATTTTCCATCCTCACTCATGGTTTGGTTGGGAGTCTCTTATTGGGGCTTAACTGAGGTACATTTTTGTGAGAAAGGCGTAAAAACGAATGCAGTTGTGTATCAAAATACAGTCCTCAAGAACCTTGTGGAACCTGTTTCTCATACCATGTTTAATAACAGGCACTGGGTATTCCAACAAGATTCTGCGCCAGCTCATAGAGCTGGACCCAATGGTAATGGACCCAATCTATGGTTGTTAAAAAGGCTAAAATCGCAAAGTAATATCTAAGTACATTTATAGGTATGTTGCACTCGTATATACTAGTTAGGACAATGTTAAGGCCCTTTTTTCGGAAAAATTAGCAACTCGGTTCATGGGCGTTAAAATTTTGGACACAAATAACTAATCTAGGTTTGGAGGTTTCGTCCACATCTAGTACTTCTATCATTACGAAACTTGGTAGTTCAGATGTAAATCTACCAATATGGTACCTTCGAGTTGGTATGATGATGGAGCTCGAAAGGTAGAGTGGAGGACCCTAGGATGCTTTCTTGTAAGCCCATCGAGTCTGGGATCATTAGATTCGTCTTGACTAGTCCTATTTATATCTCCTGGCGATGTTATCATCATCATCATCATGGAGCTGGACGGTAGTAGACGGAACCCTGGCATTCTTAGTTGTAAACCCATCGAGGTTGGGCTCATTTACTTTATCTAATTAGATCTCTGACCTCTTTTGAAAAGGGGTTTTTAGTTTTTAAACAACTATAAATAGTTTGAAATAATGCCTTATGAAACCAAACTAATTTAAAAAAATATGTTTGAAAATGGAATCTACCGCTACAGCACAAGAGCTGTCGGGTTCAAGGTTGTCAGTTTAGAGCCTTAGTTAGTTGGTCATGACACCAGAAGAATCACCCTCAGTGTCTATTTATACTGAGCTAAAGTAAAAGTGGCTCAGAATTATGCTCTTTAAATACTACATCTTTCTGTTATACCCTACAGGGTATACATAGCGAAATCGACTATTCGTAAATTGTTATTCAATATCTAGCTGATAGACTTCTAAAGCGAGTTGCTTGGTAGTAAATTGCTCTGCCTTTGGTAAGAGAAACTAGTTTCGTATAGGGGTTTGCTTTGCCGCCGCCGCAATAGCTTAGCTTCGATCTGGCTCAAGAGGACTTTAGGGTAGAAGAGCGCTATTCTGACGAACGACATAAATCGGCGCTAGAATCGACCGTCTTCTGATGACTGAATTTACCCCAGAGAAGGATGCAAAAGAAAATAAGTAGACATTAATATTCATTATGGTTTGATAGACTTTCTCCTAGACTTTTAAATGTTTCATTTCATCCTATAGCAAATAGTGAACTAATGTAGACTGTCTCACATTCATTCGCATTATTGTATTTTTATTTGTAGCTTTATTCCATTCATTACCAAAAATTTTACTTTTATAGTCAGTAAGAGGGGATTAATGTAGGTATCCTTATAAAATTTCACTTTTTTCGCAAGTATCTATAAGTTTGTATTTAAAAAAAAACTCGTAGGTAGTATTTTATAATGCGCACTTGTTACAAACCACCTGTTTTACATTACTTTATACACATTATACTCGTGGCTATTCCCGATAAGGAGTAAACAGCGCTCCAGGAACCTACGTGGATCCCACGGTTAAATTCAATAAAATGAGGCGCCGAGAAGGTTCATCGGTTGATGTATCGTCGCTATGTCAGAATAGGCTCCACGATTTCTTGGCGTGAATCATGTTAAAGGCATCAATTCGGTACTGCAAGTTTGGTTGTTAGGCAACTAAAATAATTTAAACTAGCTATAAATTATAAATAGTGCAAATAGGGAAAATAATTCGATACCTATATGACCTTTTTAACGGGTGGACGTTTTTTTCTGGCAATGATAGTAGACTTCGCTGCAATGGTTCTTAGCCATGTTTTAATATAATTCGTTCAGTGGTTCGAAAGTTATCAGCAAGTCAGGCAAATTTTATACTGCCAAGCAGTGCAGCGGCGCGATCTGGCCCATTTTTTAAATTTCAACATTTGTTTTATTAATATACCATCTTTTTATAAATCTAAAATTATTTAAATTTTTACCAATTGAGTTGAGGTTAGCTTTGGAAACAGTTTCTACTCTTATAAATTTCCAGTATAATAAATAAGAAATAGATTTGCAAAAACAATGCTAAAAAGGTTCTTATAGCATTATAAAAATAGAACGCCTTAGTCAGCTATTAAATTGTTACATGCAAATTTTTGAGGTTTGTAATAGTTATTAAAACATAAAGAACAACAAAAGCCAAGGCCGGTTTAACCTAATTTTTAAGTAAAGAAATTCGTCAACAGAGTAATAACAGTTCAGAAGCCAATGGAATAATTTACGTTTAAAAGTATTAAACGACAACGTTTTTATGTCATCCGTTATTTTGTTATAAACAGATTAACATATTGCTGAACAGTTATTTAAATACAGTGATGTTCATGGCGTGTGATTAAATACGAGCCTGTTCGGGTTTCTAGTGTTACTCTAGTAATAGTCTTGAGCTTTTGCAATAAGCTCAGGGTTTGATTTAACCAATTTACCGATTTCAAATATGAAGAGACAGGGTACTGGTACTATGTTTAATCTTTTAAATGTTTGTTTGCATGACTCATACGGTGCAATACCACAAATAGCACACACACATATTTTTGGGCAATAAATACTCTGTTTATTTCTGTTCCGTTACCCCAAATTATCAGACCATATCATAGGGCGGATTCTACAAAGCCGTGATAGGCAATCAGTGCGGATTTTTCTCGGCTATTTTATGGAAATGTCTTAGCACAAAAGCAAATATGTTTATCTAATGCCAAACTTTATTAATGTCTTCTTTCCAATTCAAATGTCAATAATAATAATATTAATACCTTGGACACTATTTTACACACATTAATCTAGCCCCAAACTAGGATTCCCTGTATCTTGGGTACTAGATAACGGTACACATACTTATATAGATAAATATTATACTTATATAGATAAACAACCATGACTAGGGTACAAACATCCGTTCTCATCAAACAAATATTTGCCCCCACCGGGACTCGAACCCGGGACCCTTGGGTTCATAGGCAGGGTCACTGCCGTCGTTGCCAATCAATTACAATACCTAAAAATATCATACCATTAGCCTTCTCTGGAGTTTGTCCATTATGATTTATATTTAATGTCATATTCCTATTATATTTGTCAAAGTTATCAAAATTTATTTACTTTATACTTTATTGCACAAAAACAGAAGATACAGATACATCAAAATGGAAACTAGGTGGAATGGAAACAAAGGCGAGCTTATCTCTAAAAAGAGAAATCTTCCAGCAAACCTAATATGGACAGAATACATGAAATAACAGGTAGACCTATGTGCACAACGTTAAAAATATTAAAATAATAAACGAATTACTAATATGTACATAAATACATAATATCAATACAAATAGACAAAATTATACTACATATATATCAAAGCAATATACCTACATAAATCTAGTATGTAAGAGAAAGATAGTGTTCTTTTAAGCGAGTTTTAAAAATAGAAAGTGACGGGCTGTCTCTGATGGCGCTAGTAAGTTTGTTCCAGAGCCTGATAGCTCGTAGTCTGAACCCATGTTCATATGCGTCTGTATTGTGTTGCGGAGTTATAAGCAGTGACCGAGCGTGAGATCTCCGAGGCCTATCCGAGGACAAAAATTCAAAACGATCTCGTAAGAAGACAGGATAGCGAGGATTAAATAAGATGTTATAGAGGCAGATGAGGATATGAGAATCCCGATGAAGACGGACAGGGAGCCACTTTAACTCCCTGCGATACTCAGAGACGTGGTCATACTTGCGCAGGCCGAAGACAAACCGAATCCCGAGGTTTTGAAGTCGCTCGAGTTTGTTCAGTTGCTCTTCATTCGCGCTCACCCAGCATACGTCAGCGTAATCGATCAGGGGAAGGAGAAGAGACTGGGCAAGCGTTATTTTTGTCTGACGGGGCAGGAAGTATTGTAGTAGTTTGAGGGAGTGAAAAGTGGCAAAGACTCGCCTACTGACCTCGCTGACATGCGCTGACCAGGAAAATTGGTTATCGAAGAAAACTCCTAGATTTTTGGCCTTAGTACTATATGATATTATAGTTCCATCATAGGTTATAGGGGCAATGGACAAATTCTGTAACAAGTTAAGGGAAAACCTGGAACCAATAATCAAAGCCTGGGACTTACTAGGGTTGACAAGTAATCCAAAAGAAGTGGCCCAGTCCCTAATTCGCTCGAGATCGGCATTTAACATCCCCACAGCAGACACCATATCACAGGGAGAAAAATCACGATAAATCTGGAGATCGTCTGCGTAAAGATGGTATGATGACGAGAGAGCATCCGAGACGGAATTTATGAAGACGGAGAAAAGAAGAGGAGAGAGAATACCACCCTGAGAGACCCCCGCAACGAGGTCACACCACTCCGTTGAAGTCACCTCCGACCTAATACGTTGCTGGCGACCTCTCAGATAAGAGTCGAACCAGCAAGCAGAGATGGAGAACACATTCAAGGCCTTAAGGATCTCAACGAGGATATCAAAATCAACGCAGTCAAAGGCGCTGCTGAAGTCCAGCAGTGCAAGCACTGTGAGCTGTTTCTCGTCCATCGCATGCTGAATGTCATCGGTGACTTTAAGCAAGGCCGTGACAGTGCTATGACCGGGCCTAAAACCGGATTGCAGTTGATTCAGCAAGTTGTTTGAGCATAAGTAGGAGGATAAATGAGAATGGACAATGGATTCAAGGACTTTGAATAGGATAGGCAGAATGGAAATTGGACGAAACTCTTTAAAAGAGGAGGGATTTGATGTTTTGGGTAATGGGATAACTAAGGCTTTTTTCCACACATTAGGGAAGGAACCATTGGAGAGAGAGAGAAGTTTATTATATGTGTGATAGCTGGAAGAAGCTCGTCAAGTACGTTGCTGATAATTTTGGAGCTGATATTATCGTCACCCACGGCTTTGGAGGAAATGGAGAGCACTGCTTTCTTAACCGCATCAATTCCGACAAGTCTGAAGTCAAATGGAGTGGATGTGGGAGCAGACCTCGAGCGCAGGTGACACAGAGTGGCATTTTTTACGGTGGGATCCATGACGACAGGGGAGCTGAGAAAAAAATGTTGAGACCGTTGAGTTGAGATCAACAATGCCAGCCGCTTGATCCTGAGACTTACCGACACCAAGCGTTCTAAGGAATTTCCATACTTGAGCAGGTGTGTATCTTTCGATATACTCAAATATATGACGGCGCTTGGCATCACGACAGATGCGATTACAGCGGTTTCGGAGGCGTTTGAATATGTCAAGGTTCTCGGCTGTAGGCTCCTTTTTGTAACGTCGGTGAGCCAGGGTGCTGGAAGGTGTTTCACCTTAACCTTCTTGACCGGTGCATGCTTGTCAAATAGTCCCAGAATAATTGCGTTGAAGTGGTGGATCTTATCATCAACGGTCTCACTAGTGATAATAGGTGTCCAGTCAATCGAAGCGGCATCTGATTTAAGGGATGCAGAATAAATACCCTTGAAGCTACGAATGCAAATAAGTTTTGCATTGCTCTTTGGAGTCTTAATCTTATATGAGAGGTAAATCAGGTCATGATAGGAAAAAGGAGAGTTAATTTGTCCATATGTCGCAACGTTGTCCAAATTAGAAACTATCATGAGATCAAGAAGAGAGGGAGTGCAATGAGTAGCGTTGAGAGGAAGAATATGCATATTGAAAGAATTCACAATGGACTGTAATTTAGCAGAGCGGGAATGATTTTTAAGAAAACATGTATTAAAATCGCCGATAATCAGGGTATCATTATAAAGAGGAGTCAGCTCACTAAGCAAAGTCTCAAAAGAGTCAAAGTAATCAATACGAAGTGAGGGACTGTAGAGGACTCCGAGCAGAACTTTACTATGGCTTTATAGGGATATCCGAGCGAAGGTAAATAGCTACGCCGCCATCCGCTTTCCCAACTCTGTCGTTCCGATAGAGCTGGTATCCAGGCAGCGAGTGGATGGTAAAGTCGGCTTGAGAAAGGATTCAGATACAAGAATACCATCTACATGTTTACTACTGAACTACTACTATTATGCTTCTGTTAACAATTATCTTCAGAACGATGGCGTCGTGGTTTATGTTAAAGAGGAACTGAAAGTGGTAATTGAAGAACCCATATGCCGCGATTCAAACTGCCTTGTAATTAAGATGGGAACGGAAACCGCTATCATTGCTATCTATCGGTCCCCCTCTCATAACAATGTTGATGTTTTTCTTGAATCTTTGAACACAATTCTTCACAACTTGAAATCATTCAGTAACGTTGTGATTATTGGCGATATTAATATAAACATACTTCCGGGCAACTCTTTTCACTCTAGGGCGCATGAATATCTCAGTATATGTGCCTCTCATGGTCGTCTTCCCGCTCACTCCTTGCCAACTAGATTGGAAAGAACATGCCTTGACCATGTTATATTAAAAACGAAAAAGCCGTCAATAACCCTAGTTACGAATTCTACTCTGACTGACCATCAACTAGTGTTACTATGTATCAAAAACAAACAAAAAAGGGTTATATTTCAAGCAACTGCACCTAATATAGACTATGCAGGTCTTAGTGTTCAACTAAAAAACATTGACTTGCAACCGATATTCTCCTCCTCGGATGCAAATGAATCCTTAAATAATCTGATATCCTCTGTGCAACAAGCCATTAATCTGAACTCATCCATTATTCAACTCTCACGGAAACAAAAGATTATCAAGCCATGGATAACTCCGGGACTTCTACGCTGTATGAGAAACAGAGACAGGTTGCACAAAAAGTCAAAAGATTCTCCAGGTAACTTTATTTTTTCTACCACATATAAAAGATATAGGAACTTAAAAAACTAAAGAGACTGTACGAGAGAAATCAAATTAAGAAAGCTGGCAATAATCCTAAGGGGCTATGGAAGGCAATCAAGGAAATCACAAACACAACCAAAACGAAAACTGTTGCGACTGAATTGTTAGGGACTGGAAGAAACATTAACACTACTGACAAAGTAAACGACTTTTTTGCTAATATAGGAGAAAATCTAGCTAAAGGAGTTATTAGTAACCGGACTTCCCCTGGAGCAGTACCACTGTTAACTACTACATCTTTTAAAGCAACTACGTCGTCGTTTGTTTTGCTGGAGACAGATCTAGACGAACTAGAGGTACTTATTCTGGGTCTGAAAAACACATGTGCAGTGGGTTGGGATCAAATCTCAAACCGAATCCTTAAACTGAACAAGAATTATTTCATTCCTCCCTTAACCCATATTTTTAACATGTGCCTCTCAAACGGCATTTTTCCTAGGACCTTGAAAAGATCAATGGTGCTCCCCATCCAAAAGTCTGGTGACAGGGACTGTGTTAATAACTACCGGCCTATTTCAATACTTCCATCAATTTCCAAATTGCTTGAGCGCATAATCAACTCAAGACTAGTCAACTACTTTGAAAGCAATAAACTCTTGTCGACGTCACAATTTGGTTTTCGCAAAAGTATTTCCACTGGCGATGCAGTTCACGAACTGACTGATTATATTACAAAAAATCTTGATGAAGGCAAAAATGTAATAGGTATCTTTCTGACAAAAATTGGACCGAATGGGAATCCGCGGAGTCCAACTCAAACTGCTGGAGGACTACCTCACCGCTAGGTCTCAGTTTGTGAGGATAAGTAATTATCAAAGCAGCGATTTACCCATCTCCTACGGTGTACCACAGGGTAGCATTCTGGGTCCGACTCTATTTCTCGCTTACATCAACGACCTATGCGAACTGAATCCTGCTCAGAGAAAAGTTATAACTTATGCGGATGACACGGCTCTGCTCTTCTCATCAAAAACGTGGGAAGATACTTTTAATGTTGCACAGGCTGGTTTCAATAGAGCAACTTCTTGGCTAAGGGAAAACTTATTAACCTTAAATGCAGATAAAACTAGGTTTTTATCTTTCTCAATTCGAAATACCCATAATACAAATGGAGTACTTTTGGCTCATTGTTGTCCTGACCCATCTCTAAATTCATGCTCATGTCCTGCTCTGGTAAAAACCGCCAGCATTAGGTATCTTGGGGTAATAATAGATCAAAATCTTGGATTTAGACCCCATATTGATATGATTAGTGGCAGAATTCGAAAACTCATATATGTCTTCAAAACCCTACGACATGTTGCTGACGGTACATTGATGAAAAGTATCTACCTTGCACTTTGTCAATCTATTTTGGCATACTGCATCACGTCGTGGGGTGGAGCTCCCAAGACCACACTTTTATATTTAGAGAGAGCACAAAGGGTAATCTTAAAGGTCTGCACTTTCCGTCCATTCTTTTACCCTACTGAACTTCTTTTCAGGTCATGTAATGTTCTTACAGTTAGACAACTCTTTGTTTACTTTACCATTTTGAAACAGCACTCACTTATGACATTTGATCCCAAATTATTGATCAAGCGCCGTAACGATAGGGTGTGTCCACAACCTAAAACTTTCCGGACCTCCTTTGCTCACAGATTCTTCCCTTTCCTTGGACCTTTGCTGTATAATAAAATCAATAGAAAAATAGACATTTACTCTCTTACCACCTATCATTTCAAGAAAACCATTTTTAATACTCTTCAAATTCTGAATTATGACCAAACTGAACAACTACTAATGACTCACTTGACAATGATTAGGTGCTAAACATCAATCTTACCTCTTATATTAATTCCTGATAGTAATAATATGTGTACTTTTTGTAATTGAATCTGTCTTACTTTGTTTTGCACTCCTTGACATTATTAAATATATTAAAGAGTATGGTACCAAAAAGCATATCAAGTACCTGTAAACTCCTCACCACACACCCTCTCACACACACTCATTCACACTCACGATATTCAAAGAGAGGTCTCTCTTATACTCACCAAGGCCTTAAGCCTATGTAAATTTTGCTCCCTTTTGTAGTTTATTTTTCCTGATTTAGCTGTACTTGGTCTAATGAATAACAGGTACTGATTTTTCGTAATGTATAGCACTTATACTGTAATTATTAGGAAGAGCGCTGAATCCTGAAATACAGGTTAACCACCTAGCTCAGGTTCAGATGTTTTCTGTTTTTACTAGAGTTCAAGTAATGCTTTACATGTATTAATTAAGCTCAAACATATTCTAGTGTAATACCTCGTTATGATAAATAAATAAATTATTATTATTAATTATTATTATGAACGACTCGAGTAGGTCCGGATAACTGGAGTGAATGCTCTGGGCGTTAATATGAACAATATTAAAATTATTCCCCAGGCCCGCAAAGACAGACGTAAGTTCGACGGATAGCGGTCTCTCCACAAGGGAAATATCGCTCTCCGCACTAATATAGTCATCACTTGAAGAACATGAGAAGGAAATGTTATCAATATTACATAAACTATCCATACCAAATAAAATAAATATATATTAATTATATAATATATATGCTACAATGCGTTATCTAACACAAAATAAAACTACAACTTCACTATTAAATAAATATTGACCTATACCCTAACCACACAGGAGTGATGAAAGGAATCTGGTAAATAATAAGATCCCATAATATAAATCACAAAAGACAAAAACACACAGGGCAAAAGTCATGCACGTTTGTTTTGTAGACCAGCGAGTCAAGATAAAAAAAAAATACAAAATTTATAGGTTCGTAGACGATGCGGTTTAGCAGAAATCGGAACACAACTTTATATTTAAAAAGTGAGCCCAGGGTGACATTTCATGACAGTGACAGATTGACAAAATGCAAGGAAAAAACATATTAATTTATAGTCGGGCAAATGCAAAGAAGTTCGAAGAATAAATATACCTACCTCCCAAAGCATTGCACAAGAGAATAACCAGCATAGGACTTGTAAAATGAGGTCGTATCGCTGAAGAACATGGCACGGCGAGCATCTGAAAACCACACTCCGGCTAACTAACCCCACATCACCAATCACTTTGCAGCCCGAGCTTGAGACGCACCTCTCCTCGTAACGACGCCTTTGACGGTACCCGCCGAAGTCTGCGCAGTAGGTTTCTTCCCCTTGTCGGCTAACTGTGGGGCCTCCTCACTGGTGTAACATCCCCCTTTCTATATATTGTCCACCCTTCTTTTAAACGCAGTCTTTTATTAATTGTAATGGCCAAATAAAATAGATCGTCTAGTAAATTAGAACTCCTACTACTTGTGAAACCAGTAACCCTAATTCTAGAGGTATGAGTAAGAAGTGCTGTCAACTTTGACAATAGATTTTAAACAAGGAATGTTTTAAATTGAATATTTAGTAATTTTCAATTTCAATAAAAGATATATACTTAAATATGTCCCCACTAACAAGAATGATACAGATTAATATCCATTAAATGATTAATAACCTTATAAAGCAAATTCATATAAAAAATGTCATAGTATATTTTGAGTATTGACTAAAATTAAATAAAAAATGATAAATATTAAAATAATAAAAGGAAAATTTGATATTCATAAAATTTTGGGGAAGAAACCCCTACCACTTGATTCGGTCTTCTACCCAGATAATTCTACGAAACCAATTAATTTGTAGTTCTGATACTCGTTTATAAAAAGAGTAGCGTATAAGTATTCTGAATTGGATTTAGTCATAGATTCACCGGATTGGGATGGGGTATGACCGATCAGGATGGGATTATAGTTTGTGAATGACATTCAACTGTCTCATCAGTCAATATCTGATATTTATGTAGTAAGATTATATTAAATATTTTTCCACATATAGAAAACTATAAACATACACAATGAAGTTTCACTGGTTGTTTATGTTACACGTTATGTGTTTCAATAAAGACTTATTTGTCTTTTAGTAATGCAAAATAGCATAGAGTATAAAATATTTCTGCACATCCATAGAAGTGCGTAAGTAGCATGATTCATTTTAAGGTTAATGAATTGACCTTCAATCTACCATCAGCAGATCCAAACATGATATTGTTACTTCGTAAAGTGCGAAGATATAAGTATATGTATCCGTATAGTAATATAAATATGCACATCTGAATAGAGCATAACTGTGAAGTCGAACATATCAAATTGAAAACGTTGTTGCAGAAATTTGTCAACTCAGTAACTACTTTCAATAAGTTTATAGTCTCATTGACTCCAAATACTACAATGTAGTGCTTTATTAATATTTCAAACTTCATTCCACGTCGCTGGAATAACCACAAATTGAATATTAATTCAAACTCTCAATTTCATTCAACATAAATATGAATAATGTGACAGTTGACTGACTTTATCTAGGATTCAGGTAAAAATAGAGTATATAAGGACAGATATTACTTAATACGAGAAGTAAATAAATTCCTTTAAATAACAGACATTAACAGGGAGAGGGATAGGAGTAAATAAATAAGGAATAAAATGTTAGTAAAACATAAGTATACCCTATTGAGAACCCCATAATATTCTATTATTTTATTACCTAGTTATTTATATATAAATATATATATATATATATATATTTAAACCGAATATCCCACGTTATATTATAGGTAGGTACTCCCGGAAACATGGTTTAAAAACAATAAAAATATATCTTCCTTTCCTCACATAAGTAAGTATGGGTACTTATTCTACATAGGTAATTAACTTAGAAACCTCAATCTAACGTTCTATCTAACCATGTACCTATAGATAGGTACCTATATCCATTGAGCTAGTAGTTCAATGCCTAAAACTGCTCAATCAACAACCCGTGATATCTATCGAGGCATTGTTAATTCCATAATCGTATTTAATACCTACATTCATTTCGTCATACCCCTATGACGTCATATGCCAATGTCAATTCGTGTCCTACCAAACATATATTTAGGTACCTACTTGCTAACGAAAGTATTTCACAAAGATATGTATTTAATTAAACGAATTTCCTATTAAACTTCCTAATTAAAACATCGCATTACTTCCCCTCATAAAGAATACACAAACTATACATACATTGCGTTTATACATAGGCACATACTCTGATCCTATTGTCCTCGGCCGGGAATCGATCTCGTGGTCACTCGTATTGTAGGCAGAATCACAACCACAACACCTTATTCTTTTAACTAAGGTAGGTACCTAAGTATCTTATAAGAATTCTTCGAATCATTATCTATCTTTTGGTTTCCCAGATACATAATAATACTTTGGACACTATCCACACCCGTTGCTCCAGCCCCAAACCAGGACTCCCCGCATCCTGGGCACCAGACAACACGTAAATATATACACAAATATTAAACCCAGATAGACAAACAACCATGACCAGAGTACAAACATCCGCACTCACCGGACAAACCCTTGTCCCCACCGGGACTCGAACCCTGGCTTCGTAGGTAGGGTTTTTGCCGACCCATAGGTATATATCCGTACCGCCACACGTTGTGAGCGATCACCTTGAATGCGCAGTAGTCACCTTTCAATATCTGTACATACGCGCAGTAATTCCCGCCAAAACTTCGCCCAACGTACTCTATTCGTGGCGCGGCTTGTATATAATTAACATTATAAAATATGTAAGTACCTAGCTAGGTACTGCTATTGAAATAACCTGTTGATCCTCTGACTTTCCGTTTGTGATAATTATAGGTAACTAGTGGATTCAACAGTTTTGAAATAATATGAATAAACCCTACGAGTTAACCGAACGATTCTATGAATAGTAAATTTAACAATATAACCAGCTAACCATTAATTTAATGTCAGACGGAATTTAACCCTCACGCATTTTTATTGGAATATTTCTCCAATTGGAAAGATTCTAATACCAACGATTGCGAGTATCTTATCTAGATGATTTGGCCAAAGTAGTGGGTGACTGCAGACGTTGTGATAGTAATAACCTAAAGTTCTTTTTAGAGTGGTTTTGGTTAAACAGTATCGTCATGAGGTTCCCCAGCCAGTGATGAATATAAGTGACATACTTAAACATATTGATAATTATCGAGTCCGTGCTTATTAGAATAAATTCCAAGTAAAAAAGCATTTTTAAAAGGCATTTCGATTACATGTGTTTATAAAGGAGGGTTTGTGCTAGAGCTCATGTCCAGAAGGGACACGGGCCCTAAGGTCGGTCCCTTTAACCCCGCCTGACGCCAGTGGAGGTCAACCGAGTTCTACGGACCCAAGACAGACGAAGTCAGATTTAGCGAAGCAAAATAAGCTTAAATCTTATAAAATAATGCTTACAATCACTCAAATTGTAAACACAATTTATAAGTAAACTTAGGATTAACTATGTGTTCATTAGTACGCTTTTGGCGTTATCTTTCACCTGTTTTTTGGGGCCATCCTCTCCCCACTCATTCCCATACACAATCTACGTGACCGCATTATTTTAAGACAGCTGAAGATCCGGAATTAGCCAACTGAACACACCAGCACCCAGAGACCGCCCGAATCTACTCAAATCCCTTCAACTACATATTGACTATTTGGGTTATATTTTTTTATATGATTTGATTTTGTGATATCTCCCATCCATCAGTCCAACATGTTTGCTGATCGGTTACGGGACATTTTTATTTGCACCTACCCGTCTCTTAAGTTTTATTCCGTAACCATGTTGATGTTAATCCAGATATTTTATATACCAATTAGTCAAGAAAAGAAAGATCAAAACAGCCACAATCAAAAAAAATATTTAGTTTGTTAGATAGTTTTATAAGTATTTGGGTATTTCAAGAGTGAGAAGGAAATAACATAATTATTTGTAATCATACGAATTGCAGATACCTGTTTGTTACATGAACCTAAATAATCGTGTTTGTCTCCCTAACTACATAACCTCGACAACCTAGGTTTAGCCGCAACTAAACTCCTGTCTAGCCTAGTCTAAAATCCTAGTGTTATACCACGTCCATCATCGACACCACTCGAAAATGGTTGAGTTTGATTTGAATGTGTTTGTATGTTTAATGACTGTGTGTGTGGGAATTTCAAAACTCGCTACACGAAAGGAATGAGGAGAGGATTAGCCCGCAAATATCCTAAGAGCCAATCCAGGAGCCCTATGGTGAAGGAAAAAGGAAATTAGGGTCGCTCCAAGCCCAGACTCAGACTCAGATAAATTACCTACAAGTTCTTATCTAACGACCCAAGGATAGTTTTGGAATTTAGGGTAGGTTGATTTAAAGAATAGGAACCGAGGAATATCTCGGCGCTTCAGACACTCACGAAAATCCACTGCAACACGCAATCACAACTCTCCCAGTTCAAGACGCGTAAAACGGCGAATCGAACTGTATAGAATTCCCGAAAGGCGTGTGTCACAGTAGTTTGACGCGGAGACTGAATGGCTCCCCCTCTGAGTCTTAACTCACACTTCACTCGACGACCAGCAACAAAAAGCCCCTTCTCATCTCGACCCATCCCTTTTATATTTTCTCTTCCCACCAAAACGTCCTACCCCAGACATGCTCGCCAAAACACCATCTCAAACTCCGCGAGTCATTCTCATTGGTTCGTTTCGTTTCCTTTCGAAACTCAGTGCTCTGATTGGTTACTGGTCTACACCGTATACACACTTTATATTTTAGATCACACAGTTCAACTAGAAATAGACTCTATAACATCGTAAAATAATCTAAATAAAATAATACTAATTTTTTTCTTCTATATAAAACATCTTATTGCTGTTATAGTGAATAAAGTTCTTATTTGAGTTAAACTGTCTGGAATTTAAAGGCGATCGACCGCCATCTGTACCTCCATCATTGAACTAACTACGCATCTGTTTGACCCACCAAACTATATCGTAACTAAACACCCTTACGTATGAGTTTCGATTGAATGAGCCATGGCAAATGCGACACTTCAAAACAACATCACAAATGTGTAAAATGGTCATAATTTGACATCCACTGAAAGTAACGGTGAAGTTAAACCATATTCATTTTAAATTTATGATTCACAACTTATTTCATAGCTCTTAAAGTTTACCCACATTTTGGAGACTTTTTAAAAAAAATAATATTTCTACCTACTGAGAAATAAACCAAATGTTTGTTTCGTCACACCATCCATTAAAAGATGTCGCTTTATTATTTCATAATTAATCTGGCGCATTCTACGTATAGATTTCTAGACTAGATAAATAATGACGATTATATAAGTAATAGGCAATTACTGTGACGACATATTCAGTAGTTTAAACAAGGTAGAAAACATTTACAAAGATGCATGATAAGCAATTAACTTCTAGGACTTAAATTTAATTAGCACAACCCGACACTCCCGAATAGCTATTCAGAAAGGACCCACAAATTAATAACCCAAAACCAAAGGTAAAATAGAAAAAGAAAAGTTGACAACGGAGAATCGAACCTCGAACCTTAATATTTCAAGTCTGGTAACAACGCGATGAGCCACTTGAGCTTATATGAGGCCTTGTGAAATTTGCGATGCCTTCGATAACCACTAATCTCCATAGTTATGTTTATACCAAATTTATCTTGCCGCTTAATTGAGCATTGGTCAACACCAATCTTACATCACCGTTATTTGTTTGGTTTAAGAATATTTGGCTTCTCTTTTGCAGTTCATAGTTGAATCATTAAATCACGTTGCCCAAACCTGCCAACGCCTGCCAACTTTTTATAGCAAATAAAAAATGTGTCTCAGATCTTTACATTTCCGTTACACTGGGGAACATGTTCATGAGCGGCCGCAACTCAGCATTCGATCTTCTGGCGAGTCTTGTTGGCAGGTGAAGGAAGATTCGGCCATCGGAAGTCCATAAGTTATTGACCCCGAAGTGTTTTCGCGCTGCCATGAACACATCATGCCGCGACCTTGTGAGGAACTCCGTTATGGTGATGCCGGAACCCTTGAGGGCTTTCTTCGAGTCCCACACCTCGCTACGTGCTTTGTAGGATGCAAAGCGCACTAGGAGGGACCTAGTCTTGGCCCCCTTATTTATATTCATCGTTTTATTTAAATTTACTAGCAGATTATTATTATTTAACCAATTAATATAGAGGTAATTCATTTTAATGCGTCGGTGAAAACATAAACACAACTATATATATGATATACATAATTCAAAAATATAACAAACGGAAAGAAAATCAAGATCACACTATCACCAAAACAATAACTCCAATCAGCTGATTGGTTGACGTTTGACATCTGACTTCCATCGTTTTGATACTGCATCGATCCAACAAAATGTTCCGAAATCGCACTCACGTCCATCTATCGTAGATTAATGGAACTACGCAAGAACGACCTACTGCAAAGATCCATACAGAAGGAATCATTCCGTTTACCGCTACTCACCGACAGAGGGCAGCACCGAATGCTCCCTGTATTTACGATAACGCCGACAGAGAAAATAAAATCGTGTGAAGCATTGGTACGAGCCGCGGACATCGAAACTTTTGTATTCTTTTTTTTCTTTGTTTTTTATTGGGAGCGCGTTATCGAACAATGTATAAATGCAAGGCTTGCTTGGAGGCGGCCTACCCTTCAGAGTTGTTGAAATGTGTGATCTGCCGTAATATATTTCACCATAACTGTGTTAATATAACCCAGGCATACTACATGGCTAACATCAATAATCTAAAAATTGAATTCAAATGCCCAACTTGTCGCGGCGAGACCACCCGAGATCCATCCAATGACAACATTACTCAAAGAAAGCGAAAAGTAAACCCAAAGGAAGAAGCGTCGCTGCTATCATCCATAGAGTTTGGAGACACAATAAGTGAAACACAAATGCTTGCCAATGAAACCCTCAACCGAAGTTGCCCGGAAAGCATGTCACAAACTAAAGAAAACGCTATAGAAAAGATAGAATATCTCAATAACAAAATTTCTCAGCTAGAATTAAAATTAGCAAGTGCAGATGGCGAAATCGAGAGATTGGTGGCGGAAAATTATGCTCTCACGAAAACAATATCAAAGCGAGACGCAAGAGTGAATCAGCTATTGAGTATATGCCGAGCATCACCCCAGCGGCAAAAGTATGTAAATAATAATGCAACCACTGACGAGTTCACGCCTTCAAAACTCGGCCATAATGGATCAAACTTCAGCACACCTATACATACATCTACCTGCAACAAAAACATAAAATCTCCAAAAAATAAATCAGATAGAGAGCCCCAGAGCTCTACAAGCACACCAACCAAAGCGACTTTAGAGCCGAGAAAAGCGGACAGCCCAAATGAATGCAGCCCAAAAATACCCAAAAATACAGTGCAGAGATCCGACGAGTCCTCTATATCAGCCGAATCAAACGCAAGGGCGAAGAAAAACAAGATTTGTTTGTTAAGTACAGATAGATTTAATGGAACGTTAGCAATCGCACAATCAAATTTCGAAGGGTCATACGAAATATGCCATTATCTCATGCCTAATAGAGGCATAGAACAGCTTTTGCAAGGAGTAGAGTCAAAGGTAGCCAACTTTTCTATCGATGATTACATCATAGTTCTTTTAGGAAGCGAAGATTTTAAATACACAGGAAAATACCACGACCTAGTTTTATCGATTAGAGAAATACTACTTAAAGTCACTCATACAAATGCGTTGTTATGCGTGCCAACCTTTAAGCAAGGGAACAGAAATTTTGATATCTTCAACTCCAGAATAGAGGCTTTTAATAAACTGCTTTGTATAGATATCATGAAGCATGAACACGGTTATTTAGTAGACTCTAATTTGAACCTTTATTACGACCACACCATGTTTAACCCTCACAGCGGGGTTTTGAATAAAAATGGATTGAAACAGGTATTCCTTGATGTAAAAGCGAAAATTGATGACATAAGCGATTGGTATAATAATAACGAGATTGTGTATAATAATAACGAAAATCTAAACGCTAATGTAGAGCTTTTTCGAGTCAATTCATCCCACTAAAATGTCAAAATTTAACATACTATACCAAAATATGCGAAGCTTAAAGAATAAACGCCATTTATTGGAAGCTACCCTAGACCATATTAAGAACATTAAGGCAATTTGTATTACGGAAACATGGATTACAACGTCTAAAAAGGACCTCCTAAGTATTGAAGGTTTTAATTTGGCCAGTAGTTTCTGTCGCTCAGAGCGAGAGGGTGGAGGCGTATGCATTCTATTAAAAAACGATGAAGACTGCAAAGAGCGAACTGATATCTCAAATTTGGCCGTAGAGTCTATTTTTGAAATATGTGCAATAGAGTTGCCCAAAATAAATGTAGTATTAGTGGCTCTGTATTGGCCAGATAGCAAGAGGCAGCCTGAAATGTTTTATGAATCACTTTCAAAGCTCTTGCAATTATTAATGATCAAAGATAGAATTAAAAATATTATTATAGGCGGGGATTTCAATATAAACATTCTCGATCAAAATAATCTAACGACTAGGCTATTAAACTTAATGAAAAACTTCAACTTCTTTCAACTGGTAAACGAACCAACAAGAGTTACGCTAAACACCTCTACATGCATTGACCTAGTTTTCAACAACGTACATGATCCAAATGTCAAAGTTAGCGCAGAGGTAAAAGAATTAGGTTTGTCGGATCACAAAGGAATTTTTATAAGCATACCTTACACTAATAAAGATAATAAAGAACAATGGTTTACATTTGAAAGAATTTTTAGCGAACTTAAAAAGCAAGAATTTAAATTAGAAGTTAGTAAAGTTAACTGGAACACTGTTTTTGATATAACGGAATCTGTAAATGAAAACTATAACAAATTCCTTGACAGAATTACTATTATTTTAGACAAGATTATCCCAAAATCTAAAATTATTATTAAAAACGATCATAAAAATACATGGTTGACAAAAGGGCTAAAAATATCTTGCAAAAACAAACGGCTTTTAAAAATATTTACCTCGCAGACAGACAACACAATTTTAAACAATTATTACAAAAAATATGAAAAACTTTTGAAAAAGACTGTAGCCAATGCTAAGAAAATTCATTTTAAAAATAAAGTATTAAAATCAAATAATATCATTAAAGCTATGTGGCAAGTAGTTAATATTCGAACTAATAAAACCAAGAAAAAAGTAAGATCAAACATACAACTAAATATAAATAATAAAACTACCAATGACCCCCTCATAATTGCCAATTATTTCAATGCATATTTCTCATCAGTAGGTGCTCCTGGTATAAACCCACCCAAGGGACGACCGGTACTATCTCCAACGTATAACTCAGTATTTCTCCATCCAACTACACCATCTGAAGTTTTTTCATTAATACGGAAACTAAAAAGCAAAAGAAGTTGTGGTTTTGATGAGTTACCTCCAACGCTGATAAAGGAATGTGCATTGGAACTGTCCCCACCTTTGTCTTTTATTATTAATCAGTCTTTTACACAAGGCGTCGTACCAGAAAAACTAAAAATAACTATAGTAAAACCTTTACACAAGAGCGGCAGCCGTAGCGATTGTAATAATTATCGCCCGATTGCTCTTCTTCCCACCTTTTCTAAAATAATTGAATCCGCTATGTACAAACGTATCTACAATTTTTGCGAAAAATTTAATATATTCAACAATAATCAGAATGGTTTCCGTAAGGGTCGATCGACTACATTAGCAGTAATTACATATGTTAACGAGATTTTAAAAATACTGAACGATAAAAAACATGCCATTGGAGTTCTCTTAGACATGAGCAAAGCTTATGATCGAGTCTTATACGGAGCTCTTTTGGAAAAACTCTATGGTGTGGGAGTGAGGGGTATTGCTTTCAACTGGTTTTCATCGTACTTGCGCAACCGAATACAATATGTTGATATAGAACATTATAACTCAACTACCAAGCGAATCGGTAAAAAACGATCAAATGAAGTAGAATTAACCAAATCGATCCCGCAGGGTAGCGTGCTCGGATGTTTACTTTTTTTAATATATATAAATGATCTACCTAATACTATTAATATACCATGTACGCTATTTGCAGATGATATATCCCTGATTTTTCCTAGTCAAAACGTAGAGAAATTAACTATAGATCTAAACTCACACCTAAATAGAATTAAAACTTGGTTAGATGACCATAACTTAGAAATTAACTTTAACAAAACCAAATTAATGGAATTCAGACCTTACCAAAAACGACCCCTAGATATTATAAACTATAAATTTAACGGAACTGTAATAGAAAATGTAGAGACTTCTTGTCTCCTAGGTATCAATTTAGATAATAATTTAAATTGGAAAAGCCACATTCTAAAGATAACTGGTAAGCTCTCAAGCTTTATATATGCCCTATCAGAGCTGAAAAAAACTACAGACCTCAGGACGGCAACATGCGCTTATCATGCGTATGCACAAGCCTGGCTTAGGTACGGTATAATTCTTTGGGGCAATAGCACAGAAGCAAAAAACGTCTTTATATTACAAAAAAAATGTATTAGAATTCTGGCTAATATAGACGCGAGGACGAGCTGTAGAAGATATTTTGTGGAATATAATATTTTAACTATGACAGCGCTCTATATTTTAGAAATCAGCGTCTTTGTCAGGAATAATATGCCTCTTTTTCCACAACATACTCGCCCTGAGGGCCTTAGATCACAACAACGCCTAGCCACCAAGATTGCTAAACTAGAAATCATAAACTCTGGTCCCCACTCAATGGCAGCAAAAGTTTTCAATGCTCTACCATATCACATACAAAATATAAAAGACAATACTTTATTCAAAATAACCCTCAATAAGTACTTGATCCAGAAATGTTACTATTCTCTTCAAGAACTTTTCAGTGATAATTAATGTTAAAGTACACAATAGAAAAGAAAATATGTATAATTAAATAATACTAGAAATAGACAATTATAAGCTAGCAATTAAGGAATTAGTTTAATCATATTGTAGTGCCCTTACAGGGTGTCATGTACCTCTCGAATTACATATAAGAACTGTAATGACACATGATTATTGCAATAAAGAAATCTGAAATCTGAAATCTAATAGTTGCATTAATGTCTGATTCATGAAGTGAAATGTCATCAGTAATCACGCGAGATACATTTATCGAAATATCATCAGCGAATAGAATGCAATTTCGATTAGTAACTTCCGGCAGGTCATTTATATAAAGTAAGAAAAGAATAGGTCCGAGCACACTGCCCTGAGGAACGCTAAGTTTATTACATTTAAGCTCGGATTTATAACAATTTACCTCATATTTTTCATTAAGACGACTTATTTCTACATTCTGTTCCCTATTGTCCAAGTAAGTCTGAAGCTAGTTTTGTGCTCAGCCTCTTACACCATTTGCCTTGAGTTTTTGCGTTCGATTTTGTTGCACATGAGTTATTAATATATGAACTCATGTGCAACAAAATCGAACGCTTTGGACATATCGAAATATAGTACTGTACTTGAAGTTACTTTACTTTACTACGTTACTTAGTTTTTGACGTCTATATTGTGAACAATTTGGTGTACAAGTTTGAAAGTTACCAAGGTAGTCGACTTATTTTTCTGAAATCCATGCTGCACTGATTTAAATTCATTATATTTTGTGAAAAAATCATGCAATCTAACATGCATTGCTTTTTCAAAAATCTTTGACAATACCTATTTCTGATCTCTTACCCGTTTTATACAACGGCTTTACAACAGATATTTCTATTATCTAATAAATATTTCTTGATCATTTTTCAAGAAACACAAACTCTGAGGTAAACTTTTGCCCGAAGGTAACAACACCGAAATAAAAGCGCATAATTTAGAAAGTACTAACTTTTCTTGGTTTTTCTTGGCATTGAGGATAAAAAGTGATCCTAGATATTAAAGAAAAGTTGTAACTGAACATAATAATTAAGCATTCAAAAGCTTTTTACCTAAGTAAGGAGTAACAAAATTGGATCACTTAATCTCCCTTCATTTAGTTTTTGTTAAAAATTTCACATAAATACTTAAAAAATTAGAGCACCTTGTGATAAATCCAAATCCTTATAATATAAACTACCGGAATTCGGGTCATTTATTGATATTTTAATTTAAGACGACTTTTTGAAAATGTGGAAGAAAAAACAAGAAACGCTAAACTGCTGCTGGACAAATTGCAGCTGCTGGACAGAGGGTTTTAACACCGAAAATTTTGTCTCATTTTTCTGCAGTAGTGGTGGTATCTCTTTTATTGAAGGGCTCAACCCCCATTTTTGATAACTAAAGTCCATGTAGACGAAGTTACAGGCATGAGCTAGATATACATAAATGCACCCCAGGATTGATGTTATATCTGAGGTTTAAAACTAAAGCAGGTTCTAACTTCAACTCGTGATATAAAGGTCTTTGAATTATTCATATTGAGATCGAGAGTGGTGGGATTTTAAAAGCTGCTAGATAATTCGATCATGTATGAATGCTTTTGGTTAACAAGTTTTTCTTGTAGAATCTTTGTATGTACTTATGGTGTGATGATCGTGTATTGAGTAAAAATAAGACATTTTTAGTACACGACTACTCTCTCGCGAAACTTGCGAATAGCGAAGTTTGCATCTCAGATATAAATGATGCCAAACATATTTATTTCAATCTGAGTCACGTAAATCTTAAGAAGTAAAGTGGTTTTCCGAAACCTTAACTTATTTTAGAAGCCACTACGATCTAAACAGTGAATTCTGTGAGAGACGGTCGTTCCCACCGAAATGAGGCTCCAGGATTACTGAATAATACAACAATTGTATACCTTACGCCGGGAACGGAGCTGTTATATCGAGATTCATACCCGGAGAAGCATAAGACCAATTGTCTACAGTCAACACAACACTGGGATCGGGGCGATTATATTTTCAGTAGACTCGAGGCTCAGACTTGCAGCCCACACCCTAGGTTTAGAATTTTGGCGGGCGATTCAGCATACTAATAATACGAATTTCCATTGAACAAAAACTAAGATGTAATCATGTTTATAGTTTATTACATTACATTTACAAATAGGTACATGTATTGCTTTTGGCGCCATACTAGGATGATATATATGGACTTAAAAAAAACGAAGAAGTATAAAAATGTCTAACTAATTAATTTGGATAGCCTGTGTCGTGGGAAGCAGAACAGCGAAGTCACAAGTACATTTTTTGTGTTAAGTACCCATAAAGTACAATGTAATAATGAATATGCTACCGTAAAACATGTTTTCAGTTAGGACGTGTTTTCGCTAGTTAAAACTAGTTTTTACTAAGTGTCTCAGATAAAACTAGAACTTCCTAGTAATTACTAGAGTTTACTGATATATATGAATGTAAAACTAGTTTAAACGTAAACTGTGATACAGTGAAAACCCGAATGAAAACCATGACGACCCGAATGGCCGAGTCGGTTGTGACCCTGCCTACGAAGCCAAGGGTCCCGGGTTCGAGTCCCAGAGGAGGCAAATATTTTTTGATGAAAATGGATGTTTGTACCCTAGTCATGGTTGTTTATCTATCTAAGTATAATATTTATTTATATAAGTTTGTGTATCGTTGTCTAGTACCCAAGATATAGGGAATCCTAGTTTGGGGCTAGATCTATGTGTGTAAATAGTGTCCAAGGTATTATAACGGGTAATTACCCGTTATTAGTTAGAACACGTTTTCACAAGTCATATCTAGTTATAACTTCCTTAGTTAAAACTAGCAATTCCTAGTAATAACTAGAATTTCAAGCTGAAATAGTTGCTACAGGTCACTTTCTGTCCAAATACCAAAGTTAGGTTGTGTTAGGTCACAACTTCATGTACAAGTTGAAGCCGAGCGAAGCGTACTTTTAGCCCTTTTGTAACAGGCTGTCCATTTCCCAAAACACCCGTTCCCAAAATTTTTATTTTTTTTTATTCATAAGAATGAATGTTTTTGACCACGTAAGAACGTGGTCAAAAATATCTGACTACGAAGTTTGTCATAGGCATAAAGGCGTGTTCAGGTGTATTTTTGTCCCGGGTTTTAAACAGATGTAAAACTCTTCTGCATTAGGCGCACATGCATATGTTTTGGGTGCTCGTAATATTTTATGGTTTTTATCCAAAGTAACTGATGAAGCACAATCCTCTCTTATACAACGCCAATAAGAGCAACCACTCGATTTATTTTTTGTGTGAAGGTAATATCGGTAAACGGATTAGCAAAGAATCCTTTCCCTTTTGGGTTTTTATAAATTTAATATCCGTATTTACCGTACTAATTATTTTATACTAATGAATGAAACCAATAAATGAAAAAATAAAAGTACATATACCTCTATACACAGTCAGGTCATAAGTTCTGTCACACAATAAAAACTTTTGAATTTAGAGCGCTGGCCACAAAAAAGTTTATTGAATTCGAATTTCGAATTTTTCATGAAAATAAAAATGTGTACTTTTTAGAATTTTCTTCATTTTTAAATATGGAGTGGACACTTAAAGAAGACCGTGTCGCAGTTATTGCGTTGCATCGTTGCGGTTACGCGCCAATTCAGATTTTCGACTTACTGAAAAATTTGAATATAACTAAAAGATTCGTTTATCGTACCATAAAACGATACAATGAAGACTCTAGTGTAGATGACAGGTCAAGAAGTGGTCGCCCTCGCTCTGTTAGGACTCCAGCAGTGATAAAAGCTGTGAAGGCGCGAATTCAAAGAAATCCCATACGTAAGCAGAAACTGTTGGCCCTTCAGATGGGGTTAAGCAGGACCACGGTGAAAAGGGTGTTAAATGAAGACTTAGGGCTTAGGGCATATCGAAGAAAAACAGGACATCGTTTGGACGCTCGTTTAATGGACCTGAGACTGAAGAGATGCCGCGCTTTGTTGAAGCGGTACGCGGGAAAAAAGCATCGGGAAATTCTTTTTTCGGATGAAAAAATTTTCACCGAGGAAGAGAGCTACAACAAACAAAATGATAAGGTGTACGCACACAGCAGTGAAGAAGCGAGCAACCGTATTCCGCGTGTCCAACGAGGTCATTTTCCATCCTCGCTCATGGTTTGGTTGGGAGTCTCTTATTGGGGCTTAACTGAGGTACATTTTTGTGAGAAAGGCGTACAAACGAATGCAGTTGTGTATCAAAATGCAGTCCTCAAGAACCTTGTGGAACCTGTTTCTCATACCATGTTTAATAACAGGCACTGGGTATTCCAACAAGATTCTGCGCCAGCTCCAGCAGACTGAAAACGGGTTCTAACTGCAACATATATAAAAAGTCGCATATAGTAACATTATCACTTTCTTCTGAGTATTTAGTATATATATAATAGTAGTATATCATAAGAACTGAGTATATTAGTTTAATAGTAATTATGTATTTAATTTATTAATATGTATCTAAGTTCTCGTTTATTTCGTCATATTGTTGTATACATAGGTCTACCTCTGCTCAGCAATAAAACTTTTCCATCGTAACCTGTTTTGCTGGAAGAGATCTCTTATTAGAGATAAACTCGCCATTGTACACTATTTTTATGTAACTCT
The DNA here is from genome assembly GCA_949825045.1 of Argyresthia goedartella. Lineage (NCBI taxonomy): Eukaryota > Metazoa > Arthropoda > Insecta > Lepidoptera > Argyresthiidae > Argyresthia > Argyresthia goedartella. The sequence goes on from OX463815.1 coordinate 22,507,855, forward strand.
TGTTTTTTATATAATTTGAGTGCAATAAAGAAATTTTGAATTATGTATCCAAAAATACCAAAATCAAAAATGGCGTTGCTGGGAAGATGCTTGCCAGGCCTAAATTTAATCTTAATTGTACTCCTTAGTTTTTGAACGACGCCTTTTTTTCTTTAGTTCTAATTAGGTACCTATTCTCAGTCGTCCATTTCTAAATCAAACTCCACATTGTAATGCAAGAGTCACAAAACATATAAAACTGAGTTATTCGTCTCAGTATAAAACTCTATTTTGTACTACCGAGCTGCTTCATGGTACAGTGCTCTAGTACTTACAAGTAATATAATTCAACCCAGAGGACCGTGGGAGTGGGTGGGGTGGGAGTGGAAGTGCTGCCCTTTGCTACCTAGAAAGAATTTGATCAAATAAAGCTCACTTTTCACGGATTACTTACTTCTTTGTTAATGTAGTTTAAACACAGCGTCAACATCGATGCATACCGAACAGAGCATACGAAAAGACTTGTCTACATTAGCTTACAACTTTTAATCTTATAGATTTCAAATGGAGTCGTGTGGCATGCTGATGTTACGCAAGCATTTGCGAGCGTGTACTTATTAGGTTGGGCACAATTTTGTTTTGTACAAGGCAAATGAGAACTACCAATTAGACTCAACTACTGTAGGTGTATGTAAAGTTTACTCTCTCGTTAACACAAAGCAGAATTGCTCCTCACATCTGGTTAGCTATTCATTGGCTCACCCGGTTAAGCTGTTAAGGGTAGCTGGCTAGATAAGTTCACATTACATCACTTTTATATTGATGCAATTGAGGAACACTTGTACTATGGTAATTTTGCAATGTCATAGACAGTACGTTCATAGTTCTAAAGTAGGTCCCAAAATTAGTACCTAATCGTGCATGGTTTTCATTACTTAATTTGATATTTAACTAGGAAGATCAGGAAAAAGCTATTCATGGCAGTAACGGCCGGTATAGGATTTTCAGGATATAAATCATAACAAAACTTAAAAGTCTTAAACGTATAACTTTCACTTTATTATTACTTGCGATCTGATAAAGGTAAATTAAATAGTAAAATTCTTTAGGTATTTTGAAGTTATATTTACAATGTATATACTTTAAGCTGGTGATTTCTTAGCTGATTAGTTCATATAATTTGTCTGTTAATGGCTTAAAGCGTGGTTTCAAACTGAATTCAGGCATAATTGTTTCTCAGCTTATGTTTAGATTATACGCGATGCATTGAATATAACGGGAATAAATATGGCGACGAGTTGATACGAAATCGAACCGGAAGGATATCGGAGTCGGGATAGCTCGAATCCAATGAATAGCTGATCAGTAGATACTTATAAGGAAGTGTAAAGGAGACGTACCATAGAGGAAATGCCACGCTACTGTAAAGCGGATTGACTTGGCGAGGCACTGCGCCGTGCCGCCAGATTTGCTGGACCCTGTCAGATAGCAATATAAGCAATAATCGTTTTTCTTGCAGTGTGGCCTCAGGTTGTATTAGTTTATAACAGTGACAATATGTCATATATTTTTCCATGTATACACGGGTTATTGCAATATAAGTCATTGAATCGACTGCTGCTGCAAACCAAATCATACATGCTAACTGTCGGTAACCATGGTATGGGTCGGCGACCGCAACCATGATATGTAACCACGATAGTTATTTTGAACGTTGCATGCAATAAGTATTGCTAACCCGATCATGAGCATGCTGCGGTAGACAGTATAAAGCTAACCCGAAAAGACTATACTAACATTCAAGCACAAGTTTTGCGTCCTTTATTTAAGACCAATATTTCATAATTTCTTACTGCATACAAATCGAATAAAAAAACAAGAGCTACATTAAAAAGTTTAAAAAGTGGAACTTATGTCTAAGAAGAGATCTCTTCCAGCAAACTAGCTTAAGATGGGGAATATGTTAGGCTAGGTCTCAAAACTCCCGCAGTTTTCCGACACAAGATTTTTTCAAATGCACCATCCTCTGCTATCGTAAACAGTCCACATCTCACTAGGGGAAAGCAGTGGCCTATTTAAAATTCTATGCATATTTTTAGTCAGGAATATATACCGTTTTCGCCAGCTTCGTAGCTCCAGCAGCTGTTCCCACTTATCTTATGCCTGCACAGCCCGCGACTATGACGTCATTAGGCGGCTTATAATTTTCATTTCCGGCATAATTGAGCCATAACACACACTTGAGAATATAAATGTAAAAGCACTAAAGAGACACTCCTGTACTCGATTTTACATATGGAAAATCGTATCTGTTAAATCATAACGATTGTAATAACGAGATGGTTTAATATAAGCTGTCCTGTGTTCATTGTGTACCTAAAGATACTGCATAAGTATATTTTCTTCTAGTTAAAGTTATTTTTTTCTAAGACAAAGATAATGAGGCCCTTTGCGCACTAAAATTTCGCTATTGTTTGATTTACACATATATATATATATATATATATATATATATATATCTATATATATATACAAAAACCGCTATTATATTATATTATAGATATACTGTTTTGTTAGAATACTTAATTAACTGCGAAAATGTCATTATTGCTTTATAATAACATCGAATTTGATATTCTTATTACGAAATTTCGATCGTCTCTGAAAAACAAAGCAATTTGTTTTGACCTCAATTCTTATAAGTCAAGATGACGTTCAATTCGAAATTAAATGTTAATGCTGCAATTCCGCGGCTTTTTCACATGCGGCTCCTGAACAAATCACAGAGAGCAGATAATATTACGATTATACATATAATACGTGTGTATATAAAGCAGTGTATGTAACTGTACATAATTAGGCTTTAAATCACTCGTGTGATGTTTTATTTGGTTTATTATGAAACAAACCGATATTTCAATGCCGTTTATTATGTAACAGTCATATAAACTACTATAAAAACGCAATTAAACGTTGTCATGACTTGGCAGTATGAAGTCCCAAGTCGAATAAAATAAAATAAATAAAAATATTCGCGGCTGGAATTAGATATTTTATCTTCTTAAATTTTGCAACATTTTGTAACTTACAAAACAATTTAATATGACGTGAATATGACGAACAATTCAAGTGACGACATTTCATTTTCTCGCAATCGAAGTGAAAAGCAGAGTGTTTAACTCGGACACTTTATTAATCTGTGACTCGGGCATAAACGAGCCATTTTACCTCTCGACTTAACTATCCACCCTCGCCTGCGGCCCGGGAGGATATAAACGTCTCAGGGTAAAATCGCTTCTTACTAGTTGTACATAACTCTTTATTAATCTGTGACTCGGGCATAAACGAGCCATTTTACCCCTCGACTTAACTAGTCACCCTCGCCTGCGGCCCGGGAGGATATAAACGTGGCGAAGACTCGACGTAACGACAATCGTCGATAAACGCTTCGCTGTAGTGGGCCTCGATGTTACGGGCGCAATTCTTTCACACTACACCTGCTCGACATAGTCATTCATTAAAACCTCGGGTTTAGCCAGTTCGTATTGTTCTTACTTTAATTATATCCCGCTGGTTAATAATAGGATTTTACTTCTTATATTGTTATGTCATGAAAGTCTTATTCCCTGAAAAATAACACCTACCTATACACACTTCGATTATAGCAAAAGCCGCGAGTGTTGCAAGATGCTGTAATATACGTAGTAAAAGTAAAGATTATATAAAAAAACAGTCAAATACGAGTCGGACTCACGCGCAAAGGGTTCCGTACCATCGTTCAATGGTAGGGATGGTGTGGAGTGAATAGTTTGGATTTTACATAGCAAAATTATTTACAAAGTTATTGGTGCGACTACTATCATAGCCCATATACGTAACCAGGTGCATTTTTAAGTTTGTATGTTGTTTACAGTTTAAAGAAACCTTGGCAAGTTTTTCTTCTTCTTTTTTCATAATTTTAAACTCTGTAGTTTCAAAGATAAGGGGGGGGAAGGGGGCTAGCCCTAAACCTATAACCACCGGGTGGTCAATAAGCTTCTAGTGAATGAACCAAATGCAGGCTTGACACACTACCGTGCGTCTTGATATATTTTTGAAATGTGCTAATTAAGCCCTTATGATCAAGAAGCTTGCAACGATGACCGATTTCTCAAATTCTGATAAGTATTTGAGATGTTCTGGTGGAACAAATAAACATATATACATACCGGTCAAACATATAACCCTCCCTTTAGCTTCGCTGTAGACAGGGGAAAAGTAAAACAGTCCCCTTATTCTCCCGACGTAGTAATTAGATTCTCTACGATCGTAGTGGTTGGCAGAGGCACAATTGCGCTCCTGTTAAGCCAGTTATTAAATTGTTTCTGGCCTCAAACTAGAATACCCTGTGTCATGGGATCCAGAAACAGCGACGTCACACACATATAAACATTCTCAACAATGCTTGCATCATGGCAGCCCATTACCGCACCAATGGAAGATATCATTTGTTTCAAAATACCCTTACGAAGGCGTAAACTTTTAAGTAATTCAGGAGCCTTCGTTCCTTCGTAATATCATGTAATAGTTACGATTCTCTTACGGCTTTTCACACCATACGTGAGCCAAATCGCTGGTTTCATGGCCGCCTCGCTTGGCACCGTAATCCCGAAGTTTAAAAGCTAAAGCCTCAGTTTAAAGCAACAACCGCACAGACTGCCTCATATTCTCGCAGAATATTAGACCTTACTGCATCGCATTGTTAAGTATTGGATTCTTAATTAAAAACTAATATTTTCAACCGACTTAAAAAAGGAGGAGGTTCTCAATTCGTCTGGTTATTTTTGTGTTTGTTACTCAATTATGTGCTGATTTTGATGATTCTTATTTTAACTGGTAGGTCATACTTCAGAAGTGGTACCATATAAATTTTATCAAAAATTCATGGGACCACTTTCATATTATTTCGGCACCGTATGTGAGAGTGGGCAGTACTCATGGGTTAAATACCTTTGTCTTCAGGCATTTAGGGATGTTAGAGGTCAGAACATCCCTTGGTTTTGAGAAAGCAGCCCATCCTAGCTGGGCTCATCTAGCAAGATCCTTTACTTGGCTCTGTCGACCAAAATACTGCTTTTGGTTGACAGAGTCTTTAGAGTATAATCTTTATAGTGTATAAATATTTGTGTTTAAAGTAGTCTCTGCAACTGAATGTGGTAACCAACATCGAGTGGTCCCTTTTTTTGGGAATATCGAGTTTTGTGACCACGTGACATTTATTCACATTGCTGGCCTAGTTAGAATGCCCGAGGTTATACCTAGACTTCATTCGCATCCCGACCGGGTAGGAAGAAATAGGGCTCGCATTTGAAGTCGGTTTTTTTAGGTTTTTAACTTTGAAAATTATTTGCATTACAAAGTGAATTCGAGAATTGAATATGAGTCCAGCAAATAATGCATAGTAGAATAAACACGAATACAATGTATTAGCTAATAATAAATAAGTTATGTAGTAGAAAGTAAATGTAGCCCAGAATGGTACTCAAAAACTCGTTTCTAGTAAGATAGTCTTTATAATTTCTTTATCGCACAGGAATAATATACAGACAACAAGACTTGCATGAAAATAGTGTTCAAAGGCGAGCTTATCTCTAATAAGAGATATCTTTCAGCAAACCAAGTTAGGATGAGAAAGGTCGACTGTTAAGCATGGGTAGACCATGTGTACAACAATATAATCTATCTCCACCACGCTGGCTCATGGAGCCGGGCTAGTAGCCATCCAGACTGTCAGAATTTTTATTAGGGCCTCTGACACAGCCTTACGACTACTAGGTACCATAATGTAGCTAAATTAGCCGAGACCGAGCAGTCACATTTCATACTGGTAGTCGTATAAGTTTAAACGGTAGAGGCTACAACGATTCCAACGATTCCATAGAGAGGACAGCGCATGTTTAAATAATGTTGATTTATGCAGATTTAATAGCTAAACAGAATGATTAGTTAATCGATACATATATTGTGAGGGGTTGAAATAGAGCACATTTCCTGCAAATTTAGAAAACCATATCCGAAAATCAATGGGTTTCGAGCAATGTTATTTGTTTAACTTTTTTCAGTTATTTAAAAATTTGTCATAAATTCATTAATTACTTTGACTGTATTACATCAATGATTCTGTGAAACAGCTTAAAGTTAATCAGTCACGTTTAATTTTGATGCAGTGAGCCCATCAACTCACTTGATGAGAAAACTGAAGACGAGAAAAACTGATTTAAAATTTTATATAAATACCGAGTGTATGAAAAGGGAAGTTTGCCTAGATCACGAGCGTTCTGTGTCGAACAGTCGAAGGGTACGACTTGAGGCAAGCACGTGTTGCACGAGGAACATTCGCTATTGTTAAATTGTTAAATTGAGGAGATAATTTATAAAAAATAAAGACTTCGAAACCTAGTTTGATTCCACTCCAACAGTTCAAAAGTGGAACACGAATAGTTTTTTTAAAACTTTCATACCATGTCCACTGTAAAAACAGTCTTGAATACCAATTAACTTTTATAGGTATTAACAAAGTATACATATATATATAGCATGCATAGCATATAGCTGATATATAGCATGAAAATATGCTATTTTTTTTTTCTAATTTCTTTGCTCACTGTGCTACGCACGTCGAGTGTTACGCATGGCCTCGCTCAGGGCGTCAAGAAACTTGGTGTCCATGTATATATTTAAGGGAACTATATTATTTTTTCAATTTCTTAAACATAATTTTTGTAAGTAAATATCAAGTGCAAATTTACTTAAATTAACTTATTTCGAATTTTCAATGAATATTATAATTTTTACAATTTATGTACTATAAGTTTTTATCAATAACTTATAGAACTTTTTACAAAAAAGGCTGAAATAGAACTTGTTAATTTTTTGTAGGTATAACCCCTGTTGTTGATTTTCAATTTCCAAATAAAATAAATAGATTTAAAGAAATAGTAATTTCAAATTCCAAATATGAAGCAGTGACCTATTTGACCTGAATGTATCTAAACATAATGTAGATACAACAAACTAATTCATTTGAGAGCCATGAAAATTATAGTTGGGGAGATATATGTATTCACGAAAATAAAAAGACGAAACGTAATCACTGAGGAAGGGATAACTACCTAAATATACTGCAATACCAGTCGTACGATGTCAATTACACTTCTCTTTGAAGTCACTTGACACAATTCGGTATGTCAAAGATTTTTAAGGCCATCAAACTGAGAAAATAATTTTGAGATAATGAAATAAATGGCGATAATCCCATAAAAAAAATTAGGTTTGACTGAAATTTCCGTAAAAAACACAATGTCCTTAATTTATCCTCTACTCTAGCGTAGTTTACTCAAATCTCAGATGAACGAAACTCTTTGGCTCAAATTTCCTTCACCGTTAAGTTGGCTGTACTGTAAAACTGTCAAATGTTCTGTTTGAAACTCTGTTTTCAGTCAGAACGTAAATAAATATTGGGTGTAAGATCTCAAATTATAATAGTATTATTGAAATACACACACACAGAATAGAACGAGGCGATAATGCCTAGTGTAATAAACGACTTCAAGGTCCACTCAGGGAGACGAATAAGCCACCCACAACCTTAACATTTCGGCAGTATTCATCGTGAGTTTTCTATCGTTTTACAATTTATATTATTTTTTACCTGTGCTAATTATACGTGAAAACTGTAAAAAAGTCCAATAATCCCATAGTTATATAGTAAAAAGTTTTAGTCGCCTTTTGCTCACTTTTCTGAAATGTTTTTGTTGTTAAGAATGTTCAATAGTGACATGGAAGTTGATGTGAGTGGCATTGTCTTTTTTTGTTTAGCAAAAACCAGCCGCAAGTAACCGTTTAAAAGTGTTGCTCAATCTACGTCACGAGGGCTTATTTAAAAAAAATGCATCTATTACTCGAAATATTCAAATTACTTTGTTTCTTAAAATAGGCTTAAATTTCATAAAAAATAGCTTCTTATATTTATTGGGCATCGTCCATTGTAATTACACCACAATAAACATAATAAAACATAACATAAACATTTACAGACAGGCGCATACATTGCTTCTGGCTCCACACTAGGATATCCTTTGTCGTGGGAACTAGAAACAGGTCGTCAACCACTACCACATTTTAAGGATGCAGTCACTACTCAATACAACATTTCAAAACAGAACAGTACTTTTCATAACTTTTGATCGATCACAGTTACGCACTTTACACTACACCCGTTCAACTTTTTGTTACCACTATCTTTACACTAACTAAGCTTTAACACTTTTCACAGCGCTTGAGAATTTTTCTATTGCTGATTCATAATCAGTTGGATTTCATTTCAACAACTGAACTAAAACAGACTGGTAGATCGCTGCAACCTGATAAACGAAACTCTTGGCTGCAACTGACTCAACAGAGAAACGTGCATTTACGAAGATTCCTAGGAACAAAACATTAATATTTCAACAGGTCATGTTTTAATTGAAAATGGATAAGTAAATAAATAATTAAATTAAAATAAAAAAACTAGTGTAGCTGTAGACCTCGCGAGTGACACTTCATTTTAATAACACTTACAAACTTATGAATGCACCTGGTTAGGTATGGAGTATGAAAGTAGCCGCACCAATAACTTTGTAAACTACATTTTGCGGTCTTAAACCCAACCTATTGACTTTTCACTCATATTGCCTGTCACTCTCACGGTCACTGCAAATCCAATGACACCTCATTTTTAAAAAAAAATCGCGCCTGGTCGACGCCTCTAACGACCGGAGGGCTGCAGCCTACTTTGGGCAATGCCTGAGCCTCGCCGTGCAGCAAGGCAAAGCCGCCAGCCTTCTGGGCACTTTTTTAATTAAATGCACATACTTCACTAGGCTTATTAATCTTAAATATAAATATTATACTTAGTTTAGCTTTACTAAGTAAATTATAAATGTAAAAGATAAAAATCTAATTATATATTAGGTACCTATACAAAAATATTTGCTTTATAATCTAGATTATAGGACTCTAACAATGGCATGTTTAGAATAAAGTAACACATTATTTAAATATTCTAATTATAACACTTGATGGTAGTTTCAGAACTACAAAATAAAATATGAAAAATTTGGATGGATGAGAAGGAAAAGTCAGAGGTATGCCCAAGATAATGGGAGAAGTGACGGGAATAGCCCGTAGGCTTAAATAGGTCACAGAAATGCCCAAGGTAATGGGGATGACAGACGGAATTGATCCAAAAGCACGGACAAGTCAAGGTTTTCCCGAGGCAATGGGTTGAATTACTTAATGAGATGTCAGGAGGAGCGCATCAATATGGATAAAAAGATGGAACAAATGGAATAATGCAGTGAGGGCAGGCAAAGTAGAAGCAATAAAAGAAAAAAAAACTATCAATCTTGCAGTAGGAGCTGCAGTTCTGATGAGAAAGTAAATCATAGGATAAGGAAGGTGTTCTGGAAAAAATGAGATAAAAAAGTAAATTGCACGATGTCAAAAGCTCAGGAAAACCAAAAACCTCGCAAAATATAAAAGTTATACCGAAATTCGATCCAATGATAAAGAATCATACAATTTTGGCTTACCAAGGTAGAGAGTGCGCAGAAATCTATGTATTGGAAAAAAAATATATACCAAAATTTACAGGAATTACCAAGACTTGGTATCAGGGTTTACCGACGTTACTGTTGTCATGGCCCGAATGAAAAATAAGTTTTCAGAATAATGACTTGCATTTGCTTTTGACTGCAATGCTCTCTTTAAATGTTAAGAATGACAATCCGTTGGAGCAGTATTATTATGCGAAGGTTATTCTTCTGAATAGATCTAAATTTATGGGAGACAGGCCGTAGATTGCATTTTGAAAGGGATGGAGGATAGAACACTCAAAGTATGAGCACAAGCAAATTTAAAGGAACTAGATTAGGTACTGAAATACTTTAGGACAGTTATAGTATGCAAAACAAGGGAAAAAATAAATAAATAAAAATGTGAAATAACCACATTCAAAACAAAATACACTCCATATCGCATGCAAACAGACCAATCAAAGCTAGAAAAGAGTAAAATTAAATGTGTTAATTGCAATTAAATCATACATCCAAGTTTAATCTGCAACAAAAACATTGAAAAAATACAATTTGTAATTGTTTGAGACACAAATATTAGAGTATATTAAAAAAAAAACACTCCGAACCGGAAACCAAGAGCACATCAATCATTCCGAGATAACATATTGTTTAATAACCGATAAAGGGTCAAGTTTTATAAGTAATTGAGATTTTATTTAAAAAAACCGGAACCAAACATGCAGTAAATACAGTAGCAATGCCTGGTATGATCATGTTCACGATAATTAAAAACCACCACTTTCTTTTAACTTCAACACGTTTTCTTTTTGGCGGTGGCGGTGTTGCCGTCGACGAGGATATGGGCTGTGAAGGCTACGTCACTGACGATGTGGAAGTGTTGGTTCAACTTCTTGTTCATCTCCAACGACCTCATGCACTATCCTAGATTCAGCTCGAGACGATCTAGTGACTCGGAGTTCAGCTTCTGATAGTAACTGATGTCTAGACAAATTATTTATACTTGCAAACTCTTCGTCACCGCTATCTTCGTCGCTATTTTGCCAATTTTCAGGAGGTGTGATGAAAATATCAGCCGCAAACAAGCCGTCATCTTCTTCCAACTGAGAGATTATCTGATACACATTCAATCTGCAATAAAATAATATTATAATTACGAGGCAATACAGATAAAATAAAGTTCCTAATGTATAAAAATTACATGTGCTTATGTTCCTACTGCTGAAATAATGGAACGGTACATAAAACTTACAGCTACCCTCAAATTTGCCTTTTTATTTCTAAATACGTATGACGACATGATAGAAAAATACTTTAACATGTTTATAAACCCTAAATAGTCAGTAGTATAATGTAAACATCATGATTACTTACATTTTCCTGTTCGCCATATTTTTCACTCAAAACTTACAAACACAATTATGTTTTCTAGATCAACAAAACCACGCGATATGAAATGACATGTGTTCATCTGACAGCTAGAAATGTCAGTAATACCAACATAAAAACTTTACTTTAAAGACGCGTTCAAAAATTCGAGTAAAAATAAAAAAATTACCGTTTTAAAAATGGAACACTAGGATGATATGGGTTAAGCACATAGATTGCTGGTGCAAGGCCCCTCCACACTCCCAGCTCATTTTAACCAACCATGCTCAGCATGAACAGCCTCGGATACATAAGAGGGTAAAAACGATAGACGCCGTACCGCTTCAAATATAAATACCGTAGAAATCGATTTTGTATCTTGTCCAGCATAATGCATTGCTGTTAACGACGAAAGCGACTAAATGATTACTGTAAATATATTGTTAAAATAAATAAATAAAGATAATATTTGTAGGACATTAGAGTTAAGAAAAACCTAGTTAAGCAACTTATGTTTTGATGTGTAGCCTGTGCGAACCGAGCTCCGATTGAAGCGACTCGAGGCGCGCAGGCACCTATATTTAATACCTCGGTAAGGCGGGGGACCGCGGGCCGGTAAAAATAATACAAAACCCTTATTAGAAAGCCCGCGGTCACCCAAATCATTATGTAAAAAGATATTTAGAGACTTAAGGTATTGAATAAGCATAGATTTAAGACAATAAATGTAAAATAAAACCATTTTAATTAGAAATAAAGCCTAGCGGGGAAGGAGGGGCGAGGAAGGGGGCGGTGTGCGGCGCGGGGTCTGAGGTAAACAAAACTACTCTCAGGCGGTCCAATAAAAGGCGCGCGCGCGCCGCCGAACATGCATTCCCGATCGAGCTACAGCAGAAGAAGCACCAAGGCCTCCCCCTCGCCTTTCCGCCTGCAAATATTGAAGAAATTGCATTATCATTCGAGCCCTCTTCGCCATCAACCTAATAAGAAAATCTACAGTCCACGCTGCGCCCCGCAATAAGTACACACAAATAAGAATTGCGGGGTGCTCTATGTACATCGCGTACATTGTTTGGTCCTCGTCGAAGCCGGATCACTGAAGCATCAAGAAAATTAAGAAGATGGTTGTAACCAGAAGTAACAGCGGAAAAGAAGACTCTTCCGGCAGCGGCGGCACAACGACGGAAACCGTGACCGGGACCGATACCACGACTGGAACCGGTACCACGACCGGCACCGGCACAACCGAAGACACCAACGCGACGACGGGCACGAACACGACAGACGCACGTAGTCACGACACGACCTCCGGCACCAGTAACGCCAGAGGCCACGTCAACGCGTCAGGAATCAGAGCCACACCCGCCGCCAGCACAGACACGGTCATCGAACGCCACACCGCCGAGTTAATGCCGCCACCGACGAACACGAAAACGCTCAAGCCTGCTCGGTCGTGCCGATCCAAGGCCTCTAGCAAGAGACTCCTCGCGGAGTTGGAGGCCAAGGAGAGGCTAGCCGAGTTGGAGCTGAGGCGTATAAATGCCGAAGCAGAACTAGCGAAGATTCGGCAGGAACGCATCAACGCGACGTCGTCGCCGGAAGAGTCCGAAGAGGAGGAAGACCTTGCCCCACAAAGAATAGCCGATTGGTTCAACCGAAAGCCAGAAACAGAAGCCGCGATAGAAATCCCCATCAATGAAGAACGACGGGAACTCACCGCGTGCGCCACTACATTGCGCAAGCGGCGGGAGCCGCCACAAGAAGCTCCACAGAGACCCGCCGTGATGGACGTTACGTCGCTATCAACAGCCCTGGCCGAAGCCCTGCAAACAAGCAAATCAAACAAGAAGTACATACCAGACCTACCAGTCTTCAACGGCCTGTGCAACGAGTGGCTACACTTCAAGGCCGCTTACATCGAGTCCTCATCAAGTTTCTCTGCGTGTGAAAATGTGGCCCGAATCCGAAGAAGTCTCAAGGGTGTCGCTTGGGAGGCCGTCAGCGCCCTCCTCATCAGCCAGCCGCACCCGGAAGACGTCATCAAAGCACTAGAACGAAGATTCGGAAGACCAGACGCGCTACTAATGGGAGAAACAGAGAAGATGAAGGGGCTGCCACGACTCACCGACAGCCCACGTGACCTATGCATATTCGCCGGCCGCATCGCCAACACCGTTGCCACAATCGAACTACTAAATAAGCCGCAGTACCTCTACAACCCGGAGCTACTGCGAACGATTGTTGACAAGCTAACGCCGATATTGAAGAACAAATGGTATGACTACGCCATAGAAAAGGAAGACACGCCCGAACTTAAGAAGATCGCCGACTTCCTGAGTAGAGAAGCAGACAAGTGCGCCCCCTACGCCCCGCCCGAAAAAACGTCAGACTTCCGTGAAGCCCGGCCGACGGCGCGCCAGAGGACCGAGCGCACCTACGCTGCCACCACAGAAACTCCAAAGAAGAAAGAAGAGAAGCACACGTGCCCACTATGCAAACACGCGTCGCATCCGCTCGCTGAATCCAGGAGCTCCTTGGGCAGTAAAGCAGCTAAAGCTTTCCACCACTGCGAGTTCGTCACTTCAGATAAGTGCCCTGTTTTCCTTCAAATTCCCATATAACCTGAATTGTCATACCGAAATATTCTTCCTATATCCCAGATTCACATACACCAAATTTACCTCCTAAACTCCACTTGCGCGGTCCTAAACTAATCTATATAACATCTACTATATGAGACAAACATATTTCACAACATTTACTCATGTTTGAGTAGTAGTTAACGTTCATAGAAAGGTTAAAATTACCATATTCTAGCTTAAACTTCACAACAATCATACTAAAAACTATCTAAATTGGCTAAATTACACCTCAAATTCCCCAAATAATCTGTAAATACCCATTGTACCCATTGTTTACGCAATTTCGCTGAATATTTTCAGGTTGTACAGAAGTTGACCTTTGTACCCTGCGAGTGGCCTACATATTGACAGCCGTGTTTCGTGGTATCCAGCTTCCTGGTCAACAGGTGACGCCGAGGGAGGAGCGTGAGATTGATTTCATTGATTATAAAGCCTAACTAAAGTTGTCATAGTTTAGGTGCGTTGCGTCATTAGTTTACAATCATATAGGTATAATAAATATCTATAATGCCTACCGTTTCTGATAACAAGGAGCTCATAAAAGGCCTAACGATAAAACGTAGCTCTGTCAAGGGACAGATTACTAAAAATTATTTAACAAAAATTTCGGAACGCTCCCATTGGACGGCCATTGAGACTGCCGAGCTAACGTTAAAGCTTAGCAAGCTTGAGGGTTTGTCAGCTAAATTTGATGACTTGCAGAGTCAAATTGAGGTCATAAATTTCGAAAATCTTGATGCAGAGGTTGATGAGCGAGACATTATCGAGCAGGATTTGATTCATTGTATTGCACATGCAAAAAGTATTATCGATAAGCGAAATGAGATTAAATTAGACCAAGATAGACGTGCATCTATCTTCCAAGAAGCACAATGCAGTCTCGATCATCATTCTGAAGTCAAGCTGCCACAAATACAGATAGAAAAATTCAATGGTGCATATTTCCGTTGGCTCGAATTTCGCGACACATTTACCAATCTAATACACAAAAGCGAACGCATCTCTGCTATACAAAAGTTTCATTACCTTATTTCATATTTAGAAGGGGATGCGGCTCGTGTTATCTCAAACATAGAGGTTTCATCAGATAATTATAATGATGCTTGGATACTGTTGTGTGACCGCTACAACAATAAGAGGCTACTTATTAATCACCATCTCAAGTCTTTATTTAACACACAGACACAAACTCGAGAGTCTGACACTGGGTTAAGATTTCTAGTAGACCACGTCACAAAGAACCTGCGGGCACTATCCAGCCTGGGCCAACCAACTGACAAGTGGGACCTCTTGATCATTTATTTGATTTCAGCCAAGCTAGACAACCGTACCCTCATGAAATGGGAGGAGTACCGTAACGATATTGATGGCGATGTACCAACCCTAGATCAGTTTAATAAATTCCTGATTAATCGCGCAGATGTTTTAGAATCAATTTACCGTAACAAATCCGAATATAATGTAACTGATAAACCGCCATCTGCTCCATATATCGCTAATAAACATAAAAATAATACAAAATCATTTGCAACGAACTTCAATAATCCTCAAGTATTCATATGCATTGTTTGTAGCCATATTCACAAAATTTATGACTGCCCTACTTTTAAAAGAATGACTATAGATGAAAGGCTTACTGAAGTCTCCAATTATAAATTATGCTCAAATTGCTTAAGGCAAGGTCACTCTACACATAAATGTATCATGGGGCCGTGTCGGGTTTGCCGCAAAAGGCATAATAGCATGCTATGTAACCATAAAAATAATTAAAATGACAATAACGTGGCTGCGACCACGGCCGGTAACTCCGAAGTTCTAACTAACTTCTCTAAGCAAAATTCAAATGAAATTCTCCTTTCTACAGCGATGATTGAGGTGTCCAATCCTATAACCCAACAAACTGAAAGAGTGCGTGCTCTTTTAGATTGTGGCAGCCAATCATCGTTTATTACTAAATCATTACAAAAAACTCTTAATTTACACACAAACCCTACCGAGCTAAACGTCGTAGGAATTGGCAATAGTATTGCCGACAAGGTGAAAGAAAGTTGTGTAGTACAGCTAAAGTCTACCAACTCTAGTTACAATGTGGTTCTTTCTTGCCTTGTCCTAAATGAACTGACGGGAGATCTACCAAAGGCTCAAATCGATATTCATCAAATGAACTTGCCTAAAGGCTTAATACTGGCAGATCCTGCATTTGATCAACCAGCTCCTATTCAAGTATTGATCGGGGCCAATATATTCTGGGACATCCTGAAATCTCAACAAAAATCACTTGGTACTAACAATCCGAGGCTGCAAAACTCACATTTAGGTTGGTTAATCGCAGGATCCATTTTAAATCCTAAAGTAATAAATACTAACAAAATTAATTGCAATCATGCAAGAGTTTCTACTGATTTGACTAAAGAATCAGATATCGAAAATCTACTTCCTAAATTCTGGGAGCTAGAAGAACTACCCTCAAAATCAGTCTTAAGTGAAGCCGAAAAATTATGTGAGCAACATTTTGTGTCTCACGTTTCACGCCTCAGTTCCGGCAGGTTTTACGTCAAGCTACCTCTGCTTGATTCCCCGAACTGCCTAGGTGAGTCTTATTACCTAGCTAAAAAACGTCTATTCAATTTGGAAAAGCGTTTCAGAAAGAACCCTAACTTAAAATTGGAATATTCCAAATTTCTCAAAGAATACAGCGATTTAGGTCATCTTTCAGAATCCCCAACTTCTCAACCTAATCCATCTTATTTTCTGTGTCACCACGCTGTTTTCAAACAAGACAGCGAATCCACCAAACTCCGAGTAGTGTTCGACGGTTCAGCCCCCACCACTTCTGGCTTTTCTATCAACGACCTCCAAATGGTAGGCCCCAATGTCCAAGACTCTCTTCTTTCCATACTGCTACGAGCGCGTCAGTATAAATATCTCCTAACTGGAGATATCGAAAAGATGTACCGACAGGTGTTCGTCAGTGAAAAGGATCGTGACCTTCAACTGATTTTATGGAGAGAGGACGAGTCTCAGCCTATCAAATCGTTGCGTTTGAATACTGTCACTTATGGGACGGCAAGTGCTAGCTATTTGGCTACGCGTTGTCATTGGCAGATGGGCGAGGAGTGTGATGATGAGCAAATAAAAACCATCATCCAAAAGGACTTTTACGTCGATGACCTGATAACTGGTTGTGACGATGCTGAGCAATTAAAATACATTCTCAAGTCAGTCACCAGCACCCTCAGTAAAGGCTGCTTTAAATTACGAAAGTTTAAAACCAATTTGCCAACCATATTCGAAAATTCTGAGTTAAATACAGAAGAAAACTTAACACTCAGTGAATCCTCGAGCACTCTCGGATTGGGGTGGAGTCCCAACAAAGATACTCTAAATTTTCCTACTATAATTCCAAACAAAGATAATGCGATTACCAAATGCTCAATAATATCTACATCATTCAGAATATTCGACCCACTGGGACTTTTAAGCCCGTGCATAATTAAACCCAAAATGCTACTACAAAAACTTTGGCAACAAAAACTCGACTGGGATCAGCCCGTCCCAAACGAAATCAAGATTTCTTGGTTAGAATTTCAAGATAATGTGCATGTACTGTCTGAAATAGAAATCCCAAGGCCCGTTGTATGTGACGCGCCATCACTAATTGAGATGCATTCCTTTAGCGATGCTTCGCTAAGCGCCTTTGGGGCCTGTGTCTATATCAGATCAATTAATAGTAACAATGAAGTAACAGTAAGGCTATTATGCGCCAAATCAAGGGTGACATCCTTGAAAACCACCACCATTCCACGCCTAGAGCTCTGCGCTGCACTACTCGCTGCTAGATTGTGCAATATTGTCAGAGAGTCGATTAGATACGAATTCAATCGCATAGTTCACTGGTCTGACTCCAGCACAGTCTTGGCTTGGTTGAAAGGTAGCCCCAGCAAACTAAAAGCATTTGTGGCTAATAGGGTGGGTGAGATCATCGAAAGTACCATACCGTCATCCTGGCATTACGTTCCCACGCACCAAAATCCTGCTGACTTGGTTTCCAGAGGCGTTTCGCCGACCCAGCTCATAAATTCAAATTTGTGGTGGAATGGACCGAGCTTTTTACACCAAGATGAATCAAAGTGGCCCATCTTAAAATCAAATGATATTTCTCCTGACCTACCGGATGTGAGAGTTACAGTTTCGGTTGAAGAACTTGATCCAATAATTAAGTTTCAAAATTTCTCCAAATTAACCAAATTACAAAGAACATTTGCATAAGCAAATTTTTACATAAGTAAAGCGATTTTTATTCAACGTGAAAAATCCCAAGGACAGACGTATAGGTATTTTATCAGTAGACGAACTTAATGATTCCTTTAATGTGCTCTGTACCAAGGCCCAACAAGAAAGTTTTTTTACAAGAATATAAATTACTTTCTAAAAATCAGTCTATAAGCATGAAGTCAAAAATTCTACCCTTGACACCATTCATTGATAAGGAAGGTTTATTAAGGGTCGGAGGTCGAATAGATGCCTCTGATTATACATATGAAAAGAAACACCCCATATTGTTAGACTCGTCACACCATTTGTGTAAGCTCATCTTCGAAAATGAACACACTCGCAACATGCATGCTGGACCCCAGCTATTGTTCGGCAACAGTAAGAGAATTTGTTTGGGCCGTTAATGGAAGACATCTCGCGCGTCGTACGGTCCACAACTGCGTGCGGTGCAGACGAGTACAAGGCAAAACTTTACAGCCAAAAATGGGAAATCTGCCGCCACAAAGAATAACCCCTGATTTTCCGTTCCAATCTGTAGGAGTGGATTTTGCTGGACCCTTCTTTACTTTGAATCGAAAGGGAAAGGGTGCCCGATCCACTAAATGCTATTTGTGCCTATTTGTATGCCTAAGATATAAGTGCTTGCATCTTGAGGCGGTATGCGATTTAAGTAAAGATGCGTTTATTATGAAGTTACGTAGATTTGTCGCGCGCCGCGGTAAGCCAGCGGAAGTATTTTGTGATAATGGCCGGAATTTTGTGGCAGCTCCTAAAGAATTAACCTCTTTCATGAAGTGCAACAACGAAATTATTTCTGACTTTGTCAGTCAAAAAGGCTTTAAATTCATTTTCACGCCTACCTACGCTCCTCACTTCGGTGGCATCTGGGAAGCTGGTGTGAAATCCGCAAAACACCATATAAAGCATGTAATGGGAAATAATCACCTAACTTTTGAAGAGATTTCTACTCTATTTGCGCAAGTGGAGACGATCTTAAACAGTCGTCCCTTGTGCCCAATTTCCTCATCCCCTAATGACCTCCTTTCCCTCTCCCCAGGGCACTTCCTCATTGGAAGACCACTCAATGCACTACCATCACCGACTTTGGGAGACTACAAGAAGAGCCAGATGAATAGATATGCTCGCGTCGAAAGGCTCAGACAGCATTTTTGGCAAAGATGGCAACGCGAGTATATATCGGAACTGCAACAACGTACAAAATGGAAGGCAAACAAAGACAAGCTAAATGTCGGCGATCTAGTTCTGATCCACGATGAAGCCGCCCCTCCGCTCTGCTGGCGTCTTGGTCGCGTGCTCAGGTTGTTCCCTGGACCAGATTGGAATTTCCCGAGTCGCTGATGTAACCACGACCCGCGGAACATTCGTCTCTGCCCTTTACCAACGGAGCAAGATCTACAGGGTTGAAAGAACTTACCCTTTCAACGGGGGGAATATGTCTAGGCGCCTGTTCAGAAACCACTCACGCCACAAGGCGCATCCTTGCCATCATTTTTTGTCAGGCGTCTTCAATTAGATATAACGCTTCACGCAGTGTGCTATCAAGCTACCTTCACATATTTTTATTCAACTAAATTTACTGTTTTGGATTGCCTTTTGTGAGAACATTTCTGTTATAAAATTACTAAAATTCCATCATTAAAGTCTGTAAATCGGATTTGGGTTTCATTGGACCTCTATCGAAGCCCCATAATGTCAGCGAAGACACCTACATTTTTATAAACTATGGTACTATTATCAGCAAATAGGATCATAGGGTGAGATGTCGAGTTAACAATATCATTTATATAGATTAAGAATAACAGCGGGCCTAAAACGCTTCCTCGTCGTGACGCTAGCGTAACTTTTGAAGCTTCAAATGAGTAGATATGATCACAGTTTATTAGGAAACATAATCTCTGAATTTCTATGATTTGTTTTCGATCAGATAGGTATGATTTGATTAAATCTATAATATTACCTCCATACGTCTGTAACTTTTTTTAACAATAATTTGTGGCTCACATAGTCCACACAACGAGTTTTTTTGATTATTATTAGCATAACAAAAACTTTAATGGGAAAGAAATGAACTGGCGTCTGATTTTTTGACGTGATAACGTCTTATAAATCGATGAACGCCGGCTGCACGCACGAATAAGCAAGACTCATTATCACGTTCCGCCTGAGCCGAGCGGTGCATGCGAGAGCGCGGAACAAGCAATAGAGAGGCGCGATCGGCTTAAGCGTTTCTTATTACGTTATCACGTAAAATTATAAACCGACTTTACCGACAACCAATTTTTTTATTTGTTCGTATGACTTGATTATTTTGTGTTAGTGCAACTGTTTTTTTTTTCATCTGACCCGGCTTGTATCTTGGACGTTGTAATAGAGTGCATATCTGACGAGTTATGGCCTTTTACCGGATTAGTCGACTATTCGTTGAAGATGGCTGAGGGAATAAGCGGAAATAATTCTGTGGAAAGAATATGCAAACGAGCCTTAGTTAAGTAGAACTAAGATTAACTCTCTTAATTAAAATTCAATATAATTATGGTATGTACTTAAATTTACTTAATTATATGCCTATATGTAGCATGAGGTATGTATGTATGTATGTATTACGTATGCATGTATTATATGAAATTAGAAAAAAGCTGCTAAATAAAGGTTAATGTGAAATCAGGTATTTTTTGTTTGTACAATACATACCTACAAGTATTTTTATATTAGTAATACATCTTGTTAAATCCCACGCCTTAACCGACAGGGCGTGGAATCTTGGTAGGGTTGTTTTTCAGTGGAATGTCACAAAGCAGTACTGACCTTGACGCCGTGGACCGGAATTCGAAAGCTCAATTCGAGGCAGGAATACGGGATGAGGAACACCAGTGGGGGGTGGGGGATGAGGGGAGTCGAATCTTACTCTCGTCGCAGCCCGCTGCTGTCGCCGTCGTGATGCTTGCCGACACAAAGGGTCGCTGTCCGAACGCGACGAATTGATCACCGAATCACTTCAACCTTTCAAAGCACGAAGCACTTACTCCGATGACGTGAAATCTACTTACTTCCCGACGATTGTTCCGTGATGATTATTACAATTAACATTCCGACCAGGCCCCGATACCTGTGTTAGACAATTATTACAAATAACATACAGCCAAGGCCCGAATGCTTGACGCCGACATTTTCCATGTGCAAAAAAGTAACCTCTAACTCGTCATTTTCGGTTCTATACAAGTGACAGCTAGTGATGTCCCGATCACACGCGGTCGATCCGCGCAACGAAAAACCGGTGCGTTCCGAAGCATAAATATTAAACACATCTCATAGCTGTCTAGTTACTCAAAACAGAAAAATGTTTAGTTAAGAGTACAAAACGTGCCTACGTTTTGTACTCTCAACTAAACATTATGAATGGCCTTTACTTATAACCAGTTTGGTTGACTTTTTGATATTGTCTTTTGTATGAAATTGTGTAACAGAGACAACGCTCTATTAACTTGTTTCGACAAATAGAGTTTACTAAGTAAAAATTCTCTAGCCAAACAATGAGTATGCCTGAATAATATTTAGTAGTGGCAAGTACTCTAAAACCGCTTCAGGCGTAAAGCCAAGGTGTCCCGAGGTACATATGCAACGAAGATGACCGTAGTGCCTTTAGACTCCCCACAGCAAAAGCAATATTTAATTGAAAACTACTACTATCCATCCAAGCCCGCTTGTCATTCAGGCAATCACGTATGACCTGACCCCAGATATTAAAAAGAAACATCTGTACAAAAAGCGTCCCAAAGACGTCCTTCCACTCGACTAAGGCTGTGTTCCCAAAGCATTACAGTGTCTGAGATACCAAATTTGGATTGAAAGGGGTTCCCCCCCCCACCCGCTTGAACCTCCCGGACTGAAGTTAGGTATTCCCCCTAATGACTCAAATATAGATTAGTGTAGGCCTTAAACTTATATAACTAACTCATAGCGGGGAGCTACATGCGGCTATGCGCCCCTGACACTCTGTTATCACGGCTTTGACTGTGAACTGATGTCCGCTCGTAAAATCGGGTAATCAGGCAACATCCTCCATAATATAGCAAGGTATTGCAAGTAAAAGATGCTATTTAAGATTCGTTTGTCCATAAAATAATTTAATAAGAAAGAAGAAAGAAAGAAAGAAGTTTATTTGTAATACCTCGAAGAAGACAGAAGAAGGAAGTCGTGGCTCCGCAACATTAGGGAATGGCCAGCGGGACGGGATAGGCCAGCGTAGAATAGCTCATGTACTTGCCAGAGAGCAGAGAGGAGTATGGATTGCTGACCGCTAACCTGCAGTAGTGGAGAGACACTAAAAAAAGAAGAAGAGTTAAAACCTACCGCTTTTTGTTTAGTAGTACAATTGAAAAATTCACATAATGTGTATTTCTGTTGCCGCTACAGCAAAACATAATGAACTACACGAGATTCTATAAATTAAAGATAAGTCCCCCATCTATGAGAAGTTGTATTAGGCCTGCAGTATAAAATAATTTTGCGGCACAAAACTAAAAGATAATAAATAAAAATAAATAGTAAAACACATACAAAAAAAATATGTCCGACCTTAGTTTCGATTTCAGTTCCTAAATCGAAACTAAGGTCGGTCATATATTTTTGTATTTGTTTTACGATTTTTTAATTTATTATCTTTTAGTTCTTGTATGATGGAATTTATTATCTTTTAGTTCTTCTTGTTTTGCGTTTACCTCGCCGTGGCCTAACTTCCAAAACATTTTTCATGTTATGTTCTATTTTGTTTCTGTGCCTTCACTGTCCGCTGCCCAGTTGTTAATTTATTTTATCCTGTGTGTTGTTTATAACTAAAAGAAGTAGGTTTTCTGCTTACTTCAGCAATCGTTGTCTGGCAATGGGTCTAGGTCATTCCGTTAAGTTATTTACTTGTTTTTTTTTTTTTTTGTTTTTTATTAACATTTATATTATTGTAGTATATATTTTTATACATATATCTATATTATTTACCTATATATAGTATGGATATCCATAATGATAGCTTCTTGTCGTGTGCTTCTAGCGATGAATTTATTAGTGCGGAAAGCGATATTTCCACTGTGGAAGAACCGCTTTCCGTCAAACTTAAGACTGTCTTTGGTGGGTCAGGGAAAAATCTGAACATAGTGCACATCAATGCTCAAAGTATTCACACTAGCTACCCCGATCTCATCGAGGCTTTTTCTGAGCAACGTGTGGACGGCATCCTTGTCTCTGAGTCGTTCCTTAAGCCTTCACTCCCTTCATCCATGTACTCTCTTCCAGGCTTCAGGCTATATAGGAACGACAGAACCGGAAAGGCAGACGGAGGTGTCGCTGTTTACCTGCGTGCGGAAATTGCTTGTAAGGTGATTAATGTATCCCCTAGCCAGTACTCCGAGTCTGCTGAATACCTCTTCCTTGAAATTGTTCTTCATCACAATAAGGTGCTGCTTGGTGTCCTCTATAGCTCCTCTCTTCGTGTTGACTACTTCGACACCTTTGAATTCCCTTCTTAATGATTTGACCCCAATTTACGACGACACTCTCATTCTTGGGGATTTCAACACCTGTCTCCTCAAAAAGAATTCCCGTTCTGCCAAACTCAGGTCCATAGTTGATTCATTCAATCTCCACATCTTGCCACTTGAGGCCACTCATTTCCAGCCGCATTGTTCTCCCTCTCTTCTAGACATCATAATCGTCTCCAACTTGGATAAGGTTTCCTCTCACGGTCAACTTAACTCTCCTTTCTCCTTCCACGATCTCATCTACCTCTCCTATAAGATTAGGTGTCCGAAGAGCAGAACGAAATTCATAGATATTCGAAGCTTCAGAGGCATAGATGTGGAGTCCCTTAGGTCTGATGTCTCACTGGTCGATTGGTCCCCTGTCATCTTGAGCGAGAACGTTGACGACAAAATCCACAACTTTAATGCAATTGTCTTGGGACTTTACGACAAACATGCTCCCATTAAGAAAGTCAGGGTAAAACACCTGCCGGCGCCCTGGCTTAACGATGCTATCAAGCGCCTAATGGTTAAGAAAAATCGCGCTAAGTGTAACTACAAAAAGGATCCGACAGATGACAACTTTCTTTCCTACAAATGCCTTCGCAATCGATGCAATCGTCTCTGTCGAGACGCCAAGCGCCGCCACATCTTCGAGTGTATCGAAAGGTACACCCCAGCTCAGGTGTGGAAATTCCTCAGGACACTTGGTATTGGCAAATCCCAGGACATGCATTCGGGTGATGTTGATCTGAACGCTCTCAATCAATTCCTCTCTGCTCCACCAGTTGTAATGGACCCTTCTATCAAGGAAGCCACTCTTCAGAGTCTGCGCTCTAGGTCATTACCCAACACCACTCCTTTCAACCTGAGCAATGTTGGAAGCGACACGGTTAAGAAAGCATTTCTAGCAATTAGCTCCAAAGCTGTAGGAGATGATAATATCTGTCAACGAATGATTCTAACTATTCTTGATGATCTGCTTCCGGCCATAACACATATTTTAAATTTCTCCATTTCAAATTGTTCTTTCCCTACTGCTTGGAAACAAGCATTAGTTATCCCTCTTCCCAAAACATCCAATCCCACCTCCTTTAAAGAGTATCGCCCCATTTCTATCCTGCCGATCCTTTCTAAAGTCCTCGAATCCATTGTCCATACTCAGCTCTCCCATTATCTATCCTCTAAAAATCTACTTAATCCTTTTCAGTCTGGCTTTAGAACGGGTCATTGTACTGTTACGGCTTTATTAAAAGTGACCGATGATATTCAGGTCGCCATGGATCAAAGGCAGCTCTCGGTGCTGGCTCTGCTGGACTTCAGCAGTGCTTTTAACTGTGTTGACTTCGACATTCTCGTTGAACTTCTCAAATCTCTTAACGTCTCCTCCCTCTCTGCCAGCTGGTTTGACTCTTACCTGAGGAACCGAAAACAGCGTATCAAGTCGGAGGATGCTTGTACGGAGTGGTGTGACCTCTCTTCCGGTGTCCCCCAAGGTGGCATTCTCTCTCCTCTTCTATTCTCAATATTTATCAATTCCATATCCGATGTCCTCTCTTCTTCCTATCATCTCTACGCGGATGACCTTCAGATCTATCGTCACTTCTCTCCTGATGATGTAAATTCCGCTGTGGAAGCGTTAAACGCTGACTTGGCTGGTATTAGTGGATGGGCATCGTCATTTGGGTTGCTGGTTAATCCGAATAAGTCCCAGGCCATGATTATAGGTACCAGATACTCTTTAAACACGTTGCAGCAATTGTCTGTCCCTTCTGTAACTTATAACGGTACTGTAATCATGTATAGCGATAAAGCTAAAAACCTGGGTGTCATCTTTGATAATCAATTGTCCTGGTCAATGCATGTTAATGAGGTCAGCAGGCGAGTTTACGCAACTTTTCATTCCCTCAGGAGACTTCAGAACTTTCTTCCTCGCCAGACCAAAATAACTCTCGCTCAGTCCCTTCTTCTCCCCCTCATTGATTATGCTGATGTTTGCTGGGTGAGCGCAAATGAAGAACAACTGAACAAACTCGAACGACTTCAAAATCTCGGGATTCGGTTCATCTTCGGACTGCGCAAGTATGACCACGTATCTCAGCATCGCAGGGAGCTGAAGTGGCTACCGATTCGGCTTCGACGGGACTCTCATATCCTGTGTTTCCTTTATAATATTTTGTGGAACCCTCGTTACCCTAACTTCCTACGTGATCGCTTCGAATTTCTTTCTTCGAGCAGGCCTCGGAGAACTCATATGGCGTCTACGCTCAAAGCTCCAGATCGCTCCACTGCAGCCTACGAGCACGGGTTCAGAATACGAGCCGTACGACTGTGGAATGAGCTTCCTTGCACTATCAGGGACAGTCGATCTCTAAATATATTCAAAAACCGGCTAAAGAAGCACTATCTCTCCCTTTCCAGTTAGATAATATATATATATTTGTATGTATTAGTTTATTATACGGTTTATTAATATTTTTACGTTGTATTTAAGTAATTGTGTATGCAGTCTATTTTTAGCAATTAGGGTTATCAGTATAATACATACTGTTTGTAGTATATATTAGTCGTAGTATTTATAGAGTTTTATTGTACGCGCAGGTCTTCCCCCGCTCAACCATCACCTCTCCTACCATCTTGGTTTGCTGGAAGAAATCTCTTTTGAGAGATAAGCTCGCCTTTGTACATGTTTTTTTTCTATTATAAGTTATCTGTATGACTGTTTTGTGTAGTACAATAAAGAAATTACAAATGGAATAAATCCCTTCGTATGCGAGTCCGACCCGCACTTGAACATTTTTTTATGTATAAATGGCGGGCGCCGCCACAATCTAAGAAATTTAGCTCACCTGGAAAATATATTCTCAAGGCCGGCCTGGAGTGATGTTCGACCAAGACATCTCGGCAAGCCTAATCTCATAATACTTGTCGTTGTACTTACCGTTTGCTCGTAACTTTTCAATCACCCCCCAGTTGTTAACTGATAATAACAAGTCGAATAACGAAGTTTCAAAACTGAATAGATGCTAAAGTTAACGGTTTGAATTGGTTTGAATCCAATTTTGGTGAAGATTTTAGACGTAGATTTAATCAAATTAAAGTAGAACAAAACGGGACTTTCTGTTAACAATAAAGCCGAGGCCTGCTCCATTTTGGACAAAGAGGCGAAGAAATCTTTGTTTACGGATAATACCTGCCTTAGCCTATTCGGGATTACAGTTTAATAACATTTGTTTATTGGGTTTCTCGCATATTTTGGGTAACTTGGGGCCAGAAATGGGCAATAACGGCAAAAAACAAGGTTAAACGGGAAATAGGCACCAATCAGGCCATAGCTGATACGTTCATTATAACCTACTTAATATTTAGTATTTATTAAGCAACAAGTGACAAATAATTGTTGTCCTAATAGTTCCTTTGAGGATATATAAAAAAGATGATAGAATGAACATGCACCTATACAATATAACTTGTCATCATAGTTTTGCTATATTATATTTCGACATGAATAATTTTATTAATAACTTTACTTTGACTCAGGATACTATGTACCTGTCTAATAAAACAAAAAAACGAGTAGCTACATTGTAAGCGTATAATATATGCGACACAGTTGTTAATACTATAACGCAGTCGCCTTCAGTTTTAGTTAGTATTAGTACTAATAGTAGTGTTTTAAACTAAATTGTTCGATAATAGAGGACCCCTCAAAACATAACAAAATTTTACAAAATAAGCAGGGGTCTTCTGGCAATCAAATGAAAAATACTAGGATAAAGTGTAAGCCCCACTTAAATATTTCCCATCAAAACATGCAGGGGCTACCTGGCAAAGAACTTGTCTGAGAATTATTTCTTAATAATTCTGAAACCGATGTTATTTGTATTACAGAACACAGGTTAATGTAAAATATGATGTCTTTTAACATAAATAATAACAAAATTGTCAGTTGTTACAATAGAAAGACTGCAGATAGAGGTGGTTCTTTAATCTTAGTAAAAAATAATATTAAGGTGAAACAACGAAAAGATATTCTTGCACTAACTGTAGAAAGACAAATAGAGGTATCCTGTGTTGAGTTGGATAGCCATATTATTGTTTGTGTCTACAGACCTCCGAGAGATGAAAACGGCCATGGCAATTTTGATATGTTCGAGAAAATTATGGAGGTAGCCCTCATTAAACTTTGTCATAGCAGAAAAAAGTTAATAATTTGTGGCGATTTTAATGTAGATTTGCTTGTATATACAACATTGAAACAACGATTAATAACTCTGTTCAAATCATTTAATTTATGTCATGTATTTCTAGAGCCGACTAGAATTACACTACCAGCCAAACTTGCTTAGATAACGTTTTTTGTGACTGTGCATTCACAAGTAAAAAAGTAATTAACTGCTTACATCCGATCACAGTGGTCAAACAGTTTCATTCCCAATTGCCAGTAAAAAAAGGACTGATCCATCATTTTATAGGCCTATTACATCCCATAGACTAGAGACGTATATGAAAAAGTTAGATGTAAATTTGCCAGTTCCGGATTTTGATGAACATAACCCTAACAAAATCTATTCTGACTACTTCAAAATTATTCAAACAGAATTCAATACAGTTTTTAAATTAAAGAAAGTCTGTGCCAACAACGGTTAATCTAAATTTAATGACTGGGCACCATTTGGAATTCGTAAAAGTAGCTATCTTGAGTGACCTTCATGAACAAAAAACCTATAACTTTGATATAAAGTTTCATGACTATGTTAAATAATATTCCAAAACTTTCAAGTTGGTTTGTAGAAATGCAAAAACTTTACATATTAATAGAAAAATACAAATTCAAATAATAGAATGAAAACGGTTTGGCAAATCATAAGCCGTGACACCGGCAAAGTTATACCAAGGGACAATGATTTCTGCTTAAAGATAGATGATAATGTTGTTAAATCCAACGCTGAGGTAGCTCGAGCTTTTGAAACATTGTATATACAATACAAATATACCCTTACTCACAACAGAGTGTCTAAATTCATCTCTATATGAAGCAGAGACTTTATTAAAAAACAGTACTAGCATCAGTAACGTAGATTTTAAATTTCATCATGTATATTCCCAAGATATTGTCAAAAACGTACAGCCTGTCCTGGGTCAGGTCATCGACCTCTTCTTCTTGCTATTTCTCCATCTCCAGACGGAGAATAACATATTTTTCGGCCGTCGTGTACCGACCGTCATTGGGAACAATCACCATAATCAGGTGCGAGTTCGCAGCCTGAGCTCCAGGTAGAATTCATTGTTCCCGTTCGTTTGGGGCTGAATTGCAGGGTCTATTGTGCGATCCCCTCAACTTCTCCCCACTAGGCGATACCTGGTCATCAGACCTTGCCTCATGTACTTGCTCTGATGACTTCGTCAATCTGCTCTTCCCCGCCCTCTTGTCATTGCGGCGCTGAGGCAGTATATGGGAAGACAGGGAAGGGCCCAAGATTGCGCTTTCCCCAGCCATTTAATTTTTTCCCGCAGGCACCTGCCCCCCTGCGTGGGCTGGGTACTGCAAGAATTTATTTCGCCGAGATTTGGCTTGGTTTAAGGTGTGGTGCTGTCCCGCACGCGGTTCCATAAAGGGAGCTTTGTGAGACGGCATTCCCACTCCTTTTGGTGTTGAGTTGCTATCCCGCACGCGGTCCGGTATGGGGAGCGGTGTGAGACTGTACTATGGTTTCGTGTGTACTGTGGTGTTGTCCCGCACTCTGTGCCATATTGGGAGCGTTGTGAGACTGCATCCATGGCCCTGCGACGTATGGCCGTGACTATTGCAAGCTCCTCTGCAAGACGCTGCTTCCTCTTCTTCGCTTTGGAGGCACCAGCCCACCACCAGTTTGCAGTACGTTAGCCGCCCGCAACGATATAGGTACCTGTTGCCGTAAACCGGAGTGATACAGCGGACGCTGCCACCAATCGCCCGCAGGTCGTGATTATTTTGAGTGCGCACGTACCATACACCTTACTCTCAACGCCAATGTCGCTCTGAAGATGGTCGGATGGGCTGCCTTACGCACTCACTTTAGAGTGTTCGCGCCGGAGAAAATTGATACGCCGATCCTCATACTTGGAGGAGGTCAGATGGGCACCCCTTGTGCAGATGCTCACGGAACATGCAACTGATCCACCAATTTAGGGCGGCATTCGCCCGTTCGCTTTCCGCTACCCTCGACGCGCTTGGTCCCATGGGGAATGGGTCCTTCTAGATCACTATGGTCCTCAACCCTACCATGCCTCGCAGTCACCCGGAGGCTTGCCGGGAGATGCCGACATAAGTGGGTCCATTGGCCAAGCCTCATAGACAAGTAACGTATACGAAAAACCTAGATATGAATTTGCCAGTCCCGGACTTCTTCAGACTTCTTCATGATTATTCAATCATAATTAAATAACGTTTTTAAATTAAAGAAAGTTCATGTCAACAACGGTTAGTAAAATTTTAATGACTGGGCAATTTTTGGAATTCGTACGAAGTAGAGTTATCTTTTACGACCTTTAAACTCACCTTTAAACTTAATATTAAACTCAAACAATATAATAAAAACGGTTTGGCAAATCTTGCTAGTCGAACAATTTTAATTTCTGACATATTGATAACGATATATCAGACATGATGCTTTGTGTCTTAAAAAACAATAATTAACCACGATATGAGAAAAATAGCCGTTCTTCGATACGTCAGAAACTAAAATCTGTCGAGTGGTAAGAAAATTAAAGCTTTTGGAGCCCGATTCGGCTTATTTCCAACCAAGATGCTAGATACTGATATATCAGAAATGATGCTCTGTATCAAAAAGACAATGAATCAACTTTTAGATATAAAAATCTGTCGAGTATAAAGAAGAAATTAGGTAATTTAAAACTATTTTGACCTCGAAAGAGATCTTCTAAATTAGACCTTAGAAATTAATGCCTCGTATCCAAGAACCTATAAAAAGTAATGTTTCCAATATTTTGTGCCTAATAGAAGGCCATATATTAAAAATACTCATATAGATGGTGGAGCAAACATGCCACCAGAGGTCATGCACAAGTTGTTTGCGGTGGTTTCCTAATTCTTAAGATCATATCTAAGATCGTTCCAATTTTCAATGACTTGGCACAAAAAGCACGATTCTCATGAGTTCCCCCTCAGCTAATGTAATTTCTTTGACAAATAAGTAGGTAAGATATTATAATTATACAAAATGTTTACCTGAGTTAGTTGTCACAACACTGTCAGACATACGTTTCGTATGGAGGTTAAATTTTCGCAAATAGATGGCATCCAATTTAGTATCGGGCTACCAGTCCGTATTCCCAAAGGAACGGCTGATTTTAGTTCCTATAGTAAAATGAGGCTCGCGTATGCCAAAAGCGAACCTACTCCTGAACCACAGAGTAAATATTCCGTACCCGACTACCCGTTAGTGATGAAGTCCAAAGGAATCCCTTGTGGATACGTAATGCAATATTATAAACATCATCGCATATACCACAATTTGGTGTCGAAAATTCAGATCTGAAACGCGAGTTTAAACTTTTGGAATGTTTAGTATGGACTCATGTTTTATAGAGGGAATAGTTTCATCCAACTCGTTCCAGGTTCCATCGTGCAGCGAAAAAGTTGTGAGTTCCAACGATATGTGAAACCACTAGATTAAATGTTTTTCACAAATGGGATCAGAAATGATTTTTTGTTGGCATCGTGCGCAGTAACTAACTAACTTTCTATAACAGGATGTTGTTTTGTAAATTTACGCCCGACGCAGAGACGATAGTTAACGTATCGCTTATAACTGGGTTTGTTATTTTATTCGACGGACTCTTTGACAACTGATTTGAACAAATGTTGCTAGAACTTGCACAGTGCTGGGCATCTAGATTGCCAATAAATACTCAGATTATAAGCAAACTTCAAACTCTTTGCATGAGTGGATGAGTGTTTATGACTGGATTATTACTCTACCGAATTAGGTAGTACTCGCCATAGTCATATTTTGTCCCACAACAAAGACATCCTCAACTAAATCCCACAACTGTACTGTCATGAATGTCATGTATATCACACACAAGATCTATAATAATAGTATTTTTTTTAGTTTATTTTGGGCTGCTCATGCTCTTAGATTAAATTAAATAAATACTTGGCTTAAGTTAAATTAATAAAAATAAAATCAAAATTACAGTTTATTTTTAGAGTGCTTATTTTTCAGATGACTTATTGCTTAGGCAAGGTAAGTTTTGAACATAAACATAAAACAGAAACATTTACTTATATGCACATACATTGCTTCTGGTCCCATACTAGGATACCTTGTGTCGTGGGAACTAGAAACAGAAATATAAACACCCTAGACCTGGGAAAATTATTTGTCTTTATCCCCAGCCGGGGATCGAACCCAGGACCGAGATGAATGACGCGTAACGTAACGCGTGACCTAAATCCTCTAGACTAAATAACCAGTTTACGTTTATTCTTCCACAATGGACCGAAATTCAGACTTTTTCCTGTTTAACATAAAGAGGGACGGTTGATTTACCAGACGAACACCTAACAAAGTGAACCAATTAGAGTTCCATCATTAACGGGAACTAAAGAACCAAATGGCACATTCATTTTAGCGTCCAAAATGACACGATAAATAAAATAAAAAACTGGGCCCATTTAACAAGCGCGGTCAAAATAAATAAAAGTGGAATAATAATGAAAGCACAATACAACATCTGTGTTCGAATGATGATAATTTTCAGTTTCCGCGCGAATGGACCATGCAGAGCAGACTTCCAAAAGCTTGTATTAATATATTACTATTCATTTGAGTGGAATGTTTCGAGTGTCGATAGTGAATAGCCATGCCCACACAATTTTCGTTAACATTGGCTAAAAGACCACACCTTGCTTTTCAAGATTTTTTGATTTCGACTTTGTTTCAACCAGATATATCTTCACAGCCAGTGTCAAAATTACGATAACATCCTCTGCGTCAACATGGATGTTGACATAATTTTGAGCCTTTGGATGTTATAGTACATATTTCTGGTTGGTTAGGATGTATATATTTGAATAGATATACATTCACATATCACCTCGTGCATTCACATATCCCTTAAGATATGGTTACACTTATTGTTGCTTTCTTATAATCAATCCCAAGTGATAAACAGTGGCATTTGAATTCGAAACCTTTTATGAATTTAAGTCGTTTCCATAATTCTGAACGGCCAAGGGTAAGTTCCGACCAACATATTTCATAGTTATTACCAGAGCTGCAATTCTACTGATTAATATATTTATTCGTTTCCATTGCCGTTTCGATTTCACTTTAAGGAATAATTCCGAACTTTGGCAGTACGCAGCAGTGCTGCAGCAACTTTGATTAGCTCTTTCACGCTCGCGTCACTACGATCTGTCGCGATGATAGGAGCAACGTTGCTGCGCAGCAATGCTTCCGCTGCATTTTTGCCGCTGCATTCAGAGAAATGTCACTCTGACGCCGCGACAAACCATAAATGTTCCGTACATTTAAGTGCCTATAAGGTACATTATTGTATATAGACTAGAGTGCTGTACAGCATTGCTGCCGAGTTGGGACTTTTACATCTTCAAATGAAGATTAGAAGAATAGACAATTAAAATTAATGTTAAATAATTCTGACAAATAAAATAAACTTTTCAAAAGCGATGGGCATGATGCTTTATTAATATTTTTTTAAAGATGAATGAATACAGTCTCATTAAAATACACATCCACCCAGCGGAACCATTTAATGAAGCTTATGAAGTACTGTTTTGTTCAAAACATAGGAATAAACCTTAGTTGACAAATAAAGTTGCGGTTTATGTCTCAGGTAGGGTTTATCTATTTATACGTAGTGAAACAGGCCATAAACGTCAAATATCAACTCAGTGGAATTGTGACATCTAATTGAAATCCAAATCCATGTTAAATTAATAGAATTGGTTCCCAGATTGTCAGAACCCGAGGCGAAGTGGGGATGCCGCACAATCACGTTTTCACTCCTGAAGTAAATTATATGTCAAGGCACGAATTATAATGAAGTTTCAGCAAACAACGTCCTCCTTGTACAGTCAGCAACACACCTAACTAACACAATGAGAACAAAAAAGAACCAACTAATCACAATCTTCTGACATACTGGTACCCATACCACAGTTTTTATTTCAAGTCAATACTAAAACTAATGCAATGATGGCGCTGGACTCAAATTTTTTAAACAGATGGCAGATTATTTTGCATTAAACAGTAGCTACATCAGTGTTGTTCGTGGTGCAAAAGCGGCAAAGTAAGACCCGATTTTTTACACTTAGGTGGCGCACGATTATTTTCTCTTTTCCGCCCGAAACTTTTCGGTTTTAGCCACTGTAATTAGTTTTTAATGTAGACTTAAGAAACTCCTAGACCTTATTCACAAAATATGAACAAGACAAATATTAATAGATTCAAACTATGGTTTATGAGATGATAATTGTAGGGTGATTGATGATTGATTGCTGAAATTAACAGAGAAAAATAAAAAAATATTAATGGTAAAACAGGACGTCCGTATAAAAAGAAAAAAAATAAGGGCTGCTGGTAAAATATTGTTTTAACAGATGAATCATAAATTCTCATCAAAAATAAAAGTTGGACAGATTCAATGATGTCAATAAGCTGCTGTTAGAAAAATTCAAGATTCTGGGACATAACAATGGACGAAAGTTTGCAATCACGCAACGAAATTGGGGGATGATTTTTGAACTGAAGAAGAAAAACTGGATGTATGTCAGCTTTATAATACATTTTTTGACAAAGCTCTAGGCGGATACTTGACATTTTTATTTCTAATATGTATTTTATTGTGATTATGAATAAAGATATTTACTTGTGTCTGACTCAGACAGTGAAAATGAATGTGCGAGTAAAATATCCATGTCATTTGTAGGTCTTCTCTACAAAATGTGAATTCGGTACATAATTTTTTTTCTACTTTTTCTATCAGCGCATAGCAGACAACACATTTCCGCGAAATGACTAGCCTAAAGTGAAACTACCCATACATTTTGAAGCTATGCTAATAACGAGAACGAAGCTTGATCTGTAATAAATTCTATGTTATAAAGGACATTAAGTATATTACAAATTAAATATCCATTAATGACTGACTGACTGCACCTTGTGATGCCTCATGGAGGAGAACGGGAGCCATTTATTAAATAATTTTTGTTTGGAAGAGATCGTGAATTAAAAACTGAAATTCTTTGAAGAAATTGGGAACATCCTCAGAAATTGTTCGAAGTTAATGCATTTGATATGCTAGGGAATCATATTAAGTGCTATTATTTTATTTAATAAAAATACAACAGAAATACCTTACCCAACCTCATTAAATTTTATTTTTTCCGCCGAACCTGGAGTTTCAACTTTTATTTCCTTTTCAACTCGGACTCCTATTTTCTATTGAAAAAATAAATATTTTTGATTAGTTGTAATCGGATCAACTGTTTTCAAGTTTTTTTTCTCTAACACACGAGCAAGGTTGTGACTGGTGACGGCGATTAATTCCTAATTCTTAATTTTTATGAATTCTTAAAAAGGCATATTATTCTTTATCTTATTTTTTTATTGTTACCCTGCCTTGCTATCTCGGTACAAGATCTATTCAATGTACAGGTAGATTAGAACAGAAAAACACCCGCACAAACATAAACTCTGGGTAGATGCAGAGCAAATGATTTCGCCGTTAAAAAAACATTAAATTCGAAAGCTTCGAAAAATTCACGACCTCAGTTATGACTTTTATATGAGGTCTAGGGTATGAATGAAATTAAGGGTGCTGAATGTGCATAATTATATCATTTTGACTTCACTTGCGGCTTTGAACGAAGATTCGCAAATTGCAAAAGAGACAGAGCTATAAATTATCGCCATATCTGCTATTAAGACCTATGGTCGGAATTTTCGAGCTAAATGTGGCCTCTGGTAAGGAATTGTACCTATGCTGACCAAATATTGATTAGTGGAGTAGGCCATTAATCAAAATAATTTAGACGTTTAAAAATAACTGAAATCAAAGTGTCCCTAAAGCTCCTTTATAAAATTAACAACCCTTAGGAAACAGACACAAAGGATATTGCAATGAACAGTTCTATCACCCACATAAATCACTGACTACTTTCATAAAAAAACACACTATGGATTTACTTAACTTATCAGATACTCTGCTAATTCCTTTAATTTTGACGTTGTCTTTTTGCCATTAGGTCTATTTTGTGAGTCACTTTTGGAAAGACAATGCCCGCGTTTCTTATTTTCTGTGTTCGCTGGATGTCCACTTTGAATTCGATTATTACCTTTAGATATCTTGAAATGGCTGTTGGTTGGGAGTGGAATGTCACAGTTTAACAAACAACACAAACACAGGTCGTGAGTTGACAATGAAGGACCTTATCCGCCATAGATAAGGAAGTATGTAAATTGCATTAACCAAAAATTATCTCAGTCTATTACCTAGTCAGTCGTCCTCTAGTCGTTCTAATCGCACGTTGCACTTTACGCATATACAATCATACATTTGTATCACCCTACGCGTACTGCGAAGCGTTAAGCGTCTTCATTAATTCAGTCGTGCACACGCGTGTCAATGCGCAACAGATTTTGGCCCCATCGATTCAGGCAGTTTGAATTAATTTAGGGGTGAACCATGTGACGCTCCAGCGCATTTTCTTAGAAACGCGCTAATAGCGATCATGATTGTCCCATTGATTCTCGTGAGACCAAGCCAAACTATGTAGCGTAAACAACATCAAGGCGCTGAGGCTTACACATTTTTGTTCATCGGTATGCGCATTAGTGAAGGCCGAAGTCTGTGTACTATTCAGCACCTAACAGAGCTGACTAATATACAGGAAGCAGCTTCTCCGGGCCAGAATCGGGCGTCTGATTTCTGCAGATTTAGGAAGTGTTGTCTGCACGTAATTCTAAATCGAGCAATCGATTTTTGATCCCGAATTGGCGACGAATCTGAATCTGAAACCCCGAAAAGCAGTCGATCAGCCGAGTGATCCATGACGGGGAATCAACACAATGCTCGTTGTGGCCCTCTTTGTGTGAAGACTTGAAACTCGCCAGGTGAGTTTTTCGTACAAATACTCGGGTATTTGACATTTGATCACACCAGACAAGAGCGTGGTCAGATGTAATTTATACCTACCGTCCATCTTGAGTAAATTAGCCTGGTTCATGTAAGGTGTAACGTGGCTGTGAGGAGCAGTGTTAGAACAAAACCTTGCCAATTTACTCAAGCATTCTGGAATCTTTATACCAGTCGGTGAGTGCATTTGAGCAGACAGGGCTCTTATACCGTAATACTAAAGATTTCCACAGCGATAATCGCATTTCTTTGCTTACAAAGCATCTGACTCTATATAAAATGTCAAGCCGATAGAAGCAGCAAATACAGAACATGCTACTCAAAACGTAATTGCTGATCCATTAATAGGGCCAAGATTATGCAAACGCGTTCAAACAAGATGCCCAAAATTGAGACTTGAGGTTAGCTTAAGTCTCGATTTGATTTCTGGACCCCAAAAATCAATTATACTTTGTAGATAATAGGTATTATAGAGTATCCGAAAATTTGTGCTTATTTAAAACTATATAAATCCGCAGACCATCTGCATAAATATGATTCATTTAATGAGAAATGCACTTAACAACATCGGCACTGTAAAGAATAAATAACAGTGATCCCAGAATAGAACTTTGTGGGACACCTCTGTGAATAATAACGGTTTGTGACTGATCGCTGGTGCAATCGGTCTTCCTCAGTCCTACCTGCTGACTACAGATCCCAAGATAACTTTCAAACCATCTCACAGAAGACATATACCATGAACCATAATAACTCAGTACAGTATTGGATTCGAAAGCCCTAGAATAATCCAAGAGAGTAAGGTTAGTGCCATTCCAGAATTCTGCGACGCTAGTATATTGTCCACGAGATCAAGAAGAACAGAGGTTGTACTCCGTTGCTTTCTAAAGCATGATTGAAATTTAGGTAAAATATTTTTTCCTACAAACGAAACGATTTGCTTGTAAACAACCTTTTCAAAAATCTTGGACATAAATGGAAGTATGCTTATTGGACGGAAATCTGAACCTTTTTGAGATAACCAAGTTATCCCTATGTATACTGATTTTATGAATACTGGGTGGGCCCAGTGAATTTTCAAAGCTGCCAATGACCGCAGAAGTGGAATGCTGCACCCAAAAAAACGAAACAAAAGTTATTAAGTTAGACCATTAAATAACTTGATAAACATAAGCGCAGCGGTGCCTTGCCACCCCTTGTGATAAAGCGCGTATCATGTTAATTTTAGAACAGTTACAAATGTAAAAGGAGTATGAAAGAAACAACTAAGCTAGGGCCATAAAGTCGGCAAGATTCGGAACCATTCGTATCGTACGTGACGCGTGCCCACTACGTCCGCCTGCTTCTTTGTAATGAATGGGGTAATCATTTAACTCATTATGACATTACGAGAGTTTATGAAGAGCACTATCCACATTAGAGCTTTTCGCTTGAGTTTTTAAAGAGACATACTATGTTATTATAGTTTATCATTTTGGGAAGTGTGATTTCCTGGAGTAGCAAGAGTTACACTATTTTGAACCCAGAATGTAATTATGTAGCTGGACCAAAATGAAATTTTATGAAATGCCACTTTATTGTAGAAAAAAATGTGTTGCAGTCTTGGGTGCAGTTGGCCAATTCATTTAATATGATTGTTCGTTAATTCCCATTCCGAAATTATTAATTTTTGAGGTAACTGCTGAAACTTATTTTTTTTTACTTAGTATAAATAATACCTGTAGTTGGATCAAACTGGACTATTAAATCATTAAGGAGCGCACCCCCTCGTTTTGCTGTCACACAGAATGCAAATGTTTGCGCCTATTGTTAGGGTGACCATTTTATAAAAAAATGCCGGTCATTCCTCGCGCTTCATGTTGGCTCACGCCGCCGGATTGCGAAAGCGCGACACCTATGCTTCTCTTACCTGGGAGACCATTTTCAGCGCAACTGAGATCGTGCCAAGCCCTGCACACACTGCAGAGGCAGCCACCTGGAGCTATTGTGCGCCAACGCGAATCGCCAGGTGCATCAAAGGGAGCCACGCACGGGTGGGTACATTGAGTGCGGCAGCAGGGATCGTGCCACTCCTGTTGACATCCGAGAGGCCCCGCTTGTTGGGTCACCGCACCCCTCCCCCACCGAATATTGACACTAGGCGCGAGGTACGCTCCTCGCTCCCTAGGCCGCACTGTGCCCCGAAGGATCGCCTTCCGCCGCCGAGGGCAAGTCGCTTACCATCTCCGCCTGTGGCCGAACGGCCCCGGATGGAAAACCGCTCGCCCCGCTCCGGGCGGGTTGCTCATCATGACCTCCTACATGAGGTGGGTCAATATGACACCCCCCCATCAAGTGGGCCGATTTGTACCCTCAGAGCGAGCGTTCATGCTTGGACACTACCGCCAGCTCTAGGATTGAGGTACAGCTTGGTGTGGCAACCGATTGCCACCCAGGCGACAAGAATAGGAAGCCCCTCCGTTGGTTATTCTCCCCACGGCTTCTGTAAAATCGTGGGGACATGGGGGTACCCCGGTCATTGTTCGTGCTTTATTGCACTCGGGGACCCAGGGCTGCATTGTTTCTTATTGGTTGGTGGAGCGGCTAGGCCTAAAGATGCGTAGCTACTCTGACGTGGCCAGAGGTATTGGGGGCGCCACTGTGTCTTCTATAAAAGGCCAGGTATTGTTTGCATTCGCACCTCTCCAGCCTCCCTCTGAGGGCGAAGCTCGGGATCTACAAGACCTATGTGAGATCCCGCCTCACCTACGCGGCTCCGGCATGGTACGCCCTGTGCTCGGAGACGAACAAACGGAGACTCCGAGCCCAAGAGAACCTCTCTCTGCGTACCATCGTCGGCGCCCCCCGCTACGTGAGGAACGCGACAATCCAGAGGGACCTAAGATGGGAAACCGTGGACCAGTTTGTCCAGAGGCTGGCGAAGGGCATGTTCGCGCGTGCGGATGCATCACACCTTCCGCACATCGCCGAACTGGCGCCGCACCACGCGCGCCCGCCCGACCGCCGCCGCCTGCCACGCGACCTGGTTGCCTAGCCGGCGATCACCCACTGCATACCAGCGCCACAAGAAGACCACCGCACGCAGGGGCCATCCGATGACCTGTCCACAGGAGTGGACAGAGGCGATTCTTCGGGAAGAGGTCCGTCGACCTGACCCCGATTCCCCACGCCCCAGAAGGGGTGCGTGAGATGACTATGAAGAGCATTCGCACCTATTGGCTCCTTAGACCCGACTAAACGTTGGTCGGCTTTTATGTTGGAGAACATTCTTGGCAAACATCCGCAAGTACGATTGCCAGAATTTGTGGTGACCTTGACTTCTGGATTGGCGTTGGCTGACACCAAGTTCCACATCCGCGGACCAGTGGATTTGTTACTCGGCTCTGATGTTCTGGGCAAATTGTTGGTGGGAAATAAAAAGTGTTACAGCCAGTAGGTTTGGTGGCCGTCCAGACTATTTTTGGTTTTGTTGTTTTGGGACCAGCTTCACAGGTGCCCCCCACTTTTGATTTGTCCTCTTTGTTGGTTGGCTCCACCCCTTTTTGACGCGCTTCAGAAGTTGGGAGCTGACGCCCCTTTTTGGGCGGTGAAGGAACCTCCGCAGGATCCGGAACACAAGGAATGTGAATTGTTCTATCAGAACAACACTGGTCGCCTCCGTTCCGGACGGATCATCACGAGGTTGCCGTTTTTGGCTGTTCGACTTTATCTTGGCAACTCAAAATTAACTACAGAAAACAGTAGCAATGGAACGCCACATGAACAAAGATCTGGTGTTTCGGCAGAAGTACATTGACTTCATGCGAGAGTACGAGGACCTGGGGCATATGTCTGTGTCTAATTTTAACTTGAGCCGGATGGAACACTATTTCCTTCCGCACCACGTCGTTCTCAAGGCGTCGAATAGAAAGTTGCAGACTCCAACGGGTGTTTCTCTCAATCAGTGCTTACAATCCGGTCCAAGTTTGTTGAGGGATTTGTGTGACGTCAACACTAGCTTTCGTCGTCACCAGGTCGTCTTTGTAGCTGACATCATAATGATGTGCCGGCAAACGATTATTCACCCTGATGACCGTCGTTACCAACTGGTGTTGTGGAGAGAAAACCCTACCGACCCTATGATTTTCTATGAGCTCAACACGATTACGTACGGGGTGCAGACCAGCCCCTTCTTGGCTAGTCGTTCTCTTTGAGAGCTCACCGATAGAGAAAGCCTTTTCTACCCTCGAGGAAGGAAGGAGGACTTATATGTCGATGATATTTGCACTGGGGCTTCATCGGAGGAAGAGGCTAAGATTAATTGGAATATTGAAGTTTGCCGGCTACGAGTTGCGTAAATGGCTGTCGAGCTCGCCAGCCCCTTTGGAAGGACTTCATGATGATCACCAGCAGGATCCTCATCTTTTTGAAAATATTGAAAATCGTAACATGTTATCTGTCCTGGGGGTACAGTACAAACCTGTGCAGGACATTTTTACATATATTGTTGATTTGGATGTGCCTAGAACCTGGACAAAACAAATGGTGTTGTCTACCTTTGATCCAAATGGTTGGATTTGTCCAGTGATTTTCTCGGCTAAATGTTTCATGCAAATATTGTGGACTGCTAACATCGGTTAGGACGAGCCGATAAGTGGCAATTTATTAAGTTTTTGGGCCATATTTGTATCGTCACTGCCAGCTTTCAATGAAATTTCGCTGCCTCGCTCCATTTTGTCATCTGGACGCTACAAAGCGTCACTTCACGGCTTTTGTGATACATCTAAGCGAGGATACGCAGCTGCAGTCTACCTGCAAGCTGTTGATGAAACCGGCCGGGTAAAGATCTCGTTGATCACTGCCAAAAGCAAGGTTGCTCCCCTCCGGACCTTGATGACGATTCCTAAGTTGGAGCTGTCCGGAGCTGCTCTTTTGGCACGTTTATTGAATCACGTGACTAGTAGGCTTTGTCGTACCATTGAAATAGGGGTAACATATGCGTGGACTGACAGCCAGATTGTACTTTGTTTGCTAAGATCGTCAGTCCACACCTTAGAGTTCTTTGTCGCTAATCGAAAATCCCAGATAAAGAAGTCGGATACTCTTTTGATTTGGAGACACGTGCCAGGCGAGTTAAACCCCGTGGGTTGCACATCGCGAGGCTGTCTGGGACCCGATTTAATTTACCATCCCCTGTCTTGGGGACCAGATTGGATGAGCCGTTCAGAATTGGAATGGCCTCGATCTCCAGGCGCTTTACCCATCATTGCGGACACCCTTAGGCTAAACGTCTGGACTCGACTCTCTCTCCTCAGGAGCGTCAGGATGGATTTTGGGTTCGTGCAGTGCAAGCCAAATATTTCAGAGAAGAGATTCGAACTTTGCAATCCAGACAATCGAAATTGTCAGGGGTAATTTGTACTATTGATTGGTACGAATTACAAGGGCACTAGTAATTATTTGCATGATGAATAGGCCTTCCTCGGATATAATCAAATTGTTATTGGTACTAATCTTACTCACCGCGGAATTACTTGGTTGTTTGATCCACCAGCCTGTCTTCATTTAGGGTTATTTTTGAGGCTGCTGCCAAGACACACTTGCGACGCGTAATTGGTGAGACAAAGCTCACATTTGAGGAACTTGCAACTGTGTTTTGCAGAATTGAAACAGTGTTAAATTCACGGCCCTTTGTGTCCGCTCTCATCAGATCCTAATGATCTGGAGGTTTTGACTCCTGGACATTTTTCGATTGGTCGGCCACTTGTTGCCCTGCCGGAATATACTTCTGTTTAAGTACAGCCTAATCAACTTTCCCGTTTTGAATTGTTGCGCCAACTCTCACAGAGATTTTGGAGGCGTTGGAGTATTGAATATTTGCACATTCTTCAGCAGCGCATCAAGTGGACCGACAAGACAGATCCACCCAAGATTGGAGACCTCGTGTTGGTTAGGGATGTGAACAGAGACCGCATTCTTAAGCTTGTTTCTGGCATCGGTGGTGTGCCAAGTATTTCTGAGGTCCAGGTAGATGAGACCATCCTGAAAAGAGCGGTCGCAACTTGGTCGCGCCTGCCGTTGGACTAGCGGGCAGATGGTTCTGTCCGAGGCGGTTAGATGTTTAGAATAAGTATAAATATAGCTCACAGTTCCATTGATGTAACTCACTTACTATTCATTCGCATATCCCCCGACTAGAATTGTCAATTGGCCGATACGGCACTCTTGTCACCAGGTCGACATGTGCTTGATATTTTTGTGTTTTGGATATTTTTGCTTAGTTACCGTGGATTATCCACGCATTTTGCGCCTATATTTGTTTTAGTTATTGGGCGTGATCCTTTGTGTATTACGCCTGCCTTAGTGTGAAGGTGTTACTGATATAAATCCGCCGCTGAAGACGCCCCCGACGAGGAGACGATAAGTAACCCTTTATACTAATATCCCTAGCCCCCCTTAGTTTACTCTTATCCAACCCTGTCGTCACCATATGTCGTCATTTCGAGCGACGTGGATTGGAGGTAACAATTTGTATTTATAAATGTAGGTGGATTTCACATTATCCTTGTGTTGCTAATTATTTTAGGTTAAGCGTTCCTTTAAGTTGCGTATCGCGAATGTATGCACTCAATGAGGCATCTGACAAAATAAGAAAACACTTTAAACGTTACTCAATGGGTCCAGCGCGCGCGAAGGTTAAACTCATTAATAAAAACATTTTAATTCAGTAAAATGACATTTAAAAATAAAGTAAATTTACCGTAAAGTACTTCTTTCACCAAATAAATGAGATTAGTGC
Organism: Argyresthia goedartella; assembly: GCA_949825045.1. Lineage (NCBI taxonomy): Eukaryota > Metazoa > Arthropoda > Insecta > Lepidoptera > Argyresthiidae > Argyresthia > Argyresthia goedartella. The sequence continues at coordinate 22,551,215 of OX463815.1, forward strand.
AAGAGCCCGACTCGCATTTGCTTGACAAGTTTTCCTTGTTATTGCAGGCTTCAAGAATACAACACTTTAATCGGTGACGTAGTCAACAATCCCGAGTCAACATGATACAAGCTCCTGATGCAAAATTATTTCGGGACATAAATGCTGATATTACACTGCCTGCAATCGATCAACAAGATCTCAAAAGATATTGTACCCTAGCAGGTAATGAAAACAATACGCAAGCACAAAACATATATGAGGAAATAAATTTGTTGACATTTCGCCTTGCAACAGAAGGAAAAAACCAGTTCATTAAAGCAATATGTGCATCAGAAATGCGAAAAAATGTCAGATATCACATTTTCATCAAATTTAATTAATATATTTTGCTGAGTTGTTGGCAAATGGAGTTTTCTAAGGGGGCGCTCTGTGGCACCTATTATAACCCTCGTATAAGGATACTTATCATTTAAATCTAGATGTATATACGGCGTAACAGTATCTCTATTTATTCTATTATATCAATAGCACGCCAATTTAACGCCATAAAACGAATCCATGTAATAAATATATAATATTTGTCACTTGTTTTGAGGAAGTTTTATATGAGATTGGATTATCTTGATATTCTCTGTGTCTTCGGAGTATTTGTAATATTATACATAATTGCTCCAGGGTATCTAAACTAAAAAAGTGGCTTGTCAAGAAGTCGTTCTACTCCTATGAAGAATTCATAAATTTTAAAGAACGACGTACATAAGTAAATATTCTTTTAATTGTACCAATTATATTACATTATACTCCTACGGGTAATGACAACTTCCTTATTAATGATGTGGCAAATGTTTCCTTTATCTAATTTTATTTTATACATTTTATTAATTTTTTGAATTTTGTTTGACTTGTAATGTATATTACCAATAAATGATGTCTTATGTCTTATGTCTTATGATATATCA